>JAZHEH010000253.1:3137025-4516551 GCA_036589455.1 Ateles fusciceps | reverse complement strand
TAACGTCCATGGGAAAAACACCCTGGAGACAGAGATAAACCACTTTAGATCCAGAAAGAAAATTAAAATATATCTTTATAGAAAAACATCTGAGCTGTATTTACTAATGTTGCTCAATTTAGCCAAAGAGTTAAAAGCAAATCACTTTAAATCTAGGGCATCTACCTCTGTCATCTCTAAAGTAGTACTCATGTTCAAAAGACACTACATTTTCTACTTTTAATTAGTCGTCATTTTGAAGTCAACCTCTAAACAGCATGAAAGGGATCAGCTCACAGGAAACTTGAGTGTGACAAAAATCAAGGCATCTGAAACACAAAATGCCACCTTCTTTACTCTTGAAATTCCCAGTCCTTGCTGTCATATTTGGAATTGTGGGCAGGGGAGTTGAAAGACAATCACAAATTCCCTTTCCACTCTCAATAAAGCATCTCCATTTTCACAGCTCCAGTAAGCTGGCCACAAGAGGTTTAGCTTGGGAGAATTAAGACCTGCTATACATACTAAGTCAATCTTACAAGTTCTTCAAGCTGTGCTCGAGAGACTTGGATATGTTATACAGCTCTCACAGCTGCCAATGCTTGTATCTGAAGTCATAACTCACTGGGGGATTGAGACAAATCAAGAAGATGGGAAAACTTTCTGAGTTTTAGACAATGGGGTAAGATTTAAAAATATGCATGGTATATGGACTGATACACCCAACGTGGATTTTTATAGACTTGGAAAATAAATAAGAAAATAATCATATGTAGAATCTTGGTCCTGTATAGCAGACAGCAATACAGAAACAATGGCGCATCAATCACATTATGAAATGTGTTAGTAAATTTTTGGATGGAGAAAGTTACCTCTTTAAACTTTTTCACTAAAATAGGGATTGTCAACTTCTATGTAGGTAAAAATCATAACGGGTACTTATTCAAAATTTTGCATCTTGAAAGCCAGTTTAAGAGACTCTGAATTAGGAAGCCTTGGAAACAACCTTGGTGTATTAGGGTTCTTTAGAGGGACAGAACTAATAGCATACATGTACATTTGAGAGGGAGTTGAAGGAGAATTGACTCCACAATCACAAGGTAAAGTACCATGATAGGCCATTTGCAAGTTAAGGAGTAAGAAAGCTAGTGGTGGGTCAAAGTCCCAAAACCTTAAAAGTAGGGAAGCTGACAGTCCAGCCTTCAGTCTGTGGACAAAGGCCCGAGGGCCCCTGGAAAACCAGGGTACGAGTTCAATAGTCCAAAATCCGAAGAACTTGGGAGTCCAATATTTGAGGTCGGGAAGCATCCAGCACGGGAGAAAGATGAAGGCTGGAAGACTCAGCAAGTCCAGTCCTTCCATGTTCTTCTGCCTGCTTGATCCTACCCACGCTGGCAGCAATTAGATGGTACCCACCCAGGCTGAGGGCGACTCTGGGTCTCCCAGTTCACCGAATCAAATGTTAATCTCCTTTGACAACTCCCTCACAGACAAACCCAGGAACAATACTTTGCCTCCTTCAATCCAATCAAGTTGACACTCAATATTAACCATCACACTTGGGAATCTGAATTTTTAATAAATACTCCAAGTAATGACAGTGCACATGTCTGAGAACTGTGTGTTGGGAAACACTTCAATGAAGGAGAAAAGGAAACAAAAATGCAAACTTGATTTTCAGTGAAACTAGAGAACACATAAAACCCCACACCTCAAATACCTATGAAAGGGCTGCCAAAAACAGCAGAGATGAAGTTATATGTCTGAAGATATGAAATGGGTAACAGAGGCAGAGCTCTGTAAATCAAACGAAGATTTGCTAAGTATGTATAGCAAATCTTAATTCTCCTCTAACCTTTCAGGTTTAAGAAGCAGTCACCAGCATCCACAACTTGAACCTGAAAGGATATATATCAACGTACAAAATTTAAGTCTGTTTTTCAAGAAGGAAGAGCAGGGTACACAGGTAAGCACCACAAGCTTCACTGGACTGGATACAGCTCTGAGAAGCAGAGATGATAAAGCTCCCAGTTGAACTCTGTTTTCAAGACGTAGTGGCTGCCATCATGAAAAGAGAATAGTAGTAAAGAGTTTACCAACTGCCTGTTTCTTTTTCTTGGGAAAAGTTTAAACACACTCACACAGAAGAAAATGCTGAATGAGAAAAATTCCATCTACTGTAGAACATGGTCTTGACCTTTCCCCAACTTAATCATTCTGCAACAGCTGGTATGGGAAAAATTTATCTGTTCCCAAAATGAGTAATCAAAAGGAAAGCAACACAGGAAAAGTAAGATTTACTGAAAGGTACTGTAAGAAAAAAAGAAATAAGAAAAATAGAAAAATAACCGTCACCAGAAACCTTTGGCCCTGAGGCTGATAAATACTGTCAAACTTTTTACCATTAACATTTAAAACCTAAATGAAAAATGGCTCTATAAAACAAGAACACAATACAGAAATAAAAAAGCTCAAGGTAGAAATAGAGGAAAAATTAGGATAAGATGAAATACAACTAGCAGAGTTTGGTAATTTGGGGTGGGGGCAACAAGGAAGGTACTACTGCAGTGGAGAGATGAGAGAAGTCAACGCAAAATTATGAAGATTATATGTGGAGGACAGAGCTGAAAAGGCAGAAGGGAATGCAAAGAAATGAGGAAGTAAATATGAAATGTTTTAAAAGAATTATAAATAAAATGACAGTTGCAGAGGAAAGGCACATGCATAACTTGCTATCCAAAGGGGGAAAGCAAAACAATAGAGCAGGACACTTATTTAGAAACATAATTTAAGAAAAAAATCCTGAAATGAAAAAAATTGAAAAGGGATATCATGCCTCAAGGAAAACCAGAATGATAAATACCAGGAATAATCTAGCATAGTTCTGCACTTCATGGATAATGAAGAAACATTTGAGCTTCCAAGCGAAAAAAAAAAAAAAAAAAAAAATGAACAAGTTATCTATGAGGATAACAAAAATCAGACAAGGCCTTAGTCTTTTCCGGATATATTTCACTTTAGAGAACAATGGGACAATTCAAATTCCGGAATCAAGAACCAATATTGTTAAAATGGCCATATTGCCCAAAGCAATCTATGGATTCAACATTATTCCTATCAAACTACCAATATCAAAAAGAACAAAGCCAGTGGCATCATATAACCCAACTTCAAACTATAAGACTTCAGTAATCAAAACAGCATGGTACTGTTCAAAAACAGACATAGAAACCAATGGAACAGAATCAAGAGCCCAAAAATGAAGCTGCACACCTCCAGCCATCTCATCTTTGACAAATTCAACAAAAATAAGCAATAGGGAAAGGACTCCCTATTCAATAGATGGTGCTGAGATAGCTGGCTAGCCATATGCAAAAGGAAACACAAGACTCATTACAAGTATTAGCAACAATAAAAATATAAATAAGACCTAAATTATTCTTAAAATTAGAGGCATATAACCATGACTGTGAATTAATGGGATACAGAAGAGTGCAATGCTATAGTTGCTATACCCTTTCCCACAACTACCTCCTGAAAACCTACCATGCCACTCCTTTCTCCATGATGCTGAACAAAATCTCAGGTAAAACCTAAAGCTATTCTGGTTACTACTGAATAACAAAGTTACACCTAGTCTCAAGGACAGTCTCACTACAGCATTTACATTTTGTAGTCTCATGTAATAGTTAAAATTGTAAACTTCATTTAAAGGTAAGCTTTTTCCACCTGCTTAACATCTATTTTGAGGCAAACACCAACAATGGCAAAGGGATCAGCAAGCTATGTCTCTACTTCCAAGGCCTGGGCTTCTCCTTTACACCTGAGAACCAGCGGTGGTTTCTGGGCCCTCTAGGATGAGCAGTGGAGTTGAAGATGAAGGGGAAGGAACAGAGATACAGGGGAACCCTGTTCCTCACACTGAGCAATTTTCCAGTTCTCTGCAGACACCAACTGGGTGTCCAACAGTAAGAGTTCAGTCCTACAGGACCATCTCACCACTTCAAATGCCAGTCACAAGTAGTGGGTCCCCAGGTTACTCACTTTTATCTGAAGGGCTACAAATCAGGCTTTTCCACAACTCCCCTATCAAGTTTGATAATTTGCCATAATAGCTCACAAAACTCCAGGGAACATTTTCCTTACTACTAATGGCTTACTATAAACAACATTATAAAGGATCCAATTGAAAAGCCAGATAAGAAACAGCATAAGGAAGGGTCTCAAATGCAGGAGCTCTGTCCCCATGGAGTTTTGGGGGACCAACCTCTAGGCATGTGGATGTGTTTACCAACCTGGAAGGTCTCCAAATCCCTTCATTTAGGGCTTACATAAAGGTTCAAGAGGTTGAGAGGTGGTTGAAAATTCCAACCCATTAACCATGCCTTTATCTTTGACAAAAAGCTGTATCCTGATTCTGTCTAGGGACCCCAGCCACCAGTCATTCATTAGCTCACAAAAGGACACACATTATTCTGAAGAGTCCAAGGGTCTTAGAAGTTCTTCTGTCAGGAACCATGGACTAAGACCAAATGTTAAACCAAAAGATTCTATCATTCCATCACTCAGGAAATTACCAGAGTTTTAGCAGCTGTTTCAGGAACTAGAGGACAGAGATCAAATGCATGTTTCTTATTATATCACAGTGTTACAGCTCTCTCTGGACTTAAACAGGATTTAAAGCTGACATTTGCTGATGGTGCACATTGTGAGTTCTTTGGAGACTTTGTCATCACAAGGATTCTCTCACCCAATTTTCCATTCATGTAAGTAATGCCCCTTTGGCCAGGTGTTTATGACGTCACTTTGCCCTACCATTTGCCCCTTCTCTTGGACAACATTCCTTTAAAGATGGCCCTAGGCCAGTATCTTTGCCAGGCCAGAGTGGCACTGTAGAGGAGTGGGTCTGAATGTTTCCTATTCAAGTGGACTTCATATTTAAAAACTGAAATTTCAGACTTCTGTTGAGAGATTTTATGAAGGTTTTACTTTTAAGAGATTTTCTGAAGGTTTTCCAACTCTTGAAAGCTTTTACTTTGCTGGCAATGAGGCAGGGAAGATGCTTAAGGGGGATGTCCACTGGTCATCAGTAGCGGGAGGCTATAGGGTCTTTGGGGATTGAAGCTGGGAGGACAGAGTAAGTCTCTCATGTCAAAGAAGTAATCCAGTGGGGGAAGCCTACAGGACCCTTCCTATGAATTAAAGTAACTCATACGTGTGACCCACAGTTGGGTGCCAGCCACACAAAGACTCTCAATAGACACCAAGTTACCCAGGGACCAGTTACACAAGATGGTCTCTGCTTCCCAGTTTACCCCCCTCCATGTACATTGTATACAAACAAGAAATTAGAACGGAGCAAAATATGTTCCTAACCAGGCAACACGCAATTCCTACATGCTGAAGTTGGAGGAGAAATGACCCAACAGCCCACGTGGCCTAGGCCCTTCAGTCAATGAGGACAGCAGGGTCGGTCCAAATCAGACAGTAATACCCATCACAAACACACATAACACTGAGAGGCCAGACCCTGCTCTGAGTGCTTTATGTGTATTGACTAACTTCTTCCCCACAAAAACTTTAAGAGGTAGATATTGTCATCTTTATACAATGAGAAACTGAGGACGGAGAGTTTAGGTCCCTTACCCAAGCTCCCACAGTTGGAAGATTCTAGCTCTGGCTTAGGAGTCCATGATCTTAAACACTACCCTCTACTCATGAAAAAGTCCAAGTTTTGAATAGGCAGGACTAGGAATTTATTAACTAAAAATGGGGGACACAAAGAAACTTGCCCAAGATATCCTTAAGAGACAGGAGGGGGAGATTTGATGAGGGGCTGTGAACGTAAAATCATCATCTCATACTGAATAGAGACTGTTCCGATCGAGTCATGTCTCAGCCTAGAGACAGCAGATGGGCAAAATGAGCACTCTAACACCTATTTTCCTCATCATCCCAACAACTGCAGCCCAGTTTTGGAGCTCTGAACCACAGTCCTAAACTTACCTGGGCCACAGCCAGCCTCTGTGGTGCCAAATATCTGCCTGAATCTCCACCTGCGGGCCTGTTCTTGGGCCCCCTTGCTATGACAGCTATTCCTATCCCAACTATGTCTAAAATTGGACTCCAACCCATCACCTAGACTCCAGCCCAACACCTAGACTCCAGCCCAACACCTAGACTCCAGCCCATCACCTAAGACTCCAGCCCATCACCTAGACTCCAGCCCATCACCTAAGACTCCAGCCCAACACCTAGACTCCAGCCCATCACCTAGACTCCAGCCCAACACCTAGACTCCAGCCCAACACCTAGACTCCAACCCAACACCTAGACTCCAGCCCAACACCTAGACTCCAGCCCAACACCTAGACTCCAGCCCATCACCTAGACTCCAGCCCAACACCTAGACTCCAGCCCATCACCTAGACCCCAGCCCAACACCTAGACCCCAGCCCAACACCTAGACCCCCAGCCCAATCACCTAGACCCCAGCCCATCACCTAGACCCCAGCCCAACACCTAGACCCCAGCCCAACACCTAGACCCCAGCCCAACACCTAGACCCCAGCCCAACACCTAGACCCCAGCCCAACACCTAGACCTCAGCCCAACACCTAGACCCCAGCCCATCACCTAGACCCCAGCCCAACACCTAGACTCCAGCCCATCACCTAGACTCCAGCCCAACACCTAGACCCAGCCCAACACCTAGACCCCAGCCCAACACCTAGACCCCAGCCCAACACCTAGACCCCAGCCCATCACCTAGACCCCAGCCCAACACCTAGACCCCAGCCCAACACCTAGACCCCAGCCCATCACCTAGACCCCAGCCCATCACCTAGACCCCAGCCCATCACCTAGACCCCAACCCAACACCTAGACCCTAACCCAACACCTAGACTCCAACCCAACACCTAGACTCCAACCCAACATCTAGACTCCAACCCAACACCTAGACTCCAACCGACTGCTTTTCACCTCCCTCTGGAGCCCCATTTCTTCCATGCTATGTCTAATTTCAAGGTCTTGCCTTCCCCAAAGCTGCTCTAACCTATCCTAAAATTCTCAAAGATATCATTTTTATATCTCCAGTTTTTTTCTTTTCAACCCTAAAGTTTTTTAATCTACTACTCATCAGTCTATACTATAAAAGCAAAATAGAACTAGAAGTTAAGACAAATTTAGTGGTCAGAAGCGATGACTCAGTCTAAATCCCAGCTCTGGAATTCAGCAGAATTTGTGAGCAGTAAATAAAGTTCCCAAAAGACCCTTAAGATTCCATATGTCAGGCAGACACTATAATTCCCTGAGTTTTTATGGTTATATCAGAAGTAAATTTCCCCTAAGTACTTGATGTGCCTTCGAACATATCTCTAACACCTAAGACCCAGCCCCTCAAAATTCTCAGGTTGTATTAACACAGAAAGTATTTTAAAAAATGAATCTCCCCAGCTGACATGCAATACCAACGCATGCATGCACACAGTGCTTACTTTCTTCAGTAAAAATATATACAAGTTCTAGGAAAACTTCACAGGAATTACAGGTTTATTTACTGCTGCTTGAAATAGACAAAAGCCTTGTCATGTCTTTAGAAAGGGACCCCTGGAGATATTACTGAAGTCGGCTTCTGTTTCAAGACACTCCACTCCTCTGAGATGCTCAGTCCCATACCCTTTTCTTCCAAATATCCTTTGTTACAGCTCAAGCCTGACATTAGTATGTGGTTCCCAATTCAGGACATGCTTGCAGCATTTGAATTTGTATAACCACATCAGGAAATTTTTCCTGTTAAGGACACGTACTGCCTCATGGCAACTTGCATAAATGCAACACTAAAAATGTTTTCCTGCAGTGCAGATGCAGCCCTGTCCATTAGAAAACAGGTCATTTGGCCACCCTACTGAGTTCCTCCACAATCAGGCAGAAGGCAGAAATGACTCCAGCATTTAACATGGACTGAAATGGTCCAGAAATCTGATTTTGAAGATGAAGGCCAGCACACCAACAGCTGTACTTAGACTTTACACCTTATGTACAGATAAGTACATTCATTATGGAGCTATCCACTAGAGCAAGTAACTTAAAATGTGTTATGCATCAGGTATGTGTTTCACTTTCCAAATATTAAATGTTTTATCATAAACAAAACAGACATTAAAATAAACAAATTGGCAATATCACATTAATTGTACCACACTGAGTAAATATAGAACACTGCATCCCCAGCTAACAATAATTAGTGTTGCCAATTAGCAGAGATTTTAGCTTTGCAGTTTTACTAGGTAACTACCATTTCTGAGGCTCCAAACTGAGGGTGGCGGAGAACTAAACCCTGCTATGCCTATGAGAATGAGTCAGTGATGAAGAAACTTTGCCTTTATATATTCACAGCAGGTCCTGAGCTATTGAAATCAAGAAAAATTTTTGCACTGTTTGTCTCCACATGATTTTTATGTCATGCAATGGATCAGACACAACTTTTATAACACGATTTCCAATATGACATAACTTGGCATATAACATGTAAGGTATACAAATAACTTAAATGTTCGTCTCAAGGGAGCTGTTGCTCCTCTAGATTTTAAGTGATTTTCACAAATATAAATTTATATTTTATAATATTCCTTTAAAAATTGCCTTCTTCTGAAATAGATGCCCATCAAGAGGAAGAAATATTTTCTTGGGAAAAAAAAATCTATGTTCTTTGCCCATTTTTAAAATTGGTTATTTTGCTATTGAGTTGCACAAGTTCCTTGTGTATTTTGGATATTAATCCCTTATTGGCTATACAGTTTGCAAACATTTTCTTCTAATCTATAGGTTGCTTTCTCATATTGTTATTTCCTTTGCTATGCAGCAATATTTTAGTTGCATTTAGTCCCACTTTTTGCCTTTGTCCTGTACTCTTAGAGTTGTATCAAAATATCATTGCCAAGATCAATTTCATAGAGCTTTTCCCCTATGTCTTCTTCTAAGTTTTTTGGTTTCAGGTTTTGCTTTAAGTCTTTAATCCACTGTTAGTTTATTTTTATTTATGGTGAAATCCAATTTTTTTTGGCACATGGATATCCAGTTCTCCCAATACCACTTATTAAAGAGACTGTCTTTTCCCCCATCACATATTCTTGGTTGCTCTGTCAGATATTAGATGATAATATATGCCTGAGTTTATTTCTGGGATCTCTATTCCATTTCATTAGTCTATGTGTCTTTTTATTCTGGTACCATATTGTTTTGATTACTACAGTTTTGTAATATAATCTGAAATCAGGAAGTGTGATGCCTACAGCTTTATTCTTGCTCAAGATTGCATTAGCTATTCTAGGTCTTTTGTGGTTCTATATGAATTTTGGATTTTCTATTTCTGAAAAATTCCATTGGAATTTTGACAGGGATTGCACCAAAAATGTAGATTGCTTTGGGTAGTACAAACACATATAAATGACCAAGAGGTAAATGAAAAGTTGCTCAACATTACTAATCATCAGGGATATGTAGATAAAAACCACAATGAGGTAACACCTCACATGTTAGGATGGCTATTATCAAAGTCAAAAGATAAGTATTATGGATGTGAAGAAAAGGAAACCCTTACACATTGTTGCTAGAAATGTAAATTGGTTCCGTCATTATATAAAACAGTATGAGGATTCCTTCAAAAATTAAAATGGAACTACCATATGATCCAGCAATCCCGCTTCTTGGTATATAATCACATGTATCACTCAACAGTAGAAATACATTCTGAGATATGCTTCCTTAGACAATTTTGTCACGTGAATATCAAAGAGTATACTTACACAAAATTAGATTGTATAGGCTACTACACCCCTAGGCTGCAGATCCAAACAGCATGTTACTGTAAATAATACCATAGGCAACTGCAACACAATGGTAAGCATATGTGTATCTAAACACATTTAAACATAGAAAGGTATCATAAACATATGGTAAGATTTTATGGGACCATCATCATATGTGCATCATATTCATTTGACTGAAATGTATCACATAGGACACACAAAAGAAATAAAGTTACTATCCCAGCACTTTGGGAGGCCGAGGTGGGCGGGTCACGAGGTCAAGAGATCGAGACTATCCTTGCCAACATGGTGAAACCCCATCTCTACTAAAAACACAAAAAACATTAGCTGGGCATGGTGGTGCGCGCCTGTAGTCCTGGCTACTTGGGAGGCTGAGGCAGGAGAACTGCTTGAACCTGTTAGGCAGAGGTTGCAGTGAGCCGAGGTCGCGCCACTGAACTCCAGCCTGGCGCCTGGTGACGGAGTGAGACTCTGTCTCAAAAATAAAATAAATAAAATTACTAAATAAAAATTACTCAAAGATAATTCACCTTCATTGCAGCTTTATTTGCAACAGTCAAGATATGGAAACTGTCCATATCTTGAACTGTTCATTAATGCATGGATAAACTCTGGTGTGTATACATGATTTATCTGTACAACAAACCCCATGGTACATAAATTGTGGTGTGTTTACACCATTTATCCATGCATTCATTGATCGGTTGTTTTCTTATCTTCCACATGTAAGTCTATATATACACACACAATAGAATATGTATATTGTACGTATACCTAGATTACTCAACCTTTAAAAAGGAAACAATTTTCATCTGCAACATGGAAGAACCTGAAGAACATTATGCAAAGTGACATAAGCCAAATACAGAAAGACAAATATTGCATGATTTCACTTATATGTGAAATCTTAAAAAGTTGAAGGCCTAGAAACAGCACAGAAGGTCGAGGAGGGAGATGTTGGTCAAAGAATACAAACTTGCAGTTATAAGACTGTGCTATTGCAAATAGTGCTGCAGTGAACATACATGTGCGTGTGTCTTTTTAACAGAATGATTTATATTACTTTGGGTATATACCCAGTAATGGGATTGCTGGGTCAAATGGTATTTCTGGATGGGCTGGATAAAGAAAATGTGGTACATATACACTATGGGATATCATGCAGCCATAAAAAACAAGATCAATTCCTTTGCAGGGACATGGATGGAGCTGGAGGCCATTATTCTTAGCAAACTGACACAGGAAAAGAAAGCCAAATACTGCATGTTCTCACTTCTGAGTAAGAGCCATATGATTAAATCACATGTGCACAGAGGGGGAGCAACCCACACTGGGGCCGACGTGGGGAGAAGGGAGTGTATCAGGGAAAAATAACTAATGGGTACTGGGCTTAATACCTAGCTGATGAAATAATCTGTACAACAAACCCCCATGACACAAGCTTATGTAATAACCTGCACTTGTGCCCTTGAACTTAAAAGTTAAAAAAAAATTAAAAATTTGACAAATATAAAAAATGGCTAATATGTTCTGGAGGCCTAATGTATAGCATGGTGACTAATGTTTACCTTAAATGTGATAACATATGATGAGAGCTTCAGTTCTTGTCACAAAAAGGGTAACTAGACTGATGAATATGTTAATTTGAACGTAGGAGCTAAAAGATTTTATGTGTATAATATATAGAAAGTTATTTTACTCTTGTCAGGTAAATAAGCAACAAATCTGGAAAAATTAACTTATGCTGTTATTTGAAGGTCACTACAGTTTCACTAACTTTACCAGGCAAACAATTAAATAACTTATTAGAAGTTACCTGTTTGGATCAAGTGAATATAGCCATGCCTAAATAGAGGAACACCTATTAATTGCATTCTGGGGATCACTTCAAGGTTATAATTGTGTATCTTTAAGCTACTTGGTTCATTCTCAACTAATTTGTAGTTCATGATCTAAATAGGTAAGAACCCCTTAGAACACATTTTGTTCCCACCTCCATCACAAAAGGAGTGAGTGCTTGTACGTGTCTCTCCCCTAGAAGTTCTCCCTTCCACTAGCAGACAAACAGAAAACTGCTCCAGCTCCAAGGAGCTCTCAGAGGTGACCTTGTTACAACAGGGATTTAGAAATCCCCTACCACACAATCCTTCCATCCATTTCACAGAGACACTTACATGTGAGCATCCATGCTTGAAGAAAATTTCTAAAACCACAATGGGTTCATAAGCACTTCGGGTGGTATGGTCAACTGCCTGGCAGGCACTGCTACTTCCATCTTTTCCTTCATCCTTCGTTTCCTCTTTTATCCACCTCTGCTGCTCACCATAAACTGGAGTCAGATAATTACACTTAGAGATAAATCAAATGCCTGACCCTAAAGCCCTCTGTCCTCCCTTTGCCGGGACGGCTTGCCACACCATCTTACTACCTGCCTGGATGGCTGACTTGCATTTCTGAGGTCAGAATTTTTATTCATGTTGAGAAAATTCAAAGATAAATCAATGGTACAAACATTTTGTCATCAAACCTACATTCAATTTTCAAAGGACAAAGTCATTCTATTTTCCTTTGTATTACTAAAGAAAATGTTCAATTGCTGATACATATTGTTAAGATACCCGACTCTTGTGTTTGACATTTAAACATCTTCTGAAAAATTGTCTCTTTCAAGCAAAATTTCATTAGATCCATTAAATATTCTTCCAAAGGGTCAGCATGCCTGTGTTAGTAGCAGTATAAGACAACAGGAATAGTAGGCTAAGAGTTTAAAATATATATATTCTTTTCCCCCAATACTTTGTATATAACGAGGTGTGAGAAATTATTTTAAATGACTAGAATTATAAACTTATTAGAATAAGCTCCATATGCCTTTGACCATGATTTAAAAAATTTTAATTGGGTAGCCATTAGACCAGCATGGCTCTGGCACTTTAAATTCCTATGTGAACAAAACAAAGCCCTATGCAAACAGCAAGTTGAAAGTAGAAATTGTACTGGTCAGAAATCAGCTAACCTCTAACCAGGAACTTTCTGCTCTGACCAATCAGCATCATTGTCTCTGCCCTGCTTCTGCAACCTCTTCACAGTAGTCCCCCTCTTAGCCACAGTTTTGCTTTTGTGGTTTGTCACCTTCAGTGACCTGTGGTCTGAAAATGGTAATATTTTGAGAGACCATATTTACAAAACTGGTTTTATAGTATATGCTTATAATTGTTCTATTGTAGTTATTAATCTCTTAGTGACTAATTTAAACTTTATTGTAGGTATATATGCATTAAAAAACATGGCGTGTGTGTGTGTGTGTGTGTGTGTGTATGGTCGCTATCCTTGGTTTCAGATATCCATTGGGTTTCCTGGAATTTATTCCTTATGAATAAAGGGAATACTGTATAAAAGTTGCCCCTTTTACCCCTCCCAACAGAGCTGCTTGCAGATTGATGCTACCCCAATTTATCAGTCCTTGAATGCTCAAATAAATGCTTTAAAGTTTTCATATGCTTAAGTTTGTTTTTAATCCACCAGTAGAACAGTGTGCACTGAATTATGTGTGGTATTGTAATTAATAACTGTGTGGTATTATAAGACTGCTATTGTGAATAGTGCAGTGATTAACATACAAGTGCATGTGTCTTTATAATAGAATGATTTATATTATAAAATTCCCATTTCTGAGTAAGAAGTATGAGACACGAATTCACAATTACTCCATATATAAACTTTTAAAAAGCTGAATGTATCAGACATGTTAACTCAAGTTTCAGATTGAACTCAGACTTGAGATCTAGCATTTAGTGGGGAGTGGGGAGGGTGGGGAGGGATAACGTGGGGAGAAATACCAGATATAGCTGACAGCGGGATGAAGGCAGCGAACCACTTTGCTATGTGTGTACCTATGCAACAATCCTGCATAATCTGTACATGTACCCAAGAATCTAAAATACATTGTTTAAAAAAGATCATTACTATTTCCTTAAAAGCATCAAATAAAAACTCATAGATTAATTTCTACCTTAAATGTTTAAAGAAAGAGCTCTAAAATGGGGAAGTAAGCTGCAAGTGATGGAAACCCTTTTCCTAAAGACCAGATTATTTAAGAAATACTGTATGACTTCTGTATTTAGTAAGCCCAGGAGTGGTGGATCAAGGGGCTCTATATTCATGGAGACAGCTTGTCACTCCTCTATGTGCTCGTTAGACTTTCAAGTGGGCTTTCCCAACAAGGTGAGAAAGATGTTAACGATAACTTTAAGCTCCACAGATTACCAGTTCAGCAACCTCAGCAGAGGGAGGACACCTTTTCCTGACACATTTAGGAAATACCCAGGGAGGACTCTGATTTAGCCAGGCCAGAAGTTGGAGGTGGTCCTGTGCTATCCAAACCACATGGACCAAGACCAAGCAAGGTTATCATCTTCCAGAGAGAAATCAGGTCCTGCCACCACCAAACAGGCAAAGACAGCCAACTTCCCCTACCATTCCTAGATATCAAGGCAATAACATGAAAATTCTAAATGACTGAAGCCAGTCTTTGGCTGGTTGTCATCTATCACGACAAAGAACAGAAGCTTCACTCAGTCACACAGCAGAATACATGGAAGTCTATTTTTTTTAAGTAGCTTTATTAACAATTTACATCCCATAAAATTCATTCAAGTGTACAATTTAATGGTCTTTAGTACATTTACAGAGTTGGACAACCATCACCACAATCAATTTTAGACCATTATGCAAAAAGAAACCCTGTGCCCATTAGCAATTGCTTCAATCTCCTCCCCCTCCTTGCAGCCTATGGCAAATACGAATCTATATTTTGTTGATGTACAAAATATTACCCTAACGTGTACAACTTGATACAACTGCACATGCACCAGCCATGAAACCATCACCACAATCAAGATAATAAACATATCCATTACTTCCAAAAATTTCTAAATGCCCTTTTGTTTTTTGTTGTTTTTGTTTGGAGGTTTTTGTGGTGAAAATAACATGAGATCAACACTCTTTAAAATTTTAAGTAAACAATACAATATTGTTAACTATGGGCACTGCACTATACAGCACATTTCTAGAACACATTCATCTGGTTTAACTAAAAGTTTACATCTATTG
Source organism: Ateles fusciceps (assembly GCA_036589455.1). NCBI lineage: Eukaryota > Metazoa > Chordata > Mammalia > Primates > Atelidae > Ateles > Ateles fusciceps. The sequence continues at coordinate 4,501,627 of JAZHEH010000253.1, read as the reverse complement.
AACAAGTCCTGATTTCCTCCTTCCCCCAGCCACTGCTAAACACCATTTTATTCTCTGCTTCTATGTGATTATTTTAGATAACTCCGTAAGTGGGAAAATACTAACCTTACCACCTCATACCCTACATGGGGCAAAGGTTTAGGGAGGTCCTCACAACCAGAGCTGCAAATCTGAGCCGCCCATCAACAAGAATTAAATGATAGGAAATTATCTGGAGAATTTAATTGGCTATTAATTATAAGTTACAATTGGTCAAAGACATTTCTTCTCTTGTGACTTTAGCTATAAATTACATTATTTAATGTGTATTGTTATTTCCTTTTGTACCTATTTTACGACAAGCACTGTGCTTGATCTGTCATTTTTCCCCTCATGTAGTGCTGTCTAGTATAATATCTTGGGGCTATTTATGATTTAATAAATATTTATTGATCTCCCTTGGTCTTAAGAAAAAGAGACCTGTTTCTCTTTTTCAGGTTCTCATCATTAGGCTTGTGAAATGTGACACACAAAATGATTCAGAGTCTTGAAATGGAGTCAGGAAGCCATTCTAAGAACTACCTGCACGATCTGAAACCTTGCAAAACAGAAACTTCCTTTACTATTTGAACTGGGTCACACCACCAAGACCACAGCATCCTGGAGAACAGCTGATTTTCACCAATGCTACAACTCCTCAACAATGACAACCAATGAACTGTGGACTCAGTACTAAGCCAACCACTCTCACCAGTGGTCACTCTTTCAAAACAACTTGTGATTACCCTCAGCATCCTTTTACAGTTCCCTACTATCCTACCTCTCTTCAGAACACAACTCAGCTTCTAGCTGAGCCTGTGTCCCAAACCGCAATTCCCAAGACCCCAAGAAATGCCTTATCGTACTGCACTGCAGTCTAGTCTTCTACCTCTTCCCTGGCTGACAGGCTCCACAAAAAAAAGAAACTATGTGAGGAAAAAAGCAAGCTTTGTCAGTACAGTCAAATGGATATTCTAAGAATTAAGTAAGTTGTCTTCAGAAAAATAAAATGACCACTCTTCAATTTACACATTTGTTTCTTGAAATTTTGGGGGCCGCTTACAAGACACAAGCTTAATGCATTCTTACGTATTTTGGGTAAGTCACTTTATAACACTGTGATCGAAATGCCTAGTGTAGTAATTTTCTGTGATTTCCATTAAGATCACATATTAAACTTTATTATACCACATTAACTTTCTTTCCAGTAAAATATTACATGGAGTAATAAGAATATATATAGATAAGTAGCCATAATCTTTAAAAACAGTAACTTCTGATATGTCACAGGAAACATTACTTTTACCTTCTTCCCCTTACCAAATAGTGCCATTTATTACAGTACTGTGCAATGTTCTGCACCAATAAACTGAGCAGCTGACAAATGCAATTGGATTATTAGAAATCTTATTTTCCCTTGATTATATTACAGTCTGCAACCCATGACTCTCCATATGGTATTAAAATAAGTTTGATTAGAATTCTAAGGGTCACAATACATGAATCACATTCTTATTTCCAAATACATTACTGGTATGTATGAGAGTTAAACACTGATGTATACTTTTAAAACATTAGAACAAATTTCCTCAGTAAACAGTCAAACACCACAGAAAGCCAGAATTCCACTATCCAAAATTGTTCCATGCAAAAATAAAACAAGAATACAACCTACGTCTGATTTGACCCTTATTAAAGTAATGCAGCATATTACAGTGGGACATTCTGATGGGCAAGAGAAGAAACAAGTCCGTTATTTGAAACACTATATGGCTTTTCCAAGGAAATACTAAATTTGAAGAGAGCAGCCTGTCCATTTACATGGTTTCCAACCCATTTAAGAAGCTGTATAAAGGAATACCCTAAGGAAGTTTTTTAAGTTTGTAAACCAAGCACTTTGCCTTTACCTTTATTTGCTCCCATCAAAATGCTAAAGATGTAATCTGAAATTTCCTGCATTTGAAGGCATGTGTACTAATACACATTTTACGGAAGTAGTTACTACATAGACCACGTGTACTGTAAAGCCTAAAATATTTATTATCTGGCCCTTTACAGAAGAAATGTACAACCCCCTCCTAAACTAAAGCTAAAGACTTGAAGATCATCCCTGCTTTATTGCTTTGTTAAATGCTGGCTCATTCTGTTACTGGATAGTCAAAGTTTCAGATTTAAATTCTGTGACTAAAATTTACTTCTTAAAAATCAATCTCCTGTCATCTCTCATAATTCACACAATACTTACAAAAAAAACATGTTTGCACACAGCCCTTTCCTTTTCTGTATTGTACACCTACCTTTCAGGCACCATCTGATGTAGGTCTCATCTGACTTTTATAAGGATACATCTGCTTTGGAACTATCACAGCTGTTTCCAATTAGCTAACTGACTAAATGATTAGACACCCACACATTTTAAAGTCTATTTTTCATATATGTAGCTTGTAAATAAAGCTCAATTTTAGTCACTAATCTCACTTGACTAGAAACCAATTCATGTTTGTCCCATGAAAGCAGCAGGTTTTGGGTCCAATAAACCCTTAAAAGACAAAGGGTCCACACTAAAACTCTAAGAGATGGAGGTAGCCCATTGAAAAGAAATATTTGGAATAGCTGTTGATAATCTTTCCATTTATTCCCTTCATTTGAGCATCTGAAAATCTCCTACAGCTGCCTGCCCACACGCCTTTCTATTTCCCCTTTCTTCCTTTTTTTTCCCCCTTTATCTCCTGGAAGAAAAATGTGGAATCAGATCTCAGACAGTCAAGAGACAGAAATCAAGAGAAAAAATAATTAATTTAGCTCCTTCTCTGCTTCCACCCTGTATTAGTCTATTTTCATGCTGCTGATAAAGATATACCAAGACTGGGTAATTTATAAAGAAAAAGACGTTTAATGGATTCACATTTCAACATGGCTGGGGTGGCCTCACAGTCATGGTGGAAGGCAAAAGTCATGTCTTCCATGGCAGCAGGCAAGAGAATCGAGAACTAAGTGAAAGCGGTTTCATGCTAAAAAACCATCAGATCTCATGAGACTTCTTCACTACCATGATAACAGTATGGGGAACCACCCCCATGATTCAATGATCTCCCACCCGTCCCCTCTCACAACACATGGGGATTATGGGAGCTGCAATTCAAGATGAGATTTGGGTGGGGACACAGCCAGACCATATCATGCCCTAACCCCCCATATTCTATGCAACATGCTTACACTGACATCTATAAATTATAAACTCAACATTAAATAACATCACAAAAAGCAGCAAAATGTCTGAGACATCGGCCACATGCATTATGTAGTCTCACTAATTCATACAACTCCTAAAGACTAACATACAGAAGCAGTTAGGTCCAAACATGTTCATACTGTTTTCAAACTTGAAAGTTAATAAATATGGAAAAATCCTGAACTATACTTGAAGGGTGTTGTCAGTATTCAGATTATAGTTTCCATCAGGACAGGGGAAAAAAGTAAAAGGGAATACAGTATATAAAGAATATTACAGAAATATTGAAAATGCAGCAAGATCTTCAGGAGAAATGTTTTTATCCATCAATAAAAGTGTCTTTGGCACCTTAAAATTTTTTCCACACAGCAAAGGAAATAGAAGTTGGACACTGACACCCATGAGAAATAACAGTAGAAACAATCTTCACATCCAAAGGAAAAAGATAAATAAATGAATAAAGCTTTGAAGCACTAAGACCTGAGGCTCCTTCTTGTCCATGTCTCATTCGCTATCCTCTGAAATAAAGTAGCCCTAACTAAAAGCAGTCAGAGAGGAAAGGCAGGAAGGAGGAAGGAGAAAAGGGGAGGACAGGGAGAATATGATGAGAAATATGAGCAAGACAGTGAAAGAGCAGAAGGGAAGCCGGCTGGAAAGCTGACTTGGGAAACAATTCCATTAGAAAGGGTAAAAGAATGGAAGTGCAGAGTGGGAGAAACACCACACTAGTGAGGGATGGAAGAGGAGGCAGAAAGGAAGGGCACAAGAACCAAGCAACAAATGGAGGGATCCTACCGAGTGAAAAAGAGAACTGAGGAACTGAGAACCTTGAAGAATTATTTACCAGAGGGAGCCAGGATAAGGAAGCAGACGCAAAGATGGACGAGAAGAGGTTAGGCTGAAAGCAGAGAGCTGCAAAATACTGGTTAGTGTTTCAGGTACCAGCAGAAATTTGAAACCATGGTGAAGTTGTCTACTACTGTGTTATTTTTAAAAAATGAATTCAAAAGAGGAAAAGGATAAACTAAATTTTAAGAATCTAGATTCTGGTGGGAGGAGAGGATTGTAGCCAGCTGAGCTCAAAGCTGAGACACAAATCGTGAAAACTTTGAGAAGTTCAGGGAGAAAGTCATCTTTCAACATAACCGGCTGTCCAAGACCAATGACAGGGAAGAGGATCGTCACATGCTGAGAACAGTGTTCTTTTAACACACCGTGGGGTACAAAGCATATTAACTGATTATTGCACCTGCAAGGGAAGAATTAAAAAGTTCCATTGTGTTACTGTGTGCCCAGCACAAAGTACAAACTCATTAAGTATTTATCAATAGAATGAACTCTGTTTTAATGTTATGAAACAAGTATCTTGGATTAAAGTACATTTGAAACCCCAGTTATAGGAAACAACTAAATCTAAGGCTGTAAGAAATATATATATATATATATATATATATATATATATATATATGAACTAAGATCTCTCTAAAAATGGACTTCCATTTGTTGAATTCTCACTATAGATAAGATCCTAAGCATTTTACATATTTTCTCAATTCTCCAATAAGCAGTTTAGGAAACTGAAGCTTAAAGAATCGTAGTGGGTTACCCACTGGCCAATGTGGACCACTGAATCATGTCTACCAGAACATAAACCCACAAGGACAAGGCTTTTGGTCTACTTTGTTCTCTGCTGTTTCCTCTAAGAAAAATGCCTGATGCGAGAAAAACCGAACAAATGTTTTTTGAATGAATAAATGCCTATTTACGATCAGACAACTGAATATGACAATGGGAAAAAAAAGTTAGACAATCTCGCCAACTAGTCTCCTTTCAAATTCATGATGATTAACCTCAAAAGCGGGCTCCTATCCTTAATCAGTGACCCAGGTTTGCTCAGTCCATTTTGTATATGCAGCATTCGAAACCATGAGTCAGAATGTTATCACTTCAAGCGATTGTAAAGAAAAAAAGCCAGTATTTACAAGCCTGGAAGATAAGGAAAAAAAAAAGAAAAGAAGAAAGAGGAGCTAGTGAGTCAGGGTAAGATCAGGGCATGTGGTATCCCAGAAGCAGGGGGGCATATTTCAAAAAGAAGAGAACTGGCCAGTTTCCCTAGGAAATAGATTTTGAGACTGAAATATCCATGCAGAAGGTTTACTGGTGAGTGTTCTCAGGACTAGCTCCAGTAAGGAGCCGGGAAATGCAGCAGAGTGCAGAGAGAACTGAGATTCAATGGCTACAGGATCCGGAGCCAACACCACAGGGAGCCAAGAGGCTAGAATAGGCCTGTAGTTTCCCTTACCTTGAAGCAGGAGGCTGGCACACCTGTCATTGGATGCACCTGGCCTTGAGGCTGCACCTGATACTCATCACCACACACCTTTCCCCATTAACTAGATTCACCTCACCCTTGGAGATGATCCAAAATTCTTCTCCTAATCACAGGCCAGTAATTAAAGTCAAGTCACAATAGAACCTGGTCAGAAAAGTGCTGGGCCTGCTGCAAGAGGGAAGTGACTTTGCCTAAAAGCAGCTGCAGGAGTCGGCAACGTCTTTGCTCTTCCATACACCTGGAACTACGTGCGCTAATAACCTTCCTCCTCAATACCAATGTGTTCAGTCTGCACCATTGCCATCCTGCGCACCCACATAACTGCCTCTGTAGCGCTCCCTTAAAAGCTTGTGCCGCAATCACCACCGCCTATTCCACCTCCTCGTAGCTGTTATATCCAGACCCTCTCAATAGGGCCTCCACCAATTTTGAGGATTTTAGCTTCTGGATTCAGTAGTACTCTTTCCAATGCGATTTGGGTTTTAATTTTTGGTCAGTTCAACGTCCACAAAGACAATCCTTGCAATACCTTCGCATTTCACTTGCTTGACCTCCTGCCTTCCAACGAGCCTGTTTTCCTTCCCCGTTCCCCCATTCACATCTTCATATCCTGCAGCTTGTTACCGATACCAATCATTAAGACAGTATCCCCTCTATGTCACTTAGGGTTCAGTCAGAGAAACAGAAGCACTAAAGATTAGACATATTGGATGACAGATTGATTTAACAGGGATTGAACCGTACAGACTCGAGAGAGCTGGCTACTCATTCTCCGTAAGGCTTGTCTGTCTTCACAGCAGATGCTGCACCCTGAAGTCCACAGGGCATGTAATTAAAAAGGGAAGCTGGAAATAAAGTAGAGAAATGCAAGGACAACTTGAAACCCGTGAGGACAGACTGGAACCCAGCCAGTCTCTCTCAGCCTCCAACCTTGATAACAGGGGCATCCTGCGTAAAAAGCTAGTGTGCCTCAGGAGGGAGCAAACACTCACCCGGCCTTGGCGTCGGGGCAACTGAAGGAACACGTAGAGGTGGCCGCAGGCCCACAGCATCACATGGGCCAGCAGATAAGCGACAACGTATGTGAGCCGCAGAAGCATCCTGCTCAACCTTCTGAGCATAAAAACAACATGGCTGCTACTTCACATCCCCCTCCCTAAATAGAAGCAGGCAGGGAAGGGATTCTGGGAAAAAGCAAGGTTCAGCTGGACCAAATTGCCACATCACAAAACTATCGTCCTCTCCGTGGTTGTAATTTCAAGCATTGCGCCCTGGGCAACTCAGCTCCTACCTTTCCAGCTCACTTCCTGTAGAATTTGGCTCAAGAGTTCTTTTACCCCACTAGGACCAACAATCCATGGAAGTCTCTCAGAGTCACCATATCCTCTGTACCTCTGTACCCAGCTTATTATTATAATCATTCCCATTGATTATAATAAACATCTAGTCCAATTTCCTGTCTCTACCCTCATCATGTTCACCTGCTAAAACCCTGCCACCCATATTTAAATTCAACCCTCCACTTTTTTCTGTACCTGCACAGCTTGAACATTTTTAAGCAAAAACCACGCATTCTAACTGGCCTTATTTTAACTTCATAAACTATGTTAAGTTTATTCACCTCAAGTGAACTCAGTACTCTCCAGCACCCTACTGTATTTCCCTTGTCCATTTTAGGACACTCACAGATGTAGCATGTCACACTTTCTCCATGCCATACCTTTGATGCAAACTTCAAACACATCCTCCCCTTTCGTTCTCAGCTCATGACCTTGTTACCTATTTGTACCCGTTATCTGTTGCTGCATAATAAAACACACTAAAACAGAGTGGCTTAAACAAAAGCCATCTTATTTAGACCATCACTCTGTGGCTTGATAATTTGGTCTGGGCTTACCTTTTCTCAGGTGGGTCCACTCGTATGTATGAGCGTAAATAAAGGCAATTGGGATGATGAAGGCAGCTGAGACCTCTCCCCCACATGAAATTTCTTTCTCCTTCAGGATTCCCAGCAGGAAAGTGGAAGCTGCAAGCCTTCTTAGGTCTAAAGTTAGAACTAATACACTTTTGCTGCATCCTGTTGGACAGAGATCATCACAGGGCCAGCTAAAAAGACAGCAGAAATAGTCTTAAGCTCTTGATGAGAGGCCAGTCTGTGGCCACATTTACAATCTATCACACCGATTAGTCACGGAAGGGCTTAACGTATCACCAATAAAGAAAATAGAGAAAATAGAACAGAAAGCAAACACTGTATTTTTAAATCTATTTTATCAATGTTCTCATGTAAGTTCAGGTTGTAAATATCTTTTCAATATTTGTGCTATTGTTTTTATCTTAAATACTGATTGGATCACATATTAAGTGGTCTATGTTGGGGATCAACAGACAGTGAGCCACAGGCTTAATGAGACTGTAATTAAAGCTTTTGTAAATGAAGTTTTATTGCAATACGGCATGCTCCTTTTATTCATGTATTGTTTATGACTGAGTTCACACTGCAACCGTGGGGTTGAGTAGTTGCAAGAGAGATTGTATGGCCTGCAAAGCCTAAAATACTATTTCACCTTTTGCAGAAAAAAATATTGCCAGCTCCTGCTTGATGGCATCATTTTTCCATCTCTGAAGTAACCCAATTTTGTTACAGAATTGCGATAGACATATAGTCCATTACTCAAATTCCACTGATTTATGCAAAAGAACTGCCCTCAACAGAGCCACAGCTTACAAACTCACCTGTGAATGTTCTAAGAAATTTCTTTGGTGGGTTTGTCAGATTCTACCACATACGATGAAATAAATATTTCACGTAACAATAAAATTAAAAATCACTGCTGAGGACATAGTACAGCCATTTCTTCAAATGGCACTAAAACTTAAGTAATGCAAAAGAAATCATTTTTTACTTTATCAGTGATCTCAAACCATTAATCAACATGGAAGAGTAAAATTGAAATATGGTCCTTAGATATTATTGTACTTCAGAGTCATCTGGGGAGGTTGTTAAAGGACTGACTTGCAGGCCCCATTCCTCAAAGATTGTGATTCAGTAAGTTTGAAGGATGGCCTAGAAACTGCATTTTTAAGAAGTATTACATTAATTTTGATGTTAGTGGTCTAAAGACCTCACTTTAAGAAACTCTGAATTAAATGGCGTCAGAAACCAGAAATAAATGGGGCTTGGTTGACCATTACTTTTATTCCTTTACTTGCCAGAGAAAAATAAAAAGCATAATATGTATTCTCATAGGTTAATAAGTAAATAGCAATACATCATTTCCTTAGAATGGTCACTAGAATTTAATTAAAAAGCCATTTGCGGGCACTTTAGATTCTATTTCAAAAGGTTATTTTGCTTAATCTCCCTTATGCTCTTCCTGAAAATATGAATTGTCTCTTTATTTCATCAATATTTTAAAATTATTAAAATTACTGAACTTTACTTGGCATTCTGAAAGGCATTCCTCTATTTTCACATTCTTTCCTTAAAATCCTATTTCAATACCATTTGCTAAAGTTTTTCATAAGAAAAGCAGTGTAATATGACAGAAAGATAATTGAAATGAAAAGACACAGATGTGACTCATCTGTGTATACAATCTTAAAGCAAAATCTTCACATGTAACATGAATAGATTATACCAACTACCTTCTGCTATACCTTACATATTTGGCAATCTGTGATAGTCTGCACTTTATGTTTATGTCAAGGAAAGCTTTAAAGATCAATTAGAAGTGTTTACATGTAATTCTTATTTGGGGAATAAAAGCCATTAAAAAAAGTTCTCCTCTTACCAAAAATGTTGGGCCTATCTTTAGCAGGGACCTAGATTAAAAAAAAAAAATAGGGAAGTATACTTTAAATTGACAACCAATAGGAGAAAATGGTATTCTTTTTTCCTTTTAAATCCACAAATACATGTAAAGTTACATTTCATTACAATTTCAATTTTATATGACTGTATCATTGGAATGTTGCTAGTGAAATTTGATGATAGTTTAGGGCTTCAATTCACCTATGAATAACTGACATGCCTTAGCTGAATGAATTCTTATTCCATGTCTACTATTTTGCTCAAACCATAAATAACGTTCAGGCAGAGTTATGTGGAAGAAAATGAAAAATTTTGTGCAGTCCTTTTGATAGCACAGATCTGGAAGTTCTAAACTTGTTCCCTTTTTTATTATTTTGCATTTATGAGGCCCCTTAAATGTAACTTAAATCCCATAAAAATTGGAAGCATTGAATTGATGCCTGGGAAAACCCAACAGAATGGAACACAGAATGAGTCATAGAATAAAAACAATACTCCTGTGATAATGATTTTACAACCAAAGTCAATTGCTTTTCTTTTTTTTTTCTTCTATTTGTGTGCCCATGTCCACATATGCAACAAGAAACCCAGTGATTTTCAGCAAAGGCACCAAATAACTTACATGTCAAATGGGCAAAGCAATGATAGGCCCTCAAAAGTGGGGGATAAATAAGAAGCCAGCGCTGTCTGAGCAGGACATCCTTGAATAAACGTACTAACAGTAACAGTAAGAGTAGCAGCTTACAATGTGTATCACGCTCGTTAGGTGGTGGGCACTACATATTGTACCCACTTCATTTAATTTGCACAAAACAGAGAACCCCTATGAGGAAAGTATCAAATTCCAGTTTTAGTGATGAGGAAACTCAATGCTGGGGTTAAGACTTTTGGTCACAATTGCACTGTTAGAAAGATGCAAAGTCAAATTCAAATGCACATCCGGGGGTTTGACCTGAAGGCTGTCTTCTCCGCTCAGCTAAGTCATGGCTTCACTTCTTCCAGAGCATTTGCCTCTTACCTTCCCACTCACTAACTCAATCTCCTACCCTCTCAATGTGCCCAGTGCCTGATTTCTCAACTGTTTCTATTCATATTAAAAGCCCATCAGACTCACTGAACATAGTATGTGACTAACAAATGGTTGTTTTTCTCTTTCCTCCCCCACTATTAATAATTACTCTTCAGTCGTGGCTCAGCTGTCTGTTGTCTGAAGTGGAAGCTACATAGCTGAAAACATAATCCCACTGAAAAATGAGTAATAAAAACTAATGTGAATGTATTGTCTTGGTGCATGTTAACATAGGATTCATGAAAACACAATGCTAGCCTTTGGATTCATTCCAGATTCTGTGACAGGCCAATGGTAGAGATATCTAGGGGTAGGAAGAAGTTAGGGCGATCAACCATTCCAGTTTGCCCGCAGCTGAAAGGTTTCCTACAACATGGGACTCGCAGTGCTAAAAGCAGACTGTTCCAGGCAAAGGAGGACCACTGCTATGGTTTACATGCTTGTTCCCTCCACAATTCATGTTAACATGTAATTGCCAATGTAACAGTATTGGGAGATAGGATTTTTAAGAGGTGCTTAGGTCATGGGGGCTCCACCATCATGGGCAAGCTTAATGCTTTTCTTAAAAGGACTTTCAGGAGGAAGTTTTCTCTCTTGCTCTTCCACTCTCCTCCATGTGAGGAATGGCGTTCCCGCCTCTGGAGGATGCAGCATTGAAGGTGCCATCTTGGAAGTGGAGACCCAGACCTCACGAGATACCAACTCTTTCAGTTCCTTCATCTTGGGCTTCCCAGCTTCCAGAACTGTGAGAAATAAATTTTTATTTTTTATAAGTTACCCAGTCTTAGGCATTCTATTATGGGAGCACAAAATGGACTAAAACAATAACCCTTTCCTAACTCTTCTGAAATTACTCCAGTAATGTTCCCTTAGGGTTGACCTGCTGGTGCAGAAAGGCCATGCCTTGTTTTATTCACCCCAACTCACACAAGCATTAGCTGAGAAGATACTTTGAGAAAGATGGATGATAATGTAAAAGTGTGACGCGAAGAAGTATATAACCCCCAACATGCTTTTAATATCTCTAATCTAATTTCACCTTGAAATACTCAAAAGGACCCTAACTATAATCATGAGACCTCTATACCATTACATTATGTAGTAAGATTACATTTTTCCATGCGTGGGTTGATTTCTATGGAACTGGACTTATTCAAATATTTAACATTTGTTTCATACAGAAAAATTTGCTCAAAACTAAGTTTAGTAGTATCACGTCTGTACACATGCTTGCTTCCTCACAGCATGAGGAGCTAATAAGACCAAAGTCATTATTTACTTTGACAGAAAAGTTCAGTGATTTGTATTTTGACATAAACCCTAAAATTAAAGCATTGTTTGCAATTTTATATATGAGAAACTGGTTAAGAATTTCTCTATAAAATAAGGAACTCTAAGCTACCCTTAAGGGTTTATAATACCTGTATCCTGTGCCTTCCAGAAATTCTGTTTTCACACATTTTATACCAATAAAAATGATAAATAAAACAAATTTCTTAAACAAAGGCAAAAGACAATAGCAGTGCAATTTTTGCTGAAATTTCTTAAACCGCTTTCTCAAAAAATCATAGTGCCTGATGGCATTTAGAACTTTTTCATAGAACTAAGTTTTTAGAAGTAACAAAACATTAAGCTATACACTAAAAAATTTTTTTCTTTATTGTTATTATTATACTGTAAGTTCTGGGTACATGTGCAGAACACGCAGGTTTGTTACATAGGTATACACGTGCCATGGTGGTTTGCTGCACCCATCATCCCGTAACCTACATTAGGTATTTCTCCTAATGCTATCCCCTCCACTAGACCCCACTCTGCTGCTATCCTTGAAAATTTTAACGTCCAATTTAAATAATATCTATACATATTCTAATGCCTTGTCTTTAAAAATTATGTTTTACATAAACCTTTTTGAAGTCTGTAAGACTCTCTTTCCTATGTGTGATACTAGTTGGGACGATAGCAAAAGATAGAAAGGAATTATCCTTTCTATCTTTCTATCTATGCTAAGACTATTTAGTATTTAATAACGTGTTATTTTCTGTAGCTAAATGGTACTTCACTATTGTTCCCAGCTCACCATGGAGGGTGTAGGGAAGTGGGAGATGGCGTGGGAGTGGCAGATGAAGAAAAGGTGAGTGGAGGTGAGGAGGTGAAGGGAAGGTGGAAAATATTTCGATCACTTTTCAGGTTGTGGTACCACCTCGTCCTCACCACCATTTCCATAAAATACTTCAGATCATAAATATTGCAAAGGTAGTTCCATGCTGTCAACACTAATAATAAATAACGGGTCAAGAAAGTAGATTAAAGCAAAAGTATGGAGTTTCTTATAGCTAATACTTCTCTGTATGATTTTGTGAGGAAATATAGTTGTTGTAGCAAATTAAATTTTCATCACCATATGCTACATGTTAATATTTATTACTTTTCCAGTGAGTAATTACAGTTTTTAATTAACAATAAGCCACTGAAAATTAAATGTATATACTTAGGTCTAAAACTAATGAAGTAGGAGCAAAAGGCAAACGATGTCAAGAACCTCTTTTATTTCTGCCGAAAGCGCCTCTCCCCCTACTGCTGATGAGTGAGCATACATGATTCCTCCATTCTGCGCTCAGAGACTGAAGCAGTGTGGAAGAGGATAATGGAGCAGCAGTTAGAGAACCAATAACAGCTTACACTTACAAAGTGCTGCGCATATACCAGATACGCTAAAGGTTTTCCACATGTTAGTGAAAGCTAATACATACCTCAGTAAGGACCCGCCCTACAAGAAAGACATTATTATCCCCCACTTTATGGATAAAAATATTAAGGCAACAAAAGATTGCATAACTTACCTCAAATGATATGTTTAATAAGTAGAAGAATTGAGCTTTCCACACAGATATCCTGGTTCCCAATTCTGTGCCTTAACCACTCTCATCCCTTTAAGGAAAAATAATGGCTATTCACACATATATCAAATTAAAATAGAAGGTAGTGGATCAATGAGCAATCTCAAACAGCAACAACATGGAGGAATCTCACAGACCCAATATGAGTGGGAGAAGCCAGGCAAGAGAGTGCATTCCACATTGTTCCATTTATTATATATAGCGTATCAGTATATATAAACATACTATATACTATTTACAGTATTCTATATTATACCTTATATTATATATTACAATTAATTTATATGTTAATATATTTTATATAATTAGTATATATTACAATATATAATATATTAATCTATAACATATGATAGGTATTAAGTATACATTAACATATAGCCTGAGAAATTAATAGCATAGCCTGACAAAAAACAGGCTATGCTGCTGGAAGCTGGTATAGAGGTCACCCTTGGAGTGAGGGGTAGTGACTGGAAGGAAATACAAGGAGGGCTTCTGGATGCTATTAGGACTGCTTTTCTTTTTCTTTTTGGTCTGGGGTATTGATTACATGGGGTGTGAGTTTGTGAAAATGCATTCAGCTACGTACTTATGTGCCCTTTTCTGTGTGTATATTATATTTCAATTAAAGGTTTTCAAGGAGGAAATGATAGGAGCTTTTAGATTATGTCAAATAAAGCAGCAATCAACCCTCTCCTGTTTTTTTGCTGTTTTGTTTTGTTTTGTTTTGTTTTTCCGTTGAGACAGAGTTTCGCTCTTGTTGCCCAGGCTGGAGTGAAATGCTGTGATCTGGGCTCACTGCAACCTCCGCCTCCATGGTTCAAACGATTCTCCTGCCTCAGCCTCCAGAGTAGCTGGGATTACAGGCGCCTGTCACCAAGCCTGGCTAATTTTTTGTATTTTTAGTAGAGACAGGGTTTCACCAAGTTGGCCAGGGTGGTCTTGAACTCCTGACCTCAGGTCATCTGCCTGCCTCAGCCCTCCCAAAGTGCTGGGATTACAGGCGTGAGCCACTGCTCCCAGCCTTCTCATTTTTACTAATATTAGCCTTCTGTCCCATTCTCAAGGTCGGGGATTCTGAAGTGTCATATCCCCGATTATGGTTTTCCTACCTTTCTTTCTATTTTTCTCTCAGGTTTTCTTTTTTCAAAAAAAACCTTTTTATTGAGGTAAAATATACATATATAATGCATCATCTCTCTTGTCAAACTAAAACTATTTTTAGTTTCTTGCACTAATTTCAATATCCAGCATCACTTTTATTTAGAGAAAAGGGTTACAAATGAGAGAGGAGACAGATAAAATTTTCTGCACCATCAATAGCTAAAGACGTTAACAGTGAGTAAATCGCTTTTTCCCAAGCGTCAAGACTGATGCCTAAATGTGCCTCCAACTCCCGTAAGACACTCTTCCCTTCCTAGTGCTGCTAGAGCCAGTACCAGAAAGGGGTGGGAGGGGAGGTACTGTTAGAAACTGGGCTTTTTTCAGAGTTTAAAAGAAAAGAGAAACCCAGAATTCACAATTGAAAGCTTTAAAAAAGTGTAAAAACTATGATATCTGACTTCACAGCTCTAAAACTCTCTGAATATTGGTTTTGAACAGGATATATCTTTCTCCAAACTGCCACATGGGCCTTTGAGCCTGAGACATCTAATAATGACAAAAATAAGCGAGAAAATACACCACATTCTCAGAGATTGTTTCTAATGGAAACCCAGTTTTGACAACCCTACCACCTGCTTTATATCATTAAACTGAAAGAGACTATGAATAGGAAGGGGGTGGAGACACTGCTAATAAAATATTTAGAACACCAGGAAGAGCCATGTCAGGCTTTTAGTTTACCCAGAAAACGCATCTTCCTAAAGTATCAGTCAACCAAGATTTACTGTATTAATAAAATCACATTCAGATTATAAAGATAGAAAAATCACATAAAATGCAGACAGATAACCTATTTTTAAAATCTGGAGTGAAAGGACAAAATGTTTTAGCTGAAAGACAACGCCGAGCATCTTGCTCTTTGAGGTTGCAGTATTTACTTTGACCCCATCCTGTGTGGGTGATTGGTGCTGAGTACCAACATCTGAAAAGCATCTAGAAGGTGTATTCTAACGGGGCTGGGATGTCCACATAGCACTGCATAAGATTTAGAACGAAACAGACTAACAAGCAAGCAGGGACGGCCGCATAGTTAATGTCCAAACCCTGTCTCCTCCACAATTATTGTTGCTAGAGGAGGTGAATGATTGATTGCATGCATGTGATGGAATTTACCATCTTTCAAATGTGCATTTTCCTCTTGAATACTGAAATAATGATGGTCCCAGAGAGCCATGCAGATTGCCCAATCTATCAGCATTTTTCCCCGTGTTTGACTTTCATTCCTCTGCATTTGATTGCTTCTGAAATAATGGTAGCAGAATTGAAAATGCTTTTTATATGCCCCAGATGATTTTCATTTGCAATAGATAAGCAAATGCAATTTTCCCAATTACACTAACCAGGAAAAGACACCCCCATACATTAGAGTGTTCAATAAATACCGGGGAGGGGATTCCATCGGGTATGCTAGCTCACTCGAGAGAGAGGAAGCTAAGAATGACGTGCCACCACGCCAGCAGTCTGCTTCATCCACACGTGCCTAGAAAGTGCGGAGACACCCTAGCTACGCATTAAAAGTACATGTCAGTCTAATTCTGGGGCGTATTTTCTACGTGTAAAAAAATGGGATTAAGCACAATCCTGTACAGTGATTTTGCACTAATTTCAAGTGACATGAGAAACGTGAATTATCTATCATTTCAGTACATTTGAGTTAATCGTTCTGTCTGGCATTGGTTTCCCTACAATAGAACTCATCTCCCTACCCCCTCTCTTTGCCTCACCCACATACCACACCAGTCAGCTTTTGAACAATGGGAAATTGTTTTCTTTATGGCATTTACTTCTTATCACTGACGGCGGAGGAGTTTGCGGAGGAAAATTCCTAAGAGTTTTGCAAGAAAATGTGAGCTGTCAACCTGACTGATCTGCATAAACCGCCTCCTAAAACTCAAATATTTTGCCTTTGTTTCAGGTTCTTTTCAATGAGAAAATACCATGAAGGGAAGATGTTTTAAAAGTCCAACTTTCCGCTTCTTTCACTTTATATTTTATTACTTTCTCTTTTTTTGGCAAGGAAAACTTAATTATGTAGCATAGCGACAGCTCACCCAGATCTTGCACTGATCCACAGCACAGATAAGCAATTCTGAGGAAGTTAAATATTCAGTGAAGACACTACTAATCACTACCCCAGGAACAGCCCCAAAGAAAGATTATTCTTTGCATTGTGGATGCGCCTGTCATTTGCAGAGCTTTGTAAATAGTCAAAAAAAAAGGCAGAAGCTTGGGGAAAAATAACTCTCAAAGATGAAAATGTAAAATTTACATTGTTTCATAAATTGTACCATCATAATAAAGGTTTATAAGATTTTTCTTAGAAATTAAGGTAGAACCTAGTCTTTTTATAGTTTCAGAAGAAATGCATAGAAAACAAATATTATGTGATATAAAATCTCTACAAATTAAACCACTTGGCTGAAAAATACCTGCATACATACAATACAGCATTCTTTAGAAATAACAAAGCATTCTGAGGGCATTTCTAACAAGGGCTAGAAATCATTTCCCCCATTTTTTATTCAACTCTTGGCAAACACAGTCTCAGGTTGGTACCTACAAGCACACTTCATCACATTATACTTGGGCCATAAATTATTATTAGAAAAACTTCCTAACCTTGAAATGCAATCTGTTCTGTTTGGGTAATCTTGTAGTTTTTAGAAAATGCATCCACATCTAATCTTAAAAGAATTTTTAAAATCAACGAAGGTGTAATTAATAGTATAATAATATAGGTAATACATGCATAAGTGAGATATTCAAAAATGTAATTTAAGCAATATCACTATAAGTTTTATGATTTCAGCTGCCCTTAGATAGGTCTAGGAATAATAACCTATTTGCAGCATTCATATCAGGCCCTTCCTACACAAATTTTTGAGACTGAGCATTTCGTGAAATTATGTGGGTTGTGCTTGAGCCATGTTTGCAAGGGCGAGACTCGCATGAAAACCCCTGGCTCTGCCCCGCTGCTTCCATGTGCACCCCCTTTCACTCCCTGCCACCTACTTCAGGCTTCCTTCTGCCTCTGCCGTAAACTGAACTAGACACAGAATTCATTTTCTTTTCACTGATTTCCACCAGCACAACAGTCACAATTGTACTGAAAGTCTGGGGGAGGCAAAAGCTCAGACTACTGAAAAGTGCTGATAAAATGTCCCGTTCTCAAAAGTGCCTTGGCACGCAGCAGCTTTCTCACTTTGTGTCGTCTCTTCCCTCGTGGGTGCCCGCTCCTTCTGGATTCCCCGTCATTGCTCCTGCAGAATGGTTTCACCTTCTTGTTTATCATTTCAGACCTTCCCAGTCTCCCTTCCCACCTCGAGAAGATCATCAAGACATTTTTTCTTTTAAGATAGTTCTTAAGATCAGCGCAGAACTGAAGGAGATAGAGACACGAAAACTCTTCAAAAAATCAATAAATCCAGGAGCTGGTTTTTTGAAAAGGTCAACAAAATAGACAGACCACTAGCCAGATTAATAAAAAAGAAAAGAGAAAATAATCAAATAAATGCAATAAAAAACGATAAAGGGGATATCACCACAGATTCCACAGAAATTCAAACCATCATCAGAGATTATTACAAACAACTCTATGCACATAAACTAGTAAACCTGGAAGAAATGGATAAATTCCTGGACACATGCATCCTCCCAAGCCTAAACCAGGAAGAAGTCGAAACCCTGAATAGACCAATAACAAGGTCTGAAGTTGAGGCAGCAATTAAGAGCCTACCACCCAAAAAAAGCCCAGGTCCAGATGGGTTCACAGCCGAATTCTACCAGACATACAAAGAGGAGCTGGTACCATTCCTTCTGAAACTATTCCAAACAATCCAAAGAGAGGGAATCCTTCCTAAATCATTTTATGAGACCAACATCATCCTGATACCAAAACCTGGCAGAGACTCAGCAAGAAAAGAAAACTTCAGGCCAATATCCATGATGAACATAGACGCAAAAATCTTCAATAAAATACTGGCAAACCGATTGCAACAGCACATCAAAAAGCTTATCCACCATGATCAAGTAGGCTTCATCCCGGGGATGCAAGGCTGGTTCAACATACGCAAATCTATAAACATAATCCACCACATAAACAGAACCAAAGACAAAAACCACATGATAATCTCAATTGATGCAGAGAAGGCCTTTGACAAAATTCAACAGCCCTTTATGCTAAAAACTCTCAATAAACTAGGTATTGACGGAACGTATCTCAAAATGATAAAAGCTATTTACGACAAACCAACAGCCAATATCATACTGAATGGGCAAAAACTAGAAGCATTCCCTTTGAAATCTGGCACTAGACAAGGATGTCCTCTCTCACCACTCCTATTCAATATAGTACTGGAAGTTCTAGCCAGAGCAATCAGGCAAGAAAAAGAAATAAAGGGTATTCAAATAGGAAAGAGGAAGTCAAATTGTCTCTATTTGCAGATGACATGATTGTATATCTAGAAGACCCCATCGTCTCAGCCCAAAATCTCCTGAAACTGATAAGCAACTTCAGCAAAGTCTCAGGATATAAAATCAATGTGCAAAAATCACAAGCATTCCTATACACCAATAACAGACTAAAAGAGAGCCAAATCAAGAACCAGCTGCCATTCACAATTGCTACAAAGAGAATAAAATACCTAGGAATACAACTAACAAGGAACATAAAGGACCTCTTCAAGGAGAACTACAAACCACTGCTCAATGAAATAAGAGAGGACACAAACAGATGGAGAAATATTCCATGTTCATGGCTAGGAAGAATCAATATCGTGAAAATGGCCATACTGCCCAAAGTAATTTACAGATTCAACGCTATCCCTATCAAGCTACCAATGACCTTCTTCAAAGAACTGGAAAAAACCACCTTAAACTTCATGTGGAACCAAAAGAGAGCCCGCATAGCCAAGTCAATTCTAAGCAAAAAGAACAAAGCTGGAGGCATCACACTCCCGGACTTCAAACTATACTACAAAGCTACAGTAATCAAAACAGCATGGTACTGGTACCAAAACAGAGATATAGACCAATGGAACAGGACAGAGGCCTCCGACGCAACACAACACATCTACAACCACCCAATCTTTGACAAACCTGACAAAAACAAACAATGTGGAAGTGAGTCCCCTGTTTAATAAATGGTGTTGGGGAAAACTGGCTAGCCATGTGCAGAAAGCAGAAACTGGACCCCTTCCTGACACCTTACACTAAAATTAACTCCAGATGGATTAAAGACTTAAACATAAGACCTAACACCATAAAAACCCTAGAAGAAAATCTAGGCAAAACCATTCAGGACATAGGCGTAGGCAAGGACTTCATGACTAAAACACCAAAAGCAGTGGCAACAAAAGCCAAAATAGACAAATGGGACCTAATCAAACTCCACAGCTTCTGCACAGCAAAAGAAACAGTCATTAGAGTGAATCGGCAACCAACAGAATGGGAAAAAATTTTTGCAGTCTACCCATCTGACAAAGGGCTGATAACCAGAATCTACAAAGAACTGAAACAGATTTACAAGAAAAAAACAAACAAGCCCATTCAAAAGTGGGCGAAGGATATGAACAGACACTTTACAAAAGAAGACATACATGAAGCCAACAAACATATGAAAAAATGCTCATCATCACTGGTCATTAGAGAAATGCAAATCAAAACTACATTGAGATACCATCTCACGCCAGTTAGAATGGCGATCATTAAAAAATCTGGAGACAACAGATGCTGGAGAGGATGTGGAGAAATAGGAACGCTTTTACACTGTTGGTGGGAGTGTAAATTAGTTCAACCATTGTGGAAGACGGTGTGGCGATTCCTCAAGGACCTAGAAATAGAAATTCCATTTGATCCAGCAATCCCATTACTGGGTATATATCCAAAAGACTATAAATCGTTCTACTATAAGGACACATGCACACGAATGTTCATTGCAGCACAGTTTACAATAGCAAAGACCTGGAACCAACCCAAATGCCCATCGATGATAGACTGGACAGGGAAAATGTGGCACATATACACCATGGAATATTATGCAGCCATCCTCAAAAACGATGAGTTCGTGTCCTTTGTAGGGACATGGATGAACCTGGAAACCATCATTCTCAGCAAACTGACACAAGAACAGAAAATCAAACACCGCATGTTCTCACTCATAGGCGGGTGTTGAACAATGGGAACACATGGACACAGGGAGGGGAGTATCACACACTGGGGTCTGTCGGGGGGGAAAAGGGGAGGGATAGTGGGGGGTGGGGAGTTGGGGGAGGGGATAGCATGGGGAGAAAATGCCAGATATAGGTGATGGGGGAGGAAGGCAGCAAATCACACTGCCATGTGTGTACCTATGCAACAATCTTCCATGTTCTTCACATGTACCCCCAAACCTAAAATGCAATAAAAAAAAAGATAGTTCTTGCCCAACGGAGAGCCCAGATGTCTGCTTTTGTGATCATTAATTCACCCCATATTTATCTCATTTGATCTCAACAGCCCCTTGTTTCCTAGAACTGATATTGTTATCATTCCTGTTTCACAAACAGGAAACCAAGGTTTGCAGAGAGGAGGTTATTTGTGAGGGTCACACGGCTTAGTGGAACCACGACCAGAACTCCTATCACCTGTGCTCTGAAGCCCCCACCTCCTCTCAAGCCAAGATCCTGCTCCTTTCTGTCAATTGTTCTTGTCTCTCTAAAATAAAGATAGGAACTCCTCAAGAAATATGTGTCATGTGTTATGTGCATAGAAATGTAGCAAAGGCTGATTAGCTCTGTGGTCCTCAAAGTGCTTTCCCAGGATTGGCTGCATTAGCATCTCCTGCGAACTGGTTAGAAATGTAAATTCTTGGACCCAATTCAAATTTATAAAGTCAGAAAGTCTGAGACTGCAGCTCCGCAATCTGGGTCTTAACCGTTCCTAGGTGATTGTGATACAACCTGCATTTTGAGAACCATGGGACTAGCTATTCATCAAACAAGTTTCCTCTTTCCGGGAGAGGACTAGACTATCTTTCCCAGATACCTTGGATGTAATGAGTGGGATACGAACAAAACCAATATACACTATTTCCAGGTTTGTCCTATAAAAAGCAACTATGCGTGATATTCCACGGCACTCTCCGTGGTCTTGCTGCCGGCAAAGGGGGTGACACTCAGAGATATGAGTAGAATATGGTAGAGCCTCAGAACACAAGAAGGCTGGGTCTCTGAAGTATAGCTTGAAGGAAAGTCACCAGCTGTTCAAGGATACCCAGTTTGGGTAAAGCCACTTGAGGCTTGACATGTATATGTTACAGCTGCTAGTCTTACCCTACCTCATATGAAAGGGTCATCTTGCGTGGGCGTGATTGCTAGGATTCTAAGAGAGAAAGTGAGGTATGTAGGAAATAAAGCTACCCACTCTCACCTTATTTGCCTGTTTCCTGAAGAAGAGATCAGAGAAAAAAATTCCTTGTTCTACAACAGGAGTAAAGTTGACATGCAAGTTCCAACTTGATGGGGATGAAGGGGGGACAGGAGAGGGCAGATGAGAAGTGACGCTTGGGTGTTAGAAAACAAAGGAGTGGAGACCGTGCTCACAAGGGGGACGGAGGCCGTGCTCACAAGGGGTAGAGGCCGTGCTCACAAGGGGTGGAGGCTGTGCTCACAAGGGGACGAGGCCGTGCTCACAAGGGGGAAGAGGCCGTGCTCACAAGGGGTAGAGGCCGCGCTCACAAGGGGTTGGAGGCCGCGCTCACAAGGGGTGGAGGCCGCGCTCACAAGGGGGTAGAGGCCGTGCTCACAAGGGGTAGAGTAGGTGCTCACAAGGGGTAGAGGCCCGCGCTCACAAGGGGTGGAGGGCCGCGCTCACAAGGGGTGGAGGCCGCGCTCACAAGGGGACGAGGCCGTGCTCACTAAGGGGGTAGAGTCAATGCTCACAAGGGGTAGAGGGCCGCGCTAACAAGGGGGTGGGAGGCCGCGCTCACAAGGGGGTGGGAGGCCGCGCTCACAAGGGGGTAAGAGGCCGTGCTCACAAGGGGTAGAGTCAGTGCTCACAAGGGGACGAGGCCGTGCTCACAAGGGGGACGAGGCTGTGCTCACAAGGGGTAGAGTCAGTGCTCACAAGGGGACGAGGGCCGTGCGCACAAGGGGGACGAGGCCGCGCTCACAAGGGGTAGAGGCCGCGCTCACAAGGGGTGGGAGGCCGCGCTCACAAGGGGTGGAGGCCGTGCTCACAAGGGGTGGAGGCCACGCTCGCAAGGGGGTAGAGGCCGTGCTCACAAGGGGTGGAGGGCCGTGCTCACAAGGGGATGAGGGCCGTGCTCACAAGGGGTAGAGGGCCGCGCTCACAAGGGGTGGAGGGCCGCGCTCACAAGGGGTAGAGGCCGCGCTCACAAGGGGTAGAGGCCGCGCTCACAAGGGGTGGAGGCCGCGCTCACAAGGGGGGGGGGTGGAGGCCGCGTCACAAGGGGGGGGGGTGGAGGGTCGCGTCACAAGAGGTGGAGGCCGTGCTCACAAGGGGTGGAGGCCACGCTCGCAAGGGGTAGAGTCAGTGCTCACAAGGGGTAGAGGCCGCGCTCACAAGGGGTGGGAGGCTGTGCTCACAAGGGGACAAGGCCGTGCTCACAAGGGGAAGAGGGCCGTGCTCACAAGGGGTAGAGGCCGCGCTCACAAGGGGACGAGGCTGTGCTCACAAGGGGACGAGGCCGTGCTCACAAGGGACGAGGCTGTGCTCACAAGGGGTAGAGTCAGTGCTCACAAGGGGGACGAGGCCATGCTCACAAGGGGACGAGGGCCGCCTCACAAGGGGTAGAGGCCGCGCTCACAAGGGGTGGAGGCCGCGCTCACAAGGGGTGGAGGCCAGGCCGCAAGGGGTAGAGGCCGTGCTCACAAGGGGTGGAGGCCGCGCTCACAAGGGGTAGAGGGCCGCGCTCACAAGGGGTAGAGGGCCGCGCTCACAAGGGGTAGAGTCGAGTGCTCACAAGGGACAAGGCCATGCTCACAAGAGGAGAGGCCGTGCTCGCAAGGGGGTAGAGGCCGTGCTCACAAGGGGACGAGGCCGTGCTCGCAAGGGGGTAGAGGCCGTGCTCACAAGGGGACGAGGCCGTGCTCGCAAGGGGGTGGGAGGCCGTGCTCGCAAGGGGTAGAGGCAGTGCTCGCAAGGGGTAGAGGCCATGCTAACAACAGTCCCATGGCACTTCTCATACCACTTTGGAACATGCACATTCCATAGGTGTCTGTCTGGGAACCTGGGACAGAAATGGGCTTGTGGGAGTAAAACTATTTAAAGTTAAAAAAAAATTGGCATTTGCACACTGACAATTATCAGTTTAATTGTTCTGGACACTAAAAATTAGCAGGTTAAATTCACTCACTTCTCAGAAATTTAACTAACCAGGATTCTCAGCGGCAAAACCAAGCCAAAAACTCAGTTCTCCCAACTTCCAAGTTCGCAATTATTTTCTATCATCTAATAGCTTTATCTTTTTTTTTCTTTTTTAACTTCGAGGCACTTTCTTATAAATATCATTTCATCCTCTTATATTTCACACTCAGAACTTACTGCAGAGGTTAGGTACACTGAAGTTGGCGCTACTGCCAATGTTTTAAGAATTCTGACAGCTTTATTGACTAGATTTCTATAAAGATAGGGGATTCATTTGTCCAGGAGAAGCTACAGGTAGAGAAAATAATCCCTAAACTCTCTTTTCGTGAAGGAATGTGCAAAGCCCAGACAGGACTGAGAAATGGAAAGGCTCCTGGGCTAATGGAATGCTTACTGAGATCTATTGATTCTGACGCAGCACACTGATTGGCCATCTAACTCCACACTCTGTAATGTCTAGCCGAAGAAGGAGTATGGGAACAGATAAAGAGATGTCAGGAATATCACCAGCTGTGATCACAAGTTTCCAAAAGGGATTGTGACAGTTAGTGAAGCATCTCTTTAACGTTAGTCCCCAGGAATACACTGTCAAGTATTTTTCTCCGTAAGATCCAGATGGCATCTCAGATATTTTCCCTTTACAGTCGCACGCAGTTTTAGTATCTCGGTTCGTTAGATGTTTACATATTGCGACTCTCTTACACTGTTATTATGTGTCGCCAGCTGAAAGAAAAGGAAACAAATGGAGACTTTTGGAAAGTCCTTTACCATGATAAGGCTTTATTCTATCAGTCATTCAGACTTCCAACTCTGTAAGGGGCTGGACAGATAAAATTTAAAAAAAAAATAAAAGAACAGTAGCATGATGTAGGCTCTATGCACATGAACTCCAGCTAGGTTTTCCCCGTTCGAATCCTCATGCTAGCATGAAATGGCAGTATCTTGGGAAAGCCAGATTACTATTAATTATCCCTATAATACAGTTTAAGAAAGTCTCTCACTTTCTTAAACTGTATTATAGGCATAATTAATAATACCTATCTCATAGGATGAAACCAATTTTTATTTTTTAAGTGTATAGAACAGTGCCTCGGCACCTAGTAAGAGAGTACAAAATGTTTTTAATTAAATAATAATAATAACTTACACCCAGGCAGCTGGATTAACCCGGAGGCACATCCAGGCTTCCTTACTATTTCAATGCTTCCGGGTAGACAGGATCACAGGATAAACTGACTCAGACTGCCACCAGATAAAAAGATAAGAATAGGACATTTGGTTTGTCAAATCCAAAAAAGGTGTTTTAAATATTAATAGGAAAGTCTTTCCATCCTACTGATCTCCTCGAGTAAAACTGAAAACCAAAAACTGATTCATTTCTTATGTTTAAAAACATAAAATATGAGAACAATCAATCTCCTTTATTAGTAGAGATAGTTAACCTCAGATCAGCTAACCTCTGCCACTCAGCAGGCTCCCCCCCCCCACCAGTTATTGTGTATTCAGGGGAGTGCAAACCAATTAACCCAAGCAAACAGGAATGAAAAGATAAAATCTCACAAAGGGGTAAAATCGTACAGTGCACTCCCAAAATTGCTCTCTTTGCGAAACTGTAATCTTTATTGATTCTCTCATTCTCCCTTATTCAGGGTGGCTAATAAAAAGTTGACCATACACAATTTTTCTATGAAGCTAAATGTTCCTGTAGGATGTGGGAAATAAAAGGAGCTAATATGACTACATTAAAATAGCAGTCAGAATAATGTACTGCAGAAAGGGAATAAATAAGAAATGTTATGAGGAATGAAAAAGAATTCAAGATTAAAACAAAAACCACTTACCCAACCAGAAGGGGGAAAAATAACTCCAATCAGGAACAACTACATAATTTGTGGGGGACCAGTACAAAAGGGAACAGGCAGAGGTTCTTGTTCAAAATGTATTAAAAAAAATTAAGACGGCAAGAGCACAGCACTAAACCAAGTGTACCGTCCTTCTAAGCGTGGGACTCAATGTACCTGCATAGGTCATGTGCCCATGAAGCCTGCCTTGATATGAAGACACGAGCTTATAAGTATTATAAAATGAGAGAAGATACAGATAAGCACATAAATTCAGATGAAAGTCTAGAAACATTTAAGGCATGAGAAAGGGAAACATTGGGAGACCTGATAAAAGGGGTTAGATTAAGTGAATGTCAGAGAATAGAGGGAAAAGACTGGGAAATAAAGATGAAGAAGTAAACAGATATGAAAGGCCGAAGTGAAAAGGCAAACCTAAGTCAACCCCGCCCCTGCAAAAGTCACGGCAGCAAGGTGGACCAAAAGAAGCAAGTCCATATCTGACCCTCCAAATCAAGCAACCAACAAGTGGGTACCATGTGCCTTCATGCCAGGGAAATGATGATTCCAGTTACCCAAAGAGCCGAATTAGAAGCAGCGGAGAGGGACTGTGAAAAGGGCAATGACTAAGTGTTATATAAAAGTTCTTTCAAAGTCCTTTGAGTAGGAAAACATCTAAATGTGGGTCAACCTATTTTTTTTAGAATAAAGAGCATGTCTGACAATTGAAACATACTATCATAACTAGCTTTTCAGATGATAGAATAGATAAGGCACTTGAACACGAACAGACAAAATGATTCATTATGTTACACAAAACTCAGGAGTTAGCTAGCTATTATACACGATGGCTAAAAAGGATTGCCGGCCACTATATGCCAAGAGGAACAAAGAACATAGTCACAAAGTAGTTAGTTCATGTTTTTACTGTGAACTATCATCAAGATAATCAACCGCTAGCTGAAGTGCAAGCTTTGATGTTTAAAAAAAATCCAGTGTACACGTGTGCATCAGATGGGTTGAGGCATTCAAATCTATTACCCTGAAAAATCACTCATATCCCAATCAAGCTGCAATTGCACAAAACATTTTTAGACCTGTTCTTTCTTCATGGAAAATTTTTAACTTGCAAGTGTTTGGAGCTGCTTGGTTATTTAAAAATTTAAATCTGCAGAGTAAACTGGATCAAAAATTATAAAATTAAGAAAGTGTTTTTAGCCGGGCGCAGTGGCTCACGCCTGTAATCCCAGCACATGGGGAGGCCAAGGTAGGCAGATCATGAGGTCAGGAGATCGAGACCATCTCAGCCAACATGGTGAAACTCTGTCTCTACTAAAAATACAAAAATTAGCTGGGCGTGGTGGCACGCGCCTATAGTCCCAGCTACTCAGGAGGGTGAGGCAGGAGAATCACTTGAACCCAGGAGGTGGAGGTTGCAGTGAGCTGAGATCATGCCACTGCACTCCAATCTGGCGACAGAGCAAGACTCCATCGAAAGAAAGAAAGAGACAGAGAGAGAGAGAAGAGGAAGGGAAGGAAGGGAAGGAAGGGAAGGAAGGGAAGGAAGGGAAGGGAGGGAAGGAAGGGAAGGAAGGGAAGGAAGGAAGTTTTTCTTTGTGATTCAAACCAGTTCTGAAGCTAAGATTTAAAAATAGAGAATTCACAAAAACGTTTAAAAGTGAAGACAGGATTATGGAGTGAGTACATAGACGATCTTGCTCAACAGTCTCATAAATACATAGTATCTAGAAATCAGAGAAACTTGGAGCTGTAAACAACCTTAAAGACTATATAACCTAGCTATAGCTTCCTACTAAGTGGATGAGGAAACTCAGGGCCCCCATAGGTGGAGATTTGCCTGAGGCCATACACCTGGCTCAAGGAGAGGCAGGACTAGAAAACAGTTCCCACTCTCTCCCACCCAGGAGTCTTTCCACACCACTGGGAACATCTGCCAAAACCCTATGACCTTCCAGAAAGTCACTGAGAACCACAGGCATCATCTACAAACGTGCCGAGAATCGTTGCCATTTCTGAAAGGTAAGTCAGTCAGTCCTGGTTGTCATGGCAATAACTCTTCACACTCACAGCCTGATGATTACAAATGTAGAATGCAGCCACCCCAGGCAGGAATAAACCTTATTAAAACAACGTTCTGAAAATGGCACACGCTTACCTGGTCTGCCCATTCTGAGTTGCAGAATCTTGACTGCAATTGTCACGTAAGCTCAATTCAGTCCAGACCTCTATATTTAATAGCATCGAGAGACATTCTTTGTCTTGGGACTTTAAGGAGGGAAAAAAACGAAGGTGGTTGAGCATAACAACCAACATTAGGAAACTGAAATTTAAAAGGTTACTGTACATGTATTAGCATAATTACACACAAAAAAACTACAAATAAACAGGGATGTTCTACTATGGAATCTACTCGCTAGGAATTAGTGAAGCCTGGAGCCCTGGCCTCTGCGTTCTTTTCTCTTAGTGTCCATTTTTTTCCTGATGATGCCGTTCTTTTCCCAGATGTGTGTTGTTGAGGCTGATTTTTGTATGACAGCACTAATCCAAGTTCTGTGTCTACAACCACTCAGAATTCAAATCCCAAATAACAGAGTCTGAGTCCACTGTTTCCTAAGGACACGCTTTGCCCTCTACACTGCACTATGAGAAAAGCAATGCCTACAACCAGCCACTAAAATGTGTCTTCTATTCTAACTGGAAAGTTTCATTCTCTAAGTTTCTACCCAGTTCCCCTCAGTGACAAGAGAAATTTCCAAGTCTAGTCCAACCTAAAAACTGATCCCCCACAGAACAGAAGCAGGAATCTAACGAGACTCCTTAAGTACATGCTGCAACCTAAGATTTAATCATGCAAACATTCCACAATACACACGAGTGATAGTTCAAAGATTTCAAACATTTATGCAATGCTGTGTCGCGGAGTGGTTTTTACATGTATTTTCTTGGGGCACGCCAGTGTCTGATAGCTGGGCATGCCTCCTGTGTTCTGCATCACCACACCAGCACTCAGAAAAGAACACTCGACTACTCTCTGTAAGTTTTTCAAAACATTCTGTAGCAACAGGAGTGACATATTGTTACCTTTCCCAAGCAACCCTTTCCTAGCCCTCCTTCACCTATTCACCTTGCCTTCTGAAACTTCAGATCTGTGACCAACAAACCTATTCATATTTTCACCTTTTCTTTAAATCACCCTTTGCGCTGTGCTTATCCACAATTGTTCTCTGCAGTTGTCTTGGGGACAGAAAAGGATGCGATGTTCTTTTTGACCCACACAGCTGCTTCTAAGCAGTGGATTCCTCCAAAAGCTTTCAAAACCCACAGCTCCTCTGAAGCTCTGCCATCCTGCTATGCCACCCACCTTCTTGTGCTCTCTGTGGACTTCATTCATACGGCCCTCCCATTTATTGAAGACATTGCTGACTCCCCTCCATTTCTTCTACTCCTACACCGTTTATCATTCCTTTGGACTTCATTCAGCAACTGTGTGATGACTCATCAGATGCCTTGGTTCACCAGTTCTTCTCTTTCACCTCCATATAGTTCTCTTCCACTTTAGTCAATCATTCCTGTTGTACAACTGACACCTTGTACATGTCAGCACATGCGTCACCACCAAAATTTCCATTTGAAACCTACCACTTTGATCCTTCTCTTTTCTCTAGGTCACTCTAGAACGTTCACTTCATTAATTCTACTTCACTCTAACCTTCAGCCATGCCTCACTACTTTTTCATTCCCAGCCTGTTCATTTTCCTTATTCAAGCTTTACGCCACGATCCGTGACCATCGTCATTGTCTCGGAAGTACCCTCAACTTCCTTGTCATATTTCATTCCATTGTACTTAACTGGGAACCTTTTTTGTTCTCTTCCTCTTCTCTTGCCCACCACTCAGCAGCTAAATCTAAAAAAATATCACACATTGGCTTCCTGGTTCACCATAACTTCACGATAACAGATCTAAAATGATCAGTCACCGATCGCCAGCGATGTTAACATTTTTCCCAGGTAAGTTCATTTTTACCCTTCCACGATGACCTTCATCACTCCTTAGACCTCCTCTCTGTCCTCTCGGATGAGGATGTTGCCTCAGAGTCATTGAAAACATAGGAACTACTAGATTAGGATCCCTTGGTAGTGCAAATCAACTCCGCAAATGTTTCCAGTTTGCAATTTTAAGTGTCTTCACACCTATCAAAAGAAATTGTTTCTACGGGTGCTTTTGCACCAACCCTGTCACCTCACTTTCTGAAGAATTTCACAGCTTCAGTCTTCTCCCCCATGCCCTACCATCCACCCATTCTCTCTGTTACATCATTTCTGCATATATTTTCACTATCTCCCATATATTTTTACATTTATTTTCAGTGTCTCCTGTATACTTTCACTATCTCTCATCATAAAAAAAAAAACTCTCTTAACCTCATAGTCCCCAATGCAGCAAACACTTTCTTCTCCTTCTCTTCCTCAACAAAACTCCCTGAATGAATCGTCCTCATCTGCTAGCTCTACTTTCTTATTTTCAAGTCACTTTTCAAACTTTTCAATCTATTAAGGTTTCAACAACCTTTTGTTGCCAAATCTATGATCACTTCTTTGTTAGTACACGTATTTCTTCAGCAGCATCCTCCAGTGGTCACATTTATTCCTGCACTTTTAAATATCATCTGTGATAACGACTTTCGAATTTATACCTAGATCAAAGTCCAAACTTCATCATCGCCTACTTGCAAACTCCTCTTGAATGTGTAATAGGCATCTCCTAAGCCAAAAAGCATAGCTCTTCCCTCAAGACTTTCCCAACTCAGGAAACAGAACCACATTCCACTGAATTATTCCAGCCAAAATCAATGACTCTTTTTCCCCATTCTTTCTAAGCCATCCACAAGTCCTGCAGATCTGAAACGCATCTCAAGTCCCTTCACTGCTCTCCATCTGTACAGCCAGCATGTCCTAGGCAGAGTCTCTGAACCGGTTTTCTGTTTCATGGCACTCCCACAATGCCAATTACTCATTCTCCATGAAACAGCCAGATACTTAAAAAGATAAGTTAGATTAGACTATCCCTTGCTTAAAATCCTTCAGTGTTATCCTGTGTCTCTCAGAATAAAGCCAAGTTTCTAACCATAGGTTTGCGGGCTGTTCAGCCTCACTCTGCACAGCACTCCCCTCATTCACAATAGTGCAAGAACATGGTCTTCCTTCCTGTTTACTGTTTGAACACACCAAATCTTTTTCGTCCTCTAGGCCTTTGCATGTGCTGATCTTTCTATTTGAAATGTTTCCACTCCCTCCTCTCCTCTTACCTCCATTTGACTTGACTGACATTCTCATTCTCAACGTTTGGCAAAGATGTCACCTCCTCAGAGAAGTCTCCGCTAATCTCCCTCTAGAGTGGCCTCCCACAGATACTGTCCATCTCATTATGTTTATTTTTCCTAAACCCTAATTACAGTCCATAGTTACCTTGTTTATATAGTTCCTTACTTTTTCACTGTCTTGTCTTTCTCATTCTAGCTTAAGCCCACTGATGACAGGGACTCCGACCGTCTTGGTCACTGATGAATCTTCTGCACCTAATGCATTAGCACACTGTAGAAATTCACTAAAGATCTGCTGAGTAAATGAAGAAATTTGTTTCTGGTAGGTTTTTCTTATAATATACACATTGAGAATATTTGAGAAATAATTGAGGATATGGCTCAAATTTTTTACATACTTCATTTTCAAAATTATGCATTACCTCTGGTGTTAAAGTTATAGGTTTAAAAATAGTTGTAGTGCTGTTGTTTCTTATTGGTTTGGTTTTTTAAATTTATTCTTAATAGACAAAAATTGTATACATTTATGGTGTACAGCATGTTTTGAAATATGAATACATTGTGGAATGGCTGAATCTACCTAATTAACATATGCATTAGCTCATATACTTATCATTTTTTGTGGTGAGAACACTTCAATTCTACTCTCTTGGTGATTTTCAAGCGTGCAGTATATTAATAACTGTAGTTGTAGTATGGTTAATAACATCTTTATTTAGCCTGTTATTAGCTTGGGACGTTTGGATGTTTTTACTGCCTAGCTTTAGACAAGCATATAATAACCAAAGCAAGTTATAACATATAAACACAATAATATTAATAACTAACATTTCTGAGGGATTACTACATGCCAAGCACTGTTCTAAATCTCATGTATACTAAACTAAAGCATGATTATAATTCCCGCTTAATAGGTGAGGAAATCCTACATACCTTCTGATTTGAAGTGGTCACAAGTAAGGGAACATTTTATAATCCTCTTTATTAGGACTCAATATTCACATGTTTCAGCACGTGTGATTTCAAAAAAAAAGATGCTTGTACTGTTTTTTTCATCATATTAGGAAAATACATACATGTTAGGAATATACATACATATAATATACATGTTAGGAGTATACATTTATGATGTACAATATGTTTTGAAATATTAGTCAGTCCTAACATGATTGAAAAACAGTACAAGCATCCTTTTCTCAGAATCCCACATGCTGAAAAGGCTTTCCATAATCTTTCTTTGAAAAGACTTCTTCGCTGATCTAATGAAACATATAGTGTAATCAAACCAATAAAACCAAATGCTTAAATCAAATATTTAAACATTCATTTATATGCATTCTACATCTCTCTGTAGAGTAAAAGAAAGCATCCTTTGACCAGAGGCTTTCCTCCCATTTCCTCTGGGTCCAATGTCATGCCAGACCATTTCACAGACAATAGAGCGGGGATGACCAGTAGCAGCTGATATAGTATTGATTACTTTATGACACTACACACTGGACACTTAGTCTAATAAATGATTCTCTTTCCCTCTGAGTCTCTAGCTGGAGGGAGCTGTAGCTGCCAGCAGAGTTGAGAGTAGACTAACCTCTTCATTGCTTCTCCTTTATGTGGATACTGGAAAAGCAGGGTTCTGCTTTCAAAAGTAACAATGGAGAATGTAGGCTATGATGAGAATAGAGTCAAACTGAAGATTATTTATAAGTAATTACATTTTCTGTTTTGTTTTATGAAACATATACTGTATGCTTTCATAACATTAATGAGTTTTTACATTTTGAAAGAAAAATTATTTGTATATGTTGAATCTTCTCAAATGATCTTAAAAGTTATAACTAATAAATAACTGTGAAAGGCTAATAAATTAACTCCATATCACGATATAAAATTAATAAATGATTATGAGGGGAAAGGAAGAATAAATTTTGAATTTATTTTAACAGAAAGAGACTGTCAAAATGCATCTAGATTCTGCAAAGGGGTGCAGGATCTTGGCAAAGGAGTAGCGTGTCGGTAACCACACCCCTCACCTTAGCGCATGCCTCTTACCATCCTCAACCCTTATTCGCATGTTCCTGAAGCATCACTGTATTGACACTTCACGTGCACCATTACAGGTCTCCTTAGCCCGCCCACCCCCACATTTCAGCCTCTGCTACAGCAGCCAGTTCCGCACAGGCTCCTCCCCACCTACCCAAAATGTAATCTGACAATTCTGCACCGCGGCCCGTGCTGCTTATCTCAGGACATTTCTGAATCTGATCATCACTCAGGTGTGCACCACCGTGTAGGGAGCACAGTTAATGCCTATGGGGTTTCCACTGGCCATTGGGAAACAGACGATAATGGATAAATGCTTCTGCTCTTGGTCCCCAAACTGGACTGTTCTGAAGTATATTTAATTTTGACATGTTCCTCAGATGGTCCCATAAAAATCAAGCACCAGTCAACCCACAGCAGCGGCCAACTTGATAGCTCATCCTTATTTTGGCTTCCCCTTCCTTTGCTGCGCCCCTAGCCCTTCACCCCTGACCCCTGCAATTAGTCCCCAAATAAACTTGCATGCAAGACTTGTCTTAAGCTCTGCTTTCAAAGGAAATCAGGCTAAGATATTTTCTTTCATGTAAAAAAATTTTAGGTTTCGAGCAAAACATTATGTAATTCTACTGATAAGTGATTTTAAACATTTCATATTTATAATTAATTATAAATATATTATGAAGCGAAATGCACATTTTACAATTATTGGCATCTTAAAACACAAAACTTTAAAGACATTTTATACTTCCGAGTGGTCAACACAGACATGCCCTCTCAGAAACCAAATGGTTACACGGTAGATGCAGAGCAGGCCCCTCAGAGGCACCGATGTATGCTGGTGCCCCAGGGTCTAGGGGCCAATTGGTACATACCCGTCAGAATCTTGTTGCCTGAGGGCTTTGCTCTGAAGCTTCTGAAAGCCTGAACTGCCTGAGCAAATAGTAGGCCAGAAGTTTCTGGAATTAACCCCTCTGGAGCAGCCTTCAACCAGTGACTGACAGGAGTGAAGATTTATACTCAGCTCAATAGATAGATGATAAGATAGATAGACAAATAGGCAGATAGATAAATAGATAGATAGATGATACATAGACAATAACTAGACAATATGTAATAAATAGATAATAGATTGAAAGATAGGTGATAATAGAGATAGATTGATAGATAATAGAGAATAGACAATAGCTTGATAGATAATAGATAATACATAATAGATTGAAAGATAAATGATAAATGGATAACAGATAAAATATATAGATGATAGATGATAGATTTAAAGATAGATGGTAGATGGATAGATAGGTAGATAGATACATACATAGATAATAGGTAATAGATTTAAAGATGAATGAGAGATAGATAGACAGATAGATAGATAGATATCAATGATAGATAGAGACATAGGTATATAGATGTATATATTCCTCATTCCCCAGGAAGGATAGCTCTGAAGTGTGTATTCTACACCATTTCCCGATTTCCCCCCGTATTTAGTGGCGATGACCATTAGTAGTAACTGGCCTGATGAGGTACCTTTTCCTGGCTGCCTTCCCTTTCCCATCTCACTTCCTTATTTCCCTCCTGGTGTTTCATACATTCTCAAATCAATTATTTTGTACTAAGAGCCTGTCTGGAAGTCAGCTCTGTGGGCACCCAAATGGAAACAATGTTGTTGGTACCAAAATCTGTAAAGCATTGCCTCAGGTCATACACAACGAGAATACTGTTCTCTATAAAATAGGCTCAGCACTTTTACCCACTGGTGTTAAACCAGTTTACATGAGATCTAAAACTGAGAAATCAGACCCTAATTCACAAATGGATGTGTGAGAAGAAGTTCAAGTGTGCATATCTTTCTTAAAATATGTGTGCCTCAGTGCCTTTGAGGCTTAGGGTCAAGTTAGGGTGAGGTTTTTTATTGGTTTGGGTTTTCTGGGTTTTTACAACTTAGTGATAAATTTCATTCACACACCTAACAAACTGCTTGTTTCAAAAATATTTTTACCCAAATAATGTGAACTCTCTTTTCTTCATTGTAGAATAAAGAACAGCTAAATTGATTTCAACCACTTTCTCAATCTTTTCATGATAGTCTCTTCAAATGGCAACTGCTGTGTGAGGCATTTATTTTTAACATTCCAATATCATAGTGTGTTGCTTAAGATCTCAACCCTCACCCTCCTCCACAGACATACCATTTGCTAAAAGATAAAACTGAATCAAGAAATTAGCCTGAAGGAAGGAGACGGAGGAGATACCTGACCTAGGTTTATGCCTACCCAAAGTGAAAAGAAATGTATAGTGTCCTCCTTGGATATTGTCCCATTAAAATTGCTTTTAATGAGTTCCTTCTCATTGACAGTATATAAACAACATTATTCTATGAAAGTCTTTCCATCTTCATCCGATGTCCACAGACTTCCTCCAATTCTAAGAATAAAGAGCCCACAGGAGGCAGCAAGAACAGGAAGGGAGAGACGCCAAAAGCGTAGGTCTTCCAAAAGATCTTCTCCAAATCCAGTGATTTCAGATGAACTCAGATGTTGAGATGGGATGGAAAAATAAGAAAAAGTTACCATGACTCATTGGAAAGAAGGGACTATCGTAGGGCCACTCTGGTTAAATCTCTAAGAGAGATATTTACGAATATTTTCTGGCCTCTTTTATATATTAAGCGTTGTGCTAGCTCCTGATAAATCAATATTAAATAACGTATATTTACTTAAGAAATTATTTAATAATTTACAGAAAAGCAAATCCCAGCTTTCACTGGAGTATTATAAATGTGGCCACTGAGTGCTTCATTCTGGTGCTGCAAGAGCTCAAAGGGGCCTCTCAACGAGCTTAGGGATTTAGTGTATCCCACCTTGCTCTTATGGAAAAATTCACTCTCCTGCTGCCAATTCCTCAAAAATATAGCAACATAAGAGAGGTTTTTTCATTCTTTATCCACGTAGTTGATAATTGAAATTTATATAACGTGCTTGCAATATGAATAGAACATTTAACAAGAGAAAGTGGTATCAGATAATATAACCCCATTGCCCTCACTAGGATATTCTTACCTTAAAGTGTGAAATTTCATTCATCTACCCTAGCAACGACTATTTTTTTTTTACAGGCTTAGCTGCACACGTGCATCAGAAATATTAGTGAGAAAAGTGACCTTTCATGTTCTGCTACTCCTTTGACCCTATTTCAGTGAAATTCTGTTTGACTTCCTCCCTCAACCCCCACTCCCCACCGGCTCAAGTGTAGCCTCTCCCTTTATTCACAGAACTCTGAAGGCACAGAGGCTAAGCCATGATGTTTCACAGACAGCCTGCCTGGTGCTGTGGGGGCTGTTCCAGCACCATTAGATCACATCTGACTATACCAGACACAGTACCAGGCACCAGACAGAGAGAAATGAGGGAATCTTCTATCTCATGATCTGGAGACAGAGAGACACCTAAAACACGCTTTCTTCCGCAGTGTGAGGATCGTGTCCTAACGGAGGCCTGTGAAGGTGTCATGAAAGGAATGTGGCAAAGGAGCAGAGGGCGGAGATGATGTTGGACGTTTCCTGCTGGAGGTGAGACACAAGCTGTCTTTAAAAAGGAATCGAAGTCAGCTGTGCATAGAAGGGATGAGGGAATCAGCGCTGTGCTGTGTTCCTTTCTTTCTGTAAAGACTCCCCAAGAACATTAGATGAAAGGTGACCCAGAAATGGACACAATTCAAGCAATGAAGGTGAGGACTCTATGCAATCCCATGAACAAAAGAGTTCGTGGGAACACTGTGAAGAGCCGCGTGAAAGTGAGCCCCACACATGCTAGGACTGATAGTTCAAACAAACGTCTCTTCTCAGTTCTACCAGGGTTTTATCACTTGCAGAAAACGAAGGTCCTGAGAGGTTTATAAACCTCTTAAGAAATGAAGTTCCAGCTATCAACACAATTTACTAATTCCAGAAAAGTCAGCAAGAGAGATGTCATAAAAATACAATATTCAGCTTTTTGCCTTATTAAAAACTGAAAAGTAGCTTGTTATGCATAAATACACTTATTTTACCCACAATTAAGGGAGGAACTCATCCACAGATATGTACACATGTCTTAGAGGACACTGAAGTGCGTGGTAATTTTTAAAATGTAAATAACACTATATATCAACGTCTTGTGTTTTACATACTCGTGCAAGTTAGCAACAAAATCAGCCTCCTTCTGTCATAGTCAAGCCAACAGAAAGGACGGGGCCCTTGGATCCTCTGATAATTTGACTTACAATTTTTTTACTTTACAATGGTGCAAAAGTGATTCACATTCAATAGAAACTGTACTTCCAATTTTGGATTTTGATCTTTTCCAGGGCTAGCAACATGTGATACAATACTCTGGTAATGCTGGGCCAAATCATCTAACACAAAGCCTATTTTACAATAAAGTGTTAAATATCTCATATAGTTTATTAAATACTGTACCATAAGGGTTCTGAGCATATTTACAGAATTCTAGGGTAAGCCATGAAGTTCAGTAGATTCAGTGCCTTAAATGCATTTGCAGCTTATGATATTTTCAACATGTGATAGGCTTACTGGGACTTAAACCCATAAGTCAAGGAGCTTCTGTATAAAGACGGACAGCCTTGTCTTCTGAGTGAAAACAAGACATACAAGAACCAAATTATAGAGATGGTAATATGCTTCCCCTCCTTCACGGACAATAATTGCACTTTAATCAACTTTCTTACTGTAAACAGTTGACAGTAACAAGCTGCAGAGCGATATTTTAGCCATCAGTAGATCACCTATACGACAGTGGTTACAAAAGATTATAATAAGACTGAAAAAGTCCTATCACCTAGTGACACAGCCAACACAATGTCACAGCCACAGGGCACTGCCTTTTCTATGTAAACAGCTAAGGCTATGTTGAGATACACAAATTCTTACTGTCGTGCTACAATTGTCAACAGTATTCAGTGCAATAACGTGCTGTGCAGTTTTCTGGCCTGAGAGATATAGGCTATACCATATATCCTAGACGTGTAGCAGGCTGTACCATCTGGGTTCGTGCAGGTACACCATGATGTTTGCAGAATGACAAAATTGCCTAATGAGGCGTTTCTCAGCATGCATTCCCATCATTAAGACACATGTAACTGTACACTTATAACTCTTGGCAACTGGAGACTGAGAAGGACTCTAGAATGAAAATTTGTCAAATGCTTCTCCCCCGCAGTGGGAATCAACTCACGTGTGGTGTCTTCAGCCCTGACGCACTTTACACATAATCATGGCATACATATCATTTAAATAAAAAATAACAAAATCAAAACGATCTGGCACTTTGACGAAAATATTCATCCTCAGTAGCTTTTAGAAATGTGAATGAGTATAGGCGAGTCTCCATTCTGTAACAGGGAGAGAAAATGTCTATCAGGGAAATGTCACCTGTGCTGAATGGGCTGGTGGAACGCAGCCATAGATGGGCAAAGAAACATTTTTAAGATGCTGCTGAAATAAAATTAGAACTCAATAGCCTTGACCTGAAGAATTTAAAAACTATCAGTGGTAATAAAGTTAATTAGGTGCTTAATTGCAAAAGATGAATAGCAATTTATATTTAATGCCAAATAAAGGGAATGCCTTGGCATCTAGGAAGTAGTATATATCAGCCTCCTAGAACTATGGAGACAGTTCCAAGTCCACAGTCTGATTCAACAGGCATGAAAATCAGAAATTTCCCTAAAGTGTCTGTAGTTTTATTATCAGCTCTCATCAACTTGGTTTAGAAACCTCTAGCTCTTTTCAAATAAATTCCTATTTTCTTTCATGTATTATAATTCATGCTGAGTTTCATGTTTTATAATTCATGTTTAGTCTCGTCAGAATGTTATAAAAGGCAGTGTTGTAAATGGAGTTCTGGATTAGCTTCATGCTCAGGTAAAATATCCATTCAACGTGTTATATAAAATAGGCCAGTGAATTCTGAGATCAGAGAACACAGGAAGTTCGCTGACGTGGTCTCAGAGCCACAGTATCACTGGCCCTTAAGAAACCTCCACTTGTTGAATGTTTATGTGCTATCAAAGAAAGAAATACACAATTACCTGAAAATGCTATTACAATATTCTTCCTTTGTCCAACCACATATTTAGCTGAGGCTGGATTTTCTTCAGGCACTTCAACCTCATATCATACAGCACCAGACTGAATGCAGAAGCAGGTATGAGAATTCAGCTCTCTTCAAGACACGAACAAGACTCATACAAAATAAAGTAGTGCCACTTTTATTACTACAATTTTTACTTAGAAATAGTTATTTCTATGAAATATTTATATTAATGTATAATCCTTTTATTGTAATGCTTTTATTATTTTTAAAATAAATTAATAGATTTTCTTAACTTTCCTGTTTAAATTTCTGTTGTGATAAATATGAATATAACTCACA
Organism: Ateles fusciceps; assembly: GCA_036589455.1. Lineage (NCBI taxonomy): Eukaryota > Metazoa > Chordata > Mammalia > Primates > Atelidae > Ateles > Ateles fusciceps. The sequence continues at coordinate 4,462,074 of JAZHEH010000253.1, read as the reverse complement.
CACAACTCCTTGGGCTTGTTAATAACTGTTAAGTGTGAAACGGTATGGCGATTCTTTCAGCTGTTCAGCATGTCTATTCCAATTATGCATTTTGGAACTGGGGATATAACCACAGGACGGGTTCAAGGATCCACTTGACCCACAGTGAGATGAATTTGAGCTAAAACTGTATCAATCGCCTGACCTCCATAAACCCCTACTCTGACTGGAGGGCCACAGTGACATTTGGGGCCCCAAGGAATCAGTGTTAGTTCAGAGTCAGTGTTCCAGAGCCTCCTCCCATATCCTGATCATTGCCCCCTTTCCATCCTTGCCATAGGCTTTCGGTCCTTTGAAGGATGGCTGAGAGAAAGATTAGCAGCATATATTTTCAGTAGTGTTCAAGGGTCACTCCTCAAGGAGTGCAGGCCCCAAGTCTTGGCAGCTTACATGTGGTGTTGGGCCTGCAGGTGCACAGACCTCAAGAATTGAGGTTTGGAAACCTCCACCTAGATTTCAGAGAATGTGTGGAAACACTTGGCTGTCTGGCAGAGGTATACTGTAGGGGCAGAGCCCTCATGAAGAACCTCTACTAGGGCAGTGCAGAAGGAAAATGTGGGGTGGGAGCCCCCACACATGGAGCACTGCCTAGTGGAGCTGTGAGAACAGGGACACCATCTTCCAGACCCCAGAATGTTAGACTGACCCACAGCTAGCACCATGTGCCTGGAAAAGCAACAGCCACTCAATACCAGCTCATGAAGCCAGCTGTAAGGGGACTGTACCCTGCAAAGCCACATGGCCAGAGCTGCCCAAGACCATGGGAACCCACCTCTTGCATCAGTGTGACCTGGATGTGAGACATGCAATCAAAGGAGATCATTTTGGAGCTTTAAGATTTGAGTGCCCCATTGAATTTTGGACTTGCAATGGGGCCTGTCACCCCTTCATTTTGGCCAATTTCTCCCATTTGGAATGGCTGTATTTACCCAATGCCTGTACTCCCATTGTATCTAGGAAGTAACTAACTTGCTTTTGATTTTACAGGCTCATAGGTGGAAAGGACTTGCCTTGCCTCAGATGAGACTTTGGACTGTGGACTTTGATTTAATGTTGAAATAAGTTAAGACTTTGAGGGACTATTGGGAAGGCATGATTGGTTTTGAAATGTAAGGACATGAGATTTGGGAGGGACCAGGGGTGGAATTATATGGTTTGACTTTGTCTCCACCCAAACTCTTGATTGTAGTTTCCATAATCCCTACGTGTCCTGGAAGAGACCTGGTGGGAAGTAATTGAATCATGCGGGTGGTTATCCTCATGCTGTTCTTGTGACAGTAAGTGAGTTCTCAGAAGATCTGATGCTTTATAAGGGGCTTTTCCCACTTTTGCTCAGCACTTCTGCTTGCTGCTGCCACATGAAGAAGGACGTGTTTCATTTCCCTTCTACCATGATTGTAAGTTTCCTTGGGCTTCCCAAGTCCTGTGAGTTAGTTAAACCTCTTTCCTTCATAAATTACCGTCTTGAATATTTCCTTATAACAGCATAAAAACAGACTAATATGTGACTATAATACAGTATTGTTAAACATGGGCACTGATAACCTATAGGTCACATTTGACAGGCTTCCAAATTAACTATCTGGAGGAGGTCTTACGATTCATGGCTTACATCCTGTCACTGAGTAAATATACTGGTTAATATGTAACCTACTGACACTGAAGAGGACAGTCATTTACTTTTGAATCAGGTAGTTTTAATGATTGTCTGGCATGTACACATTTTAGCCTAATGTTGTATATGTATTGTACCCTCCAAAGAAAAAGGTCAGCTCTGACATGAGGAGACCCCTCTTTCTCCTCAACTTTCTTATAAAAACCTTCCAACATGTAACAGACTCTGAAACACACCCAACTTTGTGGGTGTGTCTTCAGGGTCAGTCCTCACAGTTGACTTCCAAAAAACTTTTATGAAACTATTTCCGCTTCAACAACCTTTATATTTTGGTCAACAACACTTAGTTGTACAGCAGACCTCTGGAACTTATTCATCTTACATAATCAAAATTTTAAAGATTCCTATAATAGTTTGTTAGTCTTGATTCTTAATTTGGCCTCCTCTAAAAGCAGATGCTACAACAGGGATTTAGTGGCAGATAGACAATGTGGAAGGTAAACTCAGAAAGACAGGTGAGAAAGTCAAGAAAGTGAGACAGGCAAGGTAGAAAAACCAGTAAAAAGCAAGAGAGGCTCAATCTAGCTGGAGATACACTGAGAAACCCTGGAGTCAAACTTCAGGACCCCAGGACCCTCCCGCCACAAGACAGGGAGGTGACGGCATGTGTCCACCACTGCCGTCCCTATAGATTAAGAATCGCCTCTCAGGGATTAGCTCCCTCAAACTTTCTGGTTTATCTTTCATGACTGAGGGAGCTCTAGCAGCAATAAGAAAGCCCTCAGGTAGGGAAAGGAAAAGGTGCAGTTGCTTAAGGTCGGGATGTGTCAGTGGGGTGGGCCTGTACATGGGTGTAAGAAAATGCAACGAGCCCACGGGATTGAGGAGGTGCATTAACCGTGTTTGTTACACCTGGTTCCAAGTTGACCTTTATTTGCTATTAGGTATTTTATTATCACATATTCCTTTTTTTAGGTCAATCTGACCTGTCCCACAGTTAGTCCAAATTGATCATTTTCTTTCTTTATTCACTATTAGTACTTAATAATGCCTTAGGTTTCACCTCAAGCATCAACTGAAATTAAATGTGAGTGTCTACCAGAAATATGTGTCGAGAAAAATCTGAGGTCAGGTTTGGTGCACAATGACCAATTAAGTATGTCTTCCATGGACAAAGGACAAAGAAGCTGATTAGATTTACCACATATCTGTTATCCTTTACTGAGTGCAGCAGTGGGCCGAAAAAAAAAATCAGTGCTAAGTAAACATTCCTGATTGTGACTTAAAGCATTGTAATAATTCTTTAGATTGCTCAGACAAAATAAAAAGGAAGAAGTTTCAGGAATAATTACTATGAATTTAATTCTACAAATTTAAACAACATGTGGAGGGTGTAGGAAGTAAGCATATAACTCATGGGTCCAGAAGAATCGTAATATGAAAAAAAATGTTCTCATATCCCTTGTGGTGGGAGGGTCCTGGCGTCCTGACGACATCATAGAATTAGTATCATGTCATCTCTCCATAAAACAGATATACAAAAAAATTCACAAATAAGTGATCCTATGTTAGGAGACAGAAATCTAAGAAGAAATGCCAAAGGGGAAAAAAAAAAAAAACCCTGAGCTTTGCCTTGTTCTTTCTCACTCCCAAACTCCTCACTGGGACTCTGATTTCTTTATTTCCATGAATTGCAAGCAAATCTCAGAAGAGTGGACACCCACTCATCACTTCCTCCATAAACTTTACAGGATGAGGTGCACATTGGCATAGCCTCACTCTTTTTATTTGATAAAATGACTTTTGCAGCTTCTGAGGCTTCGCTGTTTTCTATCTTCAGTTTGGACTGAGCTTCATTAACAGAATTTTGACTCAAGCTGCCGTATAGATTCTGAGTGCAGCTGTAACTGATTTCAGATAGTTAAGTCCGTGTGCCCTGGTCTGACCCTTCTGAGGCCACAGTCTATTTATGGCCTCCACCTGTTAACAGCCATCTTCCTCCCATCTACGGTGTTGCTGCTTTGTGCACACCTGACATTCCCTGACCCTTGGCCAGCTTATCACAAAAATTAGACCAAATAGCCAACCCCTCAGAGAAAAACAAATGGAAGTGTCCTGCCCTCTTTCAGAGAGAAAGGCATCTTTTACTCCCCTGGTCAAAATTCAGCAGCAGAGTGCAAATAAGAACATTTTCTTTTTTCCACAGGAAATGAAAACCTTAAAAATTTGTAGCCCCTCAGTGCTTTCACAGATGATAAAGTTTATGATCCAGCCACCATTTAGCCAAAAGCAACTTTTTAAAAGGCCTAGGATATTTGATAGAGTGAGCTTAGGAATGTATTTCAGCTCTTGCCAGTGACATCTAGATATGTAAACTTCCCCGGCTTCTCTATAAAAGGATCTCACATGAATATGAAAGTGCTGCTGATTAGATAGTAGCCACGGGCCTGTGCTCTGGAGTCAGAGCTCCCCCACTGTGTAACCTTGCCGGAGCTACTCCACCTCTCAACACATCAGTGTCTTTGGTTTTTTAAATGGAAAGAGTAATATCAACTTCAGAGTGGTTGTGAAAATATATATATATATATATATATATATATATATATATATATGAATATCTAGAGATATGGTTTGGGTATATTCGCCTTTACCAGAAAAAACAGAAAAATATTTATAAGGATCAAACAAAGGACGAAGAAAAGACTTTAGAAATTAAATGATTAGAAGTGCTTCTTAGTTTAGTCATTATGGTAGTTTTAAAATATGGTCCCAAAATTCTTTGGTATTCCTCTGATACGGTTTAGCTCTGTGTCCCCAGCCAAATCTCAATTCAACTTGTAATCCCACGTGTTGAGGGAGGGAAGTGATTAGATTATGGGGGTGATTCTCCCCCATGCTGTTATCATGCTAGTGAGTGAATTCTCATGAGATATGATGGTTTTATGAATGATAGTTTTTCCTGTACTCTCACATGCTCTCTCTTGCCTGCCACCATGTAAGATGTGCCTGCTTCACCTTCTGCCATGATTGTAAATTTCCTGAGGCCTCCCCAGCCATGTAGAACTGTGAGTCAATTAAAGCTCGTTCCTTTATAAATTACCCAATCTCAAGAAGTTCTTTATAGAGTGTGAAAACGACTAACACATCCTCCCATTAAGAAGTGCAGTCTAAGCTGGGCACGGTGGCTCATGCCTGTAATCCCAGCACTTTGGGAAGCTGAGGTGGGCAGATCACGAGGTCAAGAGATTGAGACTATCCTGGCCAACATGGTGAAACCCCATCTACTAAAAATACAAAAATTAGCTGGGCGGTAGTGGCACACACCTGTGGTCCCAACTACTTGGGGGGGCTGAGGCAGGAGAATCACTTAAATCCAGGAGGCAGAGGTTGCAGTGAGCTAGATTGTACCACTGCACTCCAGCCTGGGTGACAGAGCAAGACTCTGTCTCAAAAAAAAAAAAAAAAAAAAGTGCAGTCTAAGAGTTTGAGACCAGCCCAGGGCAAATTAAGGAGGCCCTGTCTCTACAAAAAATAAAAAACTTAGCCAAGCATAGTTGCATAATTTTAGCCCCAGCTACTAAGAGGCTGAGGTGGGAGACAGCTTGAGCTTAGGAGATCAAAGCTGCAGTGACCTTTGATCATGCCACTGCATTCTAGCCTGGGTGATGGGATAAGACCCTATCTCAAAATTTAAAAATTAAAAAATACAAAGAGGTGGTATATGTCCTGTCCCTTGATTATGGGTAGACTTAAACTGCTTGACCTATACAGTAGATCAAAATGACGTTTTAGTGACTTCTGAGTCTGGGTCATGAAAGGCCATGCTGCTTCCATATGATTCCCTTGAACCACTCACTTTGATGGCTTTCTTTAGAGACACTCCTTCTCAGATCCCAAGCCCCTGCTGCAGAAGCTAGAGCCACATGGAGGGAGATCAGGTGTCCTGGTCAATAGTCTCAGCTGAGCACAGGCTTTGAGCCTTTCCAGCCCACACATGAGAGTGAAGGATTCCCCACGTGGTTGCAGCCACAGCCATTTTAGGTCTTTTCCAGCTAGACCCCAGACATTGTGGAGCAGAAAAAGCCACCCACCGTGCCTTATTCAAATTCTTGCTCTTAAAAGCCGTAAGTATAATAAGATGGTTGTTGCCTTTACTGGTGTGTTTGGCGTGATTTGTAACACAACAATACACACCCAGAGCAACAGCACAGCAAAGTAATAGAAATGGCCCAAAATGAAATGGGAGATTGGTCTCCTGTGTATGCAATAGCTTGAACCTAAGGACAGATAACATTAAAACAAATCAGTTGTTAACATCTTACAAAAATGGTCCTGCCCCAGTTTTGGAAGGAGTTTCTCTGAAGCTATATAAATCCTACATCAGATTCATTGGAGACTCTACTTACAAAGCCTAATCATTAGTAATTGTCATAATTCTCTTTTTAAGTAAATAAATTCTAATGATATATCATATGGAATTAACCTTTATTAAACAAAGATTTAAAAGTATTTACACTACTTAGCACACTGTGAGATATTTTTAAGTAATTTTAAAGTAATTAGACTCACCTTGGATGCCTTTTAAAAGTCTGATTTCAAGGCCCATCGAGAGAGATTCTGATTTAGTTTGTATGCATTTTTTGTTTGTTTGTTTTTCTGAGACAGCGTCTTGCTCTGTCGCCCAGGCTGGAGTACAGTGGCACACTGTAGGCTCACTGCAACCTCCGCCTCCCAGGTTCAAGCCATCCTCCCACCTCATCCTCCCAAGTAGCTGGGACTACAGGTACACACCACCATGCCTGGCTAATTTTTTGCATTTTTAGTAGAGACAGGGTTTCACCATGTTGGCCAGGCTGGTCTCAAACTCCTGAGCTCAAGTGATCTGCCTGCCTTGGCCTACCAAGGTGCTGGGATTGCAGGCATGAGCCACCATTCCTGGCCATTAAGTGTGCATTTTTGACAAGCAATTCAGGAAATTCTCATAATGGTGGTATAGAAAAAAAAAAGCTTCTGATCTTTTCAAGCAAATCAGAAGATTCTCATACTGCTGGTATAGGAAAAAAAGCTTCTGATTTTTTAAGCAATTCCGAATATTCTGATACCGGTGGATAGTAAAAATACGCCTGAAGAGGGAATGGAGTTCACGAAACAAGTATGTACCATAGCTTCTGCCCCTCAAACAACTTAATTTGAATGAATAGAAAAGACATTTCTGTAACGATATAAAACAGCATTTAGGCTTCAAGTTGTGTTGGGGTTTTCATCCACTAGAGTCAATATTTTTCTTCTTTAATTTGAATTGTCAGCTAGGAGAAAAACTAGGCCCAAGAGTCTGAGGTTTTGCTAACTGGCAGGAAGCTTAAGCAATTTACTGATGAACACAGTCCGTTTACAACTTACGGGCAACATATTCTGTAGATTAAGTGCAGAATTTAATGTTGAAGTTGAATGTTACTTTCCAGGAAGATTAAAACAAAGCCCTGTGTTTCACATTGAATGACTGGCCCACAAAGAGCTTTGGACTGAATATCCCAGGAAGCTTTGCGGTAAAATTACAGGAAGTAAAGGGTAGGTTGAAATTGTAATAACATCTTTTCCCCACTGTCCAGTCTCTTCTTTCCTTATATTCTTGGGATCATGAAAACACAAATATTTTCCACACTTCTTTTAAAAATTCAAAGAAATGTATTTTAAGATAAACATGGCAGATTGAACACACGTCTGTACTCTCCTCTCTTTAGGGGTGCCACTAATGTGACATAAAAAAATAAAAAATATATAATCTCACAAAGACAAAGAGAACAGATGAGACAACACTTAATAAAAGATTTCAAAGAAATGTTTTGTTTTTTTTTTTAAGAGAAAGTCTCGTTCTGTAGCCCAGGCCGGAAAGCAGTGCTGTGATCTTTGCTCACTGCAACATCCTCCCCAGGTTCAACCCCCTCCCCGGTTCAAGCAATTATCTTGCCTCAGAACTCCCAAGTTGCCGGGATTGCAGGCATGTACCACCACACCTGACTAAATTTTGTAATTTTAGTAGAGACTGGGTTTCTCCATGTTGGCCAGCCTGGTCTCAAACTCCTAACCTCAAGTGATCCACCTGCCCCAACCTACCAAAATGATAGGATTACAGGCATGAGCCACCACACTCAGCACAACAAAATTTTAGAATGTGAAAAAATTATGGGCAATTATTAACAGACTTAGAACAGGGAAGGCTCAAATATGAGCCTTTATGCTGAGACACCAACAACAGACCAGTGATTTCTGCCCTAGTGCCTCAGACTCAAGCACTTGGATTCACCTGGTACCCTTGAAGGCAGGGACGAAGAGTGGCATCGAAAACAGGAAGACTGGGTACGCTTATACAAGGACACTTAAAGTCTTTCTATATACAAGCCAAGCAGCCAAGCTACTACTCTTTCAGGACGCCATAGAAAATAGAAGATTTTCTTTATAAAGATAATTGATCTCTGAGAATGAGAATGAGATGCTGTATGCAAACAGGAGATTAAGCGAAAGTCTTCATTGAAAATGGTGAGATCCCACAGTGGAAGCCTCTATATTAAAACAGAAACCTACACAAACAAGCAGAGAGATGAAAGAAATTAGAAGAAATAAAGAAAATGCAGGAAGCAGAAGAAAACCTCAGAGCAATATAATTAACACCTAAAGAAAGGTTAGTAAAGATATTCCAATATGAAACAAGAATCACAGGCTAGCAAAAGAAGATTAGATAACTTTTAGAAGTAAAATATGGATATAACTAAAGATGTATTCGAAATGTTAAAAGTAAAATTGAGGACATTCCTAATCTTCATCCCTCTCCTCCCCAAAAAAGTGTAGATGATAGGAAAGAAAACACGAGAAAAGAGGATCACTGCAGAGACCCACATCTCTTAACTGCTGTTCTAGAAAGAAGGAATGAAAATGTAAAGTAGAATGCATTATAAAGAAACAATTTTTAAATTCCCCATAAAGAAAGAACATGTCTTCCCTACGATACATTGAGCCCACAAAGTGCCCAAACAATATATGAATAGCCCCATACTGTGTAAAAGAAATGACACCATAGTTAAAGAAGAAAGAAAAGCCCAACAACGTGGCTCAAACACAAAGGAAGTTGATATTCACTCACACAGGAGTTCAAGGAGGTAAGCAAGTCCGTTCGGTGTAATGACTCGGGTTGCTATGATTATGACATTTGGTGGCTCTACCTAGTTCCTAGACCAGCCTATGAAAGAAGAGACCAGCCTATGTCATCTGAGACCAACCTATGAAAGAAGAAAGAAAAAGCATTGAGGAAGCACACCTATTTAAAAGCCTTGGTCCAAAACCAGCACACAGCTCTCCTGCTAACATTCCACTGGAGAGGACTAGTCACATGGCCACAACAAAGTGTCTCAAAGAGCTGGAAAGTCAAGTTTCTCACCTATCAGCCTCTTCCTCATCGGCTCTAAACCTGAGGAAGAAGAATGGACTTCTGTGGACAGCTAGCTGTAACGGCCACACGCTAAGGCATATCACCGTCATATTTTAAATCACTTATGATAAAGGACAGACTCAAAGTTCCCACAGAGAGAAATATAAATCAGTTACAAAGGGTCCACAATCAAAATCCGATACATTTCTCAAGAGGAATACAGAAAGACATGAGGAAATGCCTACATAATTTGAGGGGAAGAGACAATCAAATTAGGACATGTATATCTCTATCAACATATACTTGTAGATGGGCCTTACAGACTTGTGCAGCCTCAAAAGATTTGCGTTCCAAATACTTTCCCAGAAGGTTCTTGGAAGATGTGCTCTACAAAAGCAAAAGAGAAATCCAAGAAAAGGAAGAAAAAAAAATATCCGAAAAACAGATCCAAAACCAAGAGTAAAATGAACTGGTAAGGATGAAAACATACTCCAGAATGACAGCCGTGCAGCTAACCAAGTTCTGATTGGGGCAAAAAGAGGAAAGTTTTAGAAAGGATGATAAGCCTGCATGCGTGTGCACACACCCACACACACAAATGCGCACACACTGATGCACACACCCCCACACACAAACGCACACACAGATGCACACATGCACACACACTGATGCACACACGCACACACACTGGTGCACACACCCCCACACACAAATGCACACACACTGGTGCGCACACACACACAAACGCACACACACTGTTGCACACACACACACACACAAACACACACACACTGATGCACACACCCCCACACACAAACGCACACATGCACACACAAACGCACACACACACTATGCACACACGCACACACACAACGCACACACACTGATGCACACACCCCCACACACAAACGTGCACACACTGGTGCACACACCCACACAAACACGCACACACTAGTGCACACACCCACACACACAAATGCGCACACACCCCCACACACAAACGCACACACACTGGTGCACACACCCACACACACAAACGCACACACACTGATGCACACACGCACACACAAATGCACACACAGATGCACACACCCACACACACAAACGCACACACACTGCTGCGCACACACACACAAACGCACACACACTGGTGCACACACCACACACACAAACGCGCACACACTGATGCACACACCCCCACACACAAACGCACACATGCACACACAAACGCACACACACACTGATGCACACACGCACACACACAACGCACACACACTGATGCACACACCCCCACACACAAACGTGCACACACTGGTGCACACACCCACACAAACGCGCACACACTAGTGCACACACCCACACACACAAATGCGCACACACCCCCACACACAACGCACACACACTGGTGCACACACCCACACACACAACGCACACACACTGATGCACACGCCCCACACAACGCACACACACTGGTGCACACACACACACACACAAAACGCACACACACTGGTGCACACACCCACACAAACGCACACACACCCCCCATACACAAACGCACACACACTGGTGCACACACCCACACACACAACGCACACACACTATGCACACACCCCCACACACAAACGCCACACACAGATGCACACATGCACACACAAATGCACACACACACTGATGCACACACGCACACACACAAACGCACACACACTGATGCACACACCCCCACACACAAACGTGCACACACTGGTGCACACACCCACACAAACACGCACACACTAGTGCACACACCCCACACACACAAATGCGCACACACCCCCACACACAAAACGCACACACACTGGTGCACACACCCACATACACAAACGCACACACACTGATGCACACACGCACACACAGATGCACACACGCACACACACAAACGCACACACACTGATGCACACGCCCCACACACAAACGCACACACACTGGTGCACACACACACACACAAAGGCACACACACTGGTGCACACACCCACACAAATGCGCACACAACCCCCATACACAAACGCACACACACTGGTGCACACACCCACACACACAAACGCACACACACTGATGCACACACGCACACACAAATGCACACACAGATGCACACATGCACACACAAACGCACACACACTGCTGCACACACGCACACACACAAACACACACACTGGTGCACACACCCACACACACAAATGCACACACACTGATGCACACACCCCCACACATAAACGCACACACACTGCTGCACACACCCACACACACAAAGGCACACACACTAACTCATAGATTTCTTGGACATATGACTATATTGAGAGAAGTTTAAATGTTTGTCAGTGAGTACGGAGTTTAATTAGTGATAGGTACATAAAATTTCAGTAATTAAAAGGAAAAGAAACATATCCTAATATACCATGTGACCCATCTGCAAATCTTATTAAGGCAGTTATAATGATATAAACACTGAATATTCATTTAACCAAAAATTATAACAGAATCTATAGAGGGGACAGCAAATAACAAATGTATTGGGAGTAGGTATGGAAATATTCATGAAAAAAGTCGGTTGATAATGTCTTACATTGAAAAATGTAAATGTAAAAGTTTAAATTTTTTAGACATGTGGAGAAGTCTTAACCTGGGTTCCCTAAAAACAGAGCCTGCAGCAAAGGCTATGCACTGTTCACTTATTAGGAGAAATAGGAAGAGGGGAATGAGATAAGTGAAGAGTGAGTGCCAATCAAAGGTGGTTACCATGTTATAAGTAGCTACTCTTGACAGAAAGTCCAGCTCATAGCTCATTGTCACAATTGTGAGGGGCTGGGTAAAGGACCATCACTTGAGACTGTTCATTATGCAAGAGCTAAGGGCAGAGACTTAACCATCGGCTTCCGTATCTTACGGGTCAAAGGCTCACTTCACATGTGAGTTAAACAAACACAGACCAGGTGCAGTAGTTCACGCCTGTAATCCCAGCACTTTGGGAGGCTGAGGTGGGTAGATAACAAGGGCAGGAGTTCGAGACCAGCCTGGCCAACATGGTGAAACCCCGTCTCTACTAAAGATAGAAAAAAAGCCGGGCGTGGTGGTGCCTGTAACCCTAGCTACTCAGGAGCTGAGGCAGGAGACTCGCTTGAACCTAGGAGGTAGAAGTTGCAGTGAGCTGAGACCATGCTATTGCACTCCAGCCTAGGTGAAAGTGTGAGACTCTTGTCTCAAAAAAATAAAATAAAATAAAAATAAACAACCGCAGTCCTCAAGTGAGCAACATGAGGCCTCAGTGTCAATAGGGACTCCCTGGAGATGAGGCAAGGGGCAGAAGAGGCAGGCTGGAAGTGAGAGGTTGTCGGTCACGGCTAAGCGCAGTCAGTTAGAGCCTACACAGGGCTAGTCACTGGGCCGGTGACAGACAAGTAGCCGCACTCTCTAGAGACAAGTGTGGGTGTCTGATTCTGGAAGAGCACATAAGGGGTGCTTGATTAAGGGGTAAGTATTGAAAAAGCTAATAGAATTAACTAGAATTGCCCATGAAGGAAAAAAAATCAGAGGTAGTGAAGATTAGGCTAGGACTATTAATATGTAATTTTATTTTTAAACTCATGTATACGCATTATTATATTAAAAACACAAACCTAAAAATGATTAAAAGTATTTTACATAGTAGGATTCCTTGTACCAGACATTTGGGTACAGCATTGTAACTGAGAATTGCTTTTAATTTTAGCAAAGCCGAAATTGAAGTGGTGGTTGTTGTTATTTTTAACTTAAGGCCATTTATATTTCCATGCTACTAACGTACTAAATGTAATCAATTACCAAAATTCCCGAAGTCAGCCAACAATTCTCAAACTTTTCAGTCTAAGAATTCCTTTATACTTTTAAAAGTTCTATAGGTTTTATTTATTGGCATTTGTCATATTAAAAAATAAAATTGAGACTTTTAAAGATGTTTGTTTATTGATTCACTTTAACGATGTAAACCCATTGTATGATGTCATAAGTAACATCTGTTTTTGAAAAAATAACCACATTTTCCAAAACAAAAGACTCGAGTGAGGAGAGCGGCATTAACAGGCACTTTCTCAATTCTCTTTACCTCTGGCTTAATCAAAGACAGTTTATTCCTTATATCTGCTTCTACACTCAGTTTGTCATGATACATTGTTAGAAAATCTATGAAAAAAAATGGCCTCACACAGATAGGTTGTTAGAAAAGGCAAGGGTATTTTAATAGCCTTTTCAGGTAATCGTGTTTATTCTTCTTTGATACTACACCATAATGTAACATTGAAAAGCACGTCGTTGAACGTTGTGTATTCTGTTAAATTAAAAATCATTAGTCTGTTTGGCACTTTAAATGGACCTTTTTGTTAAGCATGCATTGGTCATGCGAAAAGTATCTGTTTGCTGAACTATTCAGACCTTTCTATGTTGATCCATTTCATTACATTGTCAAAAAATCACATTCGTTAATACCACGACCTGTCTCATTAGAAAAGTCTTTAGGTATTGGGAAACTGACTACCTTATGGTGATAAATACAAGTTTTCCAAATTTCTAACTTTTGCGTGGAAGCTCACATTTTTTCATGGATAACAACAAAAAAAATCAGTTGCTTTTTTAAAATGACCAGCTCCTTTCATTTAAGAAAACGTCTGTGAGATAAATTAGGATAACCCTAGTTTGCCTGTCAGTTGTCCCTTCAAGTGAAAATGACATACCATGAAAAAAGCAGCTAGTTTCGCTTGCAATGCAAACACACGTAAGTGCTTTTCTTCAAAACAACCATCACACATCACTATGCACCAAAGGACTTTCTTCCTGCCTCCCATTTTGTCATACAGGAAGTTAAAGTGACATACCCTCAAAAATTGAGACCTAATAAAACTAATAACCTTTACTGCTTCATAAAGACACTTTTCAATGTCATTGGCATTTTTTAACTGTACATACATGGTAAAGAAATACAATGACTGCTAGTACAGTTTGGTACCACTTGATTCACGCCAAGGTGCCAGCAGTTTTACCCACCCTTGTTTTTGCATCCTGACTGCAAAAGTCAGCCCAGTGTAAAGGGTAAATAATGCTTTAGTATTATTATGAAAATAGCTTTACCCTCTAAGACACCCAGAAAGGATCTCAGAGACCCACAGGAGTGAGCTTTGAGAACTACTAATGTGTACACTAAGTACCACAAATGATTACAAGCAAGAATCCTCACTTTTTTGCTGGACTAAAGTAAAAATTGAGCTAAGCATTCAAAAAGCTGTCATAAATATGTATGACGCCTTAGATTGTACATAGGCAGTAGGATGAGATACTAATGACACTTGATCACAGCTTAGAGAACCTGAGTTCCAGTGCTATCATTCACAAGTCACAGGACCATTGATGAGTCAACTGTGCTCCTCTGAGTGTCCTTCTGCTCATTTCTATATTGAAGATGATACAGCCTATTTCTTATGGTTATTGGGTACAGAAGAGCTACTCAAAGTGTGGTGCAGCACCTGAGAACTTGTTAGAAATGGAAAATCTAGGGTCTCAGCCCACATGTGTTGACTCAGAATCTCTGGGAGTGGGACCGGCATCTCTATCAGGCTTTCCTAATGATTCTTGCTCATATCTAACAGAGAAGTGCTGATAGACCATGTATGATAAAGGATTGGAAAATGTAAACACTATACAAATTTATGTTATTATGATGATAAGAATAAAGAGGATTTCCAGGCAAATAACTACATATTGTTACTTTAGTTCTTTTTGCTTGTATCATCCAGGCAGGTAGCGCTAATCTCACTGTGGTATCAAAGATACATGTGTTTCATAGAAATGAATTTTAAAATGCCAAGCCAAGAAAAAGTCTAGAGTTAGGGGAGATAGCAAAAGGTATGTAAGGAAAAACAGTGGGAAATAATGCTGAAAGTGGTTAAAGTGTGAAATGAGGCGTTAATACTTTATACAATAGGCAATAAGGAACCGTTACAGATTCTTCCATTTTAAAGTGACATAATGAAAGACTGTTTTAGGGGAATCAGTTCGCTAACCATGGTGCAGAATGAACTGAAAGGGAAAAAGACAGGAAGGCAAGAAGTATTTTCATGAAACCATACATTTTCCCTCCCCCATAGAATGAAAAAAATTATCTAATGAATTGTACAAGATTCACACAGTCATAGGCATTTTTCTGATAGGAGTAAAACCAAGATAAAGAAAACTGGGAGTATATGATGTGTTCATCAGTCACCCCACACATAGCTTTATCTCCAGCACGTTCACTTTCCCTCTCTTTCAGTTCCATGCCTTCTGCTAATTCGCTGCTCTGAAACTCCTGTCTCTCAGTTGCCTGTCTTCCAACCTGCTCTCCTTTATTCAGCAGCCCGAGGTCTCCTCCTATTAATGAAGAACAGCTTTTCCCTATTTCCTTTCCTTACACCCCTATAACGATTAAAATTTCTAGATTACAAGAAACAGTTTTGCAAGAATGTCTGCGGTAAAGGAGAGGAGAAATGTAAAAGCCACATATCCCAGTCAGGTCTGCTTCTCTTCCCAGACATATAAGGAGTCATCAACAGCTTTTTCAAGATAATGCTTCTCCTTCAGTATTAGAAAAAGAAGAAGTTGGAAGTTAAGACGGGAAAATAAAATGAAAACAAGATAGAAGCAATGTCTCTGCAATGCAGCCTTGGGAAAGATGAACAAGTGAAAAACACAAGGACCTTGGAGCTGAAGTTGAGTTTATCTGTTTGTGTGTACAGGGGACAGAACCAGGTCAGAATGTCCTGGTGGGATTTATCTGTCCTGGAATAGAATTACCCTGAGTAAAGCTAAAAGCATTTAATGCAAAGTTTGGATAGCAATGGTTGAGGAAGCCCCTTAGGTTTGACCCTTAATTAAGGTACACTAATTACATAAATAAAATCTTATCTGCAGCTATCTCTGTCAAAAGCATTCAATTACTCTGTACTTCTGGCTGCAACTACATCAGAAAGTGGAAGTGAAAAAGATTTAGGGTCAGGTGTCTTGGCTCACGCCTATAATCCCAACATTTTAGGAAGCCAAGGCAGGCGGATTGCTTGAGCTCAGGAGTTCAAGACCAGCCTGGGCAACACAGTGAAACCCCGTCTTTGCAAAACAAACAAAACTCAGCTGGGCATGGTGGAGCATCCCTGAAGTCGCGGCTATTTGAGGGGCTGTGAGAGAATCGCTTCAGTCCTGGAGGTCGGAGCTGCAGTGAGTCCTGATCATGCCACTGCACTCCAGCCTGAGCAACAGAGCAGGAACCTGTTTCAAAAAAGAAAAAAGGAAAAGAAAAGAAAAAAGAGGTGAAGGAAGATTTAGAGCAAGGCAGAACTTCAACACCACGGACGGGGAGGGGTAACTTCAAAGTGTGGGGGATTTCAGCATCTTACATAGTGCATTGAGTTTCCTACCTTTTCTTAATTTAGACTGAACACGAGCATGTAGATTCAGTTAAGTGAGGTGTTATTATGAGATCCAAAGCTTTTTAAATACTACCTAAAATTTTTGGACGAAAAACTCAATGAAAAGGGAATATAGTTTTAGCAGTATCATATATATGGAAAATGAAACTCTTTTAGAAAATGCTTGAGAATGCTGTATTTTTTGTTTAACCATTTGAATTCAAAACAAGAGCTATTTATTGGAATGAAACCATGGTACTACTAACATGGACTATAATCAATTTGGTCCTATTTTTATTTGTTCATAGATAATATCTAGCACAGTACTGGATAACAAAGCTACCGCCGTGAACAGGGCATAATATGGCTTACGGGGTTTATACTCAAGTAAAGGAGATGGGGAAAAGGTGCAAACACAAAACCACAAATACACAACAATATAAAGTACATTGTAAATTGCAAATAGAAAAAAAAACACAAGGGGCTAAGATAGAGAAGAACTGAGGGGTGAGTTTAAACAAAGTAGTTAGGAGAAACATCTCTAAAAGGATATTAAATCTGCGACGTAAAAAAGAGAAATTATCCAAGCAAACAGTGGAGAGAAGCTCTCTACTGCCAAGAAAGCAGCAGGGGATTGGTAGAGATGTTTTCAAAGACCTAAGAAAAGGCACATGGGACTGGAACATGGTGTGCAAAGAGGAGAGGGCACAGAATGAGGCAGGAGAAAGTGTGGGGCTGAGGCCAAGAGAGCCATCTCAGCTGTGCTGCTCAGAGACTGGAGAAAAATGAGGACAGAAATCGGTGGACTTGGCAACTTCAGTGTGATGGGTAATGTGGATTACAGCAGAGGCAGTGAAAGAATCACGTCAGGAATCTCACTGGTGTTAGCAGGAGAGAAAGGCAGTAGCAGAGAAGAGACTCACATCTTTGTCTGTCTCAAAGCTGTGAAGTGGGAGCTGAGGATGGAGAGATCACTGGTCAGAACACAGGGACCCAGGAAGTTTGGGTTTTGTTTTTTCCAAAGAAAAAAGATCGGAGTATGTGTGTGTGTGTGTGTTCTGATAGGACTGCAGTGGTCCAGGGGAGAGACAAAGGATGATGGAAATTAGGAATGGAGTCCAGAGCACAACGGAAAGCACAAGACGGAAAAGAGGTTGCGTGAGCACAGGTCAAGGTGTGGATTTACTGGTGGAAGGTTTGGAAACACTGTCCTCTACCATCCTCATCTCCTCCTAACCTCAGAATCTCTGAGCCACTCCTTTAACTTGTCTAATCTTTACCTCCTGAAACTCTTTCAAAATTTATCAACACATCTTATCTGCTTGAAAATATCCATGAATTCCATGTAAAAGTTATTTTCCTAAATCCACAAGTGTTCACAAAGATTGTACTGCCAATTCAGCACAGAGCCCTTTTAACAGCATAGTCCTGTAATTTTACTTACAGAATATAATGTGACAAGAAAAATATTTTAAGATGAAAGATAAATTAAAGGTGGCCAAAAAAGTGGTAAGATCCAGAATCATTTTGCGTCAGTTTTCTGTACATTCTTCCCAGTATCATTTAATGATATGATTAGGGTCTCATTATACACTTTTTCACCCATGCTACTTCCACTTTTTATATAAGTGTGGAATTCAAATTATTTCTTGAATAATATCCCCAGTGCTTCACAGAATGTGTCTCTGCTCCAAAAATGTGTTTCTATATTCATATATCCCTTCATTTATTTTCCATTACTCAATTAAGAAAGAAAAAATAGGAGATGTAACGTAAAACCTATCACTGTGCCTTGTCCAACTGGGTAGATAGATCACTTTGAAATATAGTAGCAAATGCTGTCTTAGTATAAAAGAGCTTTTAACTTTTCAAATCCAAAGCACTGAGTTATTTTAAGCTCTGCTACCATCAGTCAGTTTCCCGGTGTGGAAGAAGATATAACTTAGACAAAGCTAGAGCAGCTGGAGCAATCACCACAAATCACCAGTTACAAGGCGGCTTGCAGCAGTAATACAGGCTGAAAAGTCCCCCTCCTCTCAAAAAAATCATAAGCCATGAAGAAGTTAATGTGGTGTAAGAGCTAGTAGTCAACCATGTTAGTTGCCATCTGTCATCCCATTGGACCACATAAGCAGAAGTCAGGAAGAAATTCGTCTTTTATGTTGACATCTCGCAATGTCATTTTCTATTTTTGAACATTGTTAGATTTCATTTGATATCAAAATTAATCCAGAAGTTTCTAAGGTAAGAAAGTAGTGATAAATTTTCAATAATGTTTCAAATATCTCTAAACGAAAGAAAACTATCTAAGCTTTAAGAACATTGCTAACCTTCTATAGAATGAAAGCATTTCTCCTACAACATGAGTTTCAATTGAGTAAGTTTATTTATTCAACTGTTCCAGTCTTCATTGAGAAATATCTGCCCTCAGAAGTTACAATCTGAGTTTACAATGCAGGTAGCAGCCTAATTTGGATAAATCAAAACTTTTTCTAAATACCAATTAAATTCACAATGAGATTCCATTACATATGTACCAGAATGGCTGAAGTTAAAACCAGGATACCAAATGTTGGTGAGAATGTAGAGTAACATGAACTCTCTCTCACATATTCTTGATGGTAGTATAAAAACCGGTACAGTCCACTTGGAAACTACAAGAAAACTACTAATGCCATTGATGTGCTGTGCCAGTAAATGTTTAACGACTGAGTCTCTGGTGGAGGCTGGGGGGAGTAATTTGTACCGTTTGCCAATTTCTATAGTGTAAACACGCCTCTGATGGCCAGTCTGAAGCTACCAAAGTGATGTCACTGAACGTGAATTTTGGAAGAGATGTGCAAAATTAACTCTTGTGAGCTGGTACAAGCCAGTCCATTTGACCTCTGACTAGGTTGAAAACTCATATTTCCCAAGAACCTACAAATTTCCTCCTAATTATAATCCCAATAGGGATGCATACACGTGTTCATGAAAAGCCACATATAAGAATGTTCACAGCAACACTATAAAAGCCAAAAACTGGCAACAATCCACATGTCCACCAATTGGGGGAAAAAATTAATTGTGGTGTAATCGTATAATGGAACAATATTCAACTATGAGAATTAACAAACTACTACCTACCCAACAACACAGATGACTCTCTCAGATCTAACGTTGATAAAAAGAGCCAGACATCAAAGAATAATGATTCCATTTAAATGTAGCTTAAAAACAGACAAAACTAAACTCGGATGATAGAAAACAAAATAATGGTTACCTTTATAGAGTGAAAGCACCTATGAAGGGGCACAGGAAGACTTCTTAATCGGGTGATAACAACGCAAGTGTGTTTCTTTAGTAAAAATTCCTTGAGCTATAAACTTATGACTGTGTACCTCTTTTGCATGCCTGTTACGCAACAATAAAATAAGTTTACTGAAAAAGAAAACTTTTCCAGCATAACAATTTTGAGGATTCCCTTTCCTCTGTGGTTATTCTCTGTCACCCTAAGTCTCATCTCCTATTAAAAAAGAGTACAGACTCCAGAGATACACTCTACTGGCTCTGCTGCTTGCATGCTGTGTGACTGCACACATTTCTTAACCTCTCTACGTTTCAGTTTTCTCATCTCCTATAGAGAAATCATAAATATTTACTTCATTGGTATATTACACAGATTAAAAATAATATATGTAAAATGCCAGTATGGTGTTTTTCTACAATCCATAATCCCTAGAACAGCCAGGATAATCTTTTTTTAGAAAAAGAATAAACATGCAATTATACTAGTCCCTTGCTTAAAACTCTCCAATTACTTGAGATAAAATAACAGTCTGGCCCAAGCCCTCCATGGCCTGGCCCTTGCCCTCTCTCTGACTTCTCCTGCTACGCTAATTCTCACTCCCTGCATTCCAGCCACACTCCC
The DNA here is from genome assembly GCA_036589455.1 of Ateles fusciceps. Lineage (NCBI taxonomy): Eukaryota > Metazoa > Chordata > Mammalia > Primates > Atelidae > Ateles > Ateles fusciceps. The sequence goes on along the minus strand of JAZHEH010000253.1, from coordinate 4,441,648 downwards.
GGTTGTTTGAACTCACCTAGCTGGCTGTTGCCACAGAGACTTTGCTTGTGCTACTAGCTCTGTCTGGAATGTTCCAGCCCCACATCCATGCAAGTCCACGTCCATTTCCAGATAAGTCTTATATCAAAAATCATCTTCTCAGAGAAAGACCCTCCCTGATATTTCAATTAAAAAGTAGTATCCCTGGTTACTCTCTAATCACTTCAATTTACTGTCCTTCTTCCATCAATGTAAAAATACATCTCAGACTAAGGGATATTGTCTGATATACTCACTACTATATCTTCTGGCACTAGAAGACTACCTGGCACATAGTAGATACTCACTAGATGGTTGTTGATTGAAAAAATAATTAATCAATAAACAATAATTATTTTTCAGAAACAGTCATTATTTCCTCCTTCAAATATTCTCATACATCATAAGAGTTTATGAATCTGTAAGCATTTTAGGATGAAATATACTGACATTTGCTTTTTGAACCATTGTTTTTATGTAACAGCTCTAGTTTCTTTTCTATTATCTATCCTAAGGATAAGGTCTAGTTCAGGAGTCACGCAAAAGTATACTACCTCAACAGGGTAAAATGCATTCATTTGACAGAAGAAACAGTTTGAAATTGTTGATTACTAAGATATTAACTCCCATATATGAGAGACTGTGTTAATCTGAGACATGATTTTTATAACTGCATTAGGTCTTTTAGAGAACTGGACTTAGGGTCCTTTTTCCTTCTGGGATTTTGATGGAGAAATCCTAAAATCCATGTCTTCAGTATGGCTCTTTAAAAAGCAGTTCTTGTTGCTATTTCTGGGAAAATATATCTTTAAAATTGTCAATCATTTTCCCGATGTAAAATGAACAATTCTTTCAGGACATCAAAAATATTGTTCATCTGCATAGTCTCATGTCTACTGCAACTAGTGTTCTCTTTCTTACTGTGTAGTCTGAAGTTGAAAAGATAACAACTCATTAAAATTAAAACCAATCACCTACATGTAAACCAAATCAACAGAGGAAATTTTTTAAATGCTTCTCTAAGCTGAATATTTAGATCTGTTCTATTTAAAATCACATGATGGAAATCATTTAAAAACACTTTGAGTTTAATAAACCCCAGAAGTATGAGAATAATATATAATCATTCTATTCCACATTATAAAGGCTGATACATAAAATTTTATGTCATCTAACTAATTTGGGAGAATTGGTTTAAAACAACAACAACAAAAACCATACCTCAAATTACAATTTTTTCAAAACTGTCTTACAAAATAGTTGGGGTTTTAACTTAATCTAACACAGGAAAAGTCTGCTTCCTTATAGCTAATATGGATGAAGATGGTCTGGAAGTAGCTTTGAAATGGGTGCAGAAGAGAGAAATGGAAACATGCAAGAAACAATTTAGAGACCTTATAGACTCAGCGTGTTAGGGGTTTGTCTGTTTGAGAGAGAATTAGTTGCAGAGGAAGAAGGCTCTTGATGCCTTTGATCAATGAAAACCCCTGGAGAGGAGAGACTTACACAGTTCAGGGTTAAATAGAGATTAAAAACAAAATGCTTAGAGGAGATGAGATGGCAAAGGAAGCCAGAAATTTTTTAAGTAGTGGGAGCCAGCACACACAGGAACTATGATCAATCTCTGACGCCTCACACTTCATTCAGAGCTTTCTTCAAACTGCTGAAACCATGTTACTTCATCGCATTTGGGCTGACTTTAATCACGGAATATTTTTAAAACTGCCTCTCAAAGAATGAAACTTTTCTTTAAAATCATAATTAAATAAATGTTTTTAAAAGAAAACACTTATAACAAGTTTAGAAATTCCATAATTTCTTTTCCTCAAGAAGTGGTCTTATTTTATAGTCCAGATGGTAATACTGACCCTCATTAACACAAATTAAATTGCATGTATCACCTAAATCGTGCCTCATAGTTTCATCTAAGAAAAACAATGAATATTACCAGATTTACACAGAATTTTCTTCTCTGATAAAACTCATCAGAGAAGATTAAGTTTATCCTCTTACGCTGAGATATGAATCAGCCATGTAATTGCTACATAAATATAAAAATAAAATTTTTGTATTAGGTATTTGTTAGAAAAACCAAACTAAACCTCTTACACAATTGGGGGTGAGAAACCCTATGGAGAGAACATCATAAGAAGCCATCTACACAACTAGTAACATGAGATTCCAACAAAGTCAAACCAGATGCAAAGGAAAGCAATTATAACTAAAGTAAATATGGTAATATTCGTGAATACTTGAAGTGTGACTCACTACAAGTGACTGACTGAATTAATCCACATTAGATACCTCTTATATTTAACAGTGGCCCCATGGTTAATTTCATAATGGATGTAAATTTTAATAGTTTTTCTATAATATGGAATGCACTCAGAAAATGACAACATCACAATTAAATGTTCTTTTCATTGTGATGTTAGGGTGTTCATTTTATATCTTTCCTGCTTTCTCCTGTGGGCACTTAGTGCTATAAATTTCCCTCTAAACACTGCTTTAGCTCTCATTGGTTTCAAGTAACTTATTTATTTCTGCCTTCATTTCGTAACTTACCCAGTAGTCATTCAGGAGCAGGTTGTTCAGTTTCCATGCAGTTGTGCAGTTTTTAGTGAGTTTCTTAATCCTGAGTTCTGATTTGATTGCACTGTGGTCTGAGAGACTGATTGTTATGATTTCCATTCTTTTGCATTTGCTGAGGAGTGTTTTGCTTCCAATTATGTAGAATAACTAAGTGTAACATGGTGCTGAGAAGAATGTATATTCTGTTGAATTTGGGGTGGAGAGTTCTGGAGATGTCTGTCTGCTAGGTCCAGAGCTGAGTTCAAGTCCCGAATATCCTTGTTAATTTTCTGTCTCATTGATCTGTCTAATATTGACAGTGGAGTGTTAAAGTCACCCACCCTTATTGCGTGGGAGTCTAAGTCTCTTTGTAGGTCTCTAAGAACTTGCTTTATGTATCTGGGTGCTCCTGGATTAGGTGCATATATATTTAGGATAGTTAGCTCTTCTTGTTGCATTGATGTCTTTACTGTTATGTAATGCCTTTCTTTGTCTTTTTTGATTTTTGTTGGCTTAAAGTCTGTTTTATCAGAGACTAGGATTACAACCCTTGCTTTTTTTGTTTGTTTGTTTGTTTTGCTTTCCATTTATTTGGTAAATCTTCCCCCATCCCTTTATTTTGAACCTATGTGTGTCTTTGCATGTGAGATTGGTCTCCTGAGTACAGCACACTGATGGGTCTTGACTCTTTACCCAATTTGCCAGTCTGTGTCTTTTAATGGGGCATTTAGCCCATTTACATTTAAGGTTATATTGTTATGTGTGTGTGAATTTGATCCTGCCATTATGATGCTAGCTGGTTATTTTGCCCGTTAGTTGATTCAGTTTCTTCATAGTATCGATGGTCTTTACAATTTGGTGTTTTTGGAGTGACTGGTACTGGCTTTTCCTTTCCACGTTTAGTTCTTCCTTCAAGAGCTCTTGTAAAGCAGGCCTGTGGACAAAATCTCTCAGCATTTGCTTGTCTGTAAAGGATTTTATTTCTCCTTTGCCTATGAAGCTTAGTTTAGCTGGATATGAAATTCTGGGTTGAAAATTATTTTCCTTAAGAATGTTGAATGTTGGCCCCCACTCTCTTCTGGCTTGCAGGGTTTCTGCAGAGAGATATGCTGTTAGTCTGATAGGCTTCCCTTTGCGGGTAACCTGACCTTTCTCTCTGGCTGCCCTTAACATTTTTTTCTTAATTTCAACCCTGGTGAATCTGACAATTATGTGCCTTGGGGTTGCTCTTCTTGAGGAGTACTTTTGTGGTGTTCTCTGTATTTCTTAAATTTGAATGTTGGCCTGTCTTGCTAGGTTGGGGAAGTTCTCCTGGATAATATGCTGAAGTGCTTTTCCAACTTGGTTCCCTTCTCCCTTCCCCGTCACTTTCAGGTACACCAGTCAAGCATAGGTTCGGTCTTTTCACATAGTCCCATATTTCTTGGAGGCTTTGTTTGTTCCTTTTCATTCTTTTTTCTCTAATCTTGTCTTCACACTTTATTTCATTAAGTTGATCTTCAATCTCTGATATCCTTTCTTCCACTTGATTTATTTGGCTATTGATAATTGTGTATGCTTCACGACGTTCTCATGCTGTGTTTTTCAGCTTCATCAGGTCATTTATGTTCTTTCTCTACACTGCTTATTTTAGTTATCATTTCCTCTAACTTTTTTCAAGGTTCTTAGCTTCCTTGCATTGGGTTAGAACATGCTCCTTTAGCTCAGAGGAGTTTGTTATTACCCACCTTTTGAAGCCTGCTTCTGTCAATTCATCAAACTTATTCTCCATCCAGTTTTGTTCCTTTGCTGGCAAGGAGTTGTGATCCTTTGGAGGAGAAGAAACGTTCTGGTTTCTGGAATTTTCAGCCTTTTTGCACTGGTTTGTCCTCATCTTTGTGGATTTATCTGCCTTTGGTCTTTGAAGCTGGTGACTTTTGGATGGGGTTTCAGTGTGGATGTCTTTTCTGTTGATGTTGATGCTGTTCTTTTCTGTTTGTTAGTTTTCCTTCTAACAGTCAGGCCCCTTAGTGCTTCTTTCTTTGGAATCTTAACCAGCCCCATCTCTGGACGGTTTGGGGAACTTCTCTGCAGGAATTCCCCTGCTGCCACATTTGGAGCAATTCCAGCCATGGGTCTGGTAAGACAAAACAGCTAACAGAGAATAAAATAGGAGGCTCACTGCTGCCTTGATCAGTGTAACAACTTTGCTGATATATGGGTAACCATCTAAATGTTCAGAATACAAACCAATGTTCCTATATCTAACAAGTGTATATTTCAATGGAGAGTTAGGGTTCTCCAGAGAAACAGAACCTATAAAGATTAGACAGTTGGAGAAATATACAGATGATAGATGATGGATAGATAGATAGACAGTTATAGAGAAAACTTATAACCATAAGTTATTAATTCACTGATTACAGAGCCTGAGAAGTCCTATGATCTGACATCTGCAAGCCGTAGACCCAGAAAAGCCTGTGGTTCAAAGGCCTGAGAGTCAGAGGACTGATAATGTAGATTCCAGACCCAGTCTTAAGGCATAAGAACTAGGAGCACCAAGGACAGAAGACTGACATCCAGTTCAAGCAGACAGGCAGAGGAGAGCACAAATCCAATCTTCCTTTGCCTTTTGTTCTTTTTAGGCCCTCAAAGACTTGGATAATACCCTTTGGGGAGGGCCATCCGCTCTCCTTAGTTTACCAGTCTAAATGTGAATCTCTTCCAGAAATACCCGCATAGACATACCTAGAGATAATGTCTAAATAGACATCAGGGCATCCTGTGACCTAGTCAGGTTAACACATAAAACTTACCATCACAGATATTGTTTGTCATATCTCACCTATCTTCAAACAAATCATAGATGATTTTTAGAACAAAACTTTTTTAAAATTTTTAATCATTTGTATTTGCTGCGTAAACTTTTCTCTCTTATTTCCCATATGTATGGAATGATAGAGCATAGAAAGAAGTAATTTTCACATATTTAGACCAGTGGTAAATGGTTATAACGTGTAATTACTTCAGCCTCCAAAAATAATGAAGATGATGGCATATTCATCAAGATGTAAATGTGCTAACAAAACAATGCCAATCGCTTAAACTCTGGTACCTCCGTATATAGTCTACATCATTAGAGAGGGGCAGGAGAAATGCAATAGCAAAAGTACCACCTTAATAAAGCAGCTCTAAATAATGGACAGACACTTTTACTTCAAGATTTCTTAGAGTTGCTGCTTGGCATAAACTAAGTAAGTGTAAGAGAGCAAAATATCTGAAAGTAACAAGTAAGTGCAAAAAAAAAGAAACATATTCCAAACAAATCATAAACCACCTCTCTACCACAGAGAAAATACAAAGACCGTTGGGTCCTCCACGGACACAAAGGCATTTTTTAAAAAGTGGGTTATGGTGTGGAGGAAGGAAAGAGATTTGACTTTAATGTTAAATGTTACTGGCGTTAGCAAGCATTAACTCTAGATTATTTTTCTTTTGATTTACACAAAGGTCAACCTCTGACTGAAAAATGTGAGCCACAGGTGAAATATTTAATTTCTTAGATGACCTCTAGTGGTCACCCAAGACCCACACTGGCATGTGAAAGAAGAGCTGTTTGTTACCAAGAAGAAAACCATTAAATAACTAGGAGGCACTTGGACAATGTCCTTTAAGGTAACAGAAATTTTCACTTGATAGAATGCAGGTAGAGTACATCCAAATGCTTCAAAATGCATGCCCATTAATCCTAAAAGTCTGTATTTAGAAAAGTGTCCTAAAAAAAGAATTTAACAAAGGCTCAAAAATGTTATGAGCAAGAAAGTTTATTCCAGCATTGCTGGGCAACCATGTGCAATGGCAAACAATGTCAACTGATTAAATAAATTACATCCACATAGTGAAATACCAATGCAGCCATCAAGAATAATAATGCCATCGTGATAACTGAAATAAGCCAAGCACAGAAAGATAAATATCTCATGTTCTCACTCATATGTGGCAACTAGAAATATGGATCTTATGAAGACAGGGATTAGATAGAGATTAGAAAGCCAGGAAGGATAAGAAGGATGATGAAGGGAAAATATATAGAGATATGTAAATGTAGTTATTACCATTTAACTGTACACTTAAAATGGTAAGGATAGTAAATATTATATGTGTATTTACCTCAATAAAATTTTTTAATAATAATGACATATTTATTAAAATAAAATGAGTTACCAAAATAATGTTGAATTTAAAATCAAGTTTAAATTACAGTAAAATAATATCTAAGTATAATACTACCCTTGCTAAAAAATTATGAGGGTTTTTATCTGGAAGGTATAAACTAAATAACCAAAGAAACAGAGGTAAACCTTTGAATAGTGGAATTATAAGTGGGATTTCTTCACAAATTGATTTTCTACTTTGTTGTATATTAACATATATTATTTTGTGATAATGAGTTCTATAAAAAGTAATACACATAAAGAGATAATGGTCCATGAGATTATAGACTATTTCTCACACAACTTATCAAGAAAGCATTTTTCCTGATCCATGTAACCCTACCACCTTTGACGGACTTTGCAAATATCTCAGGACAATCTGACTAGCTGACATGTTTTCTCCCTCGCTCAAAAAGGTTGAAAGATAACATAGTATCCTATGCACACTTCTTTCTCGGAGCTTTATTATTTTACTTGCACCCTAATTGACCCAAACAAGAAAGCATATCATAGATTTATTTTTATTCTTGAAAGAATAAAAGGTTTTTATCCAAGAATTTTGATTGTTTTACCCCAAATATTTAATTTTCCCAACCCCAAATGATTGAGATAGAGAAAAGCCTATAAAACACAGAATTTTAGGGGTGACTTTCTGAGTCATCATAAGTCTTATACCTTAGCTTCTTATATCACTTTTACTATCAAACGTCCTTTTAGAAAGCAAAGAGAAAGCATTGTTCACATCATAAAAATGGTCCACCACCCTGAAATTGCTTTACTTACATCACAGCTAAAGGTCCGTGAGGGACTAAAGAGTCATTTTCTGCACTGTTCCGGGAGTGAGCATATGCACGACATGGATGTGACATAGGTGTGATATACCTTCTACTTGTTCTCAAGTTCCCATTGCCTTTTGGATTATTTTCTATTGCTCCCAATTCAAATTACCTCAGGTTTAGTGTCGTAAAACAATGAATTTTATTATCCTATAGTATTATAAGTTGGAAGTCTAACATAGGTCTCACAGGGCCAAAGTTAAAGTTCTTTTTCTTTCTGTAGGTTTTGATAGGATCTATTTCTGTGACTTATTTGGCTCTAGATACCTCCTACATTCATTGGCTCACAGACCCTTTCTTCGTCTTCAAAACTAGCAAAGGGAAGCGAAGTCCTTCTCACATCTCATCACTCTACTCCCGAGGTACATCTCCTTCTCTAACTCTGACTCCTCTTCTGCCTCCCTCTTCTACTTTTAAGGACCTTGGTGATTACACTGGACCCATGCAGATAACCCAGGATCTTCTCCCTACCAGAAGGTTAATTGACTAACAACCCTAGCACCACCTGCAAGCTTAACCCTTTGCCATGTTACCCAACATATTAATATATTCCAGGGATGAGGATGTAAACATCTTTGGGGCCATTACCCTGCCTCCCACACCTTTTAAAATGTTAAAACATTTATTATGCCATAGGAGATTATGAAAAGATACGTAATTTGTAGAATGGTATTCTACACCATGGAAGAATAGCACATTCCACATAAAATTTGTAGAAGGACAGCTATTCCCTAAAGGTGATGTTCTAATGCACCACACTTTCAAATAGTCATGCCTTTATGTAGTTCCCCTCATCTTGGACGTAGGCTGACCCTGTGACTCACATTTGACCAATAGAATACACCAGAAAGATTCTGCATGACTGCTGAGGCTAGGTCATAAGAAATCATCAGCTTCCTCCTGAGTCTAGGGATTTTTACACTGAGGGAAGCCGGCTCCTGTGTAAGAAGTCCAGCTGTTTTCAGAATGCCACACCAGGGAGAGAAACACCTGGAAGCAAGCCCACAGTATCCCAACAATCCCAGACAAGTAAATGAAGAAGTCATCTCAGACATCCAACCCAATCAAGCCTTCAAATAATTCCAGCAACAACAATTACCTTATTACAACTGTATGAATGACCCCATGTGAGAACTGTCTAGCTAAGCCCAACCAACCCACAGAATGATGAATCACTAAGATTGGGGACAGTTTTGCATAACAGTAATTGACAACCAAAATGAATGGTTTCAGATACAATTAGACATCTGTTATCAGAAAGGCTTTATTTTTCAAAAGCAATCAAAATTTCAGCTAACTGGGGTCTAACCAAGAGAGTCAATTGCTTTCTCAAAATCCCAAATACATGATGTATTCACAGCTTTGCTTTTTTATTTTAGAATAGTGTTTGTACATCCCACACCCCAAAGACCTGTCAAATTCTGAATTGTTATAATTTTGTTATTGGAATTTTATATTGTGAGAATTTTATCATTTTTCCAATAACTTTTTATTACTAGAAATTTCTAGTAAAATATCATTACCAATAGTACCAAGAGAAAACTGTGGAATCGCTGTATTCCTCTGTCAGCCACCAACAGGCTAATTGGTTTTCTTTTAAGTTGAATTAATCACTCATTATCCAAATAAAGAACTGTTGAGCAGCTTCTTGCCAAGCACTATCCTTGTCATTTGGGCTACCGTAGTAAAATAGAATGTGGTTCCTGACCTCAAGCGTTACAGGCTTGGGGGGGTAAAAGAGAGGTCAGACAAGTAAATCCATTTTATAAAACAATGTGAAAAGGCCTCTGATAAGGAGGTAAACTTAGGGTATCTCAGCACAAAAAAAGCAGCAGCTAATCTGAGTGGCACTGCAAGTGGTCTAGCATTTAAGTCATCTTCCAGGGGATAACACCACAGATGTAGCTTCAATGACAGATAAACATAACTTAGGAAATTTCAACCAAAAATAACAGCAAGCACAAAAGCACTGAGGCATGACATAGCAATGTACGTTGCAAAAACTCATTATTTTAAAATACGGAGATAAGTCTAAAATTAAATATACAAAGATGACTAATTATCCATTCTCCTCTTCCACCACTGCCAAATATCTTAGAGCATGTGTTTCATCTTTCATGGAATGATAGAAAGAATAGTTTCTTGAAGGTGCCTGAAAGTAACTACCATTAGAAGCCTTTGTGAGAAAAGCAGACTTTGTCAGGATTACATGTGTCTGGATACTGAATAACTTGCTACACCTGACTGATTACAAGTAATCTGAGCAAATAACAGATGATCAAAATCAATTTCTCTCTAAACAGGCTAGCAAATTCCCAGAAAGTAAGTAAATTTGACTCATGGTTTCATAGGCTGTGTTTGTTCAATCGCCCATAGCAATAATGTTAAGAATATTTATAACATTCAACTATAGAACTACAAACTGGTTACCATTAGGCTCAATTCCAACCGTGATGAATAAACTTTCTTTTCTGTTATATCTTGACCAGCATTGTACTGTATTGATCCTGCAGGAGTTGATATTTACAACCAATCAATACTTGGTACTTTTGTTAAAAGAACACAAACTAGTATGAATCATTGAAAATAGCTTAAGTTTTCTGTTAAATCCAACTTCCTCCTCCAGTAAACCTCTTCATCAGAACAGCCAATAAATCAAACCACAAGACAACCTGAGCTCACCTCCTGTTTCTGGTTGAAATGCTTAATTAGAATGTCCTAAATACAGAAGCAGAATAAAAATCTGTACCATCCAAAAACTGCCCTTAAGCCAACAGCTAAATTATTTAGAATCAGCTGTTTTCATTAAGAAATGAAAACCACAACACTTTAACAGAAGAACTTCAAGCCAGAGTTACCAAACTTGCACAAACCTGTTGTGAGACATGAAATAAAATGAAACTGGAAATACCTCTAAATTTTATTTAATTCCTCTGAAAAAAAAATCAATCAACTCAATAAACATTGCCTTCACTTTCCTTATACCTTGCTAACTTGGATATATTAACCCAAAGTTGTAAGAACAAAACAAGGCAAACTCATAGTAGTTCACATGTAATTAACACAGTATCTTTAATCACGTTCTCTAGAATTTTACCTGCCCATAATTATGCTTTTTGAATTACCAATACGTATCTAGGGTAAGAGGAAGCAGTGAAAATGTTATATCACCTAAGTTTAAGGAGAATTTTCTTTGGCAATTTCCATCCGGCACATTGCATTTGACAGTGCCATTCCCACTGTCTTGTATGATGTAATGCCTCATGACGGGGGTAATTCAGGCAGATCACCTAAAACAGCACTCTGCCGAGAATACCCCATGGGAAGTAACTTTTTTCAGAAGTAATGAATGTATTATAAATATATGTTATATTTCATTTTCCTTGACATGACATAGCCGGGAGCTATGAGATGCTAAGCATTTTTGTCATTTTACTTTTTGTTATTTGACTAGCAAGTAATCATGTCAAAAGAAATATTCTAATAACTTAGTCTCTACCTCTACAGGTAAAATAAAGTGAAGGTCAGGTTAGATGTGGAATGTGGAGTAGAGGGGCAATGATTAGAAAAACAGTACATGTTTGGAATATTTTATAATTCTTTTTAACTCCTCAGAGAGATTCTATACAGTATCTCAGTTGATTGGAATTAACCAAACTGTATGCCTCTACGACCCAAATTCATCAGGTAATTCTCTAGCTCTGCTATTTATTAATTGTGTTAGTTATCTATTTCTGTGTAACAAATTACCCCAAAATGTTAGTGGCTTAAAGCATTTTTTATCTCCCAGTTTCTCTGGGTCATGTTTCTGGGCACAGCCTACCTGGGTCCTCTAACTCTGTGCACCTCTCAAGGCTTTAATGATACATGTCTAGACTCAGCTAGGCAGGATCTACTTCTAAGTTCTTTTCTGTGGTTGTTGGCAGGATTCCAGTTCTCTCCTGTTGTGGGACTCAGGCCTCATTTTCTTAGGGGTTGCTGGCTGGAGGTCTTGCTCAGTTCCTTGCCATATGTACCACTCCATTGAGCATCTCACCACGTGGCAGCAAGCAGAACAAGAGAGAATGCCAGCAACCCAAACACAGAAGTGACATTCCATCACTGTTGCTGTTTTCTATTCATTGGAGGAAATTCACTAGGTCCAGCCACACTCAAGGGGAGGAGGTTACACCAGAGAATATCAGGATGTGGGGTACATTGACGGCCACGTTCACTCACAACTTTGTTATAAAAATGAATTGGCCAAATAATACTTTTATCCCTGTAATTAATATGTATTAAATCATGATCCCTGGCCAGAAAGAGTCACACTAAAAAAAAAAAAGAAAGAAAATGATTTGTTTTACAGTAAACCCAATTGACAGAATCAGCAAAGAGTGTAAATTAATGTTAAAGAAGGAAAAAAGCAGTTGGTAATATAAAGTAGACATCACTTTCCTAGGAGTATTCTTCTCTGCTCTTCTACTTCAATAATTCATGTCACGTTTCTTACTTTCCTTGGCAAAATGATGTCAAAATTAACATTCAGGGCTGAGAGAATTGTTGACCTTTCCGAATTTAATGGTTATCAGTCACACGCTGAATATTGAAATGGGCAGCACCAAAGTCAAAAGTTCAGACTGACAAGCAGCTATCTCCATTTATAACTGATAAATTAGAATTTACCTCTACTTATTTAACATAATATAAAATTAAATAATATATCGATATAACACTAATATACTCCTGTAATAATAAACAACTAATATTGAGTTCTTACTATGAGTCAAGCAGTATTCTATAACAGTTAACTACTTAATATATGTATTTACATGCAAACTTTTTACCGTGTGGACATCTATATGTAAATTCCAGAAACCCCCATTAATCGATGGCTATTAATATTATTGATGTATTTGTAGTTCCAATTTGCAATTAAATGAAAACTACTCAACTTTTTCAAAGCTCACGATTTCTGCCATTCCCCTTTGATTGACAGAGAGGCCCACTAAGTAATAAAAGATGTCGAGAAAATTACAGAAAAAGTATAAATGACTTTGCTTACTTTTTACCCAACTAGACTGCTTTGCACACATTTTGAATTTGCTTATTTGAAATGAATAAAATAGCATGCTTGGAGAGTTGGTTATTTTATTTCTGCTCAAGGAAATTACTTTTAAATTCACAAAATTGCTTTCTTAACCCTGAGGTTATTTGTTTTTGCTTTCCTATCAATACAAAAGCACATTCTTATAGAATGAGTGAATGCTTTTCATTTGATTTTTCCAGGGCAAAATTTATATTGATATTATCTGAAAGATACACTTAAGTGCATTGTAATTTTTTCTGCAAAACTAAAAAAGTAAAATAAATGCTATATCACCAGCTCTAAATGTTGACTGAATGCCCGCTACACTTAAAGTACTCTACTAATGCAAAAATGTGCTTTAGGTTGTTTAAAGTTTTGCACTGATAAAAACTTTAGTGGTAATAAATTCCTGTGTGTTGTTTTTTTAATAGCAGAGATATAAGAAAAACAAAGTTGGCTTCTTGTACGCTACTAGAATTTCTAATAGGCAAGCTTAAAAAGGTACATCTTACCTTTTCCCTCAAAGGTTGACCAGCCAGTGAGTTGTCAGTCAATCATAGCATCACTCTCCCACCATTCATCATCAGCTGTATTCTCATTATATATGGGTGTGTGTATTTGTGTGTGTGTGTGAATATACATACACACACACAAAGGTTACTCTGAGCACCATATACGTTTATATAAAAAGACAACTGCTACCACTACTCTCTCTTTGGCAAAATACATATCATATATGTATATATACACACACACATATACACACACACATATATACATATGTGTGTATATATACATATGTTTAAAACAGAAATCTATATTATATATAATAAAAATAATTATATGTAAATATATTTTTTATTTTTATATATAAATTTATATATTTATATCTATATGTCTACACATAGAATATATAGATATTTATATATATTTGTTTTAAACATTTCTAGTCATTTTCAGATTACAAAAATATTAAATTCTTACTCAGTAAGGGGATAATTCTAGTTTTTCTCTGCTCCTCTCCATGAAACACCAGGAGCTACACTTTAACAGATGTGACAGTTTTTCTGTTGTTGAAGGAGCACTCTCCATTGGAGGAAAAAGCAGAAAAGAACATTTTGGAGAATGAAGAGAAACAATTCTGCAGAGACGTCAAAGATGTTATAAGAATGTAGAATGAAGAAAATAAAATAAACCACTTTCCAAGATCTGGTAAATCTTAATGAAGAAATATTTTACTTAGAGTATTCATGAAAATGAGTTAAATTAGAGATGGAAGAAATTAGCTCTGGGCTCTGATTTCCATTTAGTGTCAGTGAAAACATGTCATCAATTTTTTAAAAAAGGATAAACCAACTATTGAGTTCATTCACAAACTAACACCATTAGAAATCAGAACCAATTATCTACAAACTAGATAATTTCAAAATAACGTAACTTCAGTGAAAAACTCAATAGTCATTTAAAATATCATCTTTACTGTTATTAATTATTCTTATAATATGCATTCATATGTTTTCAATATATTTTTCTGTTCCTTCTATAGAATTTATGTTTCCAATGACTAGGGAAGGCTGCACCACTACTCTTTATAGCTATATACAAAATCCTCTTGGGATTGATCCAAATTCCTAATCTCTTAAGCCTCAATTTTCTGAGATATCTGAATCAAAACGAGACCAATACTGAATTCCGTCAACTAATCTTCAGCAGTTCTAAAGCCCTTCCCTAAATATTAAGACTTATAGAGAAAGAAAACTTTTCCATGGACAACTATAAAACTGTTAACAGAAATGATGTCCTTATAAACAAGCAGCAAACAAATGTTGATTTTACCTTGAGGGTACTTTATCACTTTTCTGTAAGGCAGCAAACACAAAAATTAACCAGATTAAACATTCCTCTATTTTATGGAGTAGACATCACATCCCTGCTTTTATCTACCTATAGCCAATAACTGGAGAATAATAACAATACCTTACATTTGTTTGACAATTTGTAGTTTCATATAAATATCTCCTTTCATCCTTACAAGTGTATTTAAAAATTACATGTACCTGAATATTTACAGTTCCTCTCCCTCCATTAAAGTCTATAAAATAGAAATGTCACTATATATTTTAAAGTGTATACATTTTCTTTTAGTAGAGCATGTATTTCCTACTTAGCAGTCTTTTGATATTGACAGTTAAAGTTTGAAAAAGATCATTTTAAACCTAAAGCAATTTTTTTCAATGTTAATATAAAAGTCTTCCTTCTTCCAACTGAAGATATAAATTGCTTCGAGGATCTTAAAAGTATTCCTATTTTTACGACCACACCTCTAATGAAGTTAAAAAACTTGTGCCAGAAAATTCTTACTTTTATTTTTAATGATCAGTTTCAGAAATTTTCCACATTTAGTTTCTTTTTTATTTTCCTCACTTGCACTTTCCAATTGATTTCCCATCTGATATACTCTTCAGAGATTATACTAAGAATCCTCATCAGCTCATATTTCAACTTCAGAACTGTTTTATTTATTGTTAATTCACAGTTTTGTGGGAGAAAAGCAGAAATTCCTTGTTCTTTAGTTTTTATGGATGTGACAATCCCTGAACTGACCACAACCTGTCTCTTTTACTACCTTGTCTCTGCAACCAGACTGTGGGTTTAAATTAGGTCCCATTTCTTATAAAAATCCCCAGGTGATTAATGTGTTGGAGGTCCCCAGTACTCCCCAAAGTTCAGCCATTTTCTAGGTGTGATCACAGGGCTAAGTATGCAGTCATATTCATGACTGAGATACATTGCAGCAAAAAGGATAGAAATAAAATCAGCAAAGGAGAAAGGTACATTGGGCAAGACCCAGAAGGAGGCAAGTACAAGCCCCCAAGAGTCCCCAGTGAAGTCACACAGGACACACTTAATTCCTTCAAGTTGGACTGTGACAACAGTTGTGAAGTGCCACCTTCCAGGGAAGCTCATTAGATAGTCACTGCCCAAGGTTTTCTTCAAGGAATAATCATGCAGGTACCCTCTGCCTAATTCCTACCATGTTTCCAAATTCCCAGGAGGAAAACAGGGGTTCTGCATACACCACATTTTTGTACAAACAGAATGGACCGAATGAGTACCTCTTATCAGTTAGAGTGTAAGGAAACCTCCTGAAATTCCAGTCCCCAGATGTCAACCAAGAGCCAACTTTGCGAGCAGGCCTTTCTAAGGATACGAGTATGAAGTCTGCCATGTTCCCTCTTTTCTACACGCTAGTTTGTTAAGCTCCCCTCTGAAGTGCATTCCCTTCCCTTCAGTATTTCTAGAAAGGTTGGTCAGCAGCACTGGATAACACGATACTTAAAGCAGTGTCCTAGGTAGCTTACTCACTGTGGGAGCAGAGAGAACTACAAATGGTCATGAAAGAACTTTTTAGGGTGACAGAAAGTTTCTAAAACTTGATTATGATCATGGTGGCACAACATATAAATTAGCTAAAAATAATGGAGCCACACACCTCCAGCAGGTGAATTATGTGGTATATGGACTATACCTCACTAAAATTGTTTAAGAGAAGATCCTGTGATCCTGAAGTCAGGGCTTCTCAAAGTAGGGCTTACAAACACTCAGGGGCAAGGACTGAAGACAGTGCCACTGTGAGACATTTATTTCACTCACTGGTAACTTAATGCATGAATGTTAAACATTGCTGTTTCATGAAAACAAACATGCATGCTGGAGAATGTGGTAAGAAGTGAAAACAACTCTAATGAGAACAAGTTAGATATTTATTCAGAGCTTGCTTTGGATACTCCCTTGATGCAGGCAAGGGAGTCCACTCACACCATTTGAGTTTGGCAGAGATTCAAAGGCAGATAGTGGAGTGGGAAAGTTGTGTAATGGAAAAGAGAAGGCCTCAGGTACACTCTGATTAAAGGAGGGCTTTGCCATGGAGAAATTGGAGGCAGCCTACCTAGAAACAGCCTCTTACGTGAGTGATCTAAAGAGTTGGAAGTTGAGGCAAAAGAGAGAAGTCAGCAGTCATTGGCCAAGTCCTCACACTGCTGGGTCATTTGTTGCAAAGGTTGTGGTTTCGCTCCCTAGACTTGTTGCTAAAAGAGATTGTAGTCTGGCTTATTGGACTGGTTGCTAAAATAGCTGGGGTTTGGCTTCTGAGCTTCCTATGTGTGTCAGAATTGTATTATCATGTGTGCTCTGGCCATTGTGTGCTTCCATATTCAGTCTCTCAAAAGTAAAACGCAAACCCTGACAAGCAAACAAAGCAGCATTGCCACTGTCAGATGAGCCACACTGACCCCTCTTCCTCCCTCTTTCCCAGAAGTCCCTCACACCCATGCAGACAGATCTCTCAGCAGTCACCTACACTCGCTTTACAGAAAATCTGAAATTGTTACACTCAATTTGACATTTTTATCTCTCTCAAATTTGACTAGGGGTTTTGATAAGAGAGACTATGGGTTATCCTCAAAGAGAGTCCTTCACGGGCCCCAGGCTCTTAGGTTTCCTTCTTCTACCTAAGTCACCGAAAATAATGATGGGAATCACATTTGCATCTCGTGACTTCTCACATTTCAGGAACTTTAATGACCCTGGATATCATATTGCATATTACTCATAACAATGAAAATAAGAAGAGTGACCAGCAACTTTGCAAGCTTTCATTTATTTAACCCTTTGAGAAAATTATCATTATTTTGCCATTTTAGAAATAAGGAAAGTGAGATTTACCAAAGTTAAATTATTTATCCAAGGTCACAAGGTGTATGAGCAATCAAGAATTTGACCCGAGATGTGTCTAACTACAGAGCCAGTTCTTCAACCAGAATATTGCTTTCCTACAGGAGAAAGCAATGATATAACTCATTGGACATATTTCTTCTTGATTCAAATATAGCAAAAATCCTCTCACCTCACTCTCTTGGCATTGTGCGTGACTGCTCTCAAGTTCAGTATTTGGCATTTTCCTTTCTTTGAGGCACATCTTTCACTTGGTAAAACACATCTCAGGCAATTTCCTCAGACTTTAAAGTAAAATTCCTGCTGAGGTCTTAGAAACCCTGTTAGTTATATCAGTGGCTTGCCGTTTCTCAACCTTTACATATTCCTTTAGAAAAAGTATTGATTTCTAAAGATACAGACAGAATATTACCATGTCTAATTTTATCGGATTGGTTATTTGGATTTCTGCATGTGCCACTGAAAATAACAACCCAGGAAGTTTTCAGAAATTCTGCTTGTGAAGACAGGAGGTCTAGAAGCAGTTTCCCTCTTGAACATTCTCATCTCTAAATCGTTCACTTTGTGTACCTTCCACCTCCACTCACCACTGTCCAGCTCAATCACACTGCCCCCCCATTAAAATAAAGGAAAGTGGGTCACATTATTAACAGACTCCGTCTCCTGTCATCGTCTCATGTACTGTACCCCCAGATCTGGCCTGCCTAGCCCACACGTGCTGTTGAAACAGCTTGCTGGTACACCTAGTCTCTGACAGTTTTAGCTTAAGTATGTCCCTCATGAGTCCATGCTATTCTTGAAGAGAACATGCACAGCTTTGGCTACGAAGTTCTAGCAGTAGTACAGGTGTGTTATCCTTCTAATTACACTTCTATCATAAATCTCACTTTTCTGCAGATTTCACGGAAAACTTTACTTTTAGGATTACGGTACTTCCAAGAAACCATTTGGTTTCACTTCAGTTAACTTACTCATCAGGCCCCACCATTTTCACCAGCCAGACTCCGTCTCTCCAAGCTGTGCCTCCTCCCTTTCACTCCAGCAGATACAAGCCAGCTTGTTTGTGGGCACCGTTCACAGGCAGCTAAAGACTGGATTATGACACCATCCTGTGACACAGAATTACCAGCCATCCTCTAAAGATGTTTCTTTTTTGCTATGCAGACTTTCTTTGGTTGAGATAAAAATAAACACAGAATAAGAACTGTTTCACCTCAAAACTCTAAGGTGTTCTCAAAAGAATGTATCCTATGCAATTAGAAATTTTATATTTTAAAATCAATGCAATGATTTCCTGATCTCGGCTCCTTAGCATAGAAAATCTTCAACCAGTGTGACATCATTAGTAATGAGGAGTGGTGAAATAATTTGTATTGTAATGATGAGAATGTCAGTCATCCAAATGATTTCCTTTCTTTTACAAATTAGAACAGATTCAGGGTTATCCTTTGAATAGTACCTCTCATTCACTTGCTTTCCTATCTGCTTTCTAAAATTGGAAGAACTCGTTGAAGTTGCAGGTAGAAGGAATTAGACATAACCTATAATTTATTTTTCCTCTGCTACAACACTTAGTAAGCCATCATTAATGATATGTCATTAAAACTCTAGCAAGTATGAATTATTATAGTACTTTTGGTGCTAATTTTGTACTTGTTTCCATTTTCATTTTAGTTTTACCCATGGGTAAATTTTAATAAGAGAGAAGAAATAGATTTTTTTAAAAGCATAAGAAATGCATCTTTGATGTGGGTTTTTAAATATCTTCTTTGTAAAAGAAAACTTTATAGACAAGGAAGATTTTTGTAGAACTGTAATATATAAAGCAGATAAATATGGAACTGCTCTAGTTCAGTCTCGGGCAGGAAACCAAGGCCACCTGGCCTCTTACTGCTCCTGTCTTGTGACGTTAGAGCCACAGCCACAGAACCCCAGGGCTCCACTGACCATCGTCTGAAAGCCACTGATCTCCACTGACCTGATATATGAGCAACTTGATCCCACTAACATTGATTGACAGTCCAGATGCTATTAGTCATGATGCTCATTATGTGACAGGTTAAAAATCTACATTAACTTAATTAACAAAAATATTTATTTAAAAATAATACCTAATTGCTCATCTTAATATTCCCTACAGGTGGGTGATCACGAATAAAATATCACCACTTTTTAAAATTGTAATTTGACATTTTAAAATGTTACTTGCCATATTTCTTTATTCTTATGAAAAATAATTGAATAAATATTTAAATTACTGTTTTTATCATTCACCACTAAAAGCTTTTATACGTGCACGCACATTTACATACACATACAAAATGTCCACAGCACTTGTTGCTTTATTTCTCCATAACTTTTCAGAAAATCAAAATCTGGACATGCCTGTTTGAATGTGTTGTAACAGAAATAGAACATTTGAAATAAACGATTTCCATCATTTGAAGTTCTTTTACTTAATCCACCCTATCTTTCTCATTTTTTTCTTGAAGGCCTAGATTCAATTGTTACCAAATGGCTTCAATGAGTTACCAAAATAGATGTTACATTTTAAGTAATTTATAAAATTAACCACATACCAAATGTATCAGGGGAGAAAACTTGTCATGGAAAGAAGAATTCTAAAATAGAATCTTTTGCATTAAGAAGTCAGCAGATTAGAAAAATAGCATAGAGTGCAGTATTCTCTATTATTTTTCTAAAACCTTTTTTTGTCAAACTCTACAGCCCAAAATGTGGAAACAATGTCAGCATGCTTCTCAGTATGCTTTTCTCCTTCTGTGGCACAGCTTTCCCGTAACCTACTGCATACCACTCTCTGGGATGCATAAGCCAACCCCACAGAAAATAAAGATCCAGCCCTGCTATGTGCTTCTCAAATTCATAATACAACCGTTTCAATACATATAAAATAAGAGACAAGAGGAAGACAAATATTTCATTCTTAGTTTTACCTTGCCTGGAAAGTGGGCAGCAGTAGCAGTCGTAAATTATGAATAAAATTTTAAATGCAGAAGCTAATTCTGCAAAGGTATATCCAAATATTCTTAAAAGTTCTCTGTCTCAAACTAGGGTTTTGCTATTATCCTTTTTCCATATTCAGTTTTCAAATGGCCAAAGTCAGAACTACTTATAACGTGAAGAAAAGACTTTGAGAACTGCCTTACATTTTAACTTCCAAGTAATCCTTGTTGGAGTTTATCTCATTGACCCCAAAGGAAAATTTCACCTCAGAGGAAATAAACTATGGTTAGACAATAAACACCTAAAAAGTGGATTCTGAATTTCCCTAGCGAAGTAACAATCAAATAGTAAGTACTTTACATACTTGTTTGTTTAATTAAATAGTTATAAGGATTTCACTCCTGCATTGGTTAGTCAAATGATCTAAAGTTTCAGAAAGACAGGAGGAATAGCTTTTGAGATCTATTCCACAGCAAGGAGGCCATAGTCAATTATAATATTATGTATTTAAAAATAAGAGAAAATTTCAGATGTCTCACTGAAAAAATGATAGGTATGCAAGGTGCTAGATATGTTAATTAGCTTAATCATGCCACATTGCATACATACAACAAATACATATATATATACACGCTTTTTTTTAAGTGTCTCACCCTGTTGCCAGGCTGGAGTGTAGTGGCATGATCTCAGCTCACTGCAACCTCTGCCTCTTGAGTTCAAGTGATTCTCCTGCCTTAGCCTCCCAAGTAGCTTGGACTACAGGCATGCACCACCACACCTGGCTAATTTTTGCATTCTTAGTAGAGACAGGGTTCTATTATGTTGGCCAGGCTGGTCTCGAACTCCTGGGCTCAAGCGATCTGCCTGCCTCAGCCTCCCAAAGTGTTGGAATTACAGGCGTGAACCACCACACCTGGCCTCTAATACATAGTCTAAAGACCTGAAATCAAGGAAGAACCAAGTAAATGGAGTAATATTCTAACTTCTTGGATAGGAAGACTCAATATTGTCAAGATGTCAATTCTTCCCCAACTTTATAGATTCAATGAAATCCAAAATCCCAGCCAGTTAATTCTATGGATGTGAACAAAGTGATTCTAAAGTTTCTATAAATAAACAAAAGACCCCAGGGTAGCTAACACAATATTAAAGGAAAAGAATAGTCAGAGGACTAGCACTACCTGACTTTAAGACTTACTATAATGCTGCAGTAATCAAGACAGTATGATATTGGTGAAAGAACATAAAAATCAATCAATGGAACATAATAGAGCCCAGCAATAAGACCCACACAAATAGAATCAACTGCTCTTTGACAGAGGAATAGAGGCAATACAAAAAGCAAAGATAATCTTTTCAACAAACGGTGTTGGAACAACTGAATACACATATGCCCCAAATGAATTTGGACACAGACCTTACACCTTTACAAAAATTAACATAAGACGAATTATAGGTGCAGTGGCTCACACCAGTAATCTCAGCATTTTGGGAGGCCAAAGCCAGAGGATGGCTTGAGGCCAGAAGTTGGATACCAGTCTGCACAACATAGTGAGACCCAATCTCTACAAAAGAAAAAAAAAATTTAGCCAGGTATGGTTGTATGTGCTCAGCTTGGGGGCTGAGGCAGCAGGATTGCTTGAGCCCAGGAGGTCAAGGTTGCCATGAGCTATGATCACACCACTGCATTGCAAACTCAGCAGCACAGCAAGACCCTGTCCCCCTCCAAAAAAAAAAAAAACACCAGCCAGGCGTGGTGGCTCACACCTATAATCCCAGCACTTTGAGAAGCTGAGGCGGGCAGATCACTTGAGGTCAGGAATTTGAGACTAGCCTGGGCAACATGGTGAAACTCCGTTTGTACTAAAAATACAAGTCAGGTGTGGTGGCACATGCCTGTAGTCTCAGCTACTCAGGAGGTTGAGGCATGGGAATCACTTAAACCTGGGAGGCAGAGGCTGCACTGAGCTGAGATCATGCCACTGCACTCCAGCCTGGGCGACAAAGGGAGACCCTGTCTTAAAAAAAAAAAAAAAATTCTAGAAGATAACATAAAGGATAATCCAGATGACCCTGGATTTGGCAATGACTTTTCCAGTTACAAAACCAAAGCATGATCCATGAAAGAAAGAATTCGTAAATTTGACTCTGTTAATATGTAAAATGAATGCTCTGTGAAAGTCACCTGTCAGAGAACAAGAAGACAAACTACAAACTTGGAGAAAATATTTGTGAAGTACATATCTGGTAAAGGACTGTTATCCAAAATATGCGAAGAACCCTTAACAACAACATTATGAAAGGAAATAACCCAGTTAAAAACAGGCAAAAGTTCTGATCAAACCTCCAAATCCCCAGTGGGGGTACCATGGAGATTAGCCATGCTCCGCCTAAGGCAACAGGATGGCCTCCCTATGCAAGGTGCTGGATATGTTAATTAGCTTAATCATGCCACATTGTATACATACAACAAATATATATATACACACTTTTTTTTTTTTGAAGTGTCTCACTCTGTTGCTCAGGCTGGAATATAGTGGCATGATCTCAGCTCACTGCAACCTCTGCCTCCTGAGTTCAAGTGATTCTCCTGCCTCAGCCTCCCAAGTAGCTTGGACTACAGGCATGCAGTTGAGGCAGTTGCCAGGTAAAACAAGTTGATTCTTCTCAGGACCCACCCCCAACACCCCTTTCTGCTTCTAGACCTATAACTAAACTCAAATCCCTGCAGGCGCCTAGAGGTGAGGTTCAGAGTGTGATCCATGAGGAGGTGCACTGCACTCCAAACAATCTGCTTGAGTATAATTCACACAAGCAGGAATCTGGAGAACAGGCATGGGAAACGGATGTTAAGGGTGTGGGATAATGGTGGATCCTTAAAGTTGGATCAGGCTGAATTTATTGATATGGGCCCACTGAGTAGGGATTATGTATTTAATGTTGCAGCTCAGGGAGTTTAAAAAAACATTCTAATAGTTTATGTGTTTGGTTAGATAAAACATGGATCAAAGGATAGCCCACTGGAGTAAGCTAAAAATGGCTGATCTCCCTTGGTTTAATGTAGAGGAAGAAATCCAAAGGCTTAGGGAGATTGAGATGATAGGGTGAATTACTCACTTCAGACCTACTCATCCTACCCCTCACCAACACTTTGTGAGATTTATTGAGAGGGGAGCCCTTGCATCCTTGAAGAGCTCTGTAATTGTTCTTCCCTGTATGCCAGATCTTACAGTATGAACCGCAGTCACTCAACTACAAAATTTAAATGCAGTGGGAATAACTGGATCCCAAGGTGGCAGAGGCCAAGTGGCCAAGTGGCACCACTCAACCATAAAAAGCAAGGTGAGTGTAGTTACCATCATGAATCAGAGTAGTCTAACTAGTATAGAGCTCTAGCACTGGCTAAGTAGTCACAGTGTTCCTAGAAGGGAAATTGACGGGAAGCCTACTGTGTTCTTACTTAATTTGTATAAGTGGAAAACTTCTAGATGTGGACAAAAGATTAATTTGAATTATGAAAATAGAGAATCATGGCCTTTCAATTAATTTCTGAACTTAAGCCAGTTTAGAGACTCAGAATCCCTTGAATGAAGGGGAGGCCAGGTCCACTTGAAAAAGGACCCCACTAGCTACAGACAATTTATACAGCTAATATTTCTCCCATCCTTCCCCAGGGACCTCTTTGGCCTTTTACTGGGATAACTGTGCATTGGGGAAAGGGGAATGATCCTTCTGGGGACTACTTGACACTGGCTCTGAATCAGCATCCAATATATGGTACTGTTTCTCCCATAGCCAGGATTCATAGGTAGAGGAATCAAGGGGTGGGCCACTCACCATCACCCCTAGAGACTCACTAACAAAATTTTTGCTTCCTGTTCCTGCAACATTACGTTGTACTGTCCTAGAGGTTTTAGTTCCAGAAGGAGGAACGCTGCCACCAGGAGACATAATAATGTTTCCTTTAAACCAGAAGTTAAGATTGCCACCTGGTCACTTCAGGCTCCTCCTACCTCTAAGTCAACAGGCTAAGAAAGGAGTTACAGTGTTGGCTGAGTGACTCACCCAGGCTATCAGCATGAAATCAGTCTACTGCTCCACAATGGAGGTGAGGAAGAGAATGCATGGAATACAGGGGATCCGTGGGGGCATCTCATAATATCACCATGCCCTGTGATTAAGGTCAATGGGAAACTACAACAACCCAATCCAGGCAGGACTACAAATGGCGCAGACCCTTCAGGAATAAAGATTTGAGTTATTCCACCAGGTAAAAAATCACAACGTGCTGAGGCGCTTGCTGAAGGCAAAGGGAATACACAATGGATAATCGAAGAAGGTAGTCGTCAGCACCAGCTACCACCACGTGACAAGTTGCAGAACTGAGATCTGTAATTGTCATGAGTTTTCCTCCTTGTTTTGTTAAGAACTGTGCATGTATACACTCGTATTTAGGAAAATGTCTTCATTTTATTTCCTTTCTTTTTCCTTTATCATGTAACATAAGATTTATTGACTTCATTTCAGCATTTAAGTGTTGTTGCCTTTATGTAAGAGCATTTAGGTTAAGAATTAGCGCATTTCCGGGTGTATGAAGGATAGCTATATTAGGCTAGGCATAATTATGACCTTATTATTGTCTTTATTTGAAGATTATGTATGATTTCAGGAGATTTCTGTGGGTTCAAGTTGACAAAGGGTGGGCTTGCGATGGTTAATATTGAGTGTCAACTTGATTAGACTGGGTGTGTCAGTGAGGGTGTTGACAAAGGAGATTAGCATTTGAGTCAGTGGACTCGGAGAGGCAGACCCACCCTCAATCTGGGTGGGCACCATCTAATCAGCTGCCAGCACAGCTAGAAAAATGCAAGCCGATAAAGTTGGAAAGAGCAGACTTGCTGAGTCTTCTGGCCTTCATCTTCCTCCCGTACTGGATGCCTCCTCCCCCTCAGACATCGTGTGCTAAAAAGAAATGAGCCGTCAAGCCATGAAAACACATAGAAGAATCTCAAATGCATATTACTAAGTGAAAGAAGCTAACCTGAAAAGGCTACATACTGTTCACTTCCAATGATGTGCCATTCTGGAAAACGCGAAACTATGCAGACAGTAAAAGAGCAATGATGGTTGCTGGGGAGTACAGAAGAGAAAGGGATAAATGGAGCACGGAGGATTTTTAGGGCAGTGAAACTACTCTTCATGATACCCGTGTGGTGGCTACATGTCATTACATATTTTTTAAACTTCATAAGGGTGAACTCTAATGTAACTAAAACCTTGGGTGATGATGGTATGTCATTGTAGTTTCATCAGTCGTAACAAATGTGCCTCTGTGGTGTGGGATGCTGACAGGTGGGAGAGGCTGTATGTATGTGAAGGGAGGGGTTACATCAGAACTCTGTGCTTTTCTGCTCTATGTTACTATAAACTTAAAATGGTTCTGAAGACTGAAGCATATTTTTTAAAGCATCAATAAATATAGAATATAGAAGAATACACCAACCTACCAGAACATGAAAAAGACCTGCACACTTAAAACTACACAACACTGCTGAGAAAAAGTAAAGAATACTTAAGTAAATGGAGAAATATAACATCATGAGGCAGAACACTCATTATCATTAGGGTTTCAATCTCCCCAGTTTGATTTGTAGGTTATGAAAATCACAACAGAAACCCCCAACTTACTTTTGTTTAGTCACTGACAAACTGTTTCCAGAATTCATATGAAGATGCAAAGAACTTAGAACAGCCTCAGTAACTTTTTTGAAGATTAACATTATGTATTTTAAGACCTATTATAAGGCTACAGTAATCAGAACAGTGTGGTGTTGGCAGAAAGAGACAAACTAATCAATAAAACAGAGGATCAAATCCAGAAATAGATCCAAACATATATGGAAAACTCATTTTTGGCAAAGATGCAAAGGCAATTAGTAAAAAAAGGATAGTCTTTTCAATAAATGGTGCTGGAACAATTGAATATCTATTTGGAAAAATAAAAATGTTTTTTAAAAACTAGATCCGTATCTTATGCCATATTAAAAATGTTAACTCAAATGTATCACAAACCTAAACACAGAACCTAAAACTATAAAATTTATAGAAGATATAAAGAGAATGTTTCTGTGATTTGGGCTTAGGAAAAACTTTCTTATATATGCAAAAACACAATCCCTAAAAGAATAAACTGATAAATTGATTCCATCAAAATTACAAATTCATGCTCTTTGAAAGACATGATTAAGACAATAAAAAGTTACAATCAGGGCAAAACTATATGCAAATCATATGTCTGATCAAGTACTTTGTATCCAGAATATATAAAGAACTCTTAAAACTCAATAATAAAAAAAACATAATCTTTTAAATGAGCAGAAGATTTGAATGGGCACTTAAAGAATTTATGTGGATGAAAACTAGTTCATAAAAAAAATGCCAAATGTCATCAGTTATTAGGGAAATGCAAAATGGAACCACAGGGATATACCACTACACATCAATTAGAATGGCTAAAACTCTAAACAGACTCAGCAGAAAAATTGTTGGCAAGAACATGAAGGAACTAAACTCTCATAGACTGCTATGGGAATGTAAAATGCTACAACCACTTTGAAAAACAATATGGCAGTTTCTTAAAATATTAAGCCTACACATGGGTATCTACCCAAGAGGAATGAAATCATATGCCCTTCCAAAAGCCTGGACAGGAATATTCACAGTAGCTTTAGTTTCAATAGCCAAAAACTGGAAACAACCCAATGTCCATCAACAATCAAATGGACAAAGTGTGGTATATCTATAAAGTGGAACACTATTCAGCAATGAAAAGGAATGAAATATTGATACACACAACGATACATGTGAATATTAACGTAATTATCCTTAATGAAAGAAGCCAGATGAAAAACAGGTGCACACTATGTTATTTAATTTACATGAAATTCCAGAAAATGCAAACTAAATTAAAGCAAAAGAAAACAGACCTTGGGTTATTTTGTAAGAGAAGAAGAGAAAACAAGCTGGGCATGGTTGCTCATACCTGCAATTCCAGCCCTTTGGGATGCCAAGGTGAGAGGATCACTTGAGCCCAAGAGTTCAAGACCAGCCTGGGCAACTTATTGAGACCCTATCTCTACAAAAAAAAAAAAATTTTTTAATTTTTCCAATAGCTAATCAGGAGGCTGAGGCAGGAGGATTACTTGAGCCCAGGAGGTTGAGGCTGCAGTGAGCTATGATGTGCCACTGCCCTCCAGCCTGGAGGACAAAGCAAGACCCTGTCAAAAAAAATTTTTAAAAAAAGAAGGAAGGGAAGAGGATGGGAGGGGAGAAGAGGGGAGGAGAGAGGAGGGGGAGGGGAGGGGAGGGGGAGGGGAGAAGAGGGGAGGAGAGGGGAAAAAGAGAACAGTTACACACGGAAATGTTCAGGGCGGTAGATACGTTCATTATCTTGATTGTGGTGGTGATTTCACAGCTGCACACATGTGTCAAATGTACCTAGGTGTGTGTAATTTGTTGTATATCAATTTTATCCCAATCAAGCTGTAAAAAATGATAAACACTAAAGTCTAATAAGAAAAGGAGAAATCATCCTTTCATACTGCCCTTCTGAGCCCCACGCTTTATACTGGCAGCAGTTTCTACCCACTTGTTAAAGCCTCCGATCTGGAAAGCAGCATGTGAGGTGCTGCCATTTAATCCTCTCAACTGACCACTGGCTGCCTCCCCCCTTACAAGAGTCCCCTGACACTCCTTTACACGACCACTAGATTTTATTTTTATTTTATTTTTAATTTCTGTGTGTACATAGGAGGTGCATATATTAATGGGGTACAGGAGATGTTTTGAAACAAGCATGCAGTGTGAAATAAGCACGTCATGGAGAATGTGGTATCCATCCCCCAAGAGCATTTATTCTTTGAGTTACAAACAATCCAACTACACTTTTGAAGTTACTTTAAAATGTACAATTACAGTTACTATTGACTATAGTCACCTATTGGCCAGCACGAGGTTTTATGAACACTTCTGTGACAGCATCCATCATCTTGAATTGCAATTACTTTTTTATATGTCAAAATTCACTGGGAATAATATACATGTTGCCTTGTTTATCTTCTCAGGTCCAGCACAATGCTTGTTTGAGGAATGAATCTCTAAATCAGGGAACAAACTGTTATAATCTGTATGGATTTTTTCCTTCTAAGGCGCTTACATTCTTGTTCAGTGTTTACAATTCTTGAAAATGTCTTTTATTTTTTCCCTTTGTCGCTGTGTAATACAAACTGTGCCAAAAAAAAATTCAAAAGCTAAAAAATAAACTAAATCAGAATTTAAGGGGTTATATTTACAACTCAGACTCCAGGCTGGGCGCGGTGACCCACACCTGTAATCCCAGCTCTTTGGGCAGCTAAGGCGGGCAGATCACTTGAGGTTAGGAATTCCATATCAGCCTGGCCAACGTGGTGAATTCCCATCTCTACTAAAAACACAAAAATTAGCTGGGCATGGTGGCACATGCCTGTAGTCCCAGCTACTAGGGTGGCTGAGGTAGAAGAATCACCTGAACCCAGGAGGCAGAGGTTGCAGTGAGCTGAGATCACGCCACTGCACTCCAGCCTGGGTAACAGAGCAAGACTCCATCTCATAAATTAATTAATTAACTAAAATAAAACTCAGATTCCAGAATATTTTTTTGTAGTCCCTCAGCTTAAAATAAAAGAAAAATTAACTTTTCACTGTTGATACCATAGTGTTGAAAACACAACGTGCTTGGAGAAGCCGTATTTGACACTGGGTTTCCAGGTGTTTTTCTCCCTGTGTGAATGGCCTTAAGTAGGTACCATTTTACCTTGATGAAAACAAACAGCAGGAAATTTTTCAGTCAGAAAACTGCTGAGAGATATTATTAAATTGTGTGAGATGAAGAACACAGAACTGACAGATTGCACAGCAGTTGGTAAGTTTGGAAAAAAAAAAAAAAAACGAAAAAGATGTGAAGTAGAATATCCAAAGAGAGCTAGAGAAGAGATCTTAGCTTACAAATGGGGAGGAGGGATTGTCTTGTCATCTCAAAGTGCATTTGCCATGTTAGTGCTGTCACTCTTCAATTCAGTCCAATAAACACTTCTCCAAGAGCCAGACCTACACTTCATAAATCGGCAAGCGAATTTCCATAGCAGCAGCCAGAAAGGTAATAAGCACCTTGGACAAGGAGAGGCCATCTTCTCAAAGGATTGTTTTATGTTTATCTCTGTGATTTTCAAAGTGTGTTTACAGACTTAATTTCAAACAATCGTCACCCTAAAGTCATGAGGAGGATGGGGGAGGTGTGAGTTCTACAGGGACTTGAAGAAGTTAAGGATCACGCCCCAGATCACACTGTAAGTGGAGATTGAACAGGAACTGGAAACAGATCTGATTCTTAACCCTGCAGTCTTTCTGCTGCCTTCCTCTTATTCTTGCTGACCTTCAAGAAATTAAAGGATTTCATCTTCAGGGGAAAAAAAAATCCCTTTTCTAAGTCTTCAGCCTTCTGCCATAACTCCATTTTCTCTCCTTTCCACCCAGACTCTTAAAGGAATTCCCTGTGATACAAGCATTCCTGGCTTCAGACCTCCACCGTCACCACTCTAAAAAATTGCTCTCTTGAAAGTCATCATTAATTGCAAAAGTCAGTTACCTTTCTCACACCTCATTGTCCTACCATCCTTCAGTGTTTGACGCTGTTAACTGTAAGTTCACTTAAAAAACAAAACAAAACAAAAAACTCCAAACATGCTAGATCATCAGCAGATAAAGTCTTAGGAAAATTGAATGATTCAGGACTTTCTAGTCTTTGAATGACAATACTAAATTACTTTTAAAGAAGCTTTATAATAGTCTTGTCTTCTAGGCAAGCGCTAGATGATTTCATATATTTCATCTCATTTTACTTTTACAATAATCCTGTGAAGCAGACATTGTCATCTCTGTTTTACACCTGAGAAATGTTAGGTTCAGAGAAATTGAATAACTTGATCCACAAAGTTGCTGAGTGGTCCTAATCATAGAGCTCTTCCTTCCAAATCACAGTCCCTCTCCCATCCATTAACCTGTTAGGGAACGGGAGGCTTCGTATAAATTAATTTTGCAGATAAGTTTTCCAAGGAAACAAAAAGTTTAAACTAAGGTGTTTTCAAATGACTTTTTAGAGATATCATTCCAAAAATTTATTCTTAAAGAACAGATACATAATTTAACATCTTCTTAATGGCATAATCATGCTATGAACACCTGTCGGTACTACTGGTACAGTCTTGCAGAGACTTCTGGTAGCAATAAAGTTCTGTGCCCACGTCCTTGTGTTCTTGCTTCCTAGTTCAGCATTAGACTCCGAGTAAGCCCTGCTAACGTTTTTTTTTTTTTTAGTTATTTCGTATTACTTCCATTCTACAAGGGTATTTCAAAAACAATGAACTAGAACGTAAAACAGCCAAAATATTAACAACTACTTGAAAAATATGTCAAGCCATTTTTGCATAAGAACATCAGGAATACTGTGTTTGCCTTTGGTTGGGGTGGCTTTGAGACATACTTTTTATTTTGGGGACGAGTTTTTTGGCTTTTTGTTTGGTGGCGGCTGGGGTTGCCCTTTTGGTGTTCTTTCAGGCATTAGTGGGAATTCGAATAAAAAATGACTCTCTTGGCAAATATTTGGAAACTGCTCCATGCCATTTCTTAGCCTTGGATATTCACGAGACATTTTGGCATGTGTTTATAACTGTAAAAATGCCAATATTTAATACTTATTCCATAGCTAAATAGATAATAGAGGCAGGAGTAGATGTAGATATACGTATTAGGGTTTCTGTCTTAGTCTTTTTGGTAATAGAAGCCAGCATGTATCTTACAGACAATAAATGCTAGCTATTAACTTATATTAAATCATCGTTGAATAACGAATATTATACAACCCATTTTTTTAATGAAAACAAAATAAAAATATTACTACCCATCAAATTTTGCCGGCTCACAGCATTTTACCATCTCTTTCAATATTCACCGTTATTATAATGATGCCACGATTACTATCACCACAGGCATCAGTAACCTGAACTACAATAATAATATTACTTAATAACAGCAAATTAATTTGAAACTGGTTTTCTCACAGGACAACTATAAAAATCTGGCCTGAATGAAGTTCATGATTTTTTAAAGAATAAAAATTTGGGGCTGGGCACGGTGGCTCACACCTGAAATTCCAGCACTTTGGGAGGCCAAGGTGGGTGGATCACCTGAGGTCAGGAGTTCAAGAACATCCTGGTCAACATGGTGAAACCTCATCTCTTCTAAAAATATAAAAATTTGATGGCTGTGGTGACAGGTGCCTGTAGTCCAAACTACTTGGGTGGCTGAGGCAGGAGAATCACTTGAAACTGGGAGGCAGAGGTTGCAGTGAGCCAGGATCGTGCTACACACTCCAGCCTGGGTGACAGAGCAGGACTCTGTCGTGAATAAATGAATGAATGAATAAATACATAAATAAATAAGTAAATAAAAGTTTTGGTTAGGCACAGGGGCTCACATCTGTAATCCTGACACTTCGGGAGGCCAAGGCAGGAGGATCACTTAAGCTCAGGTGTTTGAGACCAGCCTGCACAATATAGGGAGATTTATCTCTAGTTAAAAAAAAGATTAGCCAGGCATAGTGGCACATGCCTGTATGTAGTTCCAGCTGCTCAGGAGGCTGAGGTGGGAGAACTGCTTGAGCACAGGAGATAAGGAGGTAGTGGGCTGTGATTGTGCCACTGCACCCCAGCCTGGGTGACAGAGCAAGATCCTACCTCAAAAGAAAAGAATAAAAAGTTTAAAAACATGATAGAAAGGTGGCAAGATGGGCACAGGGAGATAAGAAAGAAATGTATTTATCCAAGAAAGATTTTGGTGCTCGTCACAAAGACCAACTATGTGTGGTTAAAGAGCTGGGGCTTTGAGCCACGTGATACCAGACAGGGGAAGAAGGCTGGAGGCCGTGATCCAATTAATCGTGCCTATACAATGAAAGCTCAGTTAAACCCTGACAACAAAGCAGCTTCCGTGGTTGGTGATACTTTTCAGTATTGCCACACACTGATGTACAGGGCAGAAGCAGTGATGTCCAGGGCTCCACTGGGAGAGGACGACTAGGAGCCTTACGTTTCAGCTCCTCCCAGACCTCATCCTATACATCTCTCTGGTTGATTCTGATTTGTATCCTTTTGCTATAATAAAACTGTAGCCATAAGTACAGGCATACATTGTTTTATTGTGAGTTGCTTTATTTTGCTACACAGATATTCTGATTTTACAAATCGGAGGTTTGTGGCAACCCTGTGCTAAATAAATCTACGGTGCCATTTTCCCAGCAGCGTGTGCTCACATCGTGTTTCTGTGTCACATTGTGGTCGATTTTGCAACATTTCAAGCTTTTTCCTCATTATGTCAGTTATGGCGGTGTGTGCTTAGTCATCTTTGATATTACACTGTAATTGTTTGGGGGCACCACAGACCACGCCGGTATAAGACAGCAAACTTAACTGATAAACGTTGTGTGTTCCGGCTGCTCCAGCAATGGCCACTCCCCCTCTCTCCCTTCCTCTTCTCAGGCCTCCCTGTCCCCTGAGGCATGACAATACTCAAATTAGGCCAATTACTAATCCATTGCACAATGGCCTATAAGTGTTCAAATGAAAGAAAAATCATCTGTGTCTCACTTTAAATCAAAAGCTGGAAATGACTAAGCTTAGTGAACAGGCAGGTTGAAGCCGAAACAGGCTGACAGCAAGGCTTCTGCGTTAAATAGCCAAGTTGTGAATGCAAAGGAAAAGCGCTTGAAGGAAACTGGAAGTGCTGTTCCAGTGACGGCACAAACGATAAGAAAGCAAAACAGCCTTATTGAGGACAGGGAGAAAGTCTGAGTGATCTGAATAGAAGGTCAAACCAGCCACAACATTCCCATAAGCCAAATCCCGACCCACAGCAAGGCCCCAAGTTTCCTCAGTTCGGTGACGGCTGAGAGAGGCGAGGAAGCTGCAAAAGAAAAGTTGGAACCTAGCAGAAGCTGGTTCATGGTATTCGAGGAAAGAAGCCATCTCCCTAACACAAAAGCGTGAGGCAAGCCTGCAAGCGCTGATGTGAAAATGCAGCAAATCATCCGGCAGATCTGGTTAAGATCATGTACTGAACAAGGGATTTTTACATAGACAAAAAAGAAAAAAAGCCTCCTGTTGGAAGATGCCATCTAGCATTTACATAGCTAGAGGGGGGAAGTCAGTGCCCACCTACAAAGCTTCAAAGGACAAGTTGAGTCTCTTATGAAGGTCGAAGGCAGCTGTTGACTTTACATTGAAGCCAGTGTTCACTTATCATTCCAAAAATCCTGGGACTTCTAAGAGTTCTGCTAAATCCACTCTACTTTGGGACAACAAAGCCTGGATGACTGCGGATGTGGCAGAAATAGCAAGAGAACTGGAATTGGAAGGGGAGCCTAAAGATGTGACTGAATTGCCAGTCTCGTGATAAGACACGCACGGGTGAGGAGCTGCTTTTTATGGATGAGCAAAGAAAGTAGTTTCTTGAGAATCTGAAAATACTTTGAGAATCTCCTGGCAAAAATACTGTAAACATTGTTGAAATGGTAACAAATTATTTAGAATATTACAGTTCTGAAGGAATTTCTGCTCTAGGTAAAATGCTATCAAATAGCATCACATACTACAGAAAAATCTTTTGTGAGAGGAAGAGTCCATTAATGCAATAAGCTTCACTGTTGTCTTATTTTAGGAAATTGCCACAGTGACCTCAACCTTCAGCAACCACCATCCTGTTCAGTCAGCAGCCATCAACATCAAGGCAAAACCCACCACCAGAAAAAAGGTTACAATTCGCTAAAGGCTCAGATGATTTAATAAAATAATAAATAATAATAATAACAAATAAATAATAAAACATTTTTTAAATTAAGGTATGTACATTTTTAAACATGTTATTGTACATGTAATAGACTATGATATAGTGTAAACATAATTTTTATATCCAATGGGAAACCAAAAAACATGTGTGATTCACTTTATTGCAGTGGGCTGCAACCAAATCTAAAGTATTTCCCAGTTATGTCAGCATAGCATCTTTCTAAGCTCTGTGAATTAATTCTAGGAAGTAATTGAGGCTGATTGGGTAGTAGAAACCCCCACTTTCTAGGCAGCTCATCAGAAGCCAGGGTGGCCTGAGGACCCCAAACCTGTGGCTGGTGTTTGAGTGAGAGGACTCTTACAGAGCTCTATGCCCGTAACCTGTGAAGTTTCCCTCACTCAGAATAGTTCGTGAGGGGAAGTCACTGCAGCCACATAATGACCTAATGAGATTGGGACTATTTATTATCCCTAGTTTACAGATGAGGAATGGAGGCACTGAGGGTTACCCACCTGCCAACTGAGTAAAGCCAGATTCCAATCCTGGCAGGTGTGGCTCCACAGTCCACAGTTTCATGCTCTCTGTGATGCTCTACCCTGTGAGGGGCTGAGGGAAAGCATGTGCAGAACGCTTCAACGTTCTTTTATAATCCTAGATGTTTCTTGCCTACATCTACTCGGAGAGCAATATTTTGAGCAATTTTTATTGCATCTCTACACATCATTCAACTCAAATTTTCATGGAAACTATGTTCTCTGCTTTTTGCATTTATATTTTATCAGTTTATGTATTATTTAAATTATATCATTTCAGGTGCAACAGGTATAAAAAGGTTTGGGGGAAACTCATGCTGTCTGTAAGCAGACACATTGAACTGAGGAAAGCAAATGTGTCACGGCTCGCTAGCAAGGAGTCTCCTAACCGTGAGTGTGCAGTATATGCACACATTGGATTTATGTGCAGTAAGATTTATGGAGGGAATAAAAAGCATCAGTGAAACAGGAGGAGCTGGTTAAGAGAGGTCCTAATGTGTGAAAGAAAAGGTCTGCAATGACCATGACCTTCTATTGATCCCTTCCACTAGCTCAATTCTATGACGCTCGTCTCACTTACAATGGTATTTGTTCCTTTGGTCCTACTCTATTATAGCACTCAATAAAGCCCTTTTTCAGATTCACATTCACCCAACATTGATTGAGAGCCTGTGTTTATTTATTTATGCACCATTCTATCATCAGGCACCACAGTCTGACCAATATTATGCCAGGGGCTTTCATATATGTCACTTTCATCAGACCCGTTTGATAACTGAGGCAGTGTAGAGAGGTTAGGGAGCTTACTGAATCCATGTGCTCTCACTTTCCATCTACCGCGCCTCTCCAGAACACTGACCTCCTGATACACTGCGGATCTCAACCATTTCGGGGCTGCCGTCACTAGCCCTCTCGGAATCCTCACGCCGCTACGCTTTCACCTCACCAGCCTCGTCCAATCCCGGGAAATGTCCCAGGTTCAAAAGAGCGGAAATGTATGAAATCAGTGTCACCTGAACAAGCCTACAGCTGGTTTTTAGCTATTGAGCATGGCTGGGGAAAGGTTCAATGTACCCAACTAATCTGAATGCTTCCAAATTTCTCCTATTAAAGAAATTGTTTTAACCACCACATGTCCTCACTCATAGGTGGGTGTTGAACAATGAGAACACATGGACACAGGCAGGGGGAGCATCACACACTGGGGTGGGTTGAGGGGGCTAGGGTAGGGACAGCAGGGGTTGGGGGAGGTTGGGGGAGGGGATAACATGTGGAGAAATGCCAGATATAGGTGATGGGGGGATGGAGGCAGCAAACCACATTGCCATATGTGTACCTATATAACAATCCTGCATGATCTGCACATGTACCCCAGAACCTAAAGTACAATAAAAAAAAAGAAATTATTTCTTCTGCTGAATTATCATAGTTTTTTGTATGTTTGCACATATATTATCTCCCCTTATAGACAACAGTCTCCTTAAAGCTATTGTCTTATACATTCTCATTCAACACATATTTAACTCACATAGTGCCTTGTACAGTAGTATCAGTCTCCTATGACGTAAATACAGGACTACAATGTGTTCTTACAAACATACAAGCACCATCACATTTACGTCTTACGCTAGCCTCATTACAAGCACTCCTTGAGTAAGTCTGGTAAATCCTATCAGTGTTTACTGTATCTGCTACCTTCCCTAGAGAAGTTTCCTTCCCCTCCTGCTGACAATGGGCTTGTCTGGGTGCTTACAGGGCCCCTCTATGAGTGAGGCTTGTAAATCCCTGCATTTTGAAACCAGGATTGGCCAAGTGACCTGCTCTGGCCAGTGAAATATAGGCCCAAGTAACACACTTCCAAGCAAAATCTTTAAAAGCCAGCTCATGGATTCCCACAGCTTTCCTTTCCTTCTATGTTAAGACAGGCAACATCCTAAACTGAGTTTGTTCCATCAGTGTGTATCATGGATTGAAGTGATATTGATCTGACCCCATGCAGACCTCTCCATGACATGTGGCTGAGCAAAAACAAACCTTGGTCTTTTTAAACCAGTAAGATTTGAGAGGTGCTTGTTACTGCAGCAGTACTTAGGCTACTCAAATAGATGTCAGGGATATTAACATTTTGCCTGTCTTAACAATGAATAAATGAACAAGCGGTCTAATGGTATGGAGAAAACTGGACATTGAGTCTATTTACTAATTGTACTTCCAGATTTAGTCGTCACATAACATGTGACCTTGATCAATTGCCCACAGGTCCAGATGGGCCCACTCATGCTTCCCACTTATCTGCTTTATTCAGATGCTCTAATAATTACTAAGGCAATGTCTTCTGAGAATTGGACACAAGTTTTACCCACAAAATGAGCAGTAATTTCCTTGAAAAAGGAGTCAGGTCCCCACTAGAATTTAAGTGGCACATTTGCATTATTTTATCAATAAAGATATAAAAACACGTATAAATTCCTGGGTAATAATTTGAAGTTAATGTGAATTTAGTTTTATCTTTACTTTCCAGAATCAATACAAACAGTCACTAGCGTGCTAATGATTTAGTTAAACCTGCTATCCCCTACGCAGCCCATTTAAAATTTTCCCTTTTTTTTTATTTATTCCTCAAGCAGTAACATCAAACTGCTCTAAAATATAACTATCACTTGAATTATCTGACAGAACAGAAACTAAAAATAAGATCACAGTCACAATTCCTTTCTAAATTTCAAAAGCGTATTCCTTAAAACCCAGTATCATAAAAGCTAGCAGTGATCCCCAGAAAACATCTTCTCTCCCCACACACTCTCAGGCCAACTTCTTTCTCTAAATCCAGAAAGATGAAATTCACTGGGTTTCAAAGATCTCCACACCTGTCCCTGGTTCTTGACAGTGACTCCCATGTTTCCAACATGGAGTAATTCCCTTCAGGCAGCCAAACAGAGCTGCTGGAAACAGATTATGGACCGAGGAGGTCTGACCTGACCTACATCGCATTTCACTTTCCCTTAGGTGCTTCATGTCCTTATCAATCTCCAATAGGACATGTAAAAGGCATCTTAGGAAGTTCCCAATCTTCATTAATTCCAAGTTTACAATTTGGAACAAGTTATTTTAGAATTTAATCATATTTAAACAAGGAATGGCATTTGGAGATGCCCAAAAAGAAAGGAAGGGAAACAGGGAAGACATTTGATGGGATCATGAAACTCTTTGTACGTGAATGCTTTTCATAGAGTAGCCTGTCATAGACTGTATGGAATAGGAAGAGATGGAGTGATTCTTTTCCATGAAACAAGGGATTAATCCTCCTGGGGAGAAATTCTTGGCTAAAAGCAACTGGTACCTATCCAAATTCAATCTACTGAAAACATATTTATTAACTATGTTGCTGAACCCCAGCTTTACCTGGCACTACCATCCACTAAAGCTGATTCACAACAAGACCTAAAGTTCTCAATTCAGAGGTCACTGGATGTGTTTAAAATAGAATTAAAAATTCATAGGCCCTGAGTTCTTCATAACTGAAGTGACATTATTGATAGTATCTTTATTTCTAGACCTACCTGTGTCTCTTGAGTGACTGTGCAGCTCTTTGAAATACCTTAAAGCAGCATGCTTGGCGGTGCTGGTGATGAGATAGTTGTAATGGAATTTATGATCTCAGTGCTCCAGGAGAACACTTATCTGGGAAAACAGTTTTCATTACGGTAGCAGCCAGCCTCCACAATGGCCCCAACAATCTCTGCCTCCTAGTATGCCTGTTTTACCTCCTGTTCTTGCCCTGTGCAATCTCCCACCTTGCAAAGAACAGACCTGTATAACCAACAGGATGTTGCAGAAATGCTGGAGTTTGAGCTCCAGGGTAGGTTATAAAGACATCAAGGCTTCCATCTCATTTTCTTAAATCACTCGATCTGGAGGGAGCTAGCCACCATGTCATGAGGACACTCAAACAACCTTATAAAGAAGTTCACATCATGAGGAACTAAAGCCTGCTATGTGAGGATACCTGCTTATTTTAAACACTAGGCTTGTGGGTAATTCGGTTATGCAGCAATAGAAAATAATGCAATTAACAGTATAAAGATGACTGGCCAGGGTAGAAACACAATATTTGGCCACCAAGTAAACAGTCCAGACACAAATCTCTTAGTAACAGAGAGCCTCATGTCCCACCTATGTCTTCCCCTGTCCTGATCACAGTATCATCTGTTTTTTTAGCACTATAACACAGTTCCTGAGTTTCTGCTCTAAACCTACAAAAATAAGCAGAAAATGGAGTTGTGAGGACACACTTAAGGTGCTGACAGTGTTAAGTGCTAAAATAAAAAATAGAAAAAGACACAGGATCAAGCTCGAGTTGTTCTTAGTCCAGTTGGTGTGTGAAAGCCTTCCAAAACATAAAGTATTTGCAAGGAACACGAATCAGAAATGAATATTCTATTTGTACTTCAAAGGACATTTGATGCTGTGTCTTCATTTTCCAGGTGAAGCCAGTGCTGGACTCTCCTTTCGTCTTACTCCATATAGCCAATTGAATAAAAAGCCAGGTACAGGTTCCATGGACAAGAATTCTTTATACTAAAGGAAGTATGTTTATTTTCCTTACCAAAGATGAAACTAGAAATTTTTAGGCTTAAGAAAATTCTAAGAAGAATCTCCAAAAATCCCTAGGCCTGAAGTTCAACTAAACACTTACTAGTCCTCTTCATTAGTCCAATCTTATCACTCCTAATTTGTTTTTTTCCTCTCCCAAACCCCATCAGTGTTTGTGGCTCAAATCTTCCAGACCCTAGGCCTTTCTTTCCCCAGAATCTATACCTGGAAGAATGTGGAAAAATGTAAGAGGCATTTCAAGTTTCAGGGCCTGGCAAAATCTATTGAGGTTTCCCTGGTGTTGATATCTCCCCCAAGATTCTATTCTGCGACTTTGATCCTTCTTTTTAATTTTTAATTTTTAAACATTTTTTATTTCCATAGGTTTCTGGGGAACAGGTGGTATTTGGTTACATGACTAAGTTCTTTAGTGGAGATTTGTGGGATTTTGGTGCACCCATCACCCGAGCAGTATATACTGAGCCTGATTTGTAGACTTTATCCCTCACCCCCTCCCACAATTTCCCAAGTCCCCAAAATCTGCAGAGAGCCAGAGTAGCCCACCACCTCTGGGAAAACCAGCAGCAAGGCTGCTGTGAACTTTGGGTGAACTCCAGAGAAGTGAAACCATAATAGGAAAATGTATGTCTCAGAGAAGAGCAAAAGAACCTGGAGATATAACCAGCTTTCACTGACCTTCCTGCAAGATAGTTGTTAGCTGAACTATGTGAACTGAAGTATGAGAATTATAACCACAGGCTGTTCTGAGTAACTGCACCCTCCCTCTGCTATGTGCTTTGTGAACATATAAAATAAAGTACTCAGACAGTTTGGGGCTGGAGAAACTGACATCCTCACTTTCCCAGCCGCCTGGCCCAGCTTTCTCTCTGTCTGTCTTTGTGTCTTTCTTTATCCCCCACCGTTCCCTTTAGGTCTTTGAATCTTGTGCAGCACAGGACATAGCACGTGCCAGAAAAGTCTACTGCCTCATTCTTATACCTTTGCTTTCTCACAGCATAGCTCCCACATATTAGTGAGAACATACAATGTTTGATTTTCCATTCCTGAGTTGCTTCACTTAGAATAATAGTCTCCAATCCCATCCAGGTTGTTGAGAATGTCACTAATTCATTCCTTTTTATTACTGAGTAGTATTCCATTATATATATATATATATATATATATATATATATATACACACACACACACCACATACACAACACAGTGTATCCACTCATTAATTGATGGGCATTTGGGCTGGTTCCCACGTTTGCGATTTTGCGAATTGTGTAGCTATAAGCATGCATGTACAAGTATCTTTTACATATAACGACTCCTTTTCCTCTGGGTAGATACCCAGTAGTGCAATTGTGGGATCAAATGGTAGTTCTCCTTCTAGTGGTTCTTCTTTTTTAACACACCTTCCTATTGGTGTCTCAGGTCTAATACTGGTCTCTCTTCACATTTTACTCTAGTGTTTCCTAAACCGCTCAGGGTAAAAGGCCCCTTTGAGAAACATAAAACCTTTGAACCATTATTCCCCAGGAAAAAATGCATATAAAAGTTAAAATTTTCATACAAACTAAAGGTTAAGTTGAAAGTTTCATACAAACTGTAAAGGTTCAGTACTCCCTGAAGCCCACGTGTGTACTCTCTGGGAATAGCTTAAAAGCCTCAGCAGCAGATGTTCTCCCTGGATGATCCTAGCGAGTGTCAGGGCTTCGGTCATCGTCCAAGTCTACTATTTCCAGCCCACGCACCTGTCTTAAATCCTCCAACTCTATCTCCAATAATCCACAGGACATTTTCAGTTGGAAGGGCCATTCCCACGCCAAACTACAAAGTCTCCTCCTTTTAGGCTCTCTGTTCCATAAACGGGATCAATATCCATTCAACTGCCCAAACCAAAAAATTGGGAGTCACCTGGACCTGCCTCTTTATTCATTGTCTACACACAAACTACTACCAGCCGATTCTGTCTTCTCAAATCTACCCCCTTTTTTCAATCTCCACTTCTCACATTTGTAGTAATAAACTATAAACTGTTCTCCTGCCTCCAGGAAGAAAGCTCACCTTCCTTCATCTGATTTGAAGATCTTGCATGTCAGTCTGAAACCCAAATTATCATTTTATTTTTAATCTATTTTTAACTGACAAAAAAACTGTATATATTTATTGTGTACAACACGATGTTTTGGAATATGCACACATCATGGAATGGCTAGATGGAGCTAATTAACATATGCATTGCCTTACATACTTATTTTTTGTGCTGAAAACACTTAAAATCTAAACTATTATTTATTTGTAATCATGTCTCCCATTAGCTCCAAAAAATTGCTTTGACCGGATCCTCGTTCGTTTTTGAATAAAATTAAAAGCCCTGGAGATTTCCCAGCCTGCTCTGACAGTAACATGTTAATATTGCCTTGACATGTTGCATGTTAGTCGTTTCTCTCCCCTACTACAATGCAAGCTACTCTTAAAAGTCACTTTTTAAAATCTTAAATTGCAAACAAAGGTACTCATAATAACTTGCGACATAATGCAAACAAAAAGAATAATTTTCCGCTCCCTACCCCACCCACATTCAAGGCTGTGCCTCAAGAATACAAGTGTCGAAAAGGCAGAGATTGTACTTTTTCCTAAACATATCTTGTGTTTTGCACAGTGTCTGCACAATGCAGGCACCCCATAATTATTTTCTAATAAACTGTTTACATCTTGTGGCGCTTTGGGATCAAGGCAGAGTCTAAATCAGAAGCGTGGCCTTCATTCCTTCTAAGCTCTTGCTATTCAAAATGCGTTCTGTGGGTCAGCAGCGCCAGCAGCACGTGGGAGATTCCACATCGAGAAAAGCAGCGTGTCAGCGCCCACCGCAGACCCACAGATTCACAAGGTCCCCAGGGCTTCAAAAAGCACATTAAAGTTTAAGGAGCACGCCACTTAAGCACATTTTAGAGCAGCTGCCCGACTGACCCACAGTCACTCTATATAAAAGACACCAGTAGAAGCCGTCTCCTAAAGACACAGGCAGATGTTGTAAAAGGACGCCTATATAGCAAATCAGTTTCTGCCAGTGAGTACGAAATATAATGTTGTTGGTCTGCGTGCTAAGTCAACACTGCATGTGCTGATACCTGTATTTCAATTAAGGGATTTTCAGTGAAAGCTGCCCTTGAATGTCACAGAGTATGTGGCTCTGCTGGACAGCACAGCCATTAAAACCAGAGCCCACCAACTTTTGCTTTATCAGGAAATAGATTTCTCTCCACTGAAACAACTGAAATTTAACTATCACATCCTCGATACTTTCAGCAGGACACACTTCAGAACGATTATTATATATGTACTCTCAAATACTCAGGCAACAAGGCAAAATGGAAAACATAACACTCAAGAGTTTTTTTGGTTCCATCATTGTGTTAACCTATATACTTCTTCGTACCCATTACCCTAAGTATCCAGATCTGTAAAATGTGGATAAAAATCCCTTCCTCATAAGTTTTATGGTCACATCCCAGGAAGGCCTGAAGCACCAAAAAACATAACTGAGCAGGTTATTGTGAAGATTTAACATAATATATACACACTTCCTGGCATGGAGAGGGCACTTGATAAAGGGTGGCTATTCATAAATATGATTATTTTATTGACTATTCTCAGAATCTTCAC
The DNA here is from genome assembly GCA_036589455.1 of Ateles fusciceps. Lineage (NCBI taxonomy): Eukaryota > Metazoa > Chordata > Mammalia > Primates > Atelidae > Ateles > Ateles fusciceps. Next base: position 4,398,528 of record JAZHEH010000253.1, on the reverse strand, counting down.
TACCTCCTTTAAAACCTGTGCCTCATATACGACATGGAATATTATGCAGCCATCAAAAACAATGAGTTTGTGCCCTTTGTAGGGACATGGATGAACCTGGAAACCATCATTCTCAGCAAACTGACACAAGAACAGAAAATCAAACACCGCATATTCTCACTCATAGGCGGGTGTTGAACAATAAGAACACATGGACACAGGGAGGGGAGCATCACACACTGGGGTCTGACGGGGGAAACAGGGGAGGGACAGTGGGGGGGTGGGGATTTGGGGAGAGATAGCATGGGGAGAAATGCCAGATATAGGTGATGGGGGAGGAAGGCAGCAAATCACACTGCCATGTGTGTACCTATGCAACAATCTTGCATGTCCTTCACACGTACCCCAAAACCTAAAATGCAATAAAAAATTAAATTAAATAAACCCCTGTGCCTAACCTCAGAGAACAGCTTTCCCTAATCTAGTAAATCATCAAAGTTTAACGTAGGCACCAACTCTATAAAGATTTTGATACCCCTTCCACTTGGCCCCCTTCCTCCCTTTCGTATGTTTCTTTTTTGCATGTTTCCTAAACACTGTAAACGTTTCTGCTGTCACAGGACTTAGTCTTTATAGCACTGCTTTGTAGCACTGTTTTTCCTCTCCCATATAGTCCAGTCTCTTAAATAAGGACAGACTGTTTCTTTAAAAACCCTGGCATCTAGGACAATTCATGATACATACTAAGTAGTTAATACATAATTAAGGAATAAGTTAATGAATAAATATCAGATCCTTCAGAAACTTCCTTTGGCACTGATCAATGACTCCACTTGCTCTGTCTTTGGTGGGAAGTCATCTTGAAATTCTCTGTTTTTCTCCTGTGACAGCCTCTTTGGAAAGTGTCTGCCCTCTTCACTGCCCCCAGCTGCCCATGCACCTCACATGCCCACGGACCTCCAACTCACACTCAGGGCTCCCTCTTTCATTCTCTTGTCTCCATTGCTCTTTCTTTCCTACAGAATCTAAATTATTCAATTTCAAGGGAGGAAGGGAGGTTGTCTTTGGCTCAGGTATAACATTCAGTACACCCAAGTCAGAAATAAAGCCCAGAGAGGAAACTCTCTGTAGAAGGTTCTTTTTACCTGGTTTTCCCACCACAGACACCTGACTCTTAAGTTGTAAGAAACATGAAATATACCTAATTTATTTAGGCTTTCATTAAGAAAACATACAAATTTGTGGGGTGCGTTGTTGCTCTGTTTCTCTCTCTTGAGGCATAGGAAGGAAAAATGGGTTTCTAGAGATTCCTTGCTCATTTCTAGAAACACCTGTGGGCCCCTTGGGGAAGATCATCTTTTAAAGTACCTCATCAAAAGCTGTTTTCAGTCTAATTTTTTTTTAATTCCTATGTTTTAATGTACCTGTTTTCAAGCTGAATCTAATAAACTGCTGGTAATGGAAGTATGAGGCAGTCCCAAATTTGATCTTGTTTCTCTAGAGATTTCTAAAAATTAAGTCAGGATCAGATGGACTTTAGTTTCTTATTTTTTACAGTCACAAGAACAAACTTTCTAGGATAGCCTTACATCAGATTTAACATGTTAAAATCTTTTATAATTCTAAGCATTTTATTTAGTTCTTTGGGCAAAATTTTAGAACTTTATAGCATGTTTAAAATTTCTGTGATGTCATTTTCACTTCCTTTAACTTATATTGATTTTTTATATTTGATGCCAGTTCTTACCTGTCAGAATCACTACATAATCCCCAGTCAATTCTTCATTTTCAAATAGTCCTGGGATTATAGTAGGATTGTCAGATTTACTAAGAATGCGGAATGTCCAGTTAAATTAGAATTTCAGGTAAACGACAAATTGTTAGTATACTCCCCTGTCAGTCATATTTGGGACTTATTTATACTAAAGATTATTCACGTGCTTGAAACAACAGAAAGCCAGAAGTCTGAAGTGAAGCCATCAGCAGAGCCGTGCTCACTCCGAAGGCTCTAAGAGAGGATCCTTTCTTGCTGCTTCCGGCTTCTGGTAGTTCAGGCATTCCTGGGATGTGACCATAAAACCCTGATCTCTGCCACTGTCTTCCTATGGCATTCTTCCCTAAGGCTCAAATCTCCCTCTGCCTCTACAGGGACATTTGGCGTTGGATTAGGACCCACGCAGTTAATCTGGATGATCTCATCTTGAGATTCTTAATCACATCTGCAAAGAACTTTTCTTCCAAATAAGGTAACACTCACAGGGGTTGGGTATTAAGACATGAACACAACTTTTAGGGGACCACCATTCAACCTACTACAGAGGAGAATGACTAAAACTTCAAACATCATGTGAGGTTGATCAATTTGTGGTTTAGGTGTAGCATGCAGTACACCCAAGTCAGAAGTAAAGCTCACAGAGGCAAATCCATGTAAGGTTCTTTTTACCTGGTTTTCCACAATAGGCACCGGATTCTTATTGTAAGAAATATATAACGTGTACCTAACTCATTTAGTCACTCATTCAATAGGCATTTTTTTTTTTTTTTTTTTTTTTGAGACAGAGTCCTGCTCCGTCACCAGGCACAAGGCTGGAGTGCAGTGGTGCGATCTTGGCTCACTGCAACCTCCGCCTCCTGGGTTCAAGCGATTCTCCTGCCTCAGCCTCCCGAGTAGCTGGGACTACAGGTGGCACCACCACACCCCGCTAATTTTTGTATTTTTAATGGAGATGGGGTTTCACCATGTTGGCCAGGACGGTCTCGAATCTTGACGTAGTGATCCACCTGCCTCGGCCTCCCAAAGTGCAGGGATTACAGGCGTGAGCCACCGCGCCCGGCCAAAAGGCATTTTTTGCATTCCTTTTATGTGCCAGAGTCTGAGAACCAGGAAAAGCCAAAGAAACTGCCCTCCTAAGGATTATTTTCTAATGAAAGGAGACAATTAAATAATCGATCAATCAATAAACAAACAGGATTGTCATATAATTTAATAAAGGTTAGGAAGAAAATAAATAAAGTAATGCAATAAAGAATCACTGGGAACCAGACATGCTGCTTTGGAAAGGTCAGTCAGGAAAGATTCTCGAAATAGATGACATCTGTGCTGAGTACCAACAGATGAGGGCGTGCTAGCCATGCAGAGGTCCCTGCAAAAGCTTCACGGGATGAGGAACGGTGGCGAGAAGGGCCTGAAGTGTGGAAAGGATCACTGTGTTCTAGGAAAGGTGGAGGTCAGAGAGGCCAGAACACCGTGGCTGGTGGACAGTGTGGTGCAAGGATAGGACGGGTAGGCTACAGCCAGGTCATTGCCAGGTCTTATGGTTCATGGTGCAGGGTATGGAATTTACTCAATGGAAACAGACACCGAAGGGCTTAAAGAAAGGTGATGATTTGGTTTCTATTCTTAAATTATGGTGTCAGAAATGACTTGGGCAGGAGCAGAAGCATGCTGACCAGTTAGGAGGTGGTCAGCATGGTGACCAATTAGGAGGTGGTAAACCACACAAGGATGATAACGTTTTAGACTCGAGTGTTTTTAGAGATACGGAGGATAATGGAAATCATTTGGAAGTTGGATTGTTCAAACTCAGTTATAGATTACGTGCTAATGGTGACAGGGAAGATGAAAAGATGACACCATCCGTTTCAGGGCATAAGTCCTCCCAGCCATAAACTACCTTGCCCAATCTTCCTTGCAATTCGGTCTGATTTTGTAAGTTCTAGACAAGCAGATGTGAATATAAATGACATGAACAACCTCTGGGTCACACCCACAGGAAGAAGCTTGTCCTTCATTCTCATTCCCTCTTTCTCTCCTCCTCCTGATGGCTGGAAATGAGGCATCTAAAGGAGCTGCTTGAGATGTAGAGAAAGAAGTCACATGTTGATGATGGCAAAGCTGTCCCAGCATCCAGGATCCTTGGATGGTCTCGCTGAGCAGGACATGCCACCTGCCCTGAACTGCTCACCTACCTTGTTCTGTTATGTGAGACAGAAATAAAATTCGATCTCACGTAAACTCCCCTTTTTGGGGAAGGGGGCTTGTTGCAGTAGCCCGGTTTATATCCTAACTAATACTCTTAGAAATGACTTCAAGCATCCCAAATTCTCTTTTTCTCTCTAACCTGAATGTTCTGTTCTTACATTCTCACTCTCTTTCCTACATCCTGCCAAGATAGGAGTTCTGCTTAAATGACCCTGGTGCTCTGTTTTCTGTGATAATGAGGCCAGAGCATCAGGCCATTTAAAGCCATGCTGGTGGAAAGAGTTTCTTCCTCCATAAGAGTCCAAAGTCAAAAGGATTCACGCTGCACAGTGTCGTGGCTCATACTGCACAATCCGTTAACTATCACCTTAGGTACAGGAAATGATGAGTATTAACTGTCCAGATATTTCGATATCAAATGTTGTATTGATGACCCAGTTAACAATCAAGTGAAGATGTGTAAATTCAACACTCAAGTTAAGATGTATAAATTCTGGGTAGAGTTTTAACACCAATCTAGAAATTCAATAAAGAGCCTGGATCTCAGGACTTAAAGCATTCATTGTACAAAAATAAATTAACATTTAGTGAGAAAATAATTACATACATTGTATAATTGCATACTTTTTTATTTTTACCATAAACTGTAATATGAAATGGATCCTTTTGGTTAACTTTAGTTGTATTCAGAGTATACACAATTTGTAATTACTTTTCTACATCTAGGAATTCACTTTATTGAATGTAAGTTCACACACACACAAATCTGCTCTGTTGCTCTCCTTGGGGACGGGTAAGAATACAAATGATAAGAATTATCCCCTCATAAACAAGGAAAGTCAACCTTTAAGGGGCACTATGGAGCATTTTAAGTCTGTATTTTGGATTAAATAGATAATGTTCTGTAAAATATTAGCAATTATTAAATATGTTAAACTAATAAACTTAAAGATGTTCTAATTATGCCATTTTATAACTAAAATTGAACCCTTAATTATCTTGTTCAAGTGGAATGTCCTTCAAAGAATAATACCATATCAAATTAATATTTGTAAAATATTACTTAGCATTTAAACTGTAAAGTTGAGAAGAACCTTTGTACATTTCACTTAATATTTACAGTAATAGTAAGAGGTATTCTTATCATTAAACTCTTGTGAGTTAATACCTTTATGAGGTTATATAAATTGCCCAAGTTCATTCATCTAGCAGATGACTGGGCTTATATCAAGGTCTTTTTTTTTTTTTTTGAGACAGAGTCTTGCCCCAGCTGGTGTGCAGTGGTGCAATTTCAGCTCACTGCAACCTCGGTCTTTCAGGTCAAGCGATTCTCCTGCCTCAGCCTCCCAAGTAGCTGGGATTACAGGCACCTGCCACCATGGCTGGCTAATTTTTTGTATTTTTAGTAGAGACAGGTTTTCACTATGTTGGCCAGGCTGGTCTCGAACTCCTGACCTTGTGATCCGCCCACCTTGGCCTCCCAAAGTGCTGCGATTACAGGCGTGAGGCACCATGCTCAGCCTAAGATCTTCTCATTTCACCTTCAGTGCTCTTTACCCTCAATAGCTGCATAGAGTAAATAAAGACCCAAAACCTGGCAAACCAGCTTGCCAATGCTAGATGTACCACTCTCCATAATATTTCATAATTAAAATAGGAAATACTAATCAGGACATGACTGCCCTTTTTTTTGTTACAACCTTCTTAAATTATATATTATATATTTTAAGGGATTATATGTTAAGGAATTAAGATGTGTATAAATAGCAAAATAAAGTATATTCTTAAATAATCCCCACATTTCTCCCCCACCCACTTTTCCCACTCAAAACTATTCTGCCACCAAACTCCTGAGGGTTATGAAACTAATGGACATGTCCTTTCTTCCCATTTCTCTACCCCCACGTCACCCATTAAACAATCTCCCTGTCTTCATGAAGTCATTTTGTCCCTCGGTTCCTTCCAGTTCTCCCAAACCAATAATCCCAGCGTGGCTCCCTTTTCTTTTCAACTCAGCCTGGGCATCACCGTTACTCTCATAGTTCATAGTTCATTGATTGCCACACTGGCTGTTCTCAACCTCCTGACCCTCAGAGTTCTCATTGTGCTGATTCCCATGTCAACTCTTTCTGTCCCTGCTTCCAGAGAACATTCTCACAAATGTTACAGAGCCATGGTAATTTGTTCACCGTAAATTCACATAATCTAATCTTGGCTGGACCATTCACAGGTCTCTCGTTCAGCTTATTTGACAAACAGCAAGCATTTGTTGTGCACTCTCAAAATGTCAACTATTACACTATGATTTTAGGACGTAAAATGAATAAGACAGACTCACTCTTCTGGAATAAGTCACGGTCTCAGGTGTTCTTTGAAAAGTTCTCTACTTTTAGGCCCACTCCTTACTTTCATCACATATGTTAGTTTCCCATTTAACCAAAAGATTGATATGACTAACCTGAGCGTCTTCAAAATCTTTCCACTCCATCCTGAACCTCTGCATTAGATAGGATTCCCCCACAGAAACGGAACCAATAGGACATGTATATATGGATTTACTCAAGGTCTACTACTTTACATGGTGATTCATTTTTCAAAATACCTTTACAGCAAAATGCGGACTGGTGTTTCACCTAACAGCTGAACACCACTGCCATCAAAACGTCTATGTTCATACTTCTTTCTTCACTGTAGTCTCTCAAAAGATGCTCCGCTTTTTGCTAAAGGGGGCTCTTGATCTCCCCTCTTTTACGTGTGTGTGTGGGTGTGTGTGTGTGTGTGTGTGTGTGTGTGTGTGTAGAGAGAGAGAGACTCATTTTAAGGAACTGGTTCAAGCAATTGTGGGGCTAGCAACTTCAAATTTTTCAGGGCAGGCCAGAGACTCAGGGAAGAGCTGATGTTGTAGCCTTAAGTCCAAAGGCAGTCTAGAAGCAGAATTCCTTCTATTCCTTCTTTCTCAGGGGACCTCAGTCTGTACTCTTAAAGCCTTCAACTCATTGGATGAGGCCCTCCCACCTTAAGTCATCTGCTTTACTCAGGGTCTACTAGTTTGAATGTTGATTTATCTTTAAATGCACCTTCACAGCAAAATCCAGACTGGTATTTCACCAAACAGCTGAACACCACTGCCATCAAAACCTCTATCTTCATACTTCTTTCTTCACTGTATTCTCTCAAAAGATGCTCTGCTTCCTTGCTAATGTGAGCTCTTAATCCCCCGTCTTGTATCTCTTCCAAGAGTCTTTTCACAACGACGCTTTCTCTTTTGTATCATCAGTCTCTCTATTTCCACTCACGTCTCCCTCTAAGTAAACGTGTTCGGACCCTAGCTTCAAACGATCTTTCCTCATATGCTAATACACTCTGTAGCTACTACCCTTTCTCTTTAACTTCATTACCAAATTTCTTGCAAGATTAGTTTTCCGCATGCGTTGCTTCCACTTGTCACCCGTTCTTACTTTGCCCTCTGGCTTTGGTTGCCATTGCTTTATGAACCTGCTACTTTTTCCAGTTGGCCTCTCTTCAACGCACTTTTATAGAAATGTCCCACAGTCTGATTCTTCACCTCCACCTGGTCAATCTAATTCTTATTTACTACAAGGTCAATCAAAGGCAGAAGCTGCAGTCAGGGGACTTGAAGCGTGGAACAGAGAAGCAACGGAAAAGGGTAAATGACTCACAACTTGAAACCCAACAAAGCTTGAAAATACTGCAATAAATAATACCATTTGTATGGCTAAATCAAAGGAAAGTCTGGCCTGAGAAAGCCCTGTGCTAGCATACTTGAGTTCTTGCGTAGGAACTCTGACCTAAGTTAGTAGGTAAGCAAAGTGAAAACCTAACGTAGGAGTATGCCTCTGTAACAGTCGCTGAGTCTCAGCCAGTCACAGCAGCCGAGCTTCAGCCACTCATAGGCAGCTAACAGTTCCAACCGTGTTCAAACAAGGCAAACACTGAGCTGTAAGCAATGCAGTTGTTTGCGTACCTCACCTTCCTTTCCTTCTTCTGTCCACAAATCCTCCCCAGTTACATGGCAGTCCAAGTCTTTGAATCTGTTCCGATTCTGAGGGCTGCCCAATTGGTAAATTGGTTCTTTTTTTTTTTCCCTCAATTAAACTCTGTTAAATTGAATTTGTCTAAAGTTTTTTTAATAATTCTAAATAATACTTGTCTCAGGAAGGGAAGCAATCTTTCAATCACTGAGTTAATCTTTCAAAGAGATTACAGAATATAAATTTTGCACAATTACTTACAAATTGTAGCTTTGACTACAAGTTGAGGATCTTTGCTCATGAGGTTTTTCCAAAGCATAATTATAGATGATTGGTTACCAGCTGAGCATCTGTGTCCAATAATGGGAAGGGTTGGTCCAGACTAAGGAAAATCTCTCCAGAAATGCAAGTTTTAGAAATATTTGTAATTAATTCATAGTCATCCTAATGGTAACGAAAATACATGAACAAGAATATCTCAGAGGATAGACATATTGCTATAGATACCTACAGAGAAAGACATAAAAAGAAAACAGCTATTGCTTCTCCTGAAACACGTGACATGGCAAATGTTAAGGAAAAGACTAGTTTGCATAGAAAGATTCAAGCGTTGCTGAAATCCCAGAGATATAGTATTAATTCTTCTCTCAGCTCTGAATTTGTGTGATAATCAGAATGAGAAAAAGCTTATTTTCAAGTTGTTTTACAAAGGGAAACTATTAGATGAGAAAACCTGATAGCGGGAAATACTGTCCCTTAAACTAACATACACTCAAATTAGTTGCGGAAGTAAGGCAAAGGGATATTTATGAATGCTTTGGCAAAAAGAAACCATTTTGCTCAACCCCTTCTGTTTCAGGGGAAGTGGCTTGAAATAGCTAAATCTTTGCAAATGAATAATTTATGAAAGCTCCAGTACCCTTTGAATAACATAACTTAAACTGAAGCCATCACAGCATAAAGGAAAAAAGAACTCGCTTCAAATTTTTCTCATTTCAACATGAGTTATCACGTCATTTTGATTTGAGATAATCTAATAATCATTTTTGTTTCATTGTACCACTATCAGATAACTCCCTGTTTATGTAGTCAAAGTACTACATAGAAATTAGAGTTCAAAGTTGCTTAGACTGAACAAATTCATCTCACCGAATTTAAGTCCATTGGAAAAATAAATTGTATCATAGATTGGTACATTTTTAAAACACATTCTGATTATAGATCAAAAGAGAAGCTTCAATTCTCATTCATGTACAAATAAGAATTGAAGCTGACCAGTCATGTAAAAAACCAAGTGGATTATCATTTTCTCTTATTGTGTCAAAAAACAACTTATTTTGTATCCCTGGCATTCTTGTTTAAAAGATTATCTGCTAGCTAACATATTGAAGTTACATAAATACATTATCATTAATTCCAAATTTTCTTTAACAAGCCTATGTCTAAGAAATGAATAGAAAAAATCTAAAGTAGCCTTTCCATCCTCTAATAAACAAGGAAAATCATGCCAAATATAATACAGTTATCAGTCAGCTGGTTGGTGCTTTGACAGTTCTCTTCAAGTTCTCTTCCTAAATGCATTTAAAGATCTCATTCTTAACACCTCACCCACTTCACAGGAGTTTAAGCTGTTTTTTCATCAATGCTATCTCTATCCCTTGAGCATACTTATATTACTATACTTAAAATGCTGTATAAAATTCAATTTGTTTACATGTATTCTTACCTGCCTAGATGATTATTTAAATTCCTTAAGGTGCAGATTGCTGTATTCATCTTTTTATCCCCGAGTACCTTGAAAATGGTACACTTTAAATCATTTGCAAATTGAAGTGCTAGTCCTATATTTTTAGGAAAATAGAGAAGGTGATAAAAGAAATGAACACTGGAATAAAGTTCCTAAAAGATGTACAGGAAGCCAATATATATGTGAATAATAAAATCATTTCTAGACCATTTTCTAATTGCAGGTTGGTGGGATGTCGGGGTCTTTCGCTGTGTGCTGTTTTTACTTTTTTATGCGTTCCTCTCACAAGATTGTTAGTGCTGGTTTCCTAAGACTAAAACCCCATTCATCCTCAAAACTTCTAAACTCAGTTTCTAAACTCATTCTCTCCATCATCCTGGGAATGCAGCCAGGCTCTGCCCTAGCTCCATTCCACTTAATTGGGCCACACTCCACGCACACAGTTACATGTCAACGTTAATTAGCAGTAAACAATCCGTAACTTACAACCAAGTTACTTTAACAGGGGGCTTCCTCAAAGATCCCAAATAACTACAAACAGTGGCTTCTTTGACCCCTCCACAAGACTGTCTTCTCTTCTTTATTCTGAGTTTTTAGCAGCAAGCCAACCAGACAGAATAGGAAATACAGGCTGGAAAAGAAGAAACCTATTTTAAAGCTAGGCTTCTACTCCAGGCCTTTGCTACAAAATTCTATTTAGACCTCCACCAACCTGGCACTGTCTCTTTTTGCATTTGTTGGTAAAAATGACAAAGGTGAGGCCCTTATAATGGAGGAGAAGAAAAGCTTGAGACAGGCTTCCATTCCACTAGAATTCAGACACAGAGGTTCTTAAGTGAAAGAATCTGGAAATAAAAACCTTGGCCTATTATCCACCCTAAGAATGTAATCTCACCAGCCCACACTGCCTCTCTAAAGGCCTGATTTAGTCTGCTTTCTACTTCCACACCTTCTAATTGTGGAATTTCCTTTCATTTTAATTCTCCTCCGGGCCAAACTCTGATTAAGCTAACACATATGGTTTCTAGGATTTTGAAACTGAGCTCCCCCAGCAAGAATCTTACAGAGTAAACCAGTCAGCCCTCTTCAGTTTTCCCTGCTTGAAAGAGATAGGGCAGTGCTCTGGTAGGCAATTAATTGACCCAGACTCCCTTGCACCTTCCCTTCTCTGTGAAGACAAGACAAAAATTCTTCTCTGGCAACTGCAGGCCGGGTATCAATTTACCACTAGCTCAGCACACTCCAAGTTAATGCACTTGGCTTTTTAGAGGCCAGCACAATGTTAACATATTATTTACATCTCAAAGATAACCTTACTTTCTAAAACTTAACTGAAACTCTCACTTTTTAAAAGAAAAAGCATTGATTGCTGCTTGAGTAAGATTTCTGGAACATAGCCTTTTCAAGTTGACACCCTAATGTCTCAGAGAAATGGCAGCTGGCAGGAAGACGCAGGAATAGGGAGACGGGCACCTCCGCCCTAACAACAAAACCCCTCACACTGCCGTTGGATTTCTTTCTAGTCACTTGAACATACAGGCTTTTCCCTACCCCTGCCTTTCCTCCATAAGCTTAGAGCTCAGAAAACTATGCCTTTTGCTTCTTTCCTTATCGCTGTATCAACTGATGGTCTTAGCAATCTAAAACATTTTCATGTTCAACAAAAACAGCAAGGATATGTTAGCTATCTTTTGAACTTTCGTGACTACATATCTCTACATATTCATTGATATATCTACACGTACCGCATTTTACCGAGCACCTACTGCTGTATGCCAGGCACTGTTCTAGGCCCCATGAATAGGACAGGGAATAAGAAAGACAAAGTCCTTGCTTTCAGCTCTCATGGAGCTTCTGTTCTAGAAAGAGGTTTATGTGGTTATTTTATATAGTTTAGGTTCTACAAAGAAAATAAATTAGGGAATGTGATGAAGCATGACTGGGAACCCCTTTAGAGACTGGAGCTGATTTCTGAAGGACAAGATGACCTGGCAGTGACAAGATAGAGAACAGAGCATTCTAAACAAGGGATATAGCAAGTTCCCAAGGCCCTGGGTTTAGATGTGACCTTGGCGTGGTTGATGAATGGGAAGGTCATTGTGCCTGGAGTTTAGTAAGAAAGTTAGAATGGGGCCGGGCATGGTGGCTCACGCCTGTAATCCTAGCACTTTGGGAGGCTGAGGTGGGTGGATCACCTGGGGTCAGGACTTCAAGACCAGCCTGGCCAACATGGCGAAACCCCACCTCTACTAAAATACAAAAGTTAGCCAGACGTGTTGGCACGTGCCTGTAATCCCAGCTACTCGGGAGACTGAGGCAGGGGGAATCACTTGAAACCAGGGAGCAGAGGTGGCAGAGAGCCAAGATCATACCATTGTACTCCAGCCTGGGCAACAAGAGTGAAACTCCAAAAAAGAAAGCAAGCAAGAAAGAAAAAGGTAGAATGAGATGAGGTAGAAGAGAAGGCAGAAACCAGAATATGGAAATCTTTAAGGACATAGTAAAGAGTTTGTATTTTATTCTAATGGTAGAGGGAAGGCACTCTACAGTGGTTTATAATTTTTTTTTTTTTTTTTACAGATAAGACTTTTTATTTGCCACTATTATAAGTCTGAACTTTAAACAGATTGTTGGACTGGTGATTCATACCCATCAGCTCGTTCAACTTTAGCACCTATCTCGTCCCCAGTGGCTTTTCTAGAACTACTGCTTTCGCCATGAAGCTCCATGAGTTTTCCCAATTCAAACTTGGGCTTCTTCAGCATTTTTACTTTTCTAACGAAGACATCATGGAGAGGATAAATAGATTGGCAAGCCTTTTCTATGTCTTTTCCAATGCTGTCTGGAATCCTCATTTAACCTGCATAAATCCTCCTATAAGATAAACTATTATCTTCCTTTCACACCGAAAGGATAGATGATCTGAATTACACAGCTAGCTAGTGGTAAAGTTAGTAGAGTCTTCTCAGTCCAAACCTTATAATTTTAAAGTAACACTCTAACTGCTGTATGGAGAATAGATGGTAGAATGTCAAGTCTAGAAACAGAGAGACTACTTAGAAGTTATTGCAGAGGTCCACATGAGAGACAGTAGTAGCTTGTCCAAATGGAAAATGAAAAGATGAAAAAAATTAGATAGGTTAAAGAGCTTTTTTGGAGGTAGAGCTGTGTAAACTTGTAGGGTTATATACAGGGAGAGCAACCCTTTCCTTGCATCTTTACTTGAGATGTCTATGACATATATCTGACTAATAATGGACTTGGTTTGAATAATAAGGAGGAATATTGTGAACGTGTGAGACTCCTGCTAGACAGTCCAGAGGAAAAGTCAAGTAGGCAGTTGGATATACAAGTGTGGATCTCCAAGGTGAGAAATTTCTGCAAAGTCAAGACAGGGCACAATTTTACTGCAGAAAAAATAGTTGCCTAAGATGATTCATTTATCCATTTATCTAACAGCCACTGTGTACCTGACAGTGCTCTAACTGATGGAATACAGATTTGTAAGATGAGTATTTTTGCTCATATAAGTTCCTATCCAAAGGGAAGACACAAATAATAAACAAGCAAACAAATAAACACGAATATGCCAGATAGTTATGAATGTCATGATAAAAACAAATCATGGTGGCAACACACATGCACATGATACTGACTTATAAGCATGTTCCTTTCATGTGAATATACCTTAATTTTGGCAGACATGGTGATAGGGAGTGGAAAAAAGAACAATGTTTTGGTGATGAAAGAACTGGCAATCTGGTCAGATCTATCTGGTGTGGGCTTTCAGGCGAAACGCAGATACTCAATTCAGAAAGAACTCATAAATGCATTTACAAGTAGAAGAGGTAAAAAGAAAAAAAAAAGCCTTCCATAAGAGTCTAAATTCAGCCTAAAAGATTATCAGAGCTCTTTTTCAAGTAAGACTTTACGGCCCATCCTCCCTCCCCATCTCTGCAGCTCTTTTTATGTCTTCACACAAAGAAACTAAAACAATAAAACATTTTTTTCTGCTTTTATAACCTGATTCTGAGTGAAAATACCCAGAGGGAATTTCCATTCTTTTTTTGCCTTAAAATTCACTGGTATTTCTTCTCTCTAGTTTACTTCTCTCTCTCCTTGATGTTTGATTTCTTTCTCTATCACTAGTAGTATCAAGTTATCTCTATCCCTGAGAGAGGGACAAAGGTCAGTGCTAAAACAGTTGAGTCTGTGAGTGAGAGAAGTCATAAAAGGTCTCAAATCAACCTTGGTAGCTGTTTTTCCAAAGTCAAAGAAGAAAGTGAGAGGAAAACCAATAATCTAGAAGTTGATACAAATCTGATCCTCACATTTCATCTACCTCAGGAAGAACTATATAGCTGAGTGTTGGAACACTGGGACTCTGAAATCACATTTTTACTATAAGCTTAAAATAGAAGAGTAATATTCTGAAGGATAAAACAAAAAAGCTGTGAGATTCCTATTTGATTTATACAATAATGCTCTTATAAAAAAAATAGAAAATTTCAGTGTCAAAAAGGGCTAATAAATGATGACCCCCTTCCAAAGTTAAGTTGCAAACAACCATTACCTTTGTGCCGTATAGTTGATACAATTAATTCAAAAATCAAACTTCTCTGACAAAAAATTGACACCAAAAAAAAATCGCTGGTCTACCTATAGTACCAATTACAGCTTAAATCTCAAACCAAAGTCGTTAAAATTTACCTTCCTGGTCAAAAATTAAATTAGAGTATATTAAAACAGCTCCCATTCCAATTCCCAGTACTCAAGCTTCTCCTGTAAAACTGCAATGTGACACATCTCCTTTTTGGCACAGATTTCCCATAGCTAAATCCAAATTAGTGACATGGATTTTAAAAAGTGAAATCAGATTTCAATCATTATAATAGAAACTTTTAATTTGATTGGAAATGGAGTGATAATGGAGTGTATAAAGGAATTAAATAAGACTCTAATGTCCTACTATAATAAAATCATGTATCATAAATAAAATCATATATCTTTGTAAAGTAAAATCTACACTTAAGGGTATATACTGATATTTTCATTTTAAAGTTTATATTTACTTGCAAAGTCAAGAAGATATATTTTCCACAAGATCTTTTGCAGATTTCCTCCATTTTCCTACTAACCCCAGACACAACCAGAAAATAAATTTTCTGTCAACTAAATATTTGTCCTGTGGCAAACATCTCTGCATTTGCCATTTTTCAGTTGTAACTACTGAGATAATAATTTTTTTAATTTACTTCTGGCTCAGTTTACCAGTCTTAACACCAAAGCATTGCTCTTAGAAGACACTGTATTAATCAAATGTTGCTGTAGGAATATGAAATAGAATGCATGCTTAATTGATAACAAAGTAAAGTTGACAGCATTTTGAAGGACTATTAATCTGTCCTTTTCTAATATTGATGTACTTAAAAACCAAAATGTTCAAGAATCAACTAACTCTAATAAGTAAGATTAGAAAATCATCATATTTCTGCATTCACTTTCCTTTCATTGGAAAGGCATGAAATTCTGTCAAGTGAAGACAAGCTTTTAAAACTACCTATGATGAATTCAACAGAATTACCTGCCTATTATATCATTTCCGGATTTTTTTTTTTACCACAGTTAATTCTATTTCAAATTATATTCCTGGAAAAAAAAAAAACCTTACAAAACCAATGACAATTAGAAAAAAGATCTTTTAAAATCCCATCATTTGTAGCAAGATTTACAAACAATAAACAATAAGCTGGGCAGGTATCTGAGGGAAGAGGATTCCAGGCAATGGGACGAACCGGCCCAAAGCCCCTTGGAGTGAGCCTACCTCAGTACAGGCGAAGCCGTTAGAGACTTCGGAGTAAGGAATGGAGGTTCTGACCAACGTTTACACCATTCTGCCTGCTCAGGAGAAGAGCAAAATTACTCTTGGAAATTATCATAATTTATACGAATACTTGCCCTATATTTTCTACCGAGGCCATACCAAAATCTAAATAATCTTAGATAATCATTATGAAATAATTCTCATTATCTTCTTCAACGTATTAGGTTGGCGCAAAATTAATTGTGGTTTTGCAATTACTTTTGCAGCAACCTAATAGTAATATAAGCAGAAACAGTCTGTATTTAATAGTGTAATCTTACTTTCATGTCATTTGCAATTCATCATTGTCTAAATATTACCTTGCCATCACTGCCTTTACCAGTGGTAGGATCAGTGTTGATGGAAGAGGAAAATTGGTGCGTTACATTCTATTAACTCAACAAATATGTATCAAGTATGCCACTGTGCGTCATGCAGTATAGGAGGCATGAGAGATACAGAAGCGACAAAAAAGATACTGTCCCTTCTTTCCAAAAATGTATAATCTCATGGTAGGAGTTACAGGAAAGCATCTTGTAGACAAAAGAGGTTGTGCTCACTTTTTTATAAACGAGTTTAATGTTTGATCTTCTGGTTAGGAAACAAATTGTCAGAGGCTTTTCAGACTCTTAGCAATATCATGCCAATATTCACACAATCATTTCTTCTTCAGTTATATAGATAAGAAAAGAAAGATCTCAGGTAGCCAGCTTGACTTACATAAGAAAATCTCATTATTTTTCACTACACCCAACTCTATTCTCTTCTCCAAAATTACAATACCAAGCATGATTAGCCACTTTATTTATCAGAGTTCACACCAAATAATTTTTGACTGGGTGGAAAAATCAAACCCAATCATAAATAATGAAAAATGTCATTAGCAACAACATGCAAAAAACTTTGCTGAAAGCTCTGAAGGCAATTTTCATGTCTCTGAAACATTTTAAGTAAACGCAGAAACCTCAGAGTGCCTTTTCTTCAGTGAATATAATACCTTTAATACAAAACCCATATTTGCCAAAAAAAACACCTCTCATCAGAAGCACTTTCTACATAGCTTAATGACAGTTTATGAAGGGACACCTGCCAGGCAAGGACTTAAACTCTAATAGATACTGTTCATTAATTTTCAATGTAATGATTTATTTAGCTATTCTTCCCTGAATTCAGACAAGGGCGCATAGTGTCCACATGCATGCGCGCGTGCACACACACACACACACACACACGCGCACACACACACACACACGCACACACGCACACACACACACACACACGGAGTCACCAGCAGCTTCTGCAGAAACAGGAGAGTCCAGCAAACACCGACAGCTTCTAGCAGTTTAGCAGGACGACCTCACTTCAACTGCTTTGACTGATGTTTTGTATGATCTGTCTAGAGTTTGGGGCCAGCATCGGGGCACAATCACATTAACTTACCACGTACTGTCATCTGGGCTACAGTAGTCATGGCAGAAAACAGGAAATTGTGCTGATCTGATATTTTTCTTGATGAAAATGGCCAAAAGTAGAATCTTCCATTATTTCATGAATACTTGCTCTGCTATATGGTTAGGAACTACAGTAAGCCCAAAATGAATAAAGTCCTACCCCAATGGGAGAAGAAGAAACAGTATCTTTTGAATGAATGAATTTAAGAGCTCTTCAAATATTGGTGTGGGTAGCCATCTATAAACCAAAAAGTCTCCAACATTACATGCCAGAGATGTCAATGCCAGGGATCCCAATCTACTGAAAAAGACGACTCCCTCAGATGTTGAGACAGAGAGAATGGTCCCAAGAGTGAAAGGAAACAGACTTACTGATTTAAAAGGAAAGTGTTTTACAAGAGTCAAGATCCCTACCAGAGGGGACATTAGAGAACTTCTTGGGAATCAGCAGCAAAGCTGTTGGTCCTTAGAGGGGGACTCTACAAGGGCAGAGACTGAGGTGTCTGGTAATTTTGGTAAAAACACAGGTAAGAAGGAGCTTGGCAAGGAGCCAGGTGGATTGTGTCAGCCCTTGGAAACAACAGTGAATTACTTGAAGATCAAAATTTATTCAGAGTGTGGATCTCATGCTAAGTGTCCTTACCACAATAAAATAAAATAAAATAGAGCTGAAAAAAAATGTTAAAGACTGTGCTGTTCAGTTTACAATAGCAAAGACCTGGAACCAACCCAAATGCCCATCGATGATAGACTGGACAGGGAAAATGTGGCACATATACACCATGGAATATTATGCAGCCATCAAAAACGATGAGTTCGTGTCCTTTGTAGGGACATGGATGAACCTGGAAACCATCATTCTCAGCAAACTGACACAGGAACAGAAAATCAAACACCGCATGTTCTCACTCATAGGCGGGTGTTGAACAATGGGAACACATGGACACAGGGAGGGGAGTATCACACACTGGGGTCTGTCGGGGGGGCAAAGGGGAGGGATAGTGGGGGGTGGGGGAGTTGGGGAGGGATAGCATGGGGAGAAATGCCAGATATAGGTGATGGGGAGGAAGGCAGCAAATCACACTGCCATGTGTGTACCTATGCAACAATCTTCCATGTTCTTCACATGTACCCCCAAACCTAAAATGCAATAAAAAAAAAAAAGACTGTGCTGTTGAAGTTTTATATAGACTTAAAGAGAGAGAGCAAAAAAGTTCCCTTAATATGTAATCAAATTACTTGTGAATATTTCCTTGTCTCAGGTTTGCTTAAGGAATTCCATCCAAATAGGGGTTAGAGTTTCCTAAAGAGAAAGACACATCCCTGGGGCCTGAGCTAGTTCATCAGTACAGGAGACAAAATTACAGAAATTGAGGGTAAAGTACAATTCTAGGAGGAAGCAATGGGGATGACTGAATTCACATTCACTGCCCCTCTGGAGATTGTGTTCCAAGATCTCCCTCACTCAAAACTTGGATGGTTTTTATTCTGTTTTCACCAAGGAAAACAGTTCCCTTGCAGTAACTCTGTTTTATAATTGTTTTATTATCACTGTTTTCTTTTCTACAAGAATGATACCGTGCAACACAACAATTTCTTTGCCAACTTCAGTAACTTTGCTTTCCTAAGGTCACCACCGAGGCATATGCTCGAGCTAATTTCTAGGCCTTTGTAATTTCAGCTCTTCTGGCTGGATAATTTGGACTAACGCCCAATAATCCACCCATTAAAACCAACACTGCTTATTATGCTGTCCAAAGTAACAAAATGTTCCCAGATTCAATCATAACACAAAACAGTACAATTTCTGAAATCGACTTCAATCCAATTATTCATTCAGTCTGAGTTTTATGTTGGAAAGTTTTGCAAATGATTATAAAACCAGCCTCTAGATTAAGGATTGCTCACTAAAATGCCAGCAAGAAAACCTAAGTCTGTGATATAACACATGAAAGGCAAGAAGGAGGTGAGAATGTTGTTGCAAACTGGTAAGTAAGTTCAAACCATTCAAATTCCAAAAAAAGTTTTAATTGATTGTGCTGGACAAATAAAACATGTCTGCAAGCTAAAGCCTCCAAATTACCAGTTGTACACTCAAGCATAGCTGCACAGCACAGGTTGCTCCATAATAATCTTTAAGCCATTGGTGATAAGAAAGAACATAATAACACTACCATAAAGTTATACACAACACTAAAGCCACATATTGCATCGAAGCACTAGACAAAATATTAATTACCAAAGGACTTTAATGCACGTGTTAGCAGACTGGTTTACGCTTACATTAGTCATATCACCATTTTATCTTCTAAGACCTTAGTTCCATGATTTTCCTTCTGCTGTTCCTGTGAGTGAAAGGCCTTTCTCCCCCTCTCCACTCCAGTATTTCTTTATATCAACTCTACTACCTGATTTTTGCAAAAATATTTGACCTTGTTTTTTAAGTCCCAATTAATAAGGCACTTCCCCCAGGTACATTTCCAAGCAAACTAAACATCCCTTCTTTGAGTTTTTATAGCACTTTGCTACATCTCAGTACTTACACATTTCATGTCATATTATAGCTTTTGTGAGGCCTTTCTGGGAAAAGAATATGTCTTATTCATCTGTATATATCCAAGACTTTGTATCACGCTTGGCATGTAATATGTACATAAAAAATGAATGTGCATGAAGCAGTAAATAAATGAGGGAATAAATGGGTTTATTAGATGGCATTACAGTAAAATTAAAGAATGCAAAATAATTACCTTAAGTTCCTTTCTGCTTGTGGATGATTAGATAGGTCCAGAGTTCTGTTAACTTTGCTTTTCAGGTCAGGTGCAGTGGCTCACACGTGTAATCCCAGTACTTTGGGAGGGTGAGGTGGGTGGATCACTCGAGGTCAAGAGTTAAAGACCAATATGGTGAAACTCCATCTCTGTTAAAAATCCAAAAAAAACGCTGGGCGCAGTGGCTCTCACCTGTAATCTCAGAACTTTGGGAGGCTGAGGCGGGCGGATCATGAGGTCAAGAGGTCGAGACCATCCTGGACAACATAGGGAAACCCCATCTCTACTAAAAATACAAAAATTAGGTGGGCATGGTGGTGCATGCCTGTAGTCCCAGCTACTCGGTAGTCTGAGGCAGGAGAATTGCTTGAACCCAGGAGGTGGAGTTTGCAGTAAACGAGATTATGCCACTGAATTCCAGCCTGGGTGACAGAGCAAGACTCCATCTCAAAAACAAAAATCCAAAATTAGCCAGGCATGGTGGTGCATGCCTGTAATCCTAGCTACTCAGGAGGCTGAGGCAGAAGAATCAGTTGAGCCAGGGAGGAGGAGGTTGCAGTGAGTGCAGATTGTGCCACTGCACTCTAGCCTGGGCAACACAGTGAAACTCCGTCTCAAAAAACACTTTTCTTTTCAATATCTTTACCACAATTATTTCAAAAAGAAAAGCAGACCTCTTAAAATATTAGCTTTGTACATCATCTTACTACAGTTCTCTGTATAAGCTGGTTCAAGTCATCTTACTTGGCAAAATAGAGCTTACCTGATCATTGATTAAAACGTAAACTGTGTGACATAAAGTGGCATACAGCACTGTCACCACTCTTCTGGAAGGCAGTAGTGCATTAATACCTTTCCAGAGTCCTGTCCTGAGTAATGGTTTAACAGAAATTAGAGCAGACGAGCTCGGGATTTAATCCTCCCCTTCCCTGTTGACCTGCTTCTGAAATTCCAACTGACTGAAACAGTCAACTAGAGCTTTCCTCTGCCTTTCCAATTGTATAACAATTACATATTTTTCACTTTAAACATTTAATTAAGGTTGAATTAACTGAAACCAAAATATTGATAATTTATGACAAAATTTAGTAAAGGAAAAAAACCATTTAAAGGTCTCTGCAGGGAGGATGGAAGGATGGTAAAAGTTGAAAAACTACCTGTTGGGCCCTGTGTTCACAATTTGGGTGGTGGGTTCACTAGAAGCCCAAATCTGAGCATGATGCAATACACGCATGTCACAAGCCAGCACGTGTACCCCTTGAATGTACACTAAAATAAAAATCAATAAAAATTTAAAAGTAAACATCTTCGATTTTCACAAAACATGAAAAGTCACAAATAAAGACCTCCCCCAGAAAATGGAGCTTTCACAAAATCTGACTTTCTAATTTCCATTCCAATATTTTCCTTTTTAAATTATTTCATTAATGTATTCATTTAATAATATATTTATGTGTTAAGTGCCTAGAGCTAGATATAAGACAGGGAAATGCCTTCATGCTCCCATGCAGTCAAAGGGATTTAGAAACAACTGATTATTACAATTTACTATGAAGAATACTATAATCAGGAAAAGTACTGAGCAAATGTTGGAAATGCCAGAGAGGAAAATACTTCAGACTCAAAAGGCTGAGATACACAGGAGAACAAATGTGGTTGTCCCCCGGTATCCATGGGGGACTGGTTCTAGGATCCCCCCAAGGATACCAAAATCCAAGAATGCTCAAGTCCCTTACATAAAGTGGTATAGTACTTGCATATAACCTACACACACCCTCCTGTGTACTTTTAATCATCTCTAGAGTACTTACAATACCTAACGCAATGTAAGTGCTGTATGAATAGCTTTGTTCTACTGTATTATTCTTATTTGCATTATTTGGTGTTGTACTGTTTTTTCTTTTCTCAAATATTTTCAAACCTCTGTTGTTTGCATCTGGATATGGAGCCCATAAATACAAAGGGTCGACTGTAGAAAACATTAATCTCCTGGAAAAGGGGAAATAAGACAAGCCCAGACAGGAAGAAAAAGTATTTCTAAGCACAGATTTGATCATTTCCCAAATTTCATACTTCATCATGTGTACAACACAAACCATTCATTCTGAAACCCGGAGTCAAGTTTTAGTAATGATGAAATCATTTGTATTTTACTAAGCCTCAGAAAGCTAACAATTATACCTCTCAACAAAGTTTTAAAAAACAAAACTATTTGAAGGCACCAGAGAGCAACCATAAGCAGGCAGAAACTATAAAAGATTAGACTTTTGAAAGTACTGGTTGGTGCAAACGTACAATGGTGAAAACCGCAATGACAAAATTAATTACTTATAATGATGAAAACTAGAATTATTTTTGAACCAACCTAAACCAAAGTCATGTTCACTGGGTAACTCCCCCGTCCACATTTAATCTAGGATAGACAGAACTCATGCAGAAAGCCAAAACATCATCGAATTGCAAAATTAGTGTGTAGAGTCTCCCAGAATGGCAAGAATTTGAGGAGGAAACCCCCCAAAAAGAAGGGGAAAGCCCCCAAATCTACGTATAAAGTATCTTAAAATTCTTGGCTAACCCCTGAACTGTGTATAATCAAGAACAATTCCAAGGAGCTTAGAAAAAAAAAAAAAAAAATCTGGAAGTTTGAAAGAATTGAGCAAAGAATTGATCTGCTGTTCACCATGGAGAGACAAAGTTTGGAGCTTCAATCCTACCAAATTAGAGGGGCTTAAGAAACATTAAGGGCTTTCCAAAGATGTATTATAACAAAGCACAAGACCAAGCATTCCTAAGACACAGGAGACAATCCAGTAACTGAACTACTACTAGACCAAACAGTCCACACGTGAAAGATAACAGAGTCTATTCTCCCTAATGCATTTTACACAGTGTTGTGTATATAATTTTTTAACTGCATATTTTAAATAAGTAAAGGTGACGCATAATCAAAAAAAAATACAGCAGTCAGTAGAAACAGTTCCTGAAATGGCCTACGTGTTGGAATTGACCAACTTAAGACTTTAAAGAAGCTATGACAAATATGTTTAAGAACTTAAAGTAAAAATAAGTCATAATAATTTCAACACAGAAATGGAAACTATAAAAAAAGAACTAAATGAAAATTTTGGAACAGGAAATTATAATACCTGGAGTAAAAATTTCACTGGATGAATGCAAGAGCAAATTGGAGAATAAAAACTTACTGAACTTGAAGATGTATCAACAGAAATTCATTCTGAGGAAAAAGAGAAAATAATTTAGAAAGAATAAGCAGAGCTTCAGTGACAATATCAAGTAGTCCAACCACATGCAATTGGAGTTTCAAAAAAAAAAACAGGAAGGAGAAATGGCTAAGAAAAAAATATTTGAAATAATGGCTAAAAATTTTCCACATTAGGTGAAAAAAAAATTACAGGTCCCACAAACTCAGAAAACTATTCATACATGCAAAAATATCAATGAACCTGGAAAGCATAATTCTGGGCCAAAGAAACCAGAAATAAAAGAGTACACACTGCATAAGTATATATTTATAGGAAGGCTTAAAACAAACAACACTAATTTACAGTGAGAAAAAGCAAAAGAATGTTTGCCTTCAGGAGACGAGGAGGATTGAAGTAGGAATGAGGGAACTTTTGGGGGTGATGAAAATGTTCTTTATCTTGACTGTAATGATACTCACACAGAAATATATATTGATCAAAACTTACTACATTGCACATACACTTAAGATCTGTGCACTTCAGTGTATGAAAATTCTAACTCAATAAAAATAGAATATAAAAAAGAAGCTCATTTTTATCACATTTAGTTCTGTGCTAAAAAATGTAAATATAGACCATCCTGAATGTTGAAACCAGCATCTGAGATAAAAAGGAGAAAATGTTGTTTTTGCTGTAAGTTACCCCATAATGAAATGTTTATCCACTTTGGACCTGGTGTCATTCATTAGCATACACAACAGTTTCTACCAAGCAAGTTTCTCTAATAAAAAAGAGTATCATGCCAAACGTCTTTGAAATAACTCCCAGTACTTTGTAAATTCCTTACATTGTCTTTTAGTAATATATTTAAAAATCTGAACTGCGGGATGACAGCTGCTGTCTAACAGAACATGGTGGCATCTGGAGTTAAAACAAAGCTGCTTCCCTTTGAAAGGACTGCATTCATGGTGCTTTAGAATCAGTGCATATTCCTCTCCCAACTGGGCTTGCCCTGGAAGTAACCTCTGATGAACTGAGTGCCTTTCAGTAATGCTGACCAACTGGGGAATGCATAAAATATCTTCTCAAAATAGAGAACTAAAGCCATATTCTAAAAATTACATACAGCTGGCATAGCACATGCAGTGCTCTTAATAACTGCTTTCTCCAAATGGTCAAACATAGACCATTCATGCTGGAGTTGCAGCAG
The DNA here is from genome assembly GCA_036589455.1 of Ateles fusciceps. NCBI lineage: Eukaryota > Metazoa > Chordata > Mammalia > Primates > Atelidae > Ateles > Ateles fusciceps. The sequence goes on along the minus strand of JAZHEH010000253.1, from coordinate 4,374,330 downwards.
AACGAAGCACAGTCAAGCTTAAACTTAAGAAGTTCATGGTACTTTAAAGCAGCGGCTGTTCTTACAGCTTCTTATCATGGTCCATGGAATTCTTCATGTCGATTGTCTCTTCATTTATCACAATCAAGAACAGCCCTAATTTGAGGTTGTGGAAGTGGGTTTCTATGTATTACCAGGACCTGCTAAAGTCCAGATGGGACCCTGGACATTTCACAGAATTCATAGGTAAAACTAAGAGTCAGTTGTACACCCATGAAAACCCAAGTTAGGTATCCTAGGACCTTGCCTGCTCCATCTCGTCATTATTGAATTACCTTGATTTTAATCAAAGTGGTCTCTCTTGGACCTCTCTATTTGCAAGAGCAAGGGTGCTAGGCAAAATGAGAGAGGAGACAAATCCACGTACACTGATCTGCTAGTATCCCTGCCTCACTCTCAACATCTGAAGCTGAACTGAACCTACTGTATTTGGAGCCCTATTCTGTCTCTAAATTTTAGCCTTGAATCTTTAGGTCGGTTGTAGATTAAATGCAGACAGATGTGGAGGGGAAACAAACATATAATCAGAATCATAAGCACGCATCTTTCTGGATATCTTTCCTATTCCTCTCATTTCCAAATGAAGATCTAAAATATTCATCTAAAAGGGCAAGATGGTATGAAAAATTCTTAAATTTCTATGTCTCTGTATTTTTTCTACTTCTATTATAGTATTTCCCGTACTATCCTTTAATATATCACCATATACTTATATAACAGAATGTCAAGTGAGATTATCTTATCCTGGAATTGAGGCTAATGCTCAAAGCAGAGGACAAAAAATACAAAGTACCTCACATTCTAAATAGACCCCACTGACAGTAGATGAGCTACTCATATCCCCACAGAGCAGCATCAGATCAGAACAGCCCCAGTAAAGAAGCAAACACTCTCACTTCCAATAATATAAAAGGAAGCTGAGGAGAAATAAGTCATCAGCCTTGTGGGGCATTCAGTACCTGTCATGAAGGGCTACTATTTCCTCCTTTCTTTAACGGGGACAGAAGGGAGATGTATTCTCCCACTCCAAGTTAAGAAGGAGGGTAACAAATTTTTAAAAAGTAAGGAAGAAACTTGAGGTTATAGGATCAAGAATCTAAGTAATGGAGTTAGTCTTTATTTAGGGGAAGTGACAATGAATACTAGAGAAAGCCACCCTCTCAATGGGAATGGCAGTATCTACATTTCAATGGATTTAAGAGTAACCAATATCTAATTTTTGATGCCTAGTTCACTACTGCAATTGAAAAAAATTGGGTCTTGGTTGAGGGAAGAGCAAGATGGTGGAATAGAACTCTCCAGCAATCATCTCCCTACAGTCATATCAGTTAGAGCAACTATCCATGCACAAAAATACCTTCACAAGAGTTAAGAAAACCAAGTAAGAAATCACAATAACTGGTTATATCATAATAATATGAGAAAACACAAATGAAGAGGGTAGAAACGACACTTTTGCATTACCCATGTTACCCCTCCCTCAACCCTAGGCAGCACAGTGTGGAGACAGATACTGTCAGCTTGTGGAAAAATGGGAAATTAAGCATAGAACTTTGCACTGGACCCCCAACACTGAGCCTGCCACACTAAAATCCAGCAGTGGGAAGACTCCCACAGCCCCTGACTTCAGGCCAGTACTCATGGACTGAACCTCCAGACTAGTCTCAACACAAGATGGGAACCCATAACCTATGCCAAGCAGACTCAATCTGCAGTTAGCATCACCACTGGTCAGCTACAGCAGCCTTGGGCTCAGGACAAGCCTTAGTAGAAGGCAACCCTTGGAAGTCTGCTATAAGATTCACATGTACTCCAATGCTATGTTACCTTGGAGGACACAGAATTCCAGAAAGGTACTTCACTGTCTATGGTGATATTGGGCTTAGGAAGCTTCCTAGTGCTGCAATGGCTGCAGTGCTTACAGGCCAGGCTTTGGGACCAGGACAGAGGATCTGCCTAGAACCTCTGAAAAGGCTTACTATTGAAGGGCATTCCCAGACAAAACTAGACTGCAAAGATTAGAATAAGCATTTACTTCTTCAGTGTGCAGACAACAACATGAACCCAAAGATCAACAACAATCAGAGAAACATAACATCTTTTGTTCAAATTAGCATAATAGAAGGCACTAGTGACTGACCCTAAAGTGATGGAGATGTATAAACTAAAGTCAAAATGAATGTTTTAAATAAGCACAGTAAATTTCAACACATTAGAGAGAAACAATTCAACAAAATGAGAAAAATAAGAAGTGACCAGAACACAAAATTTAACAGAGAGATTGAAATAATTTTAAAAATCCAACAGAAATCCTGGTGCTAAAAAATACAATGAACAAAGTGAAAAATGCAACAGAGAGTATCAAAAGCAGAATTGACCAGAAGAAAGAATCTGCAAACTCAAAGACAGGTTATTTGAAAATATACAGGTAGAGGAGAAACAAGAACAAAAGAATGACAAGGAATTTAAAAAGCATATGGAATTTATGGGGCAACATTAAAAGAACAAATATCCAAGTCATTTTTATTCAAGAGGGACTTGAGAAAGATAAGTGGTAGAAAGTGTACTCAAAGAAATAATAGCAGAAAACTTCCAAAACCTGGATAAAGATATAAAAATTCATGTATAGGAAAGTCAAACTCCTCCAATAATATTCCATCTAAATAAGACTACCCTTAGACATATTATATTCAATTTGTCAAGAAGATCCCAAAAGCAGCAAGAGAAAAGAATAAAATAACATATAAGGAAGTTTCAATATGCCTAGCAGCAGACTTCTCAAGATAAATCTTACAGGCCAAGAGAAAGTGAAATGATGTATGCAAAGTGAGAAAAAAAAAAAACTGCAAACCAAGAACTCTATACCCAGAAAAGCTGTCCTTCAGAAATGAAGGAGAGATAAGGACTTTCTCAGAGAAACTAAAGCTGAGGAAGTTCAACACCACCAGACTTGCCTTACAAGAAATGCTAAAAAAGTAATTAACCTGAAAGAAAAGGTGATGCTAATGAGTGACACAAAAATATTGAAAATATAAAACTCACTGAAAAAATAAGCCAAGTTCAGAATGCTCTAATACTGTAATGGCACTGTGTAAATTATCTCAGTAGTATAAAGGTTAAAATACAAACTTTTAAAAATGATGACTATAATAATTTGTTAAGGAATACACGATAAAAAGATATAAATTTTCCCATCAAAAATTCAAAAGGAGGAGGGTGGACTAAAAGTATAGAAGGTATCTTTACAGTCAAATTAAGCTGTCATTAGCTTAAAAGAATCAGTTATAATTATAAGATGTTTTCTGTAAGCCTTATGATAGCCATAAAATAAGAACCTATGGCAGATACACAAAAAACAAAAAGCAGGGAATCAAAACAATAACTAGAGAAAGTCACACAACAAAGAAAAGAAGAAAAGAAGAAAGAATCTACCAAAAAAAGAACTAGAAAAAATGTAATGGCAGTAGTAATTTCTTACCTATCAATTATTATCTTTAATGTAAATGAATTATATTAGTCAATAAAAAACATAGAGGGGATAAATAAAAAAAAAAACAAGACACAACTATATGCAACTTATAAGTGACTTACTTCACTTATAAGGACACACATAGACTGAAAATGAAGAAATAGAAAAAGATATTCCATTCAAATGAAAACCAAAAGAGAGCAGAAATAGCTATACTTAATCAGATAAAATACACTTTACAACTAAAAAATAAAAAAGAGACAAAGAAGGTCACAGTATAATAATAAACTGTCAGTTCAGCAAGCAAACATAACAATTGTAAATATATATGCAACAAACATCAGAGTACCTAAATATATAAAGCAAATATATTTCATATAAAATATGAAAGGATAGACTCTAACAAAGTAATAACAGGATACTTTAATACCCCACTTTCAAAAATTAACAGATCATACCGACAGAAAATCATTAAAGAAACATAAGACTTTAACTCCAGTTTATATCAAATAAACCTAACAGATACATGACAGAGCATTTCATCCAACAGCTGTAGAATGCACATTCTCTCAACTGCATATGGAGCATTCTCCAGCATACCTTCTTAGGCCACAAAACAAGTCTTAAAAAATTTAAGAAGATTGGAATCGTATCAGTTATCTTTTCTGACCACACTGGTATAAAACTTGAAATCAATAACAAAAGAAACCAGAAAAATTAGTTATACATGGAAATTTTAAAATATACTACTGGGCCAGGTGCGGTGGCTCACATCTGTAATCCTAGCACCTTGGGAGGAGGAGGTGGGCAGATCGTTTGAGCTCAGGAGTTTGAGACCATCCAGGGCAACACGGTGAAACCCCATTTCTACTGAAATACAAAAAATTAGCTGATGTAGTGTTGTGCGCTTGTAATACCAGTTGTTTGAGAGGCTGAGGCATGAGAATCACTTGAGCCCCAGAGGCCGAGTTTGCAGTGAATTGAGATCATGCCACTGCACTCCATCTTGAGCTACAGAGTGAGACTCTATCTCAAAAAACAAAAATTAAGATAAAAATATGCTACTGAACAACCAATGGGTCAATGACAAGATAATCAAAAGGGAAATTTTAAAATTTCTTGAGACAAATGAAAATAGAAACACAACATACCAAAACCTATGGAATACAGTAAGGCAGTTATAAAAGAGACATTTATAGTAATAGGCATTTACATCAAAAAAGAAGATCTCAAACAACCTAACACTGAAAATTAAGAAACTAAAAACACAGAATAAGGTAAACTCAAAATTAGTAGAAGAAGGAAAATAATGAACAGTAGAGCAGAAATAAATAACACGGAGACTAGAAAAGCAATAGAAAAGATCAACAAAATGAAGTATTGGTTTTTGAAAAGATAAACAAAATCAAAAAACCTTTAGCTAGTCTAAGAAAAGGAGAGAAGCACAGAAATAAAGTCAGATTGATATAGAAGACATTATAACCGATACCACAGAAATTCAAAGAACCGTAAGAGACGATTACAAACAATTATACACCAACAAATTGAATAACCAGGAAGAAACAGATACATTCCTGAACACATACAACCTACCAAGATTGAATTAGGAAGGCACAGAAAATCTCAACAAATAATTTGTAAGATTTAATCAGTAATAAAAACCTTTCTTTTTTTTTGAGAGAGAGTTTCACTCTGTCACCCTGGCTGGAGTGCAGTGGTACAATCTCGGTTCACGGCAACATCTGCCTCCAGGGTTCAAGGATTCTCCTGCCTCAGCCTCCCAAGTAGTTGGAATTACAGGCACTAACTTAGCCTGGGAGTGATGGCACATGCCTGTAATCAAAACTACTTGGGAGGCTGAGGCAGTAGAGACAGGGTTTCATCATGTTGGCCAGACTGGTCCCAAACTCCTGATCTCAGGTGATCTGCCCACCTTGGCCTCCCAAAGTGCTGGGATTACAAGTATGAGCCATCACGTCCAGCCTAAAAATCTTTCATCAAAGGAAAGCTTAGGACCTGATGGCTTCACTGCTGAACTCTACCAACATTCAAAGAAGAACGAATATCAATTTTTTTCAAACTCTTCCAAGGAATTAAAGAGAAGGAAATACTTCCAATCTCATTTTACAAAGTGAACATTATCCTGATACTAAAACCAGACAAGGTCACAAACACAACACACACACATACACACAAACACACTTGCACGCACAAAAGAAAACTAAGGCCAATTTCCCTGATGAATATTTAAGCAAGAATCCTCAACAAAATACTAGCAAACCAAATTCAACAGTACATTAAAAAGATCATTCATTATGATCAAGTAGGATTTATCTCAGGGATGCAAGGATGGTTCAACATATGTAAATTTTGAAAAATAGGTGACACATAGCATTGACAGAATTGACGAATTAAAATCATATGATTATTCCAACAGAAGCAGAAAAAGAATTACACACAATTTAACATCTCTTCATGATAAAAACTCTCAACCCTTTAGGTATAGAAGAAATGTACTTGAACACAATACAGATCATATGCCACAAACTCATATACTGAATATACTGAATGGGGAAAGTTGAAAGCATTTTCTTTAATATTTGAAACAAGACAAAAATGTTCATTCTTACCACTTCTATTCAACATTGTACTGGAAGTCCCAGTTAAAGTAATTAGACAAGAGAAAGAAATAATAGGCATCCAAATTGGAAAGGAAGAAGTTAAATCATCTTGTTTGCAGACAATACAATCATATACATAGAAAACCCTAAAGCCTCCACCAAAAAACTATTAAAACTAATTTAAAAAATCAGTAAAGTTGCAGAATACAAAATCAACATGAAAACCAGCAGTGTTTCTATACATTAACAATGAACTATCTAAAACTTTTTAAAATCCTATTTACAACAGGATTAAAAAATACTTAGAAATGAATTTAATCATGGAGGTAAGAGACTACACTTAAAACTATAAAAGACTGATGAAAGAAATTAAAGCAAACACAAATAAATGGAAAAATATCTCCTGTTCATGGATTGGAGGAATTAATATTATTAAAATGTGCATAGTACCCAAAGCAATCTACAGATTCTATGCAGTCCCTATCAAAATATCAATGACTTTCTTCATAGCAATAGGGAAAAAAAAAAACTAAAATCTGTACAGAACCACAAATGACCCCAAATAGCCAAAACAATCGAGAGCAAAATGAAACAGAGTTATTGCACCACCTGACTTCAAACATATTACAAAGCTATACTAACCAAACAGCATGGTACTGCGATAAAAACAGACATACAGACCAATGGAACAGAATATGGAGCCTAGAAATAAGTCCACAATCTTACAGCCAACTGATTTTTTACAAAGGTACTAAGAAAATAGAATGGGACAGGGATTGCTTTTTAAATAAGTGGTCGTGGTAAAATTGAATATTCATATGCAAGAGAATGAAATTAAATCCCTCTCTCTCACCATATACAAAAATCAACACAAAATGGATTTAAAACTTAAGCGTAAGACCTGAAGCTATTACTAGAAGAAAACCCAGGGGGGAAAGTTCCATGAAATTTGTCTTGGAGATGATTTACTTAATATATGATCTCAAAAGCACAGTAAACAAAAGCAAAAATAGACAAATAAGATCAAATTGGCTTGGTCAGGGCTCACACCTGTAATCATAGCACTTTGGGAGGCTGAGGCAGGAGGAATGCCTGAGCTCAGGAGTTCAAGCCCAGCCTGGGCAACACAGTGAGATCTCATCTCTACAAAAAATAATTACCTGGGTGTGGTGGCATGCATCTGTGCTCCCAGTTACTCCAGTGGCTGAGGTAGGAGGATTGCTTAAGCCCAGCAGGTCTAGGCTGCAGTGAGCCATGGATCATGTCACTGCACTCCAGCGTGGACAAGCAAGTGAGACCCTGTCTCAAAACAAACAAACAAACAAAAAAATCAAACTAAAAAAGCTTCTGCACAGCAAAGGACTCAATTAACTGAATGAAGAGACAACCTACAGAATGGAAGAAAATATTTGCAAACTATTCATCTAATAAGGGGTTAATATTCAAAATATATAAGGAATCTTAACAATTCAATAGCAGGAAAGCAAAGAGCCCAATTTAGAAATGGGAAAAAGACCTCAAATAAAACATTTCTCAAAAAAAAACACACAAATAGTCAACAGCTATATGAGAAAATGCTCAACATTATTAATCATTACGTAAATGCAAATTAAAACCACAATAAGGTAGCACCACACTTCTCTTAGAATGTCTATTATCAAAAAGAAAAGATTTTTAAAAAAGTATTGGTGAGGTTGTGGACAAAAAGGAATTCTTGTAAACTAGTAATGGGAATGTAAATTAGTACAACCATTATGGAAAACAGTATGAAGGGTTCTTGAAAAACTAAATTAGCATATGATCCAGCAATCCCACTACTGCGTATATATCTAAAGAACTGAAATTAGAATGCAAAGACATATCTGCACTCCCACATTTATTGCAGCACTATTGAAAGTAGCCAAAATATGAAATCAACCTAAATGTCCATCAGTGGGTGAATGAATAAAGAAAATATGCTATACATGCCCAGTGGAATAGTATGTGGTCAATAAAAAGGAAGGCAATCCTGTCGTTTAGAACAACATGGATGAAACTAGAGGACATTATTGTAAATGAAATAGGCTAGGCATAGAGAGGCATATATTACATTACCTTACACATATGTGGAATCTAAAAAGTTAATTTCATAGAAGTAGTGATTAGAATGGTTGTTGACAGAAGCTGGGGTTCTTAGGGAGTGGGGTGAGAAATGTTGACCAAAGGATACTTAATTATAGTTAGATTGTTAGATCAAAGAAATACATTCAAACACTCTGTTGGACAGCATGGTAACTAGTTAATGATGATATATTGTATTCTGTAAAAATGCTGAGAGAGTGGATATTAAGTGTTCTCACCACAAAAATAACTATATGAGGTAATGCACTTGTCAGTTAGCTAGATTTAACCATTCCACAATGCATTTAATTAGTCCTGCATTGCTTAATGACCGGCATAGGTTCTGAGAAATACATCATTTATCATTATATGGATATCAGAAAGTGTATATCCACAAACCTATATGGTATATACTACTACATAGGCTATATGTATATCCTATTATTCTTAGGCTACAAAACTGTATAGCATATTACTATACTGAGTATTGTAGGCAATTTTAACACATGATAAATATTTGTGTATCCAAACATATCTAAACATAGGAAAGGTAATGCACTGTGCTACGTTATGACAGCTGCAATGTCACTAGGTGATAGAAAGTTTTAGCTCCATCATAATCTTATGGGGCCACCATCATATAAGCAGTCCATTGTTCACCAAAACATCAGTGTGTGTCACGTGACTGTACTTCGAAACATTATGTTGTACAGAATAGATGGATATAACTTTATACATAAATTTTTTTAAAATATCAATTTGAAAAATAAATAAACAAATAAACCTGATACTCGGAAAGTCTGTCCCACAGCTACAGGAGATTAAATAGTCTCCTTTATTGCTGTTGTAAAGGCTCACTGGCATTCCTAACATTTCAAAGCTTCCAAGTGTTTAGATCAAAATAGATACCAAAATTTTAAATAAAACTTAGCAAACCAAATTCATCAGTGTTTACAAAAGATGATATACAACTAGACAGAAGGTCAACAAAGAAATAGAAGACCTGAACAACACTGTAAAGCTACATACATTTATAGAATATTCCATCCAAAACTGCATAATACATATATTTCTCAAGTGCATATGAAACGTTCTCTAAGATAGACCATATATTAGGCAATAAAACAAGTCTCAATAAATATATAGGAATTAAAATCATACAAAGTATGTACTATGACCACAATGAAGGAAATTAGAAATCAGTAAGAGAAGGACATTTGGAGAATTTCCAATCAGGGAAAAGTTAAACAAGCAATATTCTTCTTAAAAAAATAAATCAATGGGACAAAGAAGAAATGACAAGAGAAGTTAGAAAATACTCTGAGATGAATAAAAATAAAAACACAGCATACCAAAATGTATAAGATGCAAGTAAAGCAGTGTTTGGAGGAAATTTATAGCTGTAAATGCTGATATTAAAAAATAAGAAAGATCTCAAATGAGGAACCCCAAACTTCCACCCCAAAAACTGGAAAAATAGGAACTAAACCCAAAGCAAGTAGAAAGAAGAAAATAACAATCATAGCAGAAATAAATAAAATACAGAGTAAGAAAGCAGTTTTTAAAAACCCAGTGAAATCACAAGTTGGTTCTTTGAAAAGATGTATAAAGTAGACAAATCTTTAGCTAGACCAACCAAGGACAAAAGGGGGGGGGGGGGGGGGGAATCAAATTACTAAAATCAAGAATGAAAAAGAAGACAGACCTAGATAAAATAGACAAATTGCTAGAAATAGACAAATTGCTAGAAATAGACAAATCACCAAAAATGACAGAAGAAGGAAAATAAAAATCTGAATAGATCTAATACAAATTAAACAATTGAGTCAGTGTCAACATCTTCCCTCAAAGAAAAGTGCAGAATGAGATGCTTTCACTGGTGAATTTCATCAAATATTTAAAAAAGAATTAACATCAATCCTTCACAAACTCTTCCCAAAACAGCAGATGATGAAACAACAATTCCCAATTCATTCTATGAGGCCAGTATTCCTGATACCAAAACCAGGCAAAAATATCAAAAGGAAAGAAAACTACAGACGAATGTCCCTTATGAATGTAGAGGCAAAACTTCTCAACAAAAAACTAAGCAACCAAAAGCAGCAGCAGCAACATACAATAGCTTTATATGTTATGTCCAAATGGAATTTATCTCAGGAAAATCAATTATGTAACACACCATATTAATATCATAAAGGATAAAAACCACATGACTGGGAGGATCCAAGATGGCAGATTAGACACAACTCCAGCGCACAACACCCCAGCGAAGAGACGCAGAAACCCAGAGATCTCCTAGCTCCAACCGAGGTACCAGGTGCATTTCAACAGGTCTGGTCCGAGGGTGAGCAAAGCCCACTCAGGGCAGACTGAGGGGGGAGGGGTACTGTTTCACCCAGAAAGTGCATCTGACCTGGGAGTCAGAGGCTCCACCTCTGGTGCTCCGGTCCAGATACAGCGCTTCCCCAAAGCCTCAGCAATACACAGAACAGGGGATCTTTGCCAGTCAAGCACCCACCAGGAATTACAAGTGCAGAGTTGAATAAGACTCTGCAGCCAGAGCTATCACCCCCCTCCCCCCGCCTGGAGAGAGAGGGAGCTGTAAGCAGGAGCAGCTGGGCGGCCCTTACCCCATGACCGGAGAGACAGAAAGCTGAAAGGGGGAGACTGCCAGGTGCAGCTGGCAGGTCCCTACCCTCCCCTACAAACCCCCGAGGGCTGAAGCTCTGACTCTAGTGGGTTGCGTAGCCAGTGCCACAGTCCGAGAGGAACCCTGAATGATCCCAGCCCAGTGGAGGAAGGGCACAACCCACCACTAGAGGGGTGGGACTGGGCTACATGTTTTAACAAAAAACACAGGAAGCCTATGGAGTAACAGGACGGGACAGCACTCTTGACAACCCAGCAGTGCCTACAGGTCAGCGGAAGAGGTGGGCATAATCTCCCAGCATAAACAAAAAAGACCCAGGAAGCTTCCCTAGTAACCGGAAGGAGTCCCTAGAAACCCAGTAGCACCTCCACAGACAGACAAGTGAGCTCATCAAGCAGCTCTCTGACACCACAGCCAGGTAAATCCACAAAGATGGGAAAAAACAGCACAAAAAGGTGAAACCACCAAAGACCAGAAGACCTCTTCTCCTTCAAGGGATCACAACTCCTCAACAACACAGGATCACAACTTGACCGAGAAGGAGTGGAAGAATTGACGGAAACAGGATTCAGAAGGTGGATACTAACAAACTTCTCAGAGCTAAAGGAACACGTTCTAACTCATTGAAAAGAAACCAAAAATCTTAAAAAAAGGTTAGACGAAATGCTAACTAGAATAACCAGCTCAGAGAAGAACATAAACGACTTGATGGAGTTGAAAACACAGCACGATAACTACGTGAAGCAAACACAAGTTTTAATAGCCAAATCGATCAAGCAGAAGAAAGGATATCAGAGGATCGAAGATCAACTCAATGAAGTAAAAAGAGAAGGCAATACAAGAGAAAAAAGGGTGAAAAGAAATGAACAAAGCCTCCAAGAAATATGGGATTATGTGAAAAAACTAATCTACGCTTGATCAGTGTACCTGAATATGACGGGGAGAATGAATCCAAGCTGGAAAACACACTCCAGGGTATTATCCAGGAGAACTTCCCAAGCCTAGCAAGGCAGTCCAAATTTCAAATTCAAGAAATACAGAGAACTCCATAAGATATTCCTCAAGAAGAGCAACCCCAAGGCACATAATCATCAGATTCACCAGGGTCGAAAATGAAGGAAAAAATGCTAAGGGCAGCCAGAGAGAAAGGTCAGGTCACCCACAGAGGGAAGCCAATCAGACTCACAGCAGATCTCTCGGCAGAAACTCTACAAGCCAGAAGAGAGTGGGGGCCAATATTCAACACCCTTAAAGAAAAGAACTTTCAACCCAGAATCTCATATCCAGCCAAACTAAGTTTCATAAGTGAAGGAGAAATAAAATCCTTTACGGACAAGCAATCATTGAGAGATTTTGTCACCACCAGACCTGCCCTACAAGAGCTCCTGAAAGAAACACTAAGCATGAAAAGGAACAAGTACCAGTCACTGCTAAAGCAAACCAGTTGGCAAAGACCACAAAGGCAATGAAGAAAATGAGTCAACTAATGAGAAAGAAAACCAGCAAGTAACAAAATGGCAGGATCAAATTCACACCTAACAATATTAACATTGAATGTAAATGGCCTAAACGCCCCAATCAAAAGACACAGACTGGCAAAAAAATTTTTGCAATCTACCCATCTGACAAAGGGCTAATATCCAGAATCTACAAAGAACTAAAACAGATATACAAGAAAAAAAAAAAACAATCCCGTTCAAAAGTGGGCGAAGGATATGAACAGATACTTTTCAAAAGAGGACATATATGAGGCCAAAAAACATATGAAAAAATGCCCATCATCACTGGTCATTAGAGAAATGCAAATCAAAACCACACTGAGATATCATCTCATGCCAGTTAGAATGGTGATCATTAAAACATCTGGAGACAACAGATGCTGGAGAGGATGTGGAGAAATAGGAACACTCTTACACAGTTGGTGGGAGTGTAAATTAGTTCAACCATTGTGGAAGACAGTGTGGTGATTTCTCAAGGATCTAGAAATAGAAATTCCATTTGACCCAGCAATCCCACTATTGGGTATATACCCAAAGAACTATAAATTGTTCTACTATAAAGACACATGCACATGTATGTTCATTGCAGCCCTGTGTACAATAGTAAAGACCTGGAACCAACCCAAATGCCCATCAATGATAGACTGGACAAAGAAAATGTGGTACATATACACCATGGAATACTACGCAGCCATAAAAAACGATGAGTTCATGTCCTTTGTAGGAACTTGGATGAGTCTGGAAACCATCATTCTCAGCAAACTGACCCAAGAACAGAAAGCCAAGCACCATATGTTCTCACTCATAGGTGGGTGTTGAACAACAAGAACACGTGGACTCAGGGAGAGGAGCATCACACACAGGGGACAGTTGATGGGGGTAGGGGAGAGAAAAACGGGGGGTGGGGGAGGGAGGGAGGCTGGGGGAGGGATAACATGGGGAGAAATGCCAGATATAGTATGCACCTAAAGTAAAATAAATAAAATTTTTTAAAAAACCACATGATCAATTCAATAGACTCAGAAGAAGGAGTGACAAAATCCAGTACCCTACATGATTAAAAGAAATACTCAAAAAACTAGGAATAGAAGGAAACTAGCTCAACCTGAAATAAATTATCTATAAAAACTCATAGCCAACATTATACTTACTGGTCAAAGACCAAAATTTTCCTTCTAAGGTTCAGAACAAGACAAAGATGTTACACGCATCTTACAGTATTGAACTGGATGTTCTGGTCAAGGCAATTAGACAAGAAAATAAAACAAAATGCATTAATATTGGAAGGAAAAAGTAAAATTATCTTTATTTGCTGATCATATGATCTTATATGCAAAGTCCTAAAGAACTCATACAAAAATCAAATTTTAGGATCTTTTTCCCAAAATTCTCAACATTATTAGCCATCACAGAAATGTAGACCAAAATCACAAGATGATTCCACTTCACACCCAGTCAGAGGATTGTAATTAAAAAAAAAAAAAAAGACAATAACAAGTATTGGTAATAATACAGAGAAATAGCCCTTGGACATTGCTGGTAGAAATGGAAAATGGTACAACTGCTTTAAAAACAGTTTGGCAGTTCCTCAGATGATTAAATATAGAGTAGCTATATGACCCAGCAATGTCATGCCTAGGTATATCCAAGAGAATTGAAAACCTAGGTCTATACAGAAACTTAAACAGAATGTCTATTCATAGTAGTAAAAAGTGAAAATGCCCCAAATATCCATCAACTGATGAATGAATAAATAAAATGTAGTATAGCTACAATTTAATATTACTCACTTGTAAAAAGGAAAGAAGAATTGATTCATGCTACAATATCGATGAACCTTGAAAAATTTATTCTAAGTAAAAGAAGCTGAGCATAAAAAGCCACATATTGTATGATTCCATTCATATAAAATGTCCAGAACATACAAATCCATAGAGGCAGAAAGTATCAGTGGCTGACAAGGCTGGGGAGGGGAGAGAAAATGGAATGTGATTGCTAAAGGGTATGGAGTTTCCTTTTGGGTGATGAAAATGTTCTATAATTAGATAGTGGTGATGGTTACACAACTTTGTGAATATATTAAAATCCACTGCATTGCACCCTTTAAAAGTGTGCATTTTATGGTAAAAAATCGTATCCTGATTTTTTTTTAATTATAGTATGCCCATAAAACATAAAACCTAACCTTTGTCAGTGCCCTTCAGCTAAAAGATAGGAGGAACACACTTGTAGTTGGAAAAGTTGGGCTTATTACTCATTGCAGCAAGGAGAAAAGGACCCTACGGAGAACCATGGGACATGTCGGTAGGACAATGTTAGAAAGAAGTTATCAGTTTTAGGTCTAGACCCTGCCTCTGAGCTGGGACTACAAGCCTGCACCACCACACCCGGCTATTTTTGTATTTTTAGTAGAGCCTGGGTTTCACTATGTTGGCCAGGCTGGTCTCGAACTCCTGACCTCAAGTGATCTGCCTGCCTCAGCCTCCCACAGTGCTGGGATTATAGGCATCAGTCACCGTGCCCAGCCATGACTGGGTATCTTAATATATTTTGTCTAGTAGGAGGAAAGGCCATATTGAGGCTAAAGATGAAATTGGCATGAAGAAAAATAGAGAAAGAGAAAGCTGCAGGCACTCATTCATTTTAGTCAGGATAGAGGGCTGTCTGGTCCCTTTTGTGATTTGCATATGTTTGTGCTTTCTTTGTGTTCATACATAATTACAGAGTGGTCTTGTTCTAGCCTTCTTCCATCGTGAACCTATAAAAATGTTTTGTTCTGTGACCAAAACACAAAAGAAGAGCAGGAGAACACCATGGTCCAGCTGTGAATCCCTGACCAGCTTAGAGTACCACCTAGGCCTAGCTAGTGATATAGTACAATATATTACTCTGTACAAAATGATAGCACAGAGACATGTCACTTACATTGAAAGATTGGAAGCTAACAAATAGTTGAAGAAAAAATACATTTCATAAAAGTCACTATCAATCCACTTTTCAAATTAACAAAGACTAGAAAGTAATTCTCTTATTCTATACAAGGTACCTGTATCAATTTCCTTTGCTATTGTGACAAATTACACAAATCTCCTGGAATAAATAACACAAAATTATATCTTACTGTTAGACCTCTGATACGGGTCTTACTGGGCTAGCATCAAGAGGTTGGAAGGACTGTGTTCCTTCTGGATGCTCTACAGAAGAATCTGTTTCCTTGCCTTTGTCTGTTCCTGCTTCTAGAGGTCACCCCCATTCTTTTCTCAAAGCCCATTCTTCTATCTAAAGCCAGCAATAAAGGTTGAGTCTTTCCCATGCTGCCATCTCTCTTGTTTTCTCTCTCCTGCCACCCTCCTCCACTTATAAGAACGCTTGTGATTATATAAAGCCTATGCAAATAATCCTGGAAATCTCCTCATCTCAAGGTCATCCGATTAGCAAATTTAATTCCACTTTACCATGTAACATATCATATGCACAGGTTCTAGGGATTATTAAATAGAATGTGGACATCTTGGTGAGTTGAGCATTATCCTGCTTATCATAGGATCTAAAAAAGCCTACAGCATATATCAGAAGCTTCTGTTTTGAAACCAGGACTAACAAGAATGCCCACTGTCACTGCTTCAGTTCAAGACTCAAATAAAAGTTTTCTAGCTGTCAGTACAGCGCTCCTTGGACTACACCACACTGTCATTACTATAGTGTGAAATTACAGTATGCCCATAAAACATAAAACCTAACTAACCTTTGTCAGTGTCCTTCAGCTGAAAGATAAGAGGAACACACCTGTAGTTGGAAACGCTGGGCTTATTACTTATTGCAGCAAGGGAAAAAAAGACCCCACGGGGAACTAGTGTCTAAAATGCAAGCACTGGTTCTAATAACAACAATCTGCTCACACGTTACACACAAACCTGCAAATACATGTCTTCAGTGAGAGCTAAAATCAGGGCTAGCAAATGCATGATACCATGCCCAGCTCTTGGGCCCCTGGTGAATGTTGTTCATACAGCACAATGCTTTCTCCCACAAATCAGGAATAAAAATGCAGAATCCTCCTTAATATATCATTTGCAGCAACCACAACTGGTGGATAAGTATTGGCACATGAAACGAAATCTATGTCAATCTTGATCTAGATAATTAAAACCTGATATATAAAGAAATGAGAACAGTCAGCTCCTTTTGTTCTAAATCACACACAACAGAGTGGAAGTGGGAAGTTTTACAGCCAGAAGATTTAATTTCCTAAAGATGCCACAGACCTTTAAATTAGTATTTAATAAAACTCTAAGGGCAGTGGAATAATTTTCCCTTGACTCATTTTATTCTTGATACGAAAAAAGCAACCTATAATTAGCAGCACAATCTGCTTAAGCTAGCATCTTTTTCTTAGTGCCTAAGGATTAGACACCAAGGTAAAGGTATTGCATCACTAGTTTATTAAAGTAGTGAATTAATAGAAGATGCTAACAGTTCAAATACTTTTTTATTCATAAAGAAAACAAATTGAAAAATTCAGGCAAATAAACTTTTATTTTTCAAAATAATTGTTAAATGAGATTAGAAAACCAAACCTTTCTAAACCATCTGCAAGTTTCCAAAGAAAAATAATAATATCACTGATGATACGTTTCTATACTTAGAAAACCCTAAGAACTCTACCAAAAGGCTACTATAACTGAAAAACTTATTTTAGCAAGGTTTCAGGATACAAAAATCAATGTACCAAAATCAGCAGCATTTCTATACATCAGTAACACTGAGAGTCAAATCAAGAACACAGTCCCATTTACAATAGCTGCAAAGAAAATGAAATATCTAGGAATACAACTAATCAAGAAGGTGAAAGATCTCTATGAGGGGGAACAAACACTGCTGAAAAAAGTCAGAGAAAAACATTCTATGCTCATGGATTGGAAGAATCAATATCATTAAAATGTCCATAGTGCCATAAGTAATCTACAGATTCAATGCTATTTCTAGCAAACTACCAACATCATTCTTCACAGAACTAGAAAAAAAATATTGTAAAATTCATATGGAACCAAAAAAAAAAAAAGAAAAGATGTCAAATAGCCAAAGCAATCGTAAGCAAAAAGAACAAAGCTGGAGGATCACACTACCTAACTTCAAACTATACTATAAGGCTACAGTAACAAAACAGCAAGGTACTAGCACAAAAGTAGGCACATACACCAATGAAACAGAATAGAAAATTCAGAAACAGAGCTGCACACCTACAACCATCTCATCTTTGACCAGGCCAACAAAAACAAGCAATAGAGAAAGGACTCTCTATTCAATAAATGGTGCTGGGATAACAGGCTAACCATATGCAGAAAATGAAACTAGTTCTTCCATATCTTTCACCATATACAAAAATTAACTCAAGATGGATTAAAGATATAAATGTAAGAACTCAAACTGTAAAATTCCTAGAGAAAACCTAGGAAATACCCTTCTCAATATTAGCCTTGGCAAAGAATTTTTGGCTAAGTGTCCAAAAGTAATTGTAACAAAAACAAAAATTAACAAGTGGAACCTAATTAAACTAAAGAGCTTGGTGCAGCAAAAGGCACTGTTAGCAGAGTAAACAGACGGCTACAGAATGGGGAAAAAAAATGTTCACAAACAAAGCATCCAACAGAGGTTTAGTATCTAGAATCTACAAGGAACTTAAATCAATCAGCAAGCAAAAAACAAATAACCCCATTAAAAATGGGCAAAAGACATGAACAGACACTTCTCAAAAGAAGGCATACAAGTGTTCAACAAACATGAAAAAATGCTCATCATCGCTAGTCATCAGAGAAATGCAAATCAAAACTACAATGAGATGCTACCTCACATCAGTCAAAATGGCTATTACTAAAAAGTCAAAAAAAACAACAGATGCTGCTGAGGCTGTGGAGAAAAAGGGAACAGTTGTACACTATTGGAAGAAATGAAAATTAGTTCAGCTGCTGTGGAATGCACTTTAGAGGTTTCCCAAAGAACTTAAAACAGAGCTACCATTCAACCCAGCAATCCCATTACTGAGTATATACTCAAAGGAAAATAGATCATTTTATGAAAAAGACATGTGTTTTCATTGCCAAGCTATTTATAATAGCAAAGTCATGGTATAAACCTATGTGCTCATCAATGGTACACTGAATAAAGAAAATGTGGTACATATACATGATGGAATACTATGCAGCTATAAAAGGAATAAAATCATTACCTTTGCAGCAACATGGAGGGAGGTGGTGGCCACAATCTTAGGTGAATTAATGCAGGAACTGAAATCCAAATACTGCATATTCTCATTTATACGTGGTAATTAAGCATTGAGCACACCTAGACATAAATATGGGAAATAATAGACACTGCAAGCTGCTAAGGACAAGGGCACGGGTTGAAAACTACCTACTGGATGCTGTGCTCACTACCTGGATGCAATATACCCCTGTAACAAACCTGCACTTGTACCTCGTGTATCTAAAATAAAAGGTGAAATTTTAAATATTAGTAACAATATAGCTCCTGGAATCCAGCTCCCCTTAAATCTATGTATAGCCTTTCTCAGAACCCTGAAGCCTACCACATGAATTTATGAAAATAGAGACTACTTTCTTATCCAAATTTGTAGTATAGTTTTTAAATACTATCTGCCCTCAAACAGACCTGCTTTTCAACTTTAGGATGAAATTGTTGTTTACTGAATCTTAACTCTCTTCTCCTCAGCGGGGGAAAAATCCCATAAAGTATCTTCTGAGACACTTTTATATACAACAAGCATCACATACCACTCAGGGAAAAAAAAAAATGTATTCCATTTCTGAAATTACTCACACAAAGTCTAGCTTTCATCACAGACCAGCTTGCCTCAGTTTAAGAAAGTCCCTAAATACGGTTGATCAAATTTAAATTTTCCTGTAGCTGAGCTTCATAGAATCTTCAAAGAATGGTAGGGTTCTTTGGCTGTTTCCTTCCCTATGACAAATCTGAGAACTTTTGAAAGTTAGGAGGAAAGTAAGAGGTGAGATAGTCAAGCAATCCATTTTTTTTTTTTTTTTTTTTAGATTTAAGTCTGTCTGTCACTCCTTTGTGTAAAGCCTTTCTGTTGCTACCCACCACATTTAAGAACAAAACTGAACTCCTTAGTGTAACCTATCAGGTCCTGCCTGAGCTAGCTCTATCCTGCTTCCCTCGCTAACCTTCTATCATTCCACCTCTGTTCACTGGTCCTCACACCAGCCTTCTGCTGTTCTTAGATAGGCTGAGCTCATTTGTGACTCAGGGCCTTTGCACTAGCAATATCCCTCCTTCTGAAAAAGAGGTTTCAGCCTCTAAGACATGGGTGGAACAGGAAAATGATGACGTCTGGGCTTGGAGAAGGGAGGGTCCCGCAGATGGCAAAGTCTCTGAGATCCTCAAGTGATGTGTTCTTTCATTCCATTTGAGTCACTAGTGAAACATCTCCCACTGACTGAGGCTCTTTCTGATGACCCCGCTAAGAGATCTGCTCTCCCTTATTTTCTTCATAACACTTATTACCATGTTCTTATTTATTCTGTCTGTCCTGCTGAAATATAAGTTTCAGGAGGGCAAGGAGGAATCAGACACCAGAAGAGTTCCTGGTACTCAGTGTAAGCTCAATAAATGGGTGAGTGCTTTAAATGAATATCATTTCAATGGGGGTGGGGAAGGTCCATGGTTTCTACAAAGGCATACACTTTGTAGGTCAGTTCCCTATCCCTAGATGAGTTTCTAACCCTCTAAAAATCACATTAATCCCTCTATTTTTCCCCCCTTCCCCACTGGAATAGGAAAAGTCCTTTGGGAAATGGTAAATGCCCTTTTACTGTGATATATCTGAATTGTGACATTATAAGAACATTCTTCTCCAAAAAGTAATTGTGAATTAAACAGGGGAAGATGAAGAAAGATGTGATAAAATATAAATGTGGGGGTTTAGGCATGTTTGAATGTCACAGCTTATGTAAAATCTTTTCTTCCTTTTGCCAAAGTAACACATCCATATGGAAAATCTGGACAATATAATAAACAAGTGAAGAAGATAAAATAATTCCCTCAAACAGAGAGTCACTGTTAAAATTTTTGTCTTATATATTTACAGTTTTGTTTTCCATTTATGTAAAAACTTTTTTAAAAAATAGGTCTTGCTATGCATCTATGTTTGTAAACTGCTGTTTAAAAAAATCTGTGTTTTTATGCCATTAATATCTGTCCTTAGCTTCATTTTAATTAATTTATTCAACAAATATCTATTGAGCTTTACTGAATTCTTGTTCTTGAGGAAAGCAGATGAGGTTCCCCTGTAGTGAAACATGTTTACTGCAGCCAATCATGGAGAAACTGAAGCTTCAGGTCGGTCGTTGAGAATGTAAAAGGACGAGAAGATCAACATTCTGAAGAACTCAAAATTATTTTTAGTTAAATTAAGAGTTCTAAGATGAAGCTTGACAGAACACAGGATGAGTCAGTCCAGAATAGTTGCCCAGGACTCAAAATGCTTATTGATTAAAATAGAATACATCCTACTAGAATCATTTTAAGATTGAAAGCAAGATGAAAAGGACATTAAAGGGGAGGGGAGGAGTAGGGGTGGAGGGAGCCTTAGACACACAGGAAGTGTTCTCTACTTGGGAAAACAAGCCACTCATCCAGAGCCTCAAAACCAAAAGAAAGGCCAATCAGAGATAACACAGGGAAATGGAACCCAGAGAGGCCAGTGACACCAAGGAAACAGCTTTAACTTACATCAAAGAGGGCTTGAAAATGGAGAGGCAAACCTCCTTCCAGGACCAACAAAAAAAAGAGGTTTCAGCCTCTAAGACATGGTTGGAACAGGAAAATGGTGACGTCTGGGCTTGGAGAAGGGAGGGTCCCGCAGATGGCAAGAGGTGGAGCGTAGCAAATGCTTCAAAGAAAGCACTGAATTATTTAGCCACGTGCCACGTTCCTGCAGGAAGACCACCAAGAAAATAGATGAGAGGGAAAGTGTTACTGGTTACGTTAAGCAAGGAGGATCAGCCTGAAAGGGAGACTGCCCTACCTTCTGGCATTTACCAGAGCTTATTTAACAGAACTTTATATAAGCTGTAAGCTACCTTTTATAGGTGCTCCAGTTGGTCAGGGAAGAGAAGGAGGAAGGACTCGCAAATGTATAGAGAAAGCAAATGCTCCCTTTTCTATTCTCGGAAGATGACCTAAGGATAAGACGGATAAGACGGATAAGAAGGGTACCCTCTGTGGGTGTGGATTTTACATCAAGGGGAAAAGAGCGGCTTAAGCAAGTCTGGGAGATGTTTACCCAGAGTAATGGGTGCTTTCGGCTTCCACCTTGCAACTCATGGTCACATAGGAGTTGCAAAAGAATGTGTTTATGAGTTATGCAGCGGTTGTAGAAAAATCTTAATCCTTTACGCATGTCCAGAGTGAATAACATGAGACTATTCTTTTGATCCCCCAGGTGAATCACCCTTACTCTTTTTTTTTTTATCAGGTTCTCAAGGTGAAGAAATACCCTAACTCCTTCTTTGCCCAATCCCTACCTGCCACCCCACCCGCTCCCTGGCAAATGCAGTCTCTCTCAATCTGGATTGCCCACAGCTTTTATGTGACAAGAGTCTAATATCTGGGTATATAATCATCTATGCAAATGCCATATCTGTTTGTCCATACCCTGAAGCTCTTTGAGGGCAGAGTCCTTGCATGATTTATAACTGAAGTTCCACAAGACTAAGAGTGATGCTGGGCACTGCTTGGATGCTCAGTCAGCGTTTATTGAATGACAATCTATGTGACCTCTGTGTCCTACACATCAAACACAGATCCCACATGGCCTCTCTGTGGAGTCCAGGCAATGTCGCACCTGTGCCCACTGGTCTGGTTACCACTGGCCATGAGTAAATGAATCCTGGTTTTCTAGGCTTCCCTTCCTGCCCCGACCGTCACCACAAAATCTTGTTCAGTGCTGATCCCACTGCCGTTCCCACCAAGGGTGATGTGAAGAAGGGAGAATAACGCCGGGATAAAGCGCTCTGCTGTGGCCTAGACTGGCTGGGTTGGAAATGCTCTGTGCCTTCCTAGCTGCGTGGCTGCCCTTTCACTGTGAAATGGGGAATTCAGTCTTTACCACCTGGGATTGCTTTCTGTCGCTTATGTGAGTTACACAGAAAGTTCTTGGGGCCTGGCACGGGCTCTGTCAGTGAGTTTATGACGACTGTTTCCTTTCAGTCAGTGCCGTGGTCCTGATGTCCTGGAGCCCTCACAGGGTTCTCAGCTGAAGGCAATTAGATGATCTTTCTCTAACTTTAAATGCTACATACTTTTTTTGAGTTAACCAAGCAGCAGGTATCGGTGCTTCCTAATACCAATTAGAATTCATAATGTGTTTATTCACAGATCCCTCTGTCTTCCTGGAGTCCTGGATTGGAGTTCCTTCCGAAACGCCGCTCTGGTCTCACCTCTGAGGCTCTGTTCCTGGGCTACCTTCGCCGGATTCTCTTCTGTGAGGAGGACATCTCACTTACGAAGGCTTCTCATTTCTTCACTTGAATAGACTTTGCTCACCCGATTGCTAGGCACCCCTGCGAATGTCCAAATCTGACTCCACTGAGCCCTCCCTGCCAAACTCTGACCCAGTGCTCATGTATTTTATATCCCTGCATGCCTTTGAACTGTAATAATGATTAGATAGCACTTGGGTTATCACATGAACTAAATGACAACAGACAGAGTTAGGCAAGGAGGAGAACTGAAAGGAGAGATGTTTCCCGAGGTCACCTTGCCTTTCAAGTTCAAATGAATAAACCAGAATGCACATTTCTCTCACTGTGGGAAAGCCAGCGGCCCTGCAGGCTCCCCAGGGAAATGTGAACTTTTCTCCTTGGGATACCTGGCTCTGAATTCCTGCACTCCCTCAACTGATTCTGGTTTTAGAACATCTTGCCACGCAGCCCATGGCGCCCCTTGAGCATACTACTTCACCCCTGCTGGCCGCCACCCCAGTGCCTCCATTCCCCAAGATGTCACCAACACAGAGGTACAAACAGAGCAAGTTTGGACCAAAAATTTCAAGTAATGGAAAGAGTTTATATTACATCACAGCCAATAATTTAAAATTAAGTATCAGCTCCTATTCCGTTTTTGTTTTTTTTTTTGTTGTTGTTGTTGTTTTTTAATAGAGACAGTCTTGCTGTGTTGACCAGCCTGGTCTTGAACTCCTGGGCTCAAGGAATCCTCTCGTCTCAGCCTCTGGAATAGCTGGGACTACCGGTGCATGCCACCGTGCCTGCCATCAGCTATTCTTCGAGTATTTTGACTACCTTTCCGTGTAATGTTCTTTGAGGCCTCTTTTCTCCTGGGCCGTCAATCATGTTGGGACCTCCTCCTGCTCTGCTCTGAGCTCCTCCTCTCCCAGCAGGCTGTTTACCCCTCCCGCAAAGCCCTCTTAACTCTTGCAGAAGAGCAGTTTGCCACCTCGTTGTTAGACATTTTCCTGATCATAACCTGAGACCGTGCCTCCCACCCGCACAGCCTAACAGGTCTCATTAAAGCTAGTGGGGGGTGGGGAGTTGGGGAGGGATAGCATGGGGAGAAATGCCAGATATAGGTGATGGGGAGGAAGGCAGCAAATCACACTGCCATGTGTGTACCTATGCAACAATCTTCCATGTTCTTCACATGTACCCCCAAACCTAAAATGCAATAAAAAAAAAAAAGCTGGTTACTCAAATTACATTTTTTTGTCCCGCTATAGCTGGAAAAGAAAAACTTTTGAGACCAGGCACTGTGGCTCATGCCTTTAATTTCAGCACTTTGGGAGGCCAAGGAGGGGTGATCACTTGAGCCCAAGCCTTCAAGACCAGTCTGGGTAACATGGCAAAACCTCGTCTCTTAAAAACAAATCAAAAAAAAACCCTAATGTCTACAAAACCTAAATGCTACAAAAATTAGCCAGGTGTCATGGCATGTGCCTGTATTCCCAGCTACCTGGGAGGCTGAGGTAGGAGGATTGCCTCGGCCCAGGAGGTTGAGGCTGCGGGGAGCTGGGACGATGCCACTGCTCTCCAATCCAGTTGACAGAGTGAGACTCTGTCTTACAAAAATAATAATAATAAATAAAGAGAAAGAGAGAAGACATTGGCAAGTCTACAGACTGAAGTTGTAGTCTTTGGAGAATAAACCTCTTTAGTACCCCTGGGGATGGCCCTTCATCCATGATTTCTGGCAGTGGAGAATCCAGATCCAGAGTTGGAGAGCGAGTGAAGGCTCACTCCTGTGAACGAGGCCACGTGTAGGAAAACGTGTCACAACAGGAAGGAAAGCACACCTGGACCCGACAAACATACGGATCTGAAGCTCCACAAAAACAGCACGAAACCCATTCTTGCTGAAATAAAACCCCATCTGTCCCACACCATCATTTCTCCCTTATCAAATAAGATGCCAAGTTGCTTTCATGAGATTGGTATTTAGCCTATTCAAGAACATGCATCAGAATCTCCCTAAGTTTCTTCCTGGATCTGAACAATGGTGATTACTGCTGTTGTTTGTGGGACTTCCCTGTCAAAGCAGCTGAGTGATTGGCAGTAGGTGGGCATGAGAAAGGCAAAGCAAAGGATGCCAGTGTCTATTGCAGCCGTTTGCCAGTATACGTAGGCTTGTCAATTATCTTGTCAGGCAGCAACTTATGTTGAGTTTAAGAACAGTAAATGTCATACAAAAGTGTAAGTGATTTATATATGAGACTCCAGGAGCACTTAAAATCTGCAATGCAATAAAATGAGATACACCAACAGATTGCACGTTTTGTGGTTATTACCACAGAGGAAAAAAAAACAAAAAACAAAACAGCCTTGAGAAAACAACTATTCGAGAGCAATCGGCTCTAAAGCAGGAACCCGAACCACTTCCCACCTCACCCCCTCCCCAACTCTCAGAACATCTGATCGATGAATCTGACTATCTAATAATGCTTTAGTACTTTACGTAACAGAAGCTGTAGCACTCAAATCAAAAGCTGGGCTATTGTCTGCTGCACTTTGCAGCCTGACAATACACCATCTGACAAAATGCAAAAGGTCTTGCGAAAGGCAGAAGGAACTAACAACAACAAAAAACACGGAAAATTCAAGATGGGTATAAGCTGTCGCTAAAGGGAGCACACGTGGGGTGGCTGTTTTGAAACGGCCAATCTTCCGTTCGTTTTTAGAGGCCTGCTCTTTGGGATCACAGTTTTACATGGAAGCACTGAAATGTTTGGCTCTATTGCCATATCTGTTACCAAGAACAAAATAAGTTCAGAGACAAGATATCAGAAATTGGTCACACGCCGACGCTCCTCTGACTCTCCGTTCCCCGCTCTGCCATTAGTGCTTCCATTACTTCCTATCTGCCGGCAGGACTTGCATCTGTCTCCTCACTTCCCTCTCTGCTCTCAGCTTTGATCTCAGTCTCCCTGTGTCCATTTCACCCTGTTTGCCTGGCAATTCTACCCTCCAGACTGGCTTCTTGCACCTGGCTTACCAGTGTTATCCTTTCTGTCCTGTTCACACATCCACACTGCCGGGGCGGATTCCTATATTTCACCTCATAGTCCTCGTACTGTCTTTATCACCTTTTTTTTAATCCTGACTGCTATATTTTCTATATTACTTCTACTGTGGTCACGTTAATTGTATGTTCCTATAATACGGTCCACAAGCTAGTCACCAAATGCTCAATGCATCGGTTAGTTTCCATTGCTGCACAGCTAAATTTCCCAGCCAAAATGTCTGTCCATCCCTTTCCACCTTGGTACTTCTTCTGCACAAAGCCAGGGTACCTCAGATCAGGCAGCAAGTGACCATACATAATTAAACATCATACAGAACAGCCATAAATGATTCCAGCCTATCAGGAAGAAACACTGCATTCTTTATTTGACAAAGAGAAGCATGAGAGTTTTTTCAAGATCAAAGTTCATGGTCCAGGCACTATACCTATTCTATTAATTATTACTATTTTTATGAACTTCACCAAACATTAACAAATTCAAATGAGAGAAATGAGGGTTTTCTTTAGGAAGGGAAATAGGGAAGACTCCAACCTGAAGGTTCACCTTTGCTTTTTAATTCTTTCCTAGCCAAGGTGCGATTGCAGCCTCAGCAGTTTATGAGGCAAGGCAGTTTTCATGCGACTCTGTTTTTGTGCTTTTATATTGGGATAACTTGACAGACCACAGTATCTGTATGTCTTACAGTTAAAGCACCGTATCTCAGTATATCTTACACCTTATTGTTTTATTTTTGAAAGTTTAAAGGGTTTATTCTACCTAAAGAACATAGACGTCTCTAAAATGTATGACTCTCTGTATTGACATATACTGCTACACTTTTTGACATCATCAACAAGGAAAACTAGAATGTAAACTGTAGGATTACATATAGTGAGCCATTATCTCACAAGCCCTAAAAGGCTCCCTTATCACAAGAATGGTTCTGCTGAGAGGCACACTGATTCCTTTATTTATCACTCGCTGGCACTCCTGATGGGTTAAGTAAGTGACAGGGTTCAGGACTCCTCGTAGTTTACTTTCTAAAACAGAAGGCTGTCACAAATATAGAAAGAAATGACTACTATGCAAATAAAACTGAATAAAAGATACTCAGGGAAAGCTCTTCAGCAGAGGTAAACATCCTCAATACTTTTACCAAGGAAATTACATAAAGGTGGGGTGTGTCTGAAATCAGACACAGTTGAGTTTAGATCCCCACATCTACTGCTACTAATTGTGAGAACCATGGCAAGTTATTTAATTTATATGATCTTCTCTCCTTTTGTTTTCATCTGGTAAAAGGGGGATAACTTCAAATACAGCCGTCCCTCAGTGCCCATGGTGGGCTTGGTTCCAGGACCCCAACAGATACCAAAATCTGCAGATGCTCAAGTCCCTTTTATAAGATGGCATGGTATTTGCATATAGTTTACACACCTCCTCTCACACACTTTAAATCATCGCCAAATTACCTATCAGATCTGACACAATGTAAATGCTATGTGAATAGTTCTTTGTACTGTAATTGTTTAGGGGTCTTGTGACAAGGAAAAAAGTCTATACATGTTCAGATACAACTATCCCTTTTTTCTTTTTCAAATATTTTTAAATCTAGAGTTGGTTGAAACTACAGATGCAGAACGCATGGATATAGAGGGCCAATTGTACTTTCAAAATTAAAAGCAGTAACATAAATGAAAAGTTTTAATAACTGCTATCTCTCTTTTCTCTTCCATAGATACTACTCAAAATGTTGATCATACCACAGCCACTACTGATCACTCTTCAGAACACTGGCCTCCTTCTGTTCCCTAAACCTAACCAAAGTGTCTCCCCAGGGCCTTTGCACCTGCTCTTTCCTGTTCCTGGAGGGCTCATCACCAAGAGCTTCTCATGGCTAACTGCTCTCAACTCACCTCTCCGCCCAAATCTCCCACTTTTACAAGGAAAGCTGCCTGTGTTCCAGTTGCTCCCTATCCTATTACACTTTCACCATCTTTGTAGAACTTACTGCCGTGTGAGCTCCTCTTGTTATTTGTAGTTTCATTGTGTATTGACTGGTCCTCCTCCTACACACACATGCCCCCGGGAAGAGAGAGAGAGAGAGATTAGTCTCCATGAAAAGAGAGAACTTGAATGTCTCCTTCACTGCCAGACCAGCACACTCTGAGCAATGCAGAATTAAGGAAGTGAATGAGAAGGTTATCGTCTTAGAAAGATTCCTCTGGCCACAGCGTGAACAATGCATTGATCCTGCAAGAGGCAGAACTATGAAGACAGTCAAACAATCAGTGATTGACAGGGGTTAGCAGGAAGGAATAATCAATAGGGCAGCAAAACTACCTTGTATGATAGTATAACGATAGATGCATGTCACTACGTGTTTCTCAAAACCCACAGAATGTACAACACTAAGAGTGAGACTTAAGGTAAACTGGACTTTGGGTAGAACACGTGTCTTATAAGTTCACCAGCCGTAACAGTGTGGAGGGAGACGCTGACTGAGGTTTCGGGCGGTTGTACATGTGAGAGTGCAGAGGCGATGTGGACACTCTACATACTTTCTGCCAGCTATTCTGTGAATGTAAAACTGCTCTCAAAGGCAAAAAGTCTTTTAAAAATAAAAATTAAA
This sequence comes from Ateles fusciceps, assembly GCA_036589455.1. Lineage (NCBI taxonomy): Eukaryota > Metazoa > Chordata > Mammalia > Primates > Atelidae > Ateles > Ateles fusciceps. The sequence goes on along the minus strand of JAZHEH010000253.1, from coordinate 4,345,768 downwards.
AAATAAATTAGAAAAGCCAAAACTGTAGACAGGGAGAGCAGAAGAGAACAGTGCCCTAATCAGGCAAGATCCAAGGTACAGGCAGGTTCATATCCTCATTCTGTATAAATGTCCCTCTTACAGCACAGCCCTTGGCATGGACAACGCGTCATGGCCAGCATCTTCCTGGGATTGGCACAGTGGGTCTCTTACCTACACTGATCTCTTTCACTTTTTATTAATTAAAATTATTATATTAATTTGAACAGTCAGTTCCTGCAACAAACTCCTAACGACTTTGCAGTCAACAAATTCCCAAAAGTATTTCACATAAAATACTGTCAAAACACATTTTTCTCCATCTTATATTTTTACAAATCTTCACTGATTTCATACCAACCTACTAGGCTATTGTGACCTTTTTGATTCCTCATTCATCCAATACAATTGGTTGGTCTGTTCCCTCCAAGATATGTGTTGCCCACCTATTTTACATGCATTCCTTCTATATTTTAATCCCATTGTAGTAAATGATTATAAGCAACTAGAGATTGTAGAGATGTTCAGAACCTACAAATACTCCACCCGTCATTTCAAGCTGTGTTCTATATGGTAAATTACAATACAAGAAAGAGACTGTCTAGGAATTTTTGTATTTCTTTATGAAAAAAATTGTGAAAAAATTGATCAGTATAGTGCCAAGAGGCCTCTGTGGGACTGACCTAGAGAATCCATTCATTTTTATATCAATGCATTAATCAAATCTCTTCGATTTTAGTGGTTTTAATTGCTGAATCACATTTCTCCATCTTGTCCATACGGCTATCGTGAGACAACGCATTGAAACTGGTGATTGTGTTGAGTCTAAGATTGTAGTGCCAACTATCTATATGCCAGGCACCATTCTAGCTGAATACAGCACTAATCAAAAGCGTCAAAAACCCTGCTTTCATGGAGCTTACATTCTACAGGCATGTCATTCTAGTGATACCTGAATTCTAGCCTTTTCTTTTATTTTTTTTTTTAGACAGAGTCTCACTCTGTCACCAGGCTGGAGTGCAGTGGCGTGATCTCAGCTCACTGCAACCTCTGCTTCCTGGGTTCAAGCGATTCTCCTGCCTCAGCCTTCCTAGTAGCTGGGACTACAGGCGTGCACCACCACATGTAGCTAATTTTTGCATTTTTAGTAGAGACTGGGTTTCACCATATTGGCCAGAATGGTCTTGATCTCTTGACCTCCTGATCCACACACCTCGGCCTCCCAAAGTGCTAACATTACAGGTGGGAGCCACCGTGCCCAGACAATTCTGGCCTTTTCTATAAACCGGTTTATTCTGTGATTTAGCCTTTCTTTAGGGATTTCCAGGTCAAGATACACCTAAAAGCGTATATTGCTTCTTTGTATTATTAGTGCGTGATACTTCACCTGGTTTCATTTGATTTGTGCCCTTTTAAAATTCTGAACTCAACAGACTGGTTCTGAGAGGGAGGCATTTATGTTTTTGGATGCCTCCCCTGACTGCCTGCTACTCACCACCACAGCTGGGGACACATTTGCCCCAGCCCTGGCTTTCCCACTTATTGGCTGTTACTTGAGCAAATTACTCTACCTCTCACGGCCTGTTTTCTCATCGATAAAATATGAAGAATCAGACGAACCGCAGAGCATCGCTGTGAAGAGTGAACGAGCTAACAGATACAGCGCGCCTAGCAAGGTGCCCGCCGTGGAGGAGACCCTCAGCACTTCTTTGCAGCAGGTCTAACCCCCTTGATTTATGCTTTCATTGTGAGTTTCTGACAATGTCAGCAGAGTTTTTCTTTATGAAGTTGTAAATCTGTGTTCTAGTTTAAAAGGTCACTTTATCTTAGATACCATCTTTATTCCTCTATGTCTGCATGAGGCCGGTAACCCAGGCATCCACTGTCTCACCCATAAGATGACGGGCTCCAGGAAGGCCAGGAGCCTGGTTTTATGTCTTGCTTCTAATTGAATTTCCAGCAATTAATGCAATGCCAAGCACATAAAGCACATGCAAATACTTGCTGAAGGAACTGTCTCAGTTTAGGAGATATATGTACCTATGCCTGCTCTACCTTACTCCACTAATACTAACTCAAGGATGACACGGCACTCTCTCAGCTACCATAACTTATAAAACCTAACCACATTTATTGTACATCAGAATTAAGTTAAAAAATTCTCCTAATTGATGCTGTGCAATTTGAGTGAAGATCGCCGTCTTAGTAAATATAGGAATAAACTACATTTGTCTTGAAAGCTTAATGTGCACTAAACCATTCTTGTGACCATTACATTAATGTTTGTGGTAGATTCTTACGATTTCTGTCACAGGTGTGCCTGAGCACAAAAATATGGCAGCGCTTTATATGGAATAGTTTTGATTTCTGCCTGACATATGTTAGAGTCTAACAATGATGGTCTACTGAGTAAGCATGTTAGTGCTAGGTCTAATATAGATTAGTAGTCCAGCCTTATAGATCGTGAGGGTAAACTGTAAGTATTTATTGAGTTAATAAGTATTTATTAGAATCTATTATGTGCATAGCACTGTAGTAATTGCTATGATAATACAAAAAACACTATCCTAACAGCAAAATTTATATCAAAGAATGCAAATGACATGTCAGCTAAATAAACCTGAGAGATCAGTGGCTCATTCCGTTGTTATATTCCAGTTTGTTATCACAGTCTTGATCAATCTATACAAAAAAAATGAAAGTAACAAATAACAGGTTTTGTAGCCACGAATGTAAAAAATGTCGGTGACAATCTGTGAAACCCAGTTCCACACATATACCTTTTTGTTTCCTTTCACTGTCCTGTAATGAAAGGAAAACAGACAAGGACGTGTCTTTATAAATGATATTATAAGTGTCACTATCTGAGGGACTATCTGATAATGGAATCATTGTTAGGAAAGAGAGAGCAGTGGTCTAAGAGGGACATTTATGTATATCTGTGTTATTCTCCCCCGTCATCACTGAAATGTATCTCTTAGTGATTGCCTATCTTACAATACAGCATTCTGAGTATGGATTCCCTATTAAATATCTGCTAGAACTTTTTAAGTTCAATAAGTTAGGGATGCCAGAGGGACTGATCAAGGGCCTGTGTACATGGACTCCCTTCACCTAGTCTGGCACGATGTTTTATTTTCAGGATTCAGATTAACCCAAATACAATTAAAAATCCAACAGTCACTAAAAAGAACCTCCTTAAAATAGTTCTTAAAGAGAAAAATCCTTGAGACCTGTGTACATTAAAATTTATGCAATATTTTGCACAGATACAACTTTTACTAAGAAGTGATTCACAAGTTTTGTTTTGTTTTGTTTTGTTTTGTTTGAGACAGAGTTTTGCTCTTGTTGCCCAGGCTGGAGTGCAGTGGTGCAATCTTGGCTCACCACAGCCTCTACCTCCCGGTTCAAGCAATCTCCTGTCTCGGCCTCCCAAGTAGCTGGGATTATAGGCATTTGCCATCACACCCAAGTAAATTTGTATATCTAATAGACAGGATTTTTCCATGTTGGTCAGACTGGTCTCGAACTCCTGACCTCAGGTGATCTGCCTGCCTTGGCCTCCCAAAGTGTTGGGATTACAGGCATGAGCCCCTGTGCCCGGCCACAAGTAATTATTTTTTAGCTTGGGGTAGAAAGAGCTAATCTCTATTACGTCATGACTGCATTTTTTTCTGTTTATCATTTCTTTGAGGTATTTAGGTAAATAATTTGTAAGGAATATTTTGATAAATATTTTCAACTCAATAAAAATTCTGTCTTTCAAGTACTAGCCAAAAATATAAGCAAGTTCCATCTGTAACATGAAATCATTAGAGATAATCATGAGGTAAGTAAATGACAAATGGCTAACAAGTGTCATACAATATTGAAACTGGCATTTTCTGAAACAAGGAGTCGGCAAAATATAAGCCATTGGCCAAATGCGAGCTGTTACCTGTTTTTGTAAAGGATGTTTCATTGGAACACAGCCATGTTCTCTGCTTTTCTGCTACAATGACTTTGGCAAGCAGATTTCACAGAAACTGAATGGTCTTCAAAGCCTTAACACATGTATTATCTGGCCCTCTACATAAAAGTTTGCTGACTTCTGCTCTAAAATAAATAACTAATGCTCAAGCCAAAAAATAATAATAATAATCTCTCTAGTAGGTAAAATAAAGTATATTTTAGTAATCGCCAAAGCCAAATCAAATCGAAAGACTGTAGAGTGTAGGTATAATATTCAAGCTTTACTGTTGTAAAAAACTTCCATAAACTCACCAATTAGTAGTTATAGTTGATATCAGTTCATAGCCACGTTACATATATCATTTCTACTTTTCACAACAACCCTCCAGGTGGCAATTGGATATATTTATTTTACAACTGAGAAAGCCAAAACCAAGAACATGTACTGAAGACTGCTGCCATGGACTGGATGTTTGCATCTCCCTAAAATTCACATGTTGAAGCCCTAATCTCTAACATGATGGTATTTGGAGATGGTGGCTTTTGGAGGTAATTTGGTTTCAATGAGGTCATGGGGGTGGAGTTTTCATGATGGGATTAGGGTCCTTATAAGAAGAGACCAGAGAGCTTGTCCCTCTCTCTCTGTTTTCTCTCTCTCTTTACTATGCAGGATACAGCCAAAAAAAAAAAAAAAAACTCTGTAAGTCAGGAAGAGCACCCAGCCAACCAGGCTGGCACCTGAGCTCACTCTTCCAGCCTTGAGAATGGTGAGAAAAAAATGTTTGCTGGTTAAACCACCCAGTCTATGGTATTTTGCTCTGGGCAGTCTCAGAAGACTGATGCAGACACACAGATCTATTCAGCTCCAAATTTGGCATTTCAGGTGTCTCAATACTTTAAAAAGGTACATCAGGAGGCTTCGCCATAAGCAGTACTAGAATGAACTGACACCATAAATAGCTCCAACGTGCTGTGCACCCTGCATTGAGAAAATGCTAATGTAAAAAATTACTGATTGAGACTTCTCATTATGTTAAAATCTCTATGTTGTTGTATGCCCAAAACTCTAACCAAATGGACCACTTTCTGTTCTTTTTCCTACTAGGAGAACTTTATTGAAGTGGAACTTACATGTAGTAAAATGCATAAATGCTCCATGAATTTTGACGGATGTATACATCTATTCACATCTATGTAATTATCATCCAGATAAAGATACAGAACATTTTTCACCAGGCACAGTGGCTCATGCCTATAATCCCAGCACTTTGGGAGACTGAGGCGGGCGGACTACAAAGTCAGGAGTTCAAGACCAGCCTGACCAACATGGTGAAATCTGGTCTCTATTAAAAATACCAAGAAAATTAGCCAGGCATGGTGGCGCATGTCTGTAATCCCAGCTACTCAGGAGGCTGAGGTAGGAGAATCACTTGAACCCAGGAGGCGGAGGTTGCAGTGAGCTGACATTGTGCCACTGCAATCCAGCCTGGGCAACAGACTGAGACTCAGTCTCAAAAAAAAAAAAAAACAGAACATTTTTATTACTCTAGAAATTTCTCTCATGCCCACTTTACAGACAATTTACTACCATACAATGAGGTAAAAAAATTCTGGTTTCTATCGTGTAGATTAGCTTTGCCTGTTCTAGAATTTTATATAAATGAAATCAGTGAGCACTGTTTGTGTCTGACTTGCTTAACACAACATGTTTATGAGATTCATCCATAAACATTCCACACATTCATGCTGCATGTATCAGTAGCTCATTTATTTTTATTGTGTAGATATAACACAAATTATTAACTAGTCTCTTCTTTATGAATCTTAGGATTGTGCCCAGATTTGAGCTACTGTGGATAAAGCTAATATGAATATTCTTGTAAGTCTTTTTGTGAATATATGCTTTCTGTTTTTAAAGTACATACCTAGGAGTGAAATAACTCAGTGACCAGGAAGACATTTGTTTAACTTTTTTAGAAACTGGCAAACAGGTTTCCAAAGTGGTTATGTTTTAACTGCAGACATTCTACATACAGCTTCCCCCGGGTGTGCATCCTTGTTTATTCTCCTCACTTCCTGGAACTCCCTTCCAGTGTTCACGTGTTAAATTCTACCATCCTTTGGGTCCATTTCACTGGCCTCATCTTCCGTGAAGTTTTTCTAGCCCCAACTCTTGCGCTATCACCCAAAATGTACTTTTTCCTACTTTAATTTTTCTTAGCATATTAGTTTCTTCTCCTAGGGCTTTTTTTACTCAGGTTTTTGTATATTACATAACATGAAAGCAAGATTACGTTGCGTGCTGTTGCCTTCCTCAGGCCTAGGTCACAGGTAGTGCCAAGTATATAGCAAGTAATGGACTGAATATTTGTTGAATGAGAGAATGGTTATTTCTATATATACTTTATCTTTTGCCAAAGATTATAAGCTCCTTGAGGGCAGAAAATATGTCTCATTAATTTCTATAATACCCAGAATTTTCTGCACTAAAATACTTAAACAAATATTTGAACAAATATTTAACAGTTGAACAAATATTTAAGTATTTTTATAAAATATAAAAATAATTTTAAATCACTTCCAAAATACATGAATATTATAATTAAATTTGGAGGCTATGCAAATAATCAGTGGGTTTAAATTTTATCACGTGGTTTTAATAGTCTACATTTTCCATCAAAAAGCAATCTTTTCATTATACTGTAATATAAGGTGAAAGTGGAGACATAGAAGTGCCCTTCCCCAAATCTTTATTTCAAATCAGAGCTGATTTCATATAATGTTTTCATAATACACATGTATTTAAATGTAGTCACAGAGATTCTTAAATATTAATCAAGAGCACTTAAGCATTTAGTTGTTCCAACTGATTCTCATATGATACAAAATTTTTGAAGAGTCTGATGTATCACAACTCAATTATTTCTCAGGATATAATTGTATTACATTCTTAATTTTAAATTGCCAGGCATTGTATTAAATGGCAACAATAAAATTAATGTATAAGTGGAAGAAAACTTCTAGTCTTTAAAATAAAATATTTCATTCAAGATAATCTTATAGGGTCATTTAATCTCATAAAGTGCGTACTAGAACAAAAAAAACTTTCTGAAATATTGCTTCATTACCCAGAATATCCATTCACCACCTGAACTTAAGGGAATACTTCAGGATTTTTCTACATAAAGCTGTTTATTTTATGTCTTCTGGTATTTTGTCTGCTGTTCCAACACTTGGCTATTATGAGAAATATCATAACACAAACACACTCTATTGTCAGTATAAATTTAAGAGGAGCTATGAGCGTGACATTGAATTCCAGTGTTTTATTTAACTAGTCTAGTAGATGAGTTTTCAAGTAGAAAGGGTTGAAAGAGGGGGAAAAAAATAAAATTTAAAAAGCACAACATAACAACTTTGTTGGTAAGAGAAAAATATAAAACATAGGTAACTACACCTTTGGTAATTGTTATAACAAAAATAATGTCATAAAAATTTGAAAAGAACTGCTTAAGGAAGATTGCTTGGGTGGGTGGTGTGCTTAGTCTGATACTTTAAAAAGTATGTTTTTATCATTTAAACCAGGGGTCTGAAACTTTTCCTGTAAAGGGCAAGATAGTAGATCTTTTTTGCTTTGCAGCTCATATGATCTCTGTTGCAACTACTGAACTCTGCGTTCATAACTCCAAGCAGTCTTTCAAAATATACAAACAAATGGGCCCGACTATCTGTTTTATTTCAAGTAGACTCTTTAACGCAACTAAAGGGTAATACCTTCTCAATCACTTTACCCCAATCAGCCTTTTAAAAATTCTTATACTCTGCTATTTAACCAAAAAGACTCCACCAGGGAAAAAGTCTTTGCATGTTATATTTTTTAAAATGTAACAGAGGACTTCCGAAATCACCTCCAACATGAAAAGAGCCTGGAAATCATCACTTACGTCTTTACAAGAAAACGAAAGCCGAACAAACTGAGAATCTGTGACTTTTCTGACATCAATTAAAGAAATAAGGTTGTAGGGAAACACCACCCAGAAATCTGGAGAGACAATCAATTACAAAGAATAACAGACATAGCTTACCCGTAGTAGAAGCCACTGCAGCCATAAACTAACTGGTAGTAACAGCTGATTGGTAATTTTAACAAATTGCTGAGGTTTTGCTTTAAGAGTGAGAAACACCTGAGCGGTCAGTCTTTCATGGGTTTTACCTTCACGAACTTCAACAGGTTCTCACAGTGAAGCTCTGATGGAAAACGAAAACCAAAAAATCCTTCTTGCTTCAAGTAGGGGAGGGAAGAAAGTCACCATTTTTAATAAACTCAGAGCATTCTCCACAATAAAAATCTTGCAGTCCAAAAGAAATTACTTTACCAGAGCCTTATCTACCTGAGGACCTTATTTTCCTGATTCACCGAAGGGTAGAAATAAAAATGCTGAGAAACATTTCTGAAAGTCACAGGCCAGGGACTCAGGGCACTAAAAAACCAAGATTTTTTTTTTTTTTTTTTTTTTTTTTGAGACAGGGTCTGACTCTGTAGCCCAGGCTGGAGTGCAGTGGCATGATCTCGACTCACTGAAGCCTTGACCTCCCCAGCTCAATCCATCCTCCCACCTCAGCCTCCCAAGTAGCTGGGACTACAGGGACATGCCATGATGTCAGGTGAATTTTTGTATTTTTTGTAGAGATGGGGTTTCTCCATGTTGCCCAGCTGGTCTTAAACTCCTGGGCTCAAGTTACCTGCCTACCTTGGCCTTCCAGAGTGCTGACATTACAGGTGTGAGCCTTTAATATCTGGTTAAGACCTAGAAATAACTTTCCACACTGGATCATATGGTAAGAGTATATTTTGTTTTTTAAAAAATCTTCCAAACTGTCTTCCAAAGTGGCTGTAGCATTTTGCATCCCCCACCAGAAATAAATGAGAGTTCCTGTTGCTCCATATTCTCACCAGCATTGGGCACTGTCAGCATTCTGGATTTAGCCATTCTAATAGATATGTAGCGATACCAATTTGCTGTTTTAATTTGCATTTCCCTGATGATATATTATGTGTAGTATCTTTTCATATGCTTATTTTCCATCTGCATATCTTCTTTGATGAGGTATCTATTAACGTCTTTGACCCATTTGAATTGGGTTATTTATTATCCAGTTTAGTTCACTGAATACTTTATATTGTGCAAATACTTTCAGTCTGTGGCTTGTCTTCTTGTTCTTTAGACAGTGCTTTTCATAAAACACAAGTTTTTAATTGTAATAAAGTCCACCTAATTAGTTCTTTATTTCATGGATTATGCCTTTGGTATTGTAGCTAAAGAGCCATTGCCAAATCCAAGGTTTTCTAGATTTTCTCTTATGTTATCTAGAAGTTTTACAGTTTTGTGTTTTACATTTAGGTCTACTACATATTTTGAGTTAATTTTTGCAAGTGGTGCAAAGTCTCTAATCAGATTCATTTTTGCATGTGGATATACAGTTGTTCCAGCACTATTTATTGAAAAGACTATATCTTTCCCCCATTGAATTGCTGATGAACCCATCAAATACATTCTTTATTTCTAATGCAGTGTTTTTAATTTCTGGCATTTCTTTTTTATTCTTTCTTAGAATTTCCATCTCATTATTTATGTTACCCATCTGTTCTTGAATGTTTTCTACTTTTTCCATTAAAGTCTTTAGCATATTAATAATATAATTGTTTTAAATTTCCAGTCTGATAATTCCCATCTCCCTGTCATATCCGAGTCTGGCTCTCATCCTTGCTCAGTCTCTTTAAACTGTGGGAGGTTTTCCCCTTTGATATGCTTTGTAATTATTTTTTGTAAGCTGGATATGATGCACTGGGGAAAAAGGTACTACAGAAAATAGGCCATTAATGATGTGGTGGTAAAGTGTGAAGAAAGGGGTAGCATTCCATAGTCTATGAGTAGGTCTCAGTCTCAGTGAGCTTGTACCTCTAAACTGTAAACTTCACAAGTGCTTCTCAGTTTCCTAACCTACCTTAGGTAAGACAGGAAAGCTAGAGGGGACGGGAGTTGGCTATTTTCTTTCCCTACCTGGAAGGCTAGAGCAGGCTGGAGTTGGGTATTTCCCTTCCCCTAGGTTGGTCAGGCTCTAATAAAACCCCAAGGGGTTAGGCTCTGCAGAGGTAAAATATTTTCTCTTAAAAGAGGCCTTGTTAAGAATAACAGAATGCTCTGGGCATATTTCAAAATGACCACCTTTGTTCTCTCCTTGAAGCACAAGGGGATTTTTCTTCAATCCTTACCTAGTAGAGTTCCTAGAGGTCAAACTCACAAGTATGGGACCTTCCTATGACTAGGTCACCTGGTGATTTTAACTCTCAGACTTGTCCACACCAAGCCTGTAGTAATTTATCAATCACAGTTCAGATTTCCCAGCTATGGCAATGGCTCATACAGAGGTTTCTGTTTCAATTAAGTTGTGATTCTCAGTATCCACCTGTCTGTCTCTCCAATGTTTGGGCCAACAGTTTGTGTTATGACCTTGATTCTCTGACAGATCTAGAAGTTACCGATTTTCCATTTGTTGGACCTTTTACTTGTTAGGACAGAGGATGACTTCCAAGCTACTTACATGCTGAACCAGAAACCAGTGTCAAAGAAAAACATTGACAGACTCTTGTTAAAGGTAGCAAGACAGATTTTATGAAGACTACTGCAAAAGAGGAGGGAACGCCAAACTGAGTTCAGCTCCCACTAAGACAACGGTGACTGGGGTTATTAAAGGGAGAACAGAAAGAGAACAAAAAAGGGGTTATGAGGAAGTAAAAGGGGGGAACACGAAAAGGGACTGAGGAACTAGGGAGAAATGAAAATTGCAGAAGGAGGGTAAGTGGAGAATTACTGAAAATGGTTTGTCAAGATGTGTTGGAACAATGTATGCTTTGCAGTTTGGCAATAGCGTATTTTCTTGAGTAGAAATTCGGCATGGGAGTTAGAATCACCCTTATGAACATGCCTTAGTGTAAGTGGAAGCCACACTAAAGTTTGGTCAAATCTCTTAGCACAGTGTTGGGACAAGTCTTTTGTGCCATATGAGAGTTCATAGTTCACAATTATATTCCTTTTCTTGATATATTTGACCAACAATCTAAAACTGATAAAGTGTACAATGATATTACAGCCCTCTAGGGAAATGACTGCTTAACTTACACAAAGATTTATTACGATCTTGTTGCCATAAAGAAACTTAATATTTAAGGTGTCATAGCTTATTAGATCTGTTAGAAGCAATCATCTTGTGTGCAATTTAACAATTTATTTGGGCTATTTTTATTTTTTCTCAGATCATTGAATATACACCTATTACTGAAACACCTTTTGAAATAGTTTTTTTTTTTCTGTATTGCTAGTGGTTTCCTTTTATTTTATTATTATTTTTTTAATTTTATTTTTTTCTTGAGATGAAGTTTCACTCTTGTTGCCCAGGCTGGAGTGCAGTGGCGCAATCTTGGCTCACTGCAACCTCCACCTCCTGGGTTCAAGCAATTCTCCTGCCTCAGCCTCCTGATTAGCTGAGATTACAGGTGCCTGCCACCATGCCCGGCTAATTTTTTGTACTTTTAGTAGAGACAGGGTTTCATCATGTTGGCCAACCTGGTCTCAACTCCTGACCTCAAGTGATCCACCCACCTTGGCCTCCTAAAGTGCTAGGATTACAGGCATGAGCTACTGTGCCCGGCTTAGTGGTTTCCTTTTTGAGAGTTAAATGAAACTTTGCCCTCAAATCTGTGTTTGAGAAATTCGTTTTAACAGTTATCTAATCATTTGGTATCTATTCCTCTATTCCACCTAACATTATAAGACCTGCCTTAGCTTCTACTCAACTTCATTCTTCAGAAGAGCTTCATAAGCTGGAAAAAAAAAAATTTCTTTGATATAATGTTTCAAAAATTTTCAGCACTTTGTCTCATCGCTATTAATATGAATGATCCAAAAATACTGCATAATGGCTGCCCCATAAAGTTTTAACTCTTGATAAATAATGTTTCTTCCCAAAGCAACTAAGAGTATATAATATGAAAAACCTCTATGCAAATAAACCAGTAAATCTAGAAGAAATGGATAAATTTCAAGGACACTTACACCCTCCCAAGACTAAACCAGGAAGAAGTTGAATTCCTGAATAGACCAATAACAAGGTCTGAAGTTGAGGCAGCAATAAATAGCCTACCAACCAAAAAAAGTCCAGGTCCAGATGGGTTCACAGCCAAATTTACCAGAGGCACAAAGAGGAACTGGTACCATTCCTTCTGAAACTATTCCAAACAATACAAAAGAGGGAATCCTCCCTAACTCGTTTTATGAGTCCAACATCATCCTGATACCAAAACCTGGCAGAAAATTTCAGGCCAATATCCATGATGAACACTGATGCAAAAACCTTCAATAAAATACTGGCAAACCAAATCCAACAGCACATCAAGAAGCCTATCCATCACGATCAAGTAGGCTTCATCCCAAAGATGCAAGGCTGGTTCAACATCAGCAAATCTGTAAACGTAATTCACCACATAAACAGAACCAAAGACAAAAACCACATGATTATCTCAATAGATGCAGAGAAGGCCTTCAACAAAATTCTACAGCCCTTTATGCTAAAAACTCTCAATAAACTAGATATCGATGGATTGTATCTCAAAATAATAAGAGCTATTTATGACAAACCCACAGCCGGTATCATACTGAATGGGCAAAAACTGGAAGCATTCCCTTTGAAAACTGACACAAGACAAGGATGCCATCCTCTCACCATTCCTATTCAACATGGTATTGGAAGTTCTGGCTAGGGCCATCAGGCAAGAGAAAGAAATAAAAAATATTCAAACAGGAAAAAAGGACATCAAATTGTCCCTATTTGCAGATGACATGATTGTATATTTAGAAAACCCCATTGCCTCAGCCCAAAATTTCTTTAAGCTGATAAGCAACTTCAGCAAAATCTCAGGATACAAAATCAATGTGCAAAAATCACAAGCATTCCTATATACCAATAACAGACAAGCAGAAAGCCAAATCATGAGTGAACGCCCATTCACAATTGCTACAAAGAAAATAAAATACCTAGGAATATAACTAACAAGGATGTAAAGGACCTCTTCAAGGAGAACTACAAACCACGGCTCAAGGAAATAAGAGAGGACACAAACAGATGAAGAAACATTCCATGCTCAAGGTCAGGAAGAATCAATATCATGAAAAGGGCCATACTGCCCAAAGTAATTTATAGATTCAATGCTATCTGCATCAAGCTACCAATGACCTTCTTCACAGAACTGGAAAAAACCACCTTAAACTTCATATGGAACCACAAAAGCACCCACATAGCCAAAACAATCCTAAGCAAAAAAAAAAAAAAAAAAAAAGCTGGAGGCATCATGCTACTTAACTTCAAACTCTATTACAAGGCTACTGTACTCAAAACAGCATGGTACTGGTACCAAAACAGATATATAGACCAATGGAACAGAACAGAGGCCTCAGAAAGAACGCCACACAACTACAATCATCTGATCTTTGACAAACCAGACAAAAAAAAGCAATGGGGAAAGGATTCCCTATTTAATAAATGGTGCTGGGAAAACTGGCTAGCCATGTGCAGAAAGCTGAAACTGGATCCCTTCCTTACACCTTATACAAAAATTAACTCCAAATGGATTAAAGATTTAAACATGAGGCCTAACACCATAAACACTCTGGGAGAAAACCTAGGCAGTACCATTCAGGACATAGGCATGGGCAAGGACTTCATGACTACGACACCAAAAGCATTGGCAGCAAAAAACAAAATAGACAAATGGGATCTAATTAAACTTAAGAGCCTCTGCACAGCAAAAGAAATTATCATTAGAGAGAACCAGCAACCAACAGAATGGGAAAAATTTTTGTAATCTACCCATCTGACAAAGGGCTAATATCCAGAATCTATGGAGAACTTAAACTAATTTACAAGAAAAAATCAACAACCCCATCAAAAAGTGGGCAAAGGATATGAACAGACACTTTTCAAAAGAAGACATTTATGCAGCCAACAAACATGAAAAAAAGCTCATCAGAACTAGTCATTAGAGAAACACAAATCAAAACCACATTGAGATATCATCTCACCAGTTAGAACAGCGATAATTAAAAAATCAGAAGACAACAGATGCTGGAGAGGATGTGGAAAAATAGGAATGCTTTTACACTGTGGTTGGGAGTGTAAATTAGTTCAACCATTGTGGAAGACAGTGTGGCAATTCCTTAAGGATCTAGAAATAGAAATACCATTTGACCCAGCAATCCCATTACTGGGTATATACCCAAAGGATTATAAATCATTCTGTTATAAAGACACATGCACACGTATGTTCATTGCATCACTGTTCACAATAGCAAAAACTTGGAACCAACCCAAATGCCCATCAATGGTAGACTGGACAAAGAAAATGTGGCACATATACACCATGGAATACTATGCAGCCATAAAAAAGGATGAGTTCATGTCCTTTGCAGGGACATGGATGACACTGGAAACCATCATTCTCAGCAAACTGACACAAAAACAGAAAACCAAACACTGCATGTTCTTACTCATAAGTGGGTGTTGAACAATGAGAACACACAGACACAGGAAGGGGAACATCACACACCGGGGCCTGGGGGGTGGGGGGCTAGGGGAGGTATAGCAAGGGGTGGGGGGTATAGGGGAGGGATAGCATTAGGAGAAATACCTAATGTAGATGACGGGGTGATGGATGCAGCAAACCACCATGGCACATGTATACCTGTGTAATAAACCTGCATGATCTGCCCATGTACCCCAGAACTTAAAGTATAATAAATTAAAAAAAGAAAAAAATTTTGAAAAATAATAATAATCGAAATTAGAAATTGGAAGTCTGTTGTTCATTCACTTTGCCAATATAGGTTCACAACCCTTCACTGGAAAGCCTTAGGGCCAGATGCATTTGGAAATTCAGATTTTTTTTCATTTTAGAAAAGTGATATGGTACACTGTGATATATACACTTTTTATACAATGGCCACGGTGGAGTCTAGAATAGCTTCACAGAATGAAACATATTAAGATTTTCCAGCAAAATATATGAATATTCACACTAAGTGTGATAAATCAATATATATATATAACCTCATGTTAGTTCAGGTCAGATTTTGTACCCAAAGACATATTGGTGCCAAACTTATGAAAAACGCTTAGTTTGCTGAGGATTTTAGGTTTCAGAATTGAAGGTAAGAAATTGTAAATCTTTATAGCCATGCACTTTTTTTCTTAGCTAAACTGAAGTCTTTTGAAGTGAATTAAAACCCATGTCAAACTGATGCAGAAAAATAGGATTTAGCCTAAATGCCATTCCTAATAAATTGTAACATGACTTGGAACTTCTCCCGAATGCATTTTGATTGGTAAATGTGTCTAATATGTGATAGCATTATTTCCTTTGGGGATGTGTAGTGTGTAGACACACGCTGGTTGGTTGGTTTGTTTTTCATGTGGGCTTTTTTTCAAGCGAAATACTTTGTTTTCGCCTCTGTTGAAATTGCCTGCATGCTCATGCATGACAATATCTAGTTCACATGCTCCTTCCAGCTTACAGTCTGTCAAGTTCCTTCTTGGCAAGCTCCCTCCTGGACTGATATTTTGGCAAACATCTGATATGCTGCAGCTCTCAAAATCCATTTCTTATCTGGTAAAGGAGTTGGAGTGACCACGGGTTGTATGCTCTCTTCTCTGTCCACCCCCATACAGCCTTTTTGGAAGTTTTCTGTGACAGGCAGTTTGAGGAGCATTGTGCTAAGAGATGGCTCACCTCTCAGCTTCTCTCAAATGCTACTTCAAAATTAATCTGAATGTACTTTCTCTTCAATTGTTTTCCACCGAAGACTTTTTTCCCAATCAAGCTTTATCCATGCATTTCTCGTTGTCAGATAAGATGAATGGCAAAAGTATCACCAGAGGAAGATTAAAACTCAATGTTTTAATACTTTAGACTCATATTCTATTTTTCTTCCTGGGAACTTTAATAAAGACTGTCAATGACGGCCAGCAGTAAAATTCCACGATGGTTCTAATTCTAGATTTTCTACTTAATGGATGACCTTGAGCAAACTACGTGGCTGGATTGTGCCTCATGTATCTCATCATGAGGATTAAATTACTTAATACTTATACTCAGAACAGAGCCTGCATGTAGTAAGCACTCAATAAATATTTATTATTATTAAAATATATCTGAAATGCGTAGAAAGTTATGTTCTGTACATAAAGCAAAAGGAACAAAAATATGTAAAATATACTAATAAAAAGCACACCTCAAAACATAACTTTTGAAAAATAACTTTCTGCCTCCATTTTGTCTATAGTATATTTCAATAGTGAGGGAAGTCGTAAATTACTTCTCTGTACGTACACCCAATTGCTTAGCAGTTTCTTTTTTTCCTGAATCTAAAGTAGTTCAAAAGGTAATTTTCTTTCTTCTTTGCCTGAAATGGCCTTCTTTCTTGTAGTTTCAAGGGTAATTTTGAGTTACCCTTTTAGACTAAAGGTGACATTTCCTCCAAGAAGCCTTTACAGACTTTTCTGTCCCACCTTAAGTGCTCTGTGTATATCTCTCACACTGTCATTCTATATTGTTTAATAATTCTCTCTAGTTCTGTCCCCTCTAACAGCTTCTTGAGGGCAAGGAAAATCTTATTCATCTTTGTTTTTCTAGGGATTCTTAGAGTGATTGGCACAGGTGAGGGGCTGAGGGTACAAGGAAAGGTAAGTCGAGGAGCTGGCTGACTGAATGATTCAACGAACGAAGTAGACCAAAGTTACGCCAAAGCAAAATATCAGCAATTTCTTATCGAATTGGTTTCATCTTATGTGTGTTGCATATTTCACTTGTAAAATATATTGCATGCAAAAAACTTGGAATAAAGAGTATTTAGAACTCAAGTTACTGTGTCGGATAATCTGTGAATTAATCCCAACTGTTTTCACTTGGTCCGTCTTTAGCTTCCATTGGGATTTTCCATTTCACAAGTAACAGCACATCATAAAATGAAACAAATTAGAAAATAATTTTCCTTGATGCGTCCATAGGTAAAGTGATCTCACTGGGAAACATCATGGCAAATAAAAATTTCAGGCAAGACTTTGAAAACTTCATTAACAGATTCTAAGAAGCCAGAGTCACAGACGCATGGCATCTCCCTACTTGACTCACTAATGATGTAATATTCCCTTCCCTTAATCTGAACTGTATTTCCTCTTTACAGAATTAATATTTTTTCAAGATTTTTTCTCCGGCTACAAATGTTATATATGTTCACACAGAAATGTTGAAAATGTAAATAAGTTCAATAAAGAAAATTAAAACTCAGAATTCCACACTCCAAATATAATCACTTAAAAATTGTATTGTCTAATACAGTAGCCACTAGGTATTTATCTTTCCAATTTTTAAATAAACCTCTAACAAGTACTGTTTTATAGCCTGCTTTTCATTCACTGTAACACAACAAATTTCCATGTTATTAAGTATTTTCTTTAGCATCATCTTTTTTCCCCAGCTTTATTGAGATATAATATTACCAACATGTACAAAGTTTCATATACAAAATGAATCAGTTCTGGGGATCCAATGTACAGCATACTGAGTATAGTTAATAATACTGTATTGTTTAATTGAAATTTGCTAAGAATAGACGTTAAGTATGCTCACCCCCCCCTCCCCCCCCCACACACACAATATGCATGGTGATGGACATGTTAACTAACCTGATTGTTATAATCATTTCATAACACGTCTGAGTATCACATCATTACACTGTACACTTTGAATATGTAGAATATTTATTTGTTGACATCATCTGAATAACCACATGCTACTCCAATGAATGAATATATCATATTTACCCTTTCTGTTGTTTCTAATTTTCTATTATAAACATGAAAGAGTACATACCAACTTTTTAATATGGCTTACCTTGGGGCAGGGAGCAACAGATATTTGTGAGAGGAGAGGGCAGGAAACAAGATAGTCAAAAAGAAAGGGGGGAAAAATAAATATATACATATATATACCCCTTACCTATGATATAATGACATATGACATGATCTTTCTAAAATGTTTCTCAATGACAACATGTACATATATCCTTCCATCCAGTGATTCAACTTATGAGTGGGTCCTAAGGAAACTGAACGGTTGGCCAAGTATATAGGCATCAGGACCAGGACACCCATGGCAGAACCATTTGCAACAGTGTTCTTGAACCAGCCAATATCCAAGAACTCAACAACTTTTGCAAAGGCCACAAATAATTTCCATGTTACAAAATCCAATGCTGATCTTCACCCTCTTCTTAAACACCGTGAAAGATGATCACATCGCTTCTTGAAACTCTCTTTGCTGGCTTCTTGTACTCAATGCTCTCTTAGTTCTTTTCTGACCCCACTTGCTTCTCTGCCCTTTTACTGACTCTGTTTCATCAGCACAACCTAGAAACACCATAGTGCCTCAGGGTACAGTCCCTGCACCAAGTCTTCCCTTATATTATCTCCTAATGAGCTCATCTATCATCTTCCAGTTTGGTAACTTTAAACACATACAGTGAATGCCTCCAGCCCTGAGCCCTCTAGCCATGATCTCTCTCCCAAGCTCTAGCCTCAGATTTCCAACTCTCTGCTTGCCATCTCCACTTTAGTGTCTAATAGACAGTGCAAATCTGGCAAAGCTCAAACTCAACTCTTCCTGCCCCTGCTGGCCTTGCCCACACAAACCAGCCACAAACCTACTCACCCACATTCATCGTCATGTCAATAAAAGGTAAGTACATATTCTAAGTTCTCTAACTAAAAACCTGTAGCTATTCTTGACTTCCCTTTCTCTTTCACAAACCATTAACAAATTCTCTCTACTTTAACTTCAAAACATATCCAGAATTCTACCATTTCTCATCATCTCCGCAACAGGATAACCTCTCAACAAAATTGTTGCAAGGGCCTCCTTTCTGACCTCCTGGCTAGCTATTTATGTACTCTCAACCTAGCAGCCAGTCATCTTTTAAATACATACTTTCCTCCCCCCTCTCTGATTTCACCTCCTGTACTCTCCCTCCCTCTGGCTCTGCCCTACCCACATTGTCCTTCTTACATATTTCCAAGCACTCTCTGCCTCAGAGTCTTTGCCCTTGCTGTTCCTCCAGCTTGGAGGATGTCTATGGACCTTTCTTCACTTAATTTATTAACCTGCTTTGTCCTCCATATTATTCTTCACCTATTATCACCTGAAATACTAAATATTTACTCGTTTATATGTTTATTGCCCCGAATCTCCCTTACTAGGTTATATGCTCCATTAGCACAGAACTTTGTTTTGTTCACTGCTGTGTTCACAGTGCCTAGTATGGTGCCTGGAATATAGTAGATACGTAAGAAATATTTGTTAAGTAAATAAACAAACAAAAAATTGCATAAAATGTAAAAACAGCATAAAATAATGCAGAAGGGTTTCTTCTCTTCCATTGCTGTCATCTAATATTTGTCAATGCTTTTTTCTGGAGCTGTATTGTCCAATGCAGTAGCCCCCTAGACACATGTGGCTATGGAACATTTAAAGTGTTTCATCTAAATTAAGATGTGATATGTCTGAAAATTGCACAATTGGTATCAAAAACTTAGTAGCCCAAAAAGGAATGTAAAATATTCATAATTTCTATATGGATCAGATGTTGAAATAGTTTTGGATAGGTTGAGTTAAATAAAATGCATTATTAACAGTAACCTTTCCTTTTTTTTATTTTTTTAATGTGGCTACAAGTAAATTAGAAATTATATATGTGATCATGCTAAACTAAATTATACCTTTTCAAGTTTAGTCCTATTTTTACTCCCCCTCAATTTGTGTGGCAGAGATTTAGGGATATACCCCAATATCTGTTTTCCCCTTTTCCCTTGGTAATAATGTCTATATGAGAGGAAGCAATGTGTGCTTGTCAAAAGGATGTCCCCTTTTATTTCTCTTGCCACTACTGGCTAAAATTTGGACAGAATGATGGACCACCTTAGACCTCAAAAATTAGAACAAAACCCTACAGAAGGAAGAGCAAGATAAGATGAAGACTAATCCCTCTATGACTGAGTAGATCATACTATTTGATGAGAGAGACAGAAAATTCACTATTTTTCAAGCCATTGTTAATTTGCATCTCTGTTATAAGCAATGAAAACAATGAATCTACTAATACAACTAATTATTATAACAAATCAATGTCATGGTACATACATATAGCTTATTTCAGTGTTCAAACACTTCTCAGTATATTGTTTGATGTTCACAACTCTATCAAGTCAATAGAACAGATATTACTATCCTGATTTTATAGATGGGAAAACCAAGGCGTAATGAGACCTTAAGAACTGTCAAAAGATGACACAGCTAGAAAGTGTAACACACTTGGAATTAATACTTAGGTTTTCTGCGTCTCACTCTGATGCCCTTTCCTCTATGCAACCCTGGAGTAGAGTGTGAACTTGTATCACACCTACAACAAAAGCAAATTGGACATTTTGTCTGGCCAAATGAATACAACATAAATATTTTCAAAAAACTCTTTTTATTTTCTATATGAAGTATTTTAAAACTGAAGAACATGAGGACCCAGATTTTTTTATATTTTCCGTAAGTCACGTCTTTGTTTGCTCCCCAACACTCTGTCCAGTGAGTCACGTTAGTGGAAAGAGACAGAGAAAATGGTGCAGAGAGTTTTCTGGGACAAAGTAAGAAGCAGAAGTGATGTGTCAGGGATGAAAAAGCAGATTACTAATGAAATTGAAGAAAACAACACATGGCATGGAATTAAGCCACAACCAGCAGCAGCACTTACAGCTGAGAAATATTAGAAGTTTTTCAATGACAATATTATAATAAAGGAATAAAAGTATTGCTATCTAAGACACTGCTTACATCTGGATTTAAATGTAGCTATTTTCTTTTTCTAGACTATTATAATTTAAAAATAGAATGAAAATAAGAAATTTGACCACAATTAAGTGAAATTCAAGGAATCTTTTGCAACACATCGTTCCTTATTAAGCTGAGTTTTAGTGAAGGACCAAATGTAGTTTGGTGCTGTGAAAACAAAAAAACAAAATCCTTCTCTAAACAGCTGAGGCAGTAGAAGCCCCCACATTGCTTTCTGCTTAAGCATCTCGGCCTGTATCCAAATCCACGCCCAGGGACAAATCACTGGGTTGGGTTTCTGCTCATTCAGCTTCAGCCCCTGCTTGCTGAAACTGCCAATAAGGTACTGCAACAGCAATCTGGGGGGATGAAGGCATTGGTCTATAAGAAATTGAGTTGAGAACAACTCATTTTATATAACATCCAGCCATCAGGTGATATAATTCAATCTCTATCAAGCCATGACAAAAGTGATAAGGCTTGAATTATCTTAGGAATAAAAATCTAGTTCCTATCTCTCTACATGATTTTATTTGAATGCTTTTTAAATTGGAATATCACTAAAGAACACATGTAAAAGAATATGTATTCTTTAATCTTAAGATTACAGTAATCACGTTTTTGTAAAAATTGTATGCAAATAGACTTTGTTTTAGTTGACTTTCTTAAATCATTGGTTTTTTAAATTAAAAGTTCTGAACGGAAGCACTGATAACCCATACACTTCCACAAATGGGTTGCAAGTCAGTAAAACCAGAATATCCTAGTGATGGCTAAAATACCAATTTCTACAATGAACATGTCATAAACCTTTGAGGTTTTATTGACATTTTCCCGTTTCGTCCTCTAGATTCCAATCAGTAACCAGGTCCTCACAATGCTCATAAGTAGCTCCACGATGCGTCACATGCGTCTTCACTGCCAAAACGTTAGACAGTTCAGGTCACTGTCACCTCAGCACTTAGACTATTCCACCAGATTCACCACACCTCTCACGTCTACGTTTGCCTTCCTTCCCCTCGTTTCATTCTTTCACAGAAGCTACAATGACCTTTTACATTAACTGTACTCAACAGAACTCAACAGAAACCCGTATGTATATAATGTTCACCAAAGAGGCATAAAAGAATATTAATCCTGCAGAATAGCCTGCAGTCTTTGTTTTTTTTCTTTTCTCTTCTTTTTTTTTTTGAGACAGGGTCTCCCTCTGTTGCCCAGGCTAGAGTGCAGTGGCACCATCTCAGCTCACTGCAAGCTTCACCTCCTGGATTTAAGCAATTCTCCTGCCTCAGTCTCTGGAGTAGCTCAGACTACACCACGCATCACCACACCCAGCTAATTTTTTTCTAATCTTAGTAGAGATGGGGTTTCACTGTGTTGGCCAGGCTGCTCTCAAACTCCGGGGGTGATCCACCTGCCTCGGCCTCCCAAAGTGCTGGGATTACAGGTGTGAGCCATCGCACCCCGCCATGAGCTACCACTCCTGGCCCTTATTTCTGATACTATTAAACTGTACACTCAGGTGCCCATAACAATAGAGAGGGTGCACTAGAATTCTATGTGACAGAAAAAGGTACAACTGTGTGCAGCAACACAGCTGAATTGAATCTCACAGACATACTGAGTGAAGTAAATCAAACAAAGAAATACACTTCAATAATTTCATATGTATGAAGTTCAAAATTAGGCAGAATCAATTTGTGATGTTGGAAGTCAAGCTACTCATCATCCCAGGGGAGAGACGATGACCGGAGGAGGGCATTCCGGGGGTCTGGGGCTTCCACCCTCGATCTGGGTACTAGTTACATGGGGTGTTCACTTGGTGAAAATTCATCCAGCTGCACACGTGATGTGTGCTCTTTTCTCTACATATATTACATATCAACAAAAAGTCTACTTAAAAATTTAGTTTGATCACGTAATGCCGTTAGTCTTGAGACCAGCTCAACACCGTCAACATAGCCTTGACGGTCCTTTACAACACGGCTCCAGCTTCATAAGAATCACCCTCCCTTTCTGCAAATTGTCGGTTTCCTCAAATGCTTAATGATTCTTCCCCACCTCAGGGCCAGCTTATGTGACACTCCCCCCTACCTGGAGGTCTCTTTTCCTGCCCTTTACCTAGTTAAGTACTACTCACCTTTCAGATCTCAGCTTAAACGTACCTTTCATAGGGAGGCTTCCTGACTCCTGGAAGGTCCTCCTGTTACGCTTTCTCTCTTCACATCACTTGTAACCTTTATGACCTCTTCACCAATCTCATTCAGAAACATAGTTACTTCTCTCTTCCAGTCACCCAAGAGCTCACAAGTAGCAGCAAGAAGGAAGTCCACTGTCTCCTTCTTAAGGTCTCTCCCTCAGTGAGAGGTAGGCTGGAGGTCAATCAATTAGTCCCACATGTGTGTGCTTCGAATCGAGGGCAGCTGGAGTCTCCACAGCCCATCACGGCATCACTTCTCACAAGCATCACTACACAGGACTAGTTCCAAACAGCTTGATGGGCAAAATCGGTGAATTGCAGCTGCCTCGTTCTTATTCATCCAGATAAGAGATTCTCATCTGGGCAGACTTTACTGATATCCCAAACTTGTTTCACCTTCACTTCCACAGACGTCATTTCCCAAACCACCACATCATGTTGGAACTGCAGGTACCTGCTCTTGTCTTCCCAAAATACAATTATGATCTGGGGCAGCCCACACGTCAAATTCAGCTTCCAGACGTTTTGCTTGTTCCAAACAGTGTTTTCTGTTTGTCTGTTTAAGACCGACCTTTAAACGTCAGAAGATACCCACGAAAATGTGGACTTGGAGCTTCTCTTGAAAATTTGGAAGATCCTTTACCACTGGGCCTACATTCCAAAATGGCCACAGTGGGCTGAAAATGATCGGCAGCCGTTCCCTTGAACAAAGCGTGCACCCTCCAGCTGGCCACAGTCCCTACTGCCGCTGTCGCCTCCATAACTCCAGGCCAAATGCCAGTTGCCATTATCACTACAGATTCACTATTAATTTTCCTTTCAAGAGAAAAGTGAACTACTTCTTTGTATATATATTTCTCTCAGACGTGAGGAAATGAAAGACTAAGCATCTTCGTGTATCAAGAAAAATGGGAAAAACACGTTTGAGGATGTGAAAATATTCCTGTGTACTTACAAGAAAAGGGTGTCGCTGTCAAAAGAAGGCAAGACACCGCAATCACAGAAGCTAAGCAAGAACTGTGCGCTAAATCTAAGAGTGATGTGAACTAAATACCTAAAAAACACCTACAATTTCACCTGTGTTTAATGTCAGTCAACTGGAGGATGTGAAGCAAATCAAATATTAAATATACTAACTGGGGCAGGCGTGGTGGCTCACACCTGTAATCCCAGCACTTTGGAAGGCCGAGGCAGGCCTTGAGCTCAGGAGTACAAGAGCAGTCTTGGCAACATGGCAAAACCCATCTCTACAAAAATTAGCCAGGCCCAGGGGCAGGCGCCTGTGCTTGTAGCTACCTGAGAGGCTGAGGTGGGAGAATTGTTGGAATTCAGGAAGTCGAGGCTGTGGTGAGCTGAGATCACACCACTGCACTCCACCTTGGGCAGCAGAGCAAGACTGTCTCAAAAGCAAAACAAAACAAATATACGAATTGCCCGAGCACCAACACCTTTTGTAGATGACTTTTAGTGTGCCTGCGGACTGCAGCAGAAATTATGTGTCCTCCCAAATTTCTGTAGTTCTAGATCTTCTCAGAAATACTATTGTTCAACATTCTGAAAGATAGAGTCGAGAACCTGAAGATCTAGTGATAAGATGATGTTTGGCTTCTCTGAACTTATCACGTGAAGAAGGCAGCAGTTTGCAAGCAATGCCACTCCTCTATCCAAAAAGGCCTTATTATGTTCTAAAACCAAGGTCACTGTTGTCCATTAATTTTATGGTAGTGTAACTATAAGGCCTCTGAAGATCTGCTCCAAACCAACCTTTTATCCCCGCCTGGAAGGAGAGAAGCTGACACTTTCCGTGAACTTAAACGAACAGAAACACAAATCTGTTGTTATCACAATGGTAACTAAATGAGTGTGAAATTAGTTGTTTAAGGTGTATCTCGTTTACCACATTGAAAGTTCTAAAAGCCAGGCGCCATGGCTCACACCTGTAATCCCAGAACTTTGGGAGGCCGAAGCAGGTGGATCACAAGGTCAGGAAATTGAGACCAGCCTGGCCAACATGATGAAACCCCGTCTCTACTAAAAATACAGAAATTAGCTGGGCATGGTGGTGCATGCCTGTAATCCTAGCTACTCGACAGGCTGAGACAAGAGAATCACTTGAATGAGGGAGTCAGAGGTTGCAGTGAGCAGAGATCGCACCACTGCACTCCAGCCTGGCTACAGAGTGAGACTCCATCTCAAAAAACAAAAAAAATGTTCTATAAAGGTCAAAATCATTTCTGTTTGTTTACCACTAAGTAAACAAGGCTTCGATAAATATGCTGAGATGAAATAGGTTTATTAAAGGCTATACTATGTAGGGCGGCTGTGGTATCTCTTGCCTATAATCCCAGCACTTTGGGAGGCCAAGGTGGGCAGATCACCTGAGGCCAGGAGCTCAAGACCAGCCTGGCCAACATAGTGAAACACAGTCTCTACTAAAAACACAAAAGTTATCCAGGCATGGTGGCGCACCTGTAGTCCCAGCTACTTAGGAGGCTGAGACAGGAGCATCACTTGAACCTGGGAGGCGGAGGTTGCAGTGAGCCGAGATCGTGCCACTGCACTCCAGCTTGGGTGACAGAGCGAGACCCTGACTCAAAAAAAAAAGAATAAAAAAACAACTTTGTAGCTAGAGGCTAGAGAGAGGCAACATCAAAGAGATGGTTCAAATCTTATTGTTTCCAACTTCCTGCTAATGCAAGCGTTCCACATCTCCTCAAGATTCTCAAAATTTAGGCTATCTCACCCAGGCCCTAGGCAGAGCACTGTAAATGGCCCAGCTGGCAGCAGATAAGATCATTAGACTTTCAGTGGATACACAGGAGCTGACTTCTCCAGCTGCCTTAGATGACCAGAAGTGCTTCCTGGGTGACCTCACCTGCCTCCGTATGACAACCAGCCTCTGAGACGCCTCCCAATAAATCCCACCTCCTGGGTTTCAGATTTGTGTAGTCTCCTCCACATTTATCGGTATTGGTTTATGTGACCAATAGAATATGTTACTTCCAAGATTAGGTAATAAAAAAGTCTGGGTCTGTCTCTTTCCCTCTTGGATCACTGCTGTGGCGGAAGCCAGCATGCTGTTGTGGGCAGCCCCCCATAGAGAGGAACTGAAGCTTCCAGCCACCAGGCATGAAAGAACTGAGGCCTGCTCAGAATCAATGAGTGTCTTGAAGGTAGGCTCTCCGGCCCCAGTTAAGGCGTGAGAGGACTGCAGGAGAGGCCCTGGGCCAGAACCACAGCTAAGCCACTCCTGGATTTCTGACCCTCATACACTGTGGGACAATGATTGTTTTCGTTTTAAGGAGCTATGTTTCAGGATACTTCGTTATACAACAAATAAATAAATAGTACTCTTTGAGAATGATTTCAAGGCATGGCCCTATCAAAGGAGTAGCCCTACTTTCACCCCGTGGATCTCAGTGGTATTCTTATCTACCATTTGATTGTCTTACGTTACCCAAAAGACTTATGCTTTTTATGGGAATGAACATTATATGAACTTTTTGGATGTCCTAAAATAGCACAGTGCCAAGTGCATGTGAGTACTCTATAAATACCTCCTAAATTGATTTTTTAAACTAGAGTTCTCGGGACTGAATCAAACTACATTTTAGCAGAGCATACTATTGCATGTTTGTTCATCTTGATGGAGTTAGAAAATTATTCAAGGTACTGGCTGGGCAACGTGGCTCACGCCTGTAATCCCAGCATTTTGGGAGGCCAAGGCTGGCGGATCACTTGACGTCAGGAGTTCAAGACCAGCCTGGTCAACATGGTGAAAGCCCGTCTCTACTAAAGTACAAAAATTAGCTGGGCATGGTGGTGCATGCCTGTAATCCCAGCTACTCGGGAGGCTGAGGCAGGAGAATAGCTTGAGCCTCGAAGGCAGAGGTTTCAGTGAGCCAAGATCATGCCACTGCACTCCAGTCTGGGTGACAGAGCTAGACTCTGCCTGCAAAAATAAATAGAAAATCATCAAGGTACTATGACTAACTAAAAAATATGAACACACACAGTGAAGATATATTTCCCTGAAGAACTGACTCCAAATACGATTCAAATAATTTGGCACAAGAAATATGTCCATTAAAATAAGACCTCTGACAAGGGTCTCTGATCTCTGTAACTTTGATTTCTCTTTCTTGTAGACAAAGTTGACAGGAAAACATGTTAGGATACGAAAAGCATCAGTGTAAAATAAACACACAGATGGAAGAATTTGACAATTCACATGAAATATTGATTGATGTTGAATTATAGAAATGCAAAAAGAAATATCTAGGGCAAAAGTTCTCAAGAAATCTCAAGTACCTGTTTAAAGTATCCTAATATGACAAAATAATGAAAAACAAAGTGAAAACCTTTTTATGTTGAGATCCACTAGTTAAGCATTCTTTCTCAGAGAGACTCTATCTTCAAAACTTTAATTATATTTCTGTGAAGATTTTTTTAAAAGGCAATATATCATTTAAACTTGGCCACCAAATGAAAACTTGCAACATTTCCAGAATGAGATTTTTATTAAAATACTTCAAAATTTTCTATGATTTACAGCCGATTTTTCTGTCACTTGATACAAGCTTCAGGTAGCAGCAATAGATTTCTCAGATGATAGTGCACCTTTTGGTGGTGACTTGTATGCAGTTCTTTAATAAATTTAGTGATGACTAGATAACGACTCCTTATGTGAACAGAATTATTAGATTTTATGTTGGTCTTATGACATTGCATGGTTCGGATTATCGAAGCTAAATCTTGTGAGGCTTCTTACGGCAGAAGGTAAGAAAGTGCTCAAAAATATGATGGAGAATGTCTTGTGGATACAGGAGACAGCTTGAAGGGAATCCCACAGGCCAGACATGGAACAGTAATAAATTATAAGTCATCGAAAAGGTAGGAATCCATGAGACCAAACTGGTAATGAATAAATTAGTATAGAAACACATTAGGAAAGGCTGTTGTTTGCAGTAGAACGCTGATTGCCAACTGGTAAATGTGGAGACAGTGTTGGGACTGGAAAACTATCATTTTGTAATCATCATGGGAAAGATTAGCTCAGGCAAGAAATGTCAGTGGATGCTAAATCTAGGAGGAAAATTTGCATGAGAAGCACGATATTTGCATAGTCTTAAAAGTGTCTCCCCACAAATTGCTTACTAAATATACAGGGAAAATATAGTAAATATATAGTGGAGAGGTCGGACAACAGCTGAGCCAGGTGATCTGAAGCATCATCACCAAAGACGGGCAGATGGTCATTACATGCATCCAGACGTGGTACCTCAAGAAGGACTCAAGGTCACTCACATCACATTTCCATAGGAACTATCTGAGGCGAGTCTTCAGAAAACATTTAACAAACCCGAAGTGAGGAACATTTCATTTAAAGGAAGAGACTATATTCTTTAAAAAATGTTAGTGTCATAAGAGACTGAAGAACTCTTTCAGACTAAAGGGTCGTGACAAATTAATGTATGATTCTAGACTGGATCTGTACTGGAGGAGAAAAATGCTATTAAAAAAAACGTTATTTGGTTAACTGAAAAAATTGGAACATGGATTAAAGTACTGTGTCAATATTAAATTTACTTACATTAATAACTTTACTGTGATTATATAAAAGAATATTCCTATTCTCAGCCATTACACACTGGAATACTAAGACAATGGTATATGCAACTTACTTTCAGATGACATGAAAATGTGTGTGTGGGGGGTTGTGTTTAGGGGTTGGAGAGAGACGAAAGAATGAGAGAGAGAGGGAACATGAGCACAAATGTTAAAGCACTTAAATGTTAACACTGTTAGGCCAGGCGCGGTAGCTCACGCCTGTAATTCCAACACTTTGGGATGCCGTGGCAGGCGCATCACCTGAGGTCAGGAGTTCGAGACCAGCCTGACCAACATGGTGAAAACCTGTTTCTACTAAAAATAGAAAAATTAGCCAGGTGTGGTGGTGTGTGCCTGTAATCCCAGCTACTCAGGAGGCTGAGGCAGGAGAATCGCTTGAACCTGGGAGGCAGAGGTTTCAGTGAGCTGAGATTTTGCCACTGCACTCTGGCCTGGGCAATAGAGTGAGACTCTCTCAAAAAATAAAATAAAGCAAATAAATAAATTTTAACAATGTACCATATTAACACTATGTAATCTGAGTAGAGGATACATAGGTTTTCTTAGTACTTTTTTTGCATCTTTTCCATAAACTATTTCCAGATAAAAGGTGTAAAAACTCTAAATCTTTACTTCAAATCCAAATATATAGAAAAAGTTTACAGCAGCAAAATTTTAAACATTGAAAAAAAAACCCACATTTTTAAGATGCTACCGAATTCTCTAAGCGCTATATATAAACTAAAGCTGGGTGTGGTGGCTCAGCCAGTAAACCCAGCACTTTGGGAGGCTGAGGCGGGAGGATCCTTTGAGCCCAGGAGTTCAAGGTTGCAGTGAGCCGTGATCAGATCACAGCACGCCAGCCTGGGTGGCAGAGTAACATCCCGTCACTAAAGAAATAGAAAATAAACGAAGTCCTGGGTCACATCATTATTCTTGTATAACTCTGGCAGAAATAATTTTGATTTGCTCGGCCTCTTTATTTTATGGTCTCCAGGATTATTCCAATACTGTGCACACATGCATTTGAGGCTCACAGGCTTCAAAGCTGGGGATGAACTTGAGTATTTTGGCATTGCATACAATCTCTGATCCTATGATACTGGCACTTAAACCCAAACTATCTAAAAGTTCCTTCGTACAGTAAGGAAGCCTCTTTACATTTCTTCTGTTAGTGCTCTTTCACACTGCAAGTATACACACACACACACACACACACACACACACACACACACACACAATTGGTCACAAATAAATCCCTCAGTTCCCATGACTGATTTTTTTCTCTGCATGTAAATTAGGTCTGGGTGTTGAGTTAGGTCTGGGTGTTGTGTCGAGTTAGGTCTGGGTGTTGAGTTGGGTCTGGGTGTTGAGTTAAGTCTGGGTGTTGAATTAGGTCTGGGTGTTGACTTAGGTCTGGGTGTTGTGTTGAGTTAGGTCTGGGTGTTAAGTTAGGTCCGGGTGTTGAGTTAGGTCTAGGTGTTGAGTTAGGTCTGGGTGTTGAATTTGGGCTGGGTGTTGAGTCAGGTTTGGGTGTTGAGTCAGGTTTGGGTGTTGAGTCAGGTCTGGGTGTTTAACTAGGTCTGGGTGTTGAAGTACTTGTGCATCTGTTTCTTCCCAGTCTCGTCCCCTTCCTGTTCATTCAAGCACAGCCTGTCCTCACAAATCATTCCCTAGGAAAACACAGTCTTCAAAACAAATGTCTTTATTCATTCTCTACCTATAATCCAACTGTACCCCCTCCTTTTCCCTCATCTCCTGCTCCCTCACAACATCCAATTCTGAATCTGGAAGTACTTTCAATTCTGTAAGCCCCTTTTTCAAATCTGTCACAGCATGTCCATCCCCCACAGCTACGACTGTTGGCATAAAAACCTGTCTAATCTGGTCGTCCCACCTCCAGACACAAACCCTGAGCCCATCCTCCAACTATCTTGCTGCCAGATGCTTTCTCAAACTGAGCATGCTGATATTTGCTCACCCAGCACTATTCATAACAGCCAAGAGGTAGAAGCAACCCAAATGTCCACTGATTTATGAATGGATAAACAAAATGTGGCACACACTTACAATGGAATACTAGTCCATCTTAAAAAGGAAAGAAATCCCGCCATATGCTACAACAGGGATGAACATTGAGGACATTATTTTAAGTGAAATAAGCCAGTTACAAAAGACATTATATGATTCCACTTACATGAGGTATTTCAATAGTACAATTTACAGAAATAGAAAGTAGAATGGTTACCAGGGGCATGGGGAGGGGGGGGGGGGGCAAGAGAGTTGTTTAATGAGTATAGAGTTTCAGATTGAGAAGGTGAAAGGTTCTGGAGAGCTTTCAAAGTATAAATGTACTTCATG
Source organism: Ateles fusciceps (assembly GCA_036589455.1). Lineage (NCBI taxonomy): Eukaryota > Metazoa > Chordata > Mammalia > Primates > Atelidae > Ateles > Ateles fusciceps. The sequence goes on along the minus strand of JAZHEH010000253.1, from coordinate 4,314,647 downwards.
TTATAGAACTGTACTGTTAACAATGGGTTAAGTTGGTCAATTTTATGTTACGTGTTTACCACAATAAAAACATGAGCATGTTATTCTTTTATTTAAAATTCCTCACTAGCTTTCTATCACCTCCAGACAAAGCCTACACCCCTAACATTTCAAGAAGAATCTTTTATAATCTGGTTATATTACATAAAATTAATTCCCTCGATTCACCATTTTCCCTCATTCCTCCTGCCTTTGCACATAGAGTACCCTCTGCCTGGAGCAATCTTGATTCTCATCCACCTTGAAGATCAGTCCAAGCATCACCCTGTCTTGTATCCTTTGAGAGCCCATGGTTGACGTAGGAGCCACCTACCTCCTTCTCATCTCACCCCATACGTGTTTCAACTTAGCGCTCTCTTCTACATATAATCATAGGATTCATTGCTAATCTCTCCAAATGATGATGATCTTGAGAATAGAAATAAAAACACCACGGATTTGCTATTTCTGGATCTCTAGCCCTAGCACAGTGCCTTATACATGGCAGCAGGTCAGTAAATGCTTTTGAATGAATAAATGCATTCCTAATCAAGCTGACTCTTACAAGAAATATCATTTTTTCCTGTTTAAACATTCTAACATTTAAATATTTGTCAATATCATTAAGTGTTTTTAAACTTATACGCAGTGTTAGTCAGTAAAGGCCCTTGCAGTTATTTTTAGCAAACCAATATTCATTCTGCTTTCTCTTAGGGGAATTAGCACATCCTCCATCAAATAAAATCTGATAAGAATAACAATAAAAGCGATGTTGATACAGGAGCTAGAAAGAAAGTATTTAGGCAGATAGTGAGGGTAAGAGAGTCCTTGGTAAGGTTTCCCTTTTAACAAAAAGCATTCCCCAAATCATTTCTTTTCTAATGAAGAGCAGCCTACAAAATGAAGCTGCAGACATAAATAAGCAGGCTGGAAGCTTGCATAGGTAAATGCTGGCAGCTGTGCCAATAGGAAAAGGCTAAATGGGGGCCAGGCATGTTCAACACCGGCCCCTCCATCTTCCCTCTTGTCAACCCCATGTACAGTAAGGAACAGATAACATGGCGCTGGGCAAGTAGAAAACCCATGTGCACAGATAAAAGATTAAGGTGGGGTGGGCAGCTTCTTTGTGCACTAGGCAAATGTCACACCTCTTCTGACAACTCTTTCAGGCCCTATGTAGATCAGACACTGCCTCCTCAAGCTGCTCTATAAAACCCCATGCATTTCACTGAGAACTATTCTCTTTTCTCTTTCTTTTGCCTACTAAACCTCCACTCTTAAACTCACGTTTTGTGTCCACATCCTCGATCTCCCTAGCATGAGAAGACAAACCTTGGGTATGTACCCAAACAACAACACTTCAGTGTGCTTTCTTCTAGCCAACATATGGGCACACGACCCAGTCTAGGTCAATTTACCTATTTATAGAATTTGAATATTGAGCAGAAGACAACAGGTTGAAAATAGATGTTCCTAAAATAGGCATCCATCAGTTACTCATCTTAAATATCAATTATGGGTTTTTTTGACACAATAATATTATATAACCAACTACTCAATGACTTAAAAGAATAAGCCTTTCTTTGGGCTTATAAGTCTGCAGATCAGTGATTTAGGCTGGGCTTTGTTAAATGGTTCTTCTTTGGCTGAGTTCACCCACATGTTTGGCATGAGATGACAAAAGAGTAACAGTAAACAAGGGCCGTTGTGCAAACACTCTTCAAGCTTCTCCTTATGTCATATTAACTAACATCCCATTGACTGAGTCCCATAAGTGAGTCTAGAGTCAAGGAGTGGAACAGAAAGACACATCTGAAGTGGAGGGAGAATACTGCAAAGTTACATGAAAAAGGGCATTCATAGATACAGGGAGAGAGAAAGAATCCTAGCCATTAATGCATTCTATCTGCCACACACACCAACCCAAACCCATTCAAATTCCTCGGCTTCTCTTTTCTCATTCGCATTCTTTACCCTTCTCTTCAACTCTATGAGCTCTCCCATGGCCCTCATAGGCTTTTCCCTTTATGTTTAAATCCAACTTAAAATGGACCTTGGGTCATCATGGCAAACAGGAGGAAGGACTAGATTGCAGCTCCAACTGGGACAGAGCAGCATTCGGAGGCTCGCACTGTGAACTTTTCAAGAACAAATCAGCAATCCCAAGAGGACCCACAGACTCTATGAAGGAGGCAGACTGCTTCCGCAGGACCAGGGAGAAACCCCAGATACTCAGCTGCAGCAAGACCCGCCCAAGGAGAGCCTAAGCTCGGACACACCTAGCCCTGCCCCTACCCGATGGTTCTTCCCTACCCACCCTGCTAGCAGAAAACAAAGGGCATATAATCTTGGGAGTTCTAGGGCTGTGCTCGCCACTGGATCCTCTTCATACTGCCACAGCTGATGCTCTCTGGAAATGGTCACCTCTTGGCAAGAGGCCAAATAGCACAAAAATTGAGCATCAAACCACCAAAGCTAAGAACCCTCATGGAGTCCATTGCACTACCCCCTCTCCCCCACCACCCTCCGCCACCTCCACCAGAACAGGCGCTGGTATCCACAGCTGAGAGACCCATAGACAGTTCCCATCACAGGACTCTGTGCAGACAATACCCAGTACCATACCAGAGCCGGGGTAGACTTGCTGGGTGGCTAGACCCAGAAGAGAGACAATAATCACTGCAGCTTGGCTCACAGAAAACCACATCCATAGGAAAAGAGGGAGAGTACTACATCAAGGAAACACCCTGTGGGACAAAGAATCTGAACAACAACCTTCAGCAGAAGACTTTCCTTCTGACAGAGCTTACCCAAATGAGAAGGAACCAGAGAAAACTAACCCTGGTAATATGACAAAATAAGGCTCTTAACACCCGCAAAAAATCACACTAGGTCACCAGCAATGGATCCAAACCAAGAAGAAATCTCTGGTTGATCTGAAAAAGAATTCAGGATATTACTCATTAAGCTAATCAGGGAGGCACCAGAGAAAGGTGAAGGCCAGCGCAAGGAAATCCAAAAAAATGATACAAGAAGTGAAGGGAGAAACATTTAAGGAAATAAATAGCTTAAAGAAAAAACAATCAAAAATTCAGACAACATTGGACACACTTATAGAAATGCAAAAGGCTCTGGAAAGTCTCAGAAATATAATTGAACAAGTAGAAGAAAGAAATTCAGAGCTTAAAGACAAGGTCTTCAAATTAACCCGATCCAACAGAGACAAAGGAAAAAGAATTTAAAAAATATGAACAAAGCCTCCAAGAAGTCTGGGATTATATTAAACAACCAAACCTAAAAATAATCAGTGTTCTTGAGGAAGAAGAGAATTCTAAAAGCTTGGAAAACATATTTGGGGGAATAATCAAGGAAAACTTCCCTGGCCTTGCTAGAGACCTATACATCCAAATACTAGAAGCACAAAGAACACCTGGAAAATTTAGCACAAAAAGATCATCACCTCGGCACGTTGTCATCAGGTTATCCAAAGTTAAGATGAAGGAAAAAAATCTTAAGAGCTGTGAGACAGAAGCACCAGGTAACCTATAAAGGAAAACCTATCAGATTAACAGCAGATTTCTCAGCATAACCCCTACAAGCTAGAAGAGAAAAGAGACAGGAGCCCTATCTTCAGCCCCCCTCAAACTAAACAATTATCAGCCAAGAATTCTGTCTCCAGCGAAACTAAGCATCGTATATGAAGGAAAGATACAGTATGTTTCAGACAAACAAATTCTAGAGAATTTGCCATTTCCAAGCCACCACTACAAGAACTGCTGAAAGAGTCTCTAAATCTTGAGACAAATACTGGAAACACATCAAAACAGAATCATTTAAAGCATAAATTACACAGGACCTATAAAACAAAAATACAAGTTAAAAAGTAAAAACAAAAACAAAGTACAGAGGCAACAAATAGCATGATGAATGCAACAAAACTGCACATCTCAATACTCGCATTGAATGTAAATGGACCTAAATCCTCCACTTAAAAGATATAGAACCACAGAATGGATTAGAACTCACCAACTGCAGGAGTGTAAATTAGTTCAACCATTGTGGAAGACAGTGTGGCGCTGAAATAGAAATTCCATTTGACCCAGCAATCCCATTACTGGGTATATATCCAAAGGATTATAAATCATTCTATTATAAGGACACATGCACACAAATGTTCACTGCAGCACTGTTTACAATAGCAAAGACTTGGAACCAACCCAAATGCCCTGATGATAGACTGGACAGGGCAAATGTGGCACATATACACCATAGAATATTATGCAGCCATAAAAAACGATGAGTTCGTGTCCTTTGTAGGGACATGGATGAAACTGCAAACCACCATTCTCAGCCAACTGACACAAGAACAGAAAATCAAACACCGCATGTTCTCACTCACAGGCAGGTGTTGAACAATGAGAACACATGGACACAGGGAGGAGAGCATCACACACTGGGGTCTGTCAGGGGGAACTAGGGAGGGACAGCAGGGGGTGGGGAGTTGGGGAGGGATAACATGGGGAAAAATGTCAGATATAGGTGATGGGGGAGGAAGGCAGCAAACCACATTGCCATGTATATACAATCTTGCATGTTCTTCACATGTACCCCAAAACCTAAAATGCAACAGAATATATATATTAAAAAAAAAAAGAACTCACCAACCAACTGCTGCCTTCAGGAGACTCACCTAACACAGAAGGAGTCACACAAACTTAGGGTGGAAAAAGGCACTTCAGCCAAACGGACAGCAAAAGCAGCAGGGGTAGCTAGTCTTATATCAGACAAACTTTAAAACAACAGCAGTTAAAAGAGACAAAGAGAGACATTACATAACGGTAAAAAGCCTTGTCCAACAGGAAAATATCACAATTCTAAACCTATAGGCACCTAACACTGGAGCTCCCAAATTTATAAAACAATTACTAATAGATCTAAGAAATGAGATAGACAGCAGCACAATAATAGTGGGGGACTTCATGGCTCCACTGACAGCACTAGACATAATCAAGACAAAAGTCAACAAAGAAACAATGGATTTAAACTATACCTTGAAACAAACGGACTTTACAAATATATACAGAACATTTCATCCAACAACCACAGAATACATATTCTTTTTTTTGAGACAGAGTCTCGCTCTGTCACCAGGCGCCACGCTGGAGTTCAGTGGGGCGATCTCATCTCACTGCAACCTCTGCCTTCCAGGTTCAAGCAATTCTCCTGCCTCAGCCTCCCAAGTAGCTGGGACTACAGGCGTGCACCACCAGGTCCAGCTAATTTTTGTATTTTTAAGTAGAGATAGGATTTCACCATGTTGGCCAGGATGGACTCGATCTCTTGACCTCATGATCTGCCTGCCTCGGCCTCCCAAAGTGCTGGGATTACAGGCATGAGCCACCACACCCGGCCAGAATACACATTTTATTCAACAGTATATGGAACCTTCTCCAAGGTAGACCATATGATAGGCTATAAAATGAGCCTCAATAAATTTAGGACAACTGAAATTATATCTAGCACTCTCTCAGATCAAAGTAAAATAAAACCGGAAGTCAACTCCAAAAGGAACCTTGAAAACCATGCAAATACATGGAAATAACCTGCTCTTGAATGAGCATTAGGTCAAAAACAAAATCAAGATGGAAATTAAAATATTCTTCAAACTGAACGATAATAATGACACACCTATTGAAACTTCTGGGATGCAGCAAAGGCAGTGCTAAGGGGAAAGTTCATAGCCCTAAACATCAACATCAAAAAGACCGAAAGAGCACAAACTGACATTCTAAGGTCACACCTCAAGAAACTAGAGAAACAAGAACAAACCAAACCCAAACCCAGCAGAAGAAAGAAAATAACCAAGGTCAAAGAAGAACTAAATGAAATTGAAACAACAACAAATACAAAAGATAAATGAAAAAAAAAGCTGATTCTTTGAAAAGATAAATAAAAGTCATAGACCATTAGCAAGATTAACCAAGAAAAGAAGAGAGAAAATCCAAATAACCTCACTAAGAAACGAAAACAGGATGTATTACAACTGACACCACTGAAATCAAGATCATTCAAGGTTACTACGAACTAGCTTTACGTGCATAAACTAGAAAACCTAGAAGAGACAGATAAGTTCCTGGAAAAAAACAACCCTCCTAGCTTAAATCAGAAAGAATTAGATACCCTGAACAGACCAATAACAAGCAGCTAGATTTCAATGGTAATTTTAAAATTACAAACAAAAAACAGTCCAGGACCCAAAAGATTCACAACAGAATTCTACCAGACATTCAAAGAAGAATTGGTACCAATCATTTTGACACTATTTGACAAGATAAAGAATGATGGAACCCTCCCCTAATTCATTCTATGAAGCCAGCATCACCCTAATACCAAAACCATGAAAGGACATAACTAAAAAAGAAAACTACAGACTGATACCCTTGAAGAATATAGATGCCAAAATCGTTAACAAAATACTAGCTAACTGAATCCAACAACATATCAAAAGATAATCCACCATGATCAAGTGGGTTTCATGCCAGGAATGCAGGGATGGTTTAACATACGCAAGTCAATAAATGTGGACACCACATAAACAGAATTAAAAACAAAAATCACATGATCATCTCAATAGATGCAGAAAAAGCATTAGACAAAATCCAGCATGACTTTATGATTAAAACTCTCAGCAAAATCAGCATACAAGGGACATACTTCAATATAATAAAAACCATCTATGAGAAACCCACAGCCAACATAATACTGAATGCGGAAAAGTTCAAAGCATTCCCTCTGAGAACCAGAACAGTACACGGATGCCCACTCTTACCACTCCTCTTCAACATAGACTGGAAGTCCTAGCCAGAGCAATCAGACAAGAGAAAAGAAATAAAGGATATCCAAATTGGTAAAGAGGAAGCCAAACTGTCACTGTTTTCTGATGATATGATCGTTTATCTTGAAAACCCTAAAGACTCCTCCAGAAAACTCCCAGAACTGATGAAAGAATTCAGCAAAGTTTCCAGATACAAAATTAATGTACACAAATCAGTAGCTCTTCTATACGCCAACAGCAACCAAGCGGAGAATCAAATCAAGAACTCAACGCCTTTTACAATAGCTGCAAACAACAACAAAAAACAAAACAACAACAACAAAAAAGCTTAGGAAAATACCTAACCAAGGAGTTGAAATCATAGGTGACAAAAACAAATGGAAACACATCTCATGCTCATGGATGGGTAGAATCAATATCATAAAAATGACCATACTGCCAAAAACAACTTACTAATTCAACACAGTCCCCATCAAAATACCACCATCATTCTTTACAGAACTGGGAAAAACAATTCTAAAATTCAGATAGAACCAGAAAAGAGCCCACATAGCTAAAGCAAGACTAACCCAAAAGAACAAACCTGGAGGCATCACACCACCTGATTTCAAACTATACTATAAAGCCATAGTGACCAAAATAGCATGGTACTGGTTTAAGAACAGGCACATAGACCAATGGAACAGAATAGAGAACCCAGAAATTAACCAAAATACTTACAGCCAATTGATCCTCAACAAAGCAAACAAAAACATACAGTGGGGAGAGGACACTCTATTCAACAAATGGTGCTGGGATAATTGGATAGCCACATGTAGGAGAATGAAACTGGATTCTCATCTCTCACCTTATACTAAACTCAAGATTAAGGACTTAAATTTAAGACCTGAAACTATAAAAATTCTAGAAGATAACAACAGAAAAAACTCTTCTAGACATTGCTATAGGCAAGGATTTTATGACCAAGAACCCAAGGGGAATGCAATAAAAATAAACATAAATAATTGGGACATAATTAAAATAAAGAGCACAGTGAGCAATGTAAATAGACAACTCACAGAGTGGGAGAATATCTTCACAATCTACACATCTGACAAAGAACTAAAATCCAAAATCTACAACAAACTCAAATCAGTTAGAAAAGGCAAACAATCCCATCAAAAAGTGGGCTAAGGACATGAACAGACAATTCTCAAAAGAAGATGTACAAATGGCCAACAAACGTGAAAAAATGCTCAACATCGCTAATGATCAGGGAAATACAAATGAAAACCACAAATGTGATACCACCTCACTCCTGCAAGAACGGCTATGTTCAAAAAATCAAAACACAGTAGATGTTGGTGTGGATGTGGTGATCAGGGAATGCTTTACACTGCTGGTGGGACTGTAAACTAGTACAGCCACTACGGAAAACAATGTGGAGATTCCTGAAAGAACTAAAAGGAGAACTACCATTTGATCCAGCAATCCTACTATTGAGTAACTACTCAGAGGAAAAGACGTCATTATATGAAAAAGATACTTGCACAAGCATGTGTATAGCAGCACAATTCACAATTGCAAAATCGTGGAACCAACCCAAATGCCCATCAATCAATGAGTGGATAAAAAAACTGTGTGTGTGTGTGTGTGTGTGTGTGTGTATGATGGTATATTACCCATTAAAAAGGAATGAATTAACAGCATTTGCAGTGACCTGGATGAGATGGCAGACTATTATTTTAAGTGAAGTAAGTTGGGAATGGAAAACCAAACATTGTGTGTTCTCACTGATATGTGGGAGTTAAGCTATGAGAATGCAAAAGCATAAGAATGATATAATGGACTTTGGGGACTTGGGGGGAAGAGTGGGAGGGAGGTGAGGGATAAAAGACTACAAATCGGGTGCAGTGTATACTGCTCAGGTGACGAGTGCACCAAAACCTCACAAATATCACTGAAGAAGTTACTCATGTAACATAATGCCATCTGTACTCCAGTAACTCATGGAAAAATACAAAAAAATTAAAAAAAAAATGGAGTTTGGTTGAATGCCACCAAAATCCACTAATGTAAGCTCTCTTGAAGTTTAATATAAATATGCTTACTATATATATGCACTTGCATTACTTTATTTCCTCAGATTTCCTAAAACAGGAGTAGGAATCAGCTATATTATATTTAGAACTGTATGCCCATATTTGCCAGCTTTTACTTGTGTAAGTTCAAAATTGATTTCTGCACACTTTGACATTATGTGGAATCAGCAATTCAACTAATAAATTTAATGAGCAACTGATACACTCAAGTGGCTGTGATACCTAATACCATTTCTCAAAACATATATATTGCTTATTTTTAAAAACTAATAAAAAAATAAAATCACCTTATGTAGTTGCTTATTATCTGCCCTCCCCCAACTAGATCTAAGCTTTGTGAAAGTAGGGCCATTATTCATTTTGTTCACTGTATTCTCAGTATCAGAACATGGTATGGCATACAGAGAGCCTCAATAAATGTTTTTTCAATTAATCTCAATTGCATATGTACAACAGAGTTTTTTAAACAGTAGTTTTAAAGTATATTTGCCAGTTATTTCAGTTTTTAAATTTTCATTTTGCTAACTCAACTGTAAATCAAAATTTTATTCTTGCCACCCAACAGTACATACAGAGAAAAAGAAACAGCTCTGTTTTCCTTGTCGTAATTGCTAATGGATTGTGGGCACTAAACCCTACGATCAAAGGGATATGTTGATTAAGAAAGAATATAAAGGAAAACACAACGTGGGTAATGAGAAAATATGACTTTATTCAGAAGGCAAAAAATAACAAAATACAGATTCTAAAGTTGAGTATATTTGCTTTACCAAGACGTTGTTTTTGTTCTCAAGGGCAGCCTCATGAAAAATCTAGGAGAGAAAACGAGGCTAGGACACCTGTGGTAAATTACAAAAATGGCTACAAATATCTTTCTCAGATGCACACCCCTTCACAGTGTGACTTTGCAGCTGTTTCTTTTAAGAAATAGGGTCTTCGTATTTGTTTTTGAATCTGAGTTTAGCCATGGAATTTGTTTGGGCCAATAGGACATCAGTACCCACGATGGAACTAGATGTGTGAAAAGTGCTTGTGCATTAAGGCTTGTACTTTCTCCATATTTTTCTAGATTCCTGAGACCACCACGTGAATAAGCCTGTAACAGCCTATTGAAAGATGAGTCACCACATGCAACAGGCTAGTTGTCTCGGCTGAGCCCAGCAACAGCCAGTCACATGGGTGATGCCATTGGAGACTATCCAGCCCATAGTAAGCCGGTCCAGATCAGAAAAACTGTCCCGCCAACCCACAGAATCATGAAAAATAATAATTGCCTATTGTTTTAAAACAATAAAGTTTGATGTGCTTTGGTACACAGTAAAAGTTACTCTTCCTCTGAAATACTAGCTGTTGATAATAAAAGGGCTAAAAGCATCACCAATATTGAGAAAATGAGAAATTTTTCCAGTTGAAGTGAGAATTAAAATAACTAGAAAATTACAGTAATAGAGAGGAGTTTATAAGAAGATGACTGTTGTAAGTTTAATTTTAAATTCTAGGGCTTAATTTCGTTTAAGGGGTTAATAAAAATATCGTTTTAAAAAAGAGCTAAGTATATTTTTATAGAAAAGTAGTTTGCACATAAAAGCCACAGCTATCAAGGACTTTGCTAAACCGATTATTATTCTCCACATTTCTAAACTGATAAAAGGCAAATTTTGTTTACTCAAGTGACGAAGAATCAGATTCTTCTCTTAGAAATGTTTTTTTCCTCTGAAAAAAAATTTTTTTTGTACTTTAGGTTCTGGGGTTCATGTGCAGATCATGCAGGATTGTTGCACAAGGACATACACGGCCAGGTGGTTTGCTGCCTTCATCCCCCCATTAGGCAAAGGACTAAGTCTTTCATCACCTTATCTGGCAGGCCAAATAATAAATTTGAAGTAATTTTCCAGTGTTTAGGTACAGAATATTAGCATGACCATGTAGAATGTAAACTAATGTAAACCACTAATAATACTTTCTGAGCTTTTCAGTGAAAAACATTTCTCTCATTTATAACCCGGAAGAGATTACATCTTATGTGCCTCTTACTGTAGCCTAGAAGACCTCGGATAAGCTCCTATTTCCACACTGATAACTTTAGAAATTCTGATGGCTTTCATCTGAAGAAGACTCAGATAATAAAGAAATGTAACAGGATTTTAAAAATTAAAGTTTTGAAGTCAGAAGATACAGTATATGTGAAATTCCAAAACCCAATTACCATTTGCATAATTTACAAAGACAGCATCAAGACGTTGCTCCTGGAGTCTTGAGCTGCCTCACACAGTAATAATAATACAGACAGATCTGCAGAGAGGGGAAAACTTTTGAGATCTTCACCTTTGGAGAGAGCGGGCTGCTATGTTGTGACTGAGGGATGAGAGAGGTGGGAAGAGTAGGGTAGGTGGTACCTCCTTCACTTCAAGCATAGTGAGGGGGATTTCATGCTTGTGAGATCACAAGGAGAACCACAGCAACATTTCATGCAGGTGCAGGTCTTAGAGAACTTGCGCTAGCTCACACTGAGAGCCAACACAGATAGCGGCGTGAGCCACAGGTGTGCAGATCAGATGTTGCTTAAAAGGGAGAGGGAGCTCGTGTGAGTTATCGTGGGTCTCCTGGTGAAGCAGAGTGACCTTGGAAAATGAGAAGTTGAAAGTAAACACTACATTCCTAGGAGTGGAGAAAGGCATTTGAAGGGGCCACCAGCCATAGACCCAGGCAGTTTCCCAGTCCACAGGAACTGAAGAGAGATCCCAGAAGGGAACTGAGAGTGGACAAAAAATATCCACAAGAAAAGTCTGCTTTCAACCTATGATATGATCAGTGAGTGTGAGGTCAATTCCCCAAGGGTCCAGTTCACATAGGAACCTTCTGTTTTTTTAACCTTTCCTCCCTCCTAGCTCCAGCCTTGGAGGGGTCAGCACTGGGAGAAGGGACTAGGTAGAGAAAGGATAAAAAATATAGAGAAGCTGCCAACCACTGTCCCGCAATCCCCACTATGCGTTGTCAATGAGCAAGAAGGGGGTTGAGCATATGACTGATAATCAAGTGCCAGAGTTCTGATTACCTATGTATTTTAATATCTGAATTAAGATTGTATTATGACTTTAACTATAGTATTGCTATCTGAGAGGGAACTGAAAAGAGAAGGGCTTGCTAAAATTTTCATCTGAAGAAAAATAAAAGATTACACAAGAAAAATTGCAATTTGGCCACATCACAAACTAGGCTTACTTAACATACTGATTACACTAATAATGTTGAGTTTACAGATTGCATTTAGAAAAATACATTTTGTAGAAATTTAAATTTGAGGAGCTTCTAAGGTTCTGTAGGAAAGTACAGTGCCTTTTTCCTATCCAGTACTTACAGACTGAACTGTATTTCCTAAAATTCGTATGCTGAGGTTCTTTACCCCCAGTACCTCAGAGTGTAACTATATTTGAAGATAGGATTTTAAAGAGGTCATTCACTTAAAATGGGGTCATTAGGAGATGAAAGACCACGTGAAGGAACAAGAAGAAGATGATCATCTACAAGCCAAGTAGAGAGGACTCAGAAGCAGCCAACCCCGGTGACATCTTGCTCTTAGACTTCCAGCCTCCAAAACTATGAGAAAATAAGCTTCTGTTGTTTATGCCATCCAGTCTGTAGCACTTTTCCTGCAGCCCTAGGAAACCAATAACACTATACACAAATAGGAAGAGAAGAGGAATTTAGTAATTTGCAGGACATTTGTGTAAGGTTCGATTTAATTTCTGAAAATTTCCCTTGACCTATTATAACCTCTTTCCCTCTCAAGTATAAAATACAGGTTCAAGCACACTAATTCTAGTATTCATCACTACTGTAGCATGCTTTTCTCTGAGAAACGACTTAAGGTTCTTTGGAGAATTCGTAAACTTCTCATCATCCTTCATTCTATAGTCAGGAACCATCTATGATATTAATCAATCAGGTATGAGGCTTCAGTACAGTGTAGGATGACTTTGGAGTATATTATTAATATACCTCTGTTGGAAATAGATTAGGAATTGTATTCCTGTCTGCATCAGAGGAATTAGGTTTGATATTATACAGAATTAAGGTGCAGGACTATTTTAATTCACAGTCTACTTTTTACTTGTTAGAAGTGTTTCAGCAAACAACTAAGAACAGTTAGAGAATTTGGAAGCGAGTTTACTGCAGGAAACCTCACGTCTCTATACTATTGATGTGATTTGTCTATGATGAGAAAAATTTTTTAAATGCAATTAAACTTGTTAAATAGCTAGTGTGAGAAGGTATAACCCACCCAAACCAAACTCATTGTATTTTGTAGGCATTAGCTAACATTTAATGGACAGTCTTACATAAACTCATTCACCAAAGCAATTAACTCATTAACTTGGGAATACGGTTTTTAGTTTCAGGAAGTTCTACCTGAAGTTTTACTAATTTCACAGTATTCAAATTGAAGTTATTGTACAGGTAAAAAGGTCAGCTCTAAATATCTATATTAAAATAGTTTGAGCTAATTGTAATTCCACTTCCATGATGTGGTTTGACCAAGGACTTATATTAGAAGTACTTAAGCAGATTCACAGCTGTAGCTTTTGAGGAAAATGTAGACTATATTTGATGATATCATTGCTGACATTTCCATGCAAAAATGTAAAGCTATAGCTTGCAAATAGTTAAGTTAAAGTCTTATATTTTCACAACACAATGACAACTCTTCCAGTCAAAGGGCATCTATTTGGAAATGGAGATGGAAAATAACAGTTATTATCAATAGTAATACAATACTCCTAGGTCTGACAATTATGGATAATACATGAAAAATGTAGTGATTCCTAGCTGTGTGACCATAAGCAAGTTTCTTCTCTGTGCCTTACTTTCCTTATCTGCAACATGAGAGCAACAGTACCAATCTCATAGGGTTATAAGAATTAATAAGTAGATACGTATAACTACATGAGTACGTATAACTCCATGAGTACGTATTACTGTAAAAGATGAACAATAATCTCAAACCTTAAGGAGAACCTACATGCTTGCAGTACATTGATTGAGGGACCAAATTAATGACCTCCCTGTTTCTACCCTCCTCATAATACGACTTTCAAACTTCCCCTATCGAGAAGTAAAATTTATTTCCTCATCTTTTAAATCCAGGCTGGACTTGTCACTTGCTACAACCAACAGAAAGTGGAAAAAATTCAAGTGTGACAATTTTGAGACCAGGCCTCTGCTCTTCCTTGGTTCCCAGTCTTTGCCATGAGAACATGCCTGCATCCTTCCACTGGGTAACGAGAGACGTGCAGCCTAATTACCTACTACTGCTCTAGTTATGAGCAAGCTAACTCCAAACATAAGAAAGAGTCCATTCTGGAGTAGCCAGGCTGCAGACGACTTACCAGCTTACTGCAGATGTATGCAGAAACTAGCCATGATTAGCTAAACAGAGCCCACATTAAGAGCAAGCCCAGAAGAAATTTATTGCCCACAGACTAAAAGGCAATAATGGTTTGCGAGTGGCGTGTTATGTATGAATAGCTAAGCAATGTAACATTCATTGCCAACTTAGTCTTAACCCTTAACTCAAGAACATGATTCTGAGAGTAATCCCCCAAAAGTAGGGTCCATACTTGGTATATGTAGAACCTACATAATTGCTTAGGGCTTGTGGAGGTGGAACTGCGTTTTCTTTGAATGCAACTCTATACAGACACTTAGAGACCACCAAAGCCAAATCCTGTTTTAAAAATATATTTTGTTTGGCTGGTAAAACAAACAGTACTTTTAAAAGCTTTGGATTTGATTCCTTTTAGGAGGTATACATATTCTTCAGTATGCTGCATTCCTACCAATTCCTATTAATTTAATCAGCCCAATTTACACGTTACTTGCCTGACCATATGGGTATTTTGAGTTGCAATGCTTGGTATAGATTTTGACTGTAGGTTTTTGTAGTTTTTTTTTTCAAGTAGTACATCTCTAATTCAACACAGTAACAGAATTTCTAACCAGCACACTAAGGCATGAAAAATTAAACAAAATGTACACAGATTTAAAAGGAAAAAATAAAACTGGACCATTTGTAGATGACATAATGATCTGCATAGAAAATAGCAAGAAACCAATGAAAATAAATTCTAGAATTATTAAATGAGTTTAGCAAGTTTACCAAGGGTATAAAATCAACATTAAAAATCAATTACATTTCTATATACTAGCAATAAACATATGGAAACTGAAATTTTAAAAACTGTCATTTACAAGTTCTCAACAAATATTTAGGTATAAATATAACAGAACTTGAAACGAACATATGCTGAAAACTATAAAATGCTGATGAAAGAAACGAAAGAAAACCTAAGTAAGTGGAGATGATGTACAAATTATGTTCTTGGATTAGAAGACCGTAAAAATGGCAGTTCTTCCCAAATTGATCTGTAAGTTTAACATAATTTCTATCCAAATCTTGGCAAGATATTTCATATAAATATCTTGTATAAACAAGTTTCTCTTAAAACTTACATGGAAAGGCAAAATAATTAGACTAGCTAATACAATTTTTAAAAAGAATAAAATGGGAGTAAACATTCTACCCAATACTATATCTTACAATATAGCTACAGTAATCAAGAACAGCATAGTACTGAGAGGTTAAATACATAAATCAATGGAACACAATGGAGAACACAGAAATAGACCCATAGATGGATGGCTCATTTTTGACAAAGGTGCAAAGGAAGGATTGTGAGTGGAGGGAGGATTGTCTTTTCAACAAATGGTGCTAAAGCAACTGACACCTATAGGCAAAAACAAACAAAAAACTCAAAGAATAATATAAGCCTCATATCTTATATAAAAATCAATGCACAACAGATCATAGGTTTGAACAAGTAAACCTAGAGCATAAACCTATAAAACTTTTAAAATAAAACATAGGAGAAAATCTTTGGGACCTATAACTAGGTAAAGAGTTCTGGCCAGACACGGTGGCTCGCGCCTGTAATCCCAGCACTCTTGGGAGGCCAATGGGGGTGGATCACTGGAGGTCAGGAGTTCAAGACCAGCCTGTCTAATGTGGTGAAACGCCTCTACTAAAAAAATACAAAAATTAGCTGGGCGTGGTGGCAGGCACTTGTAATCCCTGCTACTCGGAAAGCTGAGGCAGGAGAATCACTTGAAGCTGGGAAGCAGAGGCTGCAGTGAGATGAGATCTCGCCATTACACTTCAGCCTGGGTGACAAAGTGAGACTCTGTCTCAAAAAGAGAAAAAAAAAAAAGTTCTTAGATATGACACAAAAGGCACTATTGGCCAGGTGTGGTGGCTCATGCCTATAATCCCAACACTTTGGGAGGCCAAGGCGGGTGGATCACGAGGTCAGGGAGACCAACCTGGCCAACAAGGTGAAACCCCGTCTCTACTACAAACAAAAAAATGAGCTGGGTATGGTGGTGGGCATCTGTAATCCCAGCTACTCAGGAGGCTGAGGCAGGAGAATCATTTGAACCCAGGAGGCGGAAGTTGCAGTGAGCCCAGATCGTGCCACTGCACTCCAGCCTGGGTGACAGAACAAGACTATGTCTCAAAAAAAAAAAAAAAAAAAGATAAATTACACTCCATCTCAACCAAAGGCTTTGCTCTATGAAAGACCCTGTTAAGAGGATGAAGAGACAAGCTACAGACTAGAGAAAATATTTGCTAACCAAATGTGACAATGGACTTGTATCCTGAATACACAGGCACTCACTCCTTGCTTAGCACAGCCGTGCAACCATAAAAATGGCCATACAAGCTGAAACCACACAGCACAATCTAAATCTTAGTGGGGAAAGTTATGATTGTTCTATGGCCTTTAAAATTTTGTTAAAACTTTCTTATTATTGGCAACAAATGTACAGGTAAATTTTAAAAGTAGTAAAACTAATATTTACTTGAGTACACTTTAAAGCATTAGAAATTTTTAGAATTAAACTGATTTATATCTTTAGACATCAGTAATAGTTTGAGCGGTGTCTTCTCATGATATAACTTACAACAGAGCAAGCATCTTTTCTTTGCTTGGTGAACTGTCATATTCCTCTCTAAGTTTGGATCAGCTTTTGACGTTTTACCTCCTGCATTTTCAATGTCATGAGATATCTTTAAGAATTCCTTAAATGTGAAGATATATTTCACTTCTTCGGGACATCTTCCCCTCTTTCCTTATGTCAGCAGTTTTGCTGTCACTAAATTTCTCTGGCTGCATGCATAAGCAGAGTCTCTTGCCTGAATGGCAGCAGGATCAACATTCTCAACCATTTCATCGAAAAAAATTCCACAAACAGTTAATTCAAGTTTCACTTCCAGTGTTGTAACTTTTTGTTTCCGTGCTGTACTTTCATCTCTGTGGCCAAGTCTTTCAATTATCCACTTTTGTAAAATGTCAAGTGGGTTTATTACTGGGAGACAAGGAAGCAACAAAGCCAAATCTTCGCTTTCCGTCTTAATAAGAGATGTGCAACGGTCAGTCATGACCAGACTTTCAAAGAAGTAACTGGTCACTGATCGTTAAACGTTTGTTATACTGCGATCTGTGGACTGAAGAAGTAGTACCGTATGCAATCACTCACAGTTAACACGTCACAATAACTTCAATTTCAACCAGTTAAGCCATGGGAAGTGGAAGTCATGCATACTGGAACTGTGCAAAGTGAGGGCTGCCTGTATAAATAACTCTCAAAACTCAACAGTAAATATATATATATATATATATATATAACAAATTACACAGTAAGCAAAAAACATGAGCAGACATTTCACCAAAGAGAATATATATTACGGATAGCAAATTAATACCTGAATACATACTCAACATCTTTAGCTGTCAGGGACAAACTAAAACCATGATGCTATTTCACCAAATACCCATTAGAACAAGTAAAAAGCATTTTTTTAATCCTGACAATATTAATGCTGGTGAGGATTTGGAGATATACTAGTGGCACAGTCATTCTGGAAAATAATTTGGCAGTTTCTTAAAAAAAAAACAAACATACAATACCATACAACCCAGCAACTGCATTTTGAGCTTTTATCTCAGCAAAATAAAAACTTATGCCTACAAATTCATGTGTGCATGAATGTTCATAGCATCTTTAGTTGCCATAGTCAAAACCTAAAACAACCCAAATGGCCTTCAGTGGGTGAATGGTTAAACAAACTTCAGTACATTCATATCATGGAAGATCAGTCAGAAATAAAAAGGAACAACTATTGATACATGCAACAACTTGGATGGATCTTCAAGGGAATTACGGTGAGTGAAAAAAGCCCATCTCAAAGGTTACATCCTATATGATTTCTATTATATTCTCAAAATAACAAAATTACAGAGATGGAGAACAGATTGGCTGGTTGTCGAGAGTTAGGAATGCGGTGATGATAAAAGGATGAGGTTTGGTGTGACTGTGAGGTAGCACAGGGGATCTTTGTGTTGATGGCACAGTTCTGCATCTTGCTTGTAGCTGTGGTTATACAAATCTACTCCTAATAAAACCACACAGAACCACACACACACACACACACACACACACACACACATACAATGAGGGCATGTGAAACTGGTGAAATCTGAATAAGGTTTGTGGATTGTGCCAATGTGTTACTTTGATATGATATGCCAGGCTGTACTGGTTACGTAAGAGACTACCACTGGGAGTAACTAGGTGAAGGGGGATTGGGGCTTCTCTGTCCTATTTTTTTGCAACTTGTTATGAATTTATAATTATTTCAAAATTAAAAGTTTAAAAAAATGACCTCCAACCCAGTGGTGTCACTTTTAGGAATTTATCTAGGATACACCCATACATACGTACAAAGAAGTACACACATGAATGTTCACTGCGTCCCTGTTTATAATCGCAGAAAGACTGTACTCAACCCAGACTCTCTTCAGTGCTGGCACAGCCATAGGTTGATGGAGTATGCAGCCAGTTAAAAGGAACAAGACATTTACTATATAATGAATATTTACCTCAATTAAAAACAATTTAAGAAGACAGGAAAAAAGATGCACTATAAGAGGACAAAGTAAGATACAGAAGAATACTAGTATTTGTGCTAAGAGAGGGAAAGAAAGAGAGGTATTTATACATCAGCTCATTATCTACAGAACAGGGCTGGAAAGGTCCCAGGAATCTTCACACAGTAATTACCTCCAGAAAGAGAAACTGGGTGCCCTTCACATTTTGTAGCATGTGAATAAATCAATATTTATTAATCTAAAGATTCCCAATACCATCACCCCGGTTTCATACTCAGGCCAGTCACCAAGACTTTATCAAATCTCTCTCTCTCACTCTGGTTTCCACAGGATTACTTTGCCACAATGCTGTTTTCCTCTTTATGCTCCTCCTGACACTGAATATACTAATGTAAACCACAATTCTAACACTTGACCCTTCCTGTTGCAATATACCTTCTACGACATAGTTTACTTACCACTCTGAAAGAAATCTCTCATGAGCAGCATACCCCATATATCAGTCTGGATCCAATCAGGAGGGAGACAAAAACCACACCAGTAATTTTTTTTTTCCCATAAAATTGAGATCCTGCACAAACCAGTAATTCAAATAGAGAAAATTAAATATCAAAAATTGTTAATAAAAGATGGCTTACTAAAAGTGATAAAGAAGATTCTAATGGGTACAGAAATAAAAATAGGAGAACAAATACTAAGAACTTCTGAGTCATCAGCCCCCAAGCACTATTCCGGGGTTGAGATTCAGAACTCACTGGAGAGGGCATGGTTGCCACAGGAACTTGGGCTGTAAATGGAAGAAATTTACCACACGGAAAAGTCCAGAGCTGATCGAAGCATAGCACCCCACCAGGTGGTAGAATCACTGGAGGTTCTGGGTAGGCCAAAGGTGTTCTGTAGGGACATTTTATCAGCAGAGAAACTTGAAGGTGTGGGCTAAGACTGATCTATGAAGGTAGCTGAGGTGAGACTGACCTTCTACAGGCCAATCTGCTGGCAGCCAATCAAATAATAGCACACCAGAGCTAGAAAGAGAAGCCTATTCCCCTTGCTATTGCCTTACTGTGTCCCTCCAACGACAACGCCTAACACCGAGCCTGCTAGCAACGGAGAAACCTATACAAAGGTCCAGTTTCAATACTGCAAAGCAAGGTGGCCCTTAGTGCTCAGAGACGACAAACTGGTAACTGGTACACCTCACAATTTTGAAGATGAATTACAGTGTGGTGAGTGCTATAACTTAATGATGTGCTGATGTTATAAAAGTATGGAAGGGAGAAAATGTTTTTAGTTACTCCTTACTAGATATTGGTATAATTTCTTAGTCTTCCATATATATTTTTTATGTGTGTTCATCTCTTCAGAGACAATCCGTGACCATCCCCATATAGGTAGATTTCAAGGTTTTTTAGTATGTGTGTGGAAAATGATTTGATTTGCATAAATCAATGAGAGCGTGGATAACACTAATGTAAACATATCGTTTTTCAATTAGTTTTAAGAGCATTAATTCTGGTCTTTTTTTTTTCTCATATGGGATAATACTAACAGTGGCAAATACTTTATGCTGTTCATAATGTAAAGAATCACAAAAACACATCTGGTATTTGATATGAACAAACTAAGGTAGACTTCACAGATGTGAATTTCAGCTGAGACATAAAGGGTAAGAACACATTCCAGGCAGGAAGAAACGTTTACTGAGGTATGGAGTTGTAAAAAGGAATGATGTGTTGAGAGGCTGCAAAACAGTGTATGTGGTGCTCACATCTTTGGGAGGGAAGCATTAGCTGAGTGAGGCTGAAAGGTAATTAGGCTGTAGGTTTTCTGAATTTTGTTAAACATGTACATCCCTAAGCTATAACCCACAAAGGCCTATTTAGTAAGTTTGGGGCAGGGGCCAAGGAATCTGCATTTTAATCACACAACTACCTACCATTGGATGCAAATGCTCATGACCCACACATGATAAATACTGTCTAAAAATATTATTACTTAGTGCTATAGGTCTCCAAATTAGGGCATACACACCTCAGGGACCATGCATGATAATTCAGTGGGGTGCTAGAAGATACAAAAATATGTATTTGTATTTAAACTTTATTAATAGTTAACATATGGGTACGGATGCCTTCATTTTATCTGTATATAAAGTGAGGGAAGGACAAGACCTGACAGTGAAGTCCTCATTCCCTCATCAGCACACCGTGACAGACAAGTTTACAGACATTGCACAAGTGAAAAAGTAGCACAAAAAGATTTCTAAAAAGAAATCAATAGATTAAAAGATAACAGTAATAATGCAAGCATATGGGAACAAGGAAATGGCACAGTTAACCCTTCTCCTAAATCTAAACTAGCTGTGCCAAATTACAAGGATAAAAATTATGAAATCAGATGACCAGCAGTCTGTGAATACTTTTAGAAAAAACTTTGTGCTATGTTAAGAACATTTTGAAACACCTTGAATATTAAAAATATTGTATTTTGTGCTTTTGTGGATGAAAACATATTATCTACCAAAACTTTTGTATCTTCACAATATAACAACTTACAAATAATTTCCTGACCTATTTAAAAATCTCCAAAACCTCAACAGAAGTTGCTTTAAAAAATATTCCGAAGTGTTTCACTGCGTTTTAGAAAGGTATTTATTAAAAATATGTAAGTTCTGATTAGTTGCAAGAACAAATGTTGTTCATCTTCCATGAAGGCAAACGTCTGTTCTCACTAGGGTTGAGAAATTTAGAATGCTTTGATTCACTCTGCTCCCCTAGCTCAGCCATCACTTCTACATTTTGCTGACACACTTACTTTATCAGTACTAATACTGATAGTTACTGGTATGAGATTTTTCCATGTATTATCTCTTCTACTTGAAGATTGCTTAACACTTGGTGTTATAAATACCCAATTACTCTATCAAAGAATACAGGTCTTTGTTATAATTTGTTGCTTGTTTAAAGTTCTTATTTTCTTTATGGGAAGCAATACACACAGAGATGTACCATTTGGATCACTGCATATTCTCACGATGATCTTCCCTGTAAAAGGGATTCTTGGTGGCTGTCTTCTCTAAAGTCTAGATATGTAATTTTCTTTTTCCTTTGTAAATTCTTTTTACCCTGAAATTTAAGAATTTGAGTATCTTCTCCTACATGTGTAACAGCATCTCAAACTCAACATTCCAAAACTAAACTGATTCCTCCAGCTGCTACCATGGCAAAATCTGATTTTACACAATCTTTCCCATCATAGTATAAACAGAAACTCCATCCTTTCAGTTATTTAGGCAAAAAAAAAAAAAAAAAGTAATGTTTTTTATTTATATCTCACACACTGTATCCTATCCATCTACTTTCAAAATATTTACAGAATCTCACCATTTGCTTTCCTCCACTGATACCACACTGGTCCAAGCCTGTATCATTTCTTGTCTGTATTAATGCAATACCCAATCATCTGGTCTCCTGGCTTCTGCCTCTGCTACCAACAGACTGTATTCTTCAACAAGGTTGAGTCAATTATTCGCCAATCACGTGTCACTATTCTGCTTAAAACTACTCACATGGCTTCCCGTATGTATCAGTAAATTGAAGTCAAAAGGCTTACATTCATCTACAAGGCTCTGTAATCTTGTTCCCCTGCTGCCTCTGCCCTCATCTCTCACTATTCTTGCTCCCCTCCCCCACTAGCCAAGTGGACTCCTTAACAGTCCTTGAAATGGCAGGTATGTTCTGCTTGTCTCAGGGTTTTTGAACTCCCCGTTCCCTACCTGCAGTGCATCCCCCCCCATATTTACCACACTAGATCCTTCAGTTCAAATTGTTGCTCAAATGTCTCACCTGAGACGTCTCTGACCATTCATATAAAATAGTAAATCCTGCCACTACCCTATCCAAACATAGCCTAGTCAGCCTACTATGCTTTAATTTTTTCTGTATTATTTATTTCCATCTGAGACACATTTATTCATTTACTTCTTTCCACCCCATGAGGGAACTACCATTGCTTTCTTCACCCTGTATTCCCAGCAACTAAACTAGTACTTGTCACTGCAGGAAATAACAATAAATATCTGAATGAAGTATCTGCCCAGGTGTGTCCCCACCCTCCCCAGCCCCCCACCCCCCATTGCTCGGAACCTATGAGAGAGCCCTTTTGAACTTGTTAAATCTCCCTGTAGTATTTAGTAATTGTACCCTTCTATATCTCGTTTCCCTTTTTCTCCTTGTGGTTCTTCACTTATTCACATTAAATATTTTAGACTCATCTTCTAGGCATTTTCATTTTTGAAATCTCCATGTCTTTGGGTTTTTACTTTCCCAGAGATGATTACTACATGATATTCCAGGCCACTAATTTAGTCCCCAGGAGTGGCCATGCCTCTCTTTTTCTACCACATTTTAATGTGGTTTAATTGCTAGAAAATTTATTTATACTGACTGAATTTTCTCAGGTGCTTTTTCAAAATTAAAGTTGTCAGCCATCTCCGCCAGCAATTCTTTTTACCATCCATTTCTTCTGTGTTCCTGCTTTCTGTAGATGCTATTTTTCTTTAGGTTTTCTCCTTTTTTGTCCACTCACTCCTCCTTTAGCATAAACCAAACTGTGGGACACTCTGAGTGGAAACAAACTTGTGAGCAATAGAAGGCAGTTCTCTTCTGTAGGCTGATTATCTACTAACCAGCAAGTTGCCACTCCTCATCACAGATGACAGGAAGAAAATCTCTTCCAATCTCTTTTTTTTCTATTTACTTGCCCTCCCTCAGCCTCATGGGGAGATGTGGAATTGAGCCCACCACGCAGCAACCAAGCAGGTACTCCAAAGCTAGTCTTCCGAGTACCATACACGTGAACTGCAACGCTTTTCCTCTAAATCCATGTATCTTTGAAAGCGAGGCTCTTTCAGTCAGATCCTTGCTGAAGGCTTCATAACTGCCAATCTACAGACCTTCATCTGGATTAGAGGAAGAAAATCAAAGACAAGCTCTCCTTTCCATATTCTGGTAGAATCAAGGGACTGTATACACTCCTATTTGCCAAAGGCTCCGGGCTCAAAGCAGCTGCTCTATTCAAGAGAGGGTAGTTGCCAAATGGAAACAAAGATTGAGGGGAGGGAATTTAAGATACATAATCAAACCATCTCCCTAGAACCTATTTAAAATGAAAGGTGTGACTAAAGAGGGTGGAAAAAAAATACAGGGTGACAAGATGAAAATATAAGAAAGAGAGAAAAGTCATAGTGCAAAACGTATGACAGAGTAGGAGAGGTGCAGGAGAAATACGTACGAATAGACAAGTCCCTGACAGGTGACAGGGTGTTTAAACACCAGAATAGGAGGAAACAAGGAAAAGATTATGACATGTATACGCGTGTGTGAGATACAGCGTTAAGAAGTCCATGGCTTCTGTTTCCTCTGTCATGAAAAGGTGAGGTCACTTCTGGGTGAAGACAGTGTAGCTGGATCACAGCTGGATCATTAACTAAGGAACCAGCAATGGACTGAGCAACAAGGAAAAATTCAAAATCAATTGCTAAAAAAAGAAAAGATAAACAACTTCATGCTAATATGGAAATGGATTCGGTAAGATTTAGATAAAGTTCAGAATAGCATCTAACCACCATGTAGTTCACTTCCTACATCACTGTAGGAAAAGAAAATTCACAACCTCCTAAGAATTCTCCCCCAAAACCCAGAACAAAGCCAACTGAGGAAATCAGCAGCCCATAGAAAAGTCAAAGAAAAATCCTCAAAACTGAAAATCTTTTCCTCCCACACCAAAATCTCCAGGGATTCCTTTTAGCCAGCAGCCCACCATTGAGAACCACTCACTCAGGATGTTCTTTCTTATCTTAGGAATGAGCCCAACACCAGCACTTAATGAAAACTAAGAGCGCAGAGCTCAGACTTTCCAACAAAGGTTTTACCCTCTTTCAGTATCATTAAGCTACAGAAGTAGCAAAGAATACAAGAACTAGCCTCACATGGGAGCAAACTTAGAAAACAAGATTCAGAGAGGGTGGGAAGGCTGTCAAGTCTTGGTAAAAGCCCTCATAATCTAGGCTGATGGGACAAGCACATAATTCTTTTTTAACAATTTGGATGCTGAAGAAAGGCACTGAAATGATACCTTTAACATTTTATTAGTTCATCTTTAAATAGATTTTCTTTAAATATCTAACCAGTTTTTAAAGCATGGATCCTGTAAAGCTAGTGCCAACAGTTACCTTCTCCTTGTTGCCATTTTTCTTCTCACTCCTATGCTTGTCATTCTCATTTCAACACTTACAGGAATTGCAGCCCTATAGATCCTTGACTCCTCATTTTAAATACCTCCCCCTCTCTCAGTTACTTCCAAGGTCTTGACTTTTCTCATCAATATCAGATCACCTCTGAAGTCTTGACTTCACACATCCCATCCTCTGACCACCACCTCCTATCTTTCAGGCTCACTTCATTGCTGTTATCAGTTCACAGGACAACACCACTTTCTTACCATTCACCACCTCCCTCTCTATCATGTATTCCTTGAACAGCTTAGACTCCATGTTTCAGTACTACAATCATCACCTCGAAAATATCTTCAACTCCCTGGCTTGCTTCTACTTCCATCTAAACGGCTTAAAAATCTAACTGTAATTCTCAACATTTTTTTTTTGAGACGGACTATCGCTCGTTGCCCAGGCTGGAGTGCAATGGTGTGATCTTGGCTCACAGCAACCTCCGCCTCCGGGTTGAAGCGATTCTCCTGCCTCAGCCTCCCGAGTAGCTGGGATTACAGGCATGCACCACCACATCTGGCTAATTTTGTGTGTTTAGTGGAGATGGGGTGTCCCCACGTTGGTCAGGCTGGTCTCGAACCCCCGACCTCAGGTGATCCGCCCGCCTCAGCCTCCCAAAATGCTGGGATTACAGGCGTGAGCCACCGCACCTGGCCCTAACTGCAATTCTCTATACCTGAAATCAAGCAGCTAAATGTCACAAGAGAAAAAAAAAAATCACACTAGATTTGCCTAGCTTTGTTTAAATTCAAGACAACCCCAGAACCATACAATGCTGTCCAAATTAGTATTTTCCCATTAAGCTGAAGTTTTCTCCTCCTCAAATTCCCACATCAGACTGCTTTAGCCTTAAACTACTTTAATGCATCTCAATTCATTTCAACATCAGTGACCCTTACACTTCCTTTCTCTCCTTGGTAGTGCATTACGGAATAAAAATACATTATCTAAAAATACAAATATTTTTAAACTGTGTTATAGTCAAGCCCACTATAAACATTAGTGATGCTCAATTGTGCTAAAACAACTGAATGAGCCACAAGGAAGTTCACTTGATCTCCCCCAACCATGAACATACACTGACTCAATAAACACTTTCAAACTATTCCATTTTAAAGAAAAACGTTTATATTACTTATCAATTTTAAAAAAGATAAAGATGGCCATTTAGAGTATTAACACTGTAAACTCCATGAAGGCAGTTCTTCTGTGAGTATCCATTACCATATTTTATCAAAGTGAGTATGTTGTATAACGCAATGTTTTCACTTGTAATTTGTTGGCAAAATAATCACAGTTCAATAAAATATCCAAATGTAATAAAAAGTATCTCTCAAATGTCTTCTGCTTCACTGTGGTCTCAGCCCTATATTCATTAGCTACATAATAGAAATCGGCATTCGCTAGATGAGGGTGAATTATAAGCTATAAATAATTCTGTGTTAAAGGATCCACACAAGTAATTATGAGACAGCTTCAACAACAAAGCCTTCTTCAGAGCTACTTTATAATGTTTTCTAGGGTCATTTAAGAAAATAAAGAGGAAAAATTCTTCCAACTCACCATAAATGCTGATCATTACAGGATTAAATATAAAAGTATTCTTAAAAATGAGAGAAAAAAATGCTTATTTGGCAATGTGCTGTTATTTATATACTAGCACCTTTGAGCCTTAAAACCATTCAACAGCATTTACAACGCATGCTATATCTATTTTAGCTATAGCATTTACAACGCATGCTATATCTATTTTAGTCAACGAAAAGCAGGTGATCAAAGGAACAGAAGAGCAGAATAAAATACACATTTAGTGGGCACTTATTAAGTCTGAATAGAAGCCCATTAAACTCATCATTAAAGAAATTTAGTTGCAGAAGATTCACAATTATTGGTATCACTGACATGAAGATGCTGTTAATGCTCTGATTATATGAGTACAGTTTGTTTTCAAACAATAAAATGTTAAAATCAGAATGCTCAAACTGTAAAGGTAACGTAATTTACCAGGACACGTTCTTAATTCTATTACAATAACAACACGGAAAATTTGACCATAACCAAACTGTGAGTTCAGCAGAGCATGAAGCTGGCTACCACTATGAACTATGATTGTATACATTATTTAACTCATTAACAGAAACTGTAAATGGCTTTAATTCATTAGTTTTCAAAGTGAACACTTATATTTCATTTACTCCTCAGAGAAATACTATGCCTGACAAATCCCAATAATCTTTTCATGTAAAGATAATGTTCCAGCCCACAATACACCTTCTAACTTCTTGGTATAAATATTTCTGGGGGATTGAGGACAAAGGGAGAGTGGAAATGTCCCCAGTGCTCTTAACATAAAGTACGGCAACATGTTAATTTTATTGACAATTAAATCTAAAATTTAAAAGCCCCCAAACCAAACTGGAATCCAATTAGTGGAACAGGCCAGGCATGGTGGCTCACACCTGTAATCCCAGCATTTTGGGAGGCCGAGGCAGGCAGATCACCTGAGGTCAGGAGTTCAAGACCAGCCTGGCATACATGGTGAAACCCTGTCTCTACTAAAAATACAAAACTTAGATGGGTGTGGTAGCATGCACCCGTAATCCCAGCTACTTGGGAGACCAGGGCAGGAGAACTATCTGAACTCGGGAGGTGAAGCCTGCAGGGAGCTGAAATCGCACCACTGCACTCCAGCCTGGGCGACAGAGTAAGACTCCATCTCAAAACCAAACAACAAAAACAAAAAGAATGAGGAGAACATTTTATCAGTTCACATGGCACCCAAAACTTAAACTCTAATCAAGAACCACTCTGAGAAATAGCACCAACTGGCAGTTCAGAATCACTTACAGTGCTTACTCCATGTACGTGAACTGGATTACTTACTAACCACTCTAATCAGACTTAGAGGTTAAACAGCTTTCAGTAAATTTAAAGGGGACAGAAATGGGGAATTCAATGGCAAACAAAATCCTTGGACAGATCATGTGCTTAAATTTGACACAGCATCAACCCCACTTTCTGAATTTTGGCAATAAAAGTAGTTTTATTTCATTAGCTTTACTCATATAAAAATGCTTACGCTTTTCAGTAAATGGCACATATTTATAACTTCCAAGATGCCTTTATAAAGACTGCCTAAAATAATACACAGAAACCCAAAACACATAAAAATCCTGCAAGTATTATCTATTATGCACTTACTAAATATAAATCTTTATACATTTACTATACATTTTCAATTTTTCATTCGTTCTTATCCCAACAGACACCAACAATGGTGGAATCAACACACTTCCAAAGGTGGGACAACATGCCAGAACACACAGAACATGGCACTTCAAAATTCCTACTCGAATTCTTAAGTCAACTTTAGTCATTTCTCCACTTTTTATTTCTAAAGTGAATACACTATCATTAGAATAGCTGGGTGAATCTCAAACACAAGTGAATAAATAGTAGAAATTCAGTTAAATAATATTAAGGCTAATGTAATTAAACTTTCATGTTGTACTTTAAAAAAAAAAAAAGCAGCTGCCAACTTTTCAGTTGAGAACAAATTTCCATAGTTCTTATTTTATAAATTACTTCTCAGCATTCTATATGGACTTTAATCAGACAAACCAATAATTTCTTTATTAAGATTCTTTTTTCAAAAAAGTATGTGTATATGAAGGGCTTTAATAAACTTCCAAAAAATTAAAAATAAAAACTTTAAAAAGACTTCTCTTACTCATAATTTTGCATTTAAACAAGCAATTTCAAAACACAAAGTTGAAAGCTACTTCCTAGGCCATTAATTTGACCAGCTTTTGTAACTGTTGTATTTGTAATATTATAAAATACACTGCTAGTCTCAAAAAACTTTATATACTTTAGTGCAACAAATATTCTTCCTACCCCCCCCCCCCCCAAAAAAAAAACAGTGTAATAACTTTAATTTTTGTTAGCAGTCACAAAAATGTTTATTTAGGAAAAATATTCCCTTCAATATTTATTAGATAATGAATCTTATTTAAATGAATAGTTCACTTTTACTTTTCTGTGTAGACCAATTTAAAAGTATGCCACTTTCCTTTCACAAGCAAACTGTTTTTGTCTCATTCTGCATGGCAGATCAAAAATGAACATTTCTTTCTGCCTTAAAAATTAGGAGATTTTCCTCATTATGAATTAGTTATTTCTATATGGATTACTGTTGTGCTGCTAAAAACAAAAAGTTAGTAAAGGTTACGGACACATGGGAGAAAAAAACAAGCTATAATACTAGTTAATAAAGAAATACATTAAACATTATTTAAATATTAAACAGTAAAATACTCCTTCCATATTAATAAATAATTAAAAATTGCATTTGTCAATGGGAATACAGGCCAATACCACCAATAACAGGGATGGTCTAGTGCAAAGGGTGGCCACCAAACAACAACAACAACAAAACAAAAACCACACACACATACAGAAAAGAAGGGAGAGGAAATACATTTAATACTGGTATTGTTTCCAATAACAAATTAAACCAGTGATTCTGAATCCTTCCTGCACAAATTACCTGGAGAACGTCTAAAAAAAATACTGATGGATCAGGTCTCGTCTCAAATTACATGAAAACAGGAATGAAGATTCAGGCATGGGGTTTTTTTAAACTCTCCAAATGATTCTAACATGCAGTCAGGGTTGAGAGCAACTGACTGAAACCTACGTATTTCTTATGATTTCCTGACCGAGAAGAATGTACTATAAATGCAGAAACAGAACTTTCCTTTACAGGTTGGGCATACATGGGTATCTCCAGCTAGAAGTAACTTATGGGTAAGTTATTATACTTCATTTCCATTAAAGTATCTACTTATACCTCTCCTCATTCCCTGTAATTCTGTATTCTCAAACTCCAAAACCAAGTAGAGTCAAACTACATTTTTGTAATAAATTTGTTACACTGAAAATACATTATTCATTCATGCATATAAGTATTTGCTGAATGCCTACTATGTGCAAGGCACTGTGTTAAGTACTGCTATAGGACCATGTCATGGAAGAATGAATAGGGATTAGCTGAAAAATTTAGTTTTTTAAAATAAATGGCTAAAAAATAATGGAATGAAATTAATTCCATGGACCTAAATAAGGGACTAAATTGTCAGAGAGAAAAAAAGCAGTGCTTATACTAAGGATCTGATTTTAAGTTAGATGATCATCGCATATTTGGCCTTTTCCTAATGTTTTTCCATAAGCCTTTGAATATACATAAGGCAAATTCAAAATAGAAAAATAAACCTCATTCAAAGTAGATGTTCCTAATTTTAACCATATTCTGTATCAAGTAAAGTTCATTAATAAGTACAAATACCAAAAATCTTTATGGGAAGGTAGTTCATATAGACTTGTAGTAGTCTTGACAAGTAATCTTACATAGAAATATCACAGATTCTGGTCCTTGACTATTTCATCATGAAGAAAGTTTACACAACACGTAATTTATTCTGGAAACAGATTTATATGCTAAGAAAGCCTAATGTGAACAAATCTGAGTTTTATCTTTAAAGAAAGAAGACACTAAAAAGGGAGGAAAATAGGGGTAGAATCTATTCAAACCTTTAAATATGCTAAAATCTAGTAATTTAAAACACCAACTGTTCTCTTCTGAACGGCCTTGTAGATACCATGTGAATAAATATCTTTTGTAGTTACTAGTGGTATGGACTTCGTGATTACTTAAAAAATAAATAATTTCTTCTCATTTTTGTGACAGTGTTAAATTTCATAAAGAAGCTAGATAATGTCAGCTTAACACCTACGAAAGAGCTAAATTTTACCAACAATATGTTAACCTAGGAAAGAACTGCTGGGAATAAAAACGAAGAAAAAAATGACCTAAGACTGTGATCAGCAAAAATTCTGATGGCAAAAACAAGTTGGGAAAGTAAAGCTTTCTAGTTGCTTTTAAGTAAAATGAGTGAAATCAGGATTCAAGGAAAATGGTCACTTGTACCTTGGATGCAACATTTTGTCTAAAGTAGAGAAATAGTAAAATATTTTACTAAGTTAAAATATAGGTTTTATATTTTATACCATATTTAATACACACATAAAAATACCAGTGTTTTTCTCATTTCTTTTCAATTAAGCAAATGTGTTCTTTGGTGTCTGGGAGTTTATCAATATTTAGGGATAATGGAAGATAAGAACTCCAAGACTGACAAGCCTAAACCTAAAATAGAAGACTCAAAATCCTATACCATAAAAATTAGAATCAAAGGTGGACTAAAGAGAAAAGGAGCTTAAAGTCATACTGCAACAGGGCTGATACATATTCCTTCCCCAAATCATACTGTGGCTCCCAAAATAAAAAATACTACAGCCTATTATGGTTTTAATCTGCGTTTTGAAATTTTTTAAATGGAAAGATATCACAGATAGAAACATATCATTCTAAGTTTCAAAAATCACCAAAGTCAGTGAGAAGAATGTACATTCATTAAATGTAATCATTTGTAAATAAAGAAATCCTGAAAAGGCTGAACAGTTCAATCAAATTGAAGAATTGTTCTTGATTTTTCATTATTCTTTTTAAATAAAGAGTAAGTGTAGATATAGTGTACATACAGGTTGACATTTTGATTCATTCAAAATGGTCACATCCCTTTGCTTGGTTTTGGATGTTCCAGAGACTAAAATTTAATACCATTCATAACACAGTACTTTCAGTAAAAAGAATTATAGAGCAATGAAAAATCAGAAGCAAGATGGCTCAGAGAGCCTTATAATCTCTAAATATACACACATTTATAACCTGCATTTATTTTCTAAAGAAACAAATTTTAAGTAATGCTAATTTAACCAATGGAGAAAAAACTTCTATCAAAATATACAATTTCAATAACAGACTAGAAGGCTAATATTAAAAAAATACTTGTAAGCCAAAAAGTTTGCTTATATGGATGACAGGCATCGTCTCCTTGAAGCACAAAGCATCAAATAAGGTTTTATAAAAGATCAATCTGTGACCTTCTTCATCTTTAAGTTCTTGATAAATTCATAAAGCTTGAGTCTCAATTTCCAGAAAGAGAGGAGCCAAATAATTCAGAATCTCAAGTGGGATTTATGCTTTACCATGTACCTGAAAAAAAAATATGATGGTAGGTTATAATGACTACAGGAATTTCAGAATTTTTAGAATAACGCATGTAAAAATAAGTTGACATTTCTTAAATCAACAGAATAAAATGTTTTCTAGAAAACTGAAAATATAAGGACTTCTGGAATAAGCTAGAAATAACACTCCGCTTAAGTAATATAATCTAAAAGCTTCTAGCTAAAATAATATATATTTGTCACATCTACTGGGAGAGACTTACACCAAGATGTTACAGATTTTAAGCAGCACACGTCAAAGAGAATGGATTCAGTGGTATTTACTGTGAGCATACGCTATTCTTAAATCTGCCAACTACAAAACTGTTATTAATGTAAAGGGTTTTATCACATTATACTAGTAATTAAAATAAATTTTAAAATTTCATTTCTTTTCATGAACTATGTATAACACAATTGAGTCCAGAATCAGAGATCTTTCAGTACTTGCAAAAACATAGGGCCCTTAATCCAAAGTTTCTTGGATAGAAAATAAGGTTCAAAAAGGTCACACAGATAATTAGAGATTACAAAACCAAGACTAAAGTCTAAGACTTCTGACTCGATTTAGTGTTCCTTCTATCAAGCTGTTAAACTCGCCATCTCTTTCTGAAGTAACTATACAATAAAATTTTGTGAATCATTTATTGAACATAAGCATCAAATTAATGTTGAAAGAAGGAAATTAGGGAGTAAGATTCACAACTTTAGGAAACTTAAAAGTTAACTGAGGAGACAGAAAAATTACAATAAACCACAGATAAAGACATTTTAGAATACTAATTACCTGTCCAATGTTTCCCAAAATCGTAAGAACACTGGTCTATCCAGATGACGTTTGTGATAGCTGAGTTCTAATACTGTTACATCCCATTTCTGAACATTCGGATCCAGACGAACTTCATCGTACTTCAGATGGAAGGCTTTAACTATAGTGGGGGTGGAAAGAAGGAAGAATTTTTTACTCAAAATATTAACAAAATTATAAAAACATTTTACAGGAAATTTTTTAAAAATCCAAATACAATCAATATCTGGAATGAATTCAAGACATTAATCTGAAACCTAAAAAAAAAAAAAGAAAAAACCTTCTTCCACCAACTGAAGCCATAGTATAACCAAAGTGATTTTTTAAAAATATTATATTTAAAAATATTCAGGGTTTATACATGCCAGGCACTGGAGACTAAAATGAGGAATAAGGTAAGATAATATGCATATGGTCCAGTGAAGGACAATAAGAAAGACTGTAAGGGTACTAGGTTATTACAGAAACCCAAGAGTGCAACCATACCCTGCAGATACTGTGGGTTCAGTTCCAGACCACCGCAATAAAGTGAATATCATAATAAAGTGAGTTACACATATTTCCTGGCATCTCATTGCATATAAAAGTTACATTAACACTATGTCATAGTCTATATTCAGTGTGGAATAGCATCATGTCTGAAAAACAATGTATATGCCTTAATTAAAACATACTTTGTTGCTACAAAATGCTGACAATCATCTGAGCCTTCAGCAAGTCCTAATTTTTTTTTTGCTGGTGTAGGATTATGCCTCAATGTTGATGGCTGCTGACTGAATAGGGTGTGGTCTTTGATGAAGGTTAGGGTGACTGAGCAATTTCTGAAAATAAGACAATAATGAAGTTTGCGGCACTGACTGACTTTACCTTTCACAAAAGATTTCTCTGCAGTATGTGATAATATTTGACCGCATTTTACTTATAGAACTTCCTTAAAATTGGACTCAATCCTCTCAAACTCTGCTGCTTTACTACATTTATGTCATGTTCTAAATCCTCTGTTGTCATTTCAACAATGTTTACACCACCTTCACCAAAGTGCTCACTGGAGTGAATTCTATCTCAAAAAACCACTTTCTTTGCTCATCTGTAAGAAAGAACTCCTCATCCATTCAAATTCCAGCATGAGAGTGCAGCAATTCAGTCACATTTTGAGGCTCCACTTCTATTGCTAGTTCCCTTGTATTTCCACACCCTATCTTCGGTTATTTCCTCTACTGAAGTCTTGAACCCCTCAAAGTCATCCATGAACCATGAAGGTAGGAATCAACTTCTCCTAAACTTCTGGTAATGCCGGTATTTTGACCTTCTCCTATTAATCACAAATGCTCTTAATGGCATCTAGAATGGTAAATCTAGAAAAGTTTCAATTTACTTTTCCCTGATCCATCAGAGGAATCACTATCTATAGCAGCTACAGCCTTACAAATCTTATTTCTTAAATAAAAAAACTTGAAAAGTTTAAATTACTCCTTGATCTATGGGCTAAAGAATAGATGTTGTGTTAGTAGTCGTGAAAACAAAATTCATCTCCTTGAACATCTTCATTGGAGATCTTGGGTGAGCAGGTACATTGCCAATCAGCAATAATATTTTGAAACGAATCTTTATGAGCAGTAGGTCTCAACAGTGGGCTTAAAATATTCACTGAACGCTGCTGCAAACAGATGTGTTGTCATTCACGCTTTGCTGTTCCATTTCTAAAGCACAGGCAGAGTCGATTTAGCATAATTCTTAGTGGACCTAAAATATTTAGAATGGTAAGCGACCACTGGTTGCAACTCAAATTCCCCAGCTGTGTTAGCCCCTAACAAGAGAGTCAGTCTGTTCTCTGAAGTCTTGAGGCCAAGCACAGACTTCTCTGGTACATATTAAGTATACGAGATGGGATCTTCTTCCAATAAAAGGCCATTTCATCTACTATGAAAATGTGTTGTTTAGTGTAGCCACCTTCTTTAATAATATTTGCCATCTCTTCTGAATAACTTGCTGCAGTTATTCAGAAGAGATGGCGACTATTATTAATGTTATTCCGTATCAGCACTTGCTGCTTCACCTTATACTTTTATGTTACAGAGATGGCTTACTTTCTTAAATCCATGAACCATCCACTGCTACCTTTCAACTTTTCTTCTGCAGCATTCTGTCCTCTCTGAGACTTCACAGAACTGAAGAGCGTTAGAGCATTGCTCAGGATTAGGCTTTGGCTTAGCAGAATATTATGGCTGGTTTAATCTGCTAGTTATACCAATCAAGCTTTCCCCCGCATCAGCAAAAAGGTTGTTTTGGTTTCTTATTATTTGTGTGCTGACTTGAGTAGCACTTTAATTTCCCTGAAGTAGTTTTCCTTTGAATTCACAACTTAGCTACTTGTTTGCTATAACAGGCCTGGCTTTTGACATGCCTTCCTTACTAAGTTTAACCATGTCTAACTTTTGGTTAAAAATGAGACATGTGCAACTCTTCCTTTCACTTGAACACTTGGAGGCCACTGTAGGGTTATTATTGGCTTAATTTCAATACTGCTGTAACTCAGGAAAAAGAGAGACCTGAAGAGGGAGAGAGAGAGAGATGAGGTACTCACTGGTCAGTGGGGCAGTGAGAACAACAGTTCTCAATTTAAGTTTACCATCTTATGTAGGTGTGGTTTGTGGTATCCAAAACAATTTTAATAGCAACATCAAAGATGACTAGTCCCAGATCACCACTGACAGATATAAAAATAATGACAGTATGAAATAATGTAAAAATCACCAATACATAAGAAAGAGACAGAAGTGAGCAAACACTGTTGGAGAAATGGTGCCAAAAGACTTGATCAACACAGGTGCTGCCACAAACCAATTAAAAAAAAAAAATCTGCAAAGCCTGATAAAACAAAGCACGGTAAAACAAACCATGCCTTGTACCTTACACACACACAATAAGCTCAGTCAGAAAAAGCTTGCAAAGGCACTGATGTCTAACCTAAGATTTAAAGGCCAAGTAAGAATTAAGCCAGCACAGAACAAAAGTGACCTTGTGAATAAGATGATCGAAGAGAAAATGGATTAGTCTAGAAACTAGAGAAATTTAATAGAACTACATAGTGCAAAATAATACAGGGAAGGGATATATGTACCTAGAGGTTCTGAAAAATATTACGCTTGCAGGCCATACTAAGTTTTTATAATATTTAAGTGGCATGGAGAATCAATGCAAAGTATTTAGCAGAGAATAATGATAGTTTATTAAGCTAGAAGATAAAGAGAGAAATTTCTTCAATAGAACAGAAGATATGTGGGTGGCAAGAAATAAGTGGGGAATGAAAACTAACTAAATTTGTTAAGAAATGATGAAGAAAAAAAACCACTAGGAATTTTGGTGGTGTTTTTGGTAGCTACTATAAATGGGATTGCCTTCTTGATTTTTCAGTCAGTTCACTGTTCATGTACCGTAATGCTAGTGGTTTTTGTATGATGATTTTTGTATCCTGTACTTACTTAATTCATTTACCAGTTTTAAGAGTTTTTTGGTAAAGTCTTCAGGTTCTTCTAAATCTAAGATCATGGCATCTGCAAACAAGAATAATTTAACTTCCACTGAGGAAAAGACAGTCTTCAATAAATGATGCAGGGAAAACTGTGTATCTATACACAGAAGAATGAAACTAGATTGCTATCTCTCACCTCATACAAAATCAACTCAATATCTAAATGTAAGACCCAAAATTATAAAATGACTAGAAGAAAAGACAGAGGAAACACTTCAGAACACTGGTCTCAGAGAAGGCTTTATGAATAAAAGCATTGACAACAAAGGCAAAAATAAACGAAATATATCAAACTAAAAAGCTTCTGCACAGTAAAAGAAATAACAGAGTGAAAAGACAACCTAAAGAATGGGAGAAAATATTTGCAAACTACTTAACTGACAATGGATAAGTACCCAGAATATACAAGAAACTTAGAAAATTCAACAGCATAAAAGCAATCAGATTTTATAATGTGCAAATAATCTGAACAGACATTTCTCAAAAGATGACATAAAAACAGTCAACAAATGTATGAAAGTATGTTCAGTGTCAGGAATCATCAGGGAAATGCAAATCAGAACCACAATGAGGTATCATCTCACTCCAGCTGCGATGGCTATTACAAAAAAGACAAAAAATAATAAATGCTCCAGAGTATGTCAAGAAGAGCAACTCCTATACATTGTTGGTGGGAATATAAACTAGTAGAGCCACTATGGAGAACAGTCTAGAGGTTCCTCAAAAAACTACCAATAGGGCCGATTGTGGTGGCTCACGCCTATAATCCCAGCACTCTGGGATGCTGAGGCGGGCGGATCACGAGGTCAACAGATTGAGACCATCCTGGCCAACATGGTAAAACCCCATCTCTAATAAAAATTAAAAAAAAAAAAAAAAATTAGCCAGGCGTGGTGGTGCGTGCCTGTGGTCCCAGCTACTCGGGAGGCTAAAGCAAGAGAATTGCCTGAAACTGGAGAACGGAAGTTGCAGTGAGCCGGGATTGCACCACTGCACTCCAGCCTGGCGACAGAGCAAGACTCTGTCTCAAAACACAAACAAAACAAACAAAAAACACTACCAACAGAACTACCATATGATTCAGCCATCTCATTACTGGGCATTTACCCAAATGAAAGGAAATGAGGATAATAAAGAGACTTCTGCACTCCCATGTTCAATGCATTCTATTCACTGCACTATTCACAACAGCAAAGATATGGAATCAACCTAAGTGTCCAAAAACAGATAAATGGATAAAAAATGTGGCGTATATGTACACAATAAAATACTATTCAGCTATTAAAAAAATGAAATCCTGTCATTTGTGGCAACATGGATGAAAATGGAGGACATTATGTTAAGTGAGCCAGAAACAGAAAGTTAATCATTATAAGTTCTCACTTACATGTGGAAGTTAAAAAAGAGTTGATCTTACAGAAGTAAAAAATGGAACAGAAATGGTGGCTGGGAAGAGTAGATGTGAGGGAGGAATAGGGAGAGATTTGTTAAAGCATACAAAATTACAGCTGGATAGAAGAAATAAGTCACTATAGGACGACTACAGTTAACAATAATATGTAGTTTCAAATAGTCAGAAAGAAGATACTGACTATTCCCAAACAAATAATGATAAACACTTGAGATGATAGCCATGCTAATTACAATAACCTTATCACCATACGTTATATATATCAAAACATCACTATGTACCCCATAAATATGTACAATTATATGGCAATTTAAAAAGTTAAACTAAAAAATCGTAATCAAAGATAAATCTAACATTTATTGTCTACTACACAACATGC
Organism: Ateles fusciceps; assembly: GCA_036589455.1. Classification (NCBI taxonomy): domain Eukaryota; kingdom Metazoa; phylum Chordata; class Mammalia; order Primates; family Atelidae; genus Ateles; species Ateles fusciceps. The sequence continues at coordinate 4,276,159 of JAZHEH010000253.1, read as the reverse complement.
ACCAAAGAGAGACACAGTGACCAAGACAAAGTCTCCACCCTGAGAAAGTTTATATTCTAAGAGTCAACAGTTTAACACATAAATATACAATATTCAGAGAGTATAAATGCTACTGAAGAAAAATAAAGCAGAATAAGGACATAATACATGTGTGGGAGGTTTCTGTCAACAGTATTCAGAGAAGGTTTCTCAAGGAGATTACCTAGAAGTAGATAATTGAAAAAACAAGTCGTGCAAAGATCTGGGAGAGGAAGATTTCAGGCAGAAGAACAGCTGACACAAAGGTCCCAAGACGGAAGCAAGCACAGAATATCCTATGTTAAAGAATAATATTTTTAAAAACGTTACACTTGCAATTTTTGTTTGTTTGAGACAGGATCTCACTATGTTGGCCAGGGCCTCAAACTCCTGGGCTCAAGTGACCCCCCTGGCCCAATCTCTCCAGCAGCTGGGACTACAGGTGCACACCATCACAACCAGCTTCAGTTTACCCTTTTTGGTAGGCAATGGCCTATATACACATTCTCAGCTACAGCCTAAGAAATCTGAATTTTACTCCAAATTTGACAGTAAGCCACTGGAGAGTCTATAGGAAGAAGGTGAAATTGTCATTTTTAAAACACAACTCTGGATTGTTGGGCAGGTGATAAATTCTAAAGCAAAACTTCCCAACTGGTGTGTACCAAAAACAGGTAACAGACAGGTTATAAAATAATGACTTACAATCTTTTTCTCTCGTTAATAATCCAGTTGATTCATCCCAGCTAGTTTACCATTATATCTGAAATCCCTTTATTATCAAGGGAGCTTTTGTTTTGCATGTGCATGTACAAATGTTAAGCTTTTTCCCCCCCCCAGTTTTTTCCTTTTTCACTAGCATATGATTACGATCAATATCATCACCTGGTATTAGGGGTTCTAAAGAGAAAACAATTGGCTTTTAAAGTTTCTTCTGATAGCTACTTTATGGATTGCTTGTTTCATATTGCTTGCTGACATACTGGCTTTTGAACTAATCAAGATTCAATGCTTGATAAATATTTAAAATGAATAATTTGTGCCCAGAAAAATTAACTTATTTCTAATTTATCTGCTTTTATAAATACAAGTATCTTCATCAGACATAAATTATTCATTTTGAATTAAATAAATTCATTAAAGGGGCTACATGTTATAGGGTTCAAAAAACTTCGAAAAATAGTATTTATACGTATAAAATAAATTTGTCAACTAAAAAATTTTCAAAAACTCATGTATTTAATGTAAATTAACATTTTAATTCTTTCCACTCTGCTTACTACACGTGTTGCTTTTCTAACTTGTTCAATTATTTGCTGTAAATCATTCCTCAGAACACATATGTTATTTTTTTAAATTATCAAATTGAAGCCATAAAGGTCTAGTCTCCTTTAATAATTTAACAGATTTCATCTTTATTGATATGTATTTTTCCATCAGAATAGACAACTTTTAAAGCTGGGATACTACAGTCCAAAAAGCATAAATCACTAATTTTTAAAAACATATAAAGTTTCACACATAAGACAAAGTATTTTATTTGCATGAAGCAATGATGCCAAACAAACTTACGCCAACATATCATAAAAAAAACTTTCTTAATTCAGAAAAAGTATGGAAAAATTTTTAAGCCTCTGGAAGTTAAAAACAGAAGAAATAAAGTTCTTTTCTAAGAAGCCAGTTTTATGGTGGCACAATGAATTACAACCACAAAAATATTTCACACAACTCAGAACTGCCTGTTATTACAAACTTCATGAATGCTGCCAATATTTTTTTTGGGGGGGAACGACACAGCAAAAGAGATAGAAAAGGTGCCCTTTTAAATAGTATTTAGATATACTGATGGCATGACAAATGATAAAGGAATAATACAGAAGATTATTAAATAAAAATATTTTTTCAATGATAGCTGGCAATAATTTGAAGAAATTTATTGTTAAAAATATCTTGAGAGGGGCTTCAAGATATCTAACTAGAGGCATCTGGCACCTGCCTCCTCCAGAAAGAAGAATCACGGTTCTGTAATCTACCAGGAGGGTAAAAGCAGCAAACAAAAAGAACCAAACAGTGAGTAGATAATCACACTTTGAATAGATAATCTAAGAAAGTACACTGGAATCTAACAGATAAGTGAGAAGAAACACCTAAGGCAAGGAAGGAGAAGGGAAGCCAGGATGGACTCACCAGTGAGATAAGGGTGAGAGATCCCTAATGGTCCACATTCCCACCTCAGACTCCTAGCCAAGGGAAAGCCACACGACCCTCGGGGGTGCTGACACCAACATAGAAGGCTGCCTAGAGATCACAAGATGCTCCAGAGAGGAAGCTCATGCTTGGGTCCTACAAATCCCCTAAGCCCTAAGCAGCTGCAGCACAGCACCATTTTGAGGGCTCAGAATCCACCATACAACATCCTACGCTGGGGCCCAACAGACCCTAGGTTGGGAGTGGGGGAAGCATCTGAGGACAACATTCCCCCTGCCTTCCGCTGCCAATCTGCAGACAATGATGAGACCTAAGTGTAAGCCACTGGCAGTGACCCCACAACCCCAACAGCCTGGTATTTAAAAACACCTTGAGGACAGATTCCCCAAATCACAGTCACCATGTGGTGGAAGCTCACCTGCCCCAGATGCTTGCTTAATGGCCGGTGCCACTAACAACAACGCTGCCCTTTCCAGCAGCAGGCCCCAAGTGCTGGTAGCACTCTACCAAGGCCCTGAAGAGCACCCCATCCCTGCCTGTGACCTGGAGGCCTGAGGACTGGTCAGCTTGGCTGGGCTCTGTCTTTCCCCGTCTGCCGGCCCAGCAGTGTCCAAGCACACATTTGGGGGCCTGAGGGTAGCCCTGCCACATCCTCCACGGTTGGCACATAAGCACTTCTCCCAGAGGCAGAAGATAGGCCCACCCAACCTGCCACTACCACCACAGCTGTTACTCACCTGCACACACTACCTGTGGGCCTGGGCACCGTCCTGTCCAGCCCATCAAAGCCCCAACTGGTAACAGTGTGGACCTCTGGGGAGCCAGAGGGTTGCCCTTTCACTGCTACTGCCATTGCCCACTACCCAGGAACCTGACCTGCTCACCCTCCAGGTTAGCCACTGCCACTGCTGGCACCCAAGATGATGCCTGGACCCACCAACACAGGTGCCAGCATACGTGGCCTTGGGACTCAAAGAGAGGCAGGCTCAGCTCACTGTTGTTACTACTGGGGCCTGAGGACTAGCCCACCTGATGTCACTGTCCCCAGCAAAACTTCACCACAGCCTCCACTAACAACCATACCCTAAGCCACTGAGGAAACCACAGACACCACTGATGCTGTTTATAGGTAAAGACATTATATGGCCAGTACCAAGAATCAAAGCCAAAGTGCCCCATCCAATCAAAATCATAGGTACATCTTCAGAAAAAGTCCTCCCCTAAAAAAGCAAATTCGAAAAACCGGAAGAAGCAATGTTTACACCAGATATGCAGATATCAACACAGGACACAAAAAAACAGAAAAAGTAAGAAATTATGATATACGCCCCCCCCCCCCCCAAAAAGAAAGAGCTCCCAATGAAAAATAAACTTACAAAATATCAGAAAAAGAATTGAAAATAATGATATCACAGAATCTAGTGGGATACAAGAGAACACAAAAAAACACTGAAGACCGCTTCAGAACACTGTCAAGGCAAGGACTTTATGGCTAAGACCTCAAAAGCACAGGCAACAAAAATCGACGGATGGGATTATATTAAAGTAAAAAGTTCTGTACAGCAACGGAAACAATAAACAGAGCGAAGAGCAACTTGTTGAATGGGAGAGCGTGTGTGCAAACAATCCATCCAACAAGGGACTAACATCCAGAATATGCAAGAAACTCAACAATTAAACTCCCATTAAAAAGTGGGCAAAGGACACGAACAGAACATTTCTCAAAAGATGACATACAAATAAATGGCCAACAAATATATGAAAAAAATGCTCAACATCACTAACCATCAGGGAAGGGCAAATCAAAACCACAAGGAGATATCATCTTACCCCAATTAGAATGGCTATTACTAAAAAGACAAAATAACAGATGCTGGCAAAGATGCAGAGAAAGGGGAATTCCTACACTGCAGGTGGAAACATAAGCTAGTAGAGACACTATGGCAAACAGTATGAATATTTCTCAAAACTAAAAACAGAACTACTGGATGATCCAGCAGTTCAGGGGTACATGTGCAGGATTTTTACATAGTTAAACGTGCGCCATGATGAACAGCTGCACAAAGGAATAAATTCCAATGTTCAAAAGCAGAGTAGGAGACTATAGTTAACAATAATGTATTTTTTTTAATTTTATTTATTTATTTATGTATGTATTTTTTGAGACGGAGTTTTGCTCTTATTGCCCAGGCTGGAGTGCAATGGCGTGATCTCGGCTCAGCACAACCTCCGCCTCCCGGGTTCAAGCGATACTCGTGCCTTAGCCTCCTGAGTAGCTGGATTACAGGCAGCCGCCAACACGTCTGGCTAATTTTTGTACTTTTAGTAGAGATGGGGTTTCTCCATGTTGGTCAGGCTGGTCTCAAACTCCCAACCTCAGGTGATCCGCCCGTCTCGGCCTCCCAAAGTGCTGGGATTACAGGCATGAGCCACCGTGCCCAGCTAACAATAATGTATTATATATTTCTAAACAGCTAGAAGGAATGACTCGAGATGTTCCCAAAACACAGAAATAACAAATACTCAAGGTGATACATACCCTAAATACTCTGACTTGATCATTATACATTCTATCCATGTAACAAAGTATCATATGTACAACATAAACATGTACAAATATTACGTATCAATAAAAATGTTTTTTTAAATGTCAACCAAGGAATAAATATAGCCACCTCAAGTATAACACATTTAAAATATATCCAGATATCAGCTTAAACTTCTCATTCTAAATTTATAAAGATTATATTTGACAATTTTATGCAATTCAATACTTAATATCTTCTCTCAAATGATATATTTAATGATAATTATGACATTAAGAAAATATAATACAATTTTCTATCAAGGCCCATAGAGATGCTCCCAAATACCCTCAGTTTTCCCCTATGCTATACAGTGTATTCTGATGGAGAAAACGACCAGAAGCCACAGGAGTGAGAGCAAGAAGACCAACTAAGAGCTAAGAGCTAATATACTCCCAAGTTTCTGGCTTAGGCAACTTCCTGAACAGGACTAACAGATAATAAGAAATAGTTTGAAGAATATGGAAGAGAGTAAAACAATCAAATTTACATTTGGAAAAGGTTGAGTTTGACATACCAATGAGATATCACAGAGAAGTTATCTGATAGTGAGTGGGGTATACAGGTCCAGAATATCAAGCTAGAGACATAATTTTTAGAATAAGGGAATATAAATGGTAATGGAAAGCTATGAGATCTTCTTGAGAGGGTATTCAGAATTACGGGAGAAAAGAACTAAGGACATAAACACATACATCTGATCCTTGAACAACACAGGTTCCAATTGACTGGGTCCACTGGTACACATGGATTTTCTTCTGCCTCTGCCACCTGAACAGCAACACTAACCCTTCCTCCTCCTCAGCCTACTCAATGTGAAGACAGTGAAGATGAAGACATTTATCTTCATTACCCAATTCCACTTAATGAACAGTAAATATATTTTCTTATCATTTTCTTTTTTCTAGCTTACTTTATCATACAAATATAGTATACAACGCCAACATGCAAAATATGTGTTAATCGACTGGTTATGTTATCAGTTAAGGCATCCAGTCAATAGTAGGCAATTAGAATGTATATTTTGGAGGAGTCAAAAGTTATATGGGAGTTTTCAACTGCATGACTGTTAAGGGTCCACTGCAGTTGCTCATCAGAGGAAAAGTAGCAAGGAACTCTGAGACAAGGTGTAGCAGGTACTTGGAAAGTAACTTAAAAAGGAGTAAAGGAGTCAACAGAATCAAATTCTGGTAAGTTAAAAGTATCCATTATTTGAGTCACTGGCGACTTTAGTAAAAATAGTTTTAGTACAGAGCAAGAGCCAGACTATGGGGGATTTGAACAGAAAATGAGTTGGTAGAGACAATTCTCTCTAAAGTGTAGCTATAAAAGGAAAAAGCAGCAGCTAGAGGAAAGAGTGAGATTAAGGGTAAGGGTTTTGTTTTGTTGTTTAAGATGGAAGGGAAAGAGTATTCTTAAACGCTGAGAGAGGAGTCAGTGTAAAAGGAAAACGTGAAACGGAAAGTATAGCTAATGAAAGTAAATCACTGATGACTGTTAAAAGAAAATTCTCTAAATTCTTACCTAAATTTCAAAAGACTAACAATCTGAACAAAATAGTAAAAAACATTTTTATATTCTTAATGAATTTCATATTTATATCTTGAAGACACTCATCATTTTGTTGAAATATTGGTGAAACAATTCACATTGACATTTTACTTTGATTCAAATTCCCATTCTTCTTATTTAACTTTCTATTTACCAACTCTGTGCATTACTCAAGTTTCAGAAATAACATAAAAAGCTATCATAATGTAATACTAGAATTCTTTTTTTTTTTAAATGAATGAAGGTAATAGAAGAACAAATGACTAAAACTTTCAAGCTTGCGTACTTTCTATGGAAAAATGATGGTACCACTAACAAAAACTGGGGCTGCTAAAAACAAAGGACATTTCACAGGATTGTTCATAGTACAACCAACATTCATAATAATTAAAGTTGTCACTTCTTTTTTTTTTTTTGAGACAGAGTCTTGCTCTGTCGCCAGGCTGGAGTGCACTGGTGCAATCTCGGCTCACTGCAACCTCCGCCTCCTGGGTTCAAGCAACTCTTCCGCCTCAGCCTCCCAAGTAGCTGGGACCACAGGCACGTGCCACCACGCCCGGTCAATTTTTGTATTTTTAGTAGCGATGGGGTTTCACCATGTTGGCCAGGATGGTCTCGATCTCCTGACCTCATGATCCGTCCACCTCAGCCTCCCAAAGTGCTAGAATTACAGGCATGAGCCACCACGCCCGGCCTAAAGTTGTCACTTCTAATAAACATACTTGTTTCATGAAAATGACATTTTAAAATTAATTTTACTTATGTTACTAATTTAATTTAATACTCTAATTAATTAAAGAATTGTTGGAATACCCCTTCCAGTAAATAAACAGGTAAAATTAATCTTTTGTTATATCAATTTATGCTAATATGTTTAACAAATATTAAACATGCATGAAATAATTCATTCAGCAGATATTTATTGAAAGCCTCTCTATGCCAGGCACTCTTCTGTGCTGAGGACTCAAAGGTAAATAAGGCAGAGGAGGACTCTCCCATCATGAAACTTGCATTCCGGCTAGGGAACACTTAGAATAAAAGTGTAACAATTAGAAAATGTCTAGGAATGGTAAATGCTATCAAGAAAATAAAAAAGCTTAAAGAGCAAATGGGAGATGGTGATAGTTATTTGAAAGAAGAAAGTCAGAGACAGATGCTCCAAAGAGAAAACACTTGAGCAGAGCTCTGAATGAAGAGAAACAGTCAATCAACTTATAATCATTTCAGATGAAAGGAAGAGCTGGTAAATGTCATTATGGCACTTTCACTTACACATTTCTGTTCATCAAAAGCCAACCCATTTAAAACTGGCATTAATTTTAATCAAAATGTATGGACATGCAACAGTATTAATGATTTTTAAGTGATCTAAAAATAATTATTGATGTTGTGGACAGGCAATATTCACTTTCAGATATACTACAAAACTTTTAAAAATATGTCACAGGTGCTTAAATACTCACATAATATATATTATTTAACAGCAATCCTTTGATATACACATCATATGCGCAGAACTGTATGACTCTCTTAAAAAAAGTGAGAACATTCAGTAACAAAGAGAATCTTACTTTTAGCAAATATATCAACTGGTGATCCATCAGGCAAAAGCCATGGCCAACCTTTGAACTGCCATGCAGGACCTTGCACAAAAACGGCTACAACGCGGTCCCTACAAGTAGAAAAGGGTGTGTGGGGAGGAAGGGGACAGAGGGAGATTATCTCAAACTTGAGCTTTAGTTACTATAAATCACTTAGACAACAGTCCCATAATCGTTCATGTGACAGAGTCTTATCAATCCTTCTATGAGGCAAATACAGTAAGTACTTACCAACTTTTCAATATGATATTGTCATTAGAGTGTATTAATGATTGTTATACTTCCCATGCATCTGGTTTTTACACCTAAGTCTTTTAAACATAATGGCATGAGCAATACTTGTATGTAATCTTGTTTGCCTTTTCTGTTCCCTTCTGTTAATTAGAGCGGGGGCCCACTATTCCAATGTAATAGGGAATAGTGGTTGATAACTATTAATCAAAAATTTGATTAAAAAATCATTTAAAATTTAAACACATCTTAAATATTTTACTTTAAAAACATTACATTATAGGAACTCATCAACCATTTTATGAGGCCCCAGGGCCTTATCTGAGTACTTGTGATTACTTGGGAAGTAATCTGAGTATAGAAATCATTTAGACTTTTATAATTTTTGCAACTGTTTTACAACCGTTTCATTCACCCCAAATTTGTAAATATTTTTAAAAGCAATTTTGTTTCCAACCAACCTAGTTTTCCCAGAAAGAACAAACTTCTTTGCAGGCCCTCAAATTTCATTATTTTACAAAATATTTAATTAAATTGAGAAAATGTAAGTAGTACTGCCACAAACAACTAAAGCCAATAACTAAAGGGGTGGGAACAAAACAATAACAATAATGGTTAACATTAGCAACATTTACTATGAACGTTTACTATGTATCAAGTGCCATTTTAAGGACTTTATGGATTACTTATTATGTTAACACATTTAATCTTCAAAACAATCCAGTCACCTCTCTGGATACTATTAGAATCCTCATTGTACAAATCAAGAAACAAGTGTGTGGGCATATTGGAGAACAGAATCGTGGAAAGTAGAAGTAGAGAGGGGAGGAAGGGAAGGAGGAGAATAAATTATTATGCTGGGCACTGGGTATGCTACTGTTCCTATTTGAGGGCAGATAAATCATGAGAATAGCCACCTCAGTATTACTATCAAAATAGTCTTGACCTTGCAACTCCGTGAAAGGGTCTTAGGAACGTCCTGAGGTCTACAGACCACACATTGGTAACCATTGCATTAATGAAGACCGCAGACACGAAACATTAAACCAGGGTTACCTTCTTTTCAAGGAGAAGACCTATAACAACTATTAAAAACTGCAAGCTTAAAATTTGTTACCTGCTCAAAATCTCTGAGGCTAAAATTAAATGTTAAGTAAAAAAATTTCTCCTTTCATGGGACACATGCCTCAAACTGTCAAAATCATCTTTGGCAATGCAGAATCCACTATTAAATAATCCTTCAATTTTATGATGTAACTTAAAACAGTTGAAAGCCCAAGATGCTTGCCAAAGCAAAAGGAATTTGCTGGACAGAGGTTACCTATATTCTACTGGGTCTCACAGGATCAGCAGGGAAGCAGGATAATAAATGTTACTCCCCATGAATTCTTGAAAGGACAATTAAAGGAAAATACAGAAGTAGGGAAAATGCTGGAGGCTTCAATGGCTGGAGACCCTAACTAATACACACAAGCAGTATTTTATAGCATAGTGATGACAGTTGTATACATTGTGTTATTTCTGCAAATAACTGCAAACATAAAACACAAATAATACAACTTTCTTACCTGGTTTTAAGCTTGATATCTAAAATTCTCATCTTACTCACTTTCTATATCACTCAAAGTATCTATTAGGTGCCAGGGGAGAATTATAACTTAAAAACTCTTTATTCTTTAGAAAATTTTTAATATTACTATTCTCAGTGCCTTGACTTCGTAATACCTGAATTCCCAATACTTCAAAGGTAAATTCATCTAATGTGTCATGCATGTGTTGCATTTTCTGTATCACAGATACATACTTAACTTCTACTCCAGTTTACAGAAATAAGGTAATTTGTGTGTCTAAATTTAGAGGCACTTTATATTGTAAACAGCTTACTATTTTGTTAAAGAACAATTTAATGCAATAAAAGGGTTAAACCATGATAAAAGAGCTGTTCCTATTATTATTAAATTATTCCCTTACAATAAAAGTATGTCTTCACCTATCATTTCTTACCAGAAAATGAGAATTCTCCAAACCAAAAATCTAAAACATAGACTACCTTACAACATTAGTCTACAAGCTGATGCAGAATGAACATGTGGAAAGAATTTTTTATACTAGGTTTTCCAGAAGTTAGAATGTTTCTTCTTATAAGTAAAATGAAGTTTTCCTATCCAAAATACAAAGTTACTGAGGAATTATTAGAATGTTAACATTATTAATGACCAAATTAACATATATTAACATAGCTTTCAAGGACAGTTTCTATTTAGAACCCATGATAAAATCTGATACTTGCTCATACAAGAAAAACCAACAATATACAGAAAACAAATGAGTATTTTAAAAATATAGACTGCCAGGTGCAGTGGCTTTCGCCTGTAGTCCTAGCTTCTTGGGAGGCTGAGGCAGGAGGACTCATGGAGCCCAGGAGTTCAAGCTCTGCCTGGGCAACATAAGACCCCATCTCTTAAAAAACATCATCATCATCATCAATGGCAATAACGACACTCATTCTCTTGGGTGCAATGCCTGTAAAAGAAATCTATAGACTATCTTACCAGTCTTGAGGCATAAGTTTAAGGGGCTGGTCTACTACTCTATAAGGTACTGTGACACTAATTGCAGTGCCCCCTGGTTGGATCTGGTCTTTTCTTCTTTGTATGAGAGTTTCATTTTCTCGTTGACAACCTTGTTTCTTCTTTTCATCTGATGGGACAAATCTTTGAAAAAACAGAGATGAGAAAAAGTCAAATGTATTCCATGTGATGAAAATGGAAAAATAAACTCTATTTTGAAATAATTCTTTAAACATTAATAGTTATAAACTAAAGATTTTTGTTTTTAAATAAACCTGCTCTGCAAGTACAGATCATGAAGAGTATAGGTCCTTCCTTTGTACACCAAATAGAACTCAGGCTCACTCAGACTCTAAGTTGGTGTGTGTGTGTATGTTTATCAACACACAATTTATATTCATTCTACTAGCACTTAGCATTCTCCACACTAATCCTTAATTTCTCAAATTCTATTAGAGGGAAACTTCATGATAAGAGAAACTTTACTAGAAATCAAAAGGTCACTTGAAGTGAAAAGGCTGCTGTGGCTAGCAGGCTTCTTTATGTGACTTAGTCTATCCAGGAGCTTCACAAAACACTTAAAAAAAAAAAAAGAAACATTTTATGCTTCAGCAAAATTACAAAAACACCATCAAACTTCAGAGAGCTCTGACAATTTTAAAGTATGAAAATTAAATCAGTGTATGATGATAATCTATTTTAGGAAATACTGCGATTATTATCAACTAGTGGCATTTATCAACTTACTTATGTGGATCAATTCTCAAGACAGATATTCTTAAAAGTAACAATCTGGATAGCTGTTGCCACTTCTAAAATTTGCTAATGTTCACAAAGTATTTTACAAGTCTTATTTTCTAAATATACACATAATCCTAACAGTCCAATAACATATTTTATTAGCTATGATCTAGTCTCTCCAATAAAATGGAGGGAACACAATCAATGTATGAGGGTGCCATTCTGCTTCTAAAGCTTAAGAGAGATGAAAGGACCAAAAAACACAGGAGAACTTGCACTAATTAGAGTTCTCTGAAAAACTTCAATTCCACATATTGGATTCATCAGAAAGTGATATTAATTTTATTGTCTAGAAAATTTTTAGTTCATGGTCATAATGATGATATTGAACTTTGTTTCTGAGCTGACTGTTCTCACATCCATTTTACATTCAATTAAAAAGTTAAGATTTCTATATTGTTTAAAATTTTCCCCCAGATAATAATTTGCTTCCTACAGCATTTGGTTTATTTATTAATCAAGCTCACTTAGAAAATGCCAAAGACAGTACTAACAGTTTGGTTAATGAAACACATTGTTTAAAAATTTTAATAGGTGTACATATTTGAAACTGTGTACTAATAAAAAGCCACAACAAGCAAGCAGCCAAAAAAATAAATAAGTAAAATTTTTTTAAAAAGCCACACAAAAAAATGTTTTAAGTGAATAGTACGTGCAATATATTGTGCTATAACTTTCACAATATACACAGTTGTACAAAACACAGTCCCTGCCCTCTTGAACTTATGCTATACACACACAGAACAAAGGGATTCTACTGCCAAGAGAAATGCTTTGCTTTATCTCAGTCTGTAACTACATGGGATTTAAAATGTTTAAATTGTTAAATATAAGACTGCATCTCCCTCTTTTCTGGCTTCTGAAATTTTAACATGGTATTAAGGTATAAATTTACTTGTACAAAATTACTTACAAACTTTAATAATATGACTAGAATACAAAATACCTAAAAATGAGTGATTAAAATACCAAACTAACAAAAAGTCTATGATAGACCTATTTCAACTTTTGATGCCTAAGAAGTTATACAGCATCTGCATGTCTACACATCAGTTGATGTTTTATAAAAGTTCAGAATCATTAACATGGTTTTTATAATTAACCACTGTCCTAGAATTTTTAGATGCTCCAGCATGTTAATTTCTGATTATATCTAGGTATTTTCTTAGAATTGTAGTCACTTCTATTAACAGCTAAAAACGAGAAAGAAAAAAAAAGAAGCTTTATTTCAAAATGCTTGTCAGCAAGGGTCTCATTTGATCACATAAAGATAGATCTTATGACCTCTTCCCCTAAAGTCAAGTCTACTAAAAAGATTGGTATTCCACAGAGTCAGTATAAGTTTTACCTGTTTACCCTACTGCAGTTCATCAAATCTAAGACATCAATGATTGTGAGATACACCATTATACTGTACCACTATGAAAGAAAAAAAATACTGCCAATTAAACTATGTATTCTACATAAATCAGTCATCATCCCTCCAGAAAACTGGTTATTTCTTCTGGCTTCGGCTGCACTGCTGGATGTGTGTGACAGTCAATTGGTTCATATGTATCTCAGGTAAAATAGGTTCATCTACTATTGCCATCTTCCCTTTTTAGGTTCCATTAAGCACCTGGTTGTTGCTTTATTAAAAAAAAAAAAAAAATATATATATATATATATATATATATATATATATATATAATACACACACACACACATATATATATATATGGATATGGAATTAGAGCCAGGCATGGTGGCTCACACCTGTAATCCCAGCACTTTGGGAGACCAAGGTGGGTGGATCATTTGAGGTCAGGAGTTTGAGATCAGTCTGGCCAACATGGTGAAACCCTATCTACTAAATACACAAAAATTAGCCGGGTGTGGTGGTGCATGCCTGTAATCCCAGCTACTCTGAAGGCTGAGGCACAAGAATCACTTGAACCTGGGAGGCAGAGGTTGCAGTGAGCTGGGATCAAGCCACTGCCCTCCAGTCTGGGTGACAGAGTGAGCTCTGCCTCAGAAAAAAAAAAAAAAAAAAAAAAGGAGTAAGAAAGTCATTCTTCTAATGCGGAAGAATTCAAATATCAAATCTGCACTCCGGCTTCATTTCGGTGTATTCTTGAATATACAACATTTTAATTGGCATAAAATTTACATACAGTGAAATGTGCAAATAGGTAAGTTTTGATAAACGTATACTGAGTATAAGCACCATTCCCATCAAGATAAAGAACATCTGCATCAACCAGAAAGTTTCCATATACACCTTTCAGTCAAATGCCATTCTCCTTCCCAACAGGCAACCACTGTTCTGCTTTCCATTAGTTTTGCCTGTTTGGGGAATTCATATACACACACTCATAATACCAGATGTATTATTTTGTACCTGGCTTCCTTCATTCAATGTAATGTTTCTGATCATCATACCTGCAGTGGGGTGTTATCAGTTCATTCTTTTTTATTGCTAAGTAGAATTCTATTATAAAAAAATATTCTCCTGCTGTGGACATTTGGATGTGTCTTAGTACGTACAGGGCACAATAATAGAAACAGCGTAATGGGTATGTGAAATAGTATCTCAACATCATTTTAATATTTACTTCCTCAATGACTGATGATACTGAGAATTTTTTTCTTGTGCTTATTGGCCATTTGTATATCTTCTTTTGTGGAGTGTCAACATCTCTTATTTTTTTAATTGGATTTTTTAAAATATTGACACACAGGATTCCAGATACAAATCTTTTGTTAGAAATGTGCCATAAAAAGATTTCCCCCCCAGCACGTGCCTGGCCTTTTCATTTTCTCAGTGGTGTCTTTTGATGAACGGAAGTTTTAAAATTTCTTTCTTTTATGGTTCACTCTTTTAAAAAAAGACACTATTTCAGGGTCACAAAAACATCCTATTATGCTTTATTCTGGAAGCCTTAAAGTTTTAGCTTTTAAGTTTGTGTGTATAGTCCATCTTAAATAAATGTTCTGTGTATGGTGTTAGGTAATGGTTGAGAGTCATTCCTCTCCACTCATATATTTATCCAATTGTTCCAGTACTATTTGTTGATAAGGCATTCGATTCTCAATTGAATTGCACTGACGTCTTTGTCAAAATAGTATAGGCCCACTTATGCAATCTCCATTATTTTCATTCATCTATCTGTCTGTCTTTATATCATGAGTGCAATGTGTGGATTACTGCAGCTTGATACTAAGTCTTGAAATCAGGTAGTGTACGTCCTCCCTCTTCGTTCCTCCATAATAACTGTTTCAATGTTAAATCATACTGCCTCTTTTTTGAAGACATTTTGCATTACACTTAAATTCAACATATATAGTGCCATCTATGCACATATCTCACAGAACTGATGAAACTATGAATTGCCATCGCTATTTTGTGCATGTGCCAGTAATAAAAACTATGTCAGGACTGCCACCTAGCCACAGCAACTCTAAGATAACATCAATTATATGACATCTCACAATTGCAGAGATATTAATCATGAGAAATAACTGTCTGAAATATGTAATACTCTAGACCTAATTAAACTTAACAAAGAATGTGACCAAAGTACTACATATTACATTATCAATTTAGCTACACTAGGTCAACTGTCAATGTATCCTGTTCTATTACAACTCCACTCTCAGCTTAGAAGCATCAGCTAATGGCAGCAATGACCAGATGGAATACAATTTGGATGCTAAAGAGGGTAAAATTTAAGCCTATCAAGTACTACCCAGACTTAAGCCTTAAATGACAAACAACAGTACTTTATTTCTATGCCTCCTCTTGTGCAAGAAGTTTGAACAAATTGGTTCTGGTCTACCAATATGTAACAACACAGTTGTCTATAAGGTAGCATCCAAAAGGTAAAAATGCATCTGAAATTCAAATATGATGAATGTTGTAATTTTCATTTCCTAGGCTATAAAACTTTAAATATGTCTCTGTTTATATTTACGCATTTACTTAATTCTAAATTTAAGCCATATGTATTTCACTATGAACTTATCTTCTTCATTCAAAGTACAATTCAATTTTACAGTGAGCTTTTTTATTGTTATCATGGTAACCTACAGTCTGTCATAGCCCTACTAGACTTCAGGTTTCTATTTTTGTCTTTTCTTTCTTCCTTTTATTAAACGAGGCCTTGCTATTATGCCTAGCCTGCTCTCAAACTTTCGAACTCCTGGACTCAAGCAATCCTCCCATCTCAGCCTCCCGAAGTGCTGAGATTACAGGCATGAGGTACCATGGCAGACCTAGACTTCAGGTTCCTGAAGACAGAGCCAATGGTTCGGCTATACGGCACTCGCATCAGCTAGCGTGCTGCTTTACATATAGCACCCGAATCAGAGCACAGCTAAATGAAACGGAAACAAAAAGAAATACAAAAGGTAATAAAACAAAAAGCTGGTTCTTTGAAAAGATAAATAAAATTGACAAACCATTAGCAAGATTAACCAAGGAAAGAAGAGAGAAAATCCAAATGAGCTCAACTAGAAAGAAAACCAGAGATATTACAACTGACACCACAGAAATACAAAAGATCATTCAAGGCTACTAGGAACACCTTTACATGCGTAAACTAGAAAACCTAGAAGAGATGGATAAATTCCTGGAAAGATACAACCCTCCTAGCTTAAATCAGAAAGAATTAGATATCCTGAACAGACCGATAACAAGCAGCAAGACTGAAATGGTAACTTAAAATTATTACCAACCAAAACACTCCAGGACTAGAAGGATTCACAACTGAATTCTACTAGACATTCAAAAAAGAATTGGTACCAATCCTTCTAACACTATTCCACAAGATAGAGAAACAGAATCCTCCCTAAATCAGTCTATGAAGCCCGTAATACCCTGATACCAAAACCAGGAAAGGACATAACCAAAAAAGAAAACTACAATCCAATATCCCTGATGAACATAGACGCAAAAATCCTTAACAAAATACAGCTAACCAAATCCAACAATGTATCAAAAAGATAATCCACCATGATCAAGTGGGTTTCATGCCAGGGATGCAGGGATGGTTTAACATACACAAGTCAATAAATGTGATACACCACATAAACAGGATTTAAAACAAAAATCACATGATCATCTCAATAGATGCAGAAAAAGCATTTGACAACATCCAGCATCGCTTTATGATTAAAACCCTCAGCAAAACTGGCATAGAAGGGGCATACCACAATGTAATAAAAGCCATCTATGACAAACCCACAGCTAACATAATTCTGAATGGGGAAAAGTTTAAAGCATTCTCTCTGAGAACCAGATCAAGACAAGGACGTCCACGCTCATCACTTCTATTCAACATAGTACTGTAAGTTCTAGCCAGAGCAATCAGACAGGAAAAAGAAATAAAGGGCATCCAAATCAGTAAAGAGGAAGTCAAACTGTCATTGTTTGCTATTATGTGACTGTATATCTAGAAAACCCTAGACTCCTCCAAAAGTTCCTGGAACTGATAAATAATTCTACAAAGTTTCCAGATACCAAATTAATGTACACAAAGCAGTAGCTCTCCTACACACCAACAGCGACCAGAGAATGAAATCAAGAACTCAACTCCTTTTACAATAGCTACAAAAAAAAAAAACCTACAAAACACAAAAAAACAAAAACACTTAGGAACGTATCTAACCAAGGAAGGGAAAGATCTTTACAAGGAAAGCTACAAAGCAATGCTGAAAGAAATCATAGATGACAAAAACAAATGGAAACATATCCCATGGTCATGGATGGGTAGAATAAATATTGTGAAAATGACCATACTGCCAAAAGCAATCTACAAATTCAATGCAATTTCCATCAAAATACTATCATCATTCTTCCAGAACTAGAAAAACAATCCTAAAATTTATATGCAACCAAAAAAGGGCCCACATAGCCAAAGGAGGACTAAGTAAAAAGAACAAATCTAGAGGCATCAAATTACCTGATTTCAAACTATACTATAAGGCCATACTCACAAAAACAGCAGGGTACTGGTATAAAAATAGGCATACCGACCAACAGAACAGAACAGAGAACCCAGAAATAAACTCAAATACTTAAACCAACTGATCTTTGACAAAGCAAAAAAAAACATAAAGTGGTGAAAGGACACCCTATTCAACAAATGGTGCTGGGATAATTGGCAAGCCACATGTAGGAGAAAGAAACTGGATCACCTCTCACCATATATAAAAATCAACTCAAGATGGATCAAGGACTAAGACCTGAAACTATAAAAATTCTAGAAGATAACACTGGAAAAACCCTTCTAGACAGTAGCTTAGTCATTTCATGACCAAGAACCCAAAAGCAAATGCAATAAAAACAAAGATAAATGGCTGGGACTTAAAGAACTTTTGCAAGGCAAAAAGAACAGTCAGCAGAGCAAAAACTCACAGAATAGGAAAAAATCTTTGTAATTTATACTTCTGATAAAGGACTAGTATCCAGGATCTACAACAAACTCAAATTATCAAGAAAAAAAACAAACAATCCCATGAAAAAGTGGGCTAAGGACATGAATAGACAACTCTCAAAAGAAGATAAACAAATGGCTAACAAGCATGAAAAATTGCTCAACGTCATTAATGATCAGGAAAATGCAAATCAAACCAAAATGCGGTTTCACCTTACTTTTGCAAGAATGGCCATAGTCAAAAAATCAAAAATAATAGACGTAGGTGTTGATGAGGTGAAAAGGAAACACTTCTATACTGCTACTGGGAATGTGAACTAGTACAACCACTATGGGAAACAGTGTGGAGATTCCTAAAGAGCTAAAAGTAGAACCACCATTTGATCCAGCAGAATAAGTCACTATACGAAAAAGATACTTGTATATGCATGTTTATAGCAGCACAATACACAACCGCAAAAATGTGGAACCAACCCAAATGCTCATCAATCAACAAGTGGATAAATAAACTTATCTCTCACACATACACACACACACACCATGGAATACTACTCAGCCATAAAAGAGAAGGAAAGAATGGCAATTGTAGCAACCTGGATGGAAGCAGAGACTATTATTCTAAGTGAAATAACTCAGGAATAGAAAACCAAATACTGAATGATCTCACTCATAAGTGGGAGCTAAGCTATGAGAATGACACAAGGACTTTGGGGATGCAGAAGGGAAGTGTAGGAGGGGAGCTGAGGGTTAAAGACTACAAATCAGGTTCAGTGTATACTGCTCCAATGATGGGCACACCAAAATCTCACAAATTACCACTAAACAACTAAGTCATGTAACCAAATACCACCTGTTCCCCAAAAACCTATGGAAATAAATTGTTTTTTAACACAAAAGTTAAAAAGATAAATTTAGGGAACGTAATAAATCTTTAAACCAACAGAAAAAAAAAGACATTTAGCATCCTCAAACATTGGTTTAACTAAAAAATTGGTGTGAGGTAATTCTTTTGATAAAACCATGTTATTCAAATTTCTTTTTCTTTTTTTTTTTTTGAGACGGGGTCTCACTCTGTCGCCAGGCTGGAGTGCAATGGCGCAATCTTGGCTCACTGCAACCTCCACCTCCAGGGTTCAAGCAATCTCCTGCCTCAGTCTCCCGAGTAGCTGGGACTATAGGCGCGTGCCACCACACCCGGCTAATTTTTCTATTTTTAGTAGAGACGGGGTTTCACCATGTTGGCCAGGATGGTCTCAATCCCTTGATCTCGTGATCTGCCTGCCTTGGCCTCCCAAAGTGTTGGGATTACAGGCGTGAGCCACCATGCCCAGCCTGTTATTTAAGATTTCTAAGTCCTCTGAGACCAACATTTGGAAATTATGACAATTGTATTCATATACATATACATACACACATACGTATATGTATATAAAGATTTAAGGAACAATGGCATGAGTAAACACCAACAAATTATGACCCTTAGAAACTATGGCTTTATTCTGTTTCTGGTAGGATAATATGACAGATCCCCTAAGTAACTGCAACAATAATTACAAAGAAAACGATTAAACAGTGGATCTCACGAAATGACTAATCTGGTAGAGACCAAGAAGGGTGGGGGAGTGGAGGAGCTAGAAAGCGGTTGATTAATGGGTACAGAAATACAGATAGAAGAAATAAGACCCAGTGTTCAATAAATCAGTAGCATGACTACAGTAAACAATAATTTATAGTTTATTTCAAAATACCTATTAAAGAATAATTTTAATATTCCCAGCATAAAGGTGTTTAAGGTAATGGATATCTTAATTACCCTAATTATTATACATTATAAGAACGTATCAAAATATTACATGTACCCCAAAACATGTGGATCTATTATGTATCAATACAAAAAAAAAAAGGAAAAAAGAAAAAATGTCTTAAAAGCATATTTGAGCTAGCTAGCAAGGTATAAAAAATATGTGGGCCAAAGACCGAGTAAAAGAGAGGAACTCAGAGAAGTAAGAATAACACTGCAGACTGCTATCCACGGAAGGGATTTGCAAACCAATTAAAGTTAAGCTTGGTTTTTCACTATATTTCAATGGGCTCCTGAAATAGAAAATAAGTCTAAATTCTGCTCAACGTAGAAAATCTAGTTAAGAGTTTCTTTCCTTATAAAGCTGAGACTCAGGGATTAAGTTCAACATAATGGTAAACTAGAAAGAAACTCACTGTCCACCGTCTTCCCCCACAACCCCTAACT
The DNA here is from genome assembly GCA_036589455.1 of Ateles fusciceps. Taxonomy (NCBI): domain Eukaryota; kingdom Metazoa; phylum Chordata; class Mammalia; order Primates; family Atelidae; genus Ateles; species Ateles fusciceps. Next base: position 4,255,930 of record JAZHEH010000253.1, on the reverse strand, counting down.
CTAGCCCTAACCCCTATTTTGACAACTGCAAGGAAAATCAAACGTCTCAAATGGTAAAACTGACCTCATTTGAATTTGCAGCAAGAACAACAACATTTAGATAATAAAAACCTCCAACAGGGAATTTAAAGTTACGCTAGATTGATAAAGCTCCCAGGTGCTTAGCAGATACAGATGCACATCTTCTCTGGAGTTCCCTCACATTCACTTGGAGATCAAAGAATTTCTACAGAAGTAATTCCAACGAAAATGAACACTAAATTAGTAAATTAACAAAATAAAAAACAATAAAATGAACAGTAAAAAACTAAATACACAAGGAAACAAATTATCATGCAGGAGACAACACTCAAAGGAAGATGACTAAGGACTCCAAATGCTACAATTACCAAAAATCAAGGCTTATAAAACAAGCTTACAAATACGTACAGTAAAAAAGAATTACAAAGACAGGTCATGGTTGGAAAAACAACTAAACAGAACCACAAAAACTAAAATATAAAACAACCAAAGTTTAAGATGCAATGCATAGGCTTAAGATCAGATTTAACTATGGCCAAAGAAATAGGCAACTATAAATCAAATTTAACAAAATGATGAAAAATGCATGCAACAGAGAAAAATAAACAGGAAATGGAATCATTTAAGAAACACAGAAGATAGAATGAGAAGGTCTAAAATATGTCTCATTTAAGTTCCAGAAAGAGATGAAAAAAAGAGGGGGGATAGGGAACAGAACATATTCCAAAAAAAAAAAAAAAAAGCATATATTTCACAGATTATCAAAAGTAAGGGCCAAGACTTTCAGAACTGATGAAAAACAGCCAATACACAGATATAATTCTGACAAATTCCAAGTGTAATATATATAAAAAAGAAATCCGTATCTAGCTATAGCAGATAAATTTAAAACGATCTTTAAAATAACCACAAGGAACAGATTCCCCTCATAGGACTGACTGATTATCACACTAACAACTTCTCATCAACAAAACAAAGGAAGCTAGAAGATAGTGGAGTAATACTTTCAATGTGATGGGGGAAATAATAAACTCCCATACTACTTTCCAAAATGGCAATATCATTTTGCATTGCCTGGGACTGATGGGAACAAGTACCATTCTCAGTACAGTCTAAGCTCCAGTAATTTTTCTGCCTACTTCCTTCCCGGTGACTGTTTCCCAGGCCTCAAGCAGTTTTCTCACATGCATGCGCTGAACAGTATTTGGTGGATGCAAGGAGAACCCTCTACATAGCTTCTGAGCTCTTTCTGTGCACAATCTCTCCTCTTGGAACTTGGCCCCGTGTGGCTGCCAACATGACCCAAATCAGGAAGTTACATCCAATCACTTATTGTAAATAACCTTACACTTCCACTAAACAACTTTCAAGATCATGTTTATAGATGTGTATTTTTTAAATATTTCCATAATATAATCTTAATTTTGTTAGGATGTTAAAGGGTTTTGTTTTGTTTCATTTACTTATTGAAGGGACAGAAAACTAAAGAATCCTCAATTTTACATAAAACCAAATAGAATCTATGCCAACTTGAGCTATGAGTTACAGCCAGTACCATAATTGTGTGGAGGAGGTTTCAATTATGCATTAATTACATAGCAAAGCCTCCAGCTGACTCAAACTGTAGGGGAGATGTCAGTTGCAATGAGGTGTTAAACAATAAAGGGAGTGTTTTAAATTTGGAAGAAACATTAGGCATGGTCTATCCTAAGAATGTGGTCTGTTTAATTGTCTGGCTTCCCCAGTAAACAAGACTAAAGAGAAAGACACTAAAATTTACTTTGTGATTTCCTGCACTATTTACTATCTTGTGCTATAAAACAGTGTTTAATATTAGATTTGTAATACATTCAGATGAATACTGCAAAGGTTCTTGAGAGTGGAGAACGAAAGACAATTCCTTTTTTAACATTCCACAAACTTACTGTAAATTTTGTATAACCAGCCAAACATATTTATTTCTAAAAAGTTGTCAATTACTAAAATTTGTGAGAACTGGATAATACCAAATTCACAAATCATAAAATGGATTAAAAGATACAGTAAATGCAAAAAACAAAACACAACAAAAGAACAACACAATACAAGTGTAATGAAGTATCATGGGAACTAAAATCAAGTCCCAGGTGTGGATATGACTACTATATATCAAAAAAGGTATTTCAGTTTGAAAATAAATGCAATAAATTAATTCACAGGTTGCACAAACATACATGCACAAAAACCAAACTTTAAATTTCAGGTATACAAATCCCCCCGCTCTCCAATCCTTTTCTTTTCAAATTGTTCCCTTCTCTTTTTCTTATTTACTTAGTACTCATTATTAGGCCAACACTGTTTTAAACAAATAACAATAAAATAACAAACCCTTGTCTCTGAGGAAATCATAATTTAGTTGGAAAGAGCAGAGATAGACTGCAAGACACAGAAACTATCACCAAAAAAAGCATATATTTCAGATTATAAATCATAAAAAACCACGTATACTGACTAAAAGGTGGAAAGCTAATACAAAAACCAAACAATTTTTCAAAGCACTTAATGTAATCCATTTCTGTGAGTCTGACAGTTTCTGTTATATTATCAAATCTATTTCAAGGACCAAAAGTGTATCTTGTTCACAAAACTGTAAATTACTTAAGCTCAGCAGGTGACATATGCAATCAAAAAACTCACATCTGCCAGAATACTAAAACTTTTCTATAAAAGCCATACTATTAATGAAAAAGACCTCAATGAATATTCTGTCATTCAAAAGTACCAAAAATGAATTCAGGTATGAATATACTTGTATGTTCCAGGATACCTACACTTTGTAAAGAAAGCTACTTAAGTTGGAAGCACTTAAAATTCAATTCTGCCTTTAGTGAAATGTGAAATCCACGAATACAGCAACTTGTTTTGTTTCTCACTTTGAATCAGTTAAAAGCGGTATGGTTCCCCCCGCTCGCCACCCGCCCAGCCCCACCACCACCACATGAAGGGACTTTTCTTTGTTCAAAAGTTATCATTGTTACTTTACTGAGAAAGAAGCCAGAGCATTTACATTCCTCTTTTGGGTATTATGTTGCTAAATAAAATCGTTTTCCTAGTGATAAGTAAAATTTTTAATAGGAAATTTTAAACATTAGAGCATTCAGATTACAAAATATAATTATTCTAACACTGATTTAGGCCTTCAATCTTGTAGAAGATTTTGTTTTGTTCTGGATTATAATCACATAACTATCAAGGCCAGAATAAAATCCAATTTCTTTCTTTCTTTTGCTGTTCTTTCCTTCTTTTGCTGTTCTTTCCTTTTATTTAGTATTTTTTTTCAACTTTTTACTTTATGTTGAGGAGGTACATGTGCAGGTTTGCTACACGGGTATACTACATGTCACTGGGACATGGTGCACAAATTATTTCATGACTCAGGGTAATATGCACAGTACACAACAGATAGTTTTTTGATCCTCTCTTTCTTCCTACCTTCCACCCTCAAGTAAGCCCTGGTATCTTTGGTTTCTCTCTTTGTGTACATGTACTCAATGTCCACCTCCCACACAGAACATGCAGTATTTGGTTTTCTGCTTCTGTGTTAATTTGTTAGGATAATGGCTTCCAGCTGCATCCACGTTGCTGCAAAGGACATGGTTTTGTTTTTCTTTTACCACTGCATAGTATTCCGTGACATACATACACCAGATTTCTTATCCAATCCACTACTGACGGGAATCTTGGTTGATCCCATGTCTTTGCTACTGTAAAACATGCCACAATGAATATAAGAGTGGATGTGCCTTTCTGGGAGAAAGATTTATATTTCTCTGGGTATATATCCAGTAATTAGATTGCTGCGTCAAATGGTAGTTCTGTTTAAAGGTTTTTGAGAAATCTGCAAACTGCTTTACACAGTGGCTGAACTAATTTACATTCCCACCAGCAGCACTTTGAGCATTCCCTTTTCTCCCGCAACCTCACCAAGATCTACTATTTTCTGATATTTTAATAATAGCCATTTTGACTGGTGTAAGATGGTATCTCATTGTGGTTTTGATTTGCATTTCTCTAATGATTAGTAATGTTAAATATTTTTTCCTATGTTTGTTGGCCATGTGCATACTTTCTTTTGAGAAGTGCCTGTTCATGTCCTTTGCTCAGTTTTTAATGGGATTGTCTGTTTTATGCTTAGGGTCCTTATAAATTCTGGGTATTAGACCTGTATCAGATGCATATCTTGCAAATATTGTCTCCCATTCTGTATGTTGTCTGTTTACTCTGTTGACAGTGTCTTTTAAACTGCAGAAGCTTTTTGGTTTAGCACCCATTTGTCTGTTTTTGTTTTTGCTGCATTTGCTTTTGAAGACTTCATCATAAAATGTTTACCAAGGCCTATGTCCAGAATGGTATGCCCTGTTTTTTTCTAGGGTTTTTACAGTTTCAGGTCCTACATTTAAGTCTTTTAATCCACCTCAAGTTGATTTTTGTATATGGTGAAAGTAAGGGGTTGGTTTCAATCTTCTGCATCTGGCTAGCCAGTTATCTTAGCATCACTGAATAAGGAGCCCTTTCCCCACTGCTTGTTCCTGTCAACTTTGTCAAAGAGCAGATGGTTCCTGGTGGACACCTTTATTTCTGGATTCTCTAACCCGTTCCACTGGTCTGTGTGCCTGTTTCTCTACCAGTACCATGCTGTTTTGGTTACTCAGGTCTTGTTGTATAGTTTGAAACTGTGTAGTGTGATGCCTCCAACTTTGGTCATTTTGCTTAGGATGCTTTGTTATTCTGCCTCTTTTTTGTTTCCATATGGATTTTAGAATAGTTTGTTCAAATTCTGAGAAAAATGAAATTTAGTAGTTTGCTAGGAGTAGCAGTGAATCTGTAAGTGGTTCTGGGCAGTATGGCCACTTTAACAATATTGATTCTTCTTATTCATGCACATAAAATGTTTTTCCATTTGTGTCATCTCTGATTTCTTTCAGCAGTGTTTTGTAATGCTTGTTGCAGAGTTCTTTCACCTCTCTGGTTAGGCGGGGGGAGACGGGAGAGGGAGAGGGAGGGGGGAGGGAGGAGACGGGGAGGAGAGGTGGAGGGAGAGGGAGGGACAGCAAGGGAGAGCGAAGAGAGTGTCTGTCTATTGTGAATAGGGCTGCATTCTTGATTTTGCTGTCAGCTTGGACATTATTGGTGTATAGAAATGCTACTTATTTTTGTACAGTGATTTTTGTATCCTGAAATTTCACCGAAATTGTTTATCAGTGCTAGGAACCTTTGGGTAGAGAGTATGAGGTTTTCTACATAAGGAATCATATTGTCTAGGAAGACAAATAGTTGGACTTCCTCTCTATTTGGATGCCTTCTATTTCTTTCTCTTGCCTGAGTCCCCTGGCTAGTACTTTCAGTACTGATACAGCAGTACTGGGAAGGGAAGAGCATGGTCCCTTTAAATGATGCGGACTAGGGGAAGGCAAGTGCTGGATAGAGGAGGGCTTGGTCCCTGGCTAGGGCTTCACCCCCACAGATCTACATGAGAACAAGGCACTTCTGTCTTCATGCCCAAATGTTCCATTTTCCAAGACCACCCTGTCCCCACCACGCCCCCATCTTGGGCCTATAAAAACCTGAGACCCTAGTGGGCACACACACAAGTGGCCAGACATCAAGAGGAGCACATCAGCAGAAGACACAAGCAGCTGGACATTGTGAGGAACACACTGACAAAAGAAGACACAGCAAGAGCACACATGGTGGTGGAGAGCACACTGGTGGAAGAGCACACTAACGGGCACCAGCAGGTTGACAGGCCATCAGAATGATGCAGAGTTTGGCTGGAACAGTCCAACTCCAGGGAAAATCATCTCCTTTCAGGCTCCCCCATCTGCTGAGAGCTGCTTCTACTCAATAAAACCTTACACTCATTCTCCAAGCCCACGTGTGATCCGATTCTTCTGGTACACCAAGGCAAGAAGTCCTGGGATACAGAAATCCCTCTGTCCTTATGATAAGGTAGAGGGTCTCACTGAGCTGGTTAACACAAGCTGCCTACAGGGCAAATCAAAAGAGCACCCTGTAATACAAGCCCACCGGGGCTTCAGCTGTAAACACTCACCAACAGACACCGCTGTGGGGTTGGAGCCCCACAGCCTGCCCATGTATGCTCCCCTAGAGGTGTGAGCAGCAGGGCACTGAAGAAGTGAGGCCCGCCCCCACTGCACGCCCTGCAAGGGGGGGCAAGGAAACCTTTCCCATTTCAGCACTACGTTGAACAGGGGTGGGGAGAGTGGACATCCTTGATTTGTTTTGGTTCCCAAGGGGAATGCTTCCAGCTTTTGCCTGTTGAGTATGATGTTGGCTGTGGGACTGTCACAGACGGCTCTTATTATTTTGAGGTATGTTACTTTGATGGGTAGTTTGAGGGTTTTTAACACGAAGAGATGTTAGGATTTATTGAAATCCTTTTCTGCCCCTACTGAGATGATCACGTAATGTTTTAGTTCTGTTTACGTGATGAATCACGTTTACTGACTTATGTATGTTGAATGAACCCTGCATCCCGGGGGATAAAGCCTACTTGACCACAGTGCTTTAGCTTTTTGATGTGCTGCTGGATTCCATTTTCTAGTATTTTGTTGATTTTTGCATCTATGCTCATCAGGGATACTGGCCAGCAGTTTTTTGTGTTTGTTTTTTATTGTCCCTCTGCCAGGTTTTGATATCAGAATGATGCTGGCTTCATAAAATGAGTTAGGGAAGTCCCTCCTCCTTGATTTTTTGGAGCAATATCAGTAGGATGGGTACCAGCTCTCCTTTATACATCTGGTAGAATTCGGCTGTGAATCTGTCTGGTTTGGGGTTGGGGGGGCTTCTGGCTGGCAGCTTATTTTTACTACTGATTCAAATTTGGAACTCATTATTGGTCTGTTAAGGATTTCAATTCCTTCCTAATCCAATCTTGAGAAGTTGTATGTTTCTTGGAGTTTATCCTTTTAGGTATTCTGGTTTGCGTGCACAGAGGTCTTCGTACTCTCTGAAGGTTTTCTGTATTTCTCTGGGGTCGGTGGTAATGTCATTTCTGACTGTGTTTATTTAGATCTTTTCTCTTATCTTCTCTATTGATCTAGCTAGCAGTCTATTAATCTTATTTATTCTTTCAAAGAACAACTTTTGGTTTTCTGATCTTCTGTATGGATTTTCACATGTCAATTTCGTTCAGCTCTGATTTTGGTTATTTTCTTCTGCTAGCTTAGGGGCTAGTTTGCTCTTGTTTTTCTAGTTCCTCCCAGTGTGATGTTAAGGTGATTAATTTTAGATCCAACTTTGTGATGTAGGCATTTAGCACTATGAACTTTCCTTTCAGTACTGCTTTAGCTGTGTCCCAGAGATTCCAGTACATTCTATCTTTGATTTCATTTGTTTCAAAGAGTTTTTTTGAGGCTGGGCATGGTGGCCCATGCCTGTAATCCCAGCACTTCAGGAGGTCAAGGCAGGCAGATCACTTGGGATCAGGAGTTCGAGACCAGCCTGGGCAACATGGTAAAGCCCAGTCTCTACAAAAAATACAAAAATTGTCCAGGTGTGGTGGCACACACCTGTAGTCCCAGCTACTCAGGAGGCTGAGGCAGGAGGATTGCTTGAGCCCAGGAGGCAGAGGTTGCAGAGAGCCAAGACTGCACCACGGCACTCCAGCCTGGGCGACAGAGAAAGACCCTTATTCAAAAAAACAAAACAAAACAAAACAAAAAACCACGCATTAATTTCATTCTTTTCCCAAAAGTGATCCAGGAGTAGGCTGTTCAATTTCCATGTAATTACATAAAAACTTATTTTCTTAATCTGAATGTTTGTTAGGTATCTCCACAGTACAAATAGTAAGACTGCTAAATTGATCATCAGGAGACCTGGTTGTATTTCCTGCTCTGCAACTACATGACAGGGGTAAAAGGCTAAAATAAACTTTATCTATCAGTATTTTTGTTCAGGAATAAGAGTAGGTCAAACTAGATATACTGTATATCATTTTTAGGTCTCAAATTGTAGAAAACAATAAATTTCAAGTGTTTATATATTACGAAAAATCCCTATCATACACATTCTCACTAATAGCACATAATCTGTGAGAGAAGTCACATAAAACATTTAAAGGCTGATAACCGCTGAGGTCTGATTTGCTTCTGAATCTACCTTCAGAATGTGATTCAAGTTTGCCGAGAGTTAAGACAGAGTATTTTTCACTGTACTTAGAATAAGGCGTTGAAACTGAGTTTTAGACTAGGTGCTAAACATATTTTATTTCTCAACATCCGCAATGAGTGACAAACCAGTACCACTATCATGTGAGCTCCTAGAAGGTTGGGCTTGTGGTATACTCGTCTACAGAGTAATTTACTTTTTAGTTATTGCTCTGTAGATGTTAGCTGAAAGAACAGAACCAATAACACATCAATCTCCCCCAAATAAGAGTTATCACTAAATTCATCTGAATCTGTCTCATAGCTAAGGCATCAACACCACTGATTAGAAAAACATTAAAACTTATTTCTAACGTCTAGTGTATCCCAACTGCAAACAATCTATAGCTAAGTGGGCAAATAACTTACAAAATCATCTTCATTTTTAATTCTCCTCAGGTACAATTCAAACAATTATAAAACATGAATTAAGAAATTTGCTACATTTGGCAGACAACTTCCTACTAAGATGGGTTATACTATCTGGTGTACTACATTATCAGAGCTGGAACTTTACACACGAACACCTAGAAATGATAAAAACAATGTCATATACACCTAAAAAGCATAGCTGAGCTAGAAAGAAAATAGTCATGGGCTACAAACGAAGAAAATGCTGAGGACCAATAAAGTCCACTGGTATTTCCCATGAGGAAAGTGTAGGCAGTACTGAGAATTGGCTTTTACCACCTACATGGGGAAAGGACGCAAAGGAGCTACAGCTACAGCCACAGAAAAGTCACAGAATCAATCAAAGGTTAAGCTAGGGGGGAAAACTATCTCCAATCAAATGTCAGGGAAGCGTATCCATCTTGATCTGCCTCTGGAACAGGGAAAGAAAAGGGGCTCCTCGATAATTTGTCAGCCAATGTCACTCGGATCTGATTCAAATTTGAATTTATCCTACCTGGACGGACTAGAAGTCCTCATGTTGAGAACTTAACACAAAAATCAACTTAAGGCTTGAGATGCTCTTGAAGCACCCGGCAAAGCAATCACAAAATCACTCTGGAAGGACATGCCTTCAAGCCAGTACTACTTCAAACAAAGCCGTATTAATTAAGATTAGTGAGCAACCATCCAAATTTCTAACAAATACCAAAATTAAATAACCAGGTATGTAACACAACAGGAAAATTTGACAGTTTCTGTTTAATAAGAAGTACTACGAGAATATAACAAACAATACGAAAATATCAAAGCAGAATAAAGTTAACCCCCTTATCTCCAACTAGTGGTCACAGTATCTCTCTTACCCTCTGAAACAGTATGTATTACAATTTTTGAGTTCTTCCATTTTCTATCCCGTTTCATAAAAAGCATTGTGATAGAAGGAACTATCTTAAAATCCTACATCAGCCAATAGTATCTAGATGAATATTTAAAATATTCACCCATTTTAACAATGAGTATGACTAAAAAAAATCTGAGGAAAAACTCTTTATTCGCAACACTGCGTCTAAAAAACTTGACAGCATTCTGAAAATCACTTAAACATGGCTCATTTTAAGCCTTGTTAATGTATGTATCATTGAAGCTTATTTAAAACAATTTTTATGTTGCCTTTTTCTTCTGTAAACTGTAACCAATCCAAGAATTAGTACACAGATTTAAAAGTAGTCATGATACTTAAAAGTGGTATGCCTACTCATATTCATTAATAGAAGAAATGCTATGGGAAAGCATATATAAACTACTTAAATTTTAAATCTGAAAGTGACTGGGGAGAAAGAGATTTATTTTGTGCCCAATAACCGTGATGCATATTTATCAGGACAAACTGGGTACAAATGTGATTGTATTCAGTTTAATAAGAAAATGGGGAGGAAAATAGACATTAAAAACTTTGAAAAGTTAAGCATTTGAAAATTGTTTCATCATGTATAGGTTTCATTTTCACTTCTTTAACTTTTACTGCTATCTAGGTTAAATAACTATGCCCCCACCCACCCACCTACTTTTTCCCATTAGGATGTAGCATCTAATATTCAGAGAGAACCTGAATTTGTTTTAGAACTTCCTCGAGCTCTCTCAGAGAAAAACATCAAAAGAAAACAATTCATATTAAAAGATAATATGATAGTATCTTTTTTCATTAGTACTTTAGCCAGAAGTTTCTGTAACTTTCCCTAAAGGATCCAAATATAAAAGAATATATTCTGTTTTGAAAAATTATGCTTCATACTATATGTAAAGCCTATATAGCACAGAAACTGAAATTTTCTCCAAATAATACTGTTTCAGTAACTATTTTCCAATGATATCTCAATGTCCTATGAACAGGACAATTTAATAAATTACTTACTTCAGGTCCTGTAGAAGGTCTTTTGCATTAAGCATGGTTATTAAAGAGGTGGTAGCTGCAGGAATTATGATAATGGGTGTTCGAGATCCTATAAAGACAAAATTTAAAGGTAGAAAACATGTTATTAGGAATTACACTTACTTTCTCTACTAAAAGTTAAAAGTTTATAAATTATAATTTTAACTCTTTTGATCTAAAAAACATTTTAAGCCAGTGGATATTAAAAAATATTTAATAATCAGTGTGGCTTGAGCATTGACTAATCAGAATGGATACCAAGCACAAATATGTGACATACCTGCATCATCTACTTTTTAAAGTTACGTTAAAAATCATACGCACAACCTCACCTTTCTTCTGATTTGGGGGAGGTCTTGCTTGAGAAACTGTAAAGAAGAAAAGAAATCACACTATGTATTATAAAAACCATATTCCTATTTTCAAACTTACAAAAAAGGGATATTTTTAAAATTATTTGTATTCACATATGACTAACTGTAAATCAGAAGACATATTTTACAACTTACTATCTTTTCAAGTAACATTCTGTTTCACAAAAATATTAAAATGCATTATTCAACAATCTGTAGTCAAAAGGAGAAAGTGAAGATACAATATCCACAGTTCTGTTCTCTGCAGTTTCAGTTAACCCCAGTCCACTGTGGTCTGAAAATATTAAACAGGAAATTCCAGAAACAAACAATTCACAGGATTGAAACTGCACATCTTTCTGAGTAGCATGATGAAATCTCACACGGCCCCACCCAGCATGTGAATCGTCTCCTTATCTAGCATATCCACTCTCTACACTACCTGCCCTCTACTCCCTTAGTAGTCATCTCCCTCACTGTTATCACAGTGCTAGTTTCAAATAGCTCTTATTTGACTTTAAGGCACTAAATTTATAGAAGACATAAAAAGATACATGTTCTGATTGACCGAATCTGGTTTGGTAAAGTGGGGACTACTGTATTACAATGCCAGGCACTGAGTATCTATATTCATGGATGTTCAGATCTAGCAAAATAAATAATAAAAATAATTGCATAATAAGCTGATTACCACTGTAATAAATGTAAAAACTGAGTCTAAGAGCAAATAATACTATGGAAAGGGAACATGTTTAACCATTTTGGAAGAAAAAGGAAAGAAGTTATTGAGAGCTAAGGCTAAAATATTCCTTTTATTTTTTTCCTTTCTTTTAAAAATGGTTTCTTGTCTCTTTTTAGCTGAGAAATACAGCATTACAGGTAATCAGTTATATATGTGTGAAGGTCTATATTATCCAAAAATGACCATATGATTGATTGTGATCATGTTATAAATACATAATCTTCCTATCTTTTTTTGTTCTTTTTAACAAAAACAGGGTCTCACTACATCACCCAGGGTTGGTCTCAAACTCCTGAGCTCAAGCTATCTTTTCACCTCAGCCTCCCAAAGTGTTGGGATTACAGAGGTGAGCCACTGAGCTTGGCCCATATGTTTGCATTATGTTTATATGCAATGAACTTTTAATGCCCAGAAATATTTGTTGACATAATGGTAATAATGACCTAACACAAAATGAATATGTCTTAGGATAAAAAGTGCTGCAGGTTCTATTTTTCAGTATCTGACCATACAATAACTCAATGTGCCACAGGCTGTGCTGGAGTTTTGTTTTTTAAATCACAAAAGTAAAGAAAAATTTAGGAGACTTAAAATTCTAATTCAACGTCAATTCTTAAAAACAGTACCATCTTTAAAGTGAATAACACAGCACACCTTTGGAAAATGTTCTATTTAAAAAGCAGCAAAACGCTACATTTTAACTAATTCTTTGTAATTCTTTGTATAGCTCTCTCATTGTGAAAAACTATCATCGAATTCAGTAGTATGATCTTCCCAGCCACAGAAAGCAGAAAACTATATACACAAATACAAGCTGAGATATATGCCTTTACTATTACAGTTTTCTCATCTTCTTGCTGAGAACAAAAAAAAAAAAAAAACTAGAATTTTCTTAAATCATTTTAAGAAATGGGAGGTCACGGATAAATCTATTAGCTAGACAGTGTAATATGGAATATAATATAGTCTCGGTAAATATTTGGTATTCGTTGAGATAAAGGGATAATAGGATGGATAAACAGGTAACTGGAGTTGCTATTATGACTAAAGGGAACTACAAAAAAACAAAGAGGAAGAAAGAAAAGAAGGGAGGGAGGGAGGGAGGAAGGAGGGAAGGAAGGAGGGAAGGAAGGAAGCAGTCTGTGATGAACAGATAGAAGGAAGAAAGGGAAGAAGGGAGAAGAAGAGAGCAAAGAAGAAAGAGGGAGAGGGAGAAATCTGTGACTGAAGTACTGTTTGATTTTGTAAGGAAACCCACAAATGCTCTCAGGAATTTAGGCAAACATTTACTAAACTCAAAGCTGAGAAGACCCAATACAAAAAAAAAGGCAAAATACAAAAGCTCTAAATAAAGTTTAGAGATTTAATCCCCAGTGCACTTTAGCAGAGCAATTGAAAAAGACTTAGAACTCCTTACTTTATACATATGATCTTCCCCTGGCCACAAATGTTAAAAATAAAATTTAGAGGTTTAGTTTAAAATATAAAACTGCAACATAATATAAACAAGTTCCCTAGCATGTAAGGACCAAGACTGAGACACTGTGATGGACATGTCAATGAGAAGCTTGATCTTAAAGGGAGAGAGGGAAAGAATAACATAAAGAGTTTGTATGACACAGTGATCAACAGCAAAGGTCTGGACTCAGGTAATTTTAGTTCATATCCTATTTTGCCACTGTCCAGGCAAGTTGATTAACTTTGCTCAGCCTCAGTTTCCTTGATCATCAAAGAGATAGTAGTTTTGATATTTTGATATTGCTGTGAGAATTTAAAAAATAATATGCATGCTCAAGTCCTTAACCAGATGTTAGCACATACGTACCATTTCCTGCATCTTGCAACTACAGTAGATGTGAACTGCTGCTGCTTTACTTCTATTACCACTCAAGCAAGTGTGCTAACTGCCAATTTACAAGCTGAGAATAATCATAAGACAAATTACTGTTGCTTTGATTTCAAATATAGTTAGATTCTTAAGAAATATTTATTCAGAGCCTATGTACAAGGATCGCTAAGTAGTATGAAATTGCAAACAAAACAGAAGTAATTCCTGCCCTCAAAGAGCTTTCAGCAGAGTAGGGAAGCCCAGACCATAAACAAACATGCAACCAAACACATAAACTAGTTGGAACACATACTAAGGGAACAAACTGAGTGTATACTGGCAGAAAAGCATCCTCTAGATAGAAGGCAAAAAGCTTCTCAAAGAAAGTGACATTTAAGCCAAAATCTGAAAGAGAAAACAAGCCCACCTGCCAAGAACAAGTAGGCGAACAGTCCAGATAAGAGGTAGGAATGTAGGCAAATACCACAGGCAGGAAGAAACTGCCACACTTAGGGAGCTGAAACAAGGCCAATGTGTAGACCACAGGGAAGAAAAGAAGAATGGCAGGGATGAGGTAACAAATACATGCAGAGACCAATTCATGTAGGGCCTTTTAAGCAATATTAAGTTTACATTTAAGTGCCACTGGAAAGTCCTATAACTATTAAGCCAGAAAGTGACAAGATTTTATTTTCATGTCACACTTCTGGAAGGAAAAAAAACAATGGATTTGGACAAGGGATTGAGAAGGGTATAAGCGTGAAAGCAGAAAGCTCAGTTAGGATTATTACAACAGTCAACGAAGGTGCTACTCCAACTATGTGTGGTTAAGATGAGTTTTTGTTTTAAATTCCAATTCAAAGCCAACTGAATAAAATATAATTACAATGAATTTCTAGAAAGATGATTATGTACTTAGATGCTATGACACTATTTTACCCTTAATTTCTGTATCTATTTTCTTGGCACCAGAAATAAAGAGGTCATAGGCTGACATCAGGCAGCCAACCATACTGAGACCCACTGGTCTAGAGAGAGGATAATGGTGTCTGCTTGAGTTGTGGTAGCAGAGATAAAGGAAAATAGATGAATTTGGAATACAGAAAAGGTAATCTGACAGAACCCACTAACAGATGAGAAAAGGAGTAAGGAAATGTGATGAATAAAGAATAACTCCCAAGTTTTTGATTTAAGATACGAAGTTGATGGTGGTGTCACTCCATGAAAAAGTACAAGAGTATAAAGTAAGAGACCTTGGGGAAAGAGCAGGGAAAAAAATTATCTTAATTCATTTGTAAATGCCTATGGCAAATCCAAATGTTACAAAGACAGTTAACAGAAGATACCAGAGATCTGAATTGGAGATATAAATTTGGAATTCGTCAGCACATACATTCATAACTATGGGATGAGAGGAGAAGTACTCCAACCAATAGCTAGGTTATAAATTACATGACTGAATAACGTAAGAAATTTGTAGAAAATATACAGAAGCTAGTTCGCTCTCTCAACCTCACATGAGTGGTGTTAAGCAGATAAACTAGTACCACAAGCTACCTACTCATCTCAAAGAACTATGAATTAGTGAAGTATGGAAGGTGTATACATTAAGAAAGAGGAGAGAAGACAGACAAGGATATGTGCAAGAAATTTAATATGGCTATAAAAAGGAAACGATAGTGAATTCTAAACTATGGCTTTTCAAATGCTTGTATTTATGAATCCACTGGAAAACATGTGCCTCTTGTTAGTTATATTCCCTAAATGAATTTTGAGAAATGGAAATTTTTAGACCTTTAGAGGTTTACAATGTTTAACTGTAAACACTTTAAAACATTAAATTTACCCAGACTTGCCTGGCACAACAGCACTAAATAAATATTTGAGGAAATGAGAAATAAAAATCTATAAATGCTCAAAAACAGAACTCCACCCTTGAGGTATCTCACTCAAGGAGAGAATAGGTGGTTCAGTCCCCCATTTCCAAATTATCCAAACTCTACCCAATAAATAACAGTTATACATCTGTAATCCCCCTTTTTACACTGGCCATATATATTTTGGGCACACACATTTTTCAAATTTTAAAGAAATAATACTAGTGAACATGTCAGATATTAAACAATATCCCTTCAAAACGGAGCTGCACCCCCCATAAGCAGATGCATTTAAAATTTCGGCAGCAAAATAAAAATACACTAATTAGGAGAAAGAGAGACTTCAAACTGCTACTATCCATTCCAATCAAGTCTTATTGCTGAATGAGAGCAAAAACCTTAATTATTTTAGAATGGTGGGTAGAAAATGTGGATGTATGGGTGTAAAGCAGTAAGTGAAAGTAGGAAGTGCAGAGTTAAGATGGATGGGCCTTAGAGCATTTGAGATATGATGAGACATTAGTTCAGATTAAATTTCCATCAGTTTAATCCCCAGTTCACTTTAGCAGAGCAACTGAAAAAGACTTAGAACTCCTTACTTTACACATATGATCTTCCCCCAGCCACATAATTGGCTAGTAGAATCCAATGCCTTCAACTTCATTTTATCACAAGACATATCTGAACAAAACGGTTTCTTTGGTTATCAGTGCCTCCCCTGCCCTTTCCTTATATACTAACTTACTTTACGAAAATGTAAAATAGAAAAAATTTTACATTATAGATTCTAAGTTAGAATCCTCAGGTGGTGGCTCTTCCCCTTTTATATGATACCATTTCTGACAAACTATAACCTGCCATCCCTGCCTTCCAAAGAAAAACAAACAATTCTCTTACCTGTGATTCAACTGCCCCCACAATATTCCTGTACTTCATGTTAGTATTCTTTGGACCCAACCCCATCTGTCCACCCCTATTTCCTTCACTTTTTTCTTGCTTCCTGCAAAAAGCTTCTTCAGCTTCTCTTAGTTTCTGGACAAGAGCCTAGTACATGGAAATTCAAATATAGTATTTGTTGAATTTAATTGTGCTTCCTTATACCCTCACAATGGATTCTGGTATCATCGTCTCTACTGAAAAATAGTCCTGCCATCCTAATCAGTTACATACAATCGTCCGACTGTAACAAGGCTGACAGTGCACTCCTCTTCTCCACTCCTACTTAAAAACAGTAATGACAAAATTTTCAAACAAACCTACTGTCAAATAAAAAAAAGAAAAAAAGGAAATACTAGCCACATCTAAGAGGAGTATGAATCCAGGACATAGGGAAATCACCCTGCAAAACCATACCAATATAAGCACCATGTACCGTACTTTTGAGGTGCCTCCAAAAAATATTTAACATTCATAATCTACATAATTTTAGAATTAGCCTGAGTATAAACATACTTTGAATAAGAGGATATCCAAATCTACACTACTGATACTATGAAACTTATGCAAAAGATCCAGTTAAGTTATTGCCTGTGCTTTCCAATCCTTTATTTTCCTTCTTCATACTTACTTTCAACAGTACTGATGAGGTTATTTAAAAAAAAAAAAAAAGACAAGTGGTATAGCCTAACACTGAAATTATGCTAAATCAATTTAAAAATAAAACACCAAACACCAAAAACAAACTCAAAAGACTGAAAATAAATATAGTCTTGTTATCTAAATGATCTATAAAGAGGAATCTTTTTAGGTACTAGGAATAGGGGGAAGAATTTTTCTGAAATAACTTCAATACTACCTTTGCTTAACACATATTTTTTTAAAATGATACAGAAATTTATGTTAAACACAGATACCTGAAATTCTAAGCATCAAAGCTGAATACGAGTGTATTAAAATTATAATTCTGTGCTGCTGTAGGAAAAAAATTCACATCTGTACATACTACCATGGAACTGCAACAGAACTGGTGAGAGGACGGATATACATAAATAGCTTTTAAACATTTAAAAATGTTTTAAAACATTTTTCTCAAATTTTAACCAAAATAAAAACATTTTCTTAAAACTTTTTTTAACTCTTCACTATAACTATTTATTCAAGTAACTGTTCTATAGTATAACTTCTCATTATTCAAAAACAATGCTTTAAAACCTATGTTATCAATGACCCTTGAATCCAACTGGGGAAAATAGTACTTCAGTGAAAAATGTTACAAAATCCAGTTGAGCTGCTTAATTAATGCACTACACAAAAGTGAAAAATTTAATATGCTTTTCACTTTAATTTCCTTTATGTCTTTCTGCTAAGAACATCAAGATTTATTAATGATGCTGACTGAAGTTTAGCAAGCATTTTATTTATATTATCGCAGTTTTGAGATCTGCTTAAGCAGAACCAAGTCTTTAAAGAAACATGACCTTGCAATGTAGTATAAGTAAAATTTCAATTTATTCAAAGCATTATACACATACCAAAAAACTTGCACTGTTATGATCTTTTGAAATAAAACAAAAACCGAAGTATTATAGTTTTACCTGGTCTTGGTACTGGCTGGGCTGCAGGAGTCTGAGTCTTCCGGGCAGATGCACCCTCCTTTAAAAGAGTAAGAATTGATAAATGAGATCAAAGTTTCTTTACATAATAAACACTTTAATTATTGCAAAGAAATCTTGTATCTCTCTCTCTTTTCTGTTTTTCTCACTCAGTTGGTTACTCCATTGAACACGTTATGACCTACAGTTTAAGAAAAAAAATAAATATTAAATCTCTCCCTGATCTTTTATGCTATTAGTCATGAGATCATAATAAACATCTTTAGAGTAAAATAAATTCAGTTACTACAGAGTAGTTACTGTAAGCATGTAATATTTTTAAATGATTTGCTTAACTGCTAACAATTTTAATATTCTCAGAAATGTCACTGTCTGTTTTAAAATCAAGCCAATCTTTTTTCCTCTAAACAATCTCAAAATAAATAAATGATATATGCCCTTCTGGTAGATAAACCCAAAATTTGTCATACTGGAATTTATTTAAAAAAACATAAACATTTCAAATAATTAAATGCCTTTAAAATATTCGGGGGAAAAAATCACATTTATAAAGAAGAGATTTGTTACATTTGAATTAAGAGCAGATGAGAGTATCTTAAAGACTAAATAACAAATCTCATCTAATCACTGAAGATGTAAGATATACAAGGAAATATGCTAAGTGTTGAAGTATATCAATTATATACTCAAGAATAGATGCCTCTGAAATGCTTAACATTCTTAAAATGTCTGTTTTAAAATAACAGTTTCAACCATATTCACAATGATATTTCACAATACATTTTTCTCATAGTTGCAAAGGTAAATTTCGTAACTATGAATTCATAAAGATTTTACACTAGTTCTATATAACGTTAATTTGACAAATATCAGGGGAGGTACATGAGTCCATAAAAATAAAAATCAATATTAGCATCACAAGAAACATTTCTGAAGAAATACCACTAAATACTAATTATAATTACATATTGCATTCTCTTCAAAGATTTTACATGGTAAAACTGTTTGAAATAGTAAGCTATACCACAGCATTTTTAAAAAAATTAATGACTATAAAAATTAGTACAAGAGAAAAAAGACTTCCACTTTAATACAGTGGTATTCTTAGCATTCAGATAGAACATCACAGAAACCATTCTATATTATAATATTATAAGAAACTTAATAGCCACAGGAGCAGGTAGCACAAAAAAAAAAAAAAGACGAGGTCAGCAAAATATCCTTTTTCCAATATTCTCACTACCGTGCATTTAGTTATTAATATATGTTGGTGTATTCACTACTGAGTCATTGTAGGTGCTGGTTTCATAGATGCATTGTTTGTAAAAATTTATCAAGTGTACTTATGATATGGTCTTTTCCAATTATATTACATTCAAGTAAACCTTTAAATGTTAAACCAAAAAGTGAGTCATAATTAAGGTGGAGAGCATATCAAATATTTAGCATCATTATAATGTGGGGGAACCTTTCTGATTATATTTGTCTCTAAGTTCATGTTAGGGGACACAACTGTTTTTATTATTCTTTGTAAATCCAGTACCCGGAGCATAGTAGGCTCTGGGCATTGCAGCTGGTTAACTGAACTGCACCAAGATTTTTAAAAAATCAAAAGCCAGGGGATAATCATTAAATAGGAATCCATTTAAAGAAACATTAGCTCCTATATAAACAATCAACTACACATTATATAATAAAAGTAAACTAATCATATGACTTACCTATTCCAATATGTAAATACTGACTCATGGGGGACGTGATTTAAGAGGAAAAACACAGGAAATGAGACGGGAAGAAAAACGATGGGCACGCATAGATGCAGACACCTTCTGTCCACATTTAACCTCTAAGACTGGCTGGATTCAAATCAAAGCCCTTCTTTTTTTGGCATAGAGTGGCCTAACTTCATAATCACCTGAATAAAAATTATGTGCATAGACTACACGAACTCAAAGTGATCCAATTAACTACTGAATTATACCTGTACTATGTAACAAAGAGTATGAATTTACAACATGGTTTAGGCAAAAGGTGTAAGCATATGGAAATAATACGGGGGAAAGAAAAAAAATAAAAAAACCTTCTTCCACTACAAACTGTAATCCGTAGGAATTTTTATCTACTTTTGAATAAGCTCAAAACTTGATCCCTTTAAATACAAATAATGAGTATTTTCTGTTTGCCCAGTAACAATCCTTGATAACCCAATCACTCCTTTTTGGCAATAAGTTCTATCCCCCTGGTCACTAGGAAGACTATATATCCTAGACTACATCAATCAAGAGTCCTTCTCTGGGTTTTTATAGACTAGAGCTAGCTGTTAAAACCACAAGCTACAAGGCTACGAGGAAATAAGCCTAAAATCACTGATGGGGATGTCCCTTGATTCAGGGAAAAAATGTATTGGCAGAAAGAGAATGAAGCTAAAATGCAAGAAAAGACAAAGAATATAACACCCTTTATAATACCAACTATCTATTTCTAGTGGCCTGTAACACCTACTTTACCTTTAGCCATTCTTGATTATATGGCTCAAATCTCCCATCTCAGCACTCTACAAACCCCCACATACCAAAGTTCTGTCAGTTGCAACAGAAAAAAAATATATCTAATTTTGTCTTCTCAGGCTTACTGAAAATTGCATTTGTCAGATCAGTATGGTATAAACTTTAATTTTTGAGTTGGTATACACCTCCCCAACACACATACAAATAGTTATACAGCTGTGACACAACAGCAGACTAATAACACAACAGTAAAATACGAGCTTCTTGGAAGAAAACTGGGAAGTTCTTTGCAAATCACGTCATGAATTGATTTCTAGGACTCCCAAGAGGCTAAAAGCACATTCTACTCTGATTTCCATAATTTTTAAGTAAAGTTGGCGTAGTCACTGCATAAGGGACTGCAGAAAACCCCTCCACCCTCTACCCTAAAGGTGTAGAGACAAACATGAAGTCATTTTTCAATGACTTTTTCACGCGCGCGCGTGCACGGTATATATTACGAAACAGGAAAAATAATTTGGCAGTAATATAGAATAGACTGACAAATCTGTAGTTTTAAAGATGTATTTGGATTGAAAGAAATAACACTACCCAGCCGGGAAAATAAAGGTATCGGCATAAAAACAACCAAAAGAGCTAACAAGTTGTGCTAACTGGAAAGGAAAACCTGCTTCTCTTTGAAAGTCAGAAGCATTATAATTTCACCAAGACTTGAGGCATTCTAGAAAAGTAATAACTGAATTAACACAGAAGGGAAAAACAGTGAGAGAACCACATTTGCGAAGAAAATACAAAACAAAGTGTGCTGTTTACAAGCAATCCTTGCTTACATTATTTTAGCAAATGAGATCACCTACAATCTTCTGATATTTGCAAAGTACCAGTATGTGCTGCTTAAACAGGTAGAATAAATACTGTTAATATATAATGCCACAAGAAAAAAGTACTTGCTGCAAGTGAAAAAGAATACACTATATACATTATATTTAATTTTAAAATGTTCTCTTTACCCAAAACAGTGAGATACCGAAAACCCTGATTTTTTTTAAAACAGGATCTCACTCTTTCCCCCAGGTTGGAGTGCAGTGGTGCAACTGTGGCTCATTGCAGCCTTGACCTCTGAGGCTCATGCAATTCTCCTACCTCAGCCTCCAGGCATGCACCACCAGGCGAGACACATTTTTTAATTTTTTTAATTTTTGGTGGAGACAGGGTTTCACCATGTTGCCCAGGCTGGTATCAAACTCCTGAGCTCAGCCTCTCAAAGTGCTGGGATTACAGGTGTGTACCACCAGGCCTGGCCTGAAAACTTTTTATGTAGAAAACATACATAGAATATATAATGCAGACTCCAGGAGTTTCCAATCTACTTTTCTGTTGCATAAGGGCAAAAGTGACAAGTTTTAAAAACTGCTTAAATATGAATCGTACCTTTGAATGCTTTTACCTTTATTTTAAAAAGCAACTTATTCCTATGAAATCTGAATTTGATAATTAGAATTCCCAAATATTAGAGTGTTTAAGATGTTTAAATATGCATGTGAATTTCTTTTTCTTTTTCGAGACAGAGTCTTGCTCTGTTGCCCAGGTTGGAGTGCAGTGGCACGATCCTGGCTCACTGCAACATCCACCTCCTGGACTCAAGCAATTCTCCTGTTTCAGCCTCCCAAGTAGCTGGGACTACAGGAACACACCATCATGTCCGGCTAATGTTTGAATTTTTAGCAGAGACATCGAACTCCTGACCTCAAGTGATCCACCCACCTCTGCCTCCCAAAGGGCTGGGATTACAGATGTGAGCCATGGTGCCCGGCCTGAATTTGTACACATTGAATGAGTCTCCTTTTTTAAGGGATCAGGCCTCATTTTGTTGCACAGGTTGGTCTCAAACTTCTGGCTTCAAGCAATCCTCCTGCCTTGGCCTCCTAAAGTGCTGGGATTACAGGAGAGATCCACTGTGCCCAGCTAGTCCTTTAAAAGAATGTTTTGGAAAACTTGTTGTAGAAAAGGGAAACAGCAATTCTGGGGACAAATTACAATAAGGCTAAAAAACATTAAAAAAAAAAAACCTTAGAAGCAAAACACTTCAACACAAAAAAATAAGCACAATTTTTTTTAAGACTTGTTATAACCTGGAGGTATATATAAACAACATGCTGCTAGCACAGAAAACAGTTAACACACTTATAAATATAGTACTTTTCTCCCTTTAAATATACAGATAAATGGCTGTAAAATTTAAAAATAGATTTCTCTTTCTTTCCCTAAGCGTAGAAATTTTCTCCAGAGAAGTAACTACTTAAGTGGCTGAGATATGTTCTCTCCTATCACCCAACCTCTAAACAAACTGATTAAGGTAGATGTTGTATGTATTTTACAGCTGGGAAAATTAAACTTAAAAAAAAAAAAGTTACTTGTCCCAGGTCACATGGCTAGTAAGCAGAACAGATCTGAGCCTTTCTGAATCCAAAGTTTATGCTTCCAAACTACTAATACCTCGTAACCTCTGATTTGAAGACTTCCCTTAACAAACTTTACTTTCCCTCTGTACTCATTCTCTCTCTTCCCATAATTCAAATGCTCCTCTGTTGTGACCTTTTAACATTTTGTGCATACCTCTATCATGACTTAGTCCATTTATGCCACTATACCAAAATACCACAGACTGGGCAATTTGTAAATAATAGAAATGTATTTCTCAAAGTTCTGAAGGCTGGGAAATCCAAGATCAAGGCACCTGCAGGTTTTGTGTCTCTCTGATTCCAAGACAATGCCTTATTGCTGCATCCTCTGGAGACGACAGTGTCTTCACATGGTGGAAGGTGGAAGGGCAAAAAAGGACCTAAGCTAGTTCCTGCTAACCCTTTTACAGGGCATTAATTCACTCGTAAAGGCTATGCCCTCATGACTTAATCACCTTCCAAAAGGTCTGACTTCTTAAATATCACACAGTGGGGATTAAGTTTCAACACATTAACTTTGAGAGGCATTCAGAGGCATAACACCTCATTATACAATACCCTAATTATTTGTGTGCTTCCCCCCAATCAGACTGCAAAGTAATTTACTTTGGGTCAGAAATTATTACTCCTCCAATGCCTGATACAGCCAGATGCATGGGAGGTGCTTAATCACTATATATTGACTAATTAAAACAAATCTATTTGCCTTAGAATCACTGATTTATGACCATTACATTGAGTAAAAACTGTTTTATCTGTTAAATGAATATGGCAAAAATAACTATGACAAAGGATTAAGAGACTAACACATAATAACAATAGTAATAAAACAGTCATGCATTCCACACACACTTCTTTTGGTTTTTTTCTGGAGACAGCATCTCGCTTCGTTGCCCAGGCTGGAGTGCAGTGGCGCAATCTCAGCTCACTGCAACCTCCACCTCCCAGTCCCAGCAATTCTTGTGCCTCAGCCTCCGGAGTAGCTGGGATTATAGACATGCACCACTACATCAGCTAATTTTTGTATTTTTAGTAGAAAAAAGGTTTCACCATGTTGGCCAGGCTGATCTTTAACTCCTGACCTCAAGTGATCAGCCTGCGACCTCCCAAAACACTGGAGTTACAGGCGTGAATCACTGCACCTGTCCTCTACAGACTTACTAAAAGCATAGTAAGTGCCAAATAAAAAAACAGAAATGAAGAAATATAAACAAGAGCACGAAGTCCCTGTCTTCATGGTGCTTGTAATCTAATGAAGGAGACTAATAATAAATACATCAAATAAAAAAATTATTAATACAATTACGTATGTATTTAGCTACTTGTAATGTGCCTTTGTGTTTCTGTCTGTATTTTCAGCTCACTGCCCAAAACAAAGTGGGACTAATAACTGTTAAACAATTTTCTTTCAACACTTTTTGTGTAAGGATTAGTAAAGACCTAGCAAACTGAATTCAGCAGCAAATTAAAAGTATTATATACTGTGACCTAGTGGGATTTATTCTTGGAATGCAAAGATGGTTCAACAGATGAAACAATCAATTTATTAATATTTAATAATATACCATACTAACAGATAAAGGGGAAAAAACCCTCATGATCATCTCAAATAATGTAGGGGAAAAAACTGACAAAATGTAATACCCTTTCATTAAAAAATTTAAAAACTCAACCAGGACTGGAAGGAAATGTCTTCCACATAATAAAGATACATACGAAAAACCCACAGCTAACATCATATTCAATGGTGAAAGACAAAAAGCTTTGTCCCTAAGATCAGGAATAAGACAAGGATTCCTACTTTCACCACATCTATTCAACACATTAAAAGTTCTAGCCAGAGCAATTAGGCAAAAAAAACAGAAGGCATTCAAATTGGAAAGAAAGAGGTAAAATTATCTGTTTGCAGTGACAAGATTTGTATGTTAAATAATCTAGAGATCACACCAAAGAAAGTTGTATTAACAATAAACAAATTTGGCAAAAAGAATATAAAATCAACACACAAAAATTAGTTGTGTTTCTATACACTAACAACAGACAGTCCAAAAAGTAAATTAAGAAAACAATTCCACTTACAATAGCATTAAAAAGTCTAAAGTAGGAATAAACTTAACCAAGGAAACAAAAGACTTGTACACCGAAGCTATAAAATATTGCTGAAAGAATTAAAGACACGAACAAATGGAAAGACATTTGTGTTCATGGACTAGAAGAATATTAAGATTTCTATACTATTAGAAGTGATCTGCAGATTCAACACCATCCCTATCAAAACCCCATTTTTGCAGAAATAGAAAAACTCATCCTAAAAGTCACATGGAATCTCAAAGGATCTCAAATATTTAGCCAAACTCATCTTGAAAAAGATCAAAGTTGGAGGACTCAAACTTCTACAGTTCAAAACTTACTGCAGAGCAACAGTAAACAGAATAAAAAGAAGAGGCATAAAGACAGACATATAGATTAATGGAACACAACACCCAGAAATAACCTCTCACATATACGGCCAACTAATTTTTGACAAGGGTGTCCTGATCATTCAATAAGAACGGCCTTTTCAACAAATGGTGCTGGGGAAACTGGATCACCACACGCAAGAGAACAAAGTTGGACTATTACCTTAAACCACATAGAAATTTAACTCAAAAAGGATCAAAAGCCTAAACCTAAGAGTGAAAACTACTATAAAACTCTTAGAAGAAAACAGAGAGCAAAAGCTTCATGAAACTAAATTTAGCACTGATGTACCGGATATGAAAGCAAAAGTACAGGCAACAAAAAAAGAAATAGATAAACTGGACTCTATCAAAATTTAAAACTTTTGTTCAAAGGGTATTATCAACATGGTGAAAAGGCAATCTACAGAAAAGGAAAAAATATTTGCAAGTCACAAATATAAAAAATTAATATCCAGACTATATAAAGAACTCCTGCAACTCAACAATGACAAAACACAAACCAGCCAATTAAAATATGGGCAAAGGAGTTGATTAGGTAGTTCTCCAGAGATACAGATGGCTAGTAAGTGCATGAAAATACACCAGACATCACTAATCGTTAGGGAAAAGTGAATCAAATACCATGAGTTATCACTTCAAATATATTAGAATGGTTATTATCAAAATCTAGTAACAAAATAAAATCAGAAAATAACAAGTACAGATGAGAATACAGAGAAATTGGAATTCTTACATACGACTGGCAGGAATATAAAATGGCACAGCTACTGTGACAAGTGTATGATGATACTCCAAAAAATTAAAGAAGTACCATATGATCCAGCAATTCTGTTTGAGTACATATACCCAAAAAAATGGAAATCACGCTCTTAAACAGGTATTTTTATACCCAAGTTCATAGCAGCATTATTCGCAATAGGCAAAAAGTAGGAACAACTCAAATGGCAACATCAACACATGACAAGATAAATTATATATATAAAATTATGTATGTATGTGGGGGGGTGTGTGTGTGTGTGTGTAGACACACACACACACACACACACCCCCACATACATACACAATTGGTTGTCATTTAGCCTTAAAAAAGAAAAGAATTCTACAACATGCTACAACCTGGATGAACCTTGAAAACGTTATGCTACATGAAACAGGCTAGTCCAAGAAAAAAAAAAATTCTCTGTGGCTCTGT
The DNA here is from genome assembly GCA_036589455.1 of Ateles fusciceps. Lineage (NCBI taxonomy): Eukaryota > Metazoa > Chordata > Mammalia > Primates > Atelidae > Ateles > Ateles fusciceps. The sequence goes on along the minus strand of JAZHEH010000253.1, from coordinate 4,229,401 downwards.
GAGAGTGTTTCTGGATGAGATTAACATCTAAATAGGTAGACTGAGTAAAGCAGATCCATCCCCCTTTCCTAATGTGGGTATGTCTCATCAAAGTCAATGATGGTGTGAATGTTACAAAAGGGCAGAGTTGGAAGAAAATGCACTCTCAGCTTGCTGACACAGATCCTGAGACTTCTTAGGCTCCATTACCTGTGTGAGCCAATTCATTTTAACAATCTCTTTATATACACTATATGCATGCATATGTTTGTGTGTTAAACCACCAGTAAAATAAATACCAATAACTAATATACTAAATCTATATGTGTGTGTGTATATATGTATATACACATATAAAGAGATTTATTTCCAGACTTACATGAAAATAGATTCTACTGGCTCTGTTTCTCTGCAGAACCCAGACTAATACAGCAATTCAAATTGGAATCAAAACAGAGAAAATGTGACATAGACCACAAAATCTTTAAAAAGGGTACTCCTGCATATTAGAAAAACTTTTTTCATTTATCTACTGATTTAAAAATGGCATCCATGTTAAAGTAGTTGAAATATTTTATCACAGAACTGCAATTAGCAAAATTCAAAGCATGTATATTACTCTCCTTTAATATCAAAATCCATAATGATCTCATATCTTAGGGTGCAGATGAACAATTCTGTCATATGTCTCTCTGACGTTTAATAAAAGCACTATGTTCATTTAAATCTGGCAGAATTATTTTTATAGTGGCAGAGAAACATGGATAAGGTAGATCCAGTACACATAATCATTTGTTTAGCACACGGGTCCAAAGACTAAAAGAATGTACCAATGTAACCGGAAGTGTTAATCAGCATGAAGAAAATTGACCTGTAAGTCTTAAGATCTAGGTTCCAGCTTTGACTCTGCCATAAAGTGTGGAACTCTGAGAAATCACTGCCCCTCAGGGTCTTAGTTACTTTACCTATAAAGTGAGGAAAGTAAATTTTTAGATGCCCTCAAAGGTCCAATTCTGCTCTAAAGTTTCATTTTTCTAATGTATATAATACCTTTTCATTGGAAACAATGCCCTGTAGTACAACCTGGAATGTGCAATTAGCTGATTAAGTTTGAAGACATAATCGAAAATGGGTTTCTTCAAAGGTAGAATGGTATACCATATCAATTTGCTCTTCTTTGGTCCATGTAAATTAAAACATATTCCCCTGCCTGGTTCCTTGTATCAAAGGGTATATGTTTGTAATCAGCTACTAATTTAGTTGTTTTGGGAATCACAGAATTATAGTTACTGGCATACAGATAGAGAAATAACAATATTGCAAGCTCTAAAAGAAAACATTTAATATGATTCAATAAACTGAGGAAGCTACACTGAAACTTAACTACCAGAAGCCCATAACCCCCCCACACACACACACACACACACACACACACACACACATACACACAAACACACAAAACAAGTAAGACAGTTAATTGAAATGTTCTGGAACATTATAAATTCTGGAAATAGTAATAAATTCTATGAAAAGTTAGAAAATGTATACAAAACTCAAAGGTTAGAGAAAATTAATGAAAAATAAATACACAATACGTTCATTAGTAAATAATTAAGGATAAATGGAGGATACAAACAGAAATACTACATTTTTCTTTTTTTGGCTCAATAAAACTCAGCAATTCTATTTTCTGTGAGACCACATCTTATTTAAAGTTGGTAAAAATATAAGAAATGTATGAGAAATTAAAAGAATAACAATACACACCAAGTTCAACCAGAAAGACCAAAAGTATCAAAACAGTGAAAATGGGTGAAACTATATGAATTTCACAAGCGTTTTTATATGAAAGACAAAATTTAAATAACACGTATTTCCAATTATTTTGTTATCTTTATAACAATCTATCCATCAAGGCTATCAATTTCTTCAAAGAAAGGAACCTAATGATGCACCTCACATTCCCCTGTAGCTTGTATATAAAAAATGCCTAATATTTGCCAAAGATAAGCAAACCCCTTACACAGCCTAAGAAGTTGGGGACGGGGCAGAGAATGAAACCCTAAAAGTCAAGCATTATGTCTTTGTCTATAACCCTATAACCTCCGCATGTCTCTTGTCTGCTTTGCAACGTTTCTTTACACTGAAGTCCCTACTGCTAATCAGACCATAACCAATCATACTGAAGATGGCTACATGAATCCAGTATGTTCAATGTTCCCTTCTTTCTTCAAAAAAGGCTTTTAGAAAAAAAATTATTTATTTACTTCCAATACTTGCTTTATTTATCTATTTATTTGGCTTTTATTAGACAGAGTCTCACTCTGTCGCCCAGGGTGGAATGCAGTGGCGCGATCTCAGCTCACTGCAACTTCCGCCTCCTAAATCCAAATGATTCTCGTGCCTCAGCCTCCCAAATAGCTGGGATTACAGGCATGAACCACCACGTTTGGCTAATTTTTGTATTTTTAGTGGAGATGGGGTTTCGCCATGTTGGCCATGCTGGTCTTGAACTCCCAATCTCAGGTGATCCGCCTGCCTCGGCCTTCCAAAGGGCTGGGATTACAGGCATGAGCCACCATGCTCGGCTCCCAACACTTGCTTTCTATTCTTATCTGCTACAGCTATTAAAATAAATATTTTCTGATACTAATAAATTATATTTGGGTAACTATGCTTCTTTGCAAAGTTTCAGTACAATTTTAAGTTTCAATATTTTACATGTACTTGAATTTATACATTGTTATACTTTAAATAAATTAATAGTGTTAATTTTTAAATACCAACAATATGCTGGGTTTGTAAAGAGTGGAGAGTAAGCTGCCTGAAATAATTTATTCAAAGATATATAATTTGCATGGAACAAGTATTTATATAAGAAATACTTTACACTCACCCAACTACCTGAAATGAAATGCACAGGTAGTATAACCAGCCTACACATACAATTTAAAAATTAATAAACTAATACAAATAAAACTTTTAAAGAGATTTATGATAGAGGCCAGGTGCAGTGGCTCAGGACTTTAATTCCAGCACTTTGGGAGGCTGAGGCGGGCAGATCACTTGAGGTCAGGAGTTTGAGACCAGCCTACAACATGACAAAACCTCGTCTCTAATGAAAATACAAAAATTAGCCAGGTGTGGTGGCACATGCCTGTAATCCCAGCTACTCAGGACACTGACGAAGACAATCGTTTGAACCTGGGAGGTGGAAGGTGCAGCGAGCTGAGATCACACCACTGCACTCCAGCCTGGCAACAGAGCAAGACTGTGTCAAAAAAAAAAAAAAAAAAAAAAAGAGAGAAAGGGACTTATGATAAAAATATGCATTTCAGTATGTAAGTCTCAGACACGGTTATACCAGAAGACATACTAACCAGATGCCATTCCTGTACATAAAGTCATACTGAACGTAACAATTACAAATGCCCACAGACTGATATATTATATTGGTGACTCAAATGCCAGGAACATAATTTGATTTTTTGAAATGGTGAACCATTGGAATGTTTAAAACAAAGCAAAGTACAAGCTTCCCTCATTGTACACTGTAGTTACATGTCTAGAAAATCCAGTGCATGTTGAAACTGAACAAAATATACTTTATGTTCCAATTCTGTTTAAAATTTACTTAATTATAAAAGAGTGTTTCACCTACACATATACCCAATGAAACACTCAGAAGTCCTGCAGAACACAGAGCTAGCCTTTGTTGTTTACAAAGACTGTCCCACACACCACTGGATGACTACCTCCCCTGGTCCTGAAATGCCCTTAAAAATCATCCTGTTAACTGAAAACACCCTCACAAACTTCTAGAACACCTCCTAGAGAGCAGTACTACCCCTAGCATTGCCCCCTTGAGAACCATAGCTCTAAGAGTATTATGCCTGACTGAAACAGCTGTGCTACAGAAAAATCAAGGAATACACAAGCATAATAAAGTATATGCCAAATCACTGCTGATTGTAAATGCTCATTGTTAATAGTTTGCATGAATTAAAACAGATAAAGGTGTCTATAATTAGTTCTGAAAGAGACACTTAAATTTAGCTTTGTTTTCAAGTCAAAAGAAATTCTTAAACAACATGCGTATCTGCAGCACAACTTGATGAAAACTGAAGGAGAAAAATAAGGCAGGCAAACACTGACACTTGTGGTCATTCTGAGATTGCTTATTTGCAATCAGGCTAATTCTTGTTTTGTGAGTTCAAGGAAAGTAAAGCTGGTTCAGAAATCATCTATGGACTTTAGAGGAAAATTACAAGCTTTTAATAAACATTTTACTTTCCTTCAGAAAGGGGAAACTACCTACACTAACATTAAATAACCAAAAACAAGCCATTTGGCCAAATCCTTTATGTAATGAAAAAGACTGCATCTGATTTTAAATAAAAACAGTCAAGAGAAATAAACTCCAGGAAAACATCATGTAAACTTTTCTAGTCATCTCAATAAAACTAAAATGGTCTCTAAATAACCGTATCAAGTGACAGTTTTCAGAGTGGTATAGTGAAAATTATACCTGATCTAAAACTTTAAGATTTTTGTCCAGCATTGGAAAAAATAGCTGGTACTGCTAGTAAGCCCCCAGCTGAAATAAATTCCTTGAATTCAGGGACCAGCCACTCATACATAATAAAGCACAAACAGAAATGGAGACCAATATAGGAAGATGAGATTCATGTCTCCCTTCTAATGTCACTCAAGGATATCTGCTCATTCCAATTAAATGAAAATCATCCACCCTCGTTGAAGTGCTCTCCTCCAAGGACATATAGTTGAACGTATATACATAGATAAATAGATGATATAAGTCCATGAGTTACTATTTAGTAGCCACTTAAACAGATTTACATCTGACTCAACATGTAATAATCATTCAAAACCATTAACTACATGAACACAAAAATAATTATTTCTACATCCAGTAAAAACCAAGAATCAGGAGGCATTACAATTCCCGTCTTTAAATTTTGACTCCTTTAGGTCTGTACTAGACATGCCCAGGAAAATACTAAAACTGGCCTGGACAGCTCTGGCCATGATGCACATAGTAACAGTTACCTATTTCTCCATCACGGATGTGTTGTAAGATTAAAAATAGACTTATGCAAGTGATAATTACAAACCATTTATAACTATAACACTTAACAAAACAGCTGCCAATTTGCTGAGTCTGACAAAGAAATCTGTCACACTTACTGAGTTAGTTTAACCATAGAATTCAGATGTTAAGAGAAACTAGACTAAAGGAAGAACTTCTACAAGCTCTCCTGTCATAAGATTTTTAGTTTCTCTTGACTGGAAACACGTAGGTTGCCAGAAAAAACTTACTAAAGGAACTTTAATCTCACATCTGCCTTGTTTTTCTGTACTTTACGTAAAGTTCTTAACCAGCTTAACTTAAACTTAAAAAACAGGTTGGCTGGGCAGTGTGGCTCAAACCTGTAATCCTAACACTTTGGGAGGCTGAGACAGGCAGATCACCTGAGGTCAGGAGTTTGAGACCAGCCTGAATAACAGTAAAACCTCGTCTCTACTAAAAATACAAAAATTAGCCAGGTGTGGTGGCACACGTCTGTAATCCCAGGTACTCGGGAGGCTGAGGCACAAGAATCTCTTGAATCTTGGAGGCAGAGGCAGCAGTGAGACAAGATTGTACCACTGCACTCCTGGGCAACAGAGTGAAACTCCGTCTCCAAAAAAAAAAAAATGAAACAGGTTGTGGGTGTACTTTAAAGTTTGAAGTAAATTCCAGTTAAGTACACAGGCACCTTTTGTTAGTAATACTTAGAAGTTTCTTGCTGTTTAAATACTTGCCCCTTAACAAGCACGTACGGGGGGCGGGGGGAGCAGAACCCCACTGGAAATTCAGGGACTCAACCCAGTAACGTAGAGAAGCACTAATGAGTAGGTTACCCATAAGGCTCTCTTAATAATCAAGATGTATAATAATCCAGGGAGACATCAAAAAAATACAATCAAAAGAACTGGCCAAAAAAAATAAAATTGTTTAGTCCTTCCCTGGAGAAAGAGGTAGGGAATGTCTCTAAATCAACTTTGTATCCCCCCACACTTAATAAGCTATGCCTAAATGCAAATGTTGTACATAGTAGTTAACCAATAAATGAATGTTTTATATTTTCACTTTTTCAACAGATAAAATGTATCTGTTCAAAAAGTGAAAATATAAAACATTCATTTATTATTCTATTAATGATTGCTGGGTATGCTGTGCCAGTGTTAGAAAAAAAAATCCCACAATTTCTCTAGCAGTTCCATATAATACAAGAACAGAGAATAATGGTAGTAATAGATTGATTTAAAAAACACACACAGAATAAGAATTTAGATAATCCTTCTTCAATTCCCAGCTTGGCCTCTTTTCTTATCAGTATTTAACTATATTTGGACTAATTATTTTGCAACTCTAGGCACTGGTTCCTCATCTTTTAAGTGGGTATTACAATAATAAAACTATTATAAGAGAGTCATTTGCAATAACAGCTCAAGTAAGCTTAGCACACAATCTGATTTTGAGCAAACACTCCATAAACGGTCACTGTGGCTAGCTTCATAGCCGAATCCTACATAAGGAATCTGATAAATAAATACTGATCTACATAAATGAACCTGTACTTCTGGAAAATAAGTTATCTTAAGTAGGTTGTTATCTAGTCAAGGAATTTTTTAAAAGGTAGTGAGAACTGTTGTATGGATGGAAACAGACTACAAAAAACTTGGGTTTTAGTCCTCTCCTTCAAACTTAACTAGGAGAAGTCAAAGCTCAGTCTAGGCTTTAGGTTTCCTATCTATAAAATTCTTTTTTTCCTTTAATGTTCCTTCTAACATTTCTAATACAGTGGGGTTCTTAAAGCTACAAAGTACATTTCATCAGCAAAGTTCAAAAATAAGTGGACAAAAATTTTTTAAATATCAGAGAAAATATATATCTATATTCATTTGAAATCACAGATATTAATGGGGAGGCAGGTGAGGTGAGGAGTATGTAACTGTAAACATTTAGCTTAAGCTCCAAAACTGTAACTTTCTAGGAGTGGTTTACTGTCCCTAGAGTCTCAGAGGAAAAACTGATAATAAAGGCTATTTACAACAAAAAAATAAAAAATAAAACAAACCTTCCTCACTGCTCGGCAGTAAAAAAGAAGAAAGGTGCCAGCCCCAGAAACATCTCAGTGAGTATGCAGTACTTATAAAATCTGCTTCATGGCAAGTTATTAAATCTTCCTGAAACATTAGAATAAGTAAACATAATTAGTAAAATTTCATTACCCCCAAGAAGATCCTGCACAAGTGTGCTATATTATATCATTTTATTGAATTCTATGATACATGTAATTTTAAAAAGAAGAAAAAACAAGTAAATGCCAACATTAAAAAGTGATTTAAAATAAACTTTTCTGCCATCAAGAACACCAAAAACCACGTAAGAGCAAAAAAGAAGTGGGCTGTATCACACATCATGCATTAGTAAAGTAATCCATGACAGCTTATTTATATAAACCCCAGAAAACTAAGGGGGTGGGCAAAAAGGGGAGGAGATTTAAGTTACAAAGATATATGGTTTCAATAGAAACCATAGGTCTTAACTATATATTAGTAAAATCAAGAGCAATTTGACGGCAGGAAAAAAAAACTTCAAGAGGAGAATGCACTGAAGGGGTTAAATTATACCAACTTACATACAAAACCTTATACTGCTTACACCCTATGAAAGCATGTAAGAAACACAAAGCCAACATCTAACACAGAAAACATTTAGAAAGCCTGTACTTAAGAATAAAGTTAAAAAAAGGAAATAAGCTGGAAAAAATAAAATCATAACCATTCATTTCATAATCATCACATTTTCATATTATTCACTCATCACTACACCTGCAGTGAACATATATAATTTATCACGTAAAAGCAAAATCTCTAAGCTTCTCCCTACCTTAGGTTCTTAGTCAAAATGAATGCAAACAATCACGTGGGATTCAGCCAAGCAGTGACGTTAAATTCTGCTCTGTCAGAGAGAGCATCTGTCAAGCCCACATTTAAACTGCTGCCTGCCTGTGCAGCAGCTGAGGAACCGTGGATTTCATATTATAGACTAAAACCCCATTAAAACTGCTCAAAATCCTTCCTGCAGCTGCCAGGCAACAACGAAAGAAGAGAGGTAAATCCTATTCTTTTCCAATACAACTGAAGCACTACATTGTAGCTCTGGCTGCTTTACATTGCAGCTCAGCGTTATTACTAGAAATATGGATACTGAGACGAGAACACAGCACTGCATTGTCCAGCCAGGAAAACAGCAGATGTAGAAAGCTTCAATGCATCAAATGCCGGGAAGAGTCAACAGTGCTACAAGCAGAACGGACAACTACAGCTCTTTTGTTTAACAAAGAGAGAGAAAATGAAAGGAAGGGAAAATTTCAGAAGACTAGGACCCATATGAAGAAGGAGGGTAACTCGAAGACAAGAAGACAGATGGACACTTTGGATACTGTGAAAAGCAATCGCAGGAGGCAGACTGTTGGGGGATGTGCGCATGTTCGATAGCATCTTTTTGCTGAAGTGATGGCGTGCCAAAAGTATTTTCAGTGGGCATAATCCTCTCCACATAAATGGCCTGACCAAGGAAGGTATGTCAATATCTTGTGTGTGACAGTCATTTAAATGTGTTACCTTTTTATAGCCCTGGAGGCACTAATAACTGATAAGCAAGTGCATCCAGTTCACTGCCCTTGAAACTATGAAAGGATTTCTTAATACATGATTTTAAAATTTGTCATTGTTTAGAAGACAAGCTGTCACTGCTTTATTCAGCTAAATATGTAGCGTGGAATAATTCTGGGTTATAGACATCAGAGGGAAAAGGCAAATAAGAAGATGTGTTTAAAGGATTCCTTAAGAAATTGAACTTTAAAAAAAAAAATCTGTAGCCCTTCACGGAAAACACAGCAGTATCCTACCAAATTAGGTCATACTGAATTCTTACCTAGTAAATTAAATGCTCTCTTTAAAATGGCTATCAAAAGAGACAATGCAGTGAAATTACATTAAATAGTAGCAAGGATAACCTTAAGAGCTTTTTTTTCAAAGTCCTTTAAAACAAAACCTTAACATATAACAGCTTTTAGTAACAAAATCTTCCCTCCAACATCTTCCTAAATGAAGATAATGAACACAACCAAAGAGAATATCCAACAAATTTTAAGTATTACCAAGCTACAAGAAGATACTAAAAGGAAAGCATTAGTATAAGATCACCTAAGGTAGTGTGAGTTTATGCATAACACCACAATAGAGTCTGGTGTTATTACAGTGTTCATGAATAGAACTTTAAACAAAGAGACATCAATAGTTGTTTTAAAAATTCACTATCTGAAATAGCGAGCTTGTATTTTATGTAAAAGACTAATTCCAAATGATCAAATTTAAGGTTGTTGCTGATGATAATTTTTGAAAGTCAAAATCAAAAACATAATATGAAAATACTCTGATACAAAAATATTCATAAACAGCAATACAAGGTCAAAAAATTAAATATAAATGTAGGTAATATGCTTCCAGGCTATGTGAGTATGTAATAATGAACTACCGCCACTATATGTGAGTACAGGGCACAGATAAATCAAACTATTCTAGCAACAATGATAGAAGGGCAACTTAGGGTTCAAGAATTCAAAGATATTTCTAAAATTTTACAAATCTATCAAAGATCCCGATTTCTCCCCCAATTTTACTCTACAACTCAGTAATTATCTAATAATCACAAAAGGCAAACATTTTTAAAAATATGTAAGTACTGCATTCCAAAATGAAGATTAAACAAGTTTACCAGACTCTATTACAGTCCAACATCACTCTCAACGATGAATTTGTATCCTAATAAAAGACTAATATCAAACAGTACTAAAAAATATGGTTGCAAAAATTTCAAGTCCCTCTTGGTACCTTTATCTCTCAATATTAAAGTCACCAATTAAGCAGTTTTATAACCTATATATCTCAAAATAAGTTTTTCGATTAAACCATCACCATTTAAATCTAGGACTATTCCAATACATTAAAGATATCAACACTTTTAAAGGCCAAATGATAAAAACTGTGTGTGTGTGTGTGTGTGTGTGTGTGCTGTCTGTCTGTGTGTGTGTATGTACTGAACAGCATTTTATAGTAACATTCTCCCATGAACTTCATCCATAAGATGTAAATACACATTAATAACGTATAGATATTATCAAAAGAGATAAACCAAAGCTATTTTTCTTCTAAAAATGTAAAAGTGCAAAACTATTTTGCATACTATAGAACTTTCTTGTCTTATGCTCTCTTTTTAAGAATTAAAATACAACAGGCAATAACTGGAGAATAATTTTATCATTTAATAAAAAGGAGGCATGGTTATTTTATTTTCTTTTTAACAAAAAATTTTATAAGACCTGAGAAACTTTTAATAAGGAATTTTTTTAAGGCTAGACACATGCACTTCATTTATCACTGGGAGATTTATAGTTATACATAGATTTAATATCTCAATAGCTTAATATCTACAAACATACAAATACCATGAGTTCTAAATTAAGATGCACCTCTATCACACATTGTTATAAAATCTTAAGACTAAAACTATGTATTTATGCTAGATTACAGTATGCAATAATTTGCTGTTTTCTGTAATACTAAAATACTTTGGAGACATCCCATCAGGTACATTCTTAAAAAAATAACATAAATTATGATTATTTTCCATCATTCATTTACTCAGTCCTTTACTCAAACATCCATTCAAACATCTGCCATTGTTTACTCCTTCTTAAACCATAAATTTACACTTAAAAAAAAATCTAAATGATTGGACTTCAACCAGATTCCAAGCGTTATTTTATCAGCAGAAAATAGATACACTTAATTTACCTTAACACTTAAAACAGATTATCAAATTTTAAAAGCAACTTTTGTTTCTTTTAAATTTACATACATAACCCTTATACCTACCGGTGTCGTTATGAAGTGGAGGGGGGAGAGTCACTACTATTTACTAAATATGTCATTTGGAAATAAAAAGCTTCAAAATAGTGCCCTGGTCTAAAAAGAAGGGGCAACTATTTACAAGTACAAGAAGGAAAACACTGCGTTTCTAAATCAGAATGCTCAGCTGTATTATTTCCAGCTTAGCTCACAGCAGAACTATGTTTTGTTGGTACAGTGAATAGCCTTGGTTTTCATTATAGTAAAGCTGAGTTTAAATTCACGTAAATAAATTCTAACAAATAGCAAATTTGATTATTTGCTTTTAAAATTCCAAACTTAAAAAAAGCTGTTCGTATCTTTCAAAATGCTTAAATGATTTTTTATATTTCAGAAATATTATAACTTCTAAAAAGTACTCTGTAATTTCAGAAACTGGAAATTTTCAAATGCTGGTCCTATACAGTTGGACCTTAGATATTTGTTCAAATTCCCACCTACTTGCTCCTCCTAGTGGCTGTTACTATAATAGTACTTTCATTCATTTATGCCTAACACTTTCAATCAATATTTTCAAAGTACTTAACACTATGTATGTGAATTTTACTTTATAACTATTCAATTACATGAAGATTTCCATGTAAATTCTATTTCCTAAAAGTAACTAAGTTTATTCCAAGGTTAAACAAATGATTAACCATGACTATCTCAATATTCCTAAAAGTAATTAAGTTTATTCCAAGGTTAAACAAATGATTAACCATGACTATCTCAATTTATTATCTCAATAAATACATACATGTATTTATATATACACTGTAATTTCAAATAAACAAATGCTCCTATATTAAAACTTTTCAATTGATTTCTTTTGCTTAAAGAAATCATTTTCCTAATAAAAAGTTGGAAAAATTAAAATGACATATTCATCACACCTTCTTGCCAGAAAGTTTTATCCTCCTTTAATGGAATTAAACTATAGCTCTTTGCCCATCTCTACTCCCTCGACGTATTGGTCCCCCAAAACTAAAAACAACTGAAGCACTAAGAACAAACATGAACAAATCTGTGTGATGCACTGAAAACCTTGTTGCAAGATAACATAACCGGTTCTTAATATATGGCATTATGAACCTCACATATTGCCATCTCATAACCGTTTAAAATATAGGACCCTAACTGTGCCATCACAAGTTCTAAAAATTTAAGAAATTCTCTGCTTGTAAATTCAGAATAAAGCACAACTCAAGAATATTTAAAAATATATTATGTGAAATTCAGAATTTTAAATGGTTTCAAAGTAGCTCTTTTAATTCTAACACGGAGACTCAACCAAGATACGTAAGTGTTCTGCCAAAGCCACTGATAATCGAAGATAATTACATGCTATGTTTTAAAATTAATCTTAAGTCTAAGAACAATTACATCATGAATACTTCATATATACAATGAAAAGTTAAAACTAAAAAATACTTGAAAGTGTTAATCATTTATTACTGTCTAAAAATCCTACACTGAAGTTACTGGACCCTGAAGATTAATTTTGACAGGTGCATCTTCTCACTGACTTTCTCAACACAGTAGGGGCCAATGGAAACATGCCAAGCAGTGTACTGTGACTAACAGAACTCTGCCATAATCAACCTTGCACCGTCTGTCCCATAACTGATACATGACCATTTTACAAAAAAGGCCTCTGACTGTGCGCCATACCACCAATAGTATGTCAAATCAATTTTAATTAATGCCAATACATTTTCCATCTGCTCTCAAGGCCTTTTACACAACCTTTCTCAGAAATCTAGTAACATTTTTTTCTACTACATGCAACTTTTAAATATTTAACTTGGGTCAAAAATACAAATGACCAGTGTACCAAGACAATTAAACTAATCCATTACTTTATCTCTTTAAAATGCTCACTGTGCAACAAAGGTATATTTTTAAATACATCAATCTTGTTCTCATTTATGCTGCCAAGGGGAAATAAATTATAAGCTTTGCTCCTGGGTTACATATTTAGAGCCTAAGACAGTCCTGTGTGCCCTGATCATATCAGTACCCAAAGTACCTTTCAGGCAATTTTGTAAACTTTTGTGCTTCATTTTTATAGAATGACTGCAAGAGAGACAATGTGACTGAACTGGAAAATGATTGCCAAAGAATAATATTGAGGAGAAGAGCACACTTTTGGTCACCAATCTCTCATATCCCACTACGGAACATTTACAACATGCTTCAGTGGAGGAGAAGACACTGCTGCTTTGCAAAGATGACCTGGAATGCCAAGAGGTCTCTGTTCCGCACTCATCTTATTGGAGTACTTTCTCTAGTGTTTCTTTTTGCTATGTTTTTGTTTTTCAATCATCATGACTGGCTGCCAGGCAGAGCTGGATTCAAAGAAAACCCTGTGACATACACTTTCCGAGGATTTCGGTCAACAAAAAGTGAGACAAACCACAGCTCCCTTCGGAACATTTGGAAAGAAACAGTCCCTCAAACTCTGAGGCCTCAAACAGCAACCAACTCTAATAACACAGACCTGTCACCACAGGGAGTTACAGGCCTGGAGAATACACTTGGTGCCAATGGAAGTATTTACAATGAAAAAGGTACTGGACATCCAAATTCTTACCATTTCAAATATATTATTAATGAGCCTGAAAAATGCCAAGAAAAAAGCCCTTTTTTAATACTACTAATAGCTGCAGAGCCTGGACAAATAGAAGCTAGAAGAGCTATTCGGCAAACTTGGGGCAATGAAAGTCTAGCACCTGGTATTCAAATCACAAGAATATTTTTGTTGGGTTTAAGTATTAAGCTAAATGGCTACCTTCAGCGTGCAATTCTGGAAGAAAGCAGACAATATCATGATATAATTCAACAGGAATATTTAGATACGTACTATAATTTGACCACTAAAACACTAATGGGCATGAATTGGGTCGCAACATACTGTCCACACATTCCGTATGTTATGAAAACTGACAGTGACATGTTTGTCAACACCGAATATTTAATACATAAGTTACTGAAGCCAGATCTGCCTCCGAGACGTAACTACTTTACTGGTTACCTAATGCGAGGATATGCACCCAATCGAAACAAAGACAGCAAGTGGTACATGCCACCCGACCTCTACCCAAGTGAGCGCTATCCTGTCTTCTGCTCTGGAACTGGTTATGTTTTTTCTGGAGATCTGGCAGAAAAGATTTTTAAAGTTTCTTTAGGTATCCGCCGTTTGCACTTGGAAGATGTGTATGTAGGGATCTGCCTTGCCAAGTTGAGAATTGATCCTGTGCCCCCTCCCAATGAGTTTGTGTTCAATCACTGGCGAGTTTCTTATTCAAGCTGTAAATACAGTCACCTGATTACCTCTCATCAGTTCCAGCCTAGTGAACTGATAAAATACTGGAACCATTTACAACAAAATAAGCACAACGCCTGTGCCAACGCAGCAAAAGAAAAGGCAGGCAGGTATCGCCACCGTAAACTACACTAGAAAAGACAATTTTTTTTCAAATGTGCAATTTGTAAATATTGCTAAAAGCATGTATAGTTAAAACTGATTACATCCATAGGACAAGTTTTAGTTAAAACTCATCACATAAAGAAATTCAAAGAGTATTTTTTTAATTTCTAAAGAAGGTAATTCTGAAAACTATAACATTATATAACAAAAGGTTTCCCAAAAGAATCTATTTAAAAAACTGTGTAAGAGGATTCTGTGTATTAACATGCAATAACAAGCATGCATCAATCAGTGGTTTAAGTCTTCTGTTAGGGCCAATAAAATGTATCTGCATATATTTTCCACATAAATTTTAATTCAAGAAATGAAGACTGTCAAAAGATCCTTCATTTTAGATTTAGCTTTTCATTTTAATATATAATTAAATGTAAATAAAACATCACTATCAATTTTAAGGAAATTGTAACTGTGCAAAGGACAAATTTTTTTACCTATTTTAGGGTTCTAAATGCAATAAGATTTAGTTGAGTTATTCCACAAACACATTATAAAGTTCAGATGTTTCATCAACGCAGTTCTCATGAAAGTATTTACTTTTTAAAAATAACTGAGATATTCTTTTAAATTTCTTTTATTAATACATATATCGGGGAAAATTATTTTGAAATGACATAAAATCTGAAAAATTAATGTGTCTCAGGCTCAAGTTTTTATAGTTATTAAATGTTTCAAAACAGACAAGTTTTGTTTCCTCACTGGTGTTAAGAACCAAACTACTGTTTCAATGAGTTATTCAATCAGACCAATTACTGCACTCTTAAACAGTACCACCATTTAATTTCATGTATATCTGACTCAAATATACCTGTAAAAGTAACTGAAGCAAAAGTAATTACTTAAAGGCACAAATAGGATGTACTGTTGAAAAAAGATAGAGAGTGCAGATGCAGTTTCATTCAATACATTTTTAAGACGTCATGTCTGCCAAAATGCAACATAAGGGAAGTTTATTTCCTGACAGCAGGTATACACATGCCAATACTTAATCATTTTATGGCACCTATTTCTTTCTTGGAGTGCCAAGTTTACAAACCTGCAGTTTTTAATTTGGTAGATGACAAATATTCTGCATCACCAATTAAAAACCTTTTTGGGAGGGATGGGGAAAATTACATATATGTTTGACAAACACAACTCTAGGATGAACAATGTATACAATGCACTTTTATCAAGATTTTAATAATAAAGGAAAACAAAAAACTTTACTGAGTGTTATGATACAAGTATTTTCACAGTAATTTTGTTGGACTCTATCATGAATTTTAAAATCAAGAAATACTAACCTACTAACTTTAAAATAGTGTTTTTATTCCATACAAGTATGTAAATTTGTCAATCTTTAGTCAGAATGTTTCTTAATTCTAACAATCATTTTTTACCCCGATTCTATTATTAAAGGATAAATCACCAGGAAGACAATTACAACATTTGTGAAACTTGAAAACACAAAAAGTGTTTAAGTACTTATCTTCATTTCAAATCAGCAGCCTAAGTGTTCTATTCTAAATCAAGTGATTCTGAAAGCTGATCTGTGTAACACACCCCAGAGCTCTTGGTTTAAGTCTGTTTTTCACTTATTCTATATGCCTACAGAAACACCAGAGTTATTAAATAGAAGTCACACACAAGAGGATAATACCAAATTCGATCAGTAAGTCTGACAAAAGACAAAAGGAATCCTTGCCTCAGTGTCGAACAATGCTCTCTGATTAATGTTTCAAAAGTCAAAAAAAAAAAAAAGAGTATGTGTGTATGCATACACACATGTGCACATAGAGAACTCAGGTGCTATTTGTCCAAATTATGACCACAGTGCAGGATCTTTAAAAGACAGTAATTTTCAGCTGGAAAAAAATTTTTTTAAATGACCCATGAAAACAGATTTCTTAACAGACATCTAAATTGTTCCTATCTCAAGCTTCAATTTAAAATTATAAAATTTATAAAATCTATACAAATTTCTCTATTTTTAACATTATCTTGAAAAATGATAGTAATCTGACATCAGACACTGTGAGTTCTCAAGGGGATTGGACCAAATAATAAAATGTCTTGGTACTGTTGAAAATCCTTACTGTAAAATAAATATTCTACTATTAATTTACTTTTGACTTTCCCACAATATTCAAGTCATTTTCTTAAGCAAAATAAGCTGACAGTGTATTTAAACATCTCACCACTTGTTAATTGTGCCTTTTTCATCCCAATAGTATGTGATTTTTGTATACATAAAAATATAATTTTAAATGACACTGTTGCTTTTGCTCAAAGGGTATGGAAACTATGTAATCTTTATGTTCAAAGTGTTAACAGGTACTTCAGAAGATGAAAACACAAAAACTTTCAATACTTGTTTATTCTGGTCAAGTATATAAGTGCTGAAATTCTAACTCAACCAAATAATTGAGATTTCTCCCCCACTTCTTTGTATACAGCATAATTACATATAATCACAAGTGGAATTTTATTAATATTCTATTTCTAGCAAATTCTACAAAAATAACACCATTAATAACAGTAGAAACTATTGACTGATTGTACGAGCAGTATGCTTGGTGCTGTGTTAAAGCACGTGATGTACATGATCTCATACAATCCTTACAAACAACACTAAGAGACAGCGAAGACTCAGGTAAGAGGTTAAACACCTAAGATCACACAGCTAGTCAAGCAGCAGGTTTCCATTTCAAGGATCATGTTCTTAATCATGACACTGTTCTGCTATTATTTGACATGACAGCTGATAAAAAGAAGTCTAGAGCCGAGCAAAACTGGTCTGTCCCTTTATATTCCCATTCTTTGCTTGTTCTTCATCCTTCGCCAGGCCTCCAGGCTTCATACTATTTTCACACACTGGAGGGGCACCTGATGTTAAGAACAATAAAGACAAGAGAAAAGAAAGTATATCTGATCCCCCAAGTTATTTTCCCTTCTTTTCAGTTGCTGTTTAACTGTGACGAGAATCTTTGAAAAGCATCTGCATTGGCCGGGCGCGGTGGCTCACGCCTATAATCCCAGCACTTTGGGAGGCTGAGGTGGGTGGATCACGAGGTCAAGAGATGGAGACCAACCTGGTCAACATGGTGAAACCCCGTCTCTACTAAAAATACAAAAATTAGCTGGGCATGGTGGCGCGCGCCTGTAGTCCCAGCTACTCGGGAGGCTGAGGCAGGAGAATCGCTTGAACCCAGGAGGCAGAGGTTGCGGTGAGCCGAGATCGCGCCATTGCACTCCAGCCTGGGTAACAAGAGCAAAACTCCGTCTCAAAAAAAAAAAGAAAAGAAAAGAAAGAAAAAAGAAAGAAAGAAAGAAAGAAAGAAGGAAAGAAGGAAAGGAGGAAAGAAGGAAAGAAAGAAAGAAAGAAAGAAAGAAAAGCATCGACATTACTGCTTATCTCTGGCATCTTTGGGCCCTGAGGCACAACTGTAAACAGCAGGCAGGTGGCACTCAGACATTATAAAATATGCTTATTTTTAAAGCACAATTGATAATTTTTAATAGATAAAAGCAGCGCTGCATTTACCCATCCCACCGTTTAGTCACCTATCATTTTGTCATAAGAAGGTAAAACCAGTCTCTCCGGCCTATTTAGGTAAACTTTCTTTTTCCGTTTTTCACTGTTTAGCTAGTAAATTTCACTATGAGATTAACATAGCTTTAAAAAGTAGGAAAAAAAAATTCCTGTTGACATACATTTCTAAGAATTTCAATATATCATTTATATATTACTCCCAGAAGGCAGATGCTGTATATTAAATACTAAAATGGGACAGAAAATCCACTACCACCAAATTTTCCAGTAATAAAATTGTTCGCTGCTCCCATGATGATTCTTTAATGCTCTGTAAGACCATGTCCTCTGTCTGCTATGCCACCTGAACAAATCCTGGGCAAATGAAACCAAGAACAACCTCTCATAAAGAGAAGGTGCTGAAGATTTTGTGTCTGTTCATAATCGGTATCCACAGCCAAGCCTCAAAAAAGCAAAACAGTTCTTGCGTATACAACATAATGGAGTTGAGTCTATGTTGCAATAAATGCCTTATTACTGGGAAAAGATCAGGGAAACAGAGTTTAGGGGACTATGTTCGTAGGGTCACACCACCACGAAGAAGGGCCAACACAGTCCCAAAAGTAACCACAGAACTGACTGCCTGGACCTGATATGTAACATGTTGTCTGAGCCTAGAAATTAATGAACAAAGAAAACTATCCCACTGTTCCAAATTTGCTTAACATTTAAAATTTGTTTTAAAAATGTGTTTAAAATTGTATTCCTTTGTCAGAGATCCGTTTGTCTTCTGACAGGGTTAATGGGGAAAAAAAACAAAAAACAAAAAGACTACAATCTTCTTCCTAACAGATTCATGCAAGAGAGAAAAGAGAATGACTCCTATATACTTCAGAGAGAAAGCTAATAACTGGGCAAAAAAAGACACGTAAACATGATTTTTACAAAAGTAAAACAAGTTTTAATCAAAGGTCATAAGCAAAACCTCTAATGTAAAGTCCAATTATACCTCAGTATCTGTGGGGGAATTAGCTCCAGGACTCTCCACAGACACCAAAATCCACAGATGCTCAAGTCCCTTACATAAAATGGCATACTGTTTGCATATAAAATATGCACATCCTCCTGCACACTTTAAGTCATCTCTACATTACTTATGATACCTAACACGATCTAAATGCTACATAAATAGTTGTTATGCTGTATTATTTAAAAAAAAATAACACACAAAAGTCTGTACTAATCACAGGCACTCTAGGTTATTATTTTTTTTTAATATTTCTGATCGGCAGTTGGTTAAATCTACGGATGTGGAACTCATGGATATGGAGTGCCAACTGTATCTGTATGTCTATAAGTCTATGTACACTTACCATAAACTAAAACCTAAGTTATCCTCCACATCCCAAACTTAGTACTTTTACAGCAGTCTCTATCTCAGTGCATGGCTAACCCTAGTCAATGCACTGAGTATTCTGGTATTCTGCCACACAGGAAGACCAGAAATCACTTTTGCCGCTTCTTTCTCTTGCTATTGCCCATATCCATTTAACCCAAAGACTTGGATCCCAACTAGGATCCACCTACTTTTCTTCATCTTGCCCCTCTTTAAAATAGCATCACTTATTTTTGAACTACTGCAATACCTTTCTAACTGGTTTCCTCATATCCACATAATCTGTTGCCAATATGAAAGTCAGAATGTTACTTTCAAAACATAAAGCTAGGCATGCCATCCCACCGCTTCGATGGCTTCTCAAGTACTCAGGATAAATACCAAAATCCCTAAAACCTTTGGCCAGCTACAAGGTCCATACATGATTCTCTTCCTTGCTAAGGCTAATCCCTCTACCCTATCTTTTGATCCCATTCACACCTTCTAACTCATAAATTATTCTCTCTCTCTCTCTCCCTTGAGACTGATTTAAAAGAAACAAAAAGTTCCTGGATAAGGAATAGTGAATTAAAACTTGACTCAATAAAACATCTCACCCTTTTAAAGCATTTTCATTTCATTTAAAGGAAAATGTTTTAAGTATCAAAGTTTTCCCTACAGTGAGCAAGGACAGTAGTGACATGGACAGCAGGGATTCCAGAGACGGCAGGCAGTAAGATCTACAGGCCTTCGTGATGGCTGGACACTGGAGATGAGAGGGAGTAAGTGGCAAGGCTGATGCCTAAGTCACTGGCCTGAACACTGACAGTGCCACTTCCTGACAGAGAAAACACTGTATCAACAACCTGATTCGCCAGGAACAATGTAATGAAGAATCATCAAGCAATGTATAAAAGAATTGTCAAGTGGCACTGAGGGCCTATATATTACAAAGCATCATTAACAATAATGATGATTTGTAATTACCACTCTACACCCATATGAAAGAATGGAAAATAACTAAAAATATAATGTATAATTAGGCTTCAGATTCATTTGATAATACTTTTCAAGCAACACTACATGCCAAATAGTCTGTTCTCAGCACTGGAGACATAGTGAAAGGCAAGAAAGACATGGTTTCTACCTTCGAATTCATATATTTAAAGAGAGATAATCAAATAAAACAAATGAACAAGATAACTAGAAGAAAAAGGGCTGATGAAAAAGTGGCTGATGAACTGAGATCTGAATTATTCTTTTTTCTGAAAAAGTGGCGGATGAACTGAGATCTGAGTTATGAGAAGGAATCAGTCCTATTAAGAGCAAGGGGAAGAATGTTCCAGAGAAACTGGAAGGACAAAGGCTAAGAGGTGAAGAACCTGACAAGTTGTTGACAAACTTAGAAAAAGCCACCAAAGAAGACCTATAGCCAAGACTTTTCTTAATAAGTACTGTCCCTTTAGGGCACGGAATTATGGATAAAGTTCAGAAGAATTTTAATGGGGGAAAAAATTACAATTTTATTTGGATTAATCTCTAAAGGAAATTAAGATTTTCTTCATGAATGCAGATAAACCACAATATTAATATTAGCAATGATTATGACTTTGTCACCAACAAAATTCAGAGAGTTTCATATTAGAATAAAGATATCCTGAAATTATGTATGCTCATTACACTTTTAAAATCTGGTATTTTCAAATTTGTCACTAGATTGTGTCATACAATACATTAGTAAAGAAGCACAAATTATGTCATAATTGTGTTTTTTAAAATATCTTGATGATTTTACTTAAATACAATTGGCTTTATCTTACATATTTTCTTTTATGCATTAAAAACAGTATTCAGAAGAAGATTCACAGGATTTCCAGTCTGCCAAATGCGACAATGGCACCAAAAAGATTATGAACTACAGTAAAAGACACCTGAGACTACTAACAAGTAAACGCAACTTAAGGTGCTTGTTTGGGTACTATTTCCAACAAATGAATTACAAAAAGACACTTTTCAGGAAATCAAAGAAACTGTAAAATGAACTGTGTGTTAGACTACATCAACGTTGTTTATTTTGTTGCATACAATGGCACTGTGGCTAGGTAAAAGATGTCCCTATGTTTAAGAAAGGCTAAGTATATAGGAACAAAATGACAGTGTCTCATTTTTGCTTTTAAATACTTCAGAAGAAAAGGAAGAGGTGGAACAGATAAGGAGAGCCTTTAAAAATGGTAATTACAGCATCTGTGAGATGGGAAGATAGAAGATCATGTGCTATTTTCTCTCATTATATTTATGTTAGAAATGTTTTATAATTAAGGAATTAAGAAAACAAAGAAAAGAGATAGAATAAGGCATAGCATTTTAACAGCCGCTTCACAATAAGGAGCCTCTCTAAAGCAAAAGGATCACAGAGGCACTATCTATAGAGAGCAAACCAGAGAAGGCAGCTCCTTTCTCTAGGCTAATGTTGCCCTACGCCAGGCTGCATGACTTGATGAGTGTGCGATGTAACCAAGATTTTCCTCTTTTCTCCACCACTGTGCTCAGGAAGACCACAAGAATCCCTAAAACTTGCTACAGTATTCATATCTTGTGAGTATGCACTCTATCTGAAGGCACTCATGCACATACTTCAAAGAAAATATAAACCTAAATCCATTATATCAGCTGTCTGGGCCTAGAAAACTAAGTCTTTCATCAAACTAGTACATCTTGGTATCAGAAATAGGAATGGTTTAGGAACAATAATCTTACAATCTTAAGCTACCAAGTACCAGTTAAGTTTAAGCCTTCTATTTATGTGACCTGAAAATCGGAACACAGGATGGCAAAAGGAAGAGGGAAAAAGGATGCAGTGCCAGGTAACTGTAGACTTCACAACTGATAGAAAGCAGAAAGTTTGAATGGAAGAGTGACAGAATGCTTGACTTAGGCAAGTGGGCCATACATGATGGTTCCCAGGTCGTCAAAAAAAAAAAAATTGACAAGAACTGAAAGAGAACTCTTTTCATTTATGTTAACTGGGATGAACTGTCCATCTCTCTGGTCTTAGCATATTAAGGCAGGAAAACATAAATGGCTCTACACCCTGCAGGAAGGTTGGCCCACTAATCCTCTCTTCTTCCCTAGCCTATTTATACAACTCAACAGTCTCTCTCCCATCAACTGCTTCTTTGTCTTTCCACTGTAAGTCTTTTCTCAGCTTGACTGACAATACCAAAACAAAAACAAACAAACAAAAACAACTTATAACTTTGTAATCATATGCTGTTATAAATCAGGATATTTCAGCAAAAAAAAATTATTTTCTTTAAATAAATAAATAAATAAATAAGTACCAAAAATGAGTCAGGTGCAGTGGCTTTTGCCTGTAATCCCAACACTTCGGGAGGCTAAGGTGGGCAGATCACTTGAGGTCAGGAGTTTGAGAGACCAGCTTAGCCAACATGGTGAAACCCCATCTAGTCTAAAAATACAAAAATTTGCCAGGTATGGTGGCACATACCTGTAGTCCCAGTTACTAGGGAGACTGAGGCAGGAAAATCACTTAAACCCAGGAAACAGAGGTTGCAGTGAGCCAACATCATGCCACTGCACTCCAGCCTGGCCTACAGAAACTCTCTCCAAAAAGCAAACAAAAATCAACTCTGTTTAACATTAAGCAACCAAAAATTCATAAAATTTGTATTCTGCCAACATTAAGAAATACATCTTTTTTTTTCATTTATTAAAAAATATTGATTGAGTGTTACAGAATGCAGAATGGCCCTTCAAAAGTTTCCATGCCCTAGCCCCCCCAGAACCTGTGAATATTTTAGCATTACATGGCAAAGTTACTTTGCAAATAACTTTAAAATAGGGAGATCACCCTGGATTATCCTGACTGACCCAATATAATCATATGGACTCTTAAGAGGGAGAAGAGTCAGAGAGAAACACAGCAGAAGAGGAGAACATGGCACAGTCAAAGTATGAGAGGGACTATATCCACCACTGCTGACTTTCAAGGTGAAGCAGGCCATGAACCAGGTGGCCTCCTGAAGGTTGGATTAGCCCTCAGTTTAAATCCAGCAAACAAACAAGGAGCTCAGTCTTAATATCACAAGGAACTGAATTTGATCAACAACCTGAATGAACTTGGAAGTGGGTCTTTCCCCCTCAGTTTCCCAAAAGGAACACATTCCTGCTAACACCTTGACTTGAACCTGTGAGACTCTAAGTAGAGGCCTCTCCCTAGCCACAATATATCTGAAACTTGGATTTACACAACTATAAGATAGTAAGTGTTTTAAGGTGCCAAATTTGTAGCAATTTGTTACTGTGACAATAGAAAATGAACAGAGGTATCTACTTTGTCCCAGGAACTCTGCCAGGTACTGGAAATATAGCTGGGACCTAGACAGACTGATACCCTGATATCTGGGACACAGTCTCAACATGTGCAGTGTTCAGCAGAGGCGAGTTCTTTCTTGATCCTGTTTGCCCATAGTTCCTAAAGCAATTTGCTTGCCAGTGTGTGCCTCAGTCTCCACAGTTGGAAGACAGCAGTAATTACACTGGGCTTTTCTACGGAAATAAGGTGTGAACACTTGTGAGTTATCATCCATATAGTCCCTGGATGACCTGTGAAGACTTAACTGCCTCCTGACACTGAAATGCATCTCCCACAATATGCAGCTGTGCCCCTCCGCTCACAGATGTGGTTTGGAAAGATGCTGTCTCTAGTTCAGGGGGCAGCACCTATTTGATGAGACAATTAATTCACCAAAAGTAACTCAATAAAAGCAAAAAATGACAAATAGGATCCAATTAAACTAAAGAGCTCTGCACAGCAAAAGAAACTATCAACAGACAACGAACAAAATCCAGGAAAAATTTTGCAAACTATGCATTGCATTCAACAAAGGTCTAATATCCAGCATCTATATGGAACTTAAACAAATTTACCAAAGAAAAAAAAAACCACACACATTAAAAAGTAGGCAAAGGGCATGATCACTTTTCAAAAGAAGACATACATGTGGCCAAGAATCACATGAAAAAATGCTCAACATCACTAACTAGTAGAGAAACAGAAATCAAAACCACAATGAGATACCATCTCACGCCAGTCAGAATGGCTATTACTAAAAAGTCAAAAAATAACAAACGCTGGCAAAGTGGTATAGAAAAAAATAAGCTTACACATTGTTGGTGAAAGTGTAAATTGTTCAACAATCGTGAAAGAAACTGTGGTGATTCCTCAAAGACCTAAAGACAGAAATACCATTTATCCCTGCAATCTCATTACTGGGTATATACTCAAAAGAATATAAATCATTCTATTATAAAGACACATGCAGGCACATGTTCACTGCAGCACTAGTCACAGTAGCAAAGACATGGAATCAACCTAAATACCCATCAAAGATAGACTGGATAAAGAAAATATGGTACATATACATCATGGAATACTATGCAGTCATAAAAAATGAGATCATATCCTTTGCAGGGGCATGGATGGAGCTAAAGGCCATTATACTTAGCAAATTAACACAGGAACAAAAAACCAAATACCACATGTTCTCACTTATAAGTGGGAGCTACATGATGATAACACATGGATACATAAAGGGGAACCACACACACTGGGGCCTATCAGAGGGTGAAGAGTAGGAGAGAGAGAATCAGAAAAAATAAAAAATAACTAATGTGTACCAGGCTTAATACCTGGGTAATGAAATCATCTGTGAAACCCCTCCTGGGTGATGAAATAATCTAAAACAAACCCCCATGACACAAGTTTATCTATGTAACAATCCTGCACATGTACCCCTGAACTTAAAAGTTTAAAAAAGAAAAAAAAAATTACAATTACAAAAGGGATCACACTAAGAAAAAATACACATCGGGATTTTTTCTCAAAACTCATTTAGAAATACATCTTACACCACCTCTTATTGCTTTATAAAATCCAAATCCATCATTAACAAATTTCATTTAAGATTCTTGCATCTCATAAGATAAACAGAAAAGTAATTTTATCTATAGTACATAGGCATTAGCCATTAGGCAACTGCCTCCATTCTTACTACTGATTGATTCACTGATTGACTAAGACAGAGTCTTGCTATGTCGCCCAGGCTGGAGTTCAGTGGTGCAATCTTGGCTCACTGTGACCTCTGCCTCCTGGGCTCAAGCGATCCTCCCACCTCAGCCCCTTTAGTAGCTGGGATCACAGGCATGTACCACCACGCACAGCTAATTTTTGTATTTTTAGTAGAAACCCAACAAGGTTTCACCATGTTGGTCAGTTTGGTTTCAAACTCCTGGCCTCAAATGATCTGCCCACCTTGGCCTCCCAAAGTGACAGGATTACAGGTGTGAGCTACCATGCCCAGCCTCATTCTCACAACTTTAACATTATAAGTTCGTATTTTTAAGTAATGCATATGCCAGGTATGGGTGTGTTTAAACAGCATCCTTCCTAAAATTCATCTGAACATCAATTTCTAAGGATGCAAAAATGGACAAGTACTAATTACTTGAATTAGAAAAAAAACTGCGCCTATATCCATTGATAAAAATGTTAAGTCAAGAGTAAGCAAAATACAGCCATGAGCCAAATTCGGACCACTACTTGTTTTTGTATGGCTCACAGGCCATGACTGGTTTTTACACTTTTAAATGGTGGAAAAAAAATCTAGATAACCAAAAACATTATTTAAAATGTAAATATTATATGAAATTCAAATTTCAGCATCCATAACGATTTACTGTAATGCAACCAAACTCATTCATTTATTTACTCACTTATAGACCTATTGTCTATGCCTTTAAAACAGCAGAGGTTGGCATGGCGCGGTGGCTCACGCACTTTGGGAGGCTGAGGCAGGTGGATCACCTGATGTCAGGTGTTTGAGACCAGCCTAGTCAACATGGTGAAAACCCGTCTTTACCAAAAATACAAAAATTAGTCGGCCGTGGTGGCAGGGACTTGTAATCCCAGCTACTCAGAAGGCTGAGACAAGAGAATTGCTTGAACTGGGAGGTTGCAGTGAGCCAAGACTGCGCTACTGCATTCCAGCCTGGGCGACAGACTGAGACACTGTCTCAAAAAAAAAAAAAAAAAAAGAAAAGGGCAGTGTTAAATATGGACAACAGAAACCTTATGTGGTACTCTCAGGTTTAGTTGGCACAATACGAATCACAAAAATGCAATTATATTGCTTTACCTTACTTTAATCCTCCCAAAAGTATGTATCACTAAATTTAGTTCGCCCTCCCTCCTATTTATCTCTATATCCCCAAGGCCTGCAATACTGCCTAGCACACAGCAGGAACACAACATTTCCTGGATGAATGCAAAACACAGCATTTTGTGTGCCAAGCATTTTGCCATATAAGGACATCTGAATTTTATTTTTTTAATTACCGATATCTACCCATCACATTAAAACAAAAAGTGGCTGGTACCTACCCATCATATTGAAACAAAAAGAGGCCAGTCACAGTGGCTCACCTGTAATTACAGGCTCACCTGTAATTCCAGAACTCTAGGAGGCAGAAGTGGGCAGTTCACTTGAGATCAGGAGTTTGAGACACGCCTGGCCAACATGGTGAAACCCTGTCTCTACCAAACGTACAAAATTAGCTAGGCGTCGTGTTGTGTACATGTAATCCCAGCTACTCAGGACGCTGAGGTGACAGGATTGCTTGAACCAGGGAGGCAGAGGTTGCAGTGAGCCAAGATTGCACCACTGCACTCAAGCCTGGGCAAACAGACTGAGAGTCTGTGTCAATAAAAAAACACACACACACACACACACACACACACAAAAGAAAGGTAGTATATTCTTTAATGTATAGTAAAATTAAGATGGCAAAGCACTGTTTACCATCTAATGCAATGGCACTCCAACTGTACTAAAATAATACAACATAAATATCACCAGACTAGGCACTCATCACAACATTCCCAACGCACATGAAAGCAATGGGCAGAAAAATCAAAAACCTTAAATGGGGTATCTCATCACAAAATTTCTTTACAAAAATTAAAATTAGGCTGTGAAGCAGATTCGAGAGGGTCCTTGTTAGGTAAGTAAGGAAAATGGTTAATCGATGGTGAATGAATTAAATTTGATTTGACTGAAGCAGCCAAAAAAATGTATTCAGAGAAAATGAACTTGTTTACGACTATTATTAGCCTTTGGCTACTGGGCTTAATGGTTGAGAGGTCACAGTGTAGCTACATCAATTGTCAATCAGAAGTCAAGGCAAATGACTGAGTGGTTGTCTTTGGCTCTTTTTAAAATGTTACTAATACCACTCAGCTGTTTATTTGAGGAGTCCAAGTCATGTTTTGAAGTGGCTGAGGAATTAGCCTCTATTAGTAGTCTACATAAAACAACTACAGGCAGGAATAATTTCAAAGTAGTTCAGAAAACACTAATGAAGTACAACCTGAAAGGGAATCTATTAAGATGTTGATGTTACCATAACAAATGGTAGTCAAAAATGTGTGGAGCTTCAAACAGCTTAGTTGGGCAAATTTAGTCCATCTAAGAATTCTACTTGATTATTTTCATATTTGCGGATTTATCACTGCCAATGGAGGGATATGTGGAAGTTCCCAATTACATAATGAATTTTGAAATAATACATAAAATCTCATTATAAACCAGCATTAATGAATGTTTGCAATGAATTTTGTTAATATAGAATACTAATTTGGAACTTCAATTAAGCAAAATGTTATATCCCTCACACCCAAAAAGAAATTCCATTATTGTCATTATCAAACTAGTATTACAGATTATTATCATGCATTGTACTTGCCATTAAAAATTTGTGAAAATTTGACTTATCTCTCATTACATAAGTACCTACATAATTTCTTTGATTTTGTCTATCGGCTGTAAGCCTAAAATACTGGTTTCTGGCCCTTTAAAGAAGATGTTTGTCAATCCCCAATTTAAATCACTACATTTAAATCATTTTAAATCACTGTAGACTAAAAAAATGTAAGGCAATAATGAAAATACACTTAAGGCTGGGCATAGTAGCTCCCACCTGTAATCTCAGCACTTTCAAAGGCCAAAGCAGGAGGATCGTTAGCGACCAGCCCAGGCAACATGGTGAACCCTGTCTCTACAAAAAATACCAAAATTAGCTGGGTGTGGCAGTGCATGCCTGTGGTCCCAGCTGAGGTGGGAGGGCTGATTGAGCCCAGGAGACAGAGGCTGCAATGAGCTCTACTGCCCTTAAGCCTGGGTGACAGAGCAAGACCCTGTGAAAGAAGGAAAGAGAGAGAGGGAAAGAAAAGAAACAGAAAGAAGAGAAAGAGAGACAGAGAGAGAAAGAGGAAAGAAAGAGGAGGGAGGGAGGGAGGGAGGGAGGGCACTTAAAGTATACAAACTCCTGCTATATTACTTACTTTTGTTCATACCTGACTCTTCATTTTTATATTCTCATTAAAAAAAATTCACATTAAAGTTTCTAAGAGTTCAGCTTAGATAAGAAACACTGAATGGTTTTGGAAATTAGGTTTTATGACAGACTTGATAACTGTTTTTTAAAGAAGTCAACCTAAAATTACAAGGCATAACAGCGCTTACTTGTAAAACTCATCATGAAAGGATGGCTGGCTTATTTTTATGGGCAAACACCAAATATCAACACAGCGCAAGTAAATAAAGACACATATAAAAATGGGAGGTTGTTCCTTATAGACCAAATGTTAGCATGCTCAGTTTAAATGTACCAGTGGAGACCTCAACCACATTTTTGATCAATTTTATGCATGTGTGGGAGGGAGAGAGAGGTTTGAATGCATGTGCATGCATCCAAGTGTGAAAGAGAGAAAAAGACAAATTATTTTCTTCTATTACTGAAAATGGTTCTGGTAATTTCACTAAATACACTATATATAAGTATAACCAAATGAGTAAAATGTAAACAAAATTTTCTACACAACCCACCAATCATTCTTATGAAAACTATTTCATGCTTTGCAATTATGCTATGCATATCTTCACATCTTTCAAGTATGTCGCAGCACAATTTTTTAGCGTGGCCATCCTGAGGCTGTGTAAAACGTTCATCCCAACATAGAATTATTATTTATCTACTGATACATAAAGTCTTCTTTATACTTCTTTATTTGTACTTACCATATTTGATTTTTTACTCATACTAACTACATTCTAAATCTTAAGTACTTTTATACAATGCTAAGAAACAAATTGTAGTTATCTTT
The DNA here is from genome assembly GCA_036589455.1 of Ateles fusciceps. Classification (NCBI taxonomy): domain Eukaryota; kingdom Metazoa; phylum Chordata; class Mammalia; order Primates; family Atelidae; genus Ateles; species Ateles fusciceps. The sequence goes on along the minus strand of JAZHEH010000253.1, from coordinate 4,199,775 downwards.
GCAGCACTGAAATTACTGATTAATTGGAAGGGTAAGGTTTAAGCAACGTCGTTAATTTGACTATCACCCTCTAATAAGTGAAAGGTAGAGAAACTGATTTCTGTGCTGAGGAAAGTGGCATACAGCTGTAGTCTCAGGTACGTGAGAGGCTAAGGCAGGAGGATAGCTTGAGCCCAGAGTCCAAGGCCAGCCTGGGCAACAAAGTGAGACTCCATCTCTTTAGAAAGAAAGAAAGATTTCCAAAACCCAGCAGGAAATCCCTGCTCTTCTTTCCCCTTCCAAATCAACAAAACTAAATGTGACTAATCCTAAATTTATAGCTCAAACTTGCAGTAAGGTCATTCTACCGCTCCTACCCTCTGCAGTGATAAATCAGATCCTCTGGATATCTACATTATGAATTCCAAATTCAAAAGAGCTAGTTCCCTCACCAACACTTTTAATAAATCAAATAGAATGGAATGAACCACAGTCCTAAAGTTGATTCAGTAATATCTACATTTAAAGAAATAATACATCATATCCATCTGGAGAGGGATTAGTCGGACACAACAAGGAACAGAAATCACAATGGCAAATGATGACAAAACCTATCTAAGCAGTGCCCAAGGGGAAAGGTACCCTGGCCTTGCAATAAGTCTTTTATTAATGAAGAGTTAAAAATAACAGACTACTTCAATACCATTAAACCTCTGAAGGATGTAATTTATTATACACTCATTATGCAGTATACTATGATTTCCAACGTAGTTTTACACAGAGAACATGTATGTGCTAGAGGTGAGAATCCTTGTTAATTACATTTATCACTGAAAATTAATAAATCAGTATTTGATTTCAAATGCTACTCTCATTAAGCTTAATTAAAATGAATCAATTTCTCATAGTACACTAACATTACCTAGTTTCTCAGCTTTTTTATGGGCTACAGCAAATTACTAACTTTAAAGCCACCCTGTGAGACAACTTGAGATTCAGGCAGCTGATCAACCACAGGCAACAAAACGTCTGCACTACTGCTCATCACCAGCAGTTATTTCTCCTTTGGTCTGTTACAAAGAAAAGATGTTGACTGAAATTGTGCAGATGTGCAGAATCAGTTACTATGTACTGTGGATTGGTCTTAAATCATCTACAAAAGGGTTCTAAGATAAAATGTAAATGTAATACTACCAGTATGACATAATGAAGCATAGTTTTGTAAAATCTACTATACTATAATCTTTTTACACTAATGTTTAAAGCACTAAAAAAAATTATACAAACTTATTGTATCATTATACAAAATATTAATAATGACTCAGAAAAGTTAGAAATAATACAAATGTATATCACAGGTGTCCTAAAATTGGTATCAATTTATTGGAAAGTATTAGATCATTTATACCTACTGCATTTAACCTAAAGAAAAATATTTTCCATTATCAAGTTACTTAAATAGTTAAGTTTCTGAAGTTTCTTCTTAAAACAACTTCTTTGAGTGGCGGAAGGGAGGCCTTCATTCTGTTGCCCAGGCTGGAGTGCAGTAGTGCAATCACAGCTCACTGCAGCCACGACCTCCTGGGTCTAATCAATTTGCCTGCCTCAGTCTCCTCAGTACCTGGGACTACAGGTGCATACTATCATCCCTGGCTAATTTTTGAATTTTTTGTACAAACAGGATTTTGCCATGTTGCCCAGGCTGGTCTCGAACTTCCGGGCTCGGCTTCCCAAAATGCTGGGATTACAGGTGTGAGCCGCTGCACCCAGCCTGTTAACTTTTGTAGGTGGGGGGAGGGGGGAAGAAAAAAAAATACACACACGTGTGCGCGCGCACACACATCCCCAAAGCTCTTGATGAATTATAATGTACCTATAAATTTGCTATCAGCATAATTGGTTATTATTCTATCATTGTATTTAAAACTCAGTAACTCCTAAGATACTGTGAAATATCTTGTATAGCCTTTTAAGACTGCTAAAATATTATAATCCTATCAGTAGCTGAATGAAGGATTATTTTCTAAAAGCCATCTATAGAACACAGTAAGAATGCAGTAACTTCTGAAATATCAAAGAGCTGTTTAATTTTACTTCCCAAGTTTGGTATACTGAAATGTACTAGGAATTCAATTCCAGGATATTTGTGGCACCACACATAAGGCAATGACAAAAAGACACTGTAGAAAAATGGAGCATATAACCAAAAATACCAAATTTGGGGAGGTAAATGATTACAGGATTGATAATGTCCAGAATTCACTGTAGAGGATGATAAAAGACTGAATCAATTGTAATTGTAATGTGTAAAAATGTTAAACTGGCAGGGCACAGTGGCTCACACCTGCAATCCTAGCACTATGGAAGGCCAAAGCAGGCAGATTCACTTGAGATCAAGAGTTCGACACTAGCCCAGCCAACACGGTGAAACCCCATCTCTACTAAAAATACAAAAAATAGCTAGGGCATGGTGGCACAGGCCTGTAATCTCAGCTACTCGAGAGGCTGAGGCAGAAGAATCGCTTGAACCTGGGAGGCAGAGGCTGCAGTGAGCTGAGATCGTGCCACTGCACTCCAGCCTGGGCGACAGAGCGAGACTGTGTCTAAATAAATAAATAAAGTTAAATTGACTTGATTTCAAAATAAAACTCCAATTTGATCTTATATGCAGTTGCAAAAATCTAACTGTAAAAATAAAAGCTTTTTCAATGACACTATAAAACATGACAAGCACAACAGTTACCTGAGTACTATGGTAAGGCTTTTGTCTCTTAACTAAAACTAAAGTTTTGATTTCTAAGCATTTCAAGTGAATATGTCTTCAATGGATTCAGTGCAAAGCACCATTCTGAAATTTCAAATAAGAACTTAGTTTCTAAATAGCAAGATATGTCCAGAACAGAAGCAAGTAAGAGTTTAAAAACAAGTATTTAAAATAAACATGGGAACAGTCACTCACAGAGGAACATGAGATGCAGGAAAGACAAGAAGAACAACACTAAAAGAAACATCCATCAAGAAAAAGACCTGGAAAAGAAACCAAAACCTAGAATTAAAGATCAAATGAGGTTTGGTAGGACGGGGGAAGGGAGAGGGGATGAACTAACTAGACACTCCAATGAATACTAAGACAATTAATTTTAAAAATTTGAATGCAGGAATTACGTAAAAGACTAAAAAGTCACTCAAGATCTAAATCAATTTACAAAGACCCAGAAATTGATCTAGCAAACTAAAGCTCACTTAGCAATAGCCAATGGAAAAGTTCCCATCAAGGACATACCCAAACACCCAAATATAACATGTTATTAAATATACTAAGTTTTTTTCATCTGAACCAAGTGATTTAAAACATCTGTCCTAAAGTTAAAGGAGATATTAAAGATTAATCTTTGCTCTTCAAAATAATAAAGAGAAGTATATAAAAGTATTTAGATGTCAAAGAACAGTAGTGGCTAATCTAAAATACAAGGATTCAGAAATTAAAAGTTATAAAATATGTTTGACACTAATTTTGCTAAAACTGAATGAATTAAAGTTGCACGGATACAGGTAAACAGAAATTGGAATAAAAAGCTCTATTAAGCTGAAAGAAAACTAAAATCTTTGTGCAATTCTGAGAGTCATATACAATTGCATTATATACTGAACTATAATTAAGAGAATATATGTAATCAAAATGAAGTTTCATAGTATAAATTGTTATCTAGCAAAATACATTTCCAAACTGGTTTCTATGTTTCCTATTCTTACAATGATCAATATTAAAACATTTTAAGACAAAGTGATGTTAAATTTATTATTAAAAATTATATGATTTCCAGATTACTCTGATACATGTGCCAACAATAACTTTTCTTTGTTTCTTTCTAAAATAAATCTTGAGTGTTTTGTGATTGTGGCATTAACTCCACAGTCATTGGTAGCATAATTTTATGTTACAGACATTAACTAAAATCTCTAACACGTTTTGGGTAAACCAACAGTCATTCTTTAACAAAATACAAAGCTAAACTGAATTCAGTTGTACAGGTTTGTATAAACCCAACCAGTGTGCAAGGGATTTTCAAAAAATCTGTTAAGATACAGAAACTAAACCACATAATCTTTGCTTTACATGTATTAAAATTTCCTGACACATATTAGTATGTTCTGTTGCTGTAACTCATTTTTCTTGAAGTACATTAGCACCAAAATGCTAATTATGCTGACAAAATATTAAGGTTAAATCAGATTGTAACACCTCTTACCACAAGGAAGGCATGAAATGATTTAATATTTACCCATCTAAATAAATGTTCAGTCTAAATATTAGTCAATTAGAGAATAAGACTATATCTGTATTATTCAGTATAAAACATTTACAAAATATTATATATTTTAATATAAAAACATTTATGCAATAACTACAATTAACTCCATACTACAATCAAAAAGCAGTGAAAGGAGGCTGGGCACAGTGGCTCACGCCTGTAATCCAAGCACTTTGGGAGGCTAAGGCAGACAGATCACTTGAGGTCAGGAGTTCGCAACCAGCCTGGCCAATACAGTTTCTACTAAAAATACAAAAAATTAGCCAGGCGTGGTGGTACACGCCTGTAATTCCAGCTACTTGGGAGGCTGAGGCAGAACAATCACTTGAACCTGGGAGGTGGAGGTTGCTCTGAGCTGAGACCACACAATTGCACTCCAGCCTGGATGAGACAGAGAGACTTCATTTCAAAAAATAAAATAATTTTTTTAAAAAGCAGTGAAAGGGACAATGCTAAACAAGCTACAACTGGACACATTTAAATCTCAAAACAAATCCCTAAGGAAGTTCTACCACCTTTCTGATGAGAGAACCGGGGCTTGATTTGCGACAAAATCATAATAGAACGTTCTCTCGTATCTCCCTTATTTTAAGACTTGGTCCAAATCTATAGCCAGAACATTATCTGCTCCCCCTCAAAAACGTTGGAAAAATCACAAGGGGGAAAATTACTATAAAAGGGGTATAAAGGATTTTTATGAGTACCATTTGTTGAACCTATTTGTGCTAAAAGAGAAAAAAAATTCCCTATTCACTTTAGTGATGGGTTTCTTAGAAAAGTCCATGAAAACGCGAATCTAACAAAAAAACTGTAGAGAACACATAATATGTTAATACCGAACTATGACTTCATGTAGCAGGTAGTAAGTATAAAAAATAAACTTTCAAAACTTAAGGGATACAATGGACAATAATATCCCTGGGATTAACAGCTGGGATTACTATTTTAATTTTTACATTCTGTTAACAGTTTTTACATACATAAAAAACAAAATAATGCTTCATTTAAGGAGTACACCTTTATACTGCTTCAGCGGACACACGACAGAAACACTCTGTTACCTGAAATATCAAGACAAGCAACAAGTTTTGAAAATTATTTCAAGTGTAATACAATATTCTCAGAGAAAAATATGCCAGTCTAAACACAGAGTGCAGAAAATACATTTTATAAAAGTAATATTTCTACTTATAATTCTGATTACATATTAAAATCCTGAACACTTTATATATTTTTCAGATGAAAGTTACTTAATCAATTTTTTTTTATTTTTAGAGACAGGGTCTTGCTGCTTTGCACAGGCTCTCCTAGCCTCAAGCTACCCCCCTGCCTCAGCCTCCCAAAGTGCTAGGATTGCAGGTGTAAGCCACCATGCCTGGCCAGAAAGTCAGTAACTTAAAACTAAAGAAATTACATTTCTTTCTATGTGTGAGTCCTAATGGACGGAAAAGCTAACCTAGTTATTACCCTCCTTACATAACTTATTTGCAGCTACTTTCTCTCAAAGGTGAAAGATCTCTGCTATAAGATAACAATACAAAGCTGTTGTAAAAATATCCCAATTACTTGAGAGAAAAAAGATTATCATAATATTTATATAGTCTTCATAACTTTGAATGAAAATTGTATCACTAACAATATTAAATACATATTACAGTAATAAATACAATAAATTATAAGTACAATAAAGCTACCTACATCTTACATATAAGTCTAATTGAGTTTGCAGAATCATAAATTAGTAATATAAGTAGCTATCGTTTGTTAAGCCTTTGTGCTAAGCATTTTATCAGTGTCTCCTTTAATCTTCAGCAACACTATTATGTAAGTTCTATTGTATTTATTGTAAAATAAAAACAAGATCACTGAGAGAAAGGTTAAATAACCTCCTCCACTTCACCAGCGGAATGAGGGGTAGAACTGAGAATCAAAGTCAGGACTGACTTCAAAGCCTCATTTTTGTTGTAATTCCAACTGATTATCTTATCTTTAACAAACTAGCACTGACTCTAGAGCAGGGAGTGCGCCAACTGGATGGCCAAAACAGTCTAGGAATGTAGCAGAAATAAGTAAACAAGGCAATATAAAAGACAACAAAGTGGTGAGGCCTGTGGCAATCTAGAGAAAACCTCTTATCTAAAGGAGGTAGCTCCTGCTCAGGTGGATGTGGCTGTTGCCATGTGAGACTACAGACCCCGTACCAGTCATGCCAGATAGGTTTTAAGGAAGTTAGAAATCCAGACTGTTTATGTGATAAGCTCTTATTTTTAAATGGTGATGAATAAGATAAAAATTTAAGTTACAACGGATGCCTAATAAAACATATCTGGGGCCACATTTAGATTGGCACAATGAATGGCTCCAGAAGCATGCTACCTTACCATCTTCTTCTTCCTGCCTGTTCATAAATGTTAGTGCATTATTACATTACATTGCACTAACATTTATGATCAGGCAGGAAGAAGAAAAAGAAACTTTCCTACAAGCAGGCAGGAGAAAGAGAAACTTGCCTACAAGCAGGCAGGAGGAAGAGAAAGAAAGAAGAAACTTTCCTACAAGCATCCTTAAAACCTATACAATAAACCAGTCTCCTTTCAAATCTTTCTAGTCCCCATGCTCTCCCCATCACAGGGCTTTTACTCCTGCTCTTCTGTTCACTGTGCCTACAATGTGTTTTCCTGTCATCACCAAGTTAAATCCTACGTAAAGTTCTGATCTTCTTCAAGCATTACCTCCTCAGTGAAGTACTCTGACTCCTGCAATAAATCCCCCAATTTTAGGCTCTTGTTGCACAATGTACCTCTAACACTTGGCACAGTCACAGTTTTATAGGGTGACTAATGTGTCCCTCCCCAACCAGATCATAAAGTCTATAAGAATATGTCTGGTTTTGTTCATCATTGATGTCCCAGCACCCAGCACAGTGCAAGGCACACAGCATGCACTCAACAAACATTTGCTAAAGGAAAGAGGAAGAAAAGGAAATAGAGCCCTAAGGAAGACAGCCTTAAAAAATTCTCCATTATCTGCAGGGCTGAACTCTACACTCAACTCCAGAACTTTACTGCTACTATAGCACTTCCATAACACTTCAAGCAGAGATGAACAACAAATTAATCAACCAAATGAGAATGAGGGAAGGCTTTATAAAACAGTGGTGGGGTGGGGTGGGGAGGGTACTAATGCATGTGTTCCTGCTTTTAGAATATAACCTGGTTTACAGACTGAGATTCTAGATCTCCTGAGAGTTGATGGTGATATTATTATACCTCTAACAAATTCTACGTAAATCTACCCTAAGTTTACTTACTATCAGAAAAATTGTTGCCCAAAGCATACTTACGGCAAGAACTATGATGACTATTGGAATAAATTCAAGCAAAGATCTTAAAGGAAAGCTTTTAATCTCTATAATTGCAGGGTGTGAGACGCTTCTTCAAAAATGAGGACAGTGAGGTAATCAAGAGTCCATGATATCTATTAAAAACGTACAGAGGTTACAGTTTGTAACTCTTCTAATTAAACGTAACAGGCCAGACAGGTTAAAATGAAGTGGTTCTCAATGCAACTATCAAATCCTTATTAAGAAGAGTGAACTGTGATCATCCTCTTCTAACTCTTTCTCCAGTGGAACCATAAATAGGTTCCTTGCCACAGCTAACAAAGACAGGTCTTCACCATATTCTCTTATTTACCATACAATCAAAAACTTTGTCAAGTGACATTTTCTTTGTCTAATATGACCCTTTCACAAAACAAACCCATGAAAATATATTGTTATTTCCACCACTGAATGGTTTCTACCTCCAACATGTAATTCTGAGACAGTTTCACTTAACCTGATTCTATGCAACACTAATTCTTTCCAAGAATCTTCTCTAGGTGTTAGGGTAGGGGTAAACTTGGGAGGTTAAATAAGCTTGGGAAACAATGCAAATTCTTCAAATTTAGATACCACATTAAAAACAATGAGATTCCTGAACCACAAAATCTGTTTAATCTAGTGTTTTTTTTCTGTTTGTTCTGTTTTGTTTTGAGACAGAGTCTCGCTCTGTCACCCAGACTGGAGTGCAGTGGCGCAATCTTGACTCACTACAGCCTCCTGGGTTCAAGTGATTATCCTGCCTCAGCCTCCTGAGTAGCTGGGATTACAGGCATGCGCCACCATGCCCTGGGTAATTTTTGTATTTTTAGTAGATGAGGTTTTGCCATGTTGACCAAGCTGATCTTGAACTTCTGGCCTCAAATGATCTGCCCGCCTTGGCCTCCGATAGTGCTGGGATTACGGGCCTGAGCTCGCTGCACCTGACCTAACCTAGCGTTTCTTATATAGACCCCAAGTAACAAATTTGGGGGAAAGGTTCCAAACTTGGAAAAAGTTCTCTAGCAAATCAACAATTTCATGGCTTGGGCCTCTGGAACCTTTACTATGAAACATATATCCTGGTCTAAGTCAAAAGTTAACCAGAAACCCAACTATATAAACTTGTAACTTTAAAGATATCTGGGTTTATGTTGCTAAAATAATTTTGAATAATTCTTACTTTCATAAAATATTAGGAAAGCACCCTCCCTGGGCCTTTACTTCCATAAAAATTTTCACAAACTCATGATTCCTGTGAAATATGATTAACAAAAGGTATATCCTTCTCTACAACATACACAGGAAATGATCTATTGGTATAAAAGTATTCTGGCCCTCTGTATAATTTAGTCTTGCATATAACATAAATCTGATGTTGAACTTAAAAGATACATAGATTGATCCTAATTTTATTAACTACATCTATCAACCAGGCACATCAAAACCCTGGAGAACAATGACAGCAAAAATGAACTATACATAAATTACAAAGGAAGTTGCATCTGGGCAGCAAAGCCTTCTAACATATATTCAACGTCTTTGTATGTCTGGGTGGATATGATAAAGGAGAAACTTTCCTGACTGGAGAATAAGGTAGAAAGTTGGTGCAACTCACAAGCTCACAAACAGGTAATAAGTACAAAGCAAAAGAGGAGAAAAAGAATATTAAACTGGAGATGTAAGTCTGAGACACAACTAAAAAATAATTATCTGAGAACTTTAAAGCTTTCAAGTTCAAACTTCTCTATGTACTCATTCTAACAACTGCATAAATCAGATCACAAGCAACACAGATTCAAACTTGGTATTAATATAATAAAACTATCAGCGATTTAACCATTTTTAGTCTTTCTGTTGCATTCCTACAGAACGCTTTTTTCATGATTACTCTTTAAAATCACACAGCATAAATTTGCTTAAATTCACCTCTCTTTTAAGTATATTTAGGAACAGTCTCTGATGATGCAGAATCACATCATTCTCATACTGATCAATGAAGAAGCTATCCTTAAATTTTAGAAAAACTGCTCTGTACAAAGACCACTGTAAAAACCATCACAGATTTTACTATTTGCAAAGAAGCTCAGATAATAAAACCATTTCACGGTATTTCAGAGATATAGGGACGGATGAGAAAAGCAAAAAAAACAACAATAACAAAAAACTTACTCTGATGACTCCCCAAGGATAACAATATCATTCCATAACTAATTCACTTAGGGAATGATCAGCAGGCAAGTTCTGTTGTACTTAGGGCATTCCCTCAGTAGGCAAGTTCTGTTCCCAAGAAGATGTCAATAACCAAATCACTTAAGAATTTCAACTAAATCTTCAGCCATGAATCATATACTGAAGTCAGGAAGAACCAGGCAGATCACATAAGCTGGGTGTATCTAATCCCTCATGACTTTTCCCCCTAATTCTCTAAACTCCAGCAACACGGGCCTCCTTGCTGTTACCCTATGGACCTCAGTCTTTAACCCGCTCTGATGGAGAAGAATGCTATTCCAAGTCCCTGCTCAACTGCTGCCTCCTCAGAGAAGTATCTCTGACTTCTCTCTCTAAAGAAGCCTCATCTGTCTTATTCACAGCTGTATGACCAGCAACAACAGGATCTGACACAAATGCTCAATAAATACTTGCTGAATGAATTCATTAGTCTACATGTAATTTAATAATACAAAATCAAATCTAATGACAATTTAAAAACAAGTATATTAACAAAATATCTAATATTCAATCCCAGTTTGAAGTCCAGAAAAAAACAAACTTAAAATCAGATCGCTGTACTTATTTGCTTTAGGAAATGAGTGAGTAAAACTTGAAAAATTCCACGTAGGTATAAAGATGCATGTTAGTTCTGAGAAATCACAGCAAATATATAATGATTCCATGTCATACAGTGTCCATAAAGATCGGACGATTCACAAGCAAAGACAGAAGTTTGGTATTAGTGTCTTAGTATACTCTATCTAATACACATGCATAGTATTTTAAAAGTACAATGATCTAGAATATAAATACAAGTATAAAAGGTATAATGATCTAGAATATAAACAGAAAAAATGAGGTTAAAGAGAATTCCTGTTCTACATTACCAAGTCCGGTCACTGACTAAATATAAATTTAAAGTGTTAAATATGGCTTTGTCAGAATATACAGAAATAACCATTTTTTGGAGGTTAAAAAATAAAGTTTGCTAAACATGAACCAAAGGCTTATATTCACAGACACCTAAGTATTTAGTTCTGTCAATTACATACTTTGTAAGCATTATAATCACTATACTCCATCTTTTTAAAGAGTGTAAGCTATTACATTTTTAAAAACAAACATTATGGCAAAAAGCTCTCCCAAACTGACCTCACAACTCAATAGTTTTAAATACTGACCAGGTGCATTGTCTTACTTGCAAGTTAATCAAATCAGCTTTTATTTACACATATTCAACTTAGTTTGAAGGAAAAGAAAAATGAAACAGGATATCTATGAATCAAATAATACACCACACAGATCAGCACAAGTGATCAATAAAGAAAAATGTTTGAAATAAAAAATATGAGAGAATAAAGATTTTCTTCAACATGTGCTACTCACATAAAATCCCTGGAATAAAGAGAGTATCTACAGCCAAATTAACTTACCGTTACAGATTTCATGTCATACCATGGTAGGTTCCCATGGTGTCAATTTTGAAGCCTTCCGTTTCTGTGAAAAAAAAAAGAGGTTTGCTGTTAAGATTTTATAGATCATGCATCTTATGATCTATAACAAATCTAAAGTAATAATCTACACTGTATCTGATGGTTCAGTAGTATAACAAAGCCTTCAATCTACTATGTAAAATTAAATTACATACTTGTAAAGATAAAAACTTTAAAAAGGATGCTAGGCTCAAAAATATTAATATATTAAATAGAGACCAGCAAGCCTACTGTGTAGAAGCTGATTAAGACTATCTCTGCAATTACGTTCAAAATTTAGATTGAATACTTTATAACCCCAAATTACTTACTAATACTCAACGATAGCACCACTAAAAGCACCTAATATCATAAGAAGACCCAGTTATAAAAAGTAGTGTTCCAAAGTTTCAATCATAAGGCATATACTTATTTTTATATACATACATATATATATGTTTTTTTTTCTTTTGAGATAGGGTCTCACTCTGTCACCTAGGCTGCAGTACAGTGGCACAATCTCAGCTCACTGCAACCTCTACTTCCATCCCCTCTCCCCAGGCTCAAGCAACCCTCCCACCTCAGCCTCCCGAGTAGCTAGGACCGCTGGCATGCACCACCACACCCGGCTATTTTTTTGTACTTTGAGTAGAGATGGGGTCTTGCCTTGTTGCTCAGGCTGGTCACAAAGTACTGAGCTCAAGCAATCGTCCTGTCTCCACCTCCCAAAGTGCTAGAATTACAGGCATGAGCCACAGCAACGAACCATATTATATATTCTATAGAAAGCAATGTTGTAAATAATGATTGGAGTGACAGGACAGAATCCCAATATGCCTTTCTGTAAAGGGTCACATAGTAAATGGTTTCTATACTGCAGGCCTTAAAATCTCTGTCACAACTACTCAATTCTGTAGTTGCAGTGCAAAAGCAGAACAAACAATATATGTGATCAATTGGGGGCAGCCCAATTTGCCCCATGGAGGTTTGTATTTAGTTTCAGGGCTATAATTTACCAATCTCTGCTTTATATAATTCATTCCTCAAGAAAAACATCTAAGTGTAAAGGAAAGAATGGACTACTGTCTTTTTATGGCACATATCCAGTGCATGCCTTTATCAACTAAATGAAGTCAGCACACAAAATTCATTGCATCCAGGCAACATATGCTTTAAAAAAAATTTAAAGGAAGACTTCAGATTATGCTTTAAAATACCATTAACTTCCAGTTGCTTCTAAACCTCTTATTTTCATGTATCAAGTCATAGTGAATGAAGATCCCAAGAAGAAGTTGCCCTGACATTAGTTTCACCGCACAACTGCAGAAATGGTTCGTTACTGCATTAGCCAGAACACCACGTAGGCTATCACAAAGTCAGTCCGCCCATCATTGCTCAAAATCTGTTTCCAAGTTCTCAATGTACACATTTACAACTTTGGAAACATGACTTAACATACAGAATTTCTATTTAAAAACAAAAGCAGTATGAATAACAGCAAATATTTATAGATAATTTGTTTACATATAAGATACTATTCTGGGAACTTAATATTTATTAACCAGTCCAATACTCACAATAACCAGAAGAAACAGGTACTGTAATAGTATTTTAATTACACACAGGAGAAAACTAAGACAGAATGCAGTTGAAGTAACATTAAAATTCACACAAAAAGTTACTTCAACATAAGCTGTCTGGATCCAGAATCCCTGCTATTAACCAGGGACTGGCCAATTTTTTTCTGGACTGGCCAATTTTTTTCTGTCAAGGGCCAGATAATATTTTTAGGCTTTGTAGGCCGAAAATTCATACTGATATCACAAAGCCAAAGAAGCCATATATAAAATGCATAAATGAATGGGTGTGGCTGTGTCCCAACAAAATGTTATTTACAAAAAATTGTAGTGGGTAAGATCTGGCCTGCAGACATTACGTTGCCAACCCTCACCCTTAAGCATCTGGCCACACTGCCTCTCAAGTCCAACACAACCCCACTAAGGGGAAGAAGCATCAGGCCACACTGCCTCTCAAGTCCAACACAACCCCACTAAGGGGAAGAAGCATCAGGCCACACTGCCTCTCAAGTCCAATACAACCCCACTAAGGGGAAGAAGCATCAGGCCACACTGCCTCTCAAGTCCAACACAACCCCACTAACGGGAAGAGCATCAGGCCACACTGCCTCTCAGGTCCAACACAACCCCACTAAGGGGAAGAAGCATCAGGCCACACTGCCTCTCAGGTCCAACACAACCCCACTAAGGGGAAGATAAGAATTAAGCAACTTGCCTTCTTTTCCTTTGAATCTTTCCTGATCATATCTGTTATAGGCAGCTGGGATAGGCTGTTTGGTACGCAAAGTGGGATCCTGTAAAAAAATTTTTTTAAATTATGAGTTACATGTTAATATTTTTAAATATCACTTATTTAATGTGCTGGAGTACAGCAGTGTGATCACAGATCACTGCAGCCAAGACCTCTTAGGTCCAAGTGATCCTCCCACCTCAGCCTTCCAAGTAGCTGGGACCACAAGCATGTACCACCACACTCAGCTAACTTTTTTTAATTTTTTTTTTTTTTTAAGAGACTCTGACCCTACAGATTTTTTTTGTCTCAGACTCTGACCCAGGTATGTTAAGAATTACTGCTCCAGTTAAGAATTACTGCCTAAGTAAGTAACTTTTAATACTGGGCAGGGCTTTCACATGTTTCAGATACTCTGAAGCAGCAAGGTTTAAAATCCACTGATTTTAAAATGTGAAGATGTCTTCAACATTACTACATTGCAATGTAAGTGGCAACTTCATTAAAATTACTATAAAGCAGTAAAGCATTCTTACCACAGGTGCTGCATTTGGGGCTGGTCGCTGTTCAGGTGCACGTCCTTCTTCTCTGGCTTTTACAGATTGAAGAATTGCAAAAATGTTCTTGGAAAAATTCTAAAATATAAATGGATTTTAATTAAGCCCACCTTAAATATACAATAGTAAAGTTACTTGATAAATAATTTAAGACTCAGTTATCTTACTCTCAATTCTTCTTTACTATATATATCATAATAAGGTATCATTATTATATGTATACGTAAAAACCACTACTGATACATTGATCCAGAGACTATTAAAAATCCCATGGTATTCATTTCGTTATTTTCACTTTACTTAAACTGCTACAAATGTATTCATATTCTACAACTATTCAAATATATAATCAGAAAACAAGTTAACATAAATAAAATTAAAATATAACACATTTGTCTAAAGAGTCTTCTGGTTGAGAAAAAAAAAATCAACTACTACATCCTCCTCTCTGTTAAATAAACTTCAGTGCTAATTTCAGATTGTTACACATTACACAATTCTGAGATATTATTAGAAGTCAATGTACACTTTTCAAAGATTTATAAGTGGAAAGTACAAGTACAAATGCTCTTCAACTTACGACGCAATTACATGCTAACCAAAAGTCAACACAGCTAACTAAACTGACTACTCTTTTCTTCATGAAATATTCTTCCTTCATGCTATGGATTGAATGTCTCCTCTAAAACTCATGTTGAAATTTTATTCATTATAACAGTATTAGGAGATGGAGCCTATGGGCGGTGATTTGGTAGGTCATAAGGGCTCCATCCTTACGAATGGATTAACGTTGTTACTGCAGAAGTGGGTTCGGGTTCCTGATACAGTAAGTTTGGCCCCATTTTTCTCTGTGTCTTGTTTGCTTGCTTGTTTGCTTCTGCCTTCTGCCATGAAATAAGCCTACCCAGAAGCCACTGCTATGTTCTTGGACTTTCCAACCTACAGAAAATGTAAGAAATAAATTTCTTGTCTTCCTAAATTACCCAGTCTGTGATATCCACAGCAGCAGAACAGACAGAGACACTTGGCCTCTGAGACACTACTGTCTCCTGGTTTTACCCCTAATGTCTGACAGCTCCTTTAGGACTCTTCTTATGCTACCTATCAGTCACTTAACATTTGAAGGACTATGCAGTAAGAATCTACTCTAAGCCAAACACCTTGCTTGGCACTTGGGTGCGATGACGAAAAAGACATGGTCGCTGCCCTCATGAACCTCAAATACAACATAATTTCTCTTCTTTAAACAAAGCATTCTGTTTGCTTGGCTTGGACCACTCTCCCCACCTTACCCTTTTCACTTCCCTCGCTAGTTTGTATTCTTTAGGTATCACTCCTCTCTGCTCTCACCTAAGTTAACTGTCCTTGCTGGGTGTCTGCTCTATAATGTTCATAATTACCACTTTTTAATTTTGACTTCTGCTGAAGAATATAACTTCTGTGAGAGCTAGGACCAATGCACCTCCAGTCAGTGCCTAGCACTTGCTTGGTTTGCAAATAAATATGTATATAACATGAGAGGCAGCTTGAAAGATAACTATCATCACTAAACCAGCTGCAGTGCTAACTAGTTCCTATAATTCTCCGGAGCAGCAAATTTAAGGACCCCTTTGCACTCTTACAAACTACTAAGGACCCCAAAGAGCTTTAAGTTTGTGCGAGTTACGATATCTATTAAGATTAAAACTGAAAAAAAATTAAAAATCACTTTTCAAAATGCATAAAAGTAATGACAAGAAAGAGTGGAAGGTTTTAAATTTTTGCAAATTTCCTTAATCTCTGGCTTAATAGAAGAGAGCTGTATTCTCAGATTGGCTTCTACATTCAACATTTATTGTGCTATCTTACCTGGTCAAAGAATATAGAGAAAAATCTATCCTCATACAAACATGTGGAAAAGGGAAGAATATTCTAACAGTTTTTCAGGTAACTATGGATAGTCTTCTTTGATATCATACCAAAATGCAATAAATGGTTCTTAAAGGTTAATGAAATGTGGAAACCACATCCATAAACTTTTTGTATAGGTACTTTAAAATCCATCAGTCTCTCTTGTACTTTAAATGAACTTTTTACCCATGCATGATTTTCTGACAGCATTCACTGGTTATCTGGAAAATATCAATCACTGAATTATGCACATTTTCCAAATAGTAACATAATCATAGAAAATCAACAAATTACATTTGTTAATGTTATTTGTAAAAGACTCACTAGAAGGCTTTAAGAATTAGCAAACTGCTTGTTTGTTTACTTATGGTGGAGGCAGAAGAATTACAAAACAGTTAAGGTGATAGCAGCATAAAGAAACTTCCCAAATTCTAATTTTCTCATGAAAGTATTTTTTTATCATTGGCAAAAAATACTATCAGTTGCTTTCCTTGAAGGAACAAATCTATTTCCTTCATTTAAAAAAAAAAAATGTCTACCAAATACCCAAGTCTGAATAACCCAGTTACTAAAATTAAAAATGTTGATTCAGCTCATACCTCATACAATGGCACAAGTCTCTTGATGAGAGTAACCAACAGGTTTGCAGAAGTGCTTTCTACATTTCAATTTCATCACACAAAATATTAAAAGACATACTTGAGGGTCAAGATTTAACAAAATTCATAAATTTTAAAAACACCATCAAGGACATTATTAGTGAATAAAGAACATAATGGTTACTAGTAAAGTGCCACTGCCTTGATTCACACCATGGCCAGCAGTTTTACCAACCGCTGATTTTGCACCATCACTACAAAGGTCAATACATAACACCTTTATCTTATTATAAAAATAGTTGAAAATATACGAAAAGCAAATCTTACATGAAAAATAAAGAATTGGCATTATCATATATCTACTATGTGATTATCATCTTCCTTCTAGTGATCTCCCTTTTTATCAATTTTTCAACATTGAACATATTCTAATTCATACAAGTCTATATACATTTCTCTTAAGATTGCATAAATCTTTCACCTTTTACTAACTGATGTAAGTTTAAAAGTGTTTTCTAAATGGCATTATAAAACCAAGTCACTTTATTTGGGGTCCTTGCAAAAATAATAACATATTTATACCTCTCACGAAATCATTTTTTTTTTTTTTTTTTTTTGGAACAGAGTCTCACTCTGTCATCCAGGCTGAAGTACAATGGCATGATCTCAGCTCATTGCAACCTCCACCTCCCAAATTCAAGCAACTCTCCTGCCTTAGCCTCCCAGGTAGCTGGGATTACAACAAGCGTGTGCCACCATGTCCAGCTAATTTTTTTATTTTTAGTAAGACATGGGGTTTCAACATGTTGGCCAGGCTGGACTCGAACTCCTGACCTCAGCTGATCCACCCACCTTGGTCTCCCAGTGTTGGGATTACAGGCGTGAGCCCCCACACCCAGACTCTCATGAAATCTTGAACCTGACTTTTGTTTCTGAAACTCAAAAAATAAGAAAGCCCTGATAACTGGTAATAATGAAGGTCTAACTAAAATCCACAGGGCTTTAACTACCTAAGGGTATTTTGGTATTCTCACCTGTCTAAGCGTATTTCTAGAGTTTACCAGATAAAAACAGTACACAGACTATCAGTCAAAATATTTTTTATCTTTTTTAATGCTAATAATACTCATTAAGGCAAGTCTAGCTACAAAACAATTCTTTATTAACTTGTTTTTTAAAAGACATAGTTGTATCAACAATATTAAATCAGTGAGTTCAGAAATGATGGTACAATCCTGCCACCTAGAGCTCAAAGAAAATTGTTCAGCTCAGTTACTTGAAAATGTAGTGTTTGGTCTAAAAGTTAGGTAGGGTGTATCACCTATTTTTATTCTTCTAGTATGAGTTTCAGATTTTTTGATAATTTTAATGAACACTGGTAGTCATAAGTCACAATATTTCGCAAGTATTAGCCATGTTAGACAGTGAAAATCAGTATCAACAAATCATTTTATTGTAAATAGCGAAAATGAAAGTTTACTCGGATCCTCAGATTTCTCTATAATTCTAAGCTCTGGAGAGTGATTCTTAATGTCAACCTTAGGTACTCTGTAAAACAGGTCAAAGTACAAAAGAAAAAGAATAATTCTTTTCTTCATATACGCTTTTCATAGCTTCATTTCTATTAAAATGGCAATATAAATTTAAGGCTAAAATCCCAAAATTCTAAAACCAAAACCAGTTTGCCTAAAACAATGTTAAATTTCGTTTCACTGGTAACCTCGCACACTTAAACACTGTTCCTAGATCATCGCTATTAACTGCATCAGTGGAGAAAACAAGAGAAAACTGAGGCACAGAAGAGGAAAAGAAAAGTGCAAGTACATCAATCAGGATAAATGCATCCTCTTTTTGGGGATCCAATGAAATACTAGACATCTAGTACTTCAGATTTTTATCTTTTAAAATGTAAAGTGCACGTATCCTTTGACCAACAATTTCTAAGAATTAATCCTTTGGCTATATACACATAAATACACAAAGGTATGTGTATGAGAATGCTTTCTAATGCATTTGTAATAGTGAAAAGGAAGTGAGGGAAAGAGGAAGAGAGGGAAACAGGAGGAGAAAAAGAGGAAGGAGGAGGGAGACAGAGAGAGAAAGGAAGGACAGAGAAAAGAGGAAAAAAATCCCACAATCTTTGAAGCAAAAACAAAAGAAAATAATTTCCACTAATACGGAGCTAGTGAAAAAATTGCTATACCCACACAACAAAATATAAAGTGTAAAATGTACTCAATAAATGTTTGCTACAGATTTCCACAAGTTCTCTACCACTTGGGGGAAAAAAATAACAATGGCATTAATAACCAGAGAACTTGACATCAATATTCGCTGTTTATCAGGTTTAAGCAAAAATGACTCAACAGGAAAACTGGGCCATTCTTTGATTTACAAATGATGTATGAAGGAACTTGCATTTTGATTCCTACTTTTTCATCAGCATCTCTGATGAATAACAACCATATTCAAGAATGAAATGGTAAAATGGCCATCTGGAAATCTACATTATTACTGAGCTCTCAAAGAGATAAAACTTGAAACTTCACCTAAAAGCAAATTTTAACCAATTCTATAACTAATCACAAATTACACACACACACAGTCTCTCTCTCTCTCTCTCACTTCAATGAATGAACAAAATATTTTAATTACCTTTCCTGTGCTTTGTAAGATAGTTGTTCGTGTCCTCCATACTCTCTCTCTGCTGACAATATCTCGGGTCACATCTACCTCAGCATCCACAAAACTCCTCTGTTTAAGGGCAGTTATGTCATCATCTAGATCAGTCTTGATAGTAGATCTTTTCTTAGCCATAATTTTGGCTTTGATTGCAGCAATTTTTTCCACTGACATAGCTTCAGACAAAGACCTAAAAGCAATTTCTTTTTTAAATTTTCACAGTAAGGATTCCTGGAGTGTATCATAAATATATGTTGTTACATTTATAAATTTCTGGTAAAAGCACTTTAATGGCAATCATTAAGGTTTTTTTATCTGTAAGACTGACTTGATATTCTGCAATTATGTAAAATTTTAGAAAGAATTCATGTCAAGATATCATTCTAAGAGCAAATTAGTAATGTCTTAGAAGTATCAATGCAACAAAATTCTTCCCATTTTTTCATCTATTCCCTGCAAAAAAGCAGGACTTATTAATATAGGTGCTTTTCTTTATATTTTCTGTATCTATGGAAATAACACACACAGAAAAAAGCCACCTTGCAAGGGGGTAAAAAATTCATCCTCCAGAAAGTTCAAAGCCCAGGTTTTCCTTGAAATTTATTTCAAGGTTTCAAACTTGTATGTCACAGTGCAGAACATTATTTTAAGTGACAGGCTTTTATACGTCACAAAAACATACTCCTTTTAACCTCTGGAAGATAAAACCATGTTTTACACAGTTTTCTTTTTCTTCCCTTTCCTTTTCAAATAGCCAAAATAGTTAAAAGAGACTATGTTTGCAGAAATATAAAAAAGGACTTAATACTGAAAGTATAGATGTCATAAAATGATAATCTTAAGCAAAATGTCTTTTTTATCACGTAAAATGAGAAAAAGAATTAAAAAGTGTTTGTGTACCTTAATAACAGTAGACAAAAATATTACTTTAGCCACAAGATGAAAATCTTGAAATATGTTACACAAAATCTGGAAAAGGACGAATATTCCTGCAGGTTTAAATACAGTAATATTACATATTATTCTAACTTTATTTAGATTAGGTATGAAGGAACTTTATAGTAGCACTCAATATGCATCCGGCATTTGATGTATTTTGTGTAATACTGTGCAAATTTCCCTTAAAATCTAAAGCACACCAGCATACCTTAAGCCAAATTCAAATACACTATTCCTCTGTTTGGCTTTCCACAGTTTCAATTACCCGGTATCAACCACAGTCCAAACATTAAATAGAAAATTTCAGAAATAAATAATTTGTAAGTTTTACATTATGTGCCATGCCGAGTAGCCTGCTGAAATCTTGTACTCTCCTACCTGGGATACCTGCCTGGGATATCTGGACACGAATGATCCCTTTGTCCAATGTATCCACACTGTACACACTACCTGCCCGTTAGTCGCTTAGTAACCATCCTGGTTTTCAAATTACCTTTGGTAGCATCAAAGTACTTATGTTCAAGTAGCCCTTGATTTACCTAATAACGGCCCCAAAACGCAAGAGTAGCGATGCTAGCAATTCGCATACACCTCTGCCAAAGTGCTTCCCTTAAATGAAAAGGTGACCTTGGTACTTCTTGGCTAGAGTTCAGGACTATCCAAGCTTTCAGGCATCCACTGGAGGTCTTAGATCATATCCCCAGAGGGTGGCTGGGAGACTACTGTACTTCTCCAAACTATAATCAAGCCTGCAATGGACTTTGAATCATGTAACTGTTTCTTACAGACTAGATGAAGTATCAGAGACTAAATTAACCCTCCAGCTTTTAAATAACCAGTCAAAATACATAAAACAATGGTTTACTAGACACTAGTTATCAAGCAATGAAGGATAGTAATTCCCTAACAAATGAGAAACA
The DNA here is from genome assembly GCA_036589455.1 of Ateles fusciceps. Taxonomy (NCBI): domain Eukaryota; kingdom Metazoa; phylum Chordata; class Mammalia; order Primates; family Atelidae; genus Ateles; species Ateles fusciceps. The sequence continues at coordinate 4,178,542 of JAZHEH010000253.1, read as the reverse complement.
AAGTAAGCCCTATGACTGCCTCAGTTTATCGCTAAGTTTCCAAGACATGACCTTAAGAGCAGAACCCATGTAGAATTGAGCGGATTCTCTGATACAAGGAAATTGAGCTCAGATTACAACAAAACCAAGTTGGTTAGAATTCATAAGCCAGAACACCTGAGGAGAGAACTGCCCAGGAGATCCCACTCACGTACCCCAGCAGAATACTCACTAGCACATAAACATGAAGAAACTAAGGTTGAATAAAGAACCATCCAAGTGGATTAAACAGAATAATGCCCAGTGATCACACAGGCTGAAGAATAGTGCCTGTTCCACTAGCCAGAATGAAACCTCATGTTCATGAGGTATTAGGTAGAGTACTGGAATGGTCTTGCCTCAGTGGGTGGGCAATAATTATCCTAGCTGACTAATGTTCAGATAAATTAAAACCAAGACACCACCCCCCAAAAAAACAAACTGTTTCCAAGTGATTTAACTGTTTCCCAAAACAAAGCTAAAGATGATGTGGGGAAATATAACAACATCTAGCACTCAACAATGCAAAAAGTATACACAATGTTTGGTGTGCGATCAAAGATCACTCGATATGTAATAAAGCAGGAAAATATGACCCAGAATAAGAGAAATGTCAATCTCAAGGCATGAAAATAATTACTAGAACTATATTCTGTATTTCAACAAGTTAAATGAAAAGACAAAGTAGGTTTTTTTTAAAAAAAAAAAAAGAGCAAAACATAGAAAAATTAGCTGGACATGGTGGCATGTGCCTGTAATCCCAGCTACTTGGGAGGCTGAGGCAGGAGAATCACTTGAACACAGGAGGCAGAGATTGCAGTGAGCTGAGATCGCACCATTGCACTCCAGCCTGGGCAACAAGAGTGAAACTCCATCTCAAAAAAAAGAACTTCTTGAGACGAAAACCACAATATTGGAGATGAAACATCCATGGGATTACAAGGGAAAAAAAAGTAAAATTGAATACACAACAGAAACTATCAAAAAAAAAATTCAAAAAAGAATATAACAGATAGGTAATGAATCCAAAAAAATAAAAAAAAATTAAGTGAACTGTCAAAGTATTAGTTAAGTTCAATACAACAGAAACTATCCGAAAATAATTCATAAAAGAATATAAACAGACAGAAAAGAATCCAAAGAAAGAACATAAGCTGTCAAACAACTTAAAGTAGTTTGAGTAGCTGAAATCCAGAAAACTGAAACATTTTTAAAAGGTGAAGAGACTATGCCCAACCATTTATGTATTGTCTATGGCTGCCTTCCCTGTACCACAGAAGTTCAGCAGTTTCAAGAGACCGTATTACCTGCAAAGCTAAAAATATTTAATATGTGGCACTTTCTAGAAAAGCTTGCTGACCTCTGCTGTACAGAATCAATAAGAGATGACATAAAATGAATTTCTCAGCTTATAAAGCAATTTTTAAAAAGAAAGACAAAATACGGTAACAGAATCAAGAAGACTTTTCAAAAAGCGTGACACACACAGTGACTTCCAATCCCCACACATATTCTTATGAACTTAGAGCACAGAAGCACACGGCGAATCCAAGAGGTAAATGTAAATGCGGAGAGCATTTTAATATTACTTTTCCACACACATTCACGTATATCTAAACTATCTACTAAAAAAAAAAAATCTTACCTAATTTGTTCAGTCTGTACAATCCCCTCTTTGTGACCCTCCAAACGAGCAGCCAATCTCTCTTTATCAAGGCGCACACACTCTTCATCCTGGAAATAACCACTGGTTAGTGTATTTTAAATTTTTATTTAACTTTTAGGAAGAAAAAACACTACACATGGCCGGGCGCAGTGGTTTACGTCTGTAATCCCAGCACTTTGGGAAGCCAAGGCGTGTCGATCAAGAGGTCAGGAGATCAAGACCATCCTGGCCAACACAGTGAAATCACGTCTCTAGTAAAATACAAAAAAAAAAAAAATTAGCCAGGCATGGTGGCGCACAACTATAGTCCTAGCTACTCAGGAGGCTGACGTAGGTGAATCACTTGAACCCGGGAGGCGGACGGCAGTGAGCCGAGATCGTGCCACGGCCCTCCAGCCTGGCGACGCAGCAAGACTCCATCTCAAAAAAAAACAACAAAAACATAAAAAAATAAATAAATAAAACACTACATGTAACTTTTTCTTACCAAATTTCCTACCTATACAATTCTAGTTATCAGTGTCTTTAGGTCAACTTCAAGACTACTTTTAGCTACAGAAAGATAATAACAATAAATATACATTGAATTTTAAAATTGGAATCATCTAGAAGCTTAGGAAAAACTTGCTTAGCCACTTTTTTACGATTAAGTGTTCTTCCCCTATCATAGCTGCCTTTCTTCAGAAAGACATCATACAACAAATAAACATATTTTTGAGAAAGTTAATAACCAAATGTTATAACAAGCCTTCACCTAGTCAAAAATTTCATTCTGGCATCTCCATCTTTTTTCATCTGTTGCTACAGGTCCTGAATCCACAGCACCAATCAGAATGTTCTAAGGAAAACCCTAAAGGCTTTCAAAGGATGCTCCCTAGAAGGTTAGAAGCTTCCAACTAAATGCCTCATTGGCCACTTCAAGATCTAGTCTGAAATTCAACCCTGGTAGCTCAGCTTTTATCTAATTTATATATTATGATGTCAGGTAAAATTTAGTCTGAAAAGCAGATGGTTAAAAACAAAACAAAATCTTGTAACCCTGATCTAATTTAATGTCCACATTCCACAAACAACAAAACTGCAGACCAGAGTCAAGGACTATGACTAATGGAATACAAAACTGTATAAAAAGCATCAGCGTACTCCAGAGACCCAAAAAGATGCTGGGTTCCAATTTATGTCCTACTGCTAATCTATCGCGTAAAAATCTTAAAACGAATACATCAGCTGAAATAAATGCAAAAATATTTTGGCAAATGCATCCAATGTATTCCATTTGTGATAAAAATATAGCCCAGATTACTCAAATTCTTTACAAAACTGCTGATTTAAAAAACAACTGTGGCCTAGATTTTTATCATATCAGAAACTCTGCCCTCAGTTTCTCTTTCCCAGCACAGTTCCTTATAGGTTCTCAAAAATATACACTGAAATGTAAACCAATTACAAAATCCACAGCTGTTTACATAACACATTTCAATCCTATAAATGATCTAGAAAAATATGTATTATGCTATTTCCTGCTGATTTTTCAAGTTATTAGAATCCTAGGAAATTAGGACTTCCGCCATGTTGAATTTTTTCAAATAATCAGATTGTGACGTTCAGGTTGTTTCAAATAAATGGTACCTCTTGGGCTGGGTACACTGGCTTATGCAGTAAACCCAGCACTTTGGGAGGCACAGGTGGGCAGACTGCTGGAGACCAGGAATCTGAGATCAAATAAATGTTATCCCTAAATACACACACTATTTACCACAGGTCGCAATCTCCTGTCATGTAAGGGGAAACATTCAGTTTTACTGCCACAAAATTTATACCCAGTGGAATGGCTAGAAACCAGATTGCCAAGGTTCCAACTGGTTCTTCAAACCTCAGCAACTCACTCTGTCTGAGTCTATTCATTCATAGATGACATGTATAGTACCACCAACTTCATGAGGACTGGGAGTACTATGCATATATTTATGAGCAAATATGACTACATGAGTTAATACATCAGGTAAAAAAACAAAAAACTACTCGGGAGGCTGAGGTGGGAGGACTGCCTGAGCCTCGGCGGTTGAGGCTGCTGTGAGCTATGATCATACCACTGCACTCCAGCCTGGGTGACAGACTCTGCCTCAAAAAAAAAAAAAAGAAAGGAAAAAGATTTTTGACCCTTGAGCCAGTATTTTCAACAATAAGAATATAAAAGCAAAGAAAAAAATGTTGTGTCTATAACACAGCTTGCATGTGAGAGGGCAAAAACTAGAGCTTGAGCTACTTATTAATCAATTGTTCTTTCTACCACAAAAATTTTTCCAAGATAAAAAGCTTCTCGCGTTACTGCAAAGAATCCTTGTTCTACAGCATCCGAATTTCAGTAACAATATAAACAATATTGTTTAAAATAAAGTTTCTGTACCTCAATTCGTGGTTTCTTCGCTTCTGCTAAAACTTCATCCGCAGCTCGTTTGACTATAAAAGAAAGAGAAGTAAATAAATGTGTAGTTTTGGAATGGGCTTCTGAAAGTTCAATGCAAAGATGCAACAAGACATACCTTGAGTAGATCGCTGAAGACCTATTTCTAAGGGAGCGCTTCTGTCTATACTTGCCGATGTTGCTGAAGATATAAAAAGATTCATGTGAAGATTAATATTTGCACATACATACTGGACATTATTACAAGTGAAATGCTTTAGGTTTTTAATATACTTCTATATGGTGATTTCTCTAGGTAAAAAATTAAGTTTTAAAGCAGCTCTGCAAAAGCATTTTATTTAGACGATTAATGTGTACTAGAAAGTCTCTAAGAGGGCAAACTATTTTTAGCAATTTAGCTTACAAATTACTGAGATGATGTGACTGAAATTAGTTGCTTCAAAGGATATGCTCCTAATTTCGGTGAGATCATCTCAAACACTATGACCCACCCAGTGCGGTGGCTCACTCCTGTAATCCCAGAACTTTGGGATGCTGAGGCTTGCAGATCACCTGAGGTCAGGAGTTCAAGACCAGCCTGACCAACATGGAGAAACCCTATCTCTACTAAAAATACAAAAATTAGCCAGGTGTGGTGGCCCATGCCTATAATCCCGCTACTTGGGAGGCTGAGGCAGGAGAATCCCTAGAACCCTGGAGGCAGAGGTTGTGGTGAGCCAAGATCATGCCATTGCACTCCAGCCTGGACAAGAGCAAAGCTCCGTCTCAAAAAAAAAAAAAAAAAAGAAAAAAAAAGAATATACTCCAATATCATAACACAGACACCTAATAAGGTATATCTAAACATAAATAAATAAATGCATAAACATGTATATATAAGGACAATTTTTTTTAAAGTTAGTATTCACCCTAAACATGCAATTTTTCGTTAAATTATTTAATTTTTAAATGGCTCAACAAAAAGGGGAGTACCGGTCCCCATTCACCTAGTCCCCACCACCCTATGCAGCCAGCTAATCTCTTATATATCCTTCTAGAGTTTCTTTCTGTAGATACAAGAAACACAAAATTATTTTTACTTTTTAATACAAAAGGTAACATACTAAACGTGCTGTTCTGAACCCTGCTTTCTTTACCCAACAACTTATCTCCCATATTCCTCCGTTATCAGTAAATAGAGCATTTCCTTCACTCTTTTTTTAAAGCTATGAGTACTCTACTGTATGGCCTAATTACAATTTATTTAACTAGGTCCCTGTTGATGAGCTGTTCAATTTTAGTCTCTTGTTGTTACAAACAATGGCACAATGACATATTAATATACATATAAAGTCACACCATACATTTTCATACATAAATATATAAATATATATATATATATAAAGTGCAAGATTTTTTTAAAGTTATCATTCACCCTACACATGTAATTTTTAGTTATTTACAACTGGTAAAAAACTAAACTAAATATATCTTTAGGATAAAGTTTCAGACACAGGATTTCTACGTTAAATCTGAAATGTTAGATTGCTGCCAATTCTTCAATGGGGGGGTAATGATTAACATTATAACCAACAATATAGTAGAATATCTATTTTCTCATTGTTTCACCAGAGCACATTATCAAACTTACAAATTTTTGTCCATCAGGTAAAAAAACAAACAAACAAACAAAAAACCTATCTCTGTATAGTTTAAATTTGCAATTCCCTTATTATAAATGAAATTAAGCATTTTTCATGATTTTATCACCTTTTCTGTGAATTTTATGACATAATCCATTTGGTCTTTTATGCACACATTTCCAGGACCCTTCATATATTAGTGAGATTAGCCCTTTATCTGTGATGAGTTGAAATGTCTTTTCTCAGTTTGACATATCTTTTGTTTTTTAAAATACAGAACTTTATTACTTTTATCAGCTTGTAACTGAATCCCACCTTCCTCCTACTGACATGACACATCTCTTTACTCACACGTTAAATTCACATACAGATTTCTAACCTAACAGATAGTTGTTTTATTAGTGTATCTATTCATTTAGTTTTTTTTAACTATTGGGGTTTTATTATAAGTTCTCTAGAATGACTAGTCTTTTTTCACTGATCTTCTACACATTTTTAGGATCCTTACTTTTGCCAGTGAACTTTAGAATCATCCTGTCTAGTTCTACTCTTACCTCAAGAAAAACTGCAGATTCTTACTGAGACAATGTTAAATGTACAAATTAAGAACTTTTTTAAGCAGTTATGTCGCCTTAAGAATACAGTCTTAATATTTGCTAAACCTTTTCATTAAACTATTAAATTAAGTTTTTAAAAAGTGGCAAAGCAATATGCTTAGTCACTAAAATTGTCCTATAGAAACCACAGGAAACGACACAGATGGATAAAGACCAACTCTACTTTAGATTCTAAAAAAAAAAGTCATTTGTTCTAAAGCACTTCCCCAAAACTAGCCTATTTACTAGGCTCGTCTGTGATGCTTAAGAATAGAGAATCTCAGACTTTACATATCTTCTGAGGCCAAAAAAAAACACTTAAAAAAAACACACTATTTTCAAACCATGATTCTCATCATTTAAAAAATTAGAGAAATACTGCTCCAAAGAATCAAATTTGCTTTGATTTAAAAAAAAAAAATGACTGGGCACAGTGGCTCATGCCTGCAATTCCAACACTTTCGGAGGCCAAGGGAGAAGAACTGCTTGAGCCAAAAGTTCAAGACCAGCCTAAACAATGTAGTGAGACCCCATCTCTAAAAGAAAAAAAAAGGCTGCTTCTATCCTCCCCAACGCCATCCTCTTCACAGAATTGAGACTCCTCCTTCAATCCTGCTGGGTTTGAAACTTTTGTGTATCCAGTCTCCCTTCCATGACAGTAAACATGTTTACATGTTTAAGACAAGGATTTTGCATTCTGCACAACACGCAGCATAATGCCTTTAAAAATAAGCATTTATATACAAGATTCTCTTTGAAATCAAGCTTACTGCTTAAAGCCATGCATGACAAGACGGCTGTTAATGACTTAAAAGTACTACATTCCACACTCAGCAAAGTAAGACCCAATAGTTCTATTATATCAATGTATCTGTACGATGTATTATACTCAGAGTAAATTAATAATTATTCATTTATTCATTTAAGAACCTACCATGTACCACTATTCTGAATGCTGGGTATTTAACAAGACAAACGACTGTCTGTCCCCATAGAGCTTACTTTCTGACAGGGAAGAGAAACACTGTCTGTCTATGTATCTGTTTATGTACTAATTAGCTACATAAACAGATACATAATTTTCGGTCAATGTACAGGATTTGGTGAAAAATAAATCAGGATGGCATTATATAAAGACCACAGAAGGAGGAAATGAATACTATATTTTAGATAGAGTGGTCAGAGAAGTCTTTGATACAACATTTGGAAAAACACTTGAGCACAGACCTAAATGAAATAGTAAGGAAGTGAGCCATGTGATAATGTAGAGAAAGATAAGACAGAGAAAAGAGAAAGTGCAAAGGCGGTAAGATTAGCATAGCTAAAAGACCAAAAACACTGACTGTTATAAGCGAAGGAAGACTGGTAGAAGATGAAATCACAGAGATTTACTCGGAGGTAAGATATGGCCAGGGTAACAAGTATGAGTTTTATTCTAAGTGTGATGGGAAACTACAGGTGAGTGACACAATCAAGTTTATGTACTTTTTCAACAACAAGACACTCTACTAACACTACACTACAAGAAATAAAGAGTGGGGACCTGTGAGGAGGCTATGCAATAATCTAAAAATAAAGGATGAAATAGGGTAGGTAGGATGGTAAGAAGTTGTCATAATTTTAAAGACAGAAAAAAGAACTTGTCGATAGAATGGATGTGAGATATGAAAAAGATTTCGCCAGAGTTTTGGCCTAAGCAACTGCAGGAATAGGGTACCACTGCTCCTTACTAAAGTGGGAACACTGAGGAAAGAAAAGACTTGTTTTTTTTCTGTGTGAGGGCAGAAGGGAAAGAGGGAACTGGGCATTCCATTTTCAGTATTAAATTTCAGATGCCTATTCAACATCCAAGGAAACATGCTGACAGTAAATTTATAAATCTGGTGCCCTGGAACAAGTCAATGCTTAAAAAAATTTTGGAATTTTATCAGCATATACATATCTAAGGCATAAAACTGAAAGTGATCACCCACAGAATAAGGGTTAAAAGAGACAATAAAAAAAAAAGATCAAGTCTTGGAAACTTCAAGAAGTAGAGGTCAGGTATGGAAGTAACCATATAAACTTGAAAGGTGAACAATGAGTAGAAAGACAACCAAGAGTCTGGTGTTCCAAATGCCAAATGACGAAAGGCTTTCAAAAAAGTGGTCAGTAGCATCAAATGCTGTTGAGAGGTCAAGTACGGTACAAGAGACCAAACAACGCAGCAATCCTTAAATCAGTGTTGACCTTAGAAAGAGTGATTCTAGTGGGATGCTAAGGACGAAAGCCAGACTAGAGTGGCTTCAAGAAAGAAACAGAGGTGAAGCAGCAGCAATGATACCACATGAACTCCTGCAAAGAATGTTACAATACCATGGAGACGATAAATGAAGCAGCAGACAGTAGGAATGTGGTGTCAAGAGCATTTTTTAAACATGAGAGATCTTACCGTAGGTATTCTAAAAGGCAATGATCCAAAAAAATGCAGAAAACTGATAATGTAAGAGAGAAACAATTTACAAAGACAAAGTCTTTCGGACTGTGAAAGGAGATGGAATCCACACACAAGGAAGGGGTAACTGGCCTTAAAAGCAAAGACAGTGTATTCTCTGTATAAGAAAAAGATGAGCACGTAGACAAAAATGAAGGTAGGTTAATTTTTCCAGTGGAAATACAAATTCTCTTCCCACTAATCATTATTTCATAGGGGAAAACAGAAACAATATCTGTTTAAGGGTGGGAACAATTTAAAAAGTACTCACACGCTTCACCATTGAGATATCCAAGTAGATCTTTTCGGTCAGGTCTTCTAACCACAGGAATATTTTCAGTCTAAAGCCAAAATTTTAAATGAGGTATCAAATGAACAACAATGATACACAACTTGATAAACATAAACATGTAATGTCTTAATTTTATTCCAACATATCTTGATAAAATATATTTTAAATCACATTTGTAAAAAATGACTAGGCTGTAAGAACCTAATAAAAATCCTGAAAATTTATCAAACATGTTACTTTTAATAATTTTCTTGGCTGAGCATAGAGGCTTACACCTGTAATCCTAGCACTTTGGGAGGGTGATGCGGGTGGATCACCTAAGGTCAGGAGTTGGAGACCAGCCTGCCCAACACGGCGAAACCCCGTCTCTACTAAAAACACAAAAATTAGCGAGGTGTGGTGGCGCGCGCCTGTCATCCCAGCTGCTTAGGAGTCCGAGGCAGCAGAACTGCTGGAACCCAGGAGGCAGAGGTTTCAGTGAGCCGCGATTGTGCCACTGCACTCCAGCCTGGGCAGCAGACAACGTTTTCCTCTCAATAAATAAATAAATGATTAAATAAACACATTTCTTTTTGAAATTCCAGGAAGCTATACAAAAGATAATTATTAGAAATAAAGCAATGGCCAGGCACAATTGCCCACACCTGTAATCCCAGTACTGTGTGGAGGCCGAGGCGGGAGGATCACTTGAGGTCAGGAATTCAAGACCAGCCTGGCCAACACGGTGAAACCCCGTCTCCACTAAAAATACAAAAATTAGCCGGGCATGGTGATGGGTGCCTGTAATTCCAGCTAGTGGGGAGGCTGAGGCAAGACTCTGTTTCAAACACAAACAGTGCAAGAAAAATTAGTAGCTGAGAGATTCCAGTTTAAATCCTTTGTCACTTTATTAACAATGAAGTAACAGGAACTTTTACTATCTTTGGCCAATGACCTTGTATCGAATACTTACTGTATTTCATTGCAGCAAACATTCTGCACTGACTCCTCAAGGATTTACATAAACTGTATTTAATCACTTAAAAATTAACCTTTTATTTTAAAAAGGTCAAGCTAAATTTTACTCTCCTTATGAGTTTAAAAGTTTGAGTGCAGAGTTCTTTTGCGCTTGTATTAGCCAGCCTAGGTCAGGCATGGTGGCTCACACCTGTAATTCTAACACTTTGGGAGGCCATCGTGGATAGACTGCTGGAGCCCAGGAGTTCAAGACCTGTGGGCAACATGAAGAAACTCCATCTCTACAAAAATATAAAAGTTAGCCAGGCATGGTGGCAAGTGCCTGTAGTCCCAGCTATAGCTCCAGCTATTCATGAGGCTGAAGTAAGAAGACAGCTTGGAGCCCAGGAGAGTAAGGCTGTGGTGAGCCAAGATACAGCCACTGCACTCCAGCGTGGGTGACAGAGCAAGACTCTGTCTCAAAAAATAAAAAATAAAAATAAACCAGTCTACATGGAATACCATAAACAGTTAAAAGATTGGAGTTAACTTTAAGTTACTGTTTCTATGTCTAATAACTTATATCATCATTTGGTCACTACTGAGTTACATACACACTACAGTCCACTGAGAAAGATTACATCTACTCACACTAAAATAGGAGCTAAGGGTCAGGAATATCTGTTTCAAGAGTGGTCTGCTCACAGGAAAGAGCAAATAACACAAATTAGGAGACACAATAACCTCAAATTCATAGAACTTTGGAATTTTAGAACCCTGCTCTTTCAATTTGACAAATATTTAAGAAAAATAACCGTTAAATCTTATGCAACCAAGCGTCCCAACGTCCCCAGTAACAATTACACCTATCAGTTACGTGTACAACCATTTCCCAGTAACAGAATCCTAAGCCAACTATCTGAATCTTTATTACACTAAAATGAATATATCCAACAAAACTCTGTAAGAACTACCTAATTCAGTTTGTAAAGATCTGAATTAAAATAGCCTTAAAGAGGGAGCTGATGCTATTTTTCCCATTATTTCCCAAGTAGTCCCACTCTAATTTTATGTTTTTAAATATGTAACATAAATATGTATTTCTTGCTCGGGGAAGGCAGAAGCCTTATGGCTTAATACAAAGGCCACTAAGTGACAGGATACTTTCTTAACTGCTACACACACACACACACACACACACACACACACACACGTGTATATACATATATATTTTTTTTCCTTGAGACAGAGTCCTGCTCTATCACCCACAATAGATACACTGGTGTGATCATGGCTCACTGCAGCCTCAACCTCCTGGGCCCAAGTGATCCTCCCACTTCAGCCCCTCGAGTAGCTAGCTGGGAGTATAGGTGCACACTACCATGCCTGGCTAATTTTTTTATTTTTTATTTTGACGAGGTTTCCCTATGTTTCCAAGGCTGGTCTTTAACTCCTGAGCTCAAGGGATCCTCCCACCTCAGCCTCCCGAAGTGCTGGGACTACAGGCATGCACCACCACACCCGGCTTTCATTTGCTTTAAATAACAAGGTATTATTTGAAAGGCACCTCACATAAGCCAGAAACTTAACTATTTCTAGTTGGGAGGGAGGCTAGGGTTATAGAAGATAAGCTTCACACAGCTTAATGTGATCCAGCAACTGTGTAAGGTAACTCAAAAAGCAGCTCCAGTGATGAGACACAATGATGTTTAAGAAAATTATTTTAAGAACTATAAGAAAAGTTTAAGAAAATTGTTTTAAGAACTATAAAGATATGGGGGAAAAGCAGTTATTTATAAATACATTCCATAGTTAATTTTAAGTATGTACTTGTGAGTAAGCAAAAGCAACAAATATTAAAAGCAGACATTTAATTATTTCAATTATAGCTTCAAAAAAATGTTATGTTCCACTCTACCGAAAATAATCTGAGGGAAAAGCTCATTTAAAAAAATTAAATATCTTTTTAGGCCGTTGTATTTGGGCATTTATAGCAATTTTCCACAACATATAGCTATCCTATCCAAATAACTCTGAATCTTATTTACTTATCAATTATTATATACTGCTATAATTGATGTATTGATTATAACATACTTCCCTACAGATGAAAAATCTCATCATCATAGTCTATGAAATCAGTTGTTTTCAAGTTGTTTCCAGAGATGATCATAAATTTTCAAACACTGAGAAAGCAGGCAAAACTGAAACAAACGAACTTCTCCGGAGTATGAAAACAGTTGCACGAAACTGATTAAGAAACATTTTTTTTTAATGTCTGCTAATCTTGATCCTTACAATGAAAAAAAAGTTTTCTTGAGATTAAACTAGAGTTCTGAAGTAACAAGGTCCTTCCACAGGCTTAAAAGTTAATTTAAACATCTCTATAAATGCCTTTAGTGTTTCTGGGTTTTCTTTTTCTTGAGATGGCATCTCACTATGTTGCCCATGCTGGTCTTGATCTCCCAGACTCAAGCAACCCTCCCACCATAGCCTCCCAAGTAGCTGGGATTACCAGTGTGCACTAACAAGCCTGGCTCTATAAATCCCTTTAAAACTTCCTCTGTTATAAACACTACCCACACTTTACATAAATATATCACACAGTTGCCTAATTTTGACTCTCCTGGAGACATTCATGCAAACCTTTCATTCTTTTGATTTGAAACGCATAAGGGAAGCTATCCATTTCAAACGATACTATTACCATGAAGCCAAAAAATAAAATAAAGTTTTCATATAAAAATTAGCCCGGCATGGTGGGGCATGCCTGTAGTCCCAGCTTCTCAGGCGACTGAGGTGGTAGGCTGGCTTGAGCCGGAGAGGGGGAGGGTGCAGTAAGCCAAGCTCACACCACTGCACTCCAGCCTGGGAAACAGAGCCAGATCCTATCTCGAAAAAAAAAAAAGGTTCTAAAATCAATTATTGGCCAGGCACAGTGATTCTTGCCAGTAATCCCAGCACTTTGGGAGGCTGAGGCAGGAGGATACACTGAGGCTAAGAGTTCAAGACCAGCCTAGGCAACACAGCAAGACCCCCATCTTGACAAAAAAAAAAAACAATAGCCAGATACAGTGGCCATGCCTGCAGTTCTGGCTACTTGAAGGCTGAGGTGGGAAGATCACTTGAGCCCAGGAGTTCAAGGCTGCAAAGAGCTATGATCACACTACTGCACTCTAGCCTGGGCAAAAGGGCCAGACCCCATTTCTTAAATAAATAATAAAACTGATAAATGGATAAGTAAAATGAATTCTACTTACAGCTGCACGTCGGACATAAACTGGATGAGAAAGGTGCACATTATTAAGTAGAAATAAAATGGAATCCAATGTGTAGTACTCTCTGGGCTGGCCTTCCTTTCCAGTCCTGAAATAATCAAAGCAAGATTTTTTACTCACAACTCTAATTCAACTCTTTGGGCTGGATTCATTTATCTACACAACTTTGCTATGTAACAATGGGTTTAACATAGCTAACAAAAATAAAGTATAAAACCTAATAATGAATAGACTATCATGATCGCAAAAGAAACACAAAAGAAGGCAATTGCAAAAAGCAAGAAGTACCAAAAATACAAAAAATTCATATAAGGTACTACACACTTTATACAATTAGGCCCGAATTAGGCTCTAGGCTTTATCAACAAAGAAATTCAACCATATCCTTATTGAAGAGGATCCATAAGAGAAAACAATCAAAATCCGCTTAGAAGAAGCACAATTACCACCAGTGCTGAATATGAAAGAAACGTATCCTACGGCTCCTGCTAAATAAAACACTTCACATTCTTACAGTAAGCACAACACTGGATTTCAGAGGTGTGATTGTCATGACATCCCTCAAGTTAGACCAATAATGCAAAACCAACATCCTATTCTACCTGTGATAAAACGATGTGATACACCAACGGTGCAAGCTCTCTAATGAAGGTACTACTACCTCATTCCAATCGCACCCTTCCTACTACATTTGCCCCATCTACACAGCTTTGAATCTGTCTGAATATGGCCCACTATAACCGGCCCTAAACCTATTTTTCTAGCTTCTAGTCCCACTTTTCCTCTAAACCAGTGTATTTCAAACCACACACCACTATCAATGATTGTACTATGAAACCCAGTTAACAACTGTAGTTTTTCTATTTTCAGAATAGAAGAGAAAAATAATATAATGCACTGCATGCAATAAGAAGAGTAAGTATTGTTTAGTGTTTTATATGTGTATATATTTATACGTGCATGTGCACATACAGAAAAGAAAAATAATATCTTGGTGTGATTCACTGTTGAAAAAGTTTAAAATCTACTGTGCTATGCATTCCTTTTTCACTGACTTCACTGAATTGCTGTCAACACATTTACTTTCCAGTTCTCATGCCTTTAACCATACAGTTCACTCATCTTGGAAGACTTAACCCATCATTTTCACCCAGAGAACTCCTATCTATCCTTTAAAGCTTATTTATTTGTTCACTCATTCAAGAAAACTTTGTTGGATGTGAACTTGCCAAAGACAATTATATGGAACTTTCCCTAAATACTTCCAACTAGAAGTGACTGCTGTCTTCATAAGCTATTATAGAAAGCATGTCAAATCAACTTACCTGTTTAATCTCCTCTATTCAGATTAAGTTAACCTCCTCTGAGATAGAAACCAGCATCTTAGAAATTTTTTTAATCCTCAGATTGAACCACTTCACATTCTAGGTACTCCTTAGCCATTGTTTAAAGAAAAAAAAAATTCATTAAAAATCCGACCACATGTAATTCTATCTATGCAAATTCTTTGAAAGGGTAAAACACCAGAAACTCAGAATGTCATTTGATCAACATTTTATAAAGCTAATTAAATCATAAGACCAAAAAAATTAAAAACCAACCAACAGGCCAGGCGCGGTGGCTCAAGCCTGTAATCCCAGCACTTTGGGAAGCCGAGGAGGGCAGATCATTTGAGGTCAGGAGTTCGAGACCAGCCTGACCAACATGGTGAAACCATGTCTAAAACACAAAAATTAGCCGGGCATGATGGCAGGCGTCTGTAATCTCAGCTAATCCGGAGGCTGAGGCAGGAGAATCACTTGAACTTAGGAGGTGGAGGTTGCAGTGAGCCAAGATTGCACCACTGCACTCCAGCCTGGGCGACAGCGAGACTCCCTCTCAAAAATAAATACCAATCAACAAACTAAATTTCCGTAGTTTTTCATCGACTCTTCATAAAGCTTCCATTCAAACAAACAAAATGAGAAGGAAAGTTCCAGCTCAAAAAAGGTTCTAATTACCTAAATGAAGCACCAATGACAGTGACGTGACATCATTAAAAAGGCTCCTAATGACTGTTAGACCTATCTCTAGAAGTTTTTCTGAATGAGTAAAATTGATAAAACTTCACATGGACCGACATTCCAAAGCATTTCCCTTTAAAAATACACTTCCCAAAATCACCCACACTATCAATTTCTTAGATCTGTAAAGCTCACTCCATTTCACCAGTAACTTTCTGAGAAATTCCTGAAGACCTCTCTAACACAGATTTTAATGACTTGCCCAAATTCACCAAATATCTTTCCGATCCTAACTTCAGAGTTGTTTTTTCTCTTCTACAACAAATCCGCCCTCGCTCCCCCACAGCAACGAAAGGAGATGAAATAAACCATGAGTTCCAAGAACCAGTGGAGATAGTTACATGGCAGCCTCGAAGAGAGCGAAAAAAAAACAACAAAAAAAAAAAAACAAAAAGAGGCGTCCAGGGCACCAGACGGTCTGCTCCTTTGTGCACCTATATTCAGGTATCCTTGTGCACCAGCCCCACACTTCGCTGGTACACGACACCTACTGCTAAAAATTAACTGTGAAAGTCAGAAACTCCCACGGTACCTTTCCTTGGGGCTTCTCAAAAATTTAAAGGGATGGACTGCTCCAGAGCTCCTCCCCTTCTTTCCTCACCCTAAAAGTACAACTTCTGCTCTGGAGAAAAACTTTTTTCCTCGAGCACCCGTTTTTATCCCATCCCCCAGGGGAAACGGGGGGAGGGGTTAAGAAAGAGGTCGCCTGGGGGCGCCCAAGTCTGCCCTGCCACCCGCGGGCCACAGCCACGCCGGACTTACCCCCAAACTACATAGTTGGTCTTCACATTCTTGGGCCAGGAGAACTCCCCGAAGATGACTTCGTCTCCCTTCACCACAATCTCCTTCTTCTGGATGTTGTACTGTCGCAGGACGCTAAGCACGTCCGCCATCTTCCGCCCCCTCGCCTCCGCCGGGCCGGGGCGCCGCCGCTGCCGCCGCGCCTGCCTCCTTCCTCCCCTGTCGCCTCGCCCTCTTCCTCCTCCTCCTTCGCCGCCGCGACGACCAACAGCAGCAGCACTAACAGCCGTCCTCGCCTACGACAGCAGCAGGGGCAGCAGCCGCCCAGGCCGCCGAGGACCCCGCGCTATGAGGCAAGGCCCCGCCGCCGGCTGCCCGCGGAGAACGCCTGACTGCGCTCTTTCAGCGCTGCAGGTCCGCCGCCAGGGGGGAGCCGCGACCGCCTGGAAAAGGGCCCCTCCCAGACTTCAACTCGGCACGGAGCCCACTCGCTCGCGGAAACGCTGAGCGCAGAAGCACCGCGCCCACGTACGGCGCACGTACTGGGAGCGTTGTCGGACGCGTGCGCGCGGAGCACGTACCCAGTTCCCCGCGGCGCGCACCCGGCGGCGACAGGTGCGCGCGTACCTGCGTAGCGGGTCCGCACTTTCATCCCCAGCACGTGCGCTGAGCATTTAACCACCGGCCTCGGGTGCGGCCAGAGGCTTCCGCGTCCCTGCTTTGGCTGGAACGGAATTTGGCAAGGATCTGCGGAACACTAGAATTATCCTCCTATCTAGATCGGACCCAGGCCTAGCCAAAGACCTCTAGGACTTTGTGATCCGGAGAAGCCCTTTTGAAAGGGTGGGGCCCTTGGGGTTTGGGTTCCGGTTTGTTGTTTGCTTTTGATGTGAAAAAGAACGAGTTTTGGGTTTTTGTTGGTTTTGAATGGAAAAGAGTCCAGCAAAAAAAAAAAAAAAAAATTCTGGGCACTGCTGTTTGTTAGTTGTTGACTCTGGTTAAGTGATAGGGCTTCGCAAAGCATCAACTGGTGAATGAAGAAAATAGGCTTAATACGAAGATAAGGTAAACGCGTCTAGCAAGTCAATGAAATAAAATATCCTAAATGTTGGATCCTCCCGCTCCATTATTTGGATGATGACTTTTTTTATCCCAGTCCCTTCACCCCGCCAATCCCGAAGGGCTATATACAAAAGGCTCTGTTCCAAGATGTAAATGGAAAAGTTACTCTGACAGAAACCCCAAATGGTCGGAATTAAGAACACTTTCAGACTACCCAATTTTTTTTTAATGGCACACAGAAGTCTCAGTGGTGTCCTTGGCATGGGTTTTGAGACGCTTAAGGAAAATTCAATATGCTATGGCCAACCAAACACATCCTATGGGATTGTTTTATTTCTTTTACCATATCAGAAGAAAAAATAGGCAACTTTGTGATTGGTATAACCAAATTCCTTGACCTGTTTTGAAAGAACAGTTTGAGGGCCGGGCATGGTGGCTCACACCTGTAATCCAAGCACTTTGGAGGCCAAGGCGGGCGGATCACCTGAGGTCGGGAGTTCAAGACCAGCCTGACCAACATGGTGAAACCCCATCTTTTTAAAAAAAAAAATTAAAAAAATTAAACATAAATAAATAAAAACAGTTTGAGGAAGATCAGTGTGTGGAGTTACATCTCCCTAGCAAGGAAAAGCCTCAGTCCATCCAGAGAGTAAGCAAACAACAGCACGGACATATCCATAGTTTACTCCTGGGAATTATTATGGGTTGGGTACTTTAGGAAGGTTAATTATTTATTTGATGTCTTTAATTGATGTAGACTTATTCAGATTGTCTATTTCTTCTTGTGTGAGTTTTGGCAGATTGTGTCTTTCAAGGGGTTCCATTTTATCTAGGTTATGAAATTAGTGGGATATAGTTGTTGACAGCATTTGTTATTATCCTTTTTATGTTTGTGGGATCTGTAGAAATGTTCCCTCTTTTATTTCTGGTTTTAGTAATTTGTGTCCTCTCTCTCTTCTTAGCCTAAAAGGTTCATTGATTTCATTGATCTTTTCAAAGAACCAGCTTTTAGTGTGATTATTGTTTTTTTTACTTTCAGTTTTACCAGCTTATTCTTTAACTTTTATTATTTATTTTCTTTTGCTTACTTTAGATTTAATTTACTCTTCTTTTTTCTAGTTTCCTAAGGTAGAAGTTTAGATTATTGATTTTTAGGTCTTCCTTTTTTTTTCTAATATATGCAATCAATGCAACAAATTTCCCCCTAAACACTACTTTCCTTCCTCCCATACATTTTGGTAAGTTATATTTTCATTTTCTTGTAGCTCAAAATATTTTAAAATTTATCTTGGGATTTCTTCTTTGACCCATGTGTTATTTAGAAGTATATTGAGAGTAGACATTGCATGATTTCTATTATTTTAAAATTGTTAAAGTGTGTTTTATGGCCCAAAATGTGGTCTGTCATGGCGAATGTTCCATGTGTGTTTAAGAAGAATGTTTATTCTGCTGTTGTTGAATAAAGCAGTCTATAGACGTCAACCATGTCCCAATGACTGATGGTGGTATTGAGTTCAATTACGCCCTTATTGATTTTCTGCCTTCTGGTTCTGTTCATATCTGATACAGGGGTGTTGAAGTCTTCAACTATAATAGTGGATTCATCTATTTTTCCTTGTAGTTCGATCCGTTTTTGCCTTATGTAATTTGACTCTGTTGTTAAGCACGTACACATTAAGGATTGTTCTGTCTTCTTGGAGAATTGACCTCTTTATCATTATGGAATGCTCTTCTTTATCCCTGATAACTTTCCTTGCTTTGAAGTCTACTCTGTCTGAAACTGATATAGCTACTCCTACTTTTTTTGATTAGTGTTAGCATGATGTATCTTTCTTCATTTACTTTTTGTCTATACGCGTATTTACGTTTAAAGGGGGTTTCTTGTGGACAACATAGAGTTGGGTCTCATGTTTTGAACCATTCTGACAATCTCTTAGTTGGTAGAGTTAGACCATTGATGTTCGAAGTGATTATTGATAAAGTTGGATTAATATTTACTGTATTTGTTATTGCTTTCAATTCGTTGCCCTTGTTCTCTGTTCCTATTTATGTCTGCCACAATTTTTCTGCTCTGTGTGTGTGTGTGTGTGTGTGTGTGTGTGTGTGTGGAGAGAGAGAGAGAGAGACAGGGTCTTGCTCTGTTATCCAGGCTGGAACCTAGTGGTGTGATTACAGCTCACTGAGGCTTCAAAATCCTGGACTCAAGTGATCCTCTCACTGCAACCTCTAGAGTAGCTGAGACCTCAGCTACTGCGCCCAGCTAATTTTTAAGTTTTTCATAGAGACAGGGACCCACTTTGTTTTCCAGGCTGGTATCAAATTCCTAGGCTCAAGCAATCCTTCTGCCTCAGCCTGGGATTACAGGCCTGAGCCACTGCGCCCAGCTGTTTGTAGTTTTAACTGAGCATTTTATATGATTGTATTTTCTTTTTCTTTGTTTAAGGTGGAGTTTCACTCTGTTGCCCAGGCTGGAGGGCAGTGCTGTGATGTCGGCTCACTGCAGCTTCCATCTCCCAGGTTCCAGCGATTCTCCTGCCTCAGCTTCCTGAGTAGCTGGATTGCAGGTGTGTGCCACCATGCCCACCTAATTGTTTTGTGTTTTCAGTAGAGGCAGAGGCCAGGCTGCTCTCGAACTCCTAACCTCAAATGATCCGCCTGCCTCTGCCTCCCAAAGTGCTGGGATTACAGGCGTGAGCCACCATGCCTGGCCAATGATTGTATTTTCTTTCCTTTCTTAGCATATTACGTAGATGGATTCTCACTCTGTCACCAGGCTGGAGTGCAGTGGCACTATCCCAGGTCACTGCAACCTCCACCTCCCAGGTTCAAGCAATCCTCCTGCCTAAGCCTCCCGAGTAGCTGGGACTACAGGCAGGTGCCACCACACCCAGCTGATTTTTGTATATATAGTAGAGACAGGGTTTTACCATGCTGGCCAGGATGGTCTCAATCCCTTGACCTCATGATCTGCCAGCCTCGGCCTGCCAAAGCGCTGGGATTACAGGCATGAGCCACCACACCTGGCCACTTCTTTTTTGCTTGTTTGTTTTGTTTTTTTAGTTGTTGCTCTAGAGTTTGCAATACACATTTACAAATAATCCAAGGCTACTTTCAAATAACAGGATATGCACTGGTGGTATGAGCACCTCGTAGCAACAAAATAATCTGAATTCCTCCCTCCTACGCCTTATATCATTGCTGTCATTCATTTTACTTGACAAAAGCTTACATAAGAATATGTACACACATATACATAAGATATACACCTAAACATACATAATCAAATACATTCTTTCATCCTTTGTTCATGAAGAGCTGAGTTTCTGACCTATATTACTTGTCTTATCTCTAAGGAACTTCTTCTAACATTTTTGCAAGGCAAATCTGTTGGTATCACATTTTTTCAATTTTTCTTTGAGACAGCAATTATTTCTCCTTCATTTTTGAAGGATAATTTTAGTAGGTACAGAATTCTAGGTTGGTTGGGGAATTTTGTCTCAGCACTTTAAATATTTTACTCCATTCTCTTCAGCTTGCATGATTTCTGAGAAGTCAGATAAAATGTTTCTTCCTTTGTAGGTAAGTTTTTTATCTGGTTTTCCCCCAGGAGTTTTTAAATTAACTTTCTGCAGTTCGAAAATTATGTGCCTAGGGTGTAGCTTACTGGGCACTTATTCTGCCTGGTGTTCTCCAAGCCTCCTGTATATATGATTTGGTATCTGAGGTTAATTTGAAGAATTTTTTTTTTTTTTTTTTTTTGGAAATGGAGTTTCACTCTTGTTGCCCAGGCTGGAGTGCAATGGCGCAATCGTGGCTCATTGTAACCTCCACCTCCTGGGTTCAAGCATTCTCCTGCCTAGCCTCCCGAGTAGCTGGGATTATGGGCACCCGCCACCATACCCGGCTAATTTTTTGTATTTTTGGTAGAGACAGGGTTTCACCATGTTGCCCAGGACGGGTCTTGAACTCCTGACCTCAGGTGATCCACCCGCTGTGGCCTCCCAGAGTGCTAGAATTACAGGTGTGAGGCACAGCTCCCGGCCACTTCGAAGAATTTAAGAATCTTTCTTTTTCTTTTCTTTTTTTTTTTTTTTTTTTTTTTAAGGAATAGAGACGGGGTTTCACCACGTTGGCCAGGCTGATCTCGAACTCCTGACCTCAAGTGATCCACCCGCCTCGGCCTCCCAAAGTGCTGGGATTACAGGCGTGAGCCACCGCGCCCGGCCGAATTTAAGAATCTTTATTGCTTCAAATATTTCTTCTGTCTTTCTCTTTCTTCTCCTTCTGATATTCCCATTATATGTACATTATACCTTTTGTATTTGTCCTACAGTCCTTGAATATTCTGTTCTGTTTTTTCAATCTTTGTTCTCTTTGCTGTTCAGTTTTGGAGTTTTCTATTGAGAGATCCTTTAGCTCAGAGATTCTTTCCTCAGCCATTTTCATTCTAACAAGCCCACAAAAGGCATGCATCATTTTTCTTATAGTGTTTTTTTTAAATCTCTAGTTTTTTTTTTTTTTTTTTTTTAGAATTTTCATTCCTCTGCTTATATTGTCCATCTGTTCTTGCATACTGTCTACTTTATCCACTAAGACCCTTAGCATGTTAATCATTGCTTTAAATTCCTGGTCTGATAATTCCACATCTCTGCCATACCTGGTTCTGATGCTTGCTCTGTCTCTTCAAATTCTGTTTGTGTTTTTGTTTTTTTCAGTATGTAATTTTTTCTCAATAGCTGGATGTGAAATACCAGGTGAAAGGCACTGCTGTAGATAAGTCTTTAGTAAGGTGGTGGTAAGCTGCGGGGGGAGCAGTGCTCTGCAGTTCTATGATTAGCTCACAGTCGTTTAGCGAGCCTATGCCTCTGGACTGTGGACTTAGTTCCCCTCCTGCTTCCACCCTTAGTTGGGACAGGGTAGATAAAACGGCTGGACTTGGTGTTTTCCTTCCCCCAAGTCCGTGAGGCTCTGAAAGAAACCCCAGGAGGTTGGACTCTAGTTAACTAGTTTTTGCTGAGGGCAGGCCTTAAGAAGAACATAGCGCTCTAGTCTATTTCAGTATGATTCATTTTGCCTCCCCCTGCTGAAAACACGTGGGGGACCTTCCTAACATACTTACTGTGAGAACCAAGTCAAGTTTGCTCCTGGCAATGAGTCACAAAATTGTGAGTCCCCTCCACCCACTTGACTGGCTCCCCCTGGAATTTTTAAATCTCAGACTTGTCCACGCTAAGCTCCAGCCATCAGTTGATTACAGTTTAGAAGTTATTATCCCGGCACTGGTTCCTGTGGACATTTCCACTCATGAGTCTCTGCTCAGGTAAGCTGTGAATCCCTGTATTCACCTGTCTCTCACTCCAGTCTTGAGGGCAGTGTTTGCCACGTGTCTTCACCTCTTTCACGGATCCAAGACAAGTTGATTTTTCAATCTGTCCAGTTTTTTAATTTATTGTTACGATAGAATGGCAACTTCCAAATTCCTTACATATGGAAATAAACATATCTGTATTTTACTTAGAAACTGTTCAGGCTTCAAAACATTATTTATTAATTAATCATTTGTATAATGTCTTGAATGTAGTTAAGGATCTGAAATTTACTGTGCTCATGTAAATACTGTGCTTAAGTATTTACATTAGCACAGTAAATACTTATTTGTAGCACTGTAAGAATTTTATAAAATTTACCCTTAAAAGAGATATTATTACTCTTGCGTTTCATGAATATAATTTAAAATGTTTTACTTATATATATATATATATACACACACACACACACATATATACATTTATATATGTAAATTTAAACATGTCATAGTAGCAATGTTAATTTATTTAACTCATAAAACCAACGTAAGAAATTTAGGAAGTTTAAATCATGAGACGTTTAACTGTGGTCCTGTTCCAAACAAAATATTGTACTGACATTACTTTTATATGTTATTAAAATTTAAAGATTCTGAATCATGCTAAAAGTTCTTATTTTATCTTAGAAACAACTGAGGCCTTGTCTTTTTACCCTCTAAGTATGGTAACAAGAGCTATCCAGTAAAGTCAGGGCCCACAAAATACACACAAAGAGTTTGGTGACCTTTTTAGTGTATGTGCTGCCAAAATGAGTACTTTGCTGATTTTTTTTTTTTTTTTTTTTTTTGCTTTTACATGATTGTTTATCTAAACTATGTATTCTTAGAGTGAGCACACAATGATTTGAATGTTCTGGTTTTTTGTTTTGTTTTTTGATCCGTTAATCTTCAGAATTTTCTAAGAAAGGAATAATACAGAAAGAGAAACAGAACAAAATGAGAGCGTTGACTTCAGACAAATATAAAATTACCACCCTAAAAGGCTAATTATGTTTCCTGTAAAAAAGAGAAAAGAGAAAGTTTAGATATGGAAATACTCATTTTAACACATACACACACACAAGAGTATAAGAACCACTTGAGCCTTTGACAACTTTATCCAGCCATACAATGAAAAATCCAGAACTTATTAATCTTCAAAGTAAGAACACAAAGAATTGTTGTCTCCTATGTTAAATGAAATTCTCTCTCTGTGTTTATTGGACAAAATTCCCTCATGAAGGCTTCCTCACTTTTTGTTCTAAAGCACCTCTCATATGAACAATCTTATCCATGTAAAAAATAGCTAAAGTGGGTATCGTAATCCCAAATTGTCTCTGATAAAACTGTACCAGTTAGAGAAACACACACGTTAACATCATAGTGTGAAAACATAAGGGAAGTAGGTTTTTGTCAAGAAGAAATCAGGTTTTAATTAAGAAGGCCCTGTGAGTACTGCAATGTTCCCTAAAATGACGTTTCTGTAACTCATGTCTTTATAAATTGGCCAACGGTTAATGGTCACCAAACGTGGGGTGGACAGGCCTCCTGATTCCAAGCAGATAAAATTAAAGTATGAACACAAAGACAAAACTAAGGAGGATATCTTTGTATAATTTTTAATGGAGACTCAAGACAAAGTTGGTTCAGAGAGAGTGGTCTGAGGAGACCTTCTGAAGTTCCCAGCCCCCAGGGCCAGCAAAAGGATAGAAGCGTAGGGCCTCTGCCTGGTGTCTTCTTGCAGGCCTTTCCTCTAATCGACAACTAGATAAGCACACAGACCATAAAAGGAACTGCTAGGAGACTGGACAACAGTTTCCTCAAGGAACAATACAAGTCTGATCAGATGATGGAAGGTTGCCAGGGCACCTCGTTCCTAGGAAAACAAAATAAACTTTAGTGGGAAGAACTTCAACAAAATATTGGAGCTCAGTTCAGTGTGAACTTACCTCCTCATTGTGTGCCTGGGGGCCTTGATCAGGAGAAGACACAAGATGCCAGATGTGAAGTCCACACTAGAGAGCTGAGGATCTTAGCCTGCAGCAGCAAGGTCTCAGCTGAATCCTGGTGGAAACTTCACTTGTGTCAATGACTTGCAAACAGATATCACCAGGGGCACACTGCAGGCCGAGCACCACAGGCCCTGAGCATTCCTGCATGTTCTTGCAGAGGATGCCAAGTTCAGAGCTATCTTTCTCCTGATTCTGAGTAGTTGCAGCTCATCACATAGGTAGCCGCAGCATTGAGACAACGAGGTGGGAAGGGGTCCCTGGAGAAACTCCAACCAGCCTGCCCACTGAGGTGGAGCCTCAGGAAGTCCACGAGGTTTACAGCAGCGGGGGAGCCTGGCCCCACCTCTTCTGTGTGGAACCTGGGGTTCGAACTGCTGAATAGAAAGTGCCCTAGCAGGGACTCTGGCCTAGGACAGTCCCTGTTTCCTCCTTTTCTTCCTTTTTACCCAATTAAACCCTGTCTTACTCACCATTCAAATTGTCTGCGAGCCTGAATTTTCATGGCTGTGGGAAAAAGAACCCCGTCTTTAGCTGAACTGAGGAAAAGTCCTGCAACAGCATGACTACTGCTTACTCACCAGGTGAACGGGACTGATTTGATTGCATCTTGCTGTAGTATTTGTTCCTAAACCTTTGGCCCTGGGTAATTCTCTTTAAAAATAACCCACTGTGGGTCGGTGCAGTGTCTCATGCCTGTAATCCCAGCATATTGGTATGCCAAGGCAGGCAGATTGCATGAATCCAGGAGTTTGAGACCAGCCTGGGCAACATGGCAAAACCCCGTCTCTACAAGAAATACAAAAATTAGACAGGCCTGGTAGTGTGTACCTGTAGTCCCAGCTACTTCCGTGGGGCTGAGGTGGGAGGATTGCTTGAGCCTGGGAGATCAATGTTTCAGTGAGCTGAGATCATGGCACTGCACTCCAGCCTGGGTCAGAGTGAGACAGTGTCTCAAAAAACAAAAAAGTAACCCATTGTATACTGATGTTATCTGACCCTCCATGCCTACCTGTTGGAACTGGGGCTCAGGAAACCAGTTCAAATATGTTGACAGTCTGGTGGCTGCTTTCAGTAATAAAGCCCCTCGTTGTTGACCCAAGTGTGTTGTCTCTGTGTCAGCATTCATGAAACTGGCAAACTAATCCATCATCTTGCAAGGAGAATAGAATCTTCGACTCTTCACAGTTCTTGATCAGGAGGTGGCAAAATCTTTTCTGTAAAGAGCTAAATATTAAATATTTTAGGGTTTGTGGTCCACATAAGGGCTCTGTCAAGCATTTTTCTGTATTGGTTTTGAAACAACTCTTTAAAACATAAAGCTTTCCGGGTGCCGTGGCTCACAACTGTATCCCAGCACTTTGGAATGCTGAGATGGAAGGGTGGCTTGAGCCCAGGAGTTTGAGAGCAGCCTGAGCAGCATAACAAGAGCCCATCTCTACAAAAAATCAACATTAGCTGGGCATGGTGGCACACATCTGTAGTCCCTGCTACCCGGGGATGCTGAGATGGGAGGATTGCTTCAGCCCAGAAGGTCGAGGCTGCAGTGAGCTGTGATTGTACCATTGCACGCCAGCCTGGGCAACAGAGCGAGACTCTGTCTCAAGAAAAAAAAAAAGTAATAATCTTTCGTAGCTTTTAGGCCATACAAAAACAGATCACAAATAGAATTCGGCTCCAGTTTGCTGACGCCGGCTTTTAACGCACATTTTTTAGTCAAACAAAGTTAAGTTTATTGGCTGTTTGCTATAATGGAGAGCACATATTATGTGTATCTGTGTAATATTTCTGTAAGAAGGTGTTAGACTAGACTTAATTTTGGTTTCGGGTAAGGTAATTTTGGAGAGCATTCAGTGATATGGGGCTTTGCTCTGCATTGCCTCCTATCACAAAGTGAGGGCAATTTTATGATTGAGTATCCTAATCTTCTCTAGAATAGAATTGGTAAACTTTTTCTGGAAGGGCCAGATAGAAAATATTTTAGGCTTTGCGAGCTATATATGGTCTCATTCATATATTCTTCTTTGTTTGTTTAACTATTTAAAAATGTTTAAACTGGCCAGGTGTGGTGGCTCACACCTGTAATCCCAGCACTTTGGGAGGCCGAGGCAGGTGGATCACGAGGTCAGGCGATCAAGACCATCCTGGCTAACATGGTGAAACCCCCGTCTCTACTAAAAATACAAAAAATTAGCTGGGCGTGATGGCACGTACCTGTAATCCCAGCTACTCGGGAGGCTTAGGCAGGAGAATCGTTTGAACCCGGGAGGCGGAGGTTGCAGTGAGCTGAGATCGCGCCACTGCACTCCAGCCTGGGTGACAGAGTGAGACTCCGTCTCAGAAAAAAAAAAAAATGTTTAAACCATTCTAACAGAAGGGTTGTTAAAACCTTGGGTTAGGAGTTACTTCCTCTGATATGCCTTCCCAAATTCTCAGATTCAATCTAGATTCCCCTCTGATGTATTCTCCTGTATTTTCATGAATGCTGGATTCATATCTGTACTGTTCACTACAGTGCCTGGAATATGGTGGACACATATGTTTATTGAATTCAGGAATAAGAGTTTAATTCTTTGTGAAATCTCCTCACTTTATAGTGAGAGACAGTAAACAAACGGGAAATGGCCAGAGTGTGTATAACAACAGAATCCTGACCCGTAACTGCTGCAGCAAACAGATTTGGCCTGCAGAGTTGTATTTTTCTTTATCTACAAGGTGGGAAGAAAGTGAGGCTAAGCTGTAATTGGCAAAGAGGTAGAGGTCACTCACAGCGGGCATTTTGGGGTCTGTGTTAAGATATGATTATTACTGGTCTGTTTCGTCTTGTTTTGTTTTTTAGAGACAGTCTTGCTCTGTTGCCCACACTGGAGTACAGTGGTGATCACAGCTACTGCAAACTCCTGGGCTCAAGCGATCCTCGCACCTCAGCCTCCCAAGTAGCTGGGACTATGGGCACCCACCTGGCTAACTTTTTATTTTTTGTAGAGACAGGGTCTCGCTTTGTTGCCCAGGCTGGTCTCAAACTCCTGGCTTTAAGCAATCCTCCCACCTTGGCCCCCCCAGCCCAAATCGTTGGGATTAAAGGCGTGAGCCACCACACTCAGCCCTTATTTTGTCTTGAATCATTGTGGTAACAGAGTGGTTTTATCTGGTTGTTGGTACTCGAATTTATTTTTATTTGACGGGGAGAACATCAAGATCCAGCTGTTAGTGCCAATCCAGATCCTGAAGGACACTGAATGCTGCTCTTCACTTTGTACGAAGCTGGGGGAGTTGAAGTGACTTCTCTCACTGCTGCAGTCCTGCTATGCCCATCTCAGATCCCCTATCAGACTGATGCTTTATATAATAGCCAACAGCTTGACAGGTCTTTGTTCAGTGTTTGGACCCTATAGTGGAGCTTTGGTAACACTGAAACTAGAGAGATTTGTGATTAAATCTCATTTCCATCACTCTTAAGTATAGCCTTGTGTGGGAATTTTATAGAGAAAAGGACTTAGAGACTTAACTGAATCAAAACTTTTATGTTTCTGAAACTCTAAGGATATAAGTAATTTTGAAAAAGGAAATGGAACCATTATCTTTGATAAAATAACAACGGAATATTGTATTGGTCAGAGTTCTCCAGAGGAATAGAATATATATAAAAAGATTTATTAAAAGGAATTTAATATGGAGGCTGGTAAGTTTAATATCTGCTGAACCAATATCCTAGTTGGAGTCCAAAGGCCAGAAAGCTTCTGCAGAACCAGGGGAGATCCAATTACCCAGTCTGAAAGCCATCAGGTGGGAAGAACTAATGTTCAGTTCAAAGGCCATCTAGCAGGAGAATTCTTTCTTACCTGGAAGAGGGTCCTCATATTGTCCTATTCAGACCTCCAACTGATTTGAGAAAGACCACCCACATTCTGGAGGGCAATCTGCTTTACTCGGTCTTCAAATTTAAATGTTAATTTCATTCCAAAACATCCTCACAGAGACACGTAGTTGCCAAATACCTGAGCATCCCATGGTCCAGTCGGGTTGACACAGTAACCATTACAGACTTTTTTTTTTCAGAACTGAGCTGAGCTTGACTCAACATGCATCTCCTAGCATGAACTGGACCTGTACTGACAACTGTTCTGAAGTGCGCCAGTAACACAGGGATCTGTTGGGACTGGGGGATCATAGTCTCATCTCAGTCTGGTTGGCTACTGGTACAGCAGAATAACAACATGTTGAATTTCCAATGAGAAGAAACAGCAAGCCCAATTCAATAAAAACTTTAAAGAATATCTAATAAATAGCCTTTGCCAAACCAAGAAAAGAAAGTAGAGGGCAACAGAAGTAAGCCATATGACAGAACTAGATTTGCTTTCTCTGCTCTTTCAACACAGATTTTTAAATATGGAAAGACAGACATGTCATGCTGGCTTTTTTAAACCAACAAATTAAAATTGGGAACATGGCTAAATTTTAAGTCAGATTAAATAAAATATACTCTGCATGGAAAGCATGTAATAGCTTGGTCTCATTTGGATAGTCTTCATTTTTCACAGTGAGAAATTACTTTTTGAGTACAGGCTCTTTGGTTTTGAATTACGGTCATATTCTTGTTTTTAAAAAAGAATTTATTTTTTGTTTACTTTTTAAAGAATACAATTATAGGCCAGGCACATTGGCTCACGCCTGTAATCCCAACACTTTGGGAGGCCAAGGCCAGTGGATCACCTGAGGTCAGGAGTGAGACCACCCTGGCCAACACAGAGAAACCCCATCTCTACTAAAAATACAAATATTAGCCGGGTGTGCTGGTGGGCACCTATAATCCCAGCTATAGGAGACTGAGGCAGCAGAATTGAGTGAACCGGCAGGCAGAGGTTGCAGTGAGCCAAGATTACATCATTACACTCCAGCCTGGGTGACGAGAGCGAAACTCTGAATCAAACACACAACAACAACAACAAGAAAGAATGCAATTATTTGGAGAAACAGAAAATAGGCTATGAAATAAGAATCCATACTAAACCAATTCACTTTATAGCCAGGCAAATAAGTTAAAAAGGCATAAAATACATGTGATGACAAGAATTGCAAAATTTAAAGAAAATATCACAACAATGTCTTTGCTATTATCACTAAAGAAGAATTCATTTCTTCAAGTTTTATTCATAATAGCAGATTTGTAGTTTGAGAACACACCATTGCTTAATTGTATTACTATGACCCCTCTCACATATGCTTAACATCCTTCCACTCGAATACAGATAGCTTTGGGCTCACACAAAATCTTAATCTCTTGTGTTAAAAAATGTCACATTTTTAGTCCAACACTGAATAAGAGTAATGATGATTAATAAGCAGTGTGTGTTCTTAACAATTTTTGGTAACTTACAATCAGACAGCTAGCTACTAATGGCATTTATCTCACTTTACATTCTTAGAAGGAAATGGATCGAGTTTGGACTAGCAAATGATAAAATGATTTCATTTTCTGAAATGCTAGAGTTAAATACTTCTTTTTCTATGACTTGTGAAACAGAACTGAAATATTAGGATATCAGTAGTGACATGATTACATCATACAAAATATTATAATACAAATTTTATTATTTTTCAAAAGGCAGCTTTTTTTTTTCCTTAGAAACAAGAGTCTTGCTTTGTCACCCAAGAGGAATGCAGTGGCGTGACCTCAGCTCATGGCAACTTCTGCCTCCCAGGTTCAAACAGTTCTAGTGCCTTGGCCTCTGGAGCATCTGGGACTACAGACATGAGCCAACACACCCCACTAATTTTTTTGTATTTTTAGTAGAGATGGGGTTTCACCATGTTGACCAGGCTGGTCTCGAACTCCTAGCCTCAAGTGCCTTGGCCTCCCAAAGTGCTGGGATTACAGGTGTGAGCTACCATGCCTGACCCAAAAGACAGCTGTTGTTTTTGACAACTGATAAATTATGTTCTGTACTAAAATGTAATAAAATAATTTATGCATTTACCAAGTATTTATTCAATGCTTGCAACATGGTATGCACAGTTCTAGGACTTGGAAATCTGGGAGTGAACCAAATAGTTGAGGCCCCTGCCTTTATGTGCTTATATTCTTTGTATAATAAATACAAACATATATGCAATGTCAAGAGTAGATAAACACTCTGGAGGAAAATAAAGCAGTAAGAAGTAGAGAAAGCACAGGATGTATTAACTATTTTATATAATATCAGAGAAGGTCTCTTTGATAAGCTCTTCAACTAGATTAAAAGGAGTGAGAATGGAGTAAAAAGAATTGGATTGGGTATCTTCCTGTTTATTGCACTGCTTTCTTCTCTTTCATATTTGTTTTGTAGAAATCACTAAATTTAACTAATTCGGTACATATAAAACAACATCATAGATCCTTTTCTCTGGAAAAGATCAGACTTCTAACAAATGTTATTAAATAGCCCATTTTAATTTGCTGATACTGCATCTTAGGTCACTTTAATTTTAAAATGCACAACTTGATATTTTGATACATGTATATGTCTTAGTCCATTTTCTGTTGCTTATAACAGAGTATCTGAAACTGAGTAATTTGTATATAAATTATTTCTTACAGTATTGAATGCTGACAAGTGCAAGGTTAAGAGGTCACATCTGGTAATGGCCTTCTTGATGGTGGGAACTCTCTGCAGATTCCCCAAGCCGCGTAGGGTATCAGCGGACAAGAGAGCTGAGAACTCTAAAGCTGCCCGTTCTACTCCCATGATCACCCATTAATGCATTCATTCCTGTTCCAGCTCTCATGCCCAATCATCTCTCAAAGGCCCCACCTCTCAGTATTTCCACATTGGAGAGTTTCAATGTAAGTGTTAGAGGGTACAAACATTCATTCCAAAGCATGATACATTGTATAATAATTATCACAATCAAGCTAACGTGATAGCTTTCAGATTTACCATTTTCTTTCTTTCTTTTTTGAGATAGAGTCTCCCTCTGTCGCCAGGTTGGAGTGCAGTGGTGCCATCTTGGCTCACTGCAACCTCTGCCTCCCAGGTTCAAGCGATTCTCCTGCCTCAGCTTCTCGAGTAGTTGGGATTACAGGCACATGCCACCTCGCTCAAGTAAGTTTTGTATTTTTAGTAGACAAGGTTTCATCATATTGGCCAGGCTGGTCTTGAACTCCTGATCTCAGGTGATCCACCCATCTCCACTTCCCAAAGTGCTGGGATTACAGGTGTGAGCCACCGCACCTGGCCCCATTTTCTTTCGTGTGTGTGTGTGTGTGTGTGTGTGTGTGTGAGAACACCAGATCTACCCTCTTAGCAAATTTTAAGCATACAATGCGATTGTCCTATAGTCACACTGCTGTACTTTAGCTTTCTAGAACTTATGTGTCTCACAAAATGGAAACTCTGTACCCTTTGACTAACATCTCCCCAGATCCACCTTCCCCAGGCCCTGGCAACCGCCATTCTACTCTCTGCTGACATAGTTGTTAACTTGCTATTGCGGTCATCACAACTATGACCAAAACTCGTCACTTCTGTAGCTACCCCATGAAGCAAAAAAGTTGAAAATTACAAATATGTTTATTATTATGCTGAATTCAG
Source organism: Ateles fusciceps (assembly GCA_036589455.1). NCBI lineage: Eukaryota > Metazoa > Chordata > Mammalia > Primates > Atelidae > Ateles > Ateles fusciceps. Next base: position 4,146,446 of record JAZHEH010000253.1, on the reverse strand, counting down.
GCATAATACTTTCTTCTTAAGTATTTACATTCTGGAATCCTTAAAAAAATCTGTCCAGTGAATTCTGTGCTTGATATAGTCCATCTATAATGTATTAAAATTAAATTGTAACGTGATGGTTCACCTCATAATCTTTATTTTGTAAAACAATTTGAGATAATGAGGTAAAATTCTACTTAAAAAGCAACATAACACCGTGAATTTCCAAAATAGCTTTAAAAAAACAGAAAAAGGCCAGAAAACTATAGATAACATACCTTAATATTAAAAGTCAAATCTATAGGTAGATAACATACCTTAATTTTAAAAGTCAAATCTATAGATAGATAACATACCTTAATTTTAAAAGTAAAAGAATGACTTGATATCCTTTCAGGGTATTTGTTTTTGCAACTAACTTGCATCCTTTTATTAAGGAATCAAACAGTCCATCTGAATGTTGGAAAAGAACTGTCAGAAACAGAAGTTCTTATTTTGTACTTTGGTGGCATGAATTTTACACTTAGTTGAACATGAAGAATCAAAAAAGGTTTGGCTTGTTGTAATAAATGTTTAGAATTTTAGGTATACCATTTGACCTTTAAGATAATTTCAGCGTCCTCAGTAAATAAAGGCTGACCCCGTGACCTTACATAGTGACGCAAAAAGGCTATTATTGCCATCAGTGAGTGGCTTAGACAATCCTGTCAGCAGCAATCGCCCATTTTCAAAGCCGTGGTGACACACTGGATTTTTTTCTTTTAATTATGGGTGTAAGCCCCAATAATTTATATTGGGTCTCGACCAATGGCCTAATTTTAAGAGGATATATTTGGGCGCTTATTTCAGCCACACAAAAACTTGTCTAACAGGAAGTTGGAAACACCGCAGGCGCCACTTCGATTCTGTTTTAGATAGTCATGCTTTTTCTTCTCCGTTTCCCCAGCACGTGGGCCGCCATCCTCATGCCCCGTTTCCACGCGCCTGGGCGCCTCTCAGAGCGTCCCCCAAGCATAAAAGAAGCCGGAGGCGGGGCTTGGGTCAGCCTGGAGGTGAGCAGGTGAGCCGCCGGCCCCGCGCAGCTTACCCGCGGGCGGGACTCGCTGGAATCCGCGCTCCGGGGCCGCCGTGGGAGGACGCGCTCGGCTGCGTGGAGGTGACCGGCGGCGGCGCGGGCAGCCCGGGGGGCGGGGCGGGGCGGATCGGGGGCGGGGCCGGGGGGCGGATCGGGGGCGGGGCCGGGGGCGGATCGGGGGCGGGTCGGGGCGCGGGCCGGGGGCGGGGCCGGGGCGCGGGTCGGGGGCGGGGCCGGAGGGGCGGCCCCGGGGCGCGGTGTGGGGCCCCCCAGCGCGCCGCGGCTCCGGGATCTGACCATGCTCCTGCGCCGCGCGGCGCTGGCTGGGGCGCGGCTGGTTCGGAGCCGGAGCGGCCGGGCTGGCTGGCGTGACGGGGCGGCGGGAGCGGCGGCCTCTGGGTACGGGCCCGGGGGCAGGAGCGGCGGGCGTGGCGCGCAGGCCTCGCGGGGGAGGCGGTGGGCGGAGGCGGCCTTGGCCGCGGCGCCGGGGTGGGCGAGGCGGGCTGGCGCGTGGGCCCGAGTCCTGAGACGCGGGGGCGCCGGAGCGACGGGGCGGGGAGGGCGCCCTCCGCGGCTGTGCTGGCTTCGGGAGCCGGTGACTCTCGCGGTGAAGAGGCGGGACTCGCGTTCGCTCGGACCGTCCCGCTGTGAATTGCTGGGAAAATACGAGACGCGCTCATCACTGGAATTTCCCTTAAAGAGCCAGTGGTTCTGCAGGTGTGTCCAGATACTGCCCTGGACGCAGGGAAACGGTGTTGTCTGCGTTCCGAGGGTGCCGCAGGCTTGTGTGCTGAACTCGGCCAGGCGGCGGTCCTGCTGCGCGGCCGCGGCTTTTAGGACAGGGCTGCGGCTGGGGGTGCTGCCGCCCCGGGGAGGCCGGGGGATACTGATTTCCCGACGCTGCCTCGTTTGGAATATCCGCGGGCTCGGGACCCGCAGTGGAAGGGACCCGCGGCTGTGCTGCCCACGCCCGCGCGGCGAGTCACCGGCAGTCCTGCGGGGTCGGGCCTGGCCGGAGAGTCTCTCTCCCTGTCTACTTGATCTGGAAACTCTACCAGTTTTGCAAGGTTAACTTTCCCGACCTAGCTAGAGAGCCCTCCTGAAGGCAGTAATCACAGGTTGAGTATTTGACAGCTCTTTGAGGCCCCGCAGTGTGTTTTTTCTGCCTATCCCTGGGGGGATAGCACTCGGCCTGCTTAGCAGATAGTAGGCACTTCATAAATGTGGCATGCCTAGGTCTTCATCCGTGTGGAAATGAAATGTTTATTGTGCACTTACTTCCTCCGTGCCTGTTTCTTTTCTTAGTTCTCGACAGTTTTTACCAAGGTCAACTAGAAATTGAAGGGGAAGGGTGCCTTCCAGAACCTCTTTTAATTGGCAGGGAAGGGTGTAAATTTCAGAATGCACCTCCTACCTCCTCTCACTACCCAAGAAAACATTCTCTTGTGTTCTGTTGGGGCTCCTGCTTCAGTAGTAAATGCTGTAGTAGATGGTTTGGGTATCACATTTTAAGTGCTGGACCTGAGATGAAAAGGACTTGTTTTCTTGCTGATTTATTCCACCACTGCTCTTCCTTAGGTCTAGTCCAGCGCTGCCTAACCTTTTCTGATTTAGGCGTCAGGAACTCAACTTCCTTTTATCTTAAAAGCTTCACCCTCCTCTCAAGTTGGCTGCTGTCTCCCTAGCTGGCTCTCCTAACCCCTTCCTGAGTTAAGCCCCCAGGGCTTTTTTTTGGGGGGGGGGGAGGGGGAAATGTGCTTTAAAGGACTCCTTGCTGATCTATTGGGAAGCAAGGAATAAAAGATTGTAAACACTGTGTAGGTTATAATGCATGTTTAGTTCCTGTCTCTTCTTTGCTGTAACTGAACACACTGATGGTTGTTGCAGCCCTCCTCACTCTGAGGGTGCAGATATCATAATAGTCCCCCTTACCCGTGGTGGACACGTTCCAAGAACTCAGTGGATGCCTAAAACCTCGGATAGTACTGAACCCTACACATGCAATTTTTCCTGTACATACACGCCTATGACAAAGTTTAATTTATAAATTAGGCAAAGTAAGAGATTAACAGCAATAATAAAAGAACAATCATTTAAATAACAAAATACTCTTTCAAGGAATCCCTTGCTGAATCTTCTCATAGGCCCAGTGCTTTTTGGCATAACACATTGCTATCTGTTGGAACACGTTTTCTGTTTTTGTCTCCACGAATTTAATACCTTTTCTGTCTCAACTAAGCACTTACACACTGGCTGTAACTTGCAGTTTGAGGTGTGACATCAAAACTACCGTGAATTTCTTTTTACTTTACAAGTGCGCTGATAGAAGATCCATTCTTACCGTAGATCTTAGCAAGCTCTGCATGTGATTAGTTTTTCTTAAGTGGAGAACTTCTCATCCTTTCACTCAAAGGAAGCACTTTCGGGCTTCTCTTTGACATATCTGAATTGCCAGCATCACTGCTATAGTGGTTTGAGGCCATTACTTATTTATTTTTGAGACGGAGTTTCAGTCTTCTTGGGGCCATTAAGTAAAATAAGGATTATTTGAACACAGGCATCACCACGCTGTGACAGTCGATCTGGTCACCAAGACAGCTGCTGACTAAAGGGTGGGGAGCTTATACAGAGTCCATATGCTGGACAAAGGGAGGATTCACACCCTGGCTGGGAGGAAGCTAGATGGCTCAAGATTTTATCATGCTACTTAAAACTTACGAACTGTTTTCTTCTGGAATTTTCCACGTAGTATTTTTGGACCACAGCTGACCATGGAAAACTGAAACGGTGGATGAGGGTGGATACTGTGTAGGGCAGCTGTTCATTATCCAAAGATGAGATGTACTGGAAAAAGCTATTTAGAGTGGATTCACTTAAAACAAGACTAATATTTCAGGCCAGGCACAGTGGCTCGCTTCAGTAATCCCAGCACTTTGGGAGGCTGACATAAGTGGGTCATCTGAGGTTAGGAGTTTGAGACCAGCCTGGCCAACGTGGTGAAATCCTGTCTCTACTGAAAATACAAAAAATTAGCCGAGTGTGGTGGTATGCTGAGTCCCAGCTACTCGGGAGTCTGGGGCAGGAGAATTGCTTGAACCTGCGAAGTGGAGGTTGCAGTGAGCAGAGATCATGCCCGTACACTCCAGGCTGGGTGACACAGCAAGACTCCATCTCAGAAAAAAAAAAAAAAAGACTAATAAATAGTTCATGCTATCCAATTTAAAAAGTTTTGCCTGGGATCCTTGCAAAAATTAAAGATTATAAAAAGTAGCTTACTTTTATATTTAAGGACATTTAAATTTTAAATGCACCCCCAATGAATGCAGTATTGATTTGAAGGCAGAATATTTGAGTTTTATAACATAATCATAAGGATAATAGTTATTTAAATATTTGAAGTTTCAAAAATTCTGCTCTCATTCTTCAGATACTTGAGTAATTCTCTTTTGAAGCATCTATTATGTCTCATAATCTTGGTGTAAAATTTGTAATTTTACTCTGCAGTTTGAATCATGCTGTTTGGTATTGTTCCAACAGTGCAGTAGGGTCTGGTTGACCAAGAAAGATGAGTGAATGGAGGAGGAAAGGCTCCAGCCATAAACAGATTTGATGATGAGTGAATGGAGGAGGAGAGGCTCCAGCCATAAACAGATTGATGATGAGTGAATGGAGAAGGAAACGTCCAGCCATAAACAGATTTGATGATGAGAAACTGGTTTGTTTTTTTTTTTGTAAGTGATTATTTTTCCTGACAATGAATGCTTCCTTTTACATTCCTTTTACAGGTTTCCAACAGCTAGTTTTCAGATAATAAATACTGAGCTATTAAGAGGTCCTGTATTCAGGAAATAGTAGTAGTAATGTCAGGCACTGTTGAGCATTTACTATGTGAAAGGCACCGTTCTGCTTTCTGCATGTGAATTAATTTAATCGGCACAGAATCCTCTGATAGGTGCAAGTGATTATTGTTTCTGCTTTGCAGGCTAGGAAATTTGGAGCTGTGGCCCATTGGTTGAGATACCCTAGCTTCCTTAAAAATCCTTGCAGGTTCCCTGTTTCACAGAGTGTTCATAGAGTTTGGGCATGTTTTATTAAAAAAGTAGAAACTAATTTTAACCTCAGGTCATAGGGTGTAGGATGGAATATTTGAAATTTGCTGGTCATAAATAACAATGTGTCAAGCTTTCAACACAGTAAATATGATTTTATCAAATAATTAAGGGCATTGGGAAGCTAGTTAGATAAGCACACAGGTCTTTTTGGTTTTAGAGAAACAAATACTTTGTAAACTGACATTTTGTACTGATAAGTAAATTTTCTTTTCTATTTTATAAGTTTGGCTATATTTGTGTATAAGATTTTTTCAAATAGAACTCGTGATAAATTATTTTTAATGCTTAATAAACTACATTGTCTTTTTAAATTCCTTTTAGGATGGAGAGCAACACATCCTCATCTTTGGAGAATTCAGCAACGGCACCTGTGAACCAGATCCAAGTGAGTGATGAGGGAGATGATGGAAAACTTTTCTCTGTGGAAAAATAATTGTCCCTTACATATTTAATATACTTATTCAATATCCAAGCTTGAGATAGTTCAGCAAATGAATTAAGAAATTATTTATTTTAAAATCTGCTGTGAAAATTATCCCTGTGACTAAGAAGTCTAGATCCTTTTGGTAGTTAAAATGTATGAGGTTTATTCTTAGTGATGTGTTCACTCCCTCGAAGTTGGCTAATGTGGTTGGCTGCTCCTTTTCATCACACCCACCTGAGGTCCAGATACCAGTCAAGCTGCCCTTAGCTAGGGATCCTATTTGATTTTGGCCTGGGTTAACAGTTTTCTTTGTTAGTACAGAACCTAGTTAGTATCCAGTAGTCATTTTATAAACCATCCTCTCAGGGATACTGTATACTCTTCTTTGCCCCTTTCTTTTACTGAGAAGCTTCGTTAATTCTGCCTTAGAAAATCTCTCTCACATGCATATTTTTCTTCCCTTGCAGCCTACAAGACATACCCATTTTTTCCTCTCTTGCTTACCACCCACTACTACCACAAACAAAGTCTCTGCCTTGAGTTGATTTGGCTAAACTCCTAGCTATTGATTATAACATTAATGCTAGAACTCTATTGTGAAAGAATTGCTTTTTTTTTTTTTTGAGGTGGATCTCGCTCTGTCGCCCAGGCTGGCATGCAGTGGCACAATCTCAGCTCACTGCAACCTCCACCTTCTTGGTTCAAGCAATTCTCCTGCCTCAGCTTCCCTAGTAGCTGGGGATTACAGGTGCCCGCCACCACACGCAACTAATTTTTGTATTTTAGTAGAGACGGGGTTTCACCATATTGGCCAGGCTTGTCTTGAACTCTTGACCTCAAGCAAATTACCTGCCTTAACCTCCCAAAGTGCTGGGAATTCAGGCGTGAGCCACCGTGCCTGGTCTGAATTGCCTCTTTTAAAGTAAAAATCCAACATCATGGAATATATAGTAAGGGCGAGCTTAAGAAAAATTGGGAAGAGGGTTCTAGAAACCCTAACACTGTCATGTTTAGTTTCAGCTCACTTTGGAATCTCTTCATCAGTGTCTAATATATGTAAGAGCCCTGGAAGCTCGTCTGTCCCTACACGATGGTGTCAGTGTGTTTGTAACATGAGGCCGCGTGGTGGAGGGGAAGAGCGCTGGCTTTGGTGCTGTGACAAGGTTGGGTCAAATCCCAGTATTGGGAACCACTCAGGCTTAGCTTTGTCCTCCGTAAGATGAATTTGTTAATACATCTCTGGTATGGCAGGCCCTCCCTGGGATGAACTTTGATATTAAATATTATGAGTAAACACAAGGGAAGCATAAAAAGAGACCAACTTGCAGAGAGCTGGGCTAAAACTCAGGACCCTTCTGACACCCAAGGGTGGGTAGAACTCCTGAAGCATGGACCTTATACTTTCTGGTTTTTGGCCTTCATCTTGAAGGTGCTACTCCCTACCCACCACAAAAGAACGCCCTCGACAGGCTGGCACAGTGGCTCATGTCTGTAATCCCAGCACTTTGGAAGGCCGAGGCAGGTGGATTACTTGAGCCTAGGAGTTCAACACCAGCTTGGGCAACATGGTGAAACCCTGTCTCTACAAAAAAATCCGGTTGTGGTGACACATGTCTATAGTCGCACACACTTGGCAGGCTGAGGTGGGAACATGACCTGAGCTTGGGAGTTTAAGGCTGCAGTGAGCTGAGATTGCACCACTGCACTCTAGCCTTGGTGACAGAGTGAGACTGTCTCAAAAAAAACACCAGAAACCTAGACAAATGTCTGGGTGCTATATCTATCCATTCAAAATCTTCGAAGGACCCAGGCATTCATATGTTTAGAAACAAAAAGGAAAACTTCACAGGCTATGTGGATCCACAGCAGAGTCTCAGAGCCATTGTGGTACAGGCCTGGAGAGTGGTTTCCAAACCAGGCTGACACAGTCATTATCCGGCGTAGTTTTTTTAAAAAATATAGTTTTCAGCCTGTACCTCAACCTCATTGAATTAGCATTTCTGGAAGTAGCTTTTCCTGAACTAATAGTACAAGAATACCTTATCAATAGAATAATGATAGCTTTTGTACTATAAAGTTATATAGGAAGGGATAGATGCAGAGGGGTAAGCCTTACATTTTAAAAAGAAATCATATACCATTCCTTACCATTGAAAGTTAGAAAGTAAGGAGTTAACTCCTGAATACCACTGAATATTTGAAAAGAAGTACAATGTTTTGGGGTTTTTGGTTTTTTTTTTTTGAGACAGAGTCTATCCACTTAATTGTTCCCCAGGCCGGAGTGCAGTGGTGCGATCTTGACTCACTGCATCTTCCACCTCCTGGGTTCAAGTGATTCTCCTGCCTCAGCCTCCCGAGTAGCTGGGATTACAGGCATGTGCCACCATGCCCGGCTACGTTTGTGTTTTTAGTAGAGACCGAGTTTCATCATTTTGGCCAGGCTGGTCTCGAACTCCTGACCTCAAGTGATCTGCCCGCCTCGGCCTCCCACAGTGCTGGGATTACAGGTATGAGCCACTGTACCCCGCTGAAAAAGGAGTATAATGGAGTTTAAGTATCTAGACTGTAGAGTCAGATTTGCCTGGGTCTAATCCCAGCTCTTCCATGTATTAGCTGAGAACCAGGAACAAATTGTAGACCTTCCTCTGTACCTCACTGTCCTCATCTGTGAAGTGGGACAGTAAAAGCCCTACCTCAGGATTGTAGTGAGGTTTAAATAATCCAGTGAAGATAAAAGTGTTGAGAACAGTACCTGGCACACAGAAATGTTTGCTGTATATGAATTGGCTATGATTATTATTTAATGTTATTGCTCTGTGCCAGGCACTTTTTATTTGTTACATCTTTATCCTAATAATAGTGCTTTGAAATGAGAAATACCCTCAATCGATAGATGAGAAAAAATAGATAATGCTTAGTTTGAGCCCCTGAATCATGAGACACCAAATCCATACACTTTCCATTATATCCTAATTTCTTTCCAAAAGGTAATGTCTAGAATTAAAATGATTTGTGGTTTTATTTCAGGAAACAATTTCCAATAATTGTGTGGTGATTTTCTCAAAAACATCCTGTTCTTACTGTACAATGGCAAAAAAGCTTTTCCATGACATGAATGTTAACTATACAGTGGTGGAATTGGACCTGCTTGAATATGGAAACCAGTTTCAAGATGCTCTTTACACAATGACTGGTGAAAGAACTGTGAGTATACCCTCGGTGGGGCTGCTCGTCTTTAACAGGTTGTGAACTGGATCACCCGGAGCCTAGACCCTTGCGTTAGGAAAAAGAGCCAGGCATTCTCTGACGACAGATAAAGCAGCTGCGGGTCTAGGAACCAGATTCCTAGAACAGGAAATGGCAGAGTTGATTTGTTTTATTTTTGTTCTGTGTGTGTTTTGATTGGGGATGGCAAGTAGTGTTGTTTTGAGTGCTTGTCTGGATGTTTGAGTTCCTCTTGGAGCTCTTTGCAAGATAAAAGTATTCTTCCTCCCTTTCCTTGGGCAGTACAAGGTTGGTCTTCAATTACTTTTCTAATAGGAGTGCTTTAGTGTTCCATGTTTTTAGATTCTTGAAATTTGCAGATTTTTCCATAATATGCATAATGAGAAAAATTTAGTGTTGCCACTTTCAAGTTGATTGGAGATAGTTTATAGTGCACTCTTTCCCTTCAGTAAACAAATATAAGAAATAACTAAATATTCTTAGTTCATCTGCTTTAGTTTACCTTTTACATACCATAGTGATTAGGAAGGGTTTTAGAATCAGATTGCCTTGGATTTTAATCCCAGCCTCATTTACCATCATTGGGATTTTGCTCAGGTTCCTCTGCCTCATTTTCCTCCAGAATAGGGCTAAAAACAGTAGCCACTTCAAAGGGTGAAGATTTTAAGATTTTATTTGTGAAAGAATTTAGTGTGGTGCCTGGCTCATAAAATACCCAGAGTTCAGACGTCTATTATGTGAAATGATCTTAGTTCTGACGCTGGAGTGAAGCCTAACTCATCTTTTGTTTGTCCAACAGGTTCCAAGAATATTTGTCAATGGTACTTTTATTGGAGGTGCAACTGACACTCATAGGCTTCACAAAGAAGGAAAATTGCTCCCACTAGTTCATCAGTGTTATTTAAAAAAAAGTAAGAGGAAAGAATTTCAGTGATGTTGATACTAATAAGTTTGCCAATATTCAGTGTCAGTTATTTAAAGTGATAATGCCCAATAATGTCTTTTAAATGTTTGATGGTGTTTTAAATATATGCATTGTCTTCATGAAGATGTAAAAATAATGAACAATAAATTGCAGTGGGTACCTCATCTTGCCACTTGCCAATTCTTGAGAAAACGGGATGTTATTGAAAAAAATGAAAGGTTGGAGTTGTATCAAGATAAGGAAATAATGTATTTTATTAGGAATTTATGTATGAATTTTACAACAAGAGCTAGAAGGTAAGCATTTGGAATTCTTTATTCCCTACTCAGGAATTAACTCTTTATCTTCGATAGCTTTTAAGTGATCAGGACTAACGTATGATTCCTCTTTAAAACCTAAGGCTTTTGCTGATACACTTGTGAACTAGGCACGGTAATAGAAGTATATTAAATTTTTACTGTGGAATGAAATTTATCTTAGATAAACTAAATTACTCATTTAATGACTTAATAGTTCCAGGAAAACAAAACTTACCTATGGGCAGAAATTAAAAGGAGACGTCAGCATTGTATGAGGAGGAATTTTTGAAACAGTACTTCAGTTAGCAGGGCATGGTTGCTCACGCCTGTAATTCTAGCACTTAGGGAGGCCGAGGCATAAGGATCACCTGAGCCCAGGAGTTCGAGATCAACCTGGTCTACATAGCAAGACCCCCATATTTACAAAAACTCAACAAAAATTAGCCTGGCGTAACGGCACGTACCTGGAGGCCTAGCTGCTCAGGAGGCTGAGGCAGGAGGATCTTGAGTCCAGGAGTTTGAGGTTACAGTGAGTTAAAATCAAACCACTGTACTCCAGGCTGGGTGACAGAGCAAGACCTTTTCTCTAAAGAAAAAAATACACACACACACACACACATGCAAAAAATATATAAATTTTGGAAAGCAGAACTCTCCACTCAAGTACAGTTCACAGTTTATATATATATACATAGATGAAATGTACGTGAATTAAATTGTGAGGTGGAGAGCTCTGCTTTACAGAATTTCTGTATATTTTAATATATATGTGTGTGTGTGTGTGTGTGTGTGTGTATATATATATATATATATATATATATATATAAATTCTGGAAAGCAGAACTCTCCACCTCACAGTTTAACTCAATGTCCAACAGCCTTTGAACATTTAATGTGTTCAATACTCTTCAATATTGGGAGTACTATTCAAACTAATTTCAATTCAGCTAAACTTAGCAAACAATATTTATCCTATAGAAAGTCTTATTTTACAATAATTGTAGACGTTTAGTACTTCACTAATGAAATCATCTTTCCAGCTTCCTATCAAGAATTTTTTAAGTGCCTACTATACAAAGCATTTTCCTAGTTGATCCCACAGAGTCACATGGGATGCCGAGAAGAAAAACCCTTCTTCAGAGGCGGAAGAAGAATTGATTTCAGGAGTGCTTCTGGTTTCTGTCAGGATGGTCCAGAAAATCTGGAACAGTCCTGAAGTATACAGCCGGTGGCTTCCTTGGTCATTTGCCATCAATGATGCTTCTTACCTGGATTTATACTGCCATTAGGAGACCTCTTGATAAAGTAAGAATTTAGACAAGAATTCCATTCCCATGTGATAATTTAGGTTATAACACTAGAGTGGAACAGAATGGAATGTCTTTAGGTCTTTATTTGCATTATGTCATGAGAAAGTTCTTGCTATGTTGTAAAATCTTTGTTAGATTCAGGCTTTTGGGGATTCTGAAAAAAAATTTGTTACAGAGTTGAAGAAGTGTATTACCTGAGAAAGGTAAAATTGTGTTATAATTTTTCATCATATTTGGTATTAAGGGTAGAGGGAGGTTACTTCAAAAAATAGAAACACTGACCAGTGGCTCAACTGTGAAAAACAGCTTTACCTTTAGCCTTTTTTTTTTTTAAGATAGTCTCGCTCTGTTGCCCAGGCTGGAGTGCAGTGGCGTGATCTCAGCTCACTGCAACCTCCAGTTCTGGGTACAAACGATTCTTGTGCCTCAGCTTCCTGAGTAGCTAGGACTACAGGTGAAAACCACCACATCTGGCTAATTTTTTGTATTTTTAGTTTAGACAGGGTTTTGTCATGTTGGCCAGGCTAGTCTCAAACTCCTGAGCTCAGGCAATCTGCCTGCCTCGGCGTCCCAAAGTGCTAGGATTACAGGCATGAGCCACTGCGCCTGGCCTGTGAAGAAACATTTTTTATCAACTCTTCCTAGACTGGTAGGACGGAGGGTGAGAGGCAAGTGGTGGTTGGTTCTTGATTATGTTCAGATCTTGAAAGAATTCAACATCAGGGAGAGAACCTTATCAAAAGCCTCAAAAACTCTAGTGAAGGTAATATGATACCCGATTTTCACTATGGCTTTTTTTAAAACAAGAAATAAACCGTTCTAATACCTGCTTCTTAGTCTTCTGAGCTTACACTCATTGACTAATAAAAGATTTTTACCTTAGCGAGTTTAGTACTGCATCAGAAAGGAAGCAGATCTCGCCTATTTGTTCATCGCTAAGGAATGAAATACAAGAAATCTGACCTCTTTGTGCCATATGGCACATTAAATATCTTAAAAAAAAAAAAACCCAAAACAATAACAAAAAACTTGCCACTCTTAAAACGTTTAAAATATTGGACACAATAATAAATTTTTAAAAATGCAAGGCTAAGCAGGTTTTTAAAAAGTATAGGCACACTCCAAGGGGAAAACAAAACCAGGAGCAGAATCCAAGCATGTAGGGAAGCACTGAAGCCAGAAGCTCCCTTACTGACAGTGCCAATTGTGGAACCGCAGCAGCTTTAGTTTTAACTGTATGCAAGGGGGTTGGTTACAAAACTGAAGGTTAAGGGAGAAGGAGTTAGATAGGAGACCACAGCATAACACCACTAAATCTTCAGTTTAAAACAAATTCATAACATACTTTCAGAGCATAGCTGATTTGTCAAGACAGACAAGCGTTCAAATCACTAAAGGCGTAACCATTTGGTAGGTGACTTAACCTCTCAAAAGGTAGGTAGGTAATAGCATCTTCCTTTAGGATTTATTTTTCGAGGAATGGAGATAATATATGTAAATCATTCAGAGTGGTTTTTAGTAGGCAATACATAATGGCTATTATTAATCAGCTATATGTGGGTTTTCTTGTGGATCCATCAGGGTTTTCCAAGATTCCTAGTTGTACCCAGCCAATAGGAGGCAGAGGAAGCCTCTGGGGCTTCATGTTGTCCTGGATATTGATTTCCATTTCTTCTCCCCTTTCCATACCTTACGGCTAGATAAAAGTAAGAGAATAGTGACTAAAAAAAAACTTGCAATTTTTTCCTCAGTCCTAACTTTTACATTTTTTATTTACATATTTTTTTGAGATAGGGTCTCCCTCTGTATCCCAGGATGGAGTACAGTGGCTCTATCATGGCTCACGGCAGCCTTAAACTCCTGGTCTGAAGGGATTAGCCTTCTGAATAGCTAGGGCTACAGGCACATGCCACCATGCTCGACTAATTCATTTTAGTTTTTTGTAAATATGGGGGTCTTTCTATGTTGCCCAGCAAGACGCCGAACTCCTGGGCTCAAGCAGTCCTCCTGCTTTAGCTTCCTAAAGTGTTAATAATTACAGGTGTAAGCCACAATGCTCAGCCCTTTATTTTATGTTAAGATCTGAAAGATGAGCTGTTTACTGGAGTCCATTAATAAAAACACTGGGCCATTTGTTTTTTCACTTTATCACTAATCAATTTACCTTTTAATTGCCAAAATATCTGTAATTGAAAAGATGTTGAAAAAAAGGGATCTTCTATACCTGGATTTTACTGTTTACTAATAAAAAAATTATCATTTGAACATCTTTTAATGTCAGGTTTTATTGATGATTTAATATTGTTAAAATTTATTAAAGCTAGTATTTATAAAGAAATGCAATTTGTGATCGATTCTCTCGTACAACTGTTGACTCCATCTTTACATAGGGTACTATAAAAATCAACCAAATGTCTTGAAGTTTTGGTGGATATATTCTGATGTAACTTGCTCTCAGTTACCTATAGTTCAGATCTGAGAACTTTTCAGAAAATTTTTATGGGAATTGAGAGAAAAATTTCTTCAAATTGGCACTGAAACAATGTTTTTATTTGCATAGTTGACTTTGTGTTTGCATGATAATTTTATCAAAGGCAACTTTGAGTAGATCTTTTCACAAAAGAATCCTATTTTAAAACTTAAGAATTTGTGTTTTGATTAAATCTAATCATTCTGTTATAATTGAATTCCACAGGTAAAGAATCTTTAACTTCATATACTTTAATTAAATAATACTTACATAAAATTACATACATTAAAAGGTCGATGTTAATTATCAAAACTTAAATTTTATCTTGTTCAAATACAAAAGATTACTAAAGGCCTTAGATTTTATAAGGCATATTATAACCTTAAAATTTATATTTCTTGAAAGAAATAGAAAGACACTTACTTAATGTGCATAGAGTTTATTTGGTACATCTATCAATTTTTACAGTAACTGACCAGCAAAAGTTCACACAGTGTCCACCTGCACTCCATGTCTAAAATGATTGATTTAGTAGGGTATTTTGCAAGACTAGAAAGGAGAGAAAGTCATGATTTCACAGTACTGGTGAAAACTGTTTTACCATCAAACAAATGTAATACATTAATATATTCATTCATTCCCTATTAGAAAACAGCAAAATTACGTTGTTAGTTGTATTATTTACAGTGAAAACTTGGAAGACTTGACAAAGCATCAGTTTAGTTTATCAACAGACCTAGGAAGCTCCTTGTCCCCTCCTTCAGGGTCCTTTCCTTGCAAATGAAATACATTTTACATAACTTTAAGCACCAGCTTGACAATTTAAAGTTTTCTTTCAGTTTTATAACATATTCCTGCTTTGAAAGGCAAAGTGAATGTAAAAATGTGAATGTAATTAAACAAATCACTGGCCTGGAAACTTTTTATTGCAATAGTCTTTATGTTTTACTACTATATTCACTTCTTGGGATGAATTTGCTTGTAGGCTTGAAACAAAATATTTGCCTTTTGTCTTGAAAAATCCTCTTAAAAAATTAATCATTTTTGGAACTGTACAACTGCATTTTCATTCATAGTGTTAAATATGCAACTTGGTCCTTGGAGGTCATGTTATAAAGTCCAGCGTGTTGGATAATTTGTTATACAAAACAATAAAAAACCTTAAACTATCACAAAATATTACTGATGTTAACAGTCATGTATGTGTAACACATCAGTGTACCTAGATTTTCCTGTTAATGGATGTTTATATTACCAATGTACAATCAGGTTTTAAAACTTAATACTTAAATTTCCATTCACTATGTAAACCTAAAAGCTCTAAAAGACTGTTTGAGTTCTGTACTTTAGAAACATTAGAACACTATTAAGGCATTATTTAAACAGACCCCAAGGAGAGTAACTAGTATGCCTGAATTACAGAGTAAGTCATATTTTAAGGCAGTCAAAAGGTTCATTTTTTCACTTTTAAGGCTCTTGCATACTTAAGTTTATTCTATGTAGATATTATTCTGTGTAATTTAAATATTCATCAAATACATAGAAATCAAAGCCTTTATATAAAGCAAATGGACAGTTTAGAACTAGATTATAGTACTCTACTCCCCCACTGGTTTTTATAAAAGATGATTCTTGTATTTCATCCTTTTGGAAAATTTCATTATCAGAAGCTGGCAATAAAAGGAAAAACATATAACTCAAACACATTACAAAAGTTATGCCCAGTCACACCATACCAAATATAGAGAGTTGATATTCAGAGTAACAGTGCAACAAAAACACTTTTCCTTAAAAGATTTTAAATCTAATTTAGCTATGTATGGATTCTACGTAGTTTACGTTACAAATAAAGCCAAGTTTCAATATGTTTGTTGATATAAGATTCCATCAGTTGTATCTAGTAATGATATGTAAAACTGCAGGGTTTTAATTTCATTCACTATCCTTACCCACGTATCCATTAAGTGAAACCAGCAGACATATAGCTAATTTACTGTTTCCTTGATTCAAGCATAGATTCTGATGTCTAAAAGTGCATAAATTTAAACATTTTAAAATGAAAAGTTAAATAGCATTTGTGTTCATAAAATTAATATGGTACATAGTATGGCTAAATAAAATAGAAGCAAAGGGAAAAATCTTTTTAGGATGAGAAAGTTAGCTTTTGTATATTTTTGTTGTATATATAAATTCATTTTCACTGAAAGTCATCTTAATTTCCACAATATAATTTTGTAAGATGTTCTCACTAGTTTCTTTCTGCTACTTTCCAATATAACTTGGTATTTTCAGGGTTTAAGAAAACGTGCCATTTATTATAATTTTATTCAAACAGTATGCTTAACTACATGATTAGTTTTATACATGAAAAATATTACCTTTGAATTAAATTTTAACTTCATAATTCTCAAAAAAGCAAAAAAGGTACCAGTTAAAAAAAGCCCCATGTGAATATAAGTTATTTATAAGACTTTTTATGCCACAAGCCATGTATCTCTTCTATATGTGCTCAGTGAAATATTTTGACAATGGTCTTTACAATTATGAAATACAAGTGTTGAGAAACCTATTTTGTTAAGAAATAATCAGTTAATTATTTTTCTAGGAGTGCTTATATAGTAAGCACTTACCTTTTCAACATAGCTAGATAACATTTATAATTACAAAGGCTGAATAACTGATCTTAAAGGCCACAGAATTTCTGCAAACATCTAATATAAAAGTTATACAATATAATTTGATTTGGGAAGAGACTGTATCAATCTATTTAATATTCCAAGAAGCCTGCCTATTACTAAGTGGAAAAAAATAGTATGATCTTATACTTGTATGAACCAAAAAGCAATCTGCAAGTGTTCATCCCAAACCTATATACAGGTGACTTTCCTGTCATCCATTTTATTATCCAGATAGAGAAGGACTAGAGAAAAAGAGGACAGAAATTAAGAAAGGAATTTTAGAAGACAAAAAAGAGGTAGAAAAGTAATCTTTCAACAAATAAGAGATGAGGAAACAGACACGAAGGAAACACTAAATAAAATCCATACAGTAAATACAATTAATTTCATAGATTAACCTGTCATTTTTTTTTCAAATTCTTTCTTGTGCATGTTTACACTGATGCCATATGACATTTCTCCAGAGGGGATACTGCCTTAACAATCACTTCAAACCTGTGGTATGTAAGACTAGAATTTTTCATTTTTGATTACCTACTAACATCATACATACCTAATAGCATCAGTTACCAAGAAATTTGTTATTTGTGGCTACAATAGGTCAAATTGAAAGAGGTCCAACAAAACATTACAATGATTTAGGCTTTAGTTATTGTTTAGGTATAGCTTTACTGTACTTTTAAAGGTGTTTCTCATTTGATTGTTAAGACCTTCAGATTTACTCAAGAATTCTACCTTATCTTTCCAAAATAATTTCACATTGTTTCTATAAAACCTAGAAAATAAGAAAAAAAAAATCCCTGATGAAAATGGTACTTTACTGTTTGTAGGTTTATTGGTTACTTTAAAAGATTAAGAGAATGTTTGTTGGCGGGGTGCAGTGGCTCGTGCCTCTAATCCCAGCACTTTAGGAGGCTGAGGCAGGAGGATCTCTTGAGCCCAGGAGTCTGACACCAGCCTGGGCAATGTAGTGAGACATTGTCTCTACAAAAATTAAAAAAAAAAAAAAAAAAAAAAAGCCAGCATGATAGCGCACGGTTGTGGTCCTGGCTACTTGGGAGGATCACTTGAGCCCGGGAGGTCAAGGCTGCAGTGAGCCGTGATCATGCCACTCCAGCCTGGGTGACAGAGTGAAAGCCTGTCTCAAAAAAAAAATAAAGTTTGTTAACAGCATTTCCTCACTTAGAGTATGAACTTGTTTTTCTAGATCTAAGAAGATCTCAGACTTGAAATACATTTTTTCTCTTTTTTCAATAGAGAATAATGACTTCTTGGTTAATACTTTAGCTGTGAAAATTTTCCTTCTAAATTTTTCCACCCTGAACAGGAATGCTTTAAAAAAGTATTGGGCCTATTGAGCTATTTTTCTAAAACATATCTTTCAAAACACATATTAACAAGAATGTTTTTAACTTAAAAAAAGAAAAAAGAATTCTAACTTGTATTGCGAGCCCTCTTCCCAGTTTCGATTTTTATATAAATATTAAATCACTTATTCTATGATCTAAGCACAGATATGTTACTTTTCAAAGATAAAAAAATCGAATCACTTAGGTAAAAGTGGTTGTCTACAGTCACACAGTAAGTTAGATAAAAGCAAAGGAGTTTCCAGAGGGTAACACTAAATTCCATTCACTAGCATCTTGCCTTACTAACACTCTCATAAAATAGATACTAAATAATATAAGTATTAATAAATGGAATTTCCAAGAACTTTCAACTAATAAAGGGTGGGACTATAAGACTAGTTTGTTTTGCTAATTACAACTATATCCTGGAACTATTTACATATGACCTAGGAAATAAAGTTTATTCTTGTAGGGTTGTTTTTAAAAGCAGTATTTTCCCAAAAATTTAACAGTAATCCTAAAGGTAGAATTCAGGAAATAAAAAACTTGTTTATCACATCAGTACATTTTATTCATAATGAGGTAAAGTTTTTAGTTTTTTCTCTATATATGTAGATATATATAGCAACACAGGTTAATTGTGCTTGAGGATTACTATGAATTACAAAATTATACATGTTCCCATTCTGTTTGTCTACTCCTAAAGCAATCATGTATATACACTACTTCCTAATAACCAAATAAGTTGAAAGTCTGAAAAAATTCTATTTTATCCTTTACTCTTCTGAGACCATGTGTTCCCATGTTGTAGGGAAATAAATTCTGGCATAGGAATGAAGAGACCAAGATTTCTACGTCATAGTACTTCAAACTCATACTCTGTGTTGGACCTCAACTCTCTAACAAAAATTTAAAAATTAGCTTTTAGTTTTAAGGTTTCTCCGGCTCTAATGTGCCATAATTTGAAAAGTTACCTTCTGTGGTAGCTTCTCCTACTTTTTCTTTCTTAAATGTTACCATAGTCCATTTAATTAGACCTACCTAAATAACTTCAAAAAGGTCATATCCATCTCGTCTTGTATCCTTGATAGATTTAATATTAACCCATAGATATATTTGCCTAAAAGCATTATGGAAGTAGTAGGCAATACATTTTTGTACTATATTTAACTGAAGGTAATACATTTTTGTACTATAAAATTTCTATTAGGAATAAAATGATCATGTTATAATTTTTAAGATCTTGGGTTTAAAAGAATTCAAGAACTATTATATAATTCTGTTAGATTCTTTAAACTTTAAATTCAATCTAAACATAGTATTTTAATGTATCAAAAGTAGCTAATATGTTCAGTTCAATGCTTGACAGAGGGTTAAAAACGTGAACAATATCAGAAGCAATGCATATCTGAGTGGGGGGTGGGGGTGCTATGAGCTTTGCTGACCAAAAATATCTCAGGTAAATCACACTTAAAAACTGCTACCAGTCGCCTTGAAGGAATGGGTACGTATCAGAACCAGCCTTAATATATCAAATAAATTTGAAAGGAACATTTTCTTATTCTCAGAGCCCAAATTTCATATAAAACAGAAGAAAATATGTACAGAAATCCTCATACTACTAAAGTCCCCCTTTCCCAAAAAACATAAAACCTCTATCCCCAAGCACCTAAAAGGCTATAATTTACATTAACTACAGTTTAACTTTTCACATAACAGCCAGAAGGATCTTACAAACCCTCAGTAAATCTTCTACTAATATTTAGCGAACGAGTATGCAGACATGTTTCACGTGTAAGCTATCTCAGACGACCATAATAAAATTATGAGCAAAGATAATGGGATTTCAACAGATTACTTTAATGTTAAAACTCACAATGAAGGATACTTTCTCAAGAAAATAATGCACTTTAGTGTAATGAAAAGTTTAATACATACAAATAATATTGAAAACAAAATTCCTAGTGACTGGTTAGCTGGTAATATGCTACTCAAAAATTGTCTTTCAAACCTAATGGACCTAGATTGCTTTATTATTTCTTTATATTATCAAAGAATATTTTGCCACAAAATGAATAATGGGCAGAGAGGCCATGTATACAATTTAAAAATATTGACTAAAAAACTAGTTAAAACTGATCTAAACAATTTTTATTTTAAAAGTAAGGAGAAAGCTAATCTGGTTATAGTTGAGATTTTAATTGCTATACTTTGTGAATGAGTTAAGCGCTTGAAACATTTTATATTATTTTCAGTTAAGAGTATAAAAAAGTGTGAGACTACATCTGGCTATGTTATTATAATTCAGAGGAAAAGAATTATCAAGTCACACCCCTTGCGGCAATAAAATATAACAAAGCCAAAAAAAAAAAAAAGCAAACTAAATAGAATTCCTCAGCTAACACAAACTTTAGTCTATTCTTAGGGGCTGCCATGATGTTTCTGATTAATGGTAACATATTCTACAAGTGCAAATAAAATATCAGAAATAAAATATCTTTTTCATTGAATAAGAAAGCTGTTACTTCTGTTACCTTAGAGAACTCTGAAAGGAATTTGTAAAACTCATTCATAATTTAACCAAATGTCTTAGTTTTTTTTTACCCCCTTTGTATAAAAGTTACAGATGAGTTTCATATTCCATCACAGTTACATGGTCTAGTGCATTTCAGAGTATTTGGACATTATCAAAGCTGTCCTTTCCCAATGAAAACATTTAAGAAAACATTAAGCACTTTGAAACAAGTGACATGATGTGGAATTACACTGTCTGCTCTTACCTCTTTTAAGTACACATGTATTATTTAACAAAGCAAAACTATTTTACAGTTTCTATTAATAAGAAGTTCTCTATTAGATAGAGGAAACTACAGTATCCTGAAGCTATTTCCCCAAGAGCTAGTTTAGTAGATAGACCTTTGGGCCCATCTTATTTTTCGTTCTTTTTTTTTTTTTGGAAAGGTAACTTTCCATTAAGCACATACTGTACCATCATTATTCATTTGATGGGGATTTGCTGGGAAGTAGCTGTATATTTTTAGTGAGATCACTGATGGCAATGGATCTCTGGTTTGTGCTGCTCCTTATGGTTAAATCACATCTAATGTGAAATTTCGAATTACATCCAGAGCTCCAGTATCAAAGCCACACATATCCAACATGCCTCTATCATCTGGGTCTGCAATGGTAAAACCATTTGATGTCATTCCACAAACAATCAATTTAGCTGGAATATCCATTTTCTGTAGAAAAGACCCGAAATACGTATTAAAAACATATATGTAAGGAAAAGCAAAATACCTCCAAAATAAAAACACTTTAACATTTCTGTACCACAGGTTTTTAATTAGAAAGTCATTTTTTTTTTAGTGGGGGGGGGTCAATCTTTTAGGCTAGAATATGTGAGTTTTAAAAGAATGGACAAAAAAATTGTATCAGAATCTGCCCTGAAATTTCTATTTCTCTCATCAACAACTTTATTTATTCTATGGGCTACAAACTACATCACCGAGCAGCCTAGGCACTTCGTACTTAAAAACCTGACAGTTAAGGGTGCCAGATATTTTTATCAACATACCAAATGCTGGGGCAGAGTGTATGAATATATATAAATATAAAAATTATCAACTTTTGGCTGATGATTTTGATATGCGCGATATACATATGTACCACGTAAGAACTTGTCCTCCACAGCTATATTTAAGGTTAAAATAATGGAGTTTTGAGAAAAACCAACCATCACTGAATGTATACTACGTGAGAAACTACAATGAATTCTTTAAATAATACATCTAACATACCTGTTAAAACAACTCTAAGAGGTAAGTTCTATTAACTTATTATGATGTAAATCAATTAAATAATTTGCTCAGGTCCACACAGAGTAAGAGAAAGACTCAGGATGCACAACCAGACAGTCTTTACATTCTATCCTGGTTGGGCAGTTCCTAATGGCTGTAATCTCAGTGCTTTGGGAGGCCAAGATAGGAGAACTGCTTGAGGCCAGGATTTCAAGTTACAGTAAGCTACTATGATAGCACCACTGCACTCCAGCCTCAGTGATGGAGACCCCATCTCTTAAAAAAAAAGAAAAAACTATTCCGTCACTTGTAGCTTTCAAACTTAAGCCTGCATCAGAATCCTCTGGAGGGCTTGTTAAAACACAGTCCCAACCTTAGAGTTTCTGATTCAGCAGGTCTCTGATGGGTCCCAGGAATTTGCATTTCTAATACGGTCACAGGTGATGCTAAGACTGCTAGTAGGGAAACGACACTTTGAGAACCACTACTCTTCATCAACAAGTTCTACTTCTAGTCACACTAGCCATATTTTAAGGGCTCAAAAGTCCCATGTGACTAGTGGCAACCCATATTGAAGAGCTGAAGATTTACGTCATTTCAGAAAGCTCAAATGGAGGATACTGATTAGAACACAGATATGTCCATAAAACGTAGAGCATAGATTATAGCCTTAATTTTATATAATCCTTTTGCCCCTTTGCAAAACTCACTAACAATACTTTCAATTTTTCAAAGAGCACACTGAATTATTTTTAAAAACTTACAGTTAAGGTAAAATAAATATTCTGGTTATTACCAAAAATACTGTCTGCAAAGGTTATTCTTAGTAATGTTTAGCAAGGGAAACGTTAAAATAAATAACATATGTGTAACCAATACTTATTTTAAGTACTGCTGAGTCTATAACAGACATTGGCTCCTATACAAGATACAGAACTACTTTGTAGTAACATTTTTTGAAAAACATAAGTGAATAAGATTCAAGTATGGCCAGGTGTGGTAGCTCATGCTGGTAATCCAGCACTTTGGGAAGCCTAGGCTGGAGAATTGCTTGAGCCCAGGAGTTTGAGACTAGCCCAGGCAACGTGGTGAAACCCCATCTCTACAAAAATTTAGCTAGGCGTGATGGCATGCTCCTGTAGTCCCAGCTACTTGGGAAGCTGTGGTGGGAGAATCACTTGAGCCTGGGAGATTGAAGTTGCAGTGAGCGATGACTGAGCTACTGCACTCCCGCCTCAGCAACAGAGCGAGGTCCTGTCTCAAAACAAAAACCAACCAAGTATCAAAATATTATTTGGGTGAGGAACCGTATTAGAATTTGTTTTACCTTTCGATAGTCCCTGAGAGCAATAGCAGGATGGACACCTCCAGCAAAGGTCTCATTATCAGTGAATACAATGAAGACATCAGCTGGTGTGTTTGTCTTCTGAGCCCAGATCATTGGAAGAGAGCAATCAGTTCCACCTGCTGGGATCTAGCTCGGAACAAAAGCATGAATAATAAATAAATCCTTAAAAATAGTAGTCTTTACAGTATCATTTTGTTTAGCACCAATATATACAGCCTTCCCAAAGCTGGCATATATATTTTTGGTTTTTGTGCCTGTCATGAGAAAACTGAGACAAAAAAATTTTGTTCTCACAGATTAATACAATACTTGACATCAAAATAAAATCATACATGTTATGTAAACTTAAAAAACACAGCTTCTGGGCCAGGTGTGGTGGCTCACACCTGTAATCCCAGCACTTAGGCTGAGGCAGGCAGATCATGAGGTCAGATCAAGACCAACCTGGCCAACATGGTGAAACCTCATCTCTACTAAAATACAAAAAATTAGCTGGGCGCGATGGCGCACGCCTATAGTCCCAGCTACTTGAGAGGCTGAAGCAGTGGAATTGCTTGAAGCCAGGAGGCAGAGGCTGCAGTGAGCCGAAATTGCACCACTGCACTGCACTCCAGCCTGGTGACAGAGTGAGACTCCGTCTCAAAAAAAAAAGAAAAAAAAAACCACACACCCAGCTTCTTACCTGACTCATAGCCATTAAGACCTGTTGTAAGGTCATATCTGTAGTCACTGGACATGGTACCATTTCATCTGAAAAAGCAACTACGTAAGAATCTTTTTCTGTTCGTGTGACAACCTGAAAAATTCAATGGCAGTAATTTTCAGCAAATTTGAGGGGGAAACACCATATTTTGAATTTTATCCAACTTCATGTTTAAAAGAAACACTGAGGGAACTTTTTATCAGTGTGTTTTAGAACTATCCAGTAACCGTAGTACAGCTTTCAGAATGCCTTCACAAAACAACTGGCTTTCACAATTATCCTTTGAAGTAAATACAGTAACTATTATTCTCATTTTATTAGATAAGAAATAAAGCCCCAGTAAAGAAGCTAAAAAGTTCGCCTCTGATTCATCTGTTTGTTATTCACTGACAGGATAGACTAAAGTCTCTAGACACTCCTATTAGTCCCCAATCTTTTAAGCTTCATATCACTAAATAAGCATTACCTTTAAAAACATTTTAAGTTTTTTGGTTTTCATTTTCTTTAAGCATTATCTACTTCTTTAAAAAACCATTAATATTTAATCTTTTGTTGTAAAAATTGAAATTTCTATTCTGCCTGTTCTTTAGGCATACTTTTTCAACACACTTAACACTTTGGCTTTACACAAAAATGTAACAAGCTGAAATGACAGAAAAAAGTAAAAACATAATTCTTAATCATTATCCAGCTTATAGTTTTGCTCTATAGTAAACATGTTTTTAGAGTGGCAAAATTGTCTTAGGTGTTCTCACCATGCACATTGCTGCAGCAACCGTACTAGCGTTGAGTATACTACCCAAAACTCTTTGGTTCATAGAAGCACTGACATCAACAGCTAGTAAGAAACGTTTTCCAGTTGGTTCAACTGTCTACAGCAAAAACAAAAAACAATCATTAAAAGCAATAACAAAAACTATAAGTAGACTAAATTTCTAAGTCATATTTACTTATCATCTTACATTAAAAAGACTCTAAGATAAAAGGCCTTCAGATTTTTGATATATCAATTGACAACTATTTTAAAATGCTCATCTGGTATAGCTGCTATAACTGAAAATTTAAAAATAATAATAAATAAAAATGCTTAGCTTTTACAGGTAAAACAAAGGAAATAACCTATACAATAATTTTACTTAAATAAGTTTCATCCTATTTTTAAGATCTTTGAAGTAAAATCAGAATTTTTAGTAAGAAATTTTTATTGTGTTAAAATATAAATAACATTAATTTGACCTTTTTAACCATTTTTACAAATGCACAATTTTAGGTGTACAATTCAGTGGCATTAAGCACGTTCACAATGTTGTGTAACTATCACCTCTATCTATTTCTAGAATGTTTTCATCATCCCAAATAGAACCTTTACCGATTAAATAACAACTCTCCATTCCCATGTCTCTCCCTAGCCCCTGGCAATTTCTATTCCATTTTCTGTCTCTATAAATTTGCCTACCGTAGATACCTCATATAATGGAATCCTACAATACTTGTCCTTGTTTGTGTGGCTTATTTTACATAGTACAATGTTTTCAAGGTTTATCCATGGTGTAGCACATATCAAATTTCATTCTTTTCTAAGGCTGAATAATATTCTATTGTATATACTACATTTTGCTTATCCATCTGCTGATGAACATTTGAGTTTTTCATCAAAATCAGTTGTATTTCTATATACTACCAATGAACAACTCTAAAAAGAAAATTAAGAAAACATTTGTTTACAATAGCATCAAAAAGAATAAAAGAATACATTTAACTCTTGGCAACTGTGAATAATGCTACTGTCAACATTGGTATACAAATATCTGTTTGAATACCTATTTTATTTTATTTTTTTAAGATGGGGTTTCACCATGTTGGTCAGGCTGGTCTTGAACTCCCAACTTCAGGTGATCCACCCGCCTTGGCCTCCAAAGTGCTTGGATTACAGGCATGAGCCACTACGTCTGGCCTGAATACCTATTTTAAATTTTTTGGGGTATATACCTAGAAATGGAATTGCTGGACGGTACGTTAAATTCTTGTGTTTAACCTTTTGAGAACTGCCAGATTGTTTCCCAAAGAGGCTGCACTATTTTACCATTTTACATTCCCACCAGAAATACATTAGAGTCCCTATTTCTCCACATCTTCCCCAATTCTTGTTTTCTGCTTTTTTTTATATTAGCTATCCAACTAGATGTGCAGTGGTATCATTGGATTTGCATTTCTCTGCTTATTAATGATGTTTAGAGTATTTTTCACGGCTTTTTTTTTTTGAGACAGAGTTTCGCTCTTGTTGCCCAGGTTGGAGTGCAATGGCACAATCTCGGCTCACTGGAACCTCCGCCTCCCGGGTTCAAGAGATTCTCCTACCTCAGCCTCCTAAGTAACTGAGATTACAGGCACCCACAACCACACCCAAATAATTTTTTGTATTTTTTTTTTTTTTGGTAGAGATGGGGTTTCACCACGCTGGCTAGGCTGGTCTCAAATTCCTGACCTCAAGTGATCCACCCATCTCGGCCTCCCAAAGTGCTGGGAATACAGGCGTGAGCCACTGCGCCTGGCCCTTTTCATGTTCTTATTACTCATTTGTGTATCATTAGAAAAATGCCTATTCAAGTACTTTGCCCATTTTTAAATTGGGTTGTTTGTACTTTTGCTGAATTATAGGAGCTTTCAGCATTCTGGATATTAGGCCCTTATCGGATACATGATCTGCAAATATTTTCTCCCATTGTGTAGATTATCTTTTAACTGTCTTAACAGTATCCTTTAATACACAAAAATTTTAAGTTTGATGATGTCCAATTTATTTTTTCTTTTACTGCCTGTGTTTTTGGTGTTTTCTAGGTTTAGCTCTTGAATTTAGGTCACTGATCCACTTTGAACTAATTCTTGTATTTGGTGTAAGATAATGGTCCAACTTCATTCTTTTGTATGTAGACATGCAGTTTTCCCAACACCATTTGTTGAAGATTATCCTTTCCCCCATTCATCTTGGCATCCTTACCAAAAGTCAACTGATATCCGAGTGCGGTGGCTCACATCTGTAATCCCAGCACTTTGGAAGGCCAAGGTGGGTGGATCACTTGAGGCAAGGAGTTTGAGACCAGCCTGGCCAACACAGTGAAACCCCATCTCTACTAAAAATAGAATAAATTAGCTGAGTGTGGTGGTGCACGCCTGTAATCCCAGCTATTTGGGAGACTGAGGCATGATCACTTGAACCCAGGAGGTGGAGGGTGCAGTGAGCTGAGATTGCACCACTGCACTCCAAACTGGGTGGCAGAGTGAGACTCTGTCTCCAAAAAAAAAAAAAGGAGTCAACTGAGCATATATGTAAGGTTTTATTTCTGGACTCTCTATTGTTTCATTGGTCTATATATTTATTCTTTTGCCACTGCCACACTGTTTTGATTACTATAGCTTTCTAGTAACTGAAAGTCAGAAGAGTGAGTCCTCCAGCTTTGTTCTTCTTTGTAAGATTGTTCTGGCTATTTCGGGTCACTTGAAATTTCTTAGGAATTTTAGAGTGGGTTTTTCTATTTCTGTAAAACATGCCAGGGGATTTTGAAATGGACTGCATTAAATCTGTAGATTTACTGCTTTGGATAGTAATGTCATAGTAACAATAAGTCTTCCAATTGATAAACACAGATGTGTTTCTATTTATTCATAACTTAATTTCTTTTAGCAGTGTTTTGTGGTTCTTAGTGTATATGTCTTGCAGCTTCTTAAATTTACTCCTGGCTTTTATTGTAAATGGAAATGTCTTCTTAATTTCTTTTTTTGGATTGTTCATTGCTAGTATATCGAAATACAACTGATTTCTTTATGTGTTGCTTTTATACCCTAAACGATGCTTAATTCATTTGTTAACTTTAGTAGTTTTTTTGTGTGGATTTTTTTAGGGTTTTCTAAATACGAGATCATGGCATCTGAGGATAATTTTACTTCTTTCTTTCCAATTGTGATGTCTCTTATTATTTCATTTTCTTGCTTTATTACTAGAACTTCCAGTACTATGTGGAATCCAAGTGGAAAAACTGGGCATCCTTGTGTTTTTCTTGATTTTAGGGAAAACCTTACAATTACTCATCATTATGACATTAGCTATAAGGTATAAACATTTTTTTTTAAATCTCCGGCCTTTATCATGGTGAGGAAGTTCATTTCTACTCCTAGTTTATACAGTGATTTTATTTTTTATCATGAAGGAATGTTGAAATTTGCCAGATGCTTTTTCTGCATCAGTAAGATAATCATGTTGTTTTTGTCACTTAATTCTACTAATGTGATGTATTACATTGATTAGTTTTCATATGTTGTACCATCCTTGCATGCCAGGAATAAGTATCACTTGGTTATGGTATATAACCCTTTTATTTTGCTGCTGAATTTGGTTGCTAGTATTTTGTTATATAGCAAGATGTTTTAGCTTGTGTCTTTGATGTGAGATTTCCATTACTAAAAACTCATTTTTTTATCAAGACTTGTGAGATCTACCTACCATTAATGGGAAAAACAGAGGACCAAGCAAAGGACGTGACAGGAATGCAAATTTCTAAAGTTAGTGATATGGGTGGATTTGTGTCTCCACACAAATCTTATGTTCAATTGTAATCCCCAACGTTGAAGGTGGGACCTGGTGGGGAGGTGAAGGTGGGACCTGGTGGGGAGGTGACTGGATCATGGGGGCAGTTTCTAATACTTTAGCACCACACCCCCACTTCTGCCATGACTGTTAATATGGTTTGGTTATGTTCCCCACTCAAATATCATCCTGAATTGTAGTTCCTATAATCCCCGTGTCTAGGGTGGGACCAGGACCAGGTAGAAATAATTTAATCACGGGGGCGATTTCCCCTAAACTGTTCTTGTGATAGTGAATGAGTTTTCATGAGATCTGATGGTTTTATAAGGAGTTTTTCCCCCCTTTTGCTCAGCATTTCTTTCTGCCAACATGTGAAGAAGAACATGTTTGCTTCCCCTTCTGCCATGATTTTAAGTTTC
The DNA here is from genome assembly GCA_036589455.1 of Ateles fusciceps. Classification (NCBI taxonomy): domain Eukaryota; kingdom Metazoa; phylum Chordata; class Mammalia; order Primates; family Atelidae; genus Ateles; species Ateles fusciceps. The sequence continues at coordinate 4,117,748 of JAZHEH010000253.1, read as the reverse complement.
CCAAGACATCGTCAGAAGCAGGGCAGTAGCCACTGTGCTTCCTGTGCAACCTGCAGAACCATGAGCCAATTAAACTTCTCTCTTTATAAACTACTTAGTCTTGGTTATTTCTTTATAGCACTGAGAGAACAAACTAATAGAGTCAGTAACTTAAAAGTTACCAAAATGATCTTAGAATAACTAGTTGCTGCCCAAGGGTAAAGAGAAATACTTAAAAACTTACAATATTTATTATATACCCACCTCATATGAACTAAAGAAAAATGAATACCTAATTAAAAATGATTAAACTATTAATACTACCTTTAAAATGCATTATTACAAAAGATATTAAGCCTTGAGTCATTTGTTTTAAAACAAAAATCATATCACTACCTTAAATGTTTTATAAAAAGCAGCATCTAATGCTTTCAAAATTTCTTCATCAGGGCGCCACTTCAATTTTCCTCTGAGCCCATGACCTGTCTTGTAAGTTTCTAATGCAATCAAAATATGAAATGGATGTATACGAGCCTAGAAACAAAACAAAGAAAGAAAGTATAAAGAAAATTTTAGCAAAATATAGCGATTATGTATATTCGTTAGATTTTTGTTATTGTAGCTAACAATATTGTGTTACCATATTTCATACAGAAAAGACAAAAATGAAAATGTATTCAACTTAGGACTTAAGACCCATAATACAATTCAGTATAATAAACGTCTCGAAATACCTTAAAAACGCGCTGACTGAATTTCTAAAATTTAGGAGCCACTTTTTCAGTTAGTAATAGCTAAGAAAGAACACTGATAATGCTTACCTTTTTTAATAGTTTTTCATTACACAGTTTTTCACATACTAAAGATACTTCCGAATTTCCTGGTTCAAGTACTGAGTTAGCAGTCATCTTTCCTAGATTCCTTAGTAATGCAGTAAGAGGCATTTCTTGTAACAAAGCCTTCCATACCTATTGTAGTAACATAGGAAGAAATATCAGGAATTAAGGGAAAATAAATCAGTATAACGTATCCGTATCAATAAATATTCATAATATGGTCTCCGAGGCTTTCATTTGGGGTGTAGAGTACTTTCAGAATGAAAATTTGTCTAAGTCAAAGGCTTATCAAATAAGCTAACTTGCTTTTTATTAGGAAAAGGAAGTACAGTATATTTTATGAAGGAAATACATAGATGATTATTTTTTAATTAGCAAGGCAGTAGATTTTCTGGAGTGAAACTGACACAAATGCCACTTACATTATGTTGGACATAATGGTAGGTGTTTTAAATAGACATTAATTTCAAGATATATTTTAAATAATTTATTTTTAAAAGAATATATAGTTACCCCAAGTTTATCCTTTTAACACCTACAGTAAATCACTCATGTTTAATCACATGCTGTAACATAAAATTCACTCACCTCTTTAGACTTTAAGTGATTTGTTAAAAGATGTTCTCTAACTAATCTATGTTCTTCTATTAGATGAATGACTTCTAGCTCATCTCTTGTGCGCTTCACTTTCTCTACAGCTTCCAGATATTTTAATAATTTTTCAGTCTCCACAGACAGTGCTTTTTCTTTATACAATTCATGAACTTCTTTCCAGCCCTTTGTAATATATTTGGTCACAACTGCAAGTCCTTTAACAAGATAAAAAATTGAAAAAGCATGCAGGATTACCAAGTAAAAAATAGAACATGTTTTCCTCAAAACGCATTATATGATCAACATAACGAGATACACAAGAATTAACACCTTTACACTGGAATGCTGCTTTCCATGATATATAATTAAGCACATGGGTTGAATTAATTTTCTTACTCCATTATTACTATTTAAATATGAGATGCTGGAGTAAAAAAACCTTCTGTATCCTGAGTCATTTTATTACAGAGGCTTTTCTTTCTCTTCTTTTTAAAGACACCAGCATTAGAAAGTTTTAGGTTCATAATCTCAGAACAATTCACAAGAGTACAGATCCATCTCAATTAATATTATATTAATTATATTCACTTGTCTCTCTTTGCTGTTGAATAAAGTATACATATTTACAAACAGCAGAAAAAAGAAGTGGACAGGTAGGTAAGTTCTTTTACATTGTGTTTTAATAGATGAGAAGTATTACTGGTCCAAAAAAAAACAAAAGACAGTAACTTTTTGATTCCTTCCACAATTTCTTCCAATAGAAGAAAGAGGAAAGAGCTTTTGATTAGGGGTGAGAAATCTGGGTTCTGGCCTATACTCTACCAATAAATGGTGATCTTTCTAGGTCTTAGTTTCACCACTTCTGTAAAACAGCAGGCACTGGATTACAAAATTAAAACGTCGATGAGGGAAGGGCATACAAAAGAAAGAAAGAAAACCAACACAGTGAGAACAGGCACCATGACTCACACCTGTAATCCTAGCACTTTGGGACGCCAAGGCATCCTGTGGATCACCTGAGGTCTAGGGTTCAAGATCAGTATGCCCAACATGGTGAAACTCTGTCTCTACTAAAAACAAGAAAATTAGCTGGGCATCATGGCACATGCCTGTAATACCAGCTACTTGGGAAGCTGAGACAGGAGAATCATCTGAACCCAGGAGGCAGAGGTTGTAGTGGGCCAAGATCGCGCCACTGTACTCTAGCCTGGGAGACAGAGTGAGACTCTGTCTCAAAAAAAAAAACAAAAACCCACCATGGTGATGCAATAGAGAGTTGTTAGGATGTGGTGACTGCTAGAGAGTGTGCCCTGACAAGTGCTGTAGCCATGTATTGACTAATTGCTACCAAAAGAAAAAAACTTACTTTCAAGAGAAGCCAGAATACAGGTTTTTATGTTTTCTGATTTTTAAAGGTAATGACAAAAAATTCTTTTTTTTCCCTACAATATCAAATAGGCCATATGAAACACATCTCTGCTGACTGAGCCTATAATGTTACTTTTGAATTCTAATTTAAATAACTTGATGAAAAGTTAACACTAACATGCAGGACCTTCTCAAGTATTGTGACTCTTGCTATCTTCCAGATTTTGCTACAAAATCATCTTAAATGAGTAAATGTTTCATGTGAGTATATCTTCTGTTTTGTTTTTCCAGTGAAAATAAAAATTCCTTAAAGCAGGTCTGTCCTACCCAGTTCTGTAATTGTGCTGGCCACGGCCAGCACAATAAAAATACCATACCTGATTACTTAAATCACATTTTGACTTGTTTTATCTGTTATAAATACATATTATAGTTTAGGCATTAAAATATTATTAATTCTGTAGTTTAGAGTTCTCCACATTTTTAAACTTTGAAACGCTAGGGATTCTCTATGTCCAACATGGTACCGCTATTACTAACATGGTTTCAATGATGAGTTCTGCCCTCAACAACTTCAAACTGAAGAATCCTACGTGTGGAAGTAAGTTTAGGGGACATCTACTAATTCCTCATTATACAGACCAAGAAAACAAAGCACAGAAAATTATTTTCACAAGTTCAGAAACTAATTGGTCCAATGAGAACTAGTAACAGGCGGTCTTTCTCTTAGTCTAGTTCTTGCTTCACACTTCCATGACCCATCTCAACAAACAAATAAATAAAGCTAGATGCCTAAGTCCTTCTTATGTTGATCAAATGTTTGGATCAAAAATTTAAACGTAGAAAATAATGTTTCTTAACCATGAAAATGTTAGGAAAAAACCACAGGTACATATTTTAGGTCAGAAAAGGCCTTTCTAATCCTAACACAAAACATAAACATATGAAGACATGGATAAGTTTGATTACATTAAAATTCCAAACTTAATGTGCCAGAAATGTCCCCCACCAAAAAAAAGGACAAAGAAAAAAAAACAGAAGGAAAAACGCATGCAATGTATATAAACAATACATTATTAACTCCTGTAATATGAACCCCAAGTTCTTAGAACAGTGTCTATCCATAGTAGTGCTCAATAAATATTTGCTGAGGGCCAGGCACAGTGGTTCACACCTGCAGTCCAAGCACTTTGGGAGGCTGAAGCGGGTGGATTACCTGAATCAGGAGTTTGAGATCAGCCTGACCAACATGGTGACACTCTGTCTCTACTAAAAATACAAAAATTTGCTGGGCCTGGTGGTAGATGACTATAATCCCAGCTACTTGGGAGGCTGACGCAGGAAAACTACTTGAACCCAGGAGGTGAAGGTTGCAGTGAGCCTAGATCGTGCCACTGCACTCCAGCCTGGGCAATAAAAGCAAAACTCCATCTCAAAATAAATAAACTAAATAAATATCTGTTGAATGAATAGTGACCACAATCAATAGTTAAAAAGACAGTAACTAAGTGGATAAAAGGCTATGATACAATAGTATAAACTATTTTATATATATGCATATATGTATACTATATATATGTGTATATATATAAAATCAGCACATGAAAAGATGAGTTTCTGTCCAAAAATGTAAATTCAAAGAACAAGATAGAATCTTTCACAATTCTATCGGAAGAGATTAAAAAATAATGACAACAGCCGGTGTTCAAATGTGGGTACACTGATCCCTTTCACATACTGCTTGTGGATTTAACCATTATGAAAGTATGCACTCTATGCAAGTGTTTTCATTGTAGTATTTTTGTAACAGTATAAGAAACCAGAAACAACTGTTGTCAAATAGAGACTACCTAAATAAGTTATAGTTATACAACGGTAATACATGCAACTATTTCTACTGACCTGAAAAAAAAAGCAATAATACACTTTTTACTGAAACACAGAAGGCATATGACAAAATTTAGTGAAACATAGTAATATATGTTTAGGAAAAATCTGGAGTAAATTACAACATATCATATACAGCAAGGGTCCTCAACTCCCAGGCTATGTACCGATTACCAGTCCAGGGCCTGTTAAGAACTGGGCCGTACAGCAGGAGGTGAGAAGCAGGTGAGTGAGCTCCACGTCCTGTCAGATCAGTGGCTGGCCATTAGACTCTCATAGGAGCGAGAACCCTACTCTGAACTGCACATGTGAGGGATCTAGGTGGCGTTCTCCTTATGTGAACCTAATGCCTGAGCTGGAATAGTTTCATTCTGAAACCACCCTGCCCCTCCCCCACTGTTTGTCAAAAAATTTTCTTCCATAAAACCAGTCCCTGGTACCAAAAACACTGGGGACTGCTGATATGCAGTGATTTATTTTGAAGGGTAGGACTGTGTCATATGTTTCTGTATCATTCAACTATTTTAAAACACGTAATCTAATTAAAAAATCAAAACAAAATGCTTGTACATATAAATATTTGCAATTTATTGTTTACATTTCATTTGGAAAAATTCTACTTGTAGTCAAAAAATGTTAAGTTAAAAATTACTGCAGAGATTCTGTGTATAAAGATATGTGTGGAAGAGGAAAGAGAGAACCAACAGTGTACTTCTATTACATGTTAGGTGCTAGGACATTTAGTCACAATAATTGTAATAACTGTAAGCTTATTCTCCTTACCCTCCTTTTAATAGATGAAGGTACAGAAACTCAGCTTAAGTTATTTGGCTTAAGGCCACAGAACTGAAATGTGAATCCACCCTTCTGAGTGGATGTCTTTTCAAGTTTCACTTCTGGTGCCAAAAAAAAAAAGCCAAATTTTGGACATGTTGATTTTTGTGGAAGTTCACACTTTAATCTTACTTCTGCCCAAGGGTTTTTCTTATTTCTCTCCTTAAAAGGACTAGTAATTACTATGGATCCAAGTAACTTCTCAAAAGTCTCTATCTATAACTGCCCCAAGTTACCATGTCCTCTGACTAACTCCCTGAAGACAATTAACTTCCTGAATTGTTAAGTTGAGCACTGTCAGGTAACTGACATAGTGTATGTTTAGATTCCACAAAACATACATCCTTGGAAGACAAGATGGGGAGGGAAAAAAATAATGGGCTAGAGCGGTGGCTACAGCATGGCCATCTGCCACCTACTGGCAAGGAGCTATTTTGCCTATTCCAACTTTTGATCTTGCCCACCCTGCTTACACAGTCCATAATCACTTGAGTGAGCATTCCAGTTAGGACACTGGCATTTTAAGATTCAGAATATTAACCTACAAAACTGTCACTTGATTCTTGATTATTAATGTCTGGATGGCCTGTGGTAGGTGTGTAATTCCAGGAAGGCATTAACCATATTTGAATGAATGTATGTTTTGAGAACGAAAGGCAAAATATTACATGCTTGTCTTATATTAAATAAAAACGTGCTCTATCCCTTACCCACCCCCTCTTCCCAATGATCTTATGCTTACCTTCACTGGAAGGTTTAAGATGTGACAATCTTAACAGATCTTTGTGAGACCAGCCATTTCTCTGTTTATATTTTGTAACTGCCAAAGCAAGGGCCATGCCACCTTTCTCATTGTACCAGTCTGCGATAGCCTTCCGGAGGGCACGTCCCCCACATGCCACATTTCATGCTTTCCTTCAGATCTTTCTTAAACTGGATAAAAGTAAAGAGATGGGTAGGAATGCGACAAACTTCAGAAACAGCTTTAAATGCTGCTTGTTTTGTGCTTATGTCGGAGCACTGGGAACAAATGGCAAGTGCAAAGAGCATAGGCTCTTGTTTTGTGGTTCTGCCTTCTTGACTAAATGACTTTATTTCTTGTATCACTTCACATCCTCTGCCATCTTCAATCAATCTAATTAAAGCTTCAGCATTTTCAAGGCCCAACTTCTGTTCTTTGATATAGTAAGTCCCACCTTCAGAACCAAAACATAAGAACCGGTGTAGACGATTCATGTCAGTGACTTGCCATACATATCCATCCTGAGAATTGGCTATCTGCTTCTCATTCAGTGGCTGCATTTGGTTTACAGATTCCTCCATTTTTTCTGTCTTTTAGGAAACCTATCAAAAAGGCAAAATGTTACAACAACTAGATGGGCACAATAAAATTACAAAAGGAAAACAAAATGTAGGTTTATTAAAATGTTATTAACTCTTTTAATTTAAAAATATCTTTTAAGTTCGATAGTTTTCCCTTACTACAAAATCAATATAAATGTCCTGAAGAAAAATCAGGAAAGGCAGAAAATGAAAGAAAAAAACATATTTGAGTATTTTGAAATGACTACTGGTAATATCTTAAGTTTTTAAAGTCTTTTTGTTTTGCATTCATATTTTTATAATCTAAAGAAACTAAAAGTTCTTCACAGCAAACAAACTAGATTATAGCCACTGTGGTGTGATAATCAGAAGCAAATGAGTCACATTTTTGAGATACAGTGTGCTGCTTCAGAGATTAAGCAGGTAGGTCAGCATGGCATCTTGAGGCCCACACAGAGAATAAAAGAAGGGAGGGTAGCAACAGTAGCTGACACTAAGAAAGATCGTACTCCCAGAAGAACTGTGTAAACATTTTTTGGCTGCCTATCTAACATTCATTCTTCCCCTGTTCTCTCTTCTCTTCCTGGCCTCATATTCTTCAAAGGAGGCTAGGCCCTTCCCTAGCCCCAAGGGATGAATCTTTATTGCTCTAAGCCAGTGGTTCTCAAACTCAGTGTACATCAAAATTACTTGAAGTACTAATTGAAACACAGATTGGTGGGTCAGCACCCTCTCAGGCACTGCCCAGTGTTTCTTTCATAATTCAGTAGCTTTGCAGTGAGGCCTAAGCATGTACACTTATCACAAGTTCCCGGCTGATGCTGCTGATGCTGGACCCAGGCCCAATAATCATGGTGCTCTCCTTGCCACATGACTGGTATAGGCAGTTGGGCATGTGTTATGACTCTGGCCAGTATGATATGATAAATCAGCTGAGAACACTTTTGAGGTTTTCTTCATTCTTAAAAGCAGGCTAAGGCTCTTAAGAAGAAATGTTCCCTTTTCTGCCTTCTGACATTTTCATTTGCAAGTGATGCCTGGAGTGGTAACAACCATCTTGAGACCTTGAGAGAAGCCAGTTTAAGAGGGCACACCAATATATAAAGATGGCAGAACGGAAAAAAACAGAAAGAACCTGGGTCCTTAATATCACTAAGTTACCTGAAACTGCCCTGCTTATAAATTTAGTATGTCATAAATGTATCCTTATTGTTTAAACCATTTTAATGGTTTAAACAGTAAACGTTTTATGTCATCTGTAACTATCCTCACTCTACTCCTTCCATTATCTGTAAAACTCCTAGAACAAGCTGTCTGCAAACAATATCCCTCTTTACCCTTCTAATGGAGGAACCACAACTGTCACTTCTTCATCAATCTACCTCTGTTCTTACTACAGTATCGCTGTTTATTGAGGTCCTTCGATCTGTCATGTTATTTCGGTGTACTGGGCTTCTGTCCATGGCAAACAAAACAGCACAACTAACAAAAATTTCAACCAGCATTTACTGAATACATACTTTGGATAAGATATGAAGGCAATTTCTCTGCCATTAAAGAGACTAAAAAAAATATGTTCTCCTGTTCTCAGGGAAATCACATTCATCTGCAGAGATAGAATCACAAAGCAAACTGTAATGAAGTGCTGTAGTAGAAAAGCATTATGAGTGAGCAAGGGAGTATAAAATAATATTGTCTCAATAATCCAGAAAGATTTGTGCAGAGAAGGTGAACTGTGATTCAGTGCTGTAGTAGAAAAGTGAGTGAGCAAGGGAGTAAATAATACTGTCTAAATAATCCACAAAGATTTGAGCAGAGAAGGCCAACAAAAAAAACTGATAAATTTAGGGAAGGCACTCCAGGAAGAGGTTTCTGAAATCCTGGTCTGTCTTTATATTCTAGAAAGAAACTGTCTTAAGCGTCCTGCAGAGCCATAAAGACGTGTTGACAGATACGGTCATAATTTAAAGAGGAACACAAGGTAATAGAGGTTTTTTTTTTTTTAAGATCATCCTTACTTGAGCATGTTTATATATTGTGAAGAAGGCTAAGGATGGAATCTCAGTGAATATTAATGAGTAAGAGCTAAGGAAAGAAGGGCCTTTTAAAGAGAGACAGAAAAGGAGGTGCACAGAGTTGAAGAAAACCGAGAATACAGTATAGAATATTTATAGAATATAAACAGAGAATATAGTATCATGGACCACAAGGAAGAGAACTTCAAGAACTGAATGGTTAGTAATGTCAAATGGTTAGAGGACAAGTAAATAAAGGGCTAGAAAATGACCATTGGATTTAACAAACAGGAGTCACTAGTGACAGCAACTGGAGTAGGGTGGTACAAGAAGTAGCTTGATTACAGTGACATCAGGAGGATGTGCAGTGAGGAAGAAACTTCACAGCTAGACTACTCTTTTGTAGACACATACTTAAAAACTATGAAGGTAAGTGAGAGAGAGGATGGGACATAGAGGAAAAATCTTTTTACCTTTTTCTTTTTTTTTTTGAGACAGAGTCTCGGTCTGTCGCCAGGCTGGAGTGCAGTGGCTCGATCTTGGCTCACTGCAACCTCCGCCTCCCGGGTTCAAGCAATTCTCTTGTATCAGCCTCCCGAGTAGCTGAGACTACAGATGCGCGCCACCACGCCCAGCTAATTTTTATATTTTAGTAGAGACAGGGTTTCACTAGGTTTGCCAGGATGGTCTCGATCTCTTGACCTTGTGATCCGCCCGCCTCGGCCTCCCAAAGTGCTGGGATTACAGGCGTGAGCCACCGCACCCGGCCTTCCTTTTACCTTTTTCAATGGGAAGATGCTAAGGTTGAATGACTCAATTTGGAGAGTTGAAGATACAGAAGAAAAGGGGGATAATTGAAGGAATTAGATTTCTGAAAGAAATGAGACATAATGAGCTTAGAGCATCCAGGTTGAGACTGGCCTACTGACAGCAAAAGATGTATTTCCTTTATCTTTTAAGGGTAAAGAGTATAGGTAAAGATAGATTTGAGGGAGTGAGGGATAAGGAAATTGAAGACATTCCCCTCTGACAGGAGATGTAGAATGCCAGATGGTTAAGTAGAGAAGTTTGGTAGATGTGGAGGAATGAAAGACTGGGTCTCAGAGAGGGGAACACATAGTGGGATGGGGGGATAAGTGCATGGGAGAATGGAGAGCCTCACATTTTGAATGTGACTGAGGGGGACAGTGATCTGAACTGTGCTAGGAATATTAGTGTCAATATTCCAAATAAGACTCTACATTAGTTGTTAGAAACAAATTAATACTTACTGAATACAGCATAGGCTGAAACTTCTGGGCACCTCTTCTCCTCTTTATTATTATCCTCTTTTCAATCTGGCTTTTATCTGTACCTTTCGATCCAAAACACTTTAAGAAGACTAACATGCTTCTCAAAGACTGACACCTTAATTGCGAATTCCAGTAGAAAATGTTATCTTTTTCTGTATATTGCAAAGACCTTGCTAGTCTCTCCCTTAGCTTTCATAGAAACAGTCTCTGGTGGCACTCCAACTTAATCTACTTCTGCTTATTAGTTATATTTGTTAGATGAGTAACATTAAAATGACATCTAACATCAGATAATTCCACTATACTGCCTTTCCTGCACCAAGGTGCAGCTGGTGGGATTTAAAAGGTCCCAAACTAAACCTCAAAATTTCCTGTCCCCTCAAATTCTTTTCCTTGTATTATTCATTGTGAACACATGCAGCTGCATTATTGGTTCCCTTGAGAGCAGAAACCAAGTCTTACCATTTTTCTCTTTTGTATTGATTTTATGTAATTAGTAATACATACTTAAAGCCAAGTATCATTAAAGTTGACTTTCTGAACCATTCGCCAAAGAATTATGCATAACTGGTTTCTCTTTCCCATGGCATGTTTATTTTGAAAATAAAAGCCTCAATATGTGTAATGCAAAATGTAATACAAGCCTTTAAGGTAAATTCTGTAACCAGAATAAAATAATAAATGTACTATATGCAGGTAGTGAAAATATAATGAAGAAAAAAATAAAAAAGTACTAAAGAAAAGTAATGAATACTGGGTAAAAATGTCATCTAAGAATAATATTTGTTTTTCTAATATATTTAATATTAGGTATTCAAGTACTTTTCTAGAGCAAGCAGCAAAATGAACTTTTAAATCTATGAAGGCTGTGTCAGAGGTAATCTATAAGTGTAATCCTTATAATCCCTGTAACAAGAAATAAAGTTACTTATTCATGGACTCTTCCTTTTGTATAATATGATATAAATGACAACCCTGAGGACATATCCTTTCAGTGTTTCTGCAGCAGAAACTGCTTAGCTTTTCCTGTGCTTCTGTGACTGTACTTTCCAGAGTGCAATACAAAACAGAGGGACAGATAACATTATTCGCAGCCAGGGCACCTTTCTACTTGATTGTATAAATTTACCAGGGTCATATTCGGATTTTAAAAATGAAAGATGAAAAACAGAATGGTAACAAGTCACAAGCTACTCTCCCTCTTGTCATTGAGTGTGATATGCAAATACACTTAAAATTTGACTAAGTGATGTGATACTGTGGCATCTTATAAGAAAGAGGATCTGGTCTTTGTACATAGTTCCCAGTAGAAAGTTTCAAAAAAGCTGTGGAATTTCCCGAGAAACAGGAGTGTCTGTGTTACAATTATGAGGTGACATAGGCCCCTAGGTAGCTTCAGGATGCAGGCTAGTCACTAGAAAGAACAACCGTATGTTTAGAGGAATAAACTGGTCAGGACAATTTTCTAGGAAAAGAGGAAGACTTGAGTTTAAGTTCAGTCATGTAGCTAATGATTTAATCAATCATGTCCATGTAATGAAACCTCATAAAAACTCTGTTCATCAATGCTCAGTGGAGCATCCTTGGTGAACAAACACTGATGTGCTGGGAAGGTGATATGCCCACATTTCACAAGGATGGCATGAAGTTCAGCATACTTTCCTTGCCCTAGACCTTGCCTTATGTGTCTACTTCCTGTTTGGCTGTTCCTGAGTTGTGTCCCTTATAATAAAACTGTAATTCCAAGTAGAGCACTTTCAGTGAGTTACGTGAGTCAATGTAGTAAATTATCAGCCTTGAGAGGATCATGGGAAGTCCTGAATTTGTAGCTGGCAAGGCAGAAGTGTGAGTAGCCTGGGAACCCCACCTGCAGCTGGTGTCCAAATTAATGGCATTCTTAGTGAGGACCTTGTCTTTTAATTTATAGGATCTGATGCCGACCCTGGGTAGTCAGTGTCAGAACTAAATGAAAGTGGAGGACACCCACCTGGTGCTACAGAATTAGTGTTGGAACACAGACACCAAAGGCAAAAGTGACCAAAAAAAAAAAAAGATTGACTGCACTTATCAAAATTTGAAACTTCTGTTTCCAAGGACACCACCGAGAAAGTGAAATGACAATCCAAGAACAGAGAAAATATTTGGAAATCATATATATGATAAGGGACTTGTATCTAGACTATATTGAGAACACTTAGAACTTAATAATAAAGTGATAAATAAGCCAAGTAAAAATAGCCAAAAGATGTGAACAAATATTACTCCAAAGAAATAAAAATGGGCAAAGAATCTGAAAAGGTGTTTTTCCAAAGATTATCAAATGGCCAATAAACAAATAAAAAGATGATGAACATCATTAGTCATCAGAGAACTGCAAATCAAAACCACAACAAGATACCACTTCACATCCATTAGGATGGCTATAACCAAAACAATATTAAGTGTTGGTGAGGATTTAGAGAAACTGAAACGCTCATATACTGCTGGTGGGAATGTAAAATAATACAGCCACCTTGGAAAACAGTCTGGCAGTTTCTCAAAAGGTTAAATATACTTAGCATACGACCCAGGAATTTCACCACACACCTAAGAAAAATGAATATATGTATCTATACCAAAAGTTGTACACAGATGTTTTTATCAACATTCAAAAAGTAGAAGCAACATCAGTCAAAAAGTAGAAGCAACCCAAATGTCCATCAACTGATGAAGGGATGAAAAATGTGGTATATCCATATAATGGACTATCATTAGACAACAAAAAGGAATGAAGTACTGATACAAGACACAATGTAAACAAACCTCGAAAACATTACGCCAAGTGAAAGAAGCCAGTCACAAAAGGCCACATATTATATTACAATTCCATTTACATGAATTTTTCAGAGTAGGTAAATTCATAGAAATAAAAAGTACATTAGTCTAAGGTTGTCAGAGGTTATGGGGAGGGAAGACTGGCAAGTGACTGCTAATGGGTAGGGGATTTCTACTGGGTGATGACAATGTTCTGAAATTAGCAGTGATGATTGCACAACTCTGAATATACTAGAAACCAATGCACTGGATACTTTAAAATAGTAAACATCATGATATGTGATTTATATTCTAAAGATCTATTATTGAAAATATAAAAATAAACTGGCTAAGTAAAATATATTTGGAAAGTTATTTAAATAACTTAAAATAACTCTGCTATTATCTATATCAGAATGGAGAACACCCATAGAATTGATTACATGAAAACAGTATTTAGCCGTATAATTTTTGTATTTGACTTTCAAAAGCAATTTGAGATACACACAGACATACACAGCAACTTAATTTCTTCTTTCTCCAACTGCCATCATCTCCTGCCTCAAAGCATAAGCTCCATTATTAGCGGTTTAGAAGGCAAATGGGCAGTGAGTGAGGCCAGAGCCTGGTCATCAGTTAATCTATTCCTGGATAATCAAGTGTTGTCAATCCAGATTAACAACAAAAAAGCACAGTTAATTCTCTATATGGGCCTAATCTACCTATCTAGTGCTCTTAAAGCACATCATACAACTAATGTTGTATTAAATCTGTATAAATTATTGAGAAGTATTGCAATACTATAATGTTAAAAGCATGGTCACATTTTAAATTGGCTGTATTTTATACACTGTCCATTTCTCTACTTTTAAAATTTATTTAGACTGCAAAATCGGGAAATGGTAGTAACACACATTATATAATCGCACTTCTTTTCGTTTCACAATCATCAGAACTTACAACATGTACAGTATCTTTTATCAGTACTAATATGTTATTTCCAAGGAATCTTTTTTCTTGAATTTACACATCTCAATATCTTTCCAAAGTCTCTTGATAATTTATTTGAAAATGCTACCTTTCATCCCAAGAAGTCACACATTTGCAGCTTATTCCTTTTTAAATGAAGTCAAAGCTGACATATCTATGCAAGAGTACGAGACAAATGTAAAGAGACAATACTACAAAAATGGGCCCAGGATACAGTTACTTGAATCCACTGATCAATGTGGTGCTATAAAAACTGATGAGGAAGGACTGTGGCAAAAATGACAGCATGCCAGTCTGAGAGGAGCTGCCAGATGGTTGCCATGTGGTATGAAACTAGTGGTACCAGATCTCATTCTTCTCAAAGATCCAGAAATCTGGCTTTTTATGTGAACTCTCAGGATTAAATGTTAACATAATTAATTTTCACCCCCTTCTCTGCTTGTTTCTATATTGTTCCAAAGGCTAAATTTTCAGTTTGGTCTTTCTACAACAGGTATCATGTTAACTAAGCTGGGTAGCGAATACATTTTAGTTTTGATGTATTTATTTTGCACAAAAACATTTTCAAGTTCATAGCAATACTGCAGATTAAAAAAAACCACAAACCACTTCGGGCTCTGATGCCATTCTGAATTTTTGTGCCTCTTAAACCTTTCCAATTAAGTATCTGAAGGGAATACACTGAACAGAACTTCCCCGCCAACTTGAGGGCAGAGTTTCCTGAGATAAACTTCAAGAAACTTACAGTTCTTTTTTTTAAACCAACACTTCTTACAAATTTTGGCTTCTACCCCGTAACTACTCATGTTTGTTTTAATACAAAAGCTGCTCTGTTGCTTCCCTCAATATAATTTACCATGTTTATTTCGTGGCTTCACATAATCCGTAGCACAAGGCTCCCTACCTCCAGGGCATAGGTCACCTGTTTGAGAAGAAGTCAGTTTTATCCACTAAAACATTTTTCTTCTCTTCTAGAAGCCAGAGGTCTTTCTTGGGATATGTAGCTTTTAAGGAGTAAATATACTCTTAAAGACTTTAATCTTAAGACTATAGTATTCTGTAAGAGCCTGCGGAATGAGGACGACTTAGTAAAAATAGCCATATTTGGTTCAACTCATCATCCAGTTTTAGAACCACTGCAAATGTTTTTAGATTAATACACGACATTTGCTTTCGTTTTCCCCTGACGCGGCGCGTCCCTTCCACCAGTCTAGCATCCCCACAGACTGCAGGACCGACCTTTCTCCTCCGCCTCGTGATTCCCTCTGTGATAAATCCGCCTTGTGTTCCCACAAAGGTCCTTCTTCCAAACCCAGGTCCCGGGCGACGCCTCTCCGCGCAGAAGCCGCGGGAGGAGGAGGAGAAAGAGGAGGAGTAAAGCAGGCCCTCGCGACGCCGGCCCGTGCGGAGCGATGCCGACCAGCGGGAGCGGTCCCGGCTTCGGAAAGGGCCCCCCCTCCGGAAGGGTCCGGCCGGGCCTAGCGAGGATGCGCCTACCGCGATGCTGGTTCCGTTACCGAGGCGGGCAGGCGAGGAGGCGGGGCGGGGGAGCGAGGGTTTCGCGGCGTTTGCCCAGCCTCAGCCCCGGGCATGCCGGGTGAGAGACATGGAGGACTGCTCAGACCTTGCGCGTCCCTGGGGCCGCTGAGACCGCACAAAAGGCTCGCAGCCGGCCTCCCGCAGTGTCCTCACCTGTGGCTGGCAGCCGACCCCCCCGGACCTGCAGCGCCGCCAGGAGAAGTCCTGCGCAGCGCTCGGAAACGACAGGAGACAACAGCCCGATGGGCAGCGACAGCGACAGCGCCACTGCCGCCGGGGCTTCCACGTCGGTCCCCGGGAAAGAGCCCCGCCCCTCTCCTTTTTGCCCCGCCTCCGCCCCAGGAGGGCGAGGATCCCGGATGTTACCTCCTTCGGCGCTCTGGATCCCCGCCCTTTCTTCTCAGGCCCCAGCCCTTCCGAATCCGCTACGGGTCCTGCAAGGCCTGGGAAGAGTTTCGATGTCTCTAGGGTGGCTAGAGCGTCCTCCCGCGCTCCGCCGCGCTGCAGGTGACGGCGCCCGGAGGCTGTCGGGAAGTAGGCGGGGTGACGCGGGGTTGACGAGCTCGGCGGCGGGTTTGCTGAGATCTGTGGCCGGCGGCAGCTGGTGCGGGGGCGGCCGAGAGCGAGAGGTGGATCGGGGCGGTGTGTGGCCGGGGCCATGACGGGCAATGCCGGGGAGTGGTGCCTCATGGAAAGCGACCCCGGGGTCTTCACCGAGCTCATTAAAGGATTCGGTGAGAACCGAGGGGACCGTCCTGGGCCTGGGGTCACGGGAGGAGGCCCAAGCTGGGCATGGAGTGGTTCCCTGCGGCCACCGCCGCCCCGCATCTGAAGAGGGTGACTTCAGGAACCTGGAGTCGGGGTGGGGGAAATGCAGGTCTTCTGCCCCTGCCCTCAGCTCGGGCAGTCGCGTCTCCACGGTAGTTTGAAGAGCCACACCACGAGGGCAAGGATTGTGTCTGTCTTTGCCTGCGGTATTCTCAGGACCTGGCACCCGGGTCCTGTAATTGACTGGGGTGCCCGCTCTCCAAGCCCCTAAGCACATACTGTCCTTTCCCACTGCCCCTGCTCTGCGGGGCGCACCGTCTCCCGGGCTGCTGCGGTCGGGTGCGTTGCTCAGGCCGTCAGTCCTGCAGAGCCACCCTGGGGTGTGCCTTCTCAAGGATGGGGTGTCTGCGGCCCAAGCCGCCCGGGAGCTCGAGATTCTGCTTCCTGAAAGCAGAACGCCCTGATGTGCGAATAGCTCTTCGGGACGTCCAGACACGCGCCCGCGTGGGCCAGAAAGGCCCCTTCGCTGGTTCCGATCTCTGCTCGTTTCTGGCTTCCCGTGAAGTGAGTTTTCCCGAGCTGGTGTTCTAGAATGGAGGCCACATGCTTTCCTCACAGTTTCTCTCTGGCTGTATTTAGTGCCTTCTGTCCTAAATCAACACATTTGACTTTTTATCCTTCCCTATTTTGTTCCCAGTCTTTTCTTTTAACAGCATGTTTTTGCTTTTTTGTTTGTTTGTTTCGTTTTGTTTTTGAGACGGAGTCTCACTCTGTCGCCCAGGCTGGAGTGCAGTGGTGTGATCTCGGCTCACTGCAACCTCCGCCTCCCGGTTTAAGCGGTTTAAGCGATTGTCCCGCCTTAGCCTCCCGAGTAGCTGGGATTACAGGCGCCCGCCACCGCGCCCGGCTAATTTTTGTATTTTTAGTAGAGACGGGGTTTCACCATGTTGGCCAGGATGGTCGCGATCTTCTGACCTCGTGATCTGCCTGCCTCGGCCTCCCGGAGTGTTGGGATTACAGGCTCACGTGAGCCACTTGCCTGGCCGGACAGTACGTTTTTATCTGTGCATTTCCCAAGTACTATTGATTCTATGATGTTAAAACTTGTACGCAGGATGACAAACGTTGATGTAGATGTTGCCTATTGTACATAGCTTAATATTTGGAATGTCATTTACCAAGCATATGTTGTCCATCTTCTATATCTCAGGCACAGTGGTAAGGATTGGGAAATTTTCATGTGAATAAACCATAACTGCTGTTTCGAAGAATTGACAAACTACAATATGGTGTGTTAATTGCCATGTTCGAGTATGTGCAAAATGTTGTAAGTACACAGGTCGTGGAGGAGCCCAGGCAGAAGGAAAAGCATAAACAGTAGTGATGGGCCTAGCGAACAGCTAGCAAAGTGACTAGAACATAATGTAACAGACTGAAGGAATATTTATTTGGATCTGAAGCTAAAAAGATAAACTGAGGCCAGATTGTATGCCATATTGTATGGTTTGAATTGCCCTGTAGTCACTGGGGATTTACCAATCAAATATATTTTAATGCTGAAATGACCTTACTTTCATAATTAATATTTACTGTGCTTGTGGTGTGCAGGGCAGATTGGAGTACAGTAAGAGAAGCTAGGCATCTCTTAAAATGGTTGGAATCTGAGATGATTGGCTAAACTAGTGCGTTAGGAAGGAAGAGTTAGATTCAGTAAGTTTGCTGTATTTAAAGCAACAGTTGCATGTGGAAATGTCTGCTCTTCATTCCTTTGGGAGCGGAAATACATCCATAACATGCTAAATTAAAAAAGGAGTTATCAGGGCTGCCAACCTTACAGTAGAGGTTGAGTGGTAGTATATTACTCCTACATAAGAGGAAAAAAAAATCAACAGACAGCTGACTAGACTGGGAAAAAGAGACAAAAATTATTTCATGGTTTCTAGGCTGGGTGGCTCATGAAACACAATTATAAGTGAAGAGCAGGCTTGATGGACAAGAAAATGGATTCAGATTTGGACAGACACTGAGTTTGAGATGTCTGCAGATTTAGCCATACCTTCAAAACCTTAACAATATGTTAAAGTTAACTTTCAGAAATGTACTAGGTAAGTTTGTTTACTGCTTCAATTTCATATATGCAGAAAACTTGGAATTGGAAATCATGTATGAAGGAATGATGTATAAATTAATCTTCTGTACATGCACATATGAAAAAGCAATAGCTGTTAAATTGGCTTCATTAGCAGAAGAACTTTCAAAAAGTTAAATGATGATAGTTTTATGTCATCAGATGTTTCAGAGACAGTTTATTCCAATTATTTCCATAATTTTCATTTTTTTCACCCAATTTATAGAATAAAACGCTTTTGGCAGTTGATTCTTTCAAAAGTGAAATATCTGTATTGTGAATGCTGTCATTAATTCATTTCAAAAGTTCCATTATTGAAAGGGAAATTAATTGTGAATACAGTAAGTATGTAAGTACAAATTTTGGTGGAATATAATATCATTAAATTAAGAAACTGGTGGTGTGGAACTGTACTTTTAATTGGTATGGTCCATACAGAATACATATGTGTGCCCAAACAAACTGTGCTGCTCTATTAATAAAAACAGAAGCTCTAAACATTTGCTTCCAGCCAGGATAGAGTAATGGGGACTGGATTCACTTTTCTTGCAACAAACCAATAACCCCAGCTTTCATTTTATTACAAGAAACTAGAAAACGAGAGCACTCTAAACCTAAAGTAAGCAGATGACAGGGAGTAATAAAGATCAGAGCTGAAATTAGTGGAACAGAAAAGAAAAAAAACTAAGAGCTGTTTTTTTGTGAAGATCAATAGAATCACTCTAGCAAGACTGATCAGAAAAAAAAGAGATGTTCCTGTATTTCAGTATAGGAATAAGAGAGGTGACATCACTAAAGATTCTACAGATGCCCTCTCTACTAAAAAATACAAAAAATAGCCGGGCATGCTGGCTCGCGCCTGTAGTCCCAGCTACTCGGGAGGTTGAGGCGGAAGAATCGCTTGAACCCAGGAGGCGGAGGTTGCAGTGAGCTGAGATTGTACCACTGCACTCCAGCCTGGCGATAGAGCAAGACTCCGTCTCAAAAAAAAAAAAAAAAGATTCTACAGGTGTTATAAAGATAATAATATTATGGGCAACTTTATGCCAATAAATTTGACAATTTAGAATGAAATCTACAAATTTCTTTAAAGACACAAATTACCAAAGCTCACTTAAGAAATGGATAACCAGTATATGCCCTGTATTTATTAAAGAAATGGAAATTGTAGTTTAAAATTTTCCCACAAAGAAATTCTCACCAAGGTGACCTCACTGGTAAATTCTATCAATTATATAATACCATAAATAATACCAATTCTACGCAAACTCTCCAAAATAATTGGAGAGGAAGGAATGCTTCCCAATTCATTCTCTGAGGACCAGCGTTATCCTGACACCAAAATCAGACAAAGATATTACCAGAAAAAATTACAGACCTATATCCATCATTAACTTAAATGTACAAATTTTAAACCACTTTAGCAAATTGAATTTAATAATTCATTAAGAGAACAATACATCATGACTAAGTGGAATTTATCCCAGGAATTTAGGATTGGTTTAACATTCAAAAATCAATGTAATGCACCATATTAATAAGCCAAAAAACAAGAAAAACGTGATCATGTCAATAGATGCAAAAGGCATTTAACAAAATCTAACATTTATTAAGAATTACAAAGTGTTAGATTTTATCCTTCTTCCCAGCAAATAAGTTGGCTTGACAGTTTCATAGACGTTAGCAGACAACTTTTGGTTTAGAGATAAGGGTTGTATTACTCATAGCATAGTAGGCAGCAGGGGATTCATTTTCACATTGGTTCCCTTTTCCTTTGAGTTCATGAGGTTGGAGGTGGACCCTGGTGGATGCTGAACACATAGGCCGTATTATAGCTGAGGAACTCTAAACTAGAGAATTAATGTTACGGTGGGGCTGCTAGCAAACCTGCTCAACTTTTGCCTTTAGGGACACATTATCTTTATTATCTTGGACAGCAAATAGTCTTCCCTCTGCCTTGGAGAAAGACACTATTTCTGTCTTCCAAGCCTGTTTACTATATGAACATCCTTGAACAGGTGGTCCAGAGCAAAGCTGTAATTCCTTGCAGAAGATGTACAGAAATAAGAGAAACCTATTGAGAAAATTCTTACAACAATATTCACCCTTCCTTTCTACACTAAATAGCCATTCCCGCAGCCATTCTGCTCAATGTGACCTGAGCAACAGGGTTGGTATTTGTCTCTTTATATTGTTTACAGTAAAAAACCAGATGGCTTTCTTGGATTTTTGTATTGACATTTCCTCTTGGCTCAAAGGGTTAATCCAGGGACAGCAGGATGTATTAGAGATTTTGCAGACTCCACCTTGTTATGCAAGGAGAAGAGTAATTCCGTCATCTATGACAACTCTGACCCATGAGTTAGGGCAGATTTGAATGACTTTTGGGTCCAACGTGGTATTTCCTTAACATGAAGGTCTATTACGACTGCTCCTAAGGTACATTTCACCTTGTTTTGAAGAGAGAGAGAGTAATGCCTGGCTTTCACACAAGAAATCTTGGGATGCACATGGTGCCCCTGGAAGCAAGTGCTGCTTACAATTGTTACAGCCCCCAAAATGAGACCAGCTAAGTTTAGGGGTACAAGGTAACAGTGCCTGTGATTTAGGGCTCCCACTTTAGTTAAAATAATTGGGTCTAGTCCTTGTTTAAGGAGAGACTACCTGAGGGCTGTCAATCCAGTTTTTCCTATTTGGTCACATCATCAGCCAAATGGAATTTATCTGTACCATGGAATGACTGAGAGTGGGGTTGTGAAAGACATCTGGGAGTGTTTTTTGCAGGGTGCAGAAGCTGGAGTCATTCTTGGAGCTTCTGATAGACTTATCGGTAGGAGTAGGGGAATGACAAATTGTCAAAACCGTCTGTTGGAAGATAGCATTCTGCATACCTAGCAGTTAAATTTCACATACTGACAACAGTTTGGGAGGGCTCCACGAGTGTTTTTCTTGGGGCTCCAGGCTGATTTTTAAGACAGTTATTTTTGAAATTGGTTTCTGAATTGGAACTACTTTATACGACTCATCAGTATAATACAGATGTTAATAAATAAGTATTTCAAAGCATTTTACTGTTAGCACCCCCTGTCACTTTGGAACAGTGTTCTAGTTTAGATGACAAATGATATGATCATTTGTTTTGAAGACCCAGTTCACTTATCCATGACAGTTTTTTTTTTATCCCGTGCAGGTAGTAATGATCTCTCTTACTTCCAAACTTCCAGAACATGTTCTATGTAGGCTTCATATGTAATTTACGCACGCTGTGCAGTTTTTGCATTGTATATGGTTGTCTCCTACCAGATGGTGACATTTTTAAGTATTGTGACAATAGTTTATTAATTTCCATCCTTGCCAGGGCCTAGTACCATGCTTGGCACACAAAAGGTACTTGGCAAATACCGTTTTTAAAATCTTTCCCCCTCCTCAACTTTTTATTTAATATATAATATCTGGGGAGTCTGTGTTAAGTGATTTTTGTGTGTAGTTTTTGATACAATTATATACCTCACAGGAATTTTGTGACTTAGTTGAAGCAGGTATACATGAGGAAAGTGAGGCTCAAATAAATTGTATTCTTTCTCAAGGTTAAGAACTTTACGACAGTTCTGGGATCAGAACGTAGGTCTCTGGAATCATCACTTATTTTTCTTTCCGTTACACCATGCTGTGTTAGATATTTACTATATATAAGGAGATAGATGCTAAATTGAGTACTCTGTTTTCCTTGCGTGAAGAGATGTGTTTGTGTTTAATGTGAGATTATTTAAACAGTGTCACTACTTGAAATTCTACCTGGGCAGAAGGCTTTGAGGCACTTTTATTCAGTGTACTTTTTCTTTTTGTTGTGGTATAATATGTAGAACGTTTTAATGTTTGGCCTGTTTTTTGATTGCCAATCAAATTAACCAGTGTTAACAATTGACTGAGTTCCCATAGAAGTAACCAGTGTTAACAGTTGCATTAACATTCTCCCATGCCCTTCCTGACACTGATAGAAACATAAGTTTACATTTACATGTTTTTTTTCCTAATTTGATATATGTGAAAGTCTATTATTATTAATTTTTTTCCAGATATTCAGATTTTTTTCTGGTTCTCCTCCACTACAAACCATGTAGTAACTTTGTTTGTACATATATGTTTAATACCAGAGTGGGCACTTAAGAGATATTTGCTGAATGGAGCAAACTGAGGCACAGAATGGCATGAACGCCCAGTCACATTGTTAGTTTACTCAACTGGTTTTTCTTTTTTAACCACTTTTTTTTTTTAAGTAGGTAGTCTAAAGGCTTCTCTAGCTTTCGCTTGAAAATAATCTGAAAAATCAGAAGTGCCCAGACTTTGGAACCTGATGTGGGTTTTAATTAGTTTTCTGGCACATACTAGCTGTAGCGAATGAATATAGGCAAGTTGATTAATATCCAAAAACTATTGCATTAAATTCTTACCTTGCAGAGATTAGAGAAAATACATTTAAAGCACTTTACGTAGAGGACATAAAATACTTTGGTAAATATGGTTGTTTTTTGGATTGTGATTAATACTGACTAACGGTGGATCCTTAAAGGGTGCCAGGCACTGAATTAAATGTATCTCCTACATTATCTCATTAATTCCTCAAAACAGCTCTATGAGTGTGAGGAATGGAGAGGTTCAATGGTTATATTGCTGTTAAATGTAGGAGCCAAGATTCAAACTCTGGCAGTTTGGAGGCCAAGCTCTTAACCACTACCTGATTACTACAGTACACTAGAGCAGAGTTTCTCAACCTTGGCACTGTTGATATTTTGGGCCAGGTATTCCTTTGTTTCAGAGCTTGTCCTGTGCAACGTAGGGTATCTATCAGCATCCTTGGCCTCTACCCGATAATGCTAGCAGCAACCCCCTTAACCTTCACAACAGTGACAATAATGACAATAAAAAAAGTCTGTCATTGCCAAATGTTCCCTGGGGGGCAAAATCACCTAGTTGAGAACCACTGTCCTAGAAGAATATTTGGGAGGGAGAAGGAGATGTGACTCTGAAGTAGTTGAAAATATACAGTTGGAATTTAGGATAAGGATCAGAACTAAAGATGTGATTTTAAAGTTACTGTTAAGTGGTAGTTATTTAGTTTCTCAAAAAAAACCTGTACAGTAAGGAAACAAAAATACAGGGCTAAAGGCAGAGCTGGAGAAATAGAAGAGTTGAGTGAAAGGAGTGGATAGAGGAGCCAGAGATTGAGAGAGACAGAAGGAACAGTCACAGAGTGGTGATTCAATGAAAATATTGAAACTCTTTAAATTATAAATATACTACTATTGTAAATAATTGGGATCTATTAAAGGAAGTAATGAGATTTGACTGTGAGCTTTGTTAGTTTTACCATTTTGTTTTGTCATGTCTTGCATTTCCTTTAGTTAATATTTTATTTCATATTGAAGGAAAAAATGAATTATTCTATTTTCTAAAGAAAATAATTTATTATTTCAGGTTGCCGAGGAGCCCAAGTTGAAGAAATATGGAGTTTAGAGCCTGAGAATTTTGAAAAATTAAAGTAAGTTTAATTTTAGTTGTGTTAGTAATAATGTTTATACTTTAGCAAACTTAAAGGATATTCACGTTTTTTTGTTTATTTTACTTGGATTACTCTAGGCTGAATACATTATGTCCTTTAAGTCTCTTTAATCCTGTGAGATAGATATTATTACTCTCATTTTATAACCAATAACCTGAGGCTGATAGGTAACCTGCAAGAGAGTCAAACCTAAGTCTCTGTAATTCCATATCCACAAAGTACTGGTTGGTTGATTTTACAAAATTCACTTATGTATCAATAGTGTTAGAACATGGAACACATTTTCACATAAAAAGCAAGAATAATAGGTCAATGTACAAAAGCATATTTAATAGATAATGTATATTTATAGTAATCCAGAACTCGCCTATACACCATCACACTGCTTTTGGGAAAGTTATAGTTCAAGTTTCAAATGTTGATGCCAGAAACAACTCTTCTCCTTCCCTCATCTTTCTGGCCAGAATCACCTCTCTGAGCTTCTCCTTACCCCTGACCACCATGCCCTCAGATATTGACCCCGTGTCTTCAAATGGAGGGCTAGAGGAAATTTCACTGGTGGGAGACTTGGAGTCTTGGAATGGGGTCAAGGAATAATCTCAAAAGGGAAAATAGGGACTTAGGGATATGCCAACTGTTGCTAGTAGTAAGAAGGAGATATGTAGTTTGCACCTTCCTCTTTCTGGTAAAAAGAGCAATCACTTTAGATGAAATGAGATCATTTGTGGCTAAGATCAGGGAAGGTTTATTAAAAATGCATCATTTCAACTGTCTTTAAAAAGATAGGAGCCAGGCATGGTGTCATATGCCTGTTGTTATAGCTACTCGGGCAACATAGTGAGACCCTGTGTCTAAAATAAAATAACGTTGAATCAAATAAAAGGATAGGAAAGTTTGTTTTATTTTTTTGAAACAGAGTCTCACTCTGTTGCCTAGGCTGGAGTGCCGTGGTGCGATGTTGGCTCACTGCAACCTCTGCCTCTCGGGTTCAAGTGATTCTTCTGCTTCAGCCTCCCAAGTAGCTGGGATTACAGGCACAGATCGCCATCCTGTCCAGTTTTTTGTTTTGTTTTGTTTTTGTTTTTTTTAGTAGAGCCATGGTTTCACTATGTTGTCCAGGCTGGTCTCCAACTCCTGGCCTCAAGTAATCTGCCTGCTTTGGCCTCCCAAAGTGCTGGAATTACAGATGTGAGCCACCATGCCCAGCTCTGAGGATAGGAAACGTTTTTTTGTGGAGTGGGAAGCAGTTGTGATAGATAGACTAGAAGGAATTTTAAAGTAGTGATTTAATATTTTGTGCTCAAAAACAGTTCCTTAGGAAAGTGGATGATTTCATTATGTGTGAGATGATAGCATCCATTCATATTGCAATATGAGGATTGTTCATGAATCCAATAATATATTAAGGTTACTTCCTATATTTAATACAGGTAATATATGCTATCAGCCATTTATCTGTAAACATCTTACATGAGCTTTATTTATATATTTTGGAGTTCAGCCAGCTTCTAGTTTTGCTATATTCTTATTTTTTAAGTGAGGTGATATGAGGTAGAGATGAATAGTCTACAGATTTGAGAATAAACCTTTCACTATAATTTTATTTTAACTGATATAATCTTAAGTTGTATTAGCGTCTTCTAAGGCAACAGCCTGGTGACTATGAGTGGCAATAGCGATCTTTTAAACATTTCTCAGATTTAATTAATTTACATCATTTGCATTCTATTTGTTAAATAACTGACTAAAGTGTATTATAAAAGAAGCAGGTTTGATGTCACTAATTTGTATTTTATTTTGTAGGCCAGTTCATGGGTTAATTTTTCTTTTCAAGTGGCAGCCAGGAGAAGAACCAGCAGGCTCTGTGGTTCAGGACTCCCGACTTGACACGATATTTTTTGCTAAGCAGGTATGGTCCTTGGATACTCTGAAAAGTCTCAAGAGCAGCCCTTTTTGTAAACAGGACTCTAGTCTACTGTTATTTGCTTCTAGTGCAGTAGTCCTCAAATGCTTACACTCTGAAAATTATTGACATTCCCACTTACACTCTTAAAAGTTACTGACAGCCTGAAAGATCTTTTGTTTCTGGGATTATCTATCAATGTTTGCCCTATTAGACATTAAAACTGAAACATTTAATAATATTTAGGCCAGATGTGGTGGTTTATACCTGTAATCCCAGCACTTTGGGAGGCCAAGGCAGGAGGATCCCTTGAGCCCAGGAATTTTTTTTTTTTTTTTTTTTTGGGACAGTCTTGCTCTGTTGCCCAGGCTGGAGTGCAATGGTGGGAGGCTCACTGCAACCTCCGCCTCCCAGGTTCAAGCGATTCTCCTGCCTCAGCCTCCCAAGTAGCTGGGATTACAGGCACTTGCTACCACACCCAGCTAATTTTTATATTTTTAGTAGAGGCAGGGTTTCACCGTGTTGGCCAGGCTGGTCTTGAACTCCTGACCTCCAGTGATCTGCCTGCCTCAGGCTCCCAAAGTGCTGAGATTACAGGCATGAGCCACTGTGCCTGGCTGAGCCCAGGAATTTGACACTAGCCTGGGCAGCATGAGGAGACCCGGCTCTATGAAACAAAAACAAGGCTGGGCGTGGTGGCTCATGTCTGTAATTCCGAGCACTCTGGGAGGCTGAGGCAGGTAGATTATGAGGTTAAGAGATCTAGACCATTCTGGCCAACATGGTGAAACCTCATTTCTACTAAAAATACAATAATTAGCTGGGTGTAGTGGCAAGCGCCTATAGTCCCAGCTACTCGGGAGACTGAGGAAGGAGAATTGCTTGAACCCAGGAGGCAGAGGTTGCAGCTAGCCGAGATGGCGCCACTGCAGTCCAGCCTGGCGACAGAGTGAGACTCTGTCTCAAAACAAAACAAAACAAAAAAAGAAATTAGCTGACCATGGTGGTGGCATGCCTGTGGTCCCAGCTACTGGGGAAACTTAGGTGGGAGGACTGCACGAACCCAGGCTATGAAGGCTGCAGTGAGATATGTTCGCACCGCTGTGTATTCCAGCCTGGGAGACAGAGCTTGACCCTGTCTCAAAAAAATAAAAAGAAAAAAAGATTATTGATAGGTTTAAAAGTAATAAATAATAAACTTGTTACATGTTAACATAAATAACATTTTTTAATGAAAAATAACTATAGTTACCAAAAAATTAGCTAGAAGGTTGCATTGTTTTACATTTTTGCAAATCTTTTGAATGTCTGCCTTAATAGCACAGCTGGATTCTCCTATCTGCTTCTTCATTCAGTCTGTTGTGGTGTTTTTGTTTTGTTCCGCTTTTGGTTGAAATATATGAAAAAAGTTCAGTCTCACACATATGTGTAGTTGGAAAAGGAGAAGTATTATCTTTTTCAGGTAAATATGATATTTTTTGACAACATATCAAAACTTTAAAAGCACTGCTTTCTTTCTCAAAGGTTAGTTGTAATGTGAAATTTGTACTTTGTTATGGTAAAATCCTTGGATTATCTTGCCCTTCAATGAATTGCCCTTCAATGAATCTTTTATTCCTGCATGATTTTGTAACATTGTTTACTGATTTATGAATATCTTCTAAGTGTTGATGCATTAGATATGATATCATCTATATTATCAGAGAAGTTACCCATAGCAAACCTTTTAAGCTCACAGTGGCAGATCTAAGTTTTACAAAATTCTAATTTTTAACTTTTCACTTGAAAATTGAAATTTTATCAACAACAACAAATACCATTAGGTGTTTGTTCACAAAGCAACAGGCTGGTTTAACTCATTTTTAAGAAAATATCTGCCATATATCCTTGTCTGGAAAACCACACTTGTCTCTCATATGTACTTTCAAGCAAAAATGATGTTCCAAGGAAAAAAGCTACCAATTTAGCGTACAAATCACTTGCCGAAGTACTTTCTTCAAGATAACTAGCATATCTCAGTATATGACAGTAGTTCTTTATTTGTACTTCCTGTTTCATTCCACAGGAATGAATATTAAAGACTTGTACTCCAAGGTCAAAATTTGATCAAAATAACTTTTACTGCTTATCAAAGATAATTTTTAGTAAAACTTGCTTTTTGTTTTGTTTCTTTTTTTAAACTCTTATGTATGTCAGTGAAATAGTTTCATGCCACTGCCTAGATTCATGCTAAAATACTAGCAGTTTTACACACTGTTGCTTTTGTGCCAGCAGGGCAGATGGAAAAGAAGAGGAAAAGGCAAAAACTGTCTTAGAATTATAGTGGAAACCATTTTGAGCTCACAAACCCCTTGAAGAGGGTCTTAGAGATTCTTAGAGATCCTTAGATAATACCTTCATTGCATTTGTTTGAAAATTGCACTTATTTCTGAGACCCAAAAAGTTACTTAGAATAATCTGATTAACCTTTAGAAAGGTGGGGAAATAAAACTGTATTCTCATTACTGCCTTTGAGATAAAGCCTTTGCTACTCAGTGACTTGTTTTCCTTTTTCTTTTATTTATTGCTGCTTTCTATTTTCCTCTAACTTTTTTGAATTGAGCATTCTTACAGAAATTAGAACTTCTTGCTTTTACTTTAAGGAAAATAGGAATTTTTAATTGTGTAGTTAAAAATGTATAAGTTTTTTAATAGCAGAACTTAACATTACAGAAATATAAATACAGTCATGAAAGTGAATATCCTTGTAATCCCACACCCTTTTCCACTAACCTTTTAGCAGTTTGACTTGTCCATTTAATCAACAAGTAATCATTGAGCACCTACTTTGCCAGGCATTGTTTTAGATACTAGGTATGTAATAGTTAACAAGAGAGGCATGTTCAACAACTATAATAATGTTATTAATGCAAGCAGTAACCAATATTTGCTCTTGTTGTATGCCAGATATTGTAATTTAGATATATTTAATCTTTGCAACAACCCTGTCAGGTGGTTATCTTCATTTCACAGATGAAGAAATTGAGGCCTAGAAAAAGTATTTGCCTGAGATCACACAGATAATATGTAGTGGATGCAGAACTTAAGTTCAAGTATAAAACCCAGGTTTGTGATTCCATAGGTCATACTTCCTTCCACATTATTTTCTATTCATATGCTAGCATATTTTCCTTACAATTTTGTTTGCTAAAATTGGATTCTTATGCAGAATATTTTGTTTTTTTTCACTTAGTAGTGAAAGTTTGACTTTGTTTCATTTCAGCACACGTAATAAATATTAGTTAACATTTATTGAAGGCATACTAAGTAGTTTTTTTAGTACTTTTATATATATTTAAAATTTAAATATATATTATAAATTTATATATAAATTTAGTAATTATTGCTTATATATTGTATAAACATATGCATTGTTATATTTAAATATATTTAATATTTAAAATTATTAATCTGATTCCCTACAACAGTTATCTGGTTTGGTAGGTTCCTCATCATTTTACCGATGTGGAAACAGTCCTAGAGAGGATAAGAAACTTGATCATGTTACGTAGCTAGTCAGTGGCAGAGCTGGTGTGCAAACCCAGGCACTGTGGCTCTGAAGTCTGTACTGTCGACCTTATCACAGCACTGCCTCCGTTAGTGTTCCAGGTATAAATATCCTATAATTTAAGTAATTAATCTTTGGTAGTCAACATTTTGAGTTTCTAATTGTTTCTCTAAACAATCTGGTTGGGCACGGTGGCTCATGTTTGTAATCCTAGCACTTTGGAAGGCTGAGGTAGGAGGACTGCTTGAGCCCAGGAGGTTGAAGCTGTACTGAGCTATGGTCTTGCCACTGCTCTCCAGCCTGGACAGCAGAGCAAGACCTGTCTCAAAAATAAAACAAACAAAAAACCCAAATAGTCCATTTATTTAATATTTGTGTACTTATGTATCATTATACGTATAGTAACTGTAATTTTAAATCCACAGTTGTTTGTGAATTTTAAGATCTAGGTAGTAGAGAAAAGCTAGGGGACAGATAAGTTTAAAAGTCTGACAAGGAGTCAGCTTCTCCCCATAGAACCCGGGAGTAGGAGACTCAGAATCGAATCTCTTCTCCCTTCTTCCTCCTGTGAGATTTTTTTGATCTTCAGCTACATTTTCGGCTTTGTGAGAAACCTTATCATCAAACACAATGGCCAGCAACGTTACCAACAAGACAGATCCTCGCTCCATGAACTCCCGTGTGTTCATCGGGAATCTCAACACTCTCGTGGTCAAGAAATCTGATGTGGAGGCAATCTTTTCGAAGTATGGCAAAATTGTGGGCTGCTCTGTTCATAAGGGCTTTGCCTTCGTTCAATATGTTAATGAGAGAAATGCCCGGGCTGCTGTAGCAGGAGAGGATGGCAGAATGATTGCTGGCCAGGTTTTAGACATTAACCTGGCTGCAGAGCCAAAAGTGAACCGAGGAAAAGCAGGTGTGAAACGATCTGCAGCGGAGATGTACGGCTCCTCTTTTGACTTGGACTATGACTTTCAACGGGATTATTATGATAGGATGTACAGTTATCCAGCACGTGTACCTCCTCCTCCTCCTATTGCTCGGGCTGTAGTGCCCTCGAAACGTCAGCGTGTATCAGGAAACACCTCACGAAGGGGCAAAAGTGGCTTCAATTCTAAAAGTGGACAGCGGGGGATCTTCCAAGTCTGGAAAGTTGAAAGGAGATGACCTTCAGGCCATTAAGAAGGAGCTGACCCAGATTAAACAAAAAGTGGATTCTCTACTGGAAAACCTGGAAAAAATTGAAAAGGAACAGAGCAAACAAGCAGTAGAGATGAAGAATGATAAGTCAGAAGAGGAGCAGAGCAGCAGCTCCGTGAAGAAAGATGAGACTAATGTGAAGATGGAGTCTGAGGGGGGTGCAGATGACTCTGCTGAGGAGGGGGACCTACTGGATGATGATGATAATGAAGATCGGGGGGGATGACCAGCTGGAGTTGATCAAGGATGATGAAAAAGAGGCTGAGGAAGGAGAGGATGACAGAGACAGCGCCAATGGCGAGGATGACTCTTAAGCACATAGTGGGGTTTAGAAATCTTATCCCATTATTTCTTTACCTAGGTGCTTGTCTAAGATCAAATTTTTCACCAGATCCTCTCCCCTAGTATCTTCAGCACATGCTCACTGTTCTCCCCATCCTTGTCCTTCCTATGTTCATTAATTCATATTTCCCTGCGCCTAGTCCCATTTTCACTTCCTTTGACGCTCCTAGTAGTTTTGTTAAGTCTTACCCTGTAATTTTTGCTTTTAATTTTGATACCTCTTTATGACTTAACAATAAAAAGGATGTATGGTTTTTATCAACTGTCTCCAAAATAATCTCTTGTTACGAAGGGAGTACAGTTCTTTTCATTCATACATATGTTCAGTAGTTGCTTCCCTAACTGCAAAGGCAATCTCATTTAGTTCAATAGCTCCTGAAAGCAGCTTTGAGTTAGAAGTATGTGTTACACCCCAACATTAGTGTGCTGTGTGGGGCAGTTCAACAGAAATGTAACGATGTATTTTTGTGAATGAGAGTTGGCATGTCAAATGCATCCTCTAGAAAAATAGTGTTATAGTCTTAAGATTTGTTTTCTAAAGTTGATACTGTGGGTTATTTTTGTGAACAGCCTGATGTTTGGGACCTTTTTTCTTCAAAATAAACAAGTCCTTATTAAACCAGGAATTTGGAGAAAAATAAAAAAAAAAAAAAAAAAAGTCTGACAAGGTGATTTTTCTCCCTTTTAAAAATGTTTTTGTTTTTTCAAAGTATGTAAGCGTATATGCTACTATAAAAATTTGAACATTATAGAGCAGACGCTATAGAAAATAAAAGTGTCTTATAATCTCTACTTTAGATATAACCATTGAAAACAATTTATATTTTTACAGATTTTTTCCATGTATGTTGGTGTATATTTGTGTTAGGTTATTCTTGCATCGCTATAAAGAAATACTTGAGACTGGATAATTTATAAAGAAAAGGTTTAATTGACCCACAGTTCTGCACTGCAGGCTTTATAGGAAGCCTGGTGCTGGTCTCTGCTCGGCTTCTTGGGAGGCCTCAGGAAGCTTTTACTCATGGTGGTAGGCAAAGCAGGAACAGACATCTCACATGGCTGAGCTGGAGTGAGAGAGAAGAGAGAGTGGGGGACACACTTTTAAATGACCAGATTTTGTGTGAACTCAGAGTAAGAGCTCACTTAACACCAAGGGGATGGATCAAGCCATTCATAAGGGATCCACCCCCATGATCCAAACACCTCCCACCAGGCCTCACCTCCAGCACTAGGGATTACATGTCAACATGAGGTTCGGTCAGGGACAGATTTACAACCTGTATCAGTATTTAATTGTGTTTCTTCCACACTAAACTGTAAACCTGGGAGTTACGGATTTCATTTTTATATTCAGTCCCTGGGACATAGTGGGTATCCAATAAATGCAGATGAACTAAACTGTTCATCTCTAAGAATATTAAAGAGTGCTAGAATTTACTAACGCTAAGATACTAGTGATGTCTGATTTATAGAGGCCTAGCTATTTTAAGATATAAGAAAGTACTCTATAAAGAAAGAGAAAAATGATAGTAGAGTATGAATTTGTAATTTCTGGAGTCCCTTCATATTTTTTAGTTCTGTGTTACAGTTCTCTGTTCGATATTTTATTTGTATTATTCCAGTTGTGTCTATGAAAATGTCAGATTAGTGATTCCCCATAATATCATTCTTTTGGTACTTTGTTTTGCTAACAGTTTGTGATAAATTGACAGGTCAATAATTCCCGATTACTATCTATCGGTCTTTTTAGTATATGCCTCCTATAAGCCTATGCTAGAAGACTTATATATTGCATAAATATGTAATAGTTGATTTTAGATTTCAAGGGCTTACAGTAATAATTTCCAATCCAGGATATCTGGAGTATTTTCAGAAATTTAAAAAGTTTAGTCAGGTGCAGTGGCTCATGCCTGTAATCCCAGCACTTTGGGAGGCTGAGGCGGGCGGATCACGAGGTCAAGAGATCGAGACCATTCTGGCCAACATGGTGAAATCCCGTCTCTACTAAAAATACAAAAATTAGCTGGGCGTGGTGGCATGCGCCTGTAGTCTCCAGCCACTTGGGAGGCTGAGGCAGGAGAATGCTTGAACCCGGGAGGCGGAGGTTGCAGTGAGCTGAGATCGTGCCACTGCACTCCAGCCACGCGCCTGGCGATGGAGTGAGACTGTCTCAAAAAAAAAAAGTTTAATGAAGTCGTATTTATTTGTTAAGGGTATACTGATTAACTAAATGACATTTATACTGGAATTACCTCAATATAGAGAGATAACACTGTCTATTTTATGCTGATCATATATTCTAATTCAGGGGGGTTGTATGTGTGTGTGTGTCTGTGTATCATTGATTAATAAAATATTGAGGAAAGAAATATATCCTAGTAATTGCAATTTGTATATAAGGATCCAGAAATGAAATTTTGGTAGTTGTTCGCCACAAAATATTGTTGTCTTATTATCACTTCACTGATGAGAGAGCTGAGGTGTGATTTACTTGCTTAAAATCGTGCTGCAGTGGCACTGGATTTCTGTGACTCCATCTGTTCAATCTTTCAGGAAAGAATGATTGAGTTTTACAATGTGCTAGATACTGTGGTGCTTGGAGAATGAAAAAGTGCCATGATTCCTGCCCTCAAATATGCTTAGTGTTTAGTGGAAGCAATTGGTATTAATCGATTAAATGTAAAATTACAATGATGATAAGTGCTGAATGGTGTGAAATGGTAACTATATTACGAAGTTTAAGAACCATCCACAAAACTGCCCTCACTTTGAACACCAACTGTAGAGTTTGGGATCCTCAAGACCACCCTCACTTGTGGCAGCATTGCAGCTCCTTGTTGGGTGGGGCCACAGATCATCCTCAGGTTCTGTAATTGGTTAGAAAGACTCATAGATGTCACCGAAAACTGCTATACTCATGGTTATGAGTTATTACAATGACAGAATATAGATTAAAATTAGCCAAGGGAAGAGCCACATGGGGCAGAGTCCAGGAAAGTTAACATGTGCAGAGCTTCTAGTTGTCTTCTGCCGGCATTGTCACAGACAGTGCTCACTCTCCTGGCAATACTATGTGACAATATGCAGAGTATTTTCATCCAGGGAACCTCATCTGATTCTTGGTGTCCAGAGTTTTTCCTGGGCCTTGGTCACATAGACCTGGTTGGCTACTCATGTGGTTGACCTTAGTCTCCAGATCCACAGGAGGTTGAGCAGATTATCTTGACCCAATACCCCCAACCTAAGTCACATTGTTAGGCTATCAGTGTGGCCCAAAGCTTCCAGGTAAACAAAGACACTCTTAGCCATGACTTTTCAAGGACTTAGAGATCATCTACCAGGAGCTAAGGACAAAGGCTAGACCTCTCTTTGGGAAAGGTTAATTTTTTTTACTATATTCATAAAAATGGGACTTCACCTTGTCAGAGAGAAAGCCTCTCTGAGTAAGTGACAGTTCAGCTGAAACCTGAAGGTTAAGTAGGTATTAAGTAGGTATTAAGTAGGGAAGAGAGGTTCAGGGTCATTCCAGATTAATTACAGCTTTATAGCAAAAGTGAATGAGACTACTAAAAGGTACTGGAAAAAGACCAATGTAGCTGAACTGTGCAGAGCAAAGGGGAGATGTCATGAGATACGAAGCAGAACAGGAAATATGTTAGCCAGGATTAGGTGCAGTCAGGCATATGCATAGAGAAATAATAGTTTATAAGAAGTAGATTTTTTTTTTTTTAACATTCAAGAACTGTTAAGATTACAGGCTCTTTTGTTTTGCTCCTTTGCATATTTTTTCTATTCCAAAGGTTACTTCATGGTCCAAGATGATTTCTAGAGCTTCAGCCATTCTTTCTCAATTCCACATTCAGAAGGAGGAAGGGGAAAGCACACTCCCTTCCCTTTATAGAATTTATCCGCGTCACATGCATACTTGTCTTTCACCAAAACTCAGTAGTTTAACAGTAGAGGACACTTAGAAAGTTGTCTTCATTCCAGGTGGTCATGGTCCTGGATCAAATTTATATTCTCTAGCTTACAGATGCAGACGGAGTTCAGATCTTCCAGGACATTTTAGGCTATGATTGAGACTTTTGTCTGTTATCTTTAGAGTAATAGTTACTGAAGTGTTTTAAGAAGAGTGTCATGAACAGATTTTCGTTTAGAAGAGGTCGTTTTGGCTCCAGTGTGGGGGAATGCCTTTGAGAAGCAGTGTAGGACATGAGTAGATGTCAGGATGCTTTTGCAGAAGTCCATTTGATAATAAACAAAAAACTGAAAGTAGAGAGAGATGTGAATAGATTTGAATAATATTTAGAGATAAAGTATTAGCACCTTTAATGTGTAATAGATTAGATGTGAGGATGGAGGAGGAAGACGTGATGATGCCTGTTTTTCTTTTACCTTTTAAAAAAGTTGCTCTTAAGGTACCCAGAATGGAATTATGAGAATCCTTGGTTAATAACACATATGTATGATTGGTTTACTCATGCTCCCCTTTTATTTATTTGGTTATTTTAAGAAACAAAGTAAATGCCTAAGACCCACCACCCAAATAAACTTCAGCTGTTATTTCCTTTTGTCCCACTCATCATTCAATGCACTTCTCATCTTCCCTCTCTCCATCCAGTATAACCCTCATGTTGAATTCTGCTTATCTTTTTTAATGTATTTTTTGTAATCCTGAAAAAGGTGTTTGTAAATAAAATTCCAACTTGATAAAAAGTATCATGTTCTATGTACATTCTGGGAGTTTTTTTTTTTTTTTTTGATACAGGGTCTTGCTCTATCGCCCAGGCTGGAGTGCAATGGCATAATCACAGGTCACTGCAGTCTCAACCTCCTGCCCCAGCCTCACGAGTAGCTCAGACTACAGATACACATGACCATGCCCAGCTAATTTTTTACATTTTTCGTAGAGACAGAATCTCATTATGTTACCCAGGCTGGTCTCCAGCTCCTACACTCAAATTCTCCCACCTTTGCCCTCCCAAAGGACTGGCATTACAGATGTGAACTATTATGTCTAGCCTACTTTTTTCACTTAATATCATATTGTTAAATTTCATCCATAAATTTTTTATGATAGTTCATTTATTTTGCATGCTATGTAATATCAACTGCACAAACATGCTACAGTTTACTTACTCTTCTGTAGATTGTTCTTTGGGTTTTCAATTTGAGTTACTGTGAATTGTGTTGCTGTAAACATTTTTTTGTAAATGTGCAAGTTTCTCCCGGTATATACCTAGACGTAGAATGACTACTTCATCTCACATGTAAATGTGCGCAACTTGTGGAGGAAATATTAAAATGTTTTCTGAAGTAGCTGTTCAAATGTGCACTTCCACTAGCAATGTGTAAGAGTTGTTACAAAGCCACGTATTCTAACACGTGGCATCACTAGGCTTTTAAATTTTTGCCAGCCAGTTGGTTCCAAAATGCTACTTCATTTTTATCTTGGCTTATGTCTCCCTGATCACTAATCATATTGAAATGCTCTTTAGTGGCCATGTGAATTTCCTCTGTGAAATTCTTGTTTATGTTATTTTTCAATGGGGTTAATTGTGCTTTTCTTTAAAAAAAATTAATTGATACATAGTAAATGTACAATTTGGGGGACACGTGATAATTTAGTACATTCATATAATTTAAAAAGATTAAACTAGTTTAATTGGGATATCACTCACCTTAAATATTTGTCTTTATGCTAGCAACATTCAAATTATCCTCTTATAGCTATTCTGAAATATATGATAGATTATTGAAAACGATAGGCACCCTACTGATTTGTCAAACATTAAGTCTTCTTTCTTCTATCAAACTGTGTATTTGTACCCGTTAATCAAACTCACTTCATCCCCTTCACCACCCAACCTGTCCCAGCCTCTGGCAACCATCAGTCTACTTTCTATCCTAGAAGATTTGCTGATTTAGCTTTCACATGTGAGTGAGAACATAAGATACTTGTCTTTCTGTGCTTGACTTATTTTATGTAACATAATGACCTCCATTTCCATATTGCTCCGAATAATAGGATTTTATTCTTTTTTTATGGCTGAATAATCTCACATTACATATATATATATATATATATATATATATATACACACACACACACACACACACACACTATTTTCTTTATCCATTCATCCATTGATGGGCACTTAAGTTGATTATATATATTGGCTATTATGAATAGTGCCATAATAAAAACATAGGAATGCACATAACTCTTCGATATATTTATTTCCCTTCTTTTGGATCTGTATACCCAGTAGTGGAATTGCTGGATTACACAATAGTTCTCTGTTTAGTTTTGAATAACCTCCATCCATGCAGTTTTCCATAGTAGCTATACTAATTTACATTTCTGCCAATAGTGTTTATGAGTGTTCCCCTTTGTCCACATCCTCACCAGTTATCTGTCATTCCCTTTTTGTTAAAAGCCGTTTTAACTTGGGTGAGATGATAACATTGTAGTTTTGATTTGTATTGCTCTGATGATTAATGATGTTGAGCATGTTTTCATATACCTGTTGGCCATTTGTATGTCTTTTGAGAAATGTCTATTTAGATCTTCTGCCCATTTTATAAAATCTGATTATTTGATTTTTTCCTATTGAGTTGCTTGAGCTTCTTATATATCCTGGTTGTTAATCCCTTTTAAGATAGGTAGTTTGGAAATATTTTCTCCCATTCTGTGGGTCGTCTCTTTACTTTGTTGATTGGTTCCTTTGTTATGCAGATTCTTCGTAGTTTGATGTAATCTTACTCATTTATTTTTGCTTTTGTTGTCTGTGCTTTTTTAGGTCTTACTAAAAAATTTTTGCCCAGACCAATGTCCTGGAGTTTCCCCAATGTTTTGTTGTAGTAGTTTCATAGTTTCAAGTCTTATATTTAAGTCTTTAATCCATTTAGATTTAATTTTCATGTGTGGTGGGATACTGGGATCTAGTTTCTTTTTTCTGCCATGGTTATCCAATTTTCCCAGAACCATTTACTGGAGAGACTACTATTGTATATTCTCGGCATCTTTGTTGAAAATGATTTGTCTGTAAATGCATGGATTTATTTCTTGATTTTCTCTTCTGTTCATTGATTTTTGTCTTGTTTTTATGCTAGAATCATGTTGATTTGGTTATTATAGCTTTGTAGTCTATTTTGAAGTCAGATAATGTGATCCTTCCAGTATTGTCTTTGCTCAGGATTGCTTTGGCCATTCTGGGTCTTTTGTGTTCTGTATAAATTTCAGGATTGCTTTTTCTGTTTTTATGAAGAACATCATTGAGATTTTGGCAGGGAGTGCATTGAATCTGTTGCTTTCAGTAGAATTGTCATTTTAACAATATTAATTCTTCCAGTTCATGAGCATGGAATATCCAGTTTTTGGTGAACTCTTCATCAGTGCTGTATACTTGTCCTTGTGTAGATCTTATAGACCTTTCACTTCTTTGGTTAAATTGATTCCTAGGTATTTTATATTCTTTTTTTTTTTTTTTTTGAGACATAGTCTCACTCAGTCACCCAGGCTGGAGTATAGTGGTGCAGTCTCAGCTCATCTCCACCTCCCAGGTTCAAGCAATTCTCCTGCCTCAGTGTCCTGAGTAGCTGGGATTACAGGCATGTGCCACCACACCAGGCTAATTTTTGTATTTTTAGTAGAGACAGGATTTTGCCGTGTTGGCCAGGCTGGTCTCACACTCCTGGCCTCAAATGATCTGCCTGCCTTGGCCTCCCAAAGTACTGAGGTTACAGGCTTGAGCCACCGCACCTGGCCTATTTTATATTCTTTGTAGCTATTTTAAATAGGATTTTTTTCTTAACTTCTTTTTCAGATTCACTGTTGGCATATATAATAGCAGCTGATTTTTGTATGCTGATTTTGTATCATGCAACTTTTTAATTTTTTTGAGATAGGGTCTTGCTCTGTCATTCAGGCTGGAGTAAAGTAGCACAATCATAGCTCACTATAACCTCCTATTCCTGAGCTCAAGCAATCCTCCTGCCTCAGCCTTTTGAGTAGCTAGGACTAATTTTTAGTCCTGGCTAATTTTTAGAATTTTCTGTAGAGACAGGGTCTCATTATGTTGCCCAGCTGGTGTTAAACTCCTGGGCTCAAGCATTCCTCCTGCCTTAGCCTCCCAAAGTGCTGGGATTACAGGTGTGAGCTACTGTGATTTGTTATATCCTGCAGCTTTACTGAACTCGTTTATCAGTTCTAGAGTTTTTCGTGGTCCTTAGGTTTTTCTAAGATTATGTCAGCTATGAACAGTGCTAATTTGACTTCTTTCTTTGCAGTTTGGATGCCCTTTATTTCCCTCTCTTGCCTGATTGCTCTAAGAGGACCTCCAGTATTATGTTGAATAAAACGGTGAAAATGATCATCCTTGTCTTGTTCCTGATCTTAGACTTTCATTTTTTTTTTTTATTCAGTATGATGTTAGCTGTGAGTCTGTTTTATATGGCTTTTATTGTGTTGAGGTATGTGTCTTTCATATCCAGTTTATTGAGGGTTTTTGTCATCTAAGGATGTTAAATTTTATCGAATGCTTTTTCAGCATCTGTTGAAATGATGAGGTAGTTTTTTCTTGGTATCACATTTGTTGATTAGCATATGTTGGTCCATCTTGCATTCCTGGATGACTCTTACTTAATCATGATGAATCATCTTTTTAATGTGGTATTATTGAATTTGGTTTGTTACTCTTTTGTTGAAGACTTTTGCGTTTTTTATCATCAGTGATATTGGTCTGTAGTTTTCTTGTGTCCTTGTCTGGTTTTGGTATCAGAGTAATGCTGGCTTTGTAGAATGAGTTTTAAAGCATTCCTTCTTCTTCCATTTTTTTGAAGAGTTTGAGTAAAATTAGCATTTGTTCTTCTTAAATGTTGGGTAGAGTTTAGTAATGAAGCTATCAAGTCCTGGGCTTTGCTTTACTTTTAATTATGACTTTGATCTCATTACTTGTTATTGGTTTATTTAGGTTTTTTATTCCTTCATGATTCAGTCTTGGTAGGTTGTATGTGTCTAGGAATTTATCCATTTCTGGGTTTTCCAATTTTTGGTATATAGCTGTTCATAATACTTTATAATGATTCTTTGTATTTCTGTGGTCTCAGATGTTATCTGTCCTTTTTTGTTTCTGATTTTATTTATTTGGATCATCTTTTTTCTTAGCCTATCTAAAGGTTTTCAATTTTATTTATCTCTTCTGAAAATTTTTTATTTCCTTGATCTTAATACTGTTTTTTTTTAGTCTCAATTTCATTCATTTCTGCTCTGATCTTTATTATTTCTTCCCTTCTAATAATTTTGGGTTTGGTTTGTTCCCACTTTTCTAGTTCCTTGGGGTATATAATTAGGTGGTTTATTTGGAGTCTTTGTACTCTTTTGATACAGGTGTTTTTTGCTATGAATTTCCCTCTTAGTATGCTTTTGCCATGTCTCATAGATTTCGGTATGTTGTGTTTCCATTTTCATTTGTTTCAATACATTTAAAAAATTTTTTCTTATTGATCTCTAGTTTTATTCCAAGTTCAGAAAAGATACTTCGTTTGATGTTTACCATAAATCATACCATTCTGTGATTTATTGAGGCTTGTTTTGTGGACTGTCATGGTCTATCCTGAAGATATGCTGGATATCCATATGCTGATGAAAATAATGAAAAGAATGTGTATTTTGCAGCAGTTGGGTGAAATATTCTGTAAATGTCAGTTAGGTTTATTTGGTTTAGTCTGTAGACTCTGATGTTTCTTTGTTGGTTTTCTGTCAGCATAATCTATCAGCCAGAGTGGGTTATTGAAGTCCCCTACTGCTATTGTGTTGTAGCCTGTCCCCTCCCTTTAGATCTATAAATATTTGCTTTATATTTATACACTTGGGGAACCCAGATGTTAGGTGTATAGATATTTATAATTGTTATATTCGCTTGCTAAATTGACCCCTTTATCATTATCTAGTGACCTTCTCTCTCTGTTTTTATAGTCTTTGATTTGTGGTCTATTTTATCTGATATAAGTATAGGTACTTCTGTTTTTTTTTTTTGGTTTCCAGTTGCATGAATATCTTCTTCTACCCTTTCCCTTTTGGTCTTTATATCTTTATAGGTGAAGTGGGTTGTCTGTAGACAGCATATTATTGGATTTTATTTCTTTATGAACTCAGAGACTCTATGCCTTTTAATTAAAGAATTGAACCTATTTACATTCAGTGTTATTATTGATAAGTGAGGACTTATTACTGCCATTTTGTTGCTTGTTTTCTGGTTTATTGTAATTGGCCTCTTCCTTTCTTACTGTCTTCCTTTGTTGTTAAGAATTTTCTCAGGTAGTATGTTTTAATATGTTGTTTTTTATTTTTAGTGAATCTATTACAGGTTTTTACATTGTGGTTACCATGAGAGTTACAAAACATATACATATAACATTATTTTAAAGAGATAACAACTTAGATTATAAAGAAAAGAATAGAAAAAAGAAAAAACTTTACAGTTTAACTTTTTACCCTCTATATTTGGACTTTGTGTTTTGTCAATATACATATTTTTATATTGTCTGTTTTAACAGGTTGCTGTTGGTATTACTATTTGGGGTAGATTTGTCTTTTGAGCTTTATACCAGAGTTATGAGCAGACTGTATATCACAGTGACAATATTATTCTGGGTTTGTTTGGGTATTTACTTTTGCAGGTGGGTTTTAGACCTTCAAATGTTTTCTTTTTGCACATTAGTGTTTTTTTTCTGTTCAGAATAAAGAACTGCCCTTAGCATTTCTTGTAAGACAGGTCTCATGGTGGCCACTTCTCTCAGCTTTTGTATGGGAAGGACTTTACCTCTCTTTCATATTTGAAGGATAGCTTTGCTGGAGAGAGTATTTTTGGATGGCCTTTTTTTTTCTTTTAAAATTTGAAAATTTCATCCCACTCCTTCCTGGCCTTTGTGGTTTCTGTTGAGAACCCCGTTGCTAGATGAATTGGAGCATCTTTGTATATTGTTTGCTTCTTTTCTTCCTTTTACTAGGTTAATGCAGTTAATTATATTTGAATTTTTCTAATATTAAATTATTCTCCAAACCTGGGATATTGATCAGCATGTATTCTATTTTT
This sequence comes from Ateles fusciceps, assembly GCA_036589455.1. NCBI lineage: Eukaryota > Metazoa > Chordata > Mammalia > Primates > Atelidae > Ateles > Ateles fusciceps. The sequence continues at coordinate 4,075,751 of JAZHEH010000253.1, read as the reverse complement.
ATGCACTAATGGGTTTAATATAGTAGTCTTTTGGTTAGCTTTTTGCATTTAAATTTATAAATTGAATGTGTCTTAATTTTTCTTCTTCTGTAATGGCTTTTCACTTGTTTTAGTATTAAGGCTATCCTGGCTTCATGAAATGAGTTGGAAATTTCTCCTTTTCATTGTCTTGAAGAATTTATGTAAAATTAAGGTGATGCATTTCTTTACATTTTGTAGAATTGGCTTATACATCAATGTAGACCTGGTATTTTCTTTGTGAGAATGTTTTAAAATACTGCTTTCGTTCAATGGTTAAGGGACTATTGTGGCTCTCTTTATTTCTTCCTGAGTTGGTTCTGGTAAGATGTATTTTTTAAGGATTTCTTTATTTCAGCTTATATTTACAAAATCATTTCATATGATTGTTATTAATATTCTCTTATTCTTTTTAATCTGATTTTATTTTTAGTTATATTTCTCACTCCTAGATTTTTCACGTTTGTGTGATAGTGGTTTTATGTATTGTTATTAACTTACCACTCTTTATTATTTCATACTTTTATTAGCTTTGAAAAGGAATTATTCTGTAGTCTGGGGATTCCAAAATCAAATGCCTTCAGTATCAGGTTGTCATCATGAATGTGTAAATTGGATTGTGTTTAAGAAATAGGGAGTAGAAGTGCCTTGATGAACTAGACTCTACACCCTATCAAAGGAATTCAGACAAAACTCTTAAGGTTCTGGGTCAGTTCTACTTTAGACCTCCTGCTCTAGCCTCATTTATATTATTGAACTCTACTGCTTTATTTTAAAATACCTTAAAAGCCAGAGTTAAAGTAGGACACTTAGGATAAGCTAAAGATTTTTAAAGTTGGGAACTACGTAAATGGTTTATACTGCAATAGATTTTTTGTGACATGAGTTAAAGTTCTTTCAAATAAAACTTTGACTGTATATAAGATGATTTTTTTAAATTACAAATTTGATATTTTCTGTTTTTTTTTTAAAATTGTACTTTAGGTTCTGGGGTACATGTGCAGATCATGCAGGATTGTTATATAGGTACACACATGGCAATGTGGTTTGCCTCTTCCATCCCCTCGTCACCTATATCTGGCATTTCTCCCCATGTTATCCCCTCCCTAACCTCCCCACCCCCACCGCTGTCCCTCCTCTGGCTCCCCCCAACAGACCCCAGTGTGTGATGCTCCCCTCCCTGTGTCCATGTGTTCTTCTTGTTCAACACTCGCCCCAGAGTGAGAACGTGCAGTGTTTAATTTTCTGTTCTTGTGTCAGTTTGCTGAGAATGATGGTTTCCAGATTCATCCATGTCCCTACAAAGGACACAAACTCATCGTTTTTTATGACTGCATAGTATTCTATGGTGTATATGTGCCACATTGTCCTTGTCTAGTCTATCATCATGGGCATTTGGGTCAGTTCCAGGTCTTTGCTATTGCAGACAGTGCCACAGTGAACATACGTGTGCATGTGTCTTTATAATAGTATGATTTATAATCCTTTGGGTATATACCCAGTAATGGGATTCCTGGGTCAAATGGAATTTCTATTTCTAGGTCCTTGAGGACTCACCACACTGTCTTGCACAATAGTTGAACTAATTTACACTCTACCAACAGTGTAAAAGTGTTCCTATTTCTCCACATCCTCTCCAGCATCTGTTGTCTCTAGGTTTTTTAATGATCGCCATTCTAACTGGCATGATGTGGTATCTCAATGTGATTTTGATTTGCATTTCTCTAATGACCAGTGATGATGAGCATTTTTTGATATGTTTGTTGGCCTCATAAATGTCTTCTTTGGAAAAGTGTCTGTTCATATTCTTCGCCTACTTTTGAATGGGTTTGTTTTTTTCTTGTAAATCTGTTTTAGTTCTTTGTAGATTCTGGATATTAGCCCTTTGTCAGATGGTTAGATTGCAACATTTTTTTTCCCATTCTGTTGGTTGCCAGTTCACTCTAATGATTGTTTCTTTTGCTGTACAGAAGCTCTGGAGTTTAATTTGATCCCATTTGTCTGTTTTGGCTTTTGTTGCCAATGCATTTGGTGTTTCAGTCATGAAGTCCTTGCCTATGCCTAGGTCCTGGATGGTTTTGCCTAGGTTTTCTTCTAGGGATTTTATGATGTTAGGTCTTATGTTTAAGTTTTTAATCCATCTGGAGTTAATTTTAGAGTAAGGTTTCAGGAAGGGGTCCAGTTTCTGCTTTCTGCACATGGCTAGCCAGTTTTCTCAACACTATTTATTAAACAGGGAATCCTTTCCCCCATTGCTTGTTTTTGTCAGGTTTGTCAAAGATCAGATGATTGTAGTTGTCTGGCATTGCCTTCAGGCCTTTGTTCTGTTCCACTGGTCTATAGCTCTGTTTTGGTACCAGTACCATGCTGTTTTGATTACTGTAGCCTTGTAGTATAGTTTGAAGTCAGGTAGATGATGCCTCCGGCTTTGTTCTTTTTGCTTAGGATTGTCTTGGCTATGTGGGCTCTCTTTTGGTTCCACATGAAGTTTAAGGTGGTTTTTTCCAGTCCTGTGAAGAAGGTCATTGGTAGCTTGACGAGGATAGCGTTGAATCTATAATTTACTTTGGGCAGTATGGCCATTTTCATGATACTGAGTCTTCCTAACCATGAGCATGGAATGTTTCTCCATCTGTTTGTATCCTCTCTTATTTCCTTGAGCAGTGGTTTATAGTTCTTGAAGAGGTCCTTTACATCCTTTGTTAGTTGTATTCCTAGATATTTTACTCTCTTTGTAGCAATTGTGAATGGGAGTTCACTCATGATTTGGCTGTTAGTCAGTTATTGGTGTATAGGAATGCTTGTGATTTCTGCACGTTGATTTTGTATCCTGAGACTTTGCTGAAGTTGCTTATCAGTTTAAGGAGATTTTGGGCTGAGATGATGGGGTCTTCTAAATATACAATCATGTCATCTGCAAATAGAGGCAATTTGACTTCCTCATTTCCTAATTTAATACCCTTTATTTGTTTTTTTTCTTGCCTAATTGCTCTGGTTAGAACTTCCAGTACTATATTGAATAGGAGTGGTGAGAGAGGGCATCCTTGTCTAGTGCCTAATTTCAAAGGGAATGCTTCTAGTTTTTGCCCAATCAGTATGTATTGGCTGTGGATTTGTCATAAATGGTTTTTATTATTTTGAGGTACGTTCCTTTGACACCTAGTTTATTGAGAGTTTTTAGCATAAACAGCTGTTGAATTTTGTTGAAGGCCTTCTCTGCATCTATTGAGATGATCATGTGGTTTTTGTCTTTGTTTCTGTTTATGTGGTGGATTGCATTTATAGACTGGCGTATGTTGAACCAGCTTTGCATCCCCAGGATGAAGCCTACTTCATTGTGTTGGATAAGCTTTTTGATGTGCTGTTGCAATCGGTTTGCCAGTATTTTATTGAAGATTTTTGCATCTATGTTCATCATGGATATTGGCCTGAAGTTTTCTTTTTTTTTTTGAGTCTCTGCTGGGTTTTGCTATCAGGATGATATTGGTCTCATAAAATGATTTGGGAAGGATTCCCTCTTTTTGTGTTATTTGGAATAGTTTCAGATGGAATGGTACCAGCTCCTCTTTGTACATCTGGTAGAATTAGGCTGTGAACCAGTCTGGACCTGGACTTTTTTTGGTTGGTAGGCTATTAATTGGCACCTCAATTTCAGCCCTTGTTATTGGTCTGTTCAAGGTTTCAACTTCTTCCTGGTTTAGGCTTGAGAGGGTGCAAGTGTCCTGGAATTTATCCATTTCTTCCAGGTTTACTTGTTTTTGTGCATAGAGTTGTTTGTAGTAATCTCTGATGGTAGTTTGTATTTCTGTGGAATCGGTGGTGATATCCCCTTTATTGTTTTTTATTGCATCTATTTGATTCTTCTCTCTTTTATTTTTTATTAGTCTGGCTAGCAGTCTGTCTATTTTCTTGATCTTTTCAAAAAACCACCTCCTGGATTTCTTGATTTTTTTTGATGGGTTTTTTTTTTTTTTGTCTCTATCTCCTTCAGTTCTGCTCTAATCTTAGTTATTTCTTGTCTTCTGCTAGCTTTTGAGTTTTTTTGATCTTGCTCTTCTAGCTCTTTCAATTTTGATGATAGGGTGTCAATTTTAGATATTTCCTCACTTCTCATGTGGGCATTTATTGCTGTAAATTTCCCTCTAGGCACTGCTTTAAATGTATCCCAGAGATTCTGGTATGTTGTGTCTTCGTTCTCGTTGGTTTTGAAGAACATCTTTATTTCTGCCTTCATTTCGTTGTTTAGCCAGTCGACATTCAGGAGCCAGTTTTTCAGTTTCCATGAAGTTGTGTGGTTCTGAGTTAGTTTCTTAATCCTGAGTTCTAATTTGATTGCCCTGTGGTCTTAGAGACTGTTTGTTATGATTTCCATTCTTTTGCATTTGCTGAGGAGTTACTTATTTCCAATTATGTGATCAATTTTAGAGTAAGTGCAGTGTGGTGCTGAGAAGAATGTATATTCTGTGGATTTGGGGTGGAGAGTTCTGTAGATATCTATTAGGTCCACTTGGTCCAGATCTGAGTTCAAGTCCTGGATATCCTTGTTTATTTTCTGTCTCGTTGATCTGTCTGATATTGACAGTGGAGTGTTAAATCTCCCACTATTATTGTGTGGGAATCTAAGTCTCTTTGTAGGTCGTTAAGAACTTGCTTTATGTATCTGGGTGCTCCTGTATATATATATATTTGGGATCATTAGCTCTTCTTGTTGCATTGATCCTTTTACCATTATGTAATGCCCTTCTTTGTCTCTTTTGATCTTTGTTGGTTTGAAGTCCATTTTATCAGAGACTAGGATTGCAACTCCTGCTCTTTTTTGCTCTCCATGTGCTTGGTAAATCTTCTTCCATCCCTTTATTTTGAGCCTGTGTGTATCCTTGCATGTGAGATGGAGTTCCTAAATACAGCACACCGATGGGTTTTGACTTTTTACCCAATTTGCCAGTCTGTGCCTTTTGATTGGGGCATTTAGCCCATTTATATTTAGGGTTAATATTGTTATACGTGAATTTGATCCTGCCGTTTTGATGCTAGCTGGATGTTTTGCCCATTAGTTCACGCATTTTCTTCATTGTGTTGATGGTCTTTACCATATGGTACATTTTTGGAGGGGCTGGTACTGGTTGTTCCTTTCCTTGTTTAGTGTTTCTTTCAGGAGCTCTCATAAGGCAGGCCTGGTGGTGATGAAATCTCTCAGCAATTGCTTGTCCGTAAAGGATTCATTTCTCCTTTCCTTATAAAGCTTAGTTTGGCTGGATATGAAGTTTTAGGTTGAAAGTTCTTTTCTTTAAGGATATTGAATATTGTCCCCCACTCTCTTCTGGCCTGTAGAGTTTCTACCAAGAGATCCACCGTGATTCTGATGGGCTTCTGTTTGTGGGTAACCTGACCTTTCTCTCTGGCTGCCCTTAGCATTGTTTCCTTCATTTCAACCCTGGTGAATCTGACGTTTATGTGCCTTTGGGTTGCTTTTCTTGAGGAATATCTTTGTGGTGTTCTCTGTATTTCCTGGACTTGAATGTTGGCCTGCCTTGCTAGATTGGGGGAAGTTCTCCTGGATAATATCCTGAAGAGTGTTTTCCAACTTGGATTCATTCTCTTGGTCACATTCAGGTACACCTATCAAATGTAGATTAGGTCTTTTCACGTAATTCCATATTTCTTGGAGGCTTTGTTCATTTCTTTTCACTTTTTTTTCTCTAATCTTGCCTTCTTATTTCATTGAGTTGATCTTCAATCTCTAATATGCTTTCTTCTGTTGGTCAATTCGGCTATTGAAACTTGTGTATGCTTCGTGAAGTTCTCGTGTGTGTGTTTCTGCTCCATCAAGTCATTTATATTCTTCTCTAAGCTGTTTATTCTAGTTAGCATTTCATCTAACCTTTTTTCAGGGTTCTTAGTTTCTTTACATTGTGTTAGCACATGTTCTTTTAGCTCAGAGAATTTTGTTATTACCCACCTTCTGAAGCCTGTTTCTGTCAATTCATCAGCCTCATTCTCCATCCAGCTTTGTTCCCTTGCTGGTGAGGATTTGTGATCCCTTGGAGGAGGAGAGGTGTTCTGGATTTTGGTGTTTTCATCCTTGTTGCACCGGTATCTTTCTATCTTAGTGGCTTTACCTACCTGTGGTCTTTTTAATTGGTGACTTTTGGATGGGGTCTCTGAGTGGACGTCCTTTTTGTTGATTTTGCATCTATTTCTCTCTGTTTCTTAGTTTTCCTTCTAACAATCAGGCCCCTGTGCTGCAAGACTGCTGGAGTGGTCCATTCCAGACCCTGCTTTCTTGGGGGATCACCAGTGGGAGCTGTAGAATAGTAAGGGTTGCTGCCGGTTTCTTCTTCCGTTATCTTCATCCCAGAGGGGTACCCTCCGGATGTCAGCCTGAGCTCTCCTTTAGAGGTGTCTCTTTGGGTATACGGGGGTTGGTGAGCTGCTTGAGGAGACAGTCTGTTTCTTATAAGAGCTCAACTGCTGTTCTGGGAGCTCTGTTTTTCCATGCAGAGCTGCTGGGCAGGTAGGTATGTTTAAGTCTGCTACAGCGGAACTCATACCCACCTTTTTTCCCAGGTGCTCTGTCCTGGGAATGTGGGGCTTTATTTATAAGTTCCTGACGTGCTGCTGCCTTTTTTCATAGATGCCCTGCCCAGCACTGAGATAGTCTAGTCACAGTCTGCCAGCAGAGGCATTGCTGAGCTGTTGCGGGCTCTGCCCAGCTGGTGTGTGAACCTTCTTGCCGTGTTGTTTACAGAGGTACAGTTAGAACTGCCTCTGTAGTGGTGGACTGACTTGGTAGTGGCAGATGCCTGTTCCCCCCACTGAGCTGGACCGTCCTGGATCCAGCTGTGCTTGCTGCGAAATTTGAGCTTTTCAGATTGCTGGTCTTTGTGGGGGTGGGACCCGCCCAGCTAGATCACCTGATCCCTCTCTCAGCCCCCCTCCCTTTCAGTTGAATGGGTGGCTCTGTCTCCCATGCGTTCCTGGCGCCAGTTGAAACGGCCACCCGATTTGTGTGAGTTTTGTGCGCCAACCCATGCCACTGACTAAAACAGCCATGCTGGAAACTTGTGGCGCTTTTCCACCCGGGAATCTCCTGGTCTGTGGGCAGTGAAAACTCTTGTGGAAATGTGGTGATCACTCACCTTCTGTGTTGTTCTTGCTGGGAACTCCAGAGCTGTTCCTATTTGGCCATCTTGTATCCTCCCCCCAATAAGATGATTTTTATGTGAGTTTGATGAGGACAGGACCACATCTTTCTTATTCACTGTATGTTCAGCATTTATTACAATGTCTGGCATGTAGTAGGTGCTCAGTAAGTATTATTTGAATGGATGAATGGCTATACACTTTACAAATTTTTGTTTTTTGTTAATTTTTTACTACCTGTAGCCTAACCACTTGGTGGCACTAAAACCCTTTTAAAACTTGAAGATATATTCTCATACCCAGGTACATTATAACTTTTCTTCTGACACACACATACAAAATGAGCTACAATATATCATGGACAGTATAAACTATTATTGACATCAAAAAAGAAAGTAACCACAAGAAATTTTTTCTACTTCTTAAAATCCTAAAGTAAGGGATTACAGATTTGAAATGTTTGATAATATTTTCTGCTGTAGTGTCACTGCTTAGTTTAGCAGTGGGAATATATTTTTAAGGTGTCATGATTTTGAAAGAATGTGCTAATAAGTATAAATTTTAACTTCTCCTAACTTTACTCCTCCCATTGATGTCCTCAAGATAATTTCACCTTAGATAATTTTGGCCTAAGATAAGGGAACACTAAGTGTTACAATGTTTTAGTCAACAACATTTATAAAGTCCTCTTTAATCATTAAAGTTTTCATCCAAATTTACTAAAGAACTGTGATTCAGATCAAAATACATATTCGTAGAAATCAGCAGCAATGTTAATTGGATTCTGGATCTATCACTACTTTTTCCTAATTCATCAATTTTAAAACAGTTTTAAATACAAAATACTTAAAGAGAAGAATTATAGAAGCATGGTGGCGTTATGGTTATTGAGAATTAGGAGTATGAGACTGTTCTGTAATGGAGAGTGTAATCTTATCAACGAATTTCTCAAATATACTTCAGTCAGCAGTTCAGGAACTGGTAGATATTCATAAGACCTTAAAACCTTTACCAACGTAAGAAATAGAGAACTATAAGAATTAAAGAAGGAAAATAATTGTAATTTTTTCTTCTGAAATCAGACAGGATAAAAATAGATGATTTACTAAAATGTAAAATCATAAGCTAATTAGCATTATTGGAAAGACTAATTACAATATAGTAACATAATATTATAGTAGGACTAAGCTATAATTTAAGAAATCTATGATTAACCTTGCTGGTGTTCACACTGATCATCTGAGGTTCTTCCCTGCTTCATGATCTCAATACTGTAGGTGCTTAGGCAGTGTGGAAGAAACTGCTGTTCATAAAGTGGTTTACAGTCTTGTTGGAGAGACCACGTGTAGGTACAGAGACAGCCTAGCATGATGGCTGTGTACATAAATTCTAGAACCAGATTGGCTGTGTGCTCTTGGCAAGTTACTTAACCTCTTTGTGTCTCAGCTTCTACAAATTTAAAATGAAAATGGTAATATTTCTCCTTCTTCGTAAGTTGTTGAGAGGATTAAAAGAAATAATACATGTGAAGTGCCTACAAAAGTAATTGGCATATAGTAAATGCTATCTAAATTTCTCCTTTGGCTAAATGTAAGGTTCACATAATTTGTTAAACGAACAATTAACAGCTAGATGACAGCAATGTAAACACTGTACATGACTGAGTAAAAAAATACGTGGACATTACATATCCTGTTTGAGAATTCAAATGAGGGTAGAAACTAATGTGAGTTGTTTTAGAGTTTCTCTAAAATCACATAGGTGAGTTGAAGCTTATGCTCGGTAATAAAATACGCATTGAATTTGAATAGGTAGAAATGAGTCTAGGAGGAAATGAATAGGAGAGAAGGACAAGCTCTGTTGGCTTAATCAGCTATGTTTTCAATCAGGATAGTTGGTCTTGTTACCCTAATGAATTGGGTTTTGGTAATATTATGAGTTCATTGAGTTCATTTGGTTTCCCAGAATCTTCAACTTCAGAATTGCAGTAAATTTCTATAAGTAGATTAGGATAGAAATTAAACATATTTATTCTGTTTATGCTGAGACTTTATAAAATATAATTTGAAAACTGTTCATATTTTGGGGTCATTGTCACCAGTTAAAAACTATTTTTTTGTTTTTTTAAGCAAATTGCTATCTTCACTTATATTTTATAGGTAATTAATAATGCTTGTGCTACTCAAGCCATAGTGAGTGTGTTACTGAACTGTACCCACCAGGATGTCCATTTAGGAGAGACATTATCAGAGTTTAAAGAATTTTCACAAAGTTTTGATGCAGCTGTGAGTACAACCTTCTTCTTATTCTTAAAAAGTCATATTTGTGAAAGTTTGTATATTAATAGGCTACTTTAAAAAATTATTTTAGATGAAAGGCTTGGCACTGAGCAATTCAGATGTGATTCGACAAGTACACAACAGTTTCGCCAGGTAAAGAGACCTTATGTTAAATAAATACTACTTCTTTCTTTGCTTCTTTGAGTCTCACTATTTTTTTCTTTACTATAGACAGCAAATGTTTGAATTTGATACGAAGACATCAGCAAAAGAAGAAGATGCTTTTCATTTTGTCAGTTATGTTCCTGTTAATGGAAGACTGTATGAATTAGATGGGTTAAGAGAAGGACCGATTGATTTAGGTAATGCGATTCCTGTTCCTGGTATTTCACTTTTGACGGGAAAAACTGTTAGGTATTTACCCCTCATTTTTGTCACAGTGCTGCTTAAATTTTCAAGGTACAAGTGACTATGAGGTAATAAAATACAATGAAGGCCTCAGGCTCTTCAGTATGTTATGTTATTAATATACAGGAAGGACATGTTGATTAGTTCAGTTGAGGCCTTTGAGTTTTGCCAAGTAAAATTATGTTTTAACCCACGGGTTACATAATTTTATTTTATTTTCCATTTAACATTTAAAAACTACCCTTAGTGAACTTAAATAGTTTTTCTTGTCATTTTTAACCCATTAATAAGGGAGAGCAAACATTTCGTATCATCATCTATATTAAAATATTTTCATTTGGAATTGGATAATTTATTGTTTTGCAATCAAGAAAATATTTTTCTTCAAAGTTCTCTATTTAAGTAGTGCATTAATGTGTTATCGTTTGTGCCAAAGCATAGATTTGTTCTGATCCCACCCCATCTCTAATGTTGAGGAAAAACAATAAACACTTATCAAGGTTGAAGGTACAATCTGTAGCTTTGAAGGATTACTCAAATAATAGTTTCACAAAAGAATTTTAACTGCTTATTTTGACTTCAATAAATTTTTTCTTTTTTTTAAATTAGGTTTGAAGTCCAACACGACTTGTTTTAGTTGAATCTAATGTTATATGCTATTCATAAAACTTTTAGATTTAAAAAAAATTAAACGAGTTCATTTTGTTTGTACTTTTTGCCATGCTTCATGTGTAGAACCAATAGGTTATGTAATGCAGATTTACATGTTGCCTCTATATTTAAAAATTTTTATTTTTCTATGTCTGTTATAAAAATTTATTTATGGAATTGAAACAACATAATTACACTAAAAAGAGTTTTACTGCCCTAAATTTGTTAAAGTATGTGTAAAAAAATATTTTGGACCAAACTTCTGCATATTAAAGTTGATTGTTCTTATTTTTGTTTGTGTTAACTGTCTTAAAATTTCTTTCTAGGTGCATGCAATCAAGATGATTGGATCAGTGCAGTAAGGCCTGTCATAGAGAAAAGGATACAAAAGTAAATGCTCAGCTGATCTCATTGGCATAATATTCTGTTTTTAAAGTATTTTTTAAACTTGTATGTTGTTATTTTAGCAGTATGCATTGACTGTCTACACCATTTTTATTTTAACCATTCCAATAGATGTATAGTGATACTTAATTGTGGTTTTAATCTGCATTTCCCTGATGACTCATGATGTTGAAAGCCTTTTCGTGCCTTTTGCTCATTTTCTGATTGGATTGTTTTTTGTCTCTTGAGCCTGAAGTTCTTTACGTATTCTAGATACTAATCCTTCATCAAACACATTGCCTGCAAGTATTCTCTCCCATTCTGTAGCCCATCCCCCTCGTACTCCCAAAATGGTTGTTCACAGAGCAAAAGGTCTTAATCCTGATGAAAAAATAGTTTATCAGTATTTCACACTATGAATCGTTTTTGTTGTCAAGTCTAAGAAATCTTTGCCTCGTTGTAGATACCAAATACTTTTTCCTGTGTTATTTTCTTCAAAGTTTGTAGTTTGATGTTTTACATATCAGTCTGTGATGTATTTTGAGTTAATTTTTGTATGTGGTATGACATTTAGGTAAAGGGTCTTTTTTCTTTTCTTTTTTTTTTTTTTTGCTTATGCCTATTCAGTTGCTCAGGCACGGTGGTTGAAAAGGCTATCCTTCCTCCACTGAATTCCTCCTGCGCCTTTGCAAAAATGGAGCATATTTGTATGGGTCTATTTCTAGGTTCACCATTCTGTCCATTGTTCCATTTATCTGCTCCTCTGCCAGTACTACATTATGCTGACTACTGTAACTATAAGTCTTGAAATCATGTAGGCTGATGCCTTTCATTTTATTCTTTTTTTCAAAATTATTTTAGCTATTATAGTTCCTCAAAAGTGAGACTTTGGATCTTATTTAAGATTTCTGTGTGAGCTGGTTTTATGGATATAGCTCTGACAGGGTAAATTGTGGGCACCACCTCATTACTGCCACGTGGGAGTAGAAGTCCAGCTTTCCTACTGGGCCTTCAGTGACACCTGAGGTGGAATGGGGTTTCTTGTTATTGCTGGACAGAGATGGGAGTTCCAGCCCCCAGCAGGGTTTCTGTTGATACCACTTTGGCTGAGATGGGTAGGAGGGCCTTGCTATTGCTTTCCACTCATACTGAAGTGGAAGAGGCTACTTTGCCACTGGGTGGTAGTGACAGTTTTGGCTTCCCCGTTCCATGTCCTCTGATACCACAAATGAGTGCTGTCATTACCACATGGCAGGGATGAAAGTCTCCATTCCCTACCCAGCCTTTTTAAATAGCAAACTAGAGCCTTGTTAAAGGTTGGAAGTCAAGGCTGTCTATTCTGCTTTTACTGGTTTTGAGTAGGGGTCACAGATTTTTTAGTCATGTTTGGCTGTAGTAGAATGATTGTTGTCTAAAAGTTTTCTGTCTTGTGAGGCTGCACCTATTCTGTCTGGCTAGAGAGAGCAGACTTTTGTTGGAGCTTTTTTGTCTGTACCTGTTGGCATTTCCTGGTTGCTGGTTTCTTCAGCTCCAAGTCTGGGATATATGAGGCAGAAAAAAAACCCAGAGAATTCACTATTTTATCATTCTTGGTTCCTGAGTTCCCCAGCTTGTCTGCCTTTTTCTACCTTTCAGAATGTTCTTGCCCTCTCTTTTTAAAAAACATATTATGTCCCGGGTTTTTAGTTGTACTTACTGGCAGAAATAGGGACATGGAAGTCCCACATTTAGTGCTTTAAAAACATTTTTGCATAGTTAAAAGCACTATAGTTATATTGGGACCATATTCTTTTCAGTGAATAGAGCTATGTATGAGAAACTCTTAGAGATAAACTAACGCAAAATGGGCTTACATTTTCTATGTATTTTCATCTTAGTGCTATTTATATAATGTTATGAATAATGTTTTTAATATCAGTCCTTACTATGAACAAGCTTATATTATGAGATGCTTCATTGATACTAGAGTAGTGAAAATCAAGCATCATTCAGAAATTTTACTATAGGATATAATTATATATTATATTAATAAAATATGTAAAATGTTTACATGCAATAAGATAAAATTTAAAATATATAAATAGAAAGTTGATCATGACTTGGAAAAAATTATATGATAAGGAGCATAGTTAATACCCATTAAGATGCCAGTCTAATAAATTTAACAAATGTGGAGTCTTTATTTGTTTTTTTCCTAGCTCTTAAGTAAATGAATTGCCATGTTTCTTATAAAGGTAGGGAAATTAATGAAAATATTTTTTATTTCAAATGTTTTAAGTGGTACTAACATTATTTTAGAACATTTAAAAAACATTTGTGATTGATGATATTTAGCTAATTTTTTTTTTTTCCTACAGTTGTCTTTCCTATATGAAAGCTTTTTGTTTGTTTGTTTGATTTTAGAGACAGGGTCTTGTTCTGTTGCCCAGGCTGGAGTAAGTGCACTATCGTAGCTCACTGCAGCCTCCAACTCCTAGGCTCGAAGGATCCTCTCCACTCCTCAGCCTCCCAGGTAGCTGGGACTACAGGTGCACACCTGTGTGCCTGACCTGAAAGCTTTTTAAAAGTGTCCATTTTTATTGTTAGCCAATTGATAGACTTTTGTTTATACTAGGAAATTAAGAGGGTAATCACGATAGGTTATCTTAACTGTAATAGTTTTATAATTCTTTATTACATTATAAACAAATAATTTTCTTCTAGGTACAGTGAAGGTGAAATTCGATTTAATTTAATGGCCATTGTGTCTGACAGAAAAATGATATATGAGCAGAAGATAGCAGAGTTACAAAGACAACTTGCAGAGGTTTGTGGCCATGTTTTTAAATACGAAGTTCTAGCTTGGTTATTTTCTCAGGAAAAGTATTTACTATATATGTATATATAAAATTCTTGGTTGCATATATGTGTATATATATATGTATGTAATCATATATATATACACATATATGCAACCAAGAATTTTATATATACATATATATGTGTGTAATCAAGTGCTCTGAATGGTGGTTAAGAAAATACACACTCTGGATTCAGGTTGCCTAGATGCAGTTCCTGCCTTTGCCACTTAGTGGATATAGGAATTTGAGTGTATTTCCTTGTGACTCAGTTTCATCATGTAGCATAAAGATAATAAATAATCTCTACCTCATAAGATTATCATGAGGAGTAAATGAGGTATGATGTGTAAATTGCTTAAAATAATGACTAACAAATGGTAAATGCTAAATAAATGTTAGGAATGGACTATTTTAACTATTTCCTATGATTTCATTAAATAATTAAGGAAGTTAATTCTCAAAGAGTTAATTAGGTACATTTAGAGTCACACATAGTCTTTACTAGTCTATGATTGAGTATCTTTCTGTAGTAAATGTCATTGGAGAAGAGATTTAGTAGACAAAGTTTATTTTACAATCCTTTGATCACATTTTCTTAAGAGTGTATTTAAGAAAATTTATTTTATAGTGTATTAGGAGATTATGGCAAGAGTATATTACAGTGTAGGTTGTTTTAGGTGAAAATTCATATATATTAGAACATAGAAATATGGAAGGAACTATTTTGGGGCTTTTATCATTTAATGCTGCTGTTAGACTGGCATGCTGTTATCAATATGAAGAGTAGAAATTTGAAAATAATTGTACTGTGTTTATCATTTTAAAATATTCTGAACGTAAGCCTCAGTTATTAGGGTGTGCTATTTCTTTTCCTTCCCCTAAGGAGGAACCCATGGATACAGATCAGGGTAATAGTATGTTAAGTGCTATTCAGTCAGAAGTTGCCAAAAATCAGATGCTTATTGAAGAAGAAGTACAGAAATTAAAAAGATACAAGGTATGTTTTTAAAAATATTTTCCTTTAATGTTTTAATATAGAGCAGTATATTTTGAGATGAAGGTATACTGAATGTCTGTTGGCTTTCCCTCCAATCATTGACCAGATTTCAAAATATTATGTTGATTCTCCAATACCCTACAAAGATAAGTAGTGAGATGTCTTTCAGTTTTATTTTTGTAAAATATTATTAGCAACAGAATTTTAACCGATTTTATTTTTCAATTCACTGTTGTTGTTATTCTTTTTTTTCTCTTTCTTTCTTTTTTTGATGGAGCAAGGCTGGAGTGCAGTGGTGCAATCTTGGCTCACTGCAACTCCACCTCCCAGGTTCAAGCAATTCTCCTGCCTCAGCCTCCCAAGTAGCTGGGATTACAGGCGTGTGCCACTATACCTGGCTAGGCTAATTTGTGTATTTTTAGTAGAGATAGGGTTTTGCCATGTTGGCCAAACTGGTCTTGAACTCTTGACCTCATGTGATCCATCCACGTTGGCCTCCCAAAGTGTTTGGATTACAGGCATGAGCCACTGTGCCCAGCCTGTTATTATTCTTATTGATGCTTAAATTATCCTATCTTTGGCCATTGGGAGACACTTCAGGCTGTCTCCTAAGTGTTTTCAACATAACCTCCTTAGTTTCTGATAGCTTTCTTTTCGTTTCTTTTCTTTCTTTTTTTAGATGGAGTCTTGCTTTGTTGCTCAAGCTGGAGTGCAGTGAGGCAATCTTGGCTCACTGCAACCTCTGCCTTCCGGGTTCAAGCAGTTCTCCTGCCTAAGCCTCCCAAGTAGCTGGGATTACAGGCCTGCGCCTCCACACCCGGCTAATTTTTATGTTTTTAGTGGAGATGGGATTTCACCATGTTGGCTAGGCTGGTCTTGAACTACTGGTCTCAAATGATCCTCCCTGGGCCTCCCAAAATGCTGGGATTACAGGTGTGAGCCACCACACCCAGCCAGCTTACTTGCTTTCTAGTATGTTTCAGACTTTTCTTTTTTTGGAGACAGAGTTTTGCTCTGTTGCTCAGGCTGGAGTGCAGGGCACTATCTTGGCTCACTGCAACCTCCACCTCCTGGGTTAAAGCAATTCGTCTGCCTCAGCCTCCCAAGTAGCTGGGATTACAGGCACCTGCCTCCACGCCTGGCTAATTTTTGTATTTTTAGTAGAGATGGGGTTTCGTCATGTTGTCAAGGCTGATTTCAAACTCCTGACCTCAAGTGATCTGTTTGTCTTGGCATCCCAAAGGGCTGGGATTACAGGTATGAGCTACCATGCCTGTCTTAGACTTTTCTTGTACATTTCTTGCTTAAACTTGGAATCAACCATTTTGTAAAGAAACCCCTTGTTGAAAAATGGTATTTAGACACCACTATCTGGGCACTCAGGGTGCTCAGTGCTGCTGATTAATCATTGTTTCTAGGCCTTTTAAAGCTACAAATACATTTTTGTTTGTTTCATATTTTATTTTTGAAGAGGAAATATATGTATTCATATTAATACTAAAATTTAGGATTCAAGGACTGTGCATAAGGAAGTTAAGAATTTCCATTTATTCTATCAAGTTGAAAATTTTGGGTTCTTAACAAAATTGATGTAATTATTTGTTTTATGCCATATACATGTAGTATGTATATAATGTATATGTGTATATATGTATATGTGTGTATGTAAAAAAGTCCAGAATAATAGTACCAATAGTATAATAACAAGTGAAAAGTTTTTTCTTAAGTTTGTCTTATTCCTTAGGATATATTCTATTTTGGATGTTTAATCAAATAACTGTATTTTAAATTCACTTAAAATTTTTTCCTGTTGATTTTGCTGTTAGATTTTTTAGAGTTAAAAATTCTGATTTAATTTTATTTAGTCATGTCAAGCATTTATGTAATTCAGAGTCAAATATAAAGGTGAAGTTATTTTTAATAATGTCTTCTCTTTCACTTGCAATCCATCCAATAACCTTTTTTTCAGAAAAGCGAAGAGTGGGGGAAACTGGATTTTGTGTTACTTTGGATGTGGAACATATATGTCATTTGTCATGTGTGTTATGATAGTTAAAGGATTGTTTTCATTTGAACCTCAGTGTAAGGCAAGAACTATCCTTTTTGTTGCTCACCACAACGTCAGTATAGTGCTTTGCGTCATACTTAACAGACAACACATTATTGTTAAATGAAATAAATGGGCCTTAAATTAGTAGGATTTCTTCAGATGGAAGTGGTAGGGACAGGCAGGCTCTAGAGTATTCCAGACAGGAAAGGGAGGGCCAACCTCATGGAGACAGAGAAGGTAGAAATAAATAGCTTTACCGATTATTTTCCATTCACGTGATATTTTAAAAAGTAAATTACCCATCTTTATACATACTTATGCCGAGTTATTATATAATTAGCTAACTTTTAATATCTGCCCAAAAGAAAACACAAACTAAGTTTCCATAACCTCCATAAAGTTTCCTGCTTTATTGTTTGGGGAATGCTTTGTTTAAAAAAGGATAAAATGATTCTCATACTGCTGTAAAACAAACGTGTAAAGCTTTAATTTAATTAATTAACTGAAGGAACTCTAGTTAAAGAAGTCAGAGAAGCCCAAATTTATATGAAGTAAAGAAATGTTGAATTTATGAGATGGAAATTTTCTA
The DNA here is from genome assembly GCA_036589455.1 of Ateles fusciceps. NCBI lineage: Eukaryota > Metazoa > Chordata > Mammalia > Primates > Atelidae > Ateles > Ateles fusciceps. The sequence goes on along the minus strand of JAZHEH010000253.1, from coordinate 4,058,392 downwards.
TGGAAGAAGGGCAATCAGTTAAACCAGACAGAATATATAATAGTTCAGTGACAGTGAAAGCCTAGAATCTCGTAACTTGAGAGGACATTCTCTAGACAGTGCATAGTTTTCCACTGAAGTTTAGATTTTTTCCTGTAGTGTACCCTGTTTCGATCAAAAATAATCTGAAGGAAAGATTGTGCTTGACCACAAAATAAAGCTGGTCTCATTAGACTTTGCCTGGTTATTTCCACAGGTGAAGTAGCTTAATTTAGCATGTAGATGTTCTTTAGCTGTTTTTATAAATGACATTTTCGTAAGTAATCTTAGATTGGACTTTTGAAAGTCTCTGTTATTTGCTAAGTCTAGGGCAGGAAGCCATGCCCAAGAAACTCCCTCCACATGATTTATTGTGTTAATCTTTATTCTCAGTGGAAATGGAATCTCATTATTTCTAAAATCATTTTCTTATGAGAATGGATATTTTATACCATTTCTGTTTTGAATTGGATGCAAAGAATAAAATACCAAACTTAGCAGAAGTGTAGTTAGCGTAGATTGATGTTTGTTTTATTTTCAGATTGAGAATATCAGAAGGAAGCATAATTATCTGCCTTTCATTATGGAATTGTTAAAGACTTTAGCGGAACACCAGCAGTTAATACCACTAGTAGAAAAGGTAAGTCTTTTATTGGTAGATTCTTAAACTAGGTTTAGATACTCCAAAAACATAAAATGTATTTTTTTTTTTACATGAGTAGAGGTAAAATTTTTGGAAGCTTTTAAAATTTTTTTTCTTTAGCTTTTGCCTCTTATTTTATATTCTGTAAGAATTAGTTCAACTGAGACTGTAAAACAAAAAAATAAAGAATTACTCCACTGCTTTAGCCTTTCAGATGCTTAGTGTCAAGACCTCAGGTTATGCTGTATTAAATTAAATTTAAAACACTATTTTTTCTTTAAGCAAAGACAGATTTTTAATGCTAATAATTGAAATAATAGATATTTTCCTAGTTTAGCAAAAATTTGAGTTGATAGAATTTAGAAGTAGAGTGGACCATTGCTGGGTTTAAAAAAAATACCTTGTACTAGGAAATAGGTTTTCTTGTTTCTAGTCTAGTATCCTTTCCACTGAGGAAAAACTAGCGTAAGTTAGTGAAAAATTCTGATTTCTATGATTTTTTTCATAAGTAACAATAAAATATTTGTTGAATAAATGAAATGCAGTTAAATTGTTTTTAAGTTCATACTGTGAATCAGTGTTTCTGAAAGTGAACATCAGTGGATATTCTTTAAAATACATGTTACCTGGCCCCTCCCCAGATATTCTGATATAGGGGAAGGATTCTTTAATAAGTTCCCCAAGTGATTCTAATGCAACTGGTCTGTGTACCACATTTTGAGAAACACTTTGAGAAGACACTACTAGGCAAATAAAATTTTGGACCATTAACTTAAAGACAAGAATACATGGTAGGTATATTTTTCTTATTAATTTTAAAATTTACAAAGCAAAGATACATTTCAACCAAGCTGTTTCATGTTATAAATTCTAAATAATATGAGATGTGAGCTAATAAGTTTTTTGTGCATATACCTTGTTGATTGAAACATGTGACCCAACTTTTAGCATTAAATGTAAAAATTGTTGCAGAAGACTGCTAAATCTCTTTTCCACTATAGGTTTTTCTGTTCATGCATCTCAGGGTGTATTCTAAGATGGGAAATCATTATTAAAGTTTTAGATTAATACAGGATCCTGTGGTTTTCAAAATTGCTTGGTTAACAAGAATACCTAGATATGATGTTCTTAACACTATCAAATATTTCTCTATTATGAATATTAACTGTGTAATGTGCTAAATCATATGATACATCAGATACTTAGATAAATGTTATTAGGGACCCTTAGACAAATTTTAAATGTATAAATTTTGCATTAAAATTGGTCTGTGAACATAATTTTTCATGTGCAAATTAGTAGGTAGAAGGACCACTGTTATTTGATTTTTAATTACACTTTATCCCCAGGTTTCTTTGAGAGCATAGTTAGAGAACAACAGTTTCTCAGCTTAACATTAGAACCATTATTCCTTAGTTCACATTATTTTGGACACAAGGTGGCAGTATATGAATACCTGATGTTAGTGGAACACCAACTCTGTTGTGTTTGCCTTCATTTTCTTAAGGAAAGTAGTTATTGACTTTCTAGTTGGTTATTTCTCTAAACTGTTCTTTTATTAATATTCCAGAAGCAATATTGAGATAGATTTATTTCTTGTATGCATGCAATAACTGTTATTCTCTAAGGTACTGAAGGCATTCACACTCATTTAATTGGAATTGTTGAAATGTTTTTAATTATTCATCAAGCATTTATCTAGCTGCAAGGATATTCGAGGCACTCTGTTAAGGTCTAGGGATGTATACATAACTGAGACATATTGTTTTCTCTTAAGCAACTGATGATTTGGGAAAGGAATAAATAAACAATTATGGTACTGTGCTAAATAGATTGATTTTGATAAGTGCCAAGAGCACTTATCAAAGTCAGGCGAAAGATTCCCACCAAGCACAGGGTAGCTCCTAAATAGCTTTATAGCCACTTAAAATTTCACACCCATAAAATTTTAAATATGTGGTTGGAATTAAATGCTTAATCTGTGGTAATATATTAGCTTCCTTTGCAAGAATATATTTTTGTTCATCTTACTTTGAAAAAAAAAATGATATGATGCCATATTAAAATATCATTTTCTGCAGAGAAATGCAAACTTTATAAAGCATGTTGGAAAACTGTTAGAATAGATTGATTAGATTTTATCATTGTGTAAAATCTTTATCATTGATAGTTAATTACTTAACAGTAATACTTCTAAGAAAAATTACCTACAGAATTCAGAAATAGATAAGTTGGAATGGTAGATTTTTATTATGTTTTGTTTTTAGGGAAACTAGGACTAAAGAACAAGGTGTGAGAAGGGATAGAAGGAAAAAACAGGAAAGATGTGGCTGCACCATGCAGTGGTGCTACTATATGCCGAGACTCGCCAGGATCAGACTTTTGAGTAGCTGCAGCAGTTGCCTACAATCTAGGATGGCATAAAAGTATTTCAGCTAAAATCTTTTTATTTGAAGAATGATAAATAAAGGGTGATTCTCCCTTGGGCATATGGCTAGAATGAACTTGGTTAGGACTAATCAATGTTTTTGTTATATGAGACTTTTTAACTGATGAATTCATTGAACATACATTATGTTAAAAAACTGCTTAGGAGATAATCTAAAAATATATGATTATAAAACTTCTTGTATTAGGTACTAAATCTCTTTCTTAAAATATAAAATTATCTAGTTTAAGATTACATTTGTGAGACTTCTATTTATTCAGGTATATTTATGATTAAAAAATTTTTTTCTCCACATTTGTATGTAATTATGAATCATTATCTATCTTGTTTTTAATTACCAATGATCTACCGTGATGTAAAATCATATATTCCATTGCTATGGGAGAATTCAAAGCAACTTCACAATATTGAATTTTGTCCACATTTTACTATGTCCTTATGATTCAGTTGGTAATAAGTAAGCTTCAGATCTTTTTCTATTTATTAATAGAAGGTAGAAGAATAACTAAAGCTTATCACAACAATATCTACATTAATATCTATTAATATGGAATTATCTGATTTGAGTCAATACTTTTTAATGTCTCATTGGTACACTGTATAGAAGGAAAGTATTTTTAACAGTATGTATTTTTTCCATGCTATATATAAATGTGATAGTTTTTTTTTAAATTTTTTAACAAAAGCAGAACAAAATACAGGCTTTGAATTTAAATCTTATATATGTTACTTATTAGCTGGTGCTTTTAGGCACTTATATACTTGCTTATAACCTCTTTCTAATCTGTAAATTGGGAATCATATCTACTTCATATTCTTGATAATTAAATGAGATCATATCTGTAAAGTATATAAATTAGTGCTCAATTAAGGGTGATAATTATTTTTAATTTTGATAAATGTATGGACACTCTTCCTTATATGTGTTTGCTCATTTAATTATGTTGTAAAGTTTACATAAAAAACTAGTAAATTAATTTCTTGTTAATCCTACTAAACATTCTGTTAAGTATACTCAGAGATCAATAAGGAAAGAAGCACATACTTTATTTTAAATTATACCTAAAACCTAATTGAATTTTTATTTTTTAAGGAAAGAAAACTTTGTATGAAATGCAATACACATATCAAATTACAAATAATGCTTGTTAATTGAAGACATTCATGTTGGCAATTAATTTTATTATTTTTAATATGGCACACAGACTTTTTGCTCTTTTTCTAAGGCACAGCACTCAGTTTTATCATACTGTTAAAAAATAATTTTACTACCTAATACATTACAAAAAGAGATTGTAATTGTTCTAATTGCTCTATTTTTTATTTAAGGAAGTTTAAGAAAAAGTTCTGTAATGTAGAAGTCGAATTTATTGACTCTTCTGAAGTGGTACAGTGGAAAGAATATCGTATTGTAGTACTCTAAAATCTTGCTTTTAGAAATGTCTTCTGAACACCAGCAGAAGTGGCATCATCTGAAAGTTTGCTAGAAATATAGAACGTCAGGCATTTTACTAAATCAGTCTGCATTTAACAGGGTCCCTAGGTCATTGGTATGTACATTGAGAAGCAGTGTTATAAAGCATGTGTCTTTGACTCGTATTGAGGATTTACTGTATACTAGCTGTGGGGCTTTGGTCAAGCTTGATAACATCTATAAGCTGTGGCTTCTTTATTGGCTAAAGAATAAAACAGAATTACTGTGTTCAAGCTATGTAATTGTAATGAAGATCTGTTGAACTAGTGTGTGAAAACTTTTTTTAGGTCATAAAAAGTTCATTGACACCAGGGATACATAATCCTTTAGTAACATTATGTTAAATTCACTTAAGCTGTTATGTTAAACTCATTTATTCACATATACAGAAAGTAATGTAAGGTTTTTCTTATACTCATGTGAATAGAAAATGGGCAAATATGTGTATACATATTGTTTTGGAATATTCATGAATGAGTCTGACTTTATGGAATGAGTAATTATGTATTTTTAAATTATGACAATTATAATAATTCATTTCACCTTCAGATAGGAAAGAACTACAAACCAAACATGATTCTTTTTTAGGGCAAAGCATAACTGTTATAAAAGTTTGTTATAAGTCTCAAGTTATGAAATATAATGCTTTAGAAAAGTTTGTTATAAGTCTCAAGTTATGAAATATAATGCTTTAGAAGTCTCACAAACAATGTATTTCAAGCCTTTGAGCTTGAGAATGCCCTCTTAGGCACATTTTATTTTAATATAGTCTAAAACTGACTTGTAAAATTTTGTAACGTGCTATTTTTATTTTTAGGCAAAAGAAAAACAGAATGCAAAGAAAGCTCAGGAAACCAAATGAAGAGGATGTTTTGGGATGTGTGCACATTTCTGCTTCTGCACTTATTTTCATGGAAATCATTGTGTATAAAGAACTTTGAGCAACAACCTAATTGGCTCAGTGCACGTTTGGTAATAGTGTCTGTCTGTCTTGTCTTTAATGCATGGATTCATAAACTTCTTCCCTACCTGCATCATGTGCATGTAGTGCATACTAAATGAAAGTGATGGTAAGAGTGCTTGCCCAAATTCCATTATTTGACATTGAATCTGAGAACTCTTTGTTTCCTGAATGTATAACTACCTTAGTGAAGCTAGAAAATGCACAAATGATAATCCTTATCTGTAATTTAAATGCTTAAAATTTGTAATTGTCAGATCTTGATTAAATTGGATCTCTTATTTCTTCTCATCATTAATGGAAAAAAATCAGTATTTCTATCTTTGATATCTAAGTGCTTTGAGGATTTTAAAACTGAATTTTATCTGCTATACCAGTTATTTGAAAAAGTATGATTTTAATGTAAATCATTTAAAAAGGACAAAGTATAATTTCCAGTGATTTTTCATTACTGTCAGTAGAAAAGTAATAAACATCTCAATTTTATTTTAGTAAAATTTCTTCAAGTGTTTGGGGTTATTTGTTTATGTATTAGAGAATTGTTTCAGGAAGATCTGAGTATTATGCTTCAAAGCAGAATTTCAGGTTAAGAAGAAACTGTAAATCTTAAAGAGTGTTGCTCTTACTCTCAGTGGAATATTTTTTCAAGCTGTTAAGCTGTATATAAAAAATTGGAGGTTTGACAGGTCATGCTATCTGCTTTTTTAAAAGGTGGTAGTGGTGATGGGGGATCTTTCTATGCCAATTTGAATAAGTTCATACAGGCTGCAGTTTCCAAGAGCCATATACAATTTGCTCACAATTGATTTTTTAAAATTGTTTTTGGGAGTTGCTTTGTATAATATTCTTGCTTCTAATCTTCCTTTCCAAGTCAGACTTTAAAGAAAACTTTATAAAACTTTTGTTTTAAAGGAAGTAATCCACTTTTTTCTTTATCAAGAATATTTCTGAGGTTGATACATGACTTTTTACCATTTTATTATTTATTGTAAAATAAATTTAACATAACTTATTTTGTTAGGGAAAATGTGTACCCATCTTCCAATTTCAACACATGAATTTTTAAGGATTGTTTTTAAGCTTAGTAATTGTGGTATTAAATAACTTAGAATTAATGGAGAAAAACTTGATGGGAAATTGATAGAAAAATTAATGAAATATTTTTCATATGTAATTTCAGCTGGAGATAGTGAAAAATATGTAGTTTCTCAGTTATTTGTGGGTAAATACGTTTTGCTCTCTGAAACAGTAATAATTATGGAGTGTTTTCAAAGCCATGATATAATTTTAAAAAATGGATTTTTAAGGAAGGCTCATCTTGATCCCATACATGTATTTCAGCTTAATTTATATATCCTTTCCTATTGAGGCTTAAATTTTGTAAAGCAATGTGAGGATTATTGTGGTAGGTTGTATTTAGTAATCAATACGGTGTGATACTAGCACTAGGATTGACAAATCAATAGACTAGAAGAGAGAGCCTGCAAATAGATCAACATGTATATGATCACTTGATTTTGACAAAGGTGGCAAAACAACTTAACAGGGAAGGAAAGTCTTTTCAACAAAAGGAGCCAGAATAGAATAGCTGAATATCCACATAGAAAAAAATGAACAGTGACCCCCTACCTCACAAAAATGACTTTGAGATAAATCATAGACCTAATGTAATGTTTTAAAAGTATGAAGCTTTCTAACTGAAAACATATGTGATTATTTTTGTGACTTGGGGGGTTAGCCAAAGGTTTCTTAGGTCACAGAAAGCAGTAACCATAAAAGATCCAAAATTAGAGGTCATCAAAATTGTCATTGAAAATGTTAACAAGAGTAGTATCAAATGACATTTGAAAAATAGCTTTGTAAAACTATCTTAATAGGTATAAGGATTTTTCTTATTAATCTAATAAAATTCCTTAATAGGAATTTCCATAGCTTAAGAATGGCTTATTTTATCTGCATCTTCTTTGATGATTGCAAATGCCTTGTGATACTTCATGATTACTCCATCTGTGAATAAAAAGTATGACTTGTCTTTGTCTGGGTGCTATATATTGCTGGTTTGAAACTAAGTCAGGAAGCTAGTGGGTAGAGAAAATGGAAGAATAAAGAGCAACCCAGAAATAGATGAATCTTATGTCAAAATTTTTGTTAGTGAATGTTTTATAGAAAGTCTTGCTCTTTCTTTTCTAAAATTTTATTTAGTTATTGGGCAGGTGAAGTCACTTCCATTCTATTTTGTGCCTTTCAAAATAGCCAATTCTAAGGGATGTACTTCTGCTATTGTCAACAAAAAGCTTGGCAGCAGCTGCGGCACTGGCTACTCTCACCTTATATGTTTAGTTCCCCAAGATAGCTGCCCTTTCTCTTAGAGCAGTCAGCTCGACTGTGCCACTAGAATAGACAAATATTTGCTCGAGAATCAGAACCAGAGGGACTTGCTCCCCTAGTTAGGGCCATGGCACATATTTTTGTTTATATTATGGGTGTTACATGCAGATTAATACTTTCAATTAATCCTCCTAGTTGCCTATAACATTAACATTTTGAGATATATTTAGATATTTTTTTTTTCCTGTAGGAGGCTTTGTTTCTTTTATTTTACAAAAAGGCTTTTAATGTATTCTCAAAAAAACATTTAGAGAAAACATAAACAAAAATAAAATTTAAATTACCATAGTTCTACCAGCAGGAATGAGCACATTAACATTTTGGCGTATTTAGTGATCCTTTTTCCTCATATGTACACATATGTTTTTGTGTGTTAGTCTTGCTTGCCCTCCCCATAGTCTGAAATCATTTTATGTGGTTCATATTATTTTTAAACTTGATATACAAGTTTTCAGGAACAAACTACTCTAGCTATTTGTAGAGGAATGCATATTTATATTGGGAATTTTGAAACTACCTAGTTTCTTACAAAATCTCTGGAAGGTTTGGAGGAGTGGTTTCGAGTTTGAGTCTCCAGAAATGACTCCCCATGCAAACATACAGTATTGGTGTACCTAGGGACCTGCTCACCTTTGCAACTGTCAAGGAGTCCGCTGTTGGAACTATTGATGTTAGAACATGTTGCAGTAGTTGTGTTCCAGGAATGAGGCGCCTGCAGTAACACCCAATGGCTGTGCCCTGGAATGCAGAAAAGTTAAACTTTCTATGTCTAAATGCCTAAAATAGGCAAACTGGATAGTTACATTTTTAGAGAGATGTTTCATTTTTTAGAGTAGTGTGAATTCCTAGGTCAGTCAAACATGCACATTATTTAGTTTGTACTTTTAGTACATTGTTAACTGTCCTAAATCCAATGACTGACAGGGTAAAGATTCACCATTTCTAGCATACTGGGCACTTTTTGTTTTTGACTTGATTATATTAACTTTTTGAAAACTATTCAGTGATGTATTCAGCCTACATCTGTGTTGTTCTAGATGCTAGAGGATAGCATACCAGGATAAAGCTCTGCTCTCATGATGAGACAGCTAAGTGTTTAATACGACTTTTCAATAGTAGTATGAAAAGGGGTGGGAGAAGCTGAGCCTTGATAAGATGGTCATGGAAGATCCCATTAACGAGATGAGCTTCAAGTAAAGACCTAAATGAAGAGAATTTTTTCTCTAGTACTGAACTAACACTGTGCAAGTGGATTGCCTATAGGCAGAATCAATGTGCAATAATTCAGAATATTAATTCGCAATTATGTTTGATGGTTAATTGGTTTTTGAATGTTGATCTGGACTGTCAATATGAAAATAGGTTGATTAAAAGTTATATATGGGAAAGGCTAGGACCACTGGTCTATGTACATTTTAGATTATTCTTATATTTTACATAATATGCTTGACCTGACCCTTTCTTGTAGCAGTGATAACATAATATTGAATAAACCATAAAACCAGTGGGGAAAGTCTCATGTAGGTATATTTTTAAAAAACATTTTGATCTCTCCCCCAGACTGCCATCATAACCGTTAAGACTAAAACAGGTTGGGTGTGGTGGTTCATGCCTGTAATCCTAGCACTTTGGGAGGCTGAGGCAGGAGAATCTGTTAATCCCAGAAGTTCAAGCATAGTGTGAGCAAGATGGCAAGACCCTGTCACCAAAAAAAAAAAAAAAAATTAGCTGGGTATGGAGGTGGTACGTGGTACGTGTCTGTAGTCCCAGCTACCCAAACGGGTGAGGCTGGAAGGTTCCTTGAGCCCAGGAGTCCGAGAATGCAGTGAGTTGTGATCTGCCACTGCACTCCATCCTGGGTGAGAGTGACACCCTATCTCAGAACAAAACAAAAACAATGAAATTACTTGAAATTTTTAAAAATAATATAAATTTGGGAGAATATTTTATTATTTAGGGATAGAGAAAAGCTTCGTAAGCACCAAATAAAACATAAAAGAACCCAGAAGAGAAATACTTGACTGTATAAACATTAAAAATTTCTATAAGGCGACAGACACCATAAAACTAAGAGATAGCAAGCCAACAAATATAACTTTGCTATACATAATATGCAATATGTGTATTACAAACATTAGACAAATTAGTGTCTAATACACAGAGCTCCTCTGTATATTATATATTTTATGCTCATGTGAGTAATATATTTATTGTGCAATCCTGCAATAAAGCAATAAAATATGATTATGGTGTTCCCCATTGATGGATATCCTAACATTTTAGATATGTTTCATGTTATCGTCACATCAATCTTATGAGGTAAGTATTATTAACTTCATTTTACAAGTAATATCTACTTTTTTCCTTCTATATATTTTTTCCCTTCGATTCACGCCATCTGTATCCTGGCTACTCAATGGGTGATCTGCAGACCAGCAGCAATAAGCATAACCTGAGAACCTGTTAGAAATGCAGAATCTGAAGTCCCGCCCCAGACCATTGGAATCAGAATCTGCATTTTAACAAGATGCCCAGCTGATTTAATTACATTTATGCACATTAAAATTTGACAAGTATAACCTCATTGGTTATTTTTTTTCTTTTTTTTTTAAAGAGAAAAAGAGAAAGAAGGAAGAAAAAAAGAATGAAATAAATAGAAAAAGAAGAAGAAAAAAAAAAAAGGAAGAGAGAACGGGAATCTTGCTCTATTGCCCAGGCTAGAATGCAGTCTACAAATGGATATTAAAAGCTTTTTTATACTAATAATTGTGTTATACAATGGAGACAGGAAGGAATATGGGAGGAAAATAACAAACAAACAGCCAACCAATATTTCATTTAAACCTATGAAATGCTATGCAATTGCTAGGGAGTGATTTACTCCCAACCATGTGGTCACTTTTAGAATAAATGTGATGCGTTACTGAAAAAAAAATGTATATTTAGTGGATTTGGAGTAGAGAGTCCTGTAAATGTTTATTAAGTTTACTTGTTTGAGGTTTAAGTTCAAGTCCCTGGTATCCTTCTTAACCTTCTGTCTCATTAATTTGTCCAATATTGACAATGTAATGTTAAAGTCTCCCCACTATTATTGTGTGGGAGTCCAAGTCTCTTTGTAAGTCACCAAGAAGTTGCCCTGTGTATCTGGGTGCTCCTATATTGGGTGCGCATAGACTTAGGGTCGTTAGCTCTTCCCGTTACATTGATCCCTCTACCATTATACAATGTCCTTCTTATCTCTTTCGGTTTCTATTACTTTAAAGTCTATTTTATCAGAGATGAGAATTTTAACTACTGCTTTTTTTTTTTTTTGCTCTCCATTTGGTTGGCAAATCTTCCTCCATCCCTTTGTTTTGAGTCTCTGTATATCCTTGCATGTAAGATGGATCTGGATGCAGCTTACTGATGGGTCCTTTGAAGTAGCTGATACTGGTTGTTCCCCCTCTATACATAGTGCCTCCTTCAGAAGCTCTTGTAAAGCAGGCCTGGTGGTAATGAAATCTCTGAGTACTTGCTTGTTTGCAAAAAATTTTATTTTTCCTTCACTTATGAAACTTAGTTTGGCTGGATATGAAATTCTGGGTTGAAAGTTCTTTTCTTTAAGGATGTTGAATATTGGCCCCCCACTCTCTTCTGGCTTGTAGGGTTTCTGCTGAGAGATCAGCTGTGAGTCTGATAGGCTTCCCCTTGTGGGTAACCTGACCTTTCTCTCTGGCTGCCCGTAGTATTTTCTCCTTCGTTTCAACCCTGATGAATCTAATGATTATGTGCCTTGGGATTGCTCTTTTTGAGGAATATCTTTGTGGTGTTCTCTGGATTTCCTGGACTTGAATATTAGTCTGCCTTGCTAGGTTAGGAAAGTTTTCCTAGATAATATCCTGAAAAATATTTTCCAGCTTGGATTCATTCTCTTTGTCACATTCAGGTACACCTATCAAACGTAGATTAGGTCTTTTCACATAGTCCCATATTTCTTGGAGACTTTGCTCATTCCTTTTTACCCTTTTTTCTCTAATCTTGTCTTCTCGTTTTATTTCGTTAAGTTGGTCTTCGACCTCTGAAATCCTTTCTTCTGCTTGATCAATTCGACTGTTAAAACTTGTGCATACTTTGGGAAGTTCTCGTATTGTGTTTTTCAGCTCCATTAATTCACTTATATTCCTCTTTAAATTGTCCATTCTCATGAACATTTCGTGAAACCTTTTTTCAAGGTTCTTAGTTTCCCTGCATTGGGCTAGAACATGTTCTTTTAGCTCACAGAAGTTTCTCATTATCCACCTTCTGAAGCCTGATTCTGTTGATTCCTCACATTCATTTTCTATCAGGCCTTGTTCAATTGGTGATGAGGCACTGCAATCCTCTGTAGGAGGAGAGGCATTCTGATTTCGGGTGTTTTCAGCCTTTTTGCGCTGGTTTCTTCCCATCTTTGTGGATTTATCCACCTGTCGTCTGTGTAATTGCTGACTTTCAGATTAGGTCTCTGAGTGGACGTCCAGCTTGTTGGTTATAAAGTTTTTTCTATTTCTTAATTTTCCTTCGGTGGATGCCCCTCCCCCACAGAGCTGTACCTTCCCGGGTTCAGCTGTACTTGGTGTGAAACGCTTAATCCTCAGCAGTTCCAACTGCTGTTTTTTTTGTTATTGTTGTTTGGGGGGGGGACCAGGCTTTCCCCTGCGGCGACCCACTACGCCAGCTGAAACAGCGGCGTTAAGATTCGTGGCGCTTTTCTGCCCGGGAATCTCCCGGTCTGGTTCCCCACTTCAGTCTGCTTTTTAATCAGCTGAATGGGAGACTCTGCTTTCCCGGAGCTCCAAACGCCAACCAAAAGGGCACTCAGTCCCGTATACTCCGGACTGAGAACCGCCGCGTCGGGGGCGCCTGCAAAACGGCCGCGCCCCTCCAAAAGGGTCGCGCTGGCGACCCGTGGGGCTCCTCCGCCAAGAATCTCTTGGTCCGTGGGCTATGAAAATTCATCTGAAAATGTGGCGTCCACTCACTCTCTGCGCTTTCAGTGGGAGCTACAATCCTGAGCTGCTGCTAATCGGCCATCTTGGATCGGTTATTTTTATATTTGTGGAAATATTATTGTCTTCATAATCAGTAGGCATTGTGCTTTATTTTCTGAATTTAAAAATTTGGTTTTAGGACTTCAACAATTTCAGTAGCAAGATGCGAAAGTGCAATCAATTAGAAGAAGTTATTAGGAATAAAATGGAAAACTATTCACAACATGTCAAACATCGTCCTAAGTAGTTTTACGTATTAACCTTCACAGATATGAAATAAGTCACGTTATAACCATTTTTCAGATGAGGGACATTAAATCACAGCAAAAAACAATGGGTAAGTTAGTTATGGTGCATTGGAATACTATGCAGTCATTGAAAAGAATATGAATGTCTGTGTATTAACACTGAAGGGTGTCTGTGATTTATTTTTAAGGAAAATGAAAGTATAAGTAACTTGCCCAAGTTCATACAGCTAGTAAGTAGTAGACCTAGGATTCAAACTTGAACTCCTACTTGTACTTCTCTCTTTCACTTCTTCCCTCCCTCCCTTCCTTCATTCCTTCCTCCCCCCACCCCACTTCCATCCTTCATCTTTCCCCTCCTTTCTTCTTCCTTTTTTTTTTTTTTTTTTTTTGAGATAGAGTCTTGCTCTGTTGCCCAGGCTGGAGTGCAGTGGCACAATCTCGGCTCACTGCAACCTCTGCCTCCCAAGTTCAAGCGATTCTCCTGCCTCAGCCTCCTGAGTAGCAGGGATTACAGGTGTGCATCACCATGGCTAATTTTTGTGTTTTCAGTAGAGACAGAGATTCACCATATTGGCCAGGCTGGTCTGGAACTCCTTGATCTGCCCACCTCGGCCTCCCAAAGTGCTGGGATTACAGGTGTCAGCCACGGCACCCTGCCCTCCTTTCTTTATAGTAATTTCTTGTAATGCTTACCTGTACACCTCCTTTATATACTTCCACCATTCTTCTTATAAAAATGATTCTTAGAGGTAAAAGTTTTTTTATGGACAGAATTATACAATGGAGATGTTTATGTGAGAAAACTATCTCTGGATTTATTAGAAGCTTTGTAGGAGATATTGATGACCTTTGCTGAATTATTAAGGAATGCATAGAGTAAGTGGTAACTGTGAGCGTTGAGCTCCAGTGGCTCCCCTGAGGGCTAGTAATTATAATGATTTTGATTAGAGGCTAACAAGGGTTCCAGGTTGGGCCTCCCAGGCTCTGTCTCCAAGTGAGGTTACCAAGGTCCAAGACCTGCCCTTTCAGTTTATGATTTGAGTACACTCATTGAAGGTGATAAGGACTTTGTGTAGTTAAGCCAGCTTAATAAAACTTGCAGAAGACTAGTGTACACCTGAAAAACAATCTAATAATTTACTTTACAAATATAACTGCCAGCAGACCAGACATTTCTATCAGCCTATTGATACATTTTGTCCATGGTAGATAAACTTACCAAGGAAACCAAATTAAGACCAGAAGGTTGGTTGACTATAGAACTGTTCCAAAGGAAATTATTGTTGTGTAGAGATACTTACTGTGATAGCCTGTGACATGTTTTTCCATACTAGACACCAGCTAAATCTGCCCTGGTATATTACACACCTCCTTGATCAAAATGTTACTGCATGCTTCTGCTGCTAGAGACACAATGACAAAATCTTAAACTTCATAATTATCACTTTCCTGGTTGGCATTTCTCTGCTTCCTTTCTCATGTCAATAAGTGTTTTCAAATGTAATTTGAGTTTAAATTTATTTGATTTTGATTTTTTTCCCATCTGGCCTTTTAGTGACATCTGGAGAGACTGCTTAATCTAATTTTTCAGACTGTCTTTAGATCAGGGGACTATTTCCTGTAACCTATGTAGTGTCATTGTATGAGGAATCAGTATTTCTATTCTAATAATGCCAATATGACCTTTCCTAATATCTGATGCCTGAAATAGTCTATACCTAACTTACACGTTTGGAATGCTCTGCACCCTTGGCGCAATGGGAACAGTTTTTCTCTTAGGGCACTCGGAGTTGTTATTGCGGTGGCTCCATTGCTTATCCCGTGAACACCTTGGATGATGCAATCACTCCTTCAGATTTTAGGCAGAAATTTACTTGAATTAATGTTTGTAATCTAAAACAATGGTGTGCTAACTTAAGTACCCTCATTAGATCTTCCATGAGTAACTTGCTTGCTCTAGCCTCTATGGCCATTCTAAGAACTGTATGTTCTTGCCAATTTTATCGAGGTTGGTAAACACAACTTCACAGATAAGACTGCACTTTTATTCTAATATACTCTTTTATTCTAAAATAGTAACCCCATATTCTAGTAAGTTGGAGAACAGACTACTGGACTTGGACTTAGGTGACCTGGGATACTAGTCCTGCTATTCTATTAACTATTGTGTGGTCTTGGCTTATATTCTATTATCTGCTGAAATGCACTTTGTCCTTTCCTTTGTTACAATTTTCAAATAGCACCTATAGAGCAAACAGGTGGCTTTCACATCTGTTTATACAACCAAACCTTAAAACAAATATTAGTCTATTAAAGCTTCATTGTATTAGAGTCTTTCTCTCTTTTCTGGACCTCTCTTTTTCTCTTGTGATTTAGTGTAAACTTAAGAAATTAGGCTTATAAAACTTTAAAAAAAACACATTTGAAGTTTAGGAAAAGTTTGGTCATATTTCCTTAGCTATTTTGGCAACACTTTGGGAATGTATTTTCCCTCCGATAACAACTTCATAAGCTCATAAATCTAATTTATACTATTGTCTTGGATGCAGCCTGTTTTGCTAATTTTAACCTCCAAGGTGATATAGAGTATAAGCTAGTGTAAGCAATATTTATTCTTACCAAGCATCTACAATTTGTTACCTAGTCATCTGTACACACAATCTTTATAGCTTCTTTCCAAATATATTCACAAAAAGGAAAATCAACTTTTTTCTGGGTATGTCTTTAAATAAATGTAGACAATTCTAAAGCCTAGTGATAGGATTACCATTTTAAAACTTTTGAATGACATATTTTAGCATTGGTAAATATCAGGGGGAGAAGAACTATTATAAATACCACGTGAGTCCTTTTATTATAATAGAAGAGGCAAGACTGAAGATAGGCTGAGCATCTGCTTATTCATTAATTCATGCAATCAAAAGGTATTTATTATGTATCTGAGTCATGCTCAATGCTATGTATTTGGGATACATGGGTGGAAAGACATATGTTGATCTGTGTCATGTTTTCTCAACTATTCTGCAGCCTTGGGCTGGATTTTAACTTGTGGGATTATAATGTTCACTGGGAATAACTTCCCTACACAATAGGTATAAGTAACTGTTATCAGTGTATTAGACAACACAGTCTAAAATAGGACTAGTTTGTCCCCATATACCATAATAATGTTCATCTATGAGGATACCTTGTTTTACTGTGCTTCACTTTATTGTACTTCATAGATACTCTTTTTCACAAACTGAAGATTTGTGGCAATCCTTCAATAGGCAAGTCTGCAGGTGCCATTTTCCCAACAGCATGTGCTTACTTCATGTCCCTGGGTCACATTTTGGTAATTCTTGTAATATTTCAAACTTTTTCCCAACTCTATCTGTTATGGAGATCAGTGATCAGTGATCTTTGATATTACTTTTGCAATTGTTTTGGGGTGCATGAACCATGCCCATGTAAGACAGCAAACTTGATTAATGTTGTGCGTGTTCTGACTGCTCCACTGATGGGTCTCTCTCCCTCTTCTTGGGTCTTCCTATTCCCTGAGACACAACAATATTGAAATTAGGCTAACTAATAACCATTGTACAATGGCCTCTAAGTGTTCAAATGAAAGGAAGAATCACATCTCTCTCACTTTAAACCAAAAGCAGAAATGATTAGGCTTAGTAAGGAAAGCACGTTCAAAAACCAAGATAGGCTGAAAGCTAGGCCTCTTGTGCCAAACAGCCAAGTTTTGAATGCAAAGGAAAAGATTGTTAAATTAAAAGTACCACTCCAGTGGACACATGATAAGAAAATGAAACAGACTTTCGCTGATGTGAAGAAAATGTGAGTGGTCTGGATAGAAGATCAAGCCAGCTACAACCTTTTTTTTTTTTAACTTTTATTCTAGATTCAGGGGTACATGTGAAAGTTTGTTACACAGGTAAACTCATGTTACAGGCGTTTGTTTTACAGATTATTTCATCACCCAGGTATTAAGCCCAGTACCCAATAGTTATATTTTATGTTCTGCTCTCCTCTCACCCTTTACCCTCAAGTAGACCCCTGTGTTTGTTTCCTTCTTTGTGTTCTTAAGTTCTTATCATTTGGCTCCCACTTGTAAGTGAGAACACGTGGCATTTTGTTTTCCGTTTCTGCATTAGTTTGCTAAGGATAGTAGCCTCCAGCTCCATACATGTTTCTGCAAAAGACATGATCTCATTCTTTTTTATGACTGCATAGTATTCCATAATATATGTGTACCACATTTTCTTTATCCAATCAATCATTGATGGACACTTAGGCTGATTCCATGTCTTTGCTATTGTAAATAGCACTGCAATGATCATTCATGTGCATGTGTCTTTATGGTAGAATTATTTATATTTTGCTGGGTATATACCCAGTAATGGGATTGCTGGGTTGAATGGTAGTTCTGCCTTTAGTTCTTTGAGGAATTGCTTTTACAATGGTTGAACTAATTTACACTCCCACCAACAGTGTATAAATGTTCCCCTTTTTCCCCAACCTCACTAGCATCTGTTATTTTTTGACTGTTTAATAATAGCCATTCTAACTAGCATGAGATGGTATCTCATTGTGATTTTGATTTGCATTTCTCTAATGATTAGTGTTATTGAGCTTTCTTTTATATGTTTGTTGGCCTCATGTATCTCTTCTTTTGAGAAGTGCCTGTTCATTTTCTTTGCCCACTTTTTATTGGAGTTGTCTGTTTTTCTCTTGTAAATTTGTTTAAGTTCCTTATAAATGCTGTATATTAGACTTTTGTCTGATGCATAGTTGGCAAATATTTTCTCCCATTCTGTAGGCCGTCTGTCTACTCTGTTGATAGTTTCTTTTGCAATGCAGAAGCTTCTTGTTTAATTAGATCCCATTTGTCAATTTTTGCTTTTGTTGTGATTGCTTTTGGCATTTTTGTCATGAAGTCTTTGCCAGTTCCTATGTCCAGGATGGTATTGCCTAGGTTGTCTTCTAGGGTTTTTATAGTTTGGTTTTTCTTTCATTTAAGTCTTTAATCCATCTTGAGTTGATTTTTGTATATGATGTAAGGAAGGGGTCCAGCTTCAATTTTCTGCATATGGCTAGCCAGATCTTTCAACTCCATGGTTAGCTGTATTCCTAGGTATTTTCTTCTTCTTGTGGCACTTGTGAATGGTATTGCTTTTCTGATGTGGCTCTCAGTTTGCGTGTTGTTGGTGTATAGGAATGCTAGTGATTTTTGTACATTGACTTATATCCTGAAACTTTACTCAAGTTGTTTATCAGCTGAAGGAGCTTTTGGGCTGAGACTATGGGATTTTCTAGATATAGAATCATGTCATCTGCAAACAGAAATAGTTTTGGCTTCCTCTTGTCCTATTTTGATGTACTTTAATTCTTTCTCTTGCCCGATTCCTCTGGCTAGCACTTCCAATACTATGTTGAGTAGAAGTTGTGAAAGAGAGCATCCTTGTCTTGTACTGGTTTTCAAGGGGAATGCTTCTGGCTTTGCCCATTCAGTATAATGTTAGCTGTGGGTTTGTTATAGATAACTCTTATTATTTTGAGATATGTTCCTTCTATATCTAGTTTATCGAGAGTTTTTAACATGAAGGGGTGTTGAATATTATCGAAAGCCTTTTCTGCATCTATTGAGATAATCATGTGGTTTTTATCTTTAGTTCTGTTTATGTGATGAATCACATTTATTGATTTGGTATGTTGAACCTATCTTGCATCCTGGGGATGAAGGCTGTTTGATCATGGTGGATAAGCTTTTTGATGTGCTAATGGATTTGGTTTGCCAATATTTTGTTGAGGATTTTGCATTGATATTCATCAAGGATATTGGCTTGAAGTTTTCTTTTTTTGTTGTATCTCTGCCAGGTTTTGGTTTCAGGATGATGCTGGCCTCATAGAATGAGTTAGGGAGGAGTCCCTCCTTTTCAATTATTTGGAATAGTTTCAGTATGAATAATACCAGTTCTTCTTTGTACCTCTGGTAGAATTCAGAAAACAGCCTTATACTGGAAGA
Organism: Ateles fusciceps; assembly: GCA_036589455.1. Lineage (NCBI taxonomy): Eukaryota > Metazoa > Chordata > Mammalia > Primates > Atelidae > Ateles > Ateles fusciceps. The sequence goes on along the minus strand of JAZHEH010000253.1, from coordinate 4,039,192 downwards.
AGATACTGTCTAGGACTTTCGTAGCTAGAGAGGAGAAGTCAATGCCTGGCTTCAAAGCTTCAAAAGACAGCCTATCTCTCTTGCTGAGGGCAAATGTAATGGGTGAATGTAAGTTGAAGCCAATGCTCATTTACCATTTTGAAAAATCCTAGGGTTCTTAAGAATTATGCTAGATCTAATCTGCCTGTGCTCTAGAAATGGAAGAAAACAGAACACATCTGTCTACAGCATGGTTTATTGAATATTTTAAACCCACTTTTGGACTACTGCTCAGAAAAAAGAAAGATTCCTTTCAAAATATTCTGGCTTATTCACAATGCACCTGGTCAACCAAGAGCTCTCATGGAGATGTATGAGGATACTAATTTTTTTTTTCATGCCTACTAACACAGCCAGTTCTGTAGCCAGTGGATCAAGGAGTAATTTCAACTTTCAAGTCTTATGTTTTAGAAATAAATTTTATAAAGCTATAGCTGCCATGGAAAGTGTTTCCTCTGATGGACCTGGGCAAATTAAATCAAAATCCTCCTCAGAAGGATTTACCGTTCTATTTCCTATTAAGAACATTCATGATTCACTGGAGAAGGCCAAAATGTCAACATTTAACAGGAGTTTGGAAGAAGTTGATTCCAACCCTCATGAATAACATTGAAGGATTGAAGACTTCTGAGGCCGAAGTAACTGCAGATGTGGTAGAAACAGCAAGAAAGCTAGAATTAAAAGCAGAGCCTGAAGATGTGAGTGACTTACTGTGCACTTATGATAAAACTTGAATGGATGACGAGTTGCTTCCTATGAATGAGCAGAGAAAGCAATTTCTTGAGATAGAATCTCTTCCTGGTAAAGACGCTGTGAACATTGTTGAAATGACAAGAAAGTATTTAGAATATTACACAAACTTAGTTGATAAAGCAGAAGCAGAGTTTAGGAGGACTGCAGTTTTGAAAGAAGTTCTACTGTGGATAAAATGCTGGCAAACAGCATTGCATGCTACAGAGAAATCTTTTACGAAGAGAAGAGTCAATTGATGTGACAAAGTTAATTGTTGTCTTATGTTAAGAAATTGCCACAGCCACTCTTACCTTCATCGACCGTCACATTGATGAGTCAGCAGCCGTCAACATCGATGCAAAACCCTACACCAGCAAAAAGATTCGGACTCACTGAAGGCTCAGATGATTGTTAACATTTTTTAAGCAATAAAGTGTTTTAATTAAGGTATGTGTATTTTTTAGACATAATTCTATGGCACACTTAATAGACTGCAGTAGAAACATAATTTTTATATGTTCTGGAAAGCCAAAAAATGTATGTGATTTACCTTATTCTGATATTCGCTTTACTGTAGCGGTCTGCAGCTGAGCTTGCAGTATCTCTGAGGTATGCCTGTAGTTTGAACAAATGTTTATGAGGATCAACTTCCACTTGAGACCCCAACTTACTGTTAGATGTTGTGAACACAATATAAAAATTTCTGTCTATGTTTTTTCTTATTTCAAATTCAGTAACAGCTTATTTTAGGGAAAAGGACTAGGGAAGAAAAAAGAACGAAGGTATTACCTGGATTTCAGTTTAGGTTCAACTTTTAAAAAAATAGATTGGGGAATACAAGTGCGGTTTTGCTACATGAATATTTCGCTTAGTGGCAAAGTCTGGTCTTTTAGTGTATGTTGTCTTCCTTAGGTAATGTCTCATCCCTGCCACTTCCCTATTCTCCAGTGTCTATTATTCTACAGTCTATGTCCATGTGTACACATTATTTAGCTATCACTTATAATTCGGAACACGTGGCATTTTACTTTCTCTTTCTGAGTGATTTCTCTTAAGATAGTAGCTTCCAATTTGATCCATGTTGCTGCAAAAGGATGGGGCATTTCCTTCTATTTTATGGCTAAGTAGTATTCCATAATATATATATGGCACATTTTCTTTAACCAGTCATCTCCATTGATGGATGCTTAGGGTAGTTCCCTACCTTTGCTATTTTGAATAGTTCTGTCATAAAGATACAAATTCAGGTTTTTTTGATGTAATGGTTTCTTTGGGATAGATTCCCAGTAACAGTATTGCCGGATGGAATGGTAGTTCTATTTTTAGTTTTTTGAGAAATATCCTTACTGTTTTTCGTAGAGGTTGTACTAATTTACGTGTTCACCAACAGTATATAACTGTTCCCTTTCCTCTGCATCCTCACCAACATCTGTTATTTTTTGAATTTTTAGTCATAGCCATCCCGACTGGTGCAAGATGGCATCTCACTGTGGTTTGATTTGCATTTCTCTGATGATTAGTGATGTGCATCTTTTCATATCTTTGTTGAACATTTGTATGTCTTCTTTTGGAAAATGTCTGTTCATATCATTTGCCCAGTTTTTAATGTTTTAATGGGGTTATTTTGCCTTTTTTTTTTTTTTTTGAGACAGAGTTTCGCTCTTGTTGCCAAAGCTGGAGTGCAATGGAGCAACCTTGGCTCACTGCAACCTCCACCTCCTGGGTTCAAGTGATTCTCCTGCCGCAGCCTCCTGAGTAACTGGGATTACAGGTGTGTGCCACCCCGCCTAACTAATTTTTTTGTATTTTTAGTAGAAACGGGGTTTCATCATGTTAGCCAGGCTGGTCTTGAACTCCTGACCTCAAGTGATCTGCCTGCCTCAGCCTCCCAAAGTGCTCAAATTCTGGGATTATAGGAGCGAGTCACCATGCTGGACTTGTTTTGTTTTTGAGACAGAGTCTTACTTTGTCGCCTAGGCTGGAGTGCAGTGACACAATCTCATGTAACTGCATCCTCCACCTCCCAGGGTCAAGTGATCCTCCTGCCTCAGCCTCTTAAGTAGCTGAGACTACAAGTGTGCCACCATGCCCAGCTAAATTTTTGTGTTTTTAGTAGAGACAGAGTTTCATGATGTTGCCTAGGCTGGTCTTGAACTCCTGGCCTCAAGTGATCCACCCGCCTCCACCTCCCCAAGTTCTAGGATTACAGGCGTGAGCCACTGCACCCAGGCTGGATACTTCTAGTGATTTTTTGTTTATATGGTAAACAAGGGGAAGATTATTCATGAGTTTTCCAGGGGAGGGGTGGGCAATTCCCCGGAACTGAGGGTTCCTCCCCTTTTTTAGATTATATAGGGTAACTTCCTGATGTTGCTATGGCATCTGTAAAGTGTGTTGGTGCTGCTGGGAGTGTCCTTTAACATGCTAATGTATTATAATTAGTGTATACTCAGCAGTGAGGATGACCAGATGTCACTTGTCAAAACCATCTTGGTTTTGGTGGAATGTGGGTGGCTTCTTTACCACGAAAACCATCTTGGTTTTGGTGGGATGTGGGTGGCTTCTTTACCACAACCTGTTTTATCAGCAAGGTCTCTGTGACCTGTATCTGTGCTGACCTCCTATAACTTAGAATGTCTAACCTCCTGGAAATGCAGCCCAGTACGTCTCAGCCTCATTTTGCCAAGCCTCTATTCAAGATGGGAGTCACGCTGGTTTAAAGGCCTCTGACGTGACCATGCTAAAATCTCCACCCAGGGAGGAGTTATAGCTCATGACTATCTCATGGGACCTTGTGCTGGCAGAATGGCTCAGTATGTGTGCGCCGCTGAAACCCCCTCCTCTCCATGTGATGATGCACCCTCTCCCCTCTCCATGGCCCCAGAAAACCCTCCTGTCACTTTCCCTCAGAAAGACACTGCTTTGGAGAATACTCCCCATGGCCTCCTTAAGTCAAGTAATAAAACCCCTCTTGATGAAAAAGAAAGAATAAGGATATTTATCTTGTTGTAGTGCTAAAGACAATATCCTGTGGATCAGGTCATTTAATAAATATTTATTACTGTGTAGTATTTATTACTATCTGTACTAGGTGTCGGGTACTTAGTGAGTTTCCGGACATACAGTGGTGAAAACAACAGACATGTTGTTTGTCTTCATGGAGCTTACCATTCAATAAACTAGGTGAGATTTAGAGACACGAGTCATAGTCACAAATACATAATTACAAGCCAGTGTAAGTATATGGAAATAGGGCTCTGTGATATCATACACAAGAGAACGTGACCTATTTGAGGACAGTTTGAGTTGAGATGTAAAAGACAAGTGGGAGTTAAGTAGACAAAACCTGGGGGTTGTGTGTGGAGGAGGCATTCAAGGCAGAAGGAAGCAGAAGGGCTGTGAGAGGAAAGTTTAGTGCTTTAGAGACACCGAAAAGGCCAGTTTGACCTGGGAGCGCAAAGCAGATGCCTGTGTGGAGTAGGAGAGGTAGCCGGACTATGCAGGTTTTTGTGAATTATTCCAAGGATTTTGGTCTTTATGCTAAGATCATTAGAAGCCGTTAAAGGGGTTTAAGCAGCAGAATGATGTGGTCAGACTTGTGTTTCTATAAGACCACACTTTCTGAAATGGAGGCCTCATGGGTAGAGGGTAGATGTGGATATGAGGGGGAATGGACAAATGAAGAACTGAGCTCATTATGCTGTTTATACCTAGTTATGCACCGTGAAACACCACAGACTCCCAGCTCATCTCTTATCCTCCTCATTCTAATTCCTCTTAGATTCCTTGTATCCTTCCCACCTCTCTTCTACTCTGGCAACTCTTCCACAGCATCCACAGTGTAAATCTCCTGTGTCTGCAACCCAGATTTTAAATGTTTCTTTCTCCTTGCTCTAATAAAAATAAGACTTCCCTGACAACACTGCCCTGTTACCTGAAGTGGTGGCTATTTTTTCCTCCCACTGAGATTGGAAATTGGACAGGTCTTGTCCTCCTTGCTCACTGTGGCTTCTTTCATTCTCCCTCTTTCCTTCTTAAAACTTACTGATTTTTTGCTGGTGAGAATGTGAAGAAAGAAAACTCTTATACACTGTTGGTGGGGATGAAAACTAGTACAACCACTATGTAGAACAGTATGGTGGTTTCTAAAAAATACACAGCTAGAACTACCAGATGATCCAGCGATCCCACTGCTGAGAGTCTATCCATAGGAAAGGAAATTCCCGTATTGAAGAGCCATCTGCATCCCCGTTTTCACTGCAGCCCTGTTCACGATAGGCAAGATACGGAATCAACCTAGGTGAATATACGTAATTATTATTTGTCCATTAAAAAAATAAAAACATAAAATTTTTAAAAAACGTGCTCATTTTGAGTCTCATATAATCAAATTATATGACTCGTTATTGTTAACATTCCTCATTTCTTTACACTTTTTTTTCTTTCGTTTTTTTTTTGTTTTTTTTTTTTTTTTATAGAGACGGGGTTTCACCATATTGGTCAGACTGGTCTCGAACTCCTGACCTCAGGTGATCCACCCGCCTTGGTTTCCCAAAGTGCTGGGATTACAGGCAGTTTCTTTACACTTTTAACTTCAAACCATATAATTTATTCTAGCACAACTCTTGTCATTAGTTCTTGATGATTTCAATAACAGAGAACTGGTTACTCAGTTCTTTGACGTCTTCTCCTTCAGTCAGTGCTGTTCCTTGTATGCTCCCTCATGACTTTTATCATCATCGATAACTGCATCTTCTGTATGATCTGAATTTCATGTCGTTCACTCTAAATACCATCTCTTCTCTTCTCCCACCTCACTCTTTCCAGCTTTCTAATTCCAGCAATCTTTTGACCTCTCTGGAACTCTTGTTTCCACTGATCACACCACTTTTTCACTGTTCCTCTCTGATAGTTTTATTTTCTCTTTTCCTACCCTAAATTTCATAGTCAGTTATTGGAAGCCTTCTTTTTCATACACCCTTAATTCTTTTGCCTTTCTCTCAATTTTTACTATTCTTTGGGCAAAACTATTAATACTTTCTGGTGAAGTCCAACTCTCTACTCTTCTGAACCTGTAACTGATCACCTGAACTGGAGACTGGAGGAAAACACTCAACCAAGTTGCTTCATCGCATTGGAAATTCATGATTACGAATGTCAAGTAGCCCCTTAATGCTGTCAGGTAAGCCTTCTATAATCCTTAGGCCATCTCTCTCTTGCCTTCAGGATGATTATTTCAGACTTTTTCCATTTTACTGAAACTCCAGCATGTCTCTTATGCTCAGCTGATGACGATGCTTTCTCTTTACTGAGGAAATGGAAGCACTCAGGAGAAAACGTGCACAGTTGCCTTCTACAACATCTGCTTACTTAAAAGCACTAGCACCTCCCTCCACCTTCCTACCTGTTACCTCAGATGAACTAACCATCTTCCTATCTAAAGCCAGTGTCTCTACTTGTTCATTATTTGCTATCTCTACTTGTCTACTCAAAGAGTGCATTCTAGTAACTCTTTCCTCTTTTCCTGGATTATCATTTTTTCGCTTTCTACTGGATCATTCCAATGACCTTACACAAAAGTATCTTGACTCTACTTCCCTCAACAAATCACTCAAGTTTTTTGCTCCCCTTTGCAACATACCTCCTTAAAAGCATTGTCTGTACTGTTTCCAAATTCTCTTCTTCCCTTTTCTCTTAAAACCATGCCAACAGGTATTTGACATCCCCTGCATGGAAACTACTCTCTTCAAGATCACTGGTAACTTCGTGATGCTAAACTTGGTGGTCAATCTTTGTTTTCATCTTACTCAACTCTATCAGTATTTGCCATATGATCACTCCTACTGCTTTGGTAAGTTTTCTTCGCATGGCTTCCAGAATTTTCTCTTGCTCCACTAGCCACTCATCCTTTGCAGGGTTTTCCTTTTCCCATACTTTTAGTGGGGTATGCTCCACAGTTGTGTCCTTATTCCTCTTCTCAACTGTATCTACGTTGTCTACTGTGGTGATCTTACGTTCACCATGGCTTTAAATATTTGTTTGCCAGTGAGCTCCACATTTATATCTCTGGCTCAGGTTTCTTTCTCCAACTCCAACTCGTATATCAACTGTCAACTAATTATTCCAACTGAATGTCTTATAGACACCTTAAACTCAACATGTCCTAAACAAACTCCTGCTTCCTCTCTCTCTCTCTCTCTCTACACACACACACACACACAGAGAGAGAGAGAGAGAGACCTGCTGTATCAGCAGCCTTTTCCATTGCAGTTGATAGCAATTACAGGTTATCAACTCATCCCAGTTGCTCAAGCCAAGAAACCTTGTGTCATTTCAGATGGTTCCTTATTCACACCCCACATCCAATCAATTAAGACAGTCTTGTGGCCTTACTTTCCAGATATACCTGGGATCTGAATTACTTCTCACTGCCTACTTTGCTGATTAATAGGTACCAGCATCATCTCTTTCCTGATTACCTCAATTTTTTTCTAATAGGTTTCCCTATTTCTCTCCTGGTACCCATACAAAATTATTTTCAGATAAGTAGTCACAGAGATAATTTGAAAAAGTAAGTCCTATTATATATTCCTACAGCTTAAAACACTGTAGCAATTGCCCATTTCATTTGGAATAAAGCCAAAATCCTCTCAATGGCCTACAATACCCCACATAATCTGCTTTATCTATCATTATCTTTCTTTCTTTTTCTTTACCTTCTCACTCAACTTCAGCCACTCTGGCCTCCTTGCTATTCCTTAAACTCACCACACATAACTCAGAATTAAGAACTTTGCTCTTGATATGCTTGCTTCCTGGAATATTATTTTTCTGGGAATTTTCTTCATTAATTCTCTCCTCTCTCTTCAAGTCTTTGCTAATAAGGCCTAGGCTTACCACCCTATTTCAGATGGCAATTTCCCCACCTCCCAGCACCTCCAATATTCCTTTGCTCTCATGATCTTTTTTCTTTTCTTTTCATAACAACGATCACTTTCTAACATATTAGGTAAATTCCTTAGCTATTATGCTTATTGTTTATTGTCTTCCCCTGCTGTAAGCTTGAATGAGGACAGGGATCTTTCTGTTCACTGATGTATCCAAGCAGCTGAGATAGCACGAGGCACATAGTAGGAACTCAATTATTGTTGAATGAAAGAAAAACAGAGTGAAGAATTCAGAACCTGACCAACATAAATGTGAAATAAATGATAAAGAAAGCATCCCATTTAATAGGAAATTGGATTATTCAACAAATGGTGGTTGGTTATATAGTTGGAGGAGAGAAAAAGTTAGATTTCTACTTATATAAAATGAATTTCTTTACATATAAGTTACACATAAGATAGCCTCATGAAGAACCATTACAGTGGAGGTTAGGGTTGGAGGAGAGATTTGAATAAATCTTGGTGTAAATTTTTTTCAACCATTGTTTTGGTATTCTTCTACTTGTATTGTCTGCGTCTTTGGTATTTTGAGATACAGTATGATAGAAAGAGTGTAATTTCCATGATCCCCTTCAGCTAGGGTATTTATTTTGCATTCACAGGGCATTAATTTCATGGAGCTTCACTTCTCAGAAAGTACGCTGTCACTGCTTATTCCCCACTACTTTCTGTCAAGTTAATTTCTGGATTAATTTTCTGGATTGCCTGACTGTAGAAAGATGGAGAGAAGAAACACGATTGGTTGATGGGTGTGGGGGAGGGAGTAGAGGGAGGCACATGGGAAGATGCGTGTTTGGGCTCATTGGATCCAGATTCATTCTCGAATGGTAGAGAAAAACTTTAGGCTTTCTGTTGGTATTGAACCTGGGTAGCAGATCACAGACAAAGAATATATAAAAATATGAAAACACCCCCTTTTTTTTTTCTTCAGGTATCTCTTTTTCAGGAAGTGGCCAGGGTGTACTGGGAGCTAAGGATAGAATATTTCACTCAGCTCGGCTTCATCAGACTTATAATCGGAATCAAACCCCCTAAGATTCTGACATGAGCTTCCTTTTATTCTCATACAATGTTTCACTTATTCTGCATTTTACAGACATTTAAAAAGAAATTAGGACAGGCTTCACGTGGTCATCAGATTAACAGCCTCTAAAGCAGTCTCCTCAAACTTCTTTGTAAAATGTTGTCACATAAAATGACACAACAAAATTGTGAAACAGGTAACATGGCTATTGTAACACCCCCCCTATATTTTCCCCATTTTTTTCCTCCCCCTGGGTTTTTCCCCAACTGAAGGTGACTCTGGTCCACTTATGTCTTCATCTGTGGCTTTTTGGTGACATCTTTCTACCATAGTTCAGTGATGACTTAGTTGTCTTCTGAATCATGACTTTCAGCCTGCCTGTTCTTCCCACAGTGTCCCTGGGATCATTCTGCTATCCTCTCACCTTCTCCCCATGCAGGAGAGTGAGACATCTTCAGAAACATGTTAACCTATTTTCCATGGAGACTGGAAGCAAGTTTCTTATCAGTAACAGACCGTGCATAATTGCATTCAGGAAGAGTCCATGTTCTCATATAAGCCACTGGGCAAACGATGAATGAAATGTTTTTCTTCGCTTGTACCGTCCTTTCTGGCTCTCATCCACACATCCTCACTAAATTATCTACATTCAGTCCTCTCCCACACACATAATGAGAGATGGCAAGGCTTTAATCCTGTGGGGGATGAAAATGAAGAAACATTATGTGATATTTAAGGAGCATAACACTGCTTCCTCTCCAGTGATGTTCTATTTTCTCTGTTGGAACCCTGCGTTCTCGCGCAGGTTTAACTCACACATCTATATAGATGACTCTCAAGGTCTGGTTTCTCTCCCAAGCTCCTGTCCGACCACCTACTCAACTTTTCCATCTAGATATTCTTAAATCTACTGTGGCCCCAAATATGCTCACACCTTTCCTCCTGACTTACCTGTTCCCTTTCTGGTAATAGTCGCCAAACACTAAATGTTGTCGTCATCTTGGAGTTGTCCTCTGCCTTCTCCTCCTACGCTCTGTGGCTGTCTTGTGGGGTTCGTTTACCTTTATGATGACTCATCACCACCTTCTTTGCATTTCCATGGCCACCACCCTAACCCTGGCAGGGCCATATTAAAATTTTAAGGTTCCCTCCTCTCCTATACATTATTCAAATTTAAAACTGTGTTGTATGTATTCACTGAAAGTGAACTTTTTAATTTTCTTTGTGACTCAGCTTCACTGTTTCCCTAAGTTCATGTGGGAAGTAAAAGTTCCTCTTCAAAGTTTCCTTTTCTTGTTAAAAAATAAATCGTAAGTGTGCTAATAACTCTTTGTTAAGCCTTAGCCTATGTAGCTGTTAGACATGCCATGCTTACAGGCACGTAGTATGTACTTGTACTTTAACCAAGATATCTGTGCTGAACGTGCTCACAGGCATGTCCCGGCTCGCAACCTACGACCCTTACCTGTTTAGAAAAGTTTTCAGTTGTTAGCCAGTCAGGTTTTGGTTTCAAGTGCCAGGTCTGGCTCCAGCCAATGAAGATCAAACGTGGCAGTAAGTCTGCTTTTCCTTTGTTCCTTGTACTCTCCTGGCAAGATGGCTAGAGGGTCCTAAAAAAGTAAAAATTGCTTTGCTGAGAGTTCCGTTGTCTCAGTGCCAATTTTTCTTTGCGGCACTGAGTATCTGTTTCCAACAGTTCCTATTAGTGAAAATACTTCAGCTACTCAAACTTTCCTGAAACAAATACAGACATGTTACTTTTTGATTCTATTACTGTGTTTTTTCCCTTTGATTTATTCTCTTCTGTAAATTGATTTTCCCCAGTTATAACTCTTTTCTCCCTAGCAATTTGAAATGTTCTCACTAACCTACCAAATAAACTATGCATTGTGGCAACAGCGTCTTAACAGTTTGGCCACAACCCACCTTTTAAGCCGTTTCTCTCTACTTTTTGTGCTTCACTGTCCGTGTCTGTTTGTGTTATAAGAAATGCCTGAGGCTGGGTAATTTATTTAGAAGATTTATTTGGTCCGTGGTTCCACACACTGTACAAGAAACATGGCACCTACATCTGTTTCTGATGAGGGCTTCAGGAAGCTTCCAATCACAGTGGAAGGTGACGGGGCACCTTCGAGTATAGATCATATGGTGAGATAGAAAGGAAGAGAGAAGGAGAGGTGCCAGGCTCTTTCAACAGGCTGTTCTTTTGGGAACTAAAAGTGAGAACTCACTTATTCCCATGAGAATAGCACCTTGGTGGGAGGTGTTTGAGTCTTGATCTGCTCCCATGATTCCAACACCTTCCTCCAAGCCCCATCAACACTGGGGATCAGATTTTAACATGAAATTTGGAGGGGACAAGGATCCTAACTGTATCACTCACGTTCTGGTCAAGCTGGGCTTATTTATTCCCAGATGTACCCCTTATTCTCTCTCTCTGCTTTGCTCATGATGAATTCCCTCTGATTAGAATCCCTTCTCCACTTTCCTCTGTTTTTTTCTTATAACATTCAGCATTCATTTAACAGATTTTCTTCTTTATCAATCCCACTTTACCTCACAAACCAGCAAACACAGAGAATGGGAGAAGCTAATGCTCTCCTTAGATGCCACATAGTACTTTAGGTCTCTCTTGTGGTATTTGGTATATTTTACATTATACCAGAGTTTACATATGACTTTTTTTTTTTTTCAAATAAATAGACCAGATTCTCATTTTACTTGGCTGTACTAATAGATACACATAATATTTTCATAGATGCAATGCTATTTATATAAAGACAGTTCCTATATAGTCGATGTCCTAATGTTTATTTTCTAGATTAGTCATTTGGAACTCAGGATGCAGCTTCCTTTGGAACTAACCTTCTACATAGAAATTATGTTTTCAAACGTTTATTTAATCCTTAACACAATGAAATAATAGAAGACTCAACCCAGGGGGCATAACAATGATTCTATAGGGAAATGAATTCAGACTTCCAATATGGGACTCTTTTCATTCTCTGCCCTGCAGACCATATCTAGAAGAAGTGTCTAAATGAGTAAAACTCTGATTTGAAATAAACTAGTGTGGGTACCTCTGCCCTGGGGCAAGAACTCTGAAAGAGTGCAGGGGCAGAGAGTGCCCTAGGATAAGAAGAACTGCGAGCCTATGGCCAAAATGGTACTTGGAGGGGAAGGGGAAGGGCAAGGCGACGCATACTTAGAAGCCCTTTTCTTTCTCCTCTGACTTGTTCTTTGCCCCTCCTTCCATGACCCTTTGTAGATGTGCTCTTAGATTCATGACCGTGTAAAACTGTCAGGATGAGATCCCCATGACCATCTCACGCCTCCATTTTCAATTTGAAAAGTGAACAAAAAGGTCCAGTAGACTTGGGAGTGAGTGCCACAGAAATTGTAGCTCAAATCTTAAATTCCTCTTCGATTTCTAATTAGATTCCTGCTATGGATGAGAATACATGGCATTCAGTTGCCTCAGAATCAGAGGGTCTGACAGGGCTTCCTGACTGTGGGCGTGTGACCTAGTCTTCCTTATAGTAGAGGTGTCTATTAGGCAAGCAAAGTTCTGTCAAAACAAGCATCATAAAATAAGAAAAATATTGAAAGCAATATTTATGTGGAAAATTGGATACTTTTGAAGGTGGGGGAGGAACCATAAACTTTTCATTGCTCCAGGATCTGGCCCTGATCCCCTGTTAAGCCAGATTGGCCCATTGTGAGCTCCCACATTGACACATCTGAGGCTATTCTCATCTTTCAGTCCAGAGAGGATCATGTTCCTCCTTTCCCCCAAATCTGATCTTTTCTTTTGTGCAGCTGTTTGTAATCTATATTTGATTAGATGTCTACTTCTTTATCTTTTAAAATTATAATCAGGCCAGGTGTGGTAGCTCACGCCTGTAATCCCAGCACTTTGGGAGGCCAAGGCGGGCAGATCACCTGAGGTCGGGAGTTTGAGATCAGCCTGACCAACATGGAGAAACCCTGTCTCTACTAAAAATACAAAATTAGCTGGTCATGGTGGTGCATGCCTCTAATCCCAGTTACTTGGGAGGCTGAGGCAGGAGAATCACTTGAACCCAGGAGGTAGAGGTTACAGTGAGCCGAGATCTTGCCATTGCACTGTAGCCTGGGCAACAAGAGGGAAACTCCGCCTCAAAAAAAAAAAAAAAAGAATAAGACAATCAATATTTATCTTTTTCTTTCTACATTTTATTTTTTATTACAGTTTACAGGCTGTTAATTCTGATGTTAAAGACTTGGGCTGGTCTCGTGCTAATGATACCACTAATCACAAATGGAGATGATTGCATTTCCCATTCAATATCTGCTCTGCCTTCCAAGATTCTATAGGATTCTGGCACCTCACCCTTTATAAAAAGTGAGGTGATGAGAACTGTAGTTCTTGGATCAAACAAACAAAAGGAACTTTAAAAAAATCCTACACCCTGCTAGCAACAACTGGAGAATTTGATGGTGGTAAAAAGGACTTGGGAAAGTTCTAATTGAACGGTCTCCAACCTTTTTGGCACCAGGGACAAGTTTCATTGAAGACAACTTTTTCACGGTTGGGGTAGGGGGATGACTCATGCCATTACATTCATTGTGAACTTTATTTCTATGATTATTACATTGTAATGCATAATGAAATAATCATAAAACTCACCATAATGTAGAATCAGTGGGAGCCCTGAGCTTATTTTCCTGCAACTAGGTGCCCCCATTTGGGGGTGACAGATGGGACACTGTTGGGAGACAGTAATACCCGAAGTGTGTCGCTCTGTCCAGTCTACTCCGGAATCTCATTTTGGTCGCTGTCATTGCAAAAAGCCCTGCTTCACAGAGCCCTGCTTCACAGAGCAGGGTTGGAAATGGAAGGCTGGAAATGGAAGCAGGCTTTTCAGCACTTTTGTGGCAATCCCAGGATAGTCCATCTGGACTTTAATCCAGAACGTATGGAGATTTAATGTCTCAAACATACTTTTAAGGCCACTGTCATTTGCAATCTCAAGCAGTTGATCCTCTTCTTGCACTGACAAAGTTGATTCACCTGGCTTATTCACAAATGGAATGCGCATCCATTCCTTCCCATTTGTGGGTTTTTTTGTGGTTGGGAAGTAATGCTCAAGCTCTTTTGAAAGCTGAGATAGGTGATCGTGCACCAGCTGGGAGAAAGAAGGTCCTGGCTCCGTCTCTTTCGAAATCTCTGCTAATGTTTGAAACATGTCAAAAATCCCAATGTTCACTCATTGCCCCCATAGTTCCAATTAGACTTTGAATGCAGCCCCTTCATCTGTTGACTTGAACACAGTGGCTGTTCTCCCCCTGAAGTGGCAGACTGAGTTTAGTAAGCAGGTCGAATGTGTCACACAAGTAAGCAAGATTTGTGATCTATTGTGTGTCACTGAAACGTGCTGCCAGTGGAGATCGTTTTTCTAAAAGAAATCTCTGGAGTGGTTCTCGTAACCCAGAAACTCCGTCCAGTGGTTGACCTTTAGAAAGCCATCTCCCTTCTGTGTATAAGAAGAGAGGCTTGTGCTCCGTGTCCATCTCACAGAGCCACGTGAGCAGATGTGAGTTAAGGGCGTGTACTTTAATGTGGTTCATAATTTTAATCACACCCTGCAAAGCATGGTTAAGTTCGGATGACACTGTTTTGGCTAGCCAGCATTTCTCTATGGGAAGACACAGTGCGTAGACTCACATCCAGAAGCGACCTCTTTGATCTGAGTAGTGAAACCAGACAGCCATCCAGTCGTGGCAGCCCTCTGTCCGTGCATGTTCCAACACAAAATGACCGATTTGGTTTTCCAGATATGTAATCATTCAAAGACTTGAATGGTTCTGCAGCGGTGGTGTCGGTCGGCAATGGAAGTAAACACAACATATCTTCATTCACATGCTCCTGAAAAACTATATTGCACAAAAACAAGCATTACTGCCTCGTTGTCAACATTGATAGACTCCTCAATTTGGATTGCACACCCCCGTGACTCGTTAATCCTCTCTAATTGTTGTGCTCCTCAATATCCTCTGCTATTTCATCAATTCTAGATATGGTGCTGGCCAAAGAGAAGCAGATGCCACCCTCTGAACTACAGCCTCTCCTAGAAGTTCAGGACAAAGGTCCTTAGCAGCAGGCAGAATCAACTCTTCACCAACAGTGAAAGGACTTCTTAGCTTTAGCAATGCAGTGAGCCACTAAGAATGATGCTGTCTGTGCAGACACATTTGATGAACTGGTGGCCTTCAGTAATTGCTCCTGTTCTTCATGTTCACATGATTTTTCTTTTGAAAAACTCCACAGTTTTGCCTTTTAATGCAAGATGCTTGGTCTTCATGTGGTGAAGAAGGTTTGAAGGTTTCATAGCTTCATTAGGTAGCCGGTCACCACATATTATACTAAGCGGGCTTGGAGAATGTGAATCACCTGCTGGAATGAACCTGTAATTTAAGCAGGACTCTTGGTATCTTCTTTTAAATGTAGCTTGCTTTTTGTTGGCAGTCTTAGTCTTCTGCTGTCTCATCATTGGTTCTTTCCCCTGTTCGAAGAAGCTCTCCGGTTTGTTTTTTACTCACTGTGGCTAGGGTTAGCTTGTGGGCTTACTAAAACTCTGACTGAGATAAATGCACAGTGTGGAAAGAGGCATGGATGGAAGTGGTAAATAAAATAATGGATGTGTCATGTGCAATCTCAGACGTATCTGATTCTGACTTAAAGCCTGCCACCAGATGCAGCTTAATTGTCACTTGCCACTCACTGATATGGTTTTGATATGAGTCTGAGAGCAATTGATATATTATGGTCTCTGTGCAGTCAAACCTCTCTGCCAATGTTAATCCGTGTTTGCAGGTGCTCCTCAGCGGTAGCATCAGCACTGCCGCTGCACCTCAGATCATCAGGCATTAGATTCTCATCAGGAGCATGCAGGCTAGATCTCTGGCATATGCAGTTCACAGTAGGGTTCATGCTCCCATGAGAATCTAATGCCTGCTGCTGATCTGACAGGAGGTGGAATTCAGCAGGTAATGCTTGCTCACCTCTTGCTGTGCTGCCTGGTTCTGTGGCCCAGGGGGTTGGGGACCCCTGTAAATTCATCATAAAAGGTGTTCCAAGTATTCATTGAAATGTAAATAAAGCGAAAACGAACTTTGTCTAAACTTGAAGGCTACAACTCTGACCTAGATTTTTCATTCTTTCTGTTTTAAATTCTGCTAACCAGAGTCTTCTCTTCCTACATGCTGTCAAATTTAAAATTAATGGGCCCCTTATTCATAAACACTTATAAAAATATTGAATTTCTCTTTCAGGAGAAGCTTGGAAGTGCCCAGTGCGTTAGGGGGTGTGAATGAGATTAATTTATATCATACAAAGCAGCTCAGAACCTGTTTTTTGGTTTTCCTTTCCTTTTTAAAATTAAGTTAAAATGATAAGTGGAAAGTATTTCTTCATCTGTCTTACGAGATATATTTTTCTCTTTTCTTTCCCTTCTTACCTCGCTTGCCTTTGTTTCAGCACTCCTTATCTCTGCCAGCAATTCCAGGGCTTGTCCCAACCCCCCAGCCCAACGCACTCCCTGGGGCTGAGAGTGAGAATCTGTGAAACGGTGGGGAGCGGAATGTCAAAGCGAAACGAGTTTTGGAACCCACCTCTGTTGGGTGCATGAGTACTTCTTTTCTTACTGGAGAGAGAAAAACATATTTTTTAAAGAATAAGAGTATTTTTGCAGTGCACCGGCTGCTAAGTGTCACCCAAGTCTCCCAGTAGATATCAGTATTGTTCACAGCATGTGCGGTTTTAGGCATATTGTGCCTATCTTGAGGAATTCAGTAGTATTTCAAAATTATCTCATTTTTATCATTTTAAATATTTGTGAAGTCTCGACTCGTAAGATAGGAGAAACATAGTTTTTTAAGCATACTGTATGAATGGAGAACACGGAGAAAGGCATTTATATCAGTTTCCCAAAGTTCTGTAGATAAATGTTCAGCTAAGTTTATTCTGACATTTCTTAAATATTCTTGGATTTTAGATCATCTCAGCGGAGTCACTTACTTCCACTTGCTACTGCAGAAGAAGAAACCCTAAATACCTCCCCTCCCAACTCAACAGAATTGAATAACCCTTTTTGTGCAACATAAATGTTCAGAAACTTTGGTGAATATATCACTTTATTCATTTTCATCTATGTTTGGCATCATATAGGTGCAATCGAAGCTAGCTCTTCTGTTTCCACAATTCATAAGAATTGTGTGTGTGTGTTGTAGCGGGGCGGTGGCTCATGCCTGTCATCCCAGCACTTTGGGAGGCCAAGGCGGGTGGATCACAAGGTCAGGAGTTTGAGACCAGCCTAGCCTGACCAACATAGTGAAACCCTGTCTCTACTAAAATACAAAAATTAGCTGGGCGTGGTGGCATGTGCCTGTAATCCCAGCTACTCAGGAGGCTGAGGCAGGAGAATCGCTTGAACCCGGGAGTCGGAGGTTGCAGTGAGCGAGATGACGCCATTGCACTCCAGCCTGGCGACAGAGCGAGACTCTGTCTCAAAAAAAATAATAATAATTGTGTAGGGGGAACATTGAGTGTGTGTGTCCCAGGCATTGTGTAAATATTTTATGTTTTATCTCATTTTTTTCTTACAACAGTATATGAGGTCAGTATTAGAATTCTCATTTTACATATGAGGAAATGAAGTGAAACTCGATCAGTGGATTATCCAAGTCACACAGCAAGAAAGTGGCAAAATCAGAATTTTACCCAGGCCATCCTATCCCCAAAACTCTTACAGTTTTTAGTTTTTAAGATCAATGATTGTCTGTATGTAATATGTGACTTTCTGAAACTCCACAAGCCTACATGCATGAGGATTAGGGGAGAGAGTGTGACTAGACAGGTTACACTGGCTATGTCTGTGGAAGGCTTTGGTACCGAGGGAGAGCCTTTGGAATTGCACACAGAATCCTCATGATCAAATAAGCCTCAATGAAATACACTAAAAAATGAAGTATCAGGCCAGCACCAAGCATTTGGGTTTTGTACAGTTTTTTTTAAGTATAAATACATTTAGAACTTTTGAAACTTTAGGAAAATAGTCAATTAAGTCAAGATGCATTCTTGGACTGCGGGAAATTTTTCTGGCCATGGAATTACTACCATGGATTTAAATAAAAGTAGAGTTCCCTGTTATAAAAGTAATACTTGTCCATTAGAAAAAGTTTAAAATTGTAGAAAATATAAGAAACGTTTTTCCATTGTCCCAGTGGTCCCTAAAGACCACTGTTCATATTTTGGTTATTCCATAAATTTTAAAATCAAAGAATTATTTGGAGATTAACTGGACTAATTTTTAAGGTGAGAAAACTGAGGGTTGAGAATGCTTACGTGCCTCACCGAGGGACACTGAAGACTGAAAACAGGTATTCACTTTGGTCACGATGAGGCACTTTCGTTGCCTCTAAACGACTCAAGTCATCTGTTTCATCTGCAGACTTCACATGCAAATGATTAACTATCTCAGAGAATAGCACTTGAAATGGCTTGCTTCACACTACATGAATTCATGTTTTAAAAATTCTTAGTTAAGTTTTAATTAGTGCCATGACTCATAAGAAAAGAACTACATTAAGCAAAGTCTAATGTGAGTCTTTTCTATTTATGGAACTGTGAGTAATTGGAATAAGTGGGTTTGGCTAAGCAAGATCAGGTTTTGGGGTGGAAGTAAGCTTATCAAAGAATACAAGGCGCTTGCCTTGGTACCGTGGGCAATGTGGTTTACTTAGTCCCGGGTGCTGCAGCAGACACTTCCATCCATGCCCAAGGATCTGTTGGACTGGAATCTGAGGATGGTTCCTGGGAGCTCATTTGTCTTGCTCCCCTTCCCTGATCGACTACTTCTTCCATCTTTCTCACTGTCTTTTCTTGGAACCTCCATAGTTAGAATACAGAAATAACCGTTGCAGTGTTGTCAGGTTGAAACATGTTCCCCATTGAGTGGTGCCCTCTTGCGCTGGACACAGTTGTATGGCTTCTTTTTGCCCGTGGACCCAATGTCAGTGGCATCCTCCTAATCTCACTTTTGAGTTTATTTTGGAAACAAAGATTGGAAGAAGACATTGCTCTTTGTTTTCAATTCCATTTTTTAGTTGATATTTTTTACTCATAATTGTTGGATCCCTTATCTAAGGATTAAAAAGTAATTTCCTAAGCTCTACTCATAATCTTGTATCATTGTAAAGGTTTTACTACTGATTTTTTTAAAGGCAGAGATAGATGAATAAAAATAAGGATTTTTGCAAACTGTGCAACCATGGGTAAATTACTTGACATTGAGTCAAGAGGGATCAATGTTCTCACCTGACTCACAGGAGTAGTAATCACACCTGACTCACTGGATTGTTGTGGGGATGGAATGAAGGGCATTAGGCAAAGCAATTAGCACCCTGCTAAAAGTAGTGAGTGCTCAATAGAAGGTAGCTATTATTATAATTGCTTTGTGTTAGATTCTGATTCAGTAGGTCAGGGGTGGAGGCTGAGAACCAGTACCTTGGGTGATTCTGAAGCAACCCATTTCTGCTCTAGGCATTATTCCCTATCTTTTAAATATTAATAAAGCAAAACAAGATTCATAGACTCGAATATGATTGTGGTTATACTTTTCATAGCCAGTGATTAAGAAAACACATAATGGCAAAGATGCTCTGAATTAATTAATGCTTTGAAATAACCTTGAATCTTTCAGTTCAGCATAATAGTTATGTTTGAAAATAGTGGTAGGTATATGTCATGGATATTGCGTATTTAGCCCAAAGACAATGTCCATTTTGTATTTAAAATCTATTTTAATAACATATTAAGAGATTCCTTTTGGGCCCTGTGTCTGCCAGGTCAGAAGTCAGACTACTTCCTTCCCAAAGGATTCTGTGGAACATGACAGATGCTTTGAAAAAAAAAATTATATATATATATATATATATATATATATATTTGGTGTGAAGTATTTACCCAAGAGAAATGAAAGCAGATGTCCACAGAGAAACCAGTACTTGAGTGTTTACAGCAGCTTTATTCATAAGGGCCCCAAATTTGAAAGAACACTAATGTCCATTAACTGGTGAATAGGTAAACAAATTGTGCTACAAGCATTTAATGGATACTACTCAGTAATAAAAAGAAATAAAAACTGAGACGATACAGATAGATCTCAAAGACATTTACTAAGTAAACGAAGTAAACAAAAGCCATAAAAAGGAACGAAATAATGTCTTTTGCAGCAGCTTGGATGAAGCACGAGGCCATTATCCTAAGTGAAGTAACACAGGAGTGGGAAAACCAAACACGGTATGTTCTCGCTTACAAGTGGGAGCCAAGCTGTGAGTATGCCAAGGTATAGAGTGATACAATCAACTCTGGGGATTCCGAGGGGGAGAGTGGTGAGGGTAAGAATAAAAAGCTGCACATTAGGTACAATGTACACTACTCAGGTGACAGGTGC
This sequence comes from Ateles fusciceps, assembly GCA_036589455.1. Classification (NCBI taxonomy): domain Eukaryota; kingdom Metazoa; phylum Chordata; class Mammalia; order Primates; family Atelidae; genus Ateles; species Ateles fusciceps. Next base: position 4,018,955 of record JAZHEH010000253.1, on the reverse strand, counting down.
ACTAAAATCTCAGAATTCACCACTATAGGATTCATCCACCACCTGTACCCCAAAGGCTACTAAAATAAAAATTAAAAAAAGAAGCAAACACAAAATCTTACATACTATGTAATTCCATTTATATAACACGCTGGAATAAAAACAATAGAAGAATAATCAGATCAGTGGTTTTCAGGGGCTGGGATTATATAAGGGGACTCACTACACAGAAGCCCAAGGAAAACTTTTGGAATGATCAGACCATTCCATTTGTTTATGGTGATAGTTACATGACTGTACATATTTCTTAAAACTCGTTGTACCGTATAATTAAAGATGTGAATTTTACTGTTTGTAAATTATATCTCAGTAAACCTGACTAAAAACCTTAATTAAAAAACCCAACTAAAGCAAATGAAAAAAATTCTGAGTGGCTATATCCCTATGTAGAAATATATTTTATTTGTAACATATAAAATATATATAAAGATATAAAATATAGATTTGAAATATATTAAATACTGAATATATTTATATAATAAATATAATTTAATATATATTAAATATATAAATTCTATATATTTTATATTCAAAGTATATAATATATATTAATATATCTATATGTTTTCTTTTTAGCTAGATTTCTTCATTCTATGATTTCAGTATTTAATCTGTATTGATATATTAGATCAAATTCATTCATTTTAAATTGCTATATGGTATTTTATTGCATTTATATGCTATTAATATACGATGTGTAGTATTTAAGTTACCACAATTTATTTAGCTACATCCTTATAGACAGATATTTGAACTGTACCTTAATTTTCCCATTACAGTACCACAGTGAACAGCCAAATTCGTATCTTTTTGTGCATATATGCAAGCATTTCTCTAAGGTTATAAACCTCAAAGTAAATCCTTGAGCCAAAAGTATGTGAATCTTCAACTTCAGTACCGGCAACTTACTGTTCAATTACTGTTCAAATTTGTTGACCCATAGTAAGTGTTTCCTTTTTTGTTTGTTTGTTTTTGAGACAAAGTCTCACTTACTCTGTTGCCCAGGCTGGAGTGCAATGGTGTGATCTTGGCTCACTGCAGCCTCCACCTCCTGGGTTCAGGTGATTCTCCTGCTTCAGCCTTTCTGGTAGCTGGGATTACAGGCGTGTGCCACCATGCCCGGCTAATCTTTGTGATTTTTTAGTAGAGACAGGGTTTCATCATGTTGGCCAGTCTGATCTCGATAACTCGAGATCATGTTGGCCCGTCCTGATCTCAAGTTTTCCACCCGCTTCAGCCTTCCAAAGCGCTGGGATTACAGGCGTGAGCCACCGCACCCCGCCAACCCATAGTATTTTTTATTTTATTTCTCTTCCAATTTGTTCCGTTTCTTTTCTTTTTATACTGTTTCTTTAAGTCACTGGTTCTCAACCCAAAGGATTTACAAGTATACAGTGTCTAGGTCCCACTCCTATGAGTGTAGTGCACAGCTGGGTCTGAGAAGCACTGCACTGGCTCGTCTTATGCAAACACATGGCCTTCAATACCATGAACACAGCACGAGCCTCAAACATGCACCTCTTGCCTAGATTGCTCTTCTGAACCTCAGTCTCCTACAGCATACTCTCTGATGTCAAATTATGATGTCCAAAGCTGAATCCTTGAACCACATCCCTCCCACTCCCCCCAGGAGTTTCTACTTCCTCCCTGGTGTTCAAAAACTCAGTGGAGCAACTGCATCCTTGCTGGCTCAGGACAGAAAACCCTGGAGTCATCTTCACTCCTTTATTTCTCTTGCTTCTCACACCCACTCTGACGACAAATTCGGTGGGCTACATTTTGGACACATATCCAGAATAAGGCCAATTTTTATCACCTCCACTGCCTCCTCTTATTGAAGGCATGCTATTTGATTTATTAATATGCTATTAATAGATACTATGTGATATTTAGTATATCACAATTTATTTAGCTACTTCCTCATAGACAGATATCTGGGTTGTTTCTAAATTTTTTTTTGTTAGAATACTAGAATGAACAGCTAAGTTCGTATCTTTTTGCGCATGTATGTACATATTTCTCTAGGGTCCGTCCACCTGGATATTGCAATATATACCACTTTGGTTTCCTTTCAGCAACCCTTGCCCCTCTGTTATGATTGATTTCCCCACAGAGCATCCAGAAGGAACCTTTACAAATCTATATCCAATAATATCCTTCCTCTGCTCAAAGTGCTACAAGATCTTTCAGACGAGATTGGCCATGTTCAGGGTGCTATGGCTGTAAACCCTGCTATATCTTTCAGTCAAATTTGGGTAAAAGCCAGTACCTTTACCATTTGGCTACAAAGCCTTTTGTAACCTAAGACCATGCTATTCCTGTCTCTTTTCTCTCCTCCCCAGTCTTCATTTTGCTTACTTTTCCCCAGACACATTGGCTTCACTGTCCTTCAGATGCTTCAAGCACACTCCTGCCTTGGGACCGCTGTATTTGTTTCCGTTACCTAGAAGCCCAATCCTTCCTCATGTTTTTCCATCTTACAGCATCCTTTCTGAATTATTCTGTAAAAAATAGTGCCCCCACCATCATTCTCTGTCTACTTTTACTTGCCTTATTCTTCCTTAGGACATGGATCACACATGACATATTATCTAATTATTTGTTTACTGTCTGCCTCTGCCCGGAATATATATTACATAGGAACAAAATATGTGTGTTTAGATCATTGCTATATCCCAGCTCTTTAAAGGTTGGTATATTGTATGTATACATGTATGCCAGTATGTATTTTTCATAAACATTTATTATGTAATTACTGTGTCTACATTTAATCCTCACATTAACTCATTTTGTGCTCACAATAGCCCTTGGAAATATAATACTACATTATCTTGATTTACAAGTGAGAAAACGGAGGGCCAACAAGACTGAGTGACTTGACCAAGGTCAGACAGCCAACTGAAAGAGGAGCCAGGATTTGAAATGTGGTCTGTGCTCTTGACTATTACATGGTGCTGCTTCTCACTGTAGGTGCTCAATAAACATTCGTTGGACGAATAAAATAATGATGGAGGAAGGATTTAAATGACAATGAAAAAGGCATAGTTTATTAGATGTCTTTAAAGTCCAAGTCCTCATTTAAAGCCATGACTTTTTTTTTTCCAAAGGAAATCAGTAGCTTTATTACATACGCATATGACTTTTATGCGAAACTAAACGTAAGAGTTTCCATCTGAAGGACAGAAATTGTTGAGAGGTAATGTGCAGACCTCAGGCACCACACCATTTACCCTCCAATAATGAACTGCATGTCTCCCTAGCTTCTCCTTATTGCACCTTAACCTTTCCAGCATCAAGTCTTCTACTCTATAACCTCTCTTTAAACACCTCCCTCTTATCTCAATTTCCTTCTGTTTTTACTATTTGGCAAAATTACACTTAAAAAAATATTTACACCATGGCACATATATACCTATGTAACAAACCTGCGCATTCTGCACATGTATCCCGAAACTTCAACTAAAAAAACCAAATTATGTAATTAAACCAGAGGATAAAACAAAAAATCTTTAAAGTTAGTTTGCTGTGTAGAGCTGAATGGAAGTGAGGCAGGTGCTCCTACATAAATCCCCTCTGCCTTCCACACTTGGATGAGTATCTGCTTCCTGATAAGTCTGAGGCTGGGGGAACCACACCTTACTTGTCCTTTCCTATATCCCCTAGGGGCAATAATAGAACCCCAGGGAGGAAAAGCTTGCAAAGTTGTCATATACCAAGCAGCCAATCCCTCCTGAAATGAAGGTAGGTTCACTTGGTCTCTCCTAAGCAGAAGAGAATGTCCAGGAAATAAAATATTTTAAAAGTCATTGAAAATCCAACAAATCCCAGCCTTGGGGGTGCTCACGGAGTGCACGGGATAAGAAAGGAATCAAGTAGCAGCATTCAGAAGCAGTCCTGGGTGCATCCTGATGAGGTCTCTCCATCGTTCAGGGAGAGGTGGCTTTCCCATGCCAGGAGGGAGGTGGAAGGAGGCATGACTTAGACATTGGTGGTGGTCTCCTTAGCAGGCTGGATGCTGTTCCTCTCCACGACGCCTTCCTTCCCGGATCGATCTGCACCATGTGCCTGCCCTTCAAAGGCCCATGTGATATCCTCAAAAGTCCTGCCGTGGGTCTCAGGGACTTTGAAGAAGGTAAAGGTCAAGAAGGTAATGAGGAAGCCAGTGAAGATAATAAAAACGTAGGCTCCCAAATAGCAAGCAGCAGAGGGGGAAGAGCAATCCGACTAGGAAGTTGGAGGTCCACCGGCCATCGCCATCGCAGCTGGGCAGGGGCCGTGGCTGAAGAGTTCAGCCACAATAAACCAGAGAATGGGGCCTGGTCCAATCTCAAAGAAGGCCGCAAAGAGCAAGATAGCCCCAATACAGACAAGGCTCATCCCATTATAGCCATCCTTTAATAACAAAGGAACAGTCATGAGTAGGGAACAAAAGCCATCCCTCCAAGGCCTATCATATGCAGAGTCCTTCTTCCTGCCCTTTCCACCGGAAACAGGGAAACTATAGTGAAGATAGTATTAACCACACCCGTGCCGATGGTGGCATAGATGAGTTCTTGAACACCTGCATCCTTGAAGATTCCTGTTGACTAATAGAACACAGCATTGGTCCCAGAGAGCTGCTGAGAGAGCTGGGGCTCGATGGAAATGATGATGGGCTGTCCGGTAGCTGGATACTCTAAAGAGCTCCAGCACGGTGACTTGCTTTTTTTGTGATATCCTTGCACTCTCATCTTTCATCTCTTGGATGTCTTGGGATACATCCTGGGTGCCCCACAACCATGGGGGGATCTGCTTAGCATTCTCCTCTTCTTTTCTGTCAATGAGCAAAAATCTGGGACTTTCAGGGCAAAATGGAAGGGCTGTACTTTGTAGGATGGCAGGAAGGATGGTAAAGCTCAGTAACACCAGCCACAGAGCTTCAGACCCAGTGATGAATTCCAGACCAACGACCTGGGCCACCAGAATTCCGACAACAAAGCTGAGCTGGTTGAGAGTGCCAAAGGCACCCTGCAGGGCAGTAGGCGAGATCTCTCCAGTGTGCATGGGCACAAAGCCTGTGCACAGTCCGCAGAAGAGGCCAATAACCAAGCAGCCCAGGACCAGCATTTCAACCGACTCAGCTACTTCACATAGGCCCATAAAGCAACCACCAGCGACAGCCAACAGGTTGGTGATCAGCATTGAACTGCACCCACCAAAGCGGTTGACAAAGTGTCTGATGGAAAAGGAACCAATCATACCACCAACAGAGAATGTGGCCACAGACAAGGACCAGAGGGACGTGAGAGCATCTCAGAGGGGAGGTGAGCAGCATCTCAGAGGGAGGGACATTTTTCTTGTTCTTCAAAGTGTTATTGACAAATTCCTTTATGATCATCTCAGGAGCATTAATGACCCCAGTGTTGTAGCCAAATTGGAAAGAGCCGATTGCAGCAACTGTAATGGCAACGATCAGAACTGGGGTGACCTTCTGTGTCCCCATGACCCTAATCTAGTTCAAATCTTTAAGAAAAATCTAGGAATGTGATTCTAGAGACACCTTTCAAAGCCAAAAAAAAAAAAAAACCAACCTTCAAAATGTCGTCTTATCAGCAAATCTTCTCCAGGTCCTCAGGAACACTCTGAACTCTCACCATTACAGCACCTCTAGCCATGACTTTTTATTACACAAGTAAACAGTCATGTGCCAATTTACATGACTTTATTGAAAAGATTAGGATGCAATTTATTACCAAATAAATTTATTGCCCTGTTTTAATATTCAGACAAGGTATGAAACTTACAGAGAACACTCCCTAGTCTTTTCCTTTCTAAGTAATAAAAGTAGTTAGGATCTTCCAAGAATACTGAAATATGAGAAATTCCAAGTAGAATCTGAAATAACAGACACAGTGGCAGTAGGGTCTATTTTGGTGGCCCAGATGGTTGTGTTTTAGTTCCAACCTTCAACATTTGAAAAAAACACTTTTGTTCCAGGATGAAAATAAGAAGAAGTATGTTACCCATAACAGTGTCTGTTGTTCACTTTGATTCCGGGGAACAAACTGCTCTGAGAAATTCTTCTGGGAACTATACAATTCAGTTCTATTTTATAAACTTACAAAATAACTTATTTCTTAAAAGTGTGGTAACTTGAGATTGCAAAAGAAAAACAAGGCCCTGTGAATCTAGAGTAAGTCAGGAAATCTTTTATTTTGATTGGATCAGAGTTATTTGTATGTATGAGAAAGAAATTTTTGTTCTAGTTAATTTGCCTTCTGTTCCTCTTTTTCATTGTGGAAATAAGGTAAGGACAGGATGGAGCATGGATTTTGTTAATGAGAACTGTGAGTTCAAATTCTGTTATTTACATACTGAGTGATGCCAAGCAACTTGCTCTCCTTGCTGGGTCTCAATTTCTTTAAAACGGTGATCATGTTGCCTACGTGGTAGGATTACCGTGAAGGTTACAGTCTCTGTTTAAATGATAAATATAAAATCTTAACAAACGTTTGTTCTCGTATCTCATTTTCCTCTCAAATGGATCTAATGACATTAGTTTTGTTGGGTGTCTTGCCCACGGGAAGCAATGCTATGTCATTTTGTCCATCTTTCCATTCATTTCATATCACTATATATATGCCAGTAATGATTAGGTTAGGCCCAGGGTAACAAAGCATGGAGAGTAGTGGGTTAAAAAGGGAAAGTGATTCCAGAGGTAAGTTGGTTAAGGCGGGTGTGCTGGTTCCATGGAATGAAAGGCTGAAGTTCCTTCTGACTTGTTATTCTGCCAAACATGGCTTCAGTTCCCAGGGTCACTTCCTTGGGCGTTCTACCTGGATTCTTGGAGCTCCGCTGACAAAAACCATATTCCAGGAAGGAGGAAAGGGAGTGAAGGTTAAAAAAGCTGTCCTCTCCCTTTTAAGGGAATTTCCTGGAAATGCCACACAACATGGTTACTTGGATGTAATATTTAGGAAACTGGTTAATATGGTTAATAAAAAGAGCTGAGAATACAGTGCCACCTAACTAGGACTCTGCTCCATGAAGCAATCCAAAGACCCACGCTAGTCAGGTGGTGCTGGCAACATGATGAGGGTTGCGGCTGCTGTTGCCAGTTGCTGCTTTCAGTCAATAAAAAGGAAAGGGAGGAGTAGGAACACAGCAAAATTTTTAGGAGGCTGATCTATCAACATAATCGTATATTAGCAATAATATATATAGTCGTATAGTTAGCAATATCCACTCCACATATCAGTGGCAGAATGTAGTCATTTAACTTCTCCCGACTGCAGTGGAGGCTAGGAAATGTTGTCTTTTGGTTGGGTGGCAAAGTAACTAAACAATTGGAGTACTTTGGGGACAGTGAATATTGAGAGGAAACTGGCAATGTCTATCACATTATGTGGTTAAACGGCTGGATACTAACACTTTATTTACCAGGATCTCAAGTAGTTAAGGGCTGGGTTTTTCAAACCGTGAATCACTCACGTGATAAAACTCATAACTCTTTATTACAGTGAAAATCTGTCAATAATACCTGAAAATAAATTGATTTCTAAATTATGGTTTGGATAGAAACTAAAACTACTCGTTCTAAGCTAATCGACATTTTAATTGCCATGTCCATAATTACTTGTCATTTCTTATCTTACTTCACCTTCCTGGTGAATTTGTCAATATTCATTATTTCCTCCTCTGGAAACGTTCTCCTCCTTTGGTTTCTAAAACATTAACACTCAATTTGCTCTTCTCCAACCTCTGGGTTGCTCCTTCGTAGCAATTGCACCTCTTCTGCTTCTGCTTCTGTTTCCGAACCTTCTGTCAGGAGACCTCACTTCCTCTCTGTGTGTTTTCCACGCACAGTCTCATTTACTCCCATGGCTCCGGCTGCTACCTGCAGAAGACAGCACCCAGATCTACTTCTCCCTCACAAGCTTTCCTTCTTAAGCTGTTATGCAAATATGCAGATATCTGCTGAAGAGTTCTTTGTCGTTAATTTTCTAAAACTTAAAAATCATGAAATATGAAAATGCCAGAAAAGTGCACAAAGCGTAAGTGTACCGTGTAATGAACACTGAAAAGGAAACATCTGTGGAAACAGATCCAAAAGATGAGAGTGCTGTCAGCTCTGCTGAAGACTGCAGGCTCTTCCTTACTAACTACACCACCGTTTCCTGCCCCTGGAAGTAACCGTTATTATAGTGTGTGTGGCAAGAATACCTCTTTTACTTTTAAAAATAAAGTTTTGCGACCTAAGTATGCATCTCTAAAAATATAATATAATCTTGCCTGTATTAAAACTCTACATAAATGGAATTATGCTGTATTTATTCTTTTAAAGCTGTATTATTGGTAAACACATGTATATTTAGAATGTTAATCTTCAGTATGTTAAAATTTTTTTGCTATAAGGGAATCCTCTTTATCTTTGATAATGTGTTTATCTTACTTTTAACAAAGTTATTACACTATTTCTGTTACTATCGGAAGCAGATATTTTCCCCACTCTTTTGTTCCTATATTTTGGATGTCTCTTATAAGCAACACATAGCAGAATTTAAATTGAGGCTCTCAATATTTGACTCTTACCTGGAGTATTTAGTACATTTATATTTAATGTAATTGCTGATATGTCTGATTTTAAATTTACTGTTTTACTTTGCATTTTCTATTTATTTCATTTGTTTGATACTTGTTTTTCTTTTCTTGCCTCTGTTGGTTTAAGTTGGTGCTATGGTTTGAATATTTGTGTCCTCCCAAAATTCGTATGTTGAATTCCTAACCCCCAAGGTGATAGAATTAGGAGGCGGGACCTTGGGAAGTGACTACAATATGACAGTAGAGCCCATAAGACTGGGATTTTGCTCTTATCGAAGAGACTAAAGAGAGCTAGCTAGCCTCTTCTACCATGTGACACAGCAAGAAAGTGCCATCTATGAGGAAGAGTACCCTCACTACACACTGAATTTGCTGCAGCCTGGATCTTGGAATTTCTAGCCTCCAGAACTGTGAGAAACACATATATATTTCCAGAACTGTGAGAAATTATATATATATATATATATATATATATATATATATATATATTTTGTTTGTTTGTTTGTTTATAAGCTACCCAGTTTATGGTATTTTGTTATAGCAGCCCAAAAGGACTAAAACAGTTGGTTTTTTATTTCTAAATATTATCCTATATTGGTGAATACCTTCTCATCATCAAAGGCATTACCTGTGTCTGTCTTCTAAATCCTATCCCTTCCCCTTTACCAACCAAGCAGAGCTGTTCACCAGTTCCATTGTTCCACACGGTACCTTGCATAAACCACATCTACAGCACTTATTACCCTGCGAGGCAAATGTTACGTACACATCTTTTTCTTTTATTAGGTGGAGACATATTTAATAACAGATAAAATGTCTAATTCATTTTTGTCAGTCTTAATACAGTCTCTTTAGGATAAGGCATTCAATAAATGTTTGTGAATAAGCAGTTGAGAGTACTTTTAAAAAATCTTTATTGAGGCACAAATAAAAAAATTGTATATATTTAAAGTTCACAACTTGATGTTTTGATAAACACATTGTGGAATGATCACCACTATCAAGCTAAATTAAGGGATCTGCCAACTCACAGAGTTATATTTTTTTCAAGTGAGAACATTTAAGATCCTAGCAAATTTAAAGGTATACAACATAGTAATTTACATACAGTCACAATACTGTACATTATATCCCCAGGACTTATTCATCTTGCATAATTGAAACTTTGTGCCTTTTTATCAACATCTTCCCAGTTCCTGCCGATTACCATTGTACTCTGCTTCTATGAATTCAATATTTTTAGATTCCACATATGAGTGAGATCATGCATATCTGCCTTTCTGTGCCTGGTGTATTTCACTTAGTATAGTGTCCTCTGGGCTCATCTATGTTGTTGTAAATGACAGAATTTCCTTATTTTTTAGGAATGAATAATATTTTATATCTAATAATGTATGTACGTGGTGTATACACACACACACACACACATAAAATACACACAGACACACAGACACACATCACATGTTTTTTCTTCATTCATCAATTGATACACACTTAGATTGATTCCACATCTTGGCTATTGTGAATAACGCTATGATGAATATGGTAGTATAGATATCTCTTCAACATACTGATTTCATTTCCTGTGAATGTGTACCCAGAGGTAGAATTGCTGTATCATATGGTAGTTTTCTTTTAATGTTTTTAAGGAAATTATTATTATTATTATTTTGAGAGACAGTCTCACTCTGTCACCCAGCTGGAGTGCAGTGGCACAATCTCGGCTCACTACAACCTCTGCCTCCCAGCTTCAAGTGATTCTCCTGCCTCAGCCTCCCAAGTAGCTGGGGTTACAGGCATGGGCCATCACGCCCAGCTAATTTTTGTATTTTTAGTAAAGACAGGGTTTCATCATGTTGCCCAGGCTGGTCTCAAACTCCTGACCTCAGGTGATGCACCTGCCTTGGTCTCCCAAAGCGCTGGTGTTATGGGTGTGAGCCACCATACCCGGCCTAAAAATTTTGTTTTTAAAGATGGGATCTTGCTATGTTGCCCAGGCTGGTGTCAAATTCTTGGCCTCAAATGATCTTCCTGCCTCAGCCTTCCAAAGTGCTAGGATTACAAATTTAAGCCGCCACACCCAGTCCCGTTTTTAATTTTGGGGGAACTTTCATTTTGTTTTATGTGATGACTGTGCCAATTTACATTGCCACCCACAGTGGCAAGTGTCCCTTTTTCTCCACATCTTTGTCAATACTTATTGCTTGTCTTTTTGATAGCAGCCATTCTAACAAGCATGACGTGATATTTCATTGTGGTTTTAATTTGCATTTCCTTGACTAGCGATATGGAGCATTTTAAAAAATATGCCTGTTGGCCATTTGTCTTCTCTTGAGAAGTATCTGTTATGTTCTTTAATTCATTTAAAAAACGAGGTTATTTGTTTTCTTGCTATTGTTTGAGTTCCTTATATTATTTTGGATATTAACCCCTGATTATATGAATAGTTTGCAAATATTTTCTCCTGTTCCACAGGTGTCTCTTCAGTCTGTTTACTGTTTCCTTTAATGTATAGAGCTTTTCAGTTTTGTGCAATCCCATTGGTTTATTTTTGCTTTTGCTGCCTGTGATTTTGGGGTCATATCCAAAAATTCATGGCCTAGATCAATGACAAGAAGATTTTCCCCAATGTTTGTGTCTAGTAATTGTACAATTTCAGGTGTTACCTTACAGTCTTCAATCCATTTTGAGTTGATTTTTACATGTGATGAGAGATAAGGAGCCCAAACTCATTTTCCATTTCATGAAAAATGCCATTGAAATTTTGATAGGGATTGCACTGAATCTGTAGATTACTCTGGGTCGTATGGACATTTTAACAATATCAGTCCTTTTAATTCATAACCACAGGATAACTTTCCATTTGTTTATGTCTTCTTCAATTTCTTTTATTGGTGATTTGGTTTTCAGTGTACAGAAATTTCACCTAACTTTACTGAATTCATTTATTAGTTCTAATAGTTGCATACAGTCTTTAGGGTCTTCTACATGTAAAGGTATGTGTTAAAAGAAAAACTTGAGGCCAGATGTGGTAGCTCATGCTTGTAATTCCACTACGTTTTTGAGGCTGAGGCAAGTGGATCACTTGAGGTCAGGCGTTAGAGACCAGCCTAGCCAACCTGGTGAAACCTCCCTCATCTGTCCTAAAAATACAAAAATTAGCTGGGCATGGTGATGCATGTCTGTATTCCCAGCTACTCAGGAGGCTGTAGCAGGAGAATTGCTTGAACCTGGGAGATAGAGATTGCAATGAGCTGAGATTGTACTAGCCTGGCAGCAGAGTGAGACTCTGTCTCAAAAAAAAAAAAAAAAAAAGATATAAAAAGAAAAACTTGAGACATAATAAAGTTTAACAATGTTTATTTAGCAAAGAACAATTCATGAAATGGGAAGCACCAAAATTGACAGGAGGTCGTGGGCCTTGGTCTAGCAGTGTGAGCAGTGAACTTTAACAGGTTGAAAGTGAGAACAAAGAAACTACCTGATTGGCCACAGCTAGGTATTTACCTTATTTGGATATGGTTTAATTGGAGGCTCCAACTTATATAACCAATCAGCTACTTGCCATTTATGATTGACTGAAACTTGATTCAAAATTAATCAGTTACAAGGAATGCCTCTAAGTTAAATTTAGGTTTGCTTGCTTAACGGTCCCAGGTACAGAAACAATTCCAGGCTAATGGCTTCCTGCTTATTGTGCTTAACACAAGTCGTCTGCAAACAGAGACAGTTCTACTTTTTATTTTCTTTTTAAAATGCCTTTTATTTCCATGTCTTGCCTATTGCTCTGCCTAGGAATTCCAGCGCTACATTGGATAGATGTGGTGAAAGTGGGCATCCTTATCTTGTTTCTGATCTTAGAGAAAAGCTTTTAACTTTTCATCATTACTCATGATATTATCTGTGGGCTTCTCATATATGGCCTTTATTATGTTGAGGTACATTCCTTCTATATCTAATTTTTTAAGTGTTTTATTATGAAATGATGTTGGATTTTATTTTTAAATCCCACTTGATCATGGTATCTGTGCTATTAAATTCAGTTTGTTAGCATTTTCTTGAGGAATTTTGCACCAGTTTATCCTGGATATTGGCCTGTAATTTTTTTTTTCTTATACTACCCTCATTTACCCTTGGTATGAAGATAATGCTGGGCTTATAAAATCAGTTCGGAAATGTTCCCCCTTCTCCAATTTTTGGAGCAATTTGAGAAATGTTGGCACTAATTCATTTTCAAATGATTGGTAGAATTTACCAGTACAGCCATTGGGTCTTGAACTTTTCTTTGCTGGGAGGTTTTGTATTACCTATTTAATCTCCTTACTTAATATTCGTCACTTTAGATTTTCTATTCCTTCATGATTCAGTCTTGGCAGGTTGTACGTTTGTAAGAATATATGCATTTCTTTTAGGTTAACCACGTTTTTGGCATACAATTTTTCACAGATTGGTGAATTTTGTTTATCTTTTCAAAAAAACAAACTAGTTTCACTGTTCCTTTGCATTGTTTTTCTAACTTCTATTTCGTTTATTTATGTTCTGATCTTTATTTCCTTTCTTCTGCTACCTTTGGGCTTAGCTCCTTGTGGTGTAATCTTACGCTTGTATTTGAGATCATAGCATTGGGGTGGGCCTAGTAAGGGGATCTGTGGCAAAATCAAGCCCTGACTTTACTCTCCTTCCCCTATACGAAGGGTGACTTTCTCCAGGCTGTGCTGTGTGGGCTAACGTGAAATCATCTTTTCTAACCTACTCAATACATCTTTTCTTATTTCTCTGCTCCACCCAAGTGCTATAAACTCTCTCCTGAATTTCTTACCTCTTATGGAGATATTTTTGTGCATGGATGGTTTTTCTTTTTTTAATTTTTAATTTTTGTGAGTACATAGTAGGTGTATATATTTTGAATAGTTTCTTTCTCTCTGTCTTTCTCTCTTTGACAAGACTTGCTCTGTCACCTAGGTTGGAGTGCAGTGGGACAATCTTGACTTACGACAACCTCTGCCTCTCAGGTTCAAGTGATTCTCCTGCCTCAGCCAACAGAGTAGCTGGGATTACAGGTGTGTGCCACCATGCCTAGCTAATTTTTGAATTTTTAGTGGAAACGGGGTTTCACCATGTTGGCCAGACTGGTCTTGAACTCCTGATCTCAAGTGATCCTCCTGCCTTGGCCTCCCAAAGTGCTGGGATTACAGGCCTGAGCCACCACACCCGGCCTTGAATGATTTTTCAAATTGATGTTTTTGTGAGGGGGATAAATGAAAACTCTTATTCTGCCATCTTGCTGACATCAGTGCCTGTTGAAAGTACTTATATCAAAATCCCAGTTCTACATAAAATGCACATTATTTGTAGATAAGAGTGTATTTAGTCTGTTCTCATGCTGCTAATGAAAACATACCTGAGACTGAGTAATTTATAAAGAAAAGAGGTTTAATTGACTCACAGTTCGTCATGGCTGGAGACACCTCAAAAAACTTACAATCATAGTGGAAGGGGGAAGCAAACATGTTCTCTTCACATGGTGGCAGCAAGGAGAAGTGCCCAGCAAAGGGGGAAAAGCCCTTATCACACCATCAGGTTTTGTGAGAACTCACTCGATATCATGAGAACAACAGCATGGGGGTAACTGTCTCCATGACTCAATTACCTCCCGTGGGGTCCCTCAGTGACATGTGGGGATGATGGGGACAACAGTTTAAGACGAGATTTGGGTAGGGGCACCGCCAAACCACATCAAGGAGGTACACCTCTGAAATTTTTAATATTTGATCTTATGGCTAAAATTACTGAGCTCTTTCCCTTTCAATCATCTTTTTCCATTAAATTTGATGTAGTTATTTATTACAGTGATATACTTGCCAAATATCTGACTAAACAGTTCTCAAATTTTAGCATCAACTAGAAGTACTGGGAAGACTTTGTTAAAAATGTAGATTCCTGGGACCCATCTCCAATTTTCTCTCCTCGCTTCTTCACCTACTAAAATTATCCAAACCTTGGAGCCTAGTTCACAAACCACATTCTCCGTAAATAAAATTTCACAAAGAATTCTTTCTCCCTACTCCTGTAAGCCTCATTCTTAAAGGCTCACACTGAATTCTTGAGGTTGGTATGTGTTCTGCTCCACACTCTCCTCCCTTTTTGCTTGTTTTCCACAGGGGCTTTGCCAGATGGAAGTTCTGGTTGGCGTTTTGCTTTCTGGAGCTACTATGTTTCTCTTCTTTTCAGTCTCCAGTGCAGATTCTATTTCTCTGTTTTATTTTTCCTTACAACTAAATATGGTATAGTAAAGAATGAGTGAACTTAGGAAAAGCAAAGCTAGTCTCAGTCTCAGTCCTACCACTACCACCCCTATGCCTTTGGGTAGCCATTTGATCTCTCTGCGTTTCATTTCCTTCCTCTGTCAAACAGATCAAAAAGAGTGTTAAGAAGTTTTATTGCAGTGCATGAAAGATACACAGAAGGCATTCAACGAGTGTTAAAATAATGCTGATTTCCTGAAGAGGTTAGGTAATGGGTACAAAAAGTACATTTTGATAGAAGGAATAAGTTCTATCAAAATAAGTTTGATGGCACAGTAGGGTGACAATTGTTCCAGTCATTTATTATGTAATTTCAGAATATCTAGAAAAGATTTGGCATGTTCTCAATACAAAGGAATGATAAAAGTTTGAGGTGATGGGTATCCTAAATACATTTTTTTGGTGATTACACATTGTATTACATGTACTCCATAAACATGTACAATTATTATGTATCAGTCAAACATAAATAGATAAATAAGACCAGAGTTGATGTCTTATTCATCTTTGTGACTTTTCAGATATTTTTTCAGTGTTTTGTGCGTAGGATATACCGAGAAATTTTGTTAAATTGAATTAAATAGGATGACTCCAACTAATTCTAGGTAATTAGAAATAATTTGAAACCCTGTTTTCAAAACTCAGGAGAGATTTTAAGCCACACACTTAATTTCCTCTTTTAATAATGCTGCTTCTCCTAACATGAGGTAGCTTGAAACATTTTGAAATGGACAATTAATTATGGCACTTGCATTTAGAGAAGTGTAATGCAATGTGCTATTTCAGGTTTATATTTTCTTTGTAATACTTAGAAAGCAGAGCTTTACTTTTTTGTAAATTTGATAGCTTTTTTATTGACTAAAGCCAAATAATTTATCTTGATTTTTCCCATTAATTTGATTAATAATAATAAATATAAAATAAGCCTTACTATTTAAGTCACTGCAGTTGAGCAGCACGAATGACATCACAGGCCAGGTTCAGGTTTCTCCTAACTCATTACAATAATATCTTCCACATTTAGTTTAACTTCGTTTTTGCTACCCCTAGGGATATGCAGTTCCATGATAACATAATTTAGAAATGCATTGAAGATAATTTGTAGTAGAATCTGTATCAACAGCGTTCACCATTATTTTACTGAGTTATTCCATTGGATTCTGAAGATTCAGTAACTGCTATCACTAAGACTGAATTATTCAAGTAACTCTTCAGGTATCAATTAACCAGTCTAAGGATAATCTGTGCCTTTGACTTAATTACATATTTCCTTAGACTTATTCTCTGGCTTTTGCTAGTTTTTAATTAAAAATTTTTATTTCTTCTAAAATATTTTACTAATTCAGAATTTGAGTAACAGAAATAAAGCCTGGTTTAGAATGCAAAAGAATGTGATTTAGGGCTAACCCAGATGTGCTGATCACAAGAAGACCAACCAGCCTTTCCTTCACCTTTTTTATAACATTCAGGTTCTCAACAGATTCGATGTTTCATCTGTGTAAGCAGATTTTCTTTACTCAGCCTACCAATTCAAATTCTAATTTCTTCCAGAAACACCCTCACAGACACACCCAGAAATAATGTTTGCCAGCTATCTTGGGATCCCTTAGCCTAGTCAAGTTGACACATAAACTTAACAAATACACATTCATAGTTAAGCGTGGCCATGCTAAAAGTTTTGCAAATGTTACGTATTTGGGAGTAACCTCTTCTCCTTATTCTTTTCCGTCCTAGAACTGTAGAGGTACAGTAGTTGTTTTGAGACCATGGAGATAATATACTATAGGGATGAAGAGCAGGACAACTAAAGGAACTGGGTATCTGACGGCATTATTTAGATACAGAATTCAGCCTGGATTGCACACTTCCAGGTTTATAGGAGTGAGGAAATAAGAATTAACCACTACATTAGATTTTCTTGTATTCACTTGAATGCAATCCTAACAGCTACACTCCAAATATCTCTAACTTATATTATCCTATGTCTTCACCTTTTTTCTTACTTCTCTCCTTTTCTCATATCTGTGAGTGGTACTACTGTTAGCTCAGGATCGCAAACCAGAATTACAGAGTGAAACTCAGTTCTCCCGTCTCCCTCATGACCCTGTCCTCCTGAATAACATTTCTTTAACATCGCATCAGTCCATTTACTTCTCTTTATCCTGCTACCATATGTTAGCACAGGATTTGCAAAGATTATTGTAGCAAATATTTTTCTTTCTTTTTGAGACAGAGTTTTGGTCTTGTTGCCCAGGCTGGAGTGTAATGGCACGATCTCGGCCCACGGCAACCTCTGCCTCCCAGGTTCAATCGATCTCCTGGCTCAGCCTCTTGAGTAGCTGGGATTACAGGCATGCGCCACCACACCTGGCCAATTTTGTATTTTTAGTAGAGATGGAGTTTCTCCATGTTGGTCAGGCTGGTCTTGAACTCCCGACCTCAGGTGATCCACCGGCCTTGACCTCCCCAAGTGCTGGGATTGCAGGTGTGAGCCACTGCACCTGGTCTGTAGCAAACATTTAAAACTGATCTCTGTGTATTTAGTCTTGCTCTTCTTTAGGACATCCTCAATACTGCAGCAAAAGTTATTCTAAAATGCAAATCTCATTTTGCCAGGGATGCTGCTAAATATCCCACAGTGCACAGTACAAGCCCCCAGTGACCGAGAATTATCCAGTCCAAAATGTCAGCAAAGCTGAGGGTAAGAAATCCAGTTCCAGAATATCACATTTTTTGGTAAGTCTTCTCTTAGGTTTAAGTGATCTTTTCTTACCCCAACATACCAATTATTGCAGTGCATTTTATTGGTCTGTTTGTCTCACCCCTGAGGGAGGGCAGTGTTCATATCTTATTGATTGTTGACTCCTCATTACTTAGCACAGAACCTGGCACAATGAAGCTTATTATTAGCATTTTTTGAATTACATTGCAACTAAGCATGTGTATCATCAATTCTGAGCAGCCCCCCCTCTGGGCTTACTCCAATCCCTTGAGCGATCTCAACCCTTCTCCTTATTATACCACCTGAGAAGAAGAGGCTCATGTACAATTATTAGGAATCAGAGATTTTGGAGTGAGGGGAAAACAAATTTAAAACCTTTTCTTATTTTTTCTTTTTGAGATGGAGTCTCGCTCTGTCACCCAGGCTGAAGTGCAGTAGCACCATCTCGGCTCACTACAGCCTTCACCTCCTGGGTTCAAGCAATTCTCCTGCCTCAGCTTCCTGAGCAGCTGGGACTACAGGCATGTGCTGCCATGCCCGGCTAACTTTTGTATTTTTAGTGGAGACGGGGTTTTACCATGTTGGCCAGGATGGTCTTGATCTCCTGACCTTGTGATCCACCCACCTCGGCCTCCCAAAGTGCTGGGATTACAGATGTGAGCCACCACACCCAGCCTAAAACTCTTTCTTTTATGTGGACTTTTTTTTGAATTGTTCCTTTCTCTGAATCCCCAAGTAGCTGATATCACCAGAAGGCCTTGGGAGAGGTAGAGCATCTGACTTGGCAGGGATTCTCTATTTCTCTACTAGGGACAAGGTGGAATCCAATGGTAAGGATGGCATGGGATGGGCTATTAGACTGGCTGTTCTCTAGTCTCTAAGAAAACATTCTTCTTTGGCTTGGTCATTCCTGAGTTGGAGTGGAAGACCTTGATGGCCAAAGGTAGGTTATAGGCCAGGAGAAAGGAACATAGGCTAAGAGGAAGGGGGCCAATTTCTAGTATAGGCCTTAAAAATACGGGCAGCGGAGTCCTTATAGCATATACACTGCTCAGGCCTCACCAAGTGTATGTTTCCTAGAAGCATTGTAAAAACATACCACAGCCTGGGTGGTTTAAAACAACGGGAACTTATCCTTGCACTGTTCTGGAGGCCGTAAGTCTGAACTCAGGATATCAGGAAGGTGGGTTCCTTCTAGAACCTGAGGCCGGATCTGTTCTATGCCTCTCTCCTTGCTTCTGCAGGTTGCTGGCAATGACTGGTGTGCATAGTTTGTAGCTTCCTCACTCCAACATCTGCCTCCGCTGTCACGCGGCCTTCTTCCTGTGTGTCTCTGTGTCTGTCTTCTTACAAAAACATTAAGTGACTGAATTTAGCCCTACTATTCTACTCATTCCCTACCCCAGTATGACATCATCATAACTAGTTATATCTGCAAAGACTATTTCCAAATAAGGTCATGAACGAGGCCCTGGGTGGACATGAGTTTTGGGGGAGACTATTTAATCCACATAGGCCTGAGAGTCTCCTAAAGAGTTTCTAGTCAAAGCCCTTTAGATGAAGCGTATATTTTTTGCAGAGTCTCTACTCTGCAGATGTCTCACAAATTTACCATGGCGAGAAGTGGCAGATCCAGAATTTAGAAATGCCTTTATTCTGGCTGTCCTATGTAACAAATACATGTGAACTTGGTTGTGGCTCTTTAAATTTTGTAGTTATAGCCTAATTTATTTAACATATGGGGCATCCTATTTAATTTTTTTCAACTGACCAGAGTCAATGTTTACATGGCAGAATACCATCTTACCAGAAGATTGAAGTAAGCTTATTGATAACTCATTATATATCAGTGGTGATGACATATTGAGTCAAAAGAATCACCCAGATAATATAAGAGGAGGCCCAGTGCTTTATTCTTAAAACTCAAAACTCACATTTCTCCTCTATAACATTTAGAGATTCCATCAACCCAACGTACATTCTTTTTCTCTCCACCACAATCAAAAACACATCAACACTTAAACGGGTTATTTTTTTTTTAATTGTGATTTGAAAACTCAGAATTGCTAGTTTTGTGATAGCATTTCTTAAAGGATGATGGACTAGGAGGGTGTTGCAACCAGCGTTTTAGCAGGAGGCATTACATTACAGTAAGCTGCATCACGGGTATAATTTGCAGTGATTTGAAACCATAGAAACAAATCAAAGCTACGGCCCATGTTTGCATTGAGCTGAGACTGCAGGCACATGAACTGTTCACGCTGCCAAAAATGGTAAGTATTTCAGCAGCCAAAAATAGACTCAGGTACGTTTGTCCTGTCTCAATGCATTTGTGAGCACTTAATAATCTTGACAGTTATGCAATCATCTTTCTGGTCTCCTGACATGGTAGAAAAAGTGACTTCCATTGTTTTTTATGATAATTCAAGCTGGGGGTGAGAATAGGTTGAGAAGAAGTAAGATTTCAAAGCTAAACGGTAAAATGACCATTAGCACTGTATCTGTAAAACAAAATCAACTGTAAAATGGCATAGGAAAGCACTCAAGCCTTTGTTGGCATATGGATGGCTTATACAGTTTAAAGTGCTAAAAAGAGAGATGGAAAGCAGCCATCTTTGACACATTAGCCAAGAAGATAAAAGTACTGAATCCTATTAGAGGCAGTACTACTCGAGTAGAAATGAGAAAGATAATTGAATACGCTGGGCATTTAAAAACACTTTACCACTAAGGAGCATGAGCTGTTTTATTTCTGTTGAGAATTAGTCTTGAAAACATAAAACTTTTGGCGTAATAATTTTGGGAAACTTCTTCTCTTTGATATTACATATGAAAAAAATCCATACAAATGAAATATAGCCAAACAGAATTAGTTTTGAATATATTGAAAATTAAATATTTATTTTTAAATATAAAGGACATAAATGGTTTGGTTGTTTGTTTGAGACAAAGTCTTGCTCTGGTGCCCAGGCTGGAGTGCAGTGGTGCAACCTCCACCTCCAAGGTTCAAGCAAATCTCCTGCCTCAGCCTCCTGACAGGTGTGTGCCACCATGCCCAGCTAATATTTTTTGTATTTTTAGTAGAGACAGGTTTTTACCATGTTGGTCAGGCTGGTCTCAAACTCCCGACCTTGTGATTCACCTTCCTCGGCCTCCCAAAGTGCTGGGATTACAGGTGTGAGCCACCGCACCCGGCCGGAAATGTTTTAGAGTAGTGATTAAACTTCAGATTTCTGCAGATACCTCTACATTTGTACATTAGAAATTAGATATCTTCAAATGATTCTCATCCATTCTACTAATAGCCATAGACTGACACCCCAAGGGTCACATACGGCTTTCAAATATGTTTCTTTTGACATTTACAGTTTCTTTAAAATCGTTTTCAATGTGAATGTCTTTCTTTCTTGAGTTTCTGATGTGTTCAGCTGCATTTTCCATGTCGCTCTAGGGTCCATCTGATGCCATTTTTTTTCCATCTCAGATAACTGTTTTCTTCAGTCTTCCAAACTGCTGCTACTCTTCTTTCCAGATTCCTGAAAATCTGCTTTCTCCATTAAATTTGTCATAATAATTTATAACTTGCTTTTCTGTTTTCCAACATGCCTATTTAATACCACAACAGCAAGATAATATAGTACAGAGGAACAGAACGCGGACAAAACTCAAATTGGTTTCCTCTCTAGGTACTCCCCATTGCTCTAGAATTGATAAGCTGGCTGGCGACAGGACTGGTATTAAGAAATAGTTTTCCCTCTATCTCCACCAGGGTCGTCACCTTTATTATTAATTGCTGCCGTAGACAGAAGCCTGGTGACAAGGACAGAGCAGTGAGGGAAGCAGTGCATCAGAACTCTGTGAATCTCTCCTCACTAATTTTGCTCAAGCACCCATCCCTCTACCATACCGCCTACGTTTAAGGAAATGGTGGCTCCATCCCCAACTCAGGCAAACGTATTCTGATTGTTTTAAGCCATTTATAGTAGTTCCATGGTATCCTTTTCAGGCCAAAGAGATATGAGGAGGAGTTGGATGAAGGTTCTGGGAAAATCTCTCCACTTTTAAGTAGGTAACACTGAAAAATCAGACCTTTTCAACTTCTCCATTCATTCTGTCTGGATGTGATGGCTAGAAATGCTACCAGCTGAGGAAGAAGCCACACCGTGAAGGCCAGAATCAAGAGAAATGCGGGGAAGCTGAGCTGGAATCCTGGCAAACCATGCTGGAGCTGCCCTACCTCCGTTTCAGGCACTTTGAGTCAGGGCTTTCGGGTACTTACAGTCAAAGGCATCTAAATGTCAGACTCCAAAATTCACCGTAGTGTTGTGTAAGAGGCAAAATACCCTGACTTACTTAACCTCCAGAAATCCCTTTGTTACTTTGCTGTCCTTTGGTGTAAAACACTTCCCAGAATTCTTTTCTGGGAAAAACAAAATCCCTGCTGAGAACTTAGCCCACTGCTACGCTGAGAAATGTACTGAACAATGACCGATGATTGCTATGATCTGCTTTTTTTCTTTTAATCACTATTTCAGTTTGATTATTACAACTTGTGACTGCAAAATAATTTAAAGTTTACAAACTGCTTTGTGTCATTTCATTTAATTCTAATAGCTGCCCCAGGAGACAGAGGAAAAGATGATATGTGAAAAAATGGAGCGCAGAAAGATTACAATATTTGACCAAGACCAGGAATCTCGAAAATGTCTTAAATCTAAGTCCTCAAAGCTAGTGCTCTTTCCATCAAATCACAGCTAGAGGTGAGAGCAAACCTATGGTTATGATGAAGGAAACATTTGTAAAAGAGAAGCAGGAAGGCAGCTACCACTTGCAAGGAAACTGGGATCTGCTCCGGGCTATGTCATCTGCTAGCTGTGAAAACCTAGGTGAGTCATTTTTATTTCTCTGAGCCACAATTTCAAGGAACTAAGCTAGACAATCTATTAGGTGCTTCCCTATTCTCTAACATCCTGTAGCTCGGTAACTGAGAATTGCTGATGCAAATAAGGTACAAATCATGCTTTATATAAACCACTGACTACCGGAGAAACCCACTGCGTATGCTCTGCTGGGCTTCTGTTTTAGCTTCCAGATTCATGCCACATGAACACCTGTGAAATGTCAGCAGTTAACAGATGGGTTGAACATCAATTTAAACTAGCTTTATAACCCAAGTCTTTATAACCCAAGTCTTGGGCTTCTTATTTGCAGAATAATTTTACTCTACAGCTGCAAAAATCATTTGTCAATGAGCTAATTTTGTCACCGTGATTCTTAGAATACATTTTATACGTAGCATAAAAAGGCTGTCCTACAGAGTCTTCAAGATGCTGATTTATCATACGCTTGAATGGCAAGTCTCCACGTTGTCTATGACTGATTTCCCGTCGCTCTTTTCACGAAGCATGTGATATTTGCTATCTCAATAGGTTTAGGTTTGCAAATTTAGCACTAGAGAGACTATTTTCTCCTAAGCAATTTGTCAGAAGTTTGAGAAAATTGCTATGAGGGAAACCATGCACTTTGGCTGCAGTTTCACAATCCAAAAGCTCGTCTTCACACAGACCATTTACTAAGTCAGAGAAAACGTAGCACAGCGGGACTTCAATCTCTGAAGCAGAAACTCGTCTATGTTAGAAAGCACAAAATAATACTATCAGAGAAATTGTAAAGTAGTGCTTTATGAAGATTTAAGCACTAGCTGACTAGAAATATCAGCTATTATGGCTACATAAGGAAAATAACTAAAGGGGTTTAGGGAAAAGACTGGAGAAAGTCTAGCTGAGTATGAAATATAGTGGTTTCTGCCTTTATTCTTAGATAAAAGATGCTGGAAATTGAGTCCTCAGAATGATTCAAGTGCAAAGGTGGTGACATAAAACTTTCTTAAGTCTTTTTCTAAGTGACCTAACTTACACTAGTCAAGTAAAATAGAATCTATTGGCCCATATGGGATGTCCAAAGAGTAGGCTGAACTCCTGACTGTAACAGGCACGCAAATGATTTCATCTTTCAGCTTCGCTTCTCACTGGATATTGGCTTCCTCCTGTGGATAAGTTCTTGACACACACTGGAAAAGGTGGCTACAGGAAGCTCATGGCTATATCCTTTTCCTCCCCAGGAAAGTATATGTAAATTCTAGGAAGCCATCTCATTAGCCCTGTTTAGTTTATAAAAATACCCTGGGTCCATCACTGTGCCAAGGAGATGGGATACTCTTATTGGCCAGCCTGGGTCACTGCTGATGCCTGGCGTTAGGGTAGCATTATGACAGATATTCCACTGGGAACTCATGTTGTAGGGCTAGGGAGTTTACCCAAAGTAAGGGATTTGGGACAGATAAAATCATACGTCTACTTGAAGGTTCTCTTGAAATTTCTTATAAAGTTTTCATATTTAACCCTAAACCTAAAGCTAAAGAACTAAAAAAAAAAAAAAGTGAGTCATGGACAAGCTTTTTCAAATTATCCCAAAATGCTTTGCCTTAGAATTAAAATAAATAAAATAATTAGAACAGAATAAAACTTAAAGTAGGTAGTGTACTCATCTAATTCCTATTTTTCTATACACTTGTTATTAAAAGAACTATGTATCAAGAAATACAAATTGCTAAATGTAAAATGACTGATAATTTAGACGAAAATTTAAATAATTATGAATTAGTGCTTTCATAATGGCACAATCCATCCTCAATTATTAATTTGTTTTCACACTTGAATAAATCTAATGTATCCCAGAAGATACTGGAAATGAACTTTTCATTAACCTTAATGGAATTAATCATTAGAGTGGGTTCCATGGAACAGACTCTGAGATGAACGACATGCAGATTTATAAGAAAGGGAGGAAGGTAGGATTAAGCAGAGGCAAAGCTGACCTGCCATGCTATTGCGACTGAAATCTCAGCCCATCCACAGGTGTGCTGGAGCTGGTGTGGCCCTTTCAAGTTCCTAAATTGAGACAAGGGGGCCAGGCCTTTGCACTTCTACATTGACCAGCCATTTAATGCAGGCTGACCCAGGGTGGAGAGAGAGAGACTAAACGTGGGTCAGGAAAGTCCCTCAGTTGAAGGCAATTTCTAGGCAGGGACTCAGCTGTGAGCTTTAAGCAGACAACACTGCTGGGAGCTGGGGGAGTGAGTGCCTCAGAGCTGCACGAGTACCTCAGTAGCACATCACAGCATCCACTACAGGGCCTGCTGCTTGAAAGACATAGCATCACGCTATGCAAATATCAGGTCTAGTTTCATTTTGGTCTCCAGACAGGAATAGTCTCTTTGGCCAGAGAAAATTTAAGTGCTTCCCGTTGTCACAACAGACAGGAGAAGAAAGGGATCAGAGCAAAGAGTGCTAATACTGCTTAGAGGAGGCCATTACTAAAGAGAACAGAGATAAGGAATAAGGGAATTCCAGTGAGAGGAGCACAAAGCATTACATAGTCACTCCTAGGGTTAACAAGCAAAGATTCATCTGCACAGAACCTTGAAGTAAGATTTTTCTTTTTTGAGACAGGGTCTTGCTCTGTTGCCCTGGCTGGAGGGCGGTGGTGCGATCATGGCTCACTGCAGCCTCCATTTCTTGGGCCCAGCTGATTCTCCCACCTCAGCCTCCCAAGTAGCTGGGGCTACAGGCACATGCCACCATGCCTGGCTAGTTTTTTGTAGATAGAATTTTTTGTATTTCTTGGGCTTTGCCCCCATTGCCCATGCTAGTCTTAATCTCTGGACTCAAGCAAGCCGCCCACCTCAGCCTTCCAAAATGTTGGCATCACAGGCATGAGCCATGACACTCAGCTGTGAAACCAGATTTAAGTATCTCAGCCCAGATATTATCATAACAGAAACAGAACAGCTGAGGCAAAAAAAGAGCTGATTCTCTTAGCCCAAAGTCAGTGCCCTTATCCAAACTACTTAATTTTGATCACTAATACCTTGGTGAGTAAGAGCCGGAATGGATATTACATTTATTCAATACATCTGTTATCTCAGGTGTCAATTTTTGCTTCTCCTTGTTTTTATGCTGGCATTTCAGGGTGAAATAGGAGGGTATTATATATCCAGTCTCAAGTTGTCCATCCAGCAGTTGTTCTCTAAATCAAGTTCTTTTCATCATCAGCAGCTCCACTAACGGGCAAAATTCTTCCTCCTTGCTAGTCCTAAACCCTTGAGAGGTGGGATCTCTGTCTCGTGAGTACCCAAAATGGGAAAATATGGGACAGTTCTCATTTCTCTTTACTGCTCTGCTCCTTTATCATATTAATTGCACAGAAGACTGCACAGATATATTAGATTTTACTGATTGGTTGGAGGTGGCTGATGAAAATTACAATCTAGGGTGAGAAAAAAAGATATTTCTTTTTCTTTTGAGACAGGGTCTCTGCTGCCCAGGCTGGAGTGCAGTGGCAGTATCTCGGCTCACAGCAGCCTCAAACTCCCAGGCTCAAGAGATCCTCCCACCTCACCTCCCAAGTAGCTGGAACTATAGGTGCACCACACCTGGCTAATTTTTGTGTTTTTTGTAGAGACAAGGTTTCACCATGTTGCCCAGGCTGCTCTCGAACTCCTGAGCTCAAGTGATCCACCCCCCTCAGCCAGCCAAAGTGCCAAGGTTACAGGCATGAGCCACCGGGACTGGCCGGAAGAACTATTTCTGTGTGATTTTTCTGAATAATTTAAAATAAAAACATGTAAGAAACTGACTGTCATAGGCAGTTATAGTTCTCATCAGTCCTTTTTCCTTTAAGTTTGGATCTCTTTGTAAGAGTATTACCTTCTAAATCTGCCCATAGCTCCCCATGTACTTTTAAGGTAATTCTATTTTTAGTCATGAAAGTTGAGCTTCCATCAGGATTCACCCTTCTCTTCTCAGCAGTATCTTTAGCCAAATCTGAATTAATCTGTTCAGAATGAACAGCAGAATAGTCTTTGGATTTGATTCAAATCCCTGAAGCACTTTGGGAATGTGAATGGCTATACCAGCCAGAAAGACCCTGGTGACTTATGATGCCACAGAACACCTCAGGCACTTAAGATTGGTCCCAGGTAAGGCTTCCCCATCAGTGTGTCACACACTTCTCTTTATTCTTTCACTAGTCTGACAAATAACAGTTGAATCCAATATCTACCCCCAACCTCCCCTTTTAAGCACAGGTTAAACCTATATGAAAGAAAAAATGTTTTCTTACTAGTTCTGTAATTTACAAAGTCAAATTCTTCTCTTGAGGTATAAGTGATATAATACACAGAGTATTTCATGTAATACTGTCTGCCTCTTCCCAATTTTGAATTGTGCAGACTTGGGTCCATTAGAAATAAGAAACTGATCATTTACCACGTTAAGCATTTCCATTTAATCAGCATTCCATTTTCTATATTTTTCATTTTAGAGTTGGTTCGGTTATATTCAACAAATTCTTTTATGCCCTCATTTAGTCCTCCACATATTGATATATGTAGATCCCTAAACCAAATGGACCTCATTTCCTTTTAAGATTCTGATATCCAAAGTAAGACGCACCAGGTAAGTAACTCCTGTTATGGGATCTTGTCTGGGCATGCTATAGTTAATACTAAATCACCTGAAATATTCCTTGGTTCTTATGAAAACAAGCATCTTAGGTAATTAGGTAATTTAGGGTGCTTATTTGAAAAAAGGCTTGGGGATTTATTTAATCATTTTATTTATATATTTTTAAATTTGAGCATAATAAAATATTAAAAGAGGGTTTTTTCCTCCTTTGTTATTTCCGAAGTATTGAATTTATTTGTAGTTGAGGGAGAGCAGAGATATTGAGCAGTCAGCTTAAGAAACAAAGCTGTAGAGGAAAGCAGATCAGGTCTTAGAAAACCTTGTCTTTCATGCTAAAAAATTTAGACATAAAGTCAATTGCTGAAGGCAGTGGGAATCCACTGTAGACTTTTAGATTTTTTAGTTTTTCCATTGAAGGATTTTTTACAGTAGAGTGACATGACTGTTTTTGTTTTAGGAAGATTAGGTTAGTGACAGTGTGGAAAATAAATTTAAGAAGCATTCATCTGTTTGTTCATCCAACAAATATTAAGTATTATGAATGCTCTCTTCCCTCAGGGAGCTTAAAGTTTTTGAGGGAGACAAATGACAACCATTTATATAATAAGTCATTTATTTATACTTGGAGGAGTGCTGTGAATGAGTATAGCACTGAATAAGAATGTATCATGAGGAAGCCAGGTGTGGTGGCTCATCTCTATAACTTCAACATTTTGGGAGGCCTACGTGGGCTGATCACTGGAAGCCAGGAACTGGAGACCAGCCTGGCCAACATGGTGAAACCCCATCTCTACTAAAACAAAAATTAGCCAGGCATGGTGGCAGGCGTCTGTAATCCCAGCTACTTCGGAGGCTGAGGCAGGAGAATAGCTTGCAACTGAGAGGCAGAGATTGCAGTGAGCCGAGATCAGCCACAGCACTCCAGCCTGGGTGATGACAAAGTGAGACTCTGCCAGAAAAAGAAAAAGAAAAAGAAAAAAGAATATATACGAGTTCTACGGAGGTTCAGGGAAGCCTTCTAGAGAATAAGACTCGAGGTGCAGAGACAAATGATGTCTGTTGCCTAACTAGAGTAGTGAGATTGAATCAGTTGGGGGTATATCACATAGAATAAAATAGATCCCCCCAAAAGTTGATGATTGTGTATAAAAAGTTGATGATTGTTTGTGGGGAATCTAGAACTCTCGGAAGATACAAAAGTATTTGGCTTAGACAAGTGAGAGGATGATGGCTGGGAGGGGAGGGAAGATGCTGATTTTGGAGTGTTCATAGGCCATGTTAGTTCATAGCCCCAGAAAGTAACTGGGTATAGAAATTTAGAATAAAAGGAAAACCTTTGGACTGAAGATACCATTTTCAGGTCATTGAGACTGAGGGGATACATATAGGGTATGGGATTAGAAGAGATAATTTGTAAACCATTTTTAGAATGAGACTAGAGAAGACTTAGTACAGAATCTTAAAACTAATAACATTTAAGGGACAGACAGAGGAAATGGAATTCATGGAAAATCCTGAGAAGAAACTAATAGAGAGCCAGAAGAAAACCTTCCATGCCTCATTCCTGGGAGGCAGGGGAAGAACAAGGGCTTGGTCACTGATGTGAAATGCTACAGAGAGATCAAGCAGATATGGAAAAGTATGCACTAACTTTAATGACAAAGGCATCACATGATCAGGATAGTTCTAAACAATCACTGAAAAATAAGGAGGTGGAGAAATAAATGCAGACAATTCATTCAGATTCTTGACTATAGAGAGGTAAGAGACCACCGTGAAAGGGCTGAGTATAGTCTAAGCACTGTTTTTATTTTTTTTAAGATTTCTTTTTAATTTTTAGCTGATAAAGATCTGAGCATGTAATGAATATGGGAAAAAGCCAATCAGAGAAAGAATAGTCAGAGATACAGGAGGGTGGAAGTGTCCTGACAAGAGTGAAGTCCCACGGCAATAAGTGGGCTGGGATCCTGATCCCTGGTGATATGATTTCCTGTTAAAGTCAGCATTGAACACTTTCCTCTTGATGGTGTAATAAAGTGATTACAACAGAATAAATTCATACAGATTCACAGATGAGTATGAAAGGGGTGTCATAGGAAAAAGGAATTCAGCAAAATTCTAGAAGATGGAAAGTGAATGGCATTTTCACAGATGTGGCAGCAAGGCTGCGGCCAAGAGGGTCTCAGAAAACATATGAGTAAGAAGAAAAATGATTTTCTTGCAGAATGCACAGAGGGTCAGAAGATATTTTTAGATGTTAGGTTCAGCAGAGAAAAGTCCGAAACAAGGAGATGGAAGTCTATACATGGAGTTGCCAATCACTACAATATACATAATTCTGGCATAATTTCCTCTAATTCCCAGTTGGAAGATCAGAAGTTTCTTCTCTAAGTCAATCGGACAGTGTCCCCCCCCACAATAAATGACCTCTAAATGGTATCATTTTAGAATCCTGGTATAATAACTTGTTTACTGAGTCATCTCCCTAAAGCAAATCATCCAGTTGAAACACTTCATTCATGTTAGCAGAACCTTAGATATGAACAAAGACTAAGGGATCGCTAGACATTTGAGATAACATGAACACAAGTGGAAAACAAATCAACAAAGGTCCTCGAGGAAATATGTACAGTGCAAAGAACAAAAGAGAAGCAACATGTAGCAACTTAAATGGAGCTGGAGGTCATTATTGCAAATGAAATAGCGTAGGATGGAAAACCAAATATGATATGTTCTCACTTATAAGTGGGAGCTAAGCTATGAGGAAGGAACTGGAAGAGGAGATTGGGAGGGAGGTGAGGAATAAAAGACTACGTATTGTGTATAGCAGTATTGTGAAATCCTAGAAATATAAAGAACTTACTCATATAACTAAAAATCACCAGTACCAAAAAAAACTATTGATAAAAAATGACAAAGGACTTGTATAGTAATTTCACCAAAGAAGATACATAAATGACAAATAACCTCAGATTTCCAAATGGCAAGCTGAAGATGCTCAGCATCACTGATCGTTAGCAAAATGCAAATAAAAGCTGCAGTGAGATATTACCTAATAGCAACTGTGACGTCTATTATTAAAAAAACAAAAATGAACAAGCATTGGTGAGATGTGGTAAAATTAAAAGTGCTGTGCACTGGTGTAGGGAATGTAAAATGGTGACCTCACTGTAGAAAATAGTAAAGTTGTTCTTCAAAAATTAAAAACAGAATGAATATTATGGTTCAGCAATTCCACTTCTGGGTGTATATCCAAAATAATTGAAAGCATGGTCTTGAAGAGATATTTGTGCACCCAATCACGGCAGCATTATTCAAATCAGCCAAAAGATGGAAGTAATCTATGTGTGCATCAATGGATGAATCATTTTTTTTAAAGTGTATGAAACACACAGATATCATAATAGAATATTATTCAGCCTTTAAAAAGGAGGGAGATTCTGACACAGGTTACAACATGGAGAAACCCTGAGGATATCATGCTAAATGAAATAAGCCAGTCACAAAATGACGAATTCTGTATGATTTTACTTATATGAAGTTGGAATAGTGAAACTCATAGAAAAAGAACTAGAAAGCTGATTGCCAAGGACCGAAGGGAGAGGGGTATGGGGAATGACTGTTTTATCAGCACTGAGTAAAGTTTAAAAAAATAAAGAGTTCTGAAAAATGGGAGAAAAAGAAAGAAACACCAAATAAATTCTAATTAGTATTTTCACAGGAATTAAGGATGCTGTGAGAAAGGAAATCCAGAGAACAACAACAACAACAAAAAAAATCCTGGAAATAGAAAATATTCATTAAAAATTTTAAAAATTCCATAAAGTAAATGAAAGATAATGTTGAGAAGAATTTCCCAGAAAGTAGCACAAAATAGCTAAATGGAGGGTGAGGATTTCATGGACATCCCTAAAAAAAGATTTTAAACACATATTATATAAAAATGTAAAGTCGTTGATATACAAAAGAGGAGAAATATCTGACGGAGATACCCAAGTTTGTTAGGCGGTATGTGGTTCTGGAAAAGGTGGTGGTAAAGGCAAGAGCAGAGACAGCTGTGGTTACACAGCTGTGTGCATTTCAACACGCAGGGTACCCTCGTGGAGATTTCTCAACAGTAAATTCAAGACAATCAGACAGTCATTGAAAAGGCTAATTTAGTTCAAATAAGAGCAGCACCTGGCTCATAGTAAATGGTCTCTGAGTGTTGGCAATGACTACGACCTGAACCTCCTTTTACTTGGAAAACCAAAGTCTTGGAATAAAAAGAAAAAGCAAAACGCACATAGGGATTCTATGTTCAAAAATTCACACTTGTAGGTAAGCGCATATTTAGCTTTCAGACCGTTGCTTCTGCTGTGAGTTAAAACATCTATTCCGCTGCTCCTTTAAATCCTTCGTTCTCTCTGCAGTGTTTTGCCTCTATTCTTCTAAGGCTCCGGGAACACTGTGGAATGACAAGGATTAAGACCTTGGCGTCTAACTCTAAAGTTAATTGCCTCACAAGAACAGTTGTAAGATTTCAAGTGTTACGAGATCTACAAAAGAGTCAGATGACAGCAGGATTATATGTTCTTGAGGTTTAAAATAGTGATGACCCAGGCTTAGGTGGAAACAATCAGCACCCGCTGTAGCTTCTGTAGAGGAAGTGAGGTCTGCTTTGATGGGAACTCTCATTTGGGCACGCAGGAAGTGCAATGAGTATTTCTCCTGGGCCTCTACCTGTAATAGCAGCAGCCCTCCGTGGAAAGAAAGGACGCTTCTCTGGAAGGGGTAACTTTTCTTCCTTTTTGCTTCCTTCTTCAGGGACATTCCACTTTCCCTGGCTTTTGTGTGGCCTGGTATGATTTTTGTGATGATGACAGGATTTTCTGTTCTTATGCACGGTGTGTAAGTTCCCTATAAGTCTGAACCAAGCTTATAATGGTTAAGTTTTCTGTAAACCTTGCAGCGGGTCCCTCAAAGGCTTTGTGTTTCCAAGTATTAGAAGTGTGATTTGATTGAGAAGATGTATGAGTCAGCGCACATGGCTGCAAGTGACAAAAAGGCCTTCTCAAATCAACTTTATCAAAAAGATGTATTTGTTTGCCTACCTACCTGGAAAGTCTGGAATACAGCTGACTTCAGATATAGCGGAGTGCAACAGCTTAAAGGAGAACTAGAGATTTCTCTCCGCTTCTCATCTCTGCTTATTTCTGTTTATGTTATCACATTGGCCTCTTTTTCTGGTAATACAGACAGGCTTCCTCCATATGACTTAAGATGGCTATTAAGCAGCTTAAATTTAAATCTTCCTAGAATTGTGACTCCAGAGGCAAAGAAGGAAGTGTTCCTAATTTGAACTAATCTAATAGTTAGTTAGATCGGAGGATTCTGATTGGCCTGTATGGGGACCTGTGCTCATGTTGTAAGGAATCATTGTTGCTTAAGTATGGACAACTCTGATTGGCCTGACATGGTCCCTGTCTCATACCTGTGACAGGACACTGCGGTAAGGGGAAGGCCTTTCTCAATGAAGAAGGGATGTGCTGTTATCACAAATGTAGCAGATGAAACTACAGTTACCGCATTTAACATGGTGAGAGGAAAAAGGGGGCCGATCTGCTTTTGTTTTCGTTATATTTTTGGCTTGATAACCATATTCAATCTTAGATCCTCAGAGACCTGGTGGATATTCTTGGTTATTTTTATTTATTTATTTATTTATTTATTTATATTGTACTTTAAGTTCTGGGGTGCACGTGCAGATCATGCAGGATTATTGCATAGGTATACATGTGCCATGGTAGTTTGCTGCCTCCATCCCCTGTCACCTACATCAGGCATTTCTCCCAATGTTATCCCCTCCCCAACCTTCCAACCCCCCACTGTCCCTCCCCTAGCCCACCACCCCCCAAAAGACCCCAGTATGTGATGTTCCCCTCCCTGTGCCTATGTGTTCTCATTGTTCAACACCTGCCTATGAGTGAGAACATGCAGTATTTGGTTTTCTGTTCTTGTGTCAGTTTGCTGAGAATGATGGTTTCCAGATTCATCCTACAAAGGACTTGAACTCATCCTTTTTTTGGCTGCATAGTATTCCATGGTGTATATGTGCCACATTTTCTTTATCTAGTCTATCCATGGGCATTTGGGTTGATTCCAGGTCTTTACTATTGTAAACAGTGCTGCAGTGAACATATATGTGCATGTGTCTATATAATAGATAATAGAATGCTTTATAATCCTTTGGGTATATACCCAGTAATGGGATTGCTGGGTCAAATGGAATTTCTGAGGAATTGCCACTGCCGTCCACAATGGTTGAACTAATTTACACTTCCACCAACAGTGTAAAAGTGTTCCTATTTCTCCACATCCTCTCCAGCATCTGTTGTCTCTAGATGTTTTAATGATCATTCTAACTGGCGTGAGATGGTATCTCAATGTGGTTTTGATTTGCATTTCTCTAATGACCAGTGATGATGAGCATTTTTTCATATGTTTGTTGGCCTCATAAATGTCTTCTTTTGAAAAGTGTTTGTTCATATCCTTCACCTACTTTTGAATGGGTTTGTTTGTTTTTTTCCTGTAAATCTGCCTTAGTTCTTTGTAGATTCTGGATATTAGCCCTTGTCACCAGGGGAGATTGGAAAATTTTTTTCCCATTCTGTTGGTTGCGTGTTCACTCTAATGATTGTTTTGCCGTGCAGAAGCTCTGAAGTTTAATTAGATCCCATTGTCTATTTTGGCTTTTGTTGCCATTGCTTTTAGTGTTTTAGTCATGAAGTCCTTCCCTATGCCTATGTCCTGAATGGTATTGCCAAGGTTTTCTTCTAGGGTTTTTATGGTGTTAGGTCTTATGTTTAAGTCTTTAATCCATCTGGAGTGGATTTTAGTGCAAGGTGTAAGCATTCCTATACACCAATAAAAGACTAACAGAGAGCCAAATCATGAGCAAACTCCCATTCACAATTGCTACAAAGAGAATAAAATACCTAGGAATACAACTAACAAAGGATGTGAAGGACCTCTTCAAGGAGAACTACAAACTGTTGCTGAAGGAAATAAGAGAGGACAAAAACAGATGGAAAAACATTCCATGCTCATGGTTAGGAAGAATTAATATCGTGAAAATGGCCACACTGCCCAAAGTAATTTATAGATTCAAACACTATCCCCATCAAGCTACCATTGACCATCTTTACAGAACTGGAAAAAACCACTTTAAACTTCATGTGGAACCAAAAGACAGCCCGCATAGCCAAGATAATCCTAAGCAAAAAGAACAAAGCTAGAAGCATAATGCTGCCTGACTTCAAACTATACTACAAGGCTACAGTAATCAAAATAGCATGGTACTGGTACCAAAACAGAGATATAGACCAATGGAACAGAACAGAGGCCTCAGAAGTAATGCCATACATCTACAACCATCTGATCTTTGACAAATCTGACAAAAACAAGCAATGGGGAAAGGGTTCCCTGTTTAATAAATGGTGTTGGGAAAAATGGTTAGCCATGTGCAGAAAGCTGAAAGTGGACTCCTTTCTTGGTTATTAAATTAGTGCTTGGGAGCTATATTTGGCAACTGGCATTCATACACATTTACATACATTATTATGACAATACGTTGTGAATAATGCTTTTGATTGAGCTGTTTGTTCATTCTTTTATTCATTCTTACTTTCAACAAGCTTCTCTCAAGTACCTAGTACAGGACATGTACTAGAACAAGTCATGGCCTCTTCCCTTGTCAAATTTACAGGGTAACGAAGGAGAAGGAGACAGATAGACAGGTACATACACTTTGAAACCGTACTAAGTACTATAGATGATGTAACAAGAGTAGATACCTCGGTTATATTGGTATATCAGAGACAGTCTCACAAGAAGTTATATTCAGGTGGAGTCTTGAATGGTGAATTCACGTTAATCAGTTGAAAGTATAAGGATGGGGTTCTAGAGAGAAGAAGCAGCATGCGTGAAGGACCCAGGCTGGAGGGAAAGTACTGCATGAAACCTCCTGCACGAGACTGAGGAGAGTGAGGGGCACAAAAGTGAGGCAAAAGATGAGGCAGTAGATCACACAGGGCCTTGCAGGCTGGACTATGAACTTCTCATTTTTATCCTACATACAAGGGGGGAGTCCCTTAACAGTTTGATTCAAGGCAATGATCATTTGATGGAAGTTGGCAAAAATCATTCTGATTACTTATTCATTTATTTGTTTGGCTATGGACTTTGGAACTAGAGCATAAGCCTGCTTGGGCTTAAAGTCTAATTCTTCCTCTCAGTGACCCAGAAGAAGCTGCCTAATTCCTTTGTGCCTCCATTTCTTCATCTCCAAAATTAGGATAGTAATAGAAACTACCCTCAAAAGTTTGTTATGAAAATTAAATGAGCTAAAATGTATAAAGGTAAGAAAAGTCCAATAGTGCATGTGCCCACTTATAAGTGGGAGCTAAGCATTCAGTACACATGGACATAAAGATGGGAACAGCACACACTGGGGACTCTCAATGAGGGGGAGGGAGAGGGTCAAGGGTTGAAAAACTGCTTATTGGATACTGTATTCACTGTTTGGGTGACAGGTTCAGTGGAAGCCCAAACCTCAGCATCACCCAATATATCCATATAACAATATGTATATGTCCCTCCTGAATCTGAAACTTAAAATAAATAGGAAAAAAGCAAAGTGCTTTGTATATAGCATTATCTGAGTGTTTGCTATTATTATTATTTAACATATCTTTATTGAGCAGCTGCTATGACCCAGACATTGAGGAAGTATGAAATTGTCTCTGCAAAGAGTAACAGTGTTTACTAACTAGAGAAGTTATATAGTAAGGGTCAGGGAGTGTTGGGTGTGATTTTGAATTTGGGTGATCCTGATTTTATAAGGGTATCAGTCTGCCCACACGTTTTGCAGTTTTGCAGGTTATTGTCTGTAGATTTTAGAGTTAGACAAAACCTGAATTTTATTTCTTGCTTTGCCTCTTACTAACCAAATATCTTCATTTAACAAGCATCAGTGTCCTTATCTGCAACGTGGGAACATTAAATGCACCTACCTCATACTGTTACTATAAAGAATAAACAAGATTATATATGTATGTATTCTTGTATATGTATATTTATACAAATTGAATTTTTAGCACTGTGTGTGCTACATAATAATAACTCACTAAATGGTAGTTACTGTGAATCCTAATTTAAGAAGTGGTGATGATATATTTATTTCAATGCAAGTTTCCATGTCTAATGTGCTTATCTTTCTAACATGTGTTCTGAATTATTGACAAATTGGATTCATTGTTAGTTGCGTAAAATATTCCCCAAAGAGGAAGAATGCACACTGAGCTAGTATGATAGTTATTTTTAACTAGAATAAAAAATGGAATGGAAAAAAGCAGAATAGAAATAAGAGAGATTTACAATGTTGCTAAAAATACTTACGGATTTCTTAAAGCTTTGATGATGAAATTATAAGTTATTTATATGTTTAAAATAATTATTTAAAAGAAGAAGATAAAGTTGTGGAAGCTAACAAAAATTTAACATTTCAAAATTAACATTTTTAAAACTCGCATATGTAGCTTCAAATTTTATCCTCTTACTTATAAGGAAACAAATAAATTGAGTGAGTTTTACAAAGTACGAACGTTTGCTCTTTAAAAGATGAAGTCTGATTTAAATATCTTTTTGTCATTTTCAAGCTTATTTTAAAATCTACCCTTTTGAGTCCTATTCTTGTCTCTAAACATGAATTATCATATACTAGAGCTAGTTGCATTCAATTTTTTATGATCTAACACAAATAGAAAGTGAAATATAGAAAGGATATTTCCATGTATATAGCAATAAGCTAACATGAACTCCAGCTTTCTGATGTTTAACTTTGAGGTATCCTGCCAAAACACAATTGACTGATGGGATGGAAATGAAAACCACTAATGGGATGCTTTGTTCTGTAAATCAGGGCTGAGGATTATGGAGCTAAGGTCGTTTTCTTTATCGCTCTTTGAGGGAAGGAAAAGTAGGTAAACACGCTTCAGTGAGTCTATGGGCCTGGGTTCTCCGCAGGGATACTAAGAGAAGACTAAGACTAAGAGGGAACTGACCTCAAGAAGCTTATCAGCCTGTGGCAGATAGACTGCAGCCACTCAGGAAATGAACGAGGCGTCGCTGCCTGTAAGTGAACTGACGTAGGAGAAAGAAAAGAACACACTGGAAAGAGGATCACACCAAGGAAAAAGTGAATTGTAAGGTGAAACTCCCAGCAAATATCCTGTAATTCCCCTGTATTCCGCAAGCCAGAGCATGCTAGAATCGACAACAAAATCTACTGAGCGGGGTTCTTCAGCATTTAAAAAATAGGAGAATAAAGATTTATTTGGCAAAAATTTTCTTCTTTTTAAAAAAACTTCAGATAATTTTTTTATAGCCAGCTACGCAGAAGACACATATCTCATAAAGGAAAGAAATTTATATATACATGCACCTTGCATTTTAAGCCTCAAATGATTCTCTGAAAAATATGAAGCATAAAACTAGGTATTTGGCATGAAAAATTTAAAAGAAGAATGTATGGTGTCTCTCCTTTTAAAGTAAAATATTCCAACCTTGCAGGAAACTAATGCTTTATTTGTTATTAAATTCAGTTCCTTTTTCACCTCCACATTTTCTCCTAAACCACTGGAATTTCCTCTAACTCTGTGATTTCTCACTTGTTTTTATATGTTTTGTTCTGCTTATTTTCCTTTTTCTGGCTAGTTTCAGTGTCTAGTGAAACTAAAAGCTATAGTCCAGTAGTTCCCTGAACTTCAGCTTTAATGAACAAGAAAGTAAAAAGACATCAGGGGCACCAACACGGGATTACCAGTTTCCTCTTTGTTTTGCTAATGAGTGACATCAAAAACAAATTTCAAAATAATGAAGAGTCAGAAGAGAGGGAGGGTGAGAGGGGGTGAGAGATGGGTAGATGGTGAGAGGAGGGGAACCAGGTACACTGCTCAAGTGATGGTCATGCTAAAAGTGTACTACACAGTCTATCCATGTAACAAAACTGTACTCGTGATCCTTAAACATATACAAATTAAAATAAAATACAGGATACATTTGGTTGTATACAAAATTCCCTACACTGTTCTTATGTGTGTTGTTTCCCCTGGTCTGGTGGAGCCCCACGTTGGAGGTGCTGCTCTGTTCCAAGAGAATTAGTCTAAGGGACCTAAAGCTTCAGGTTAAGAATAAAGAGTTAATTTTCTATTTCCTTTGTTCCATGATTACGAAAGTTTACATGAAAACACTTTTAAAATTATGTTTTCTTTTGGTAAAGGAAATACCTTCGATGACCTTCATAATGTTGAGGATGAAGTCTCATTTGGAGGTGGTTACCTTTTCTTTTCTTTTTCTTTCTTCTTTTTGAGATGGGAGTCTTGGTGTGTTAGCTAGGCTGGAGTGCAGTGGTGTGATCATGGCTCACTGCAGCCTTGACCTCCCAGGCTCAAGTGATCCTCCCACCTCAGCCTCCTGAGTAGATGGGACTACAGGTATGTGCCACCATACTCAGCTAATTTCTTTAAATAAGATTTTGTAGAGACAGGGGTCTCACTATATTGTCCATGTTAGTCTTGAACTTGTGGACTCAAGCAATCCTCTTGCCTTGGCTTCCCAAAGTGCTGGGATTGGCAAGACTGAGCCACATGCCCAGCTGGCTTACATTTTCATTACCCGTTTACCGTTAGGGCCTGTTGCTACCACTCCACTCCCTTCCATAGGTGGGTCTGAGGTCCCATCCTACTGAATTGCCAGCCTCCTTTGTGCTTTGACGTGCTGTTTATTTTCTGAGGACTTTGCATTTAAAACCCAATTTAAGGACCAATTCCTTGAGGTAGCCTACCTGGGTACCTCCAGATAGAGGCAGTGACTTCTTCCTTTGTGCTTTTCTAGAAGGGCTCCTTGAAGATAGAAACTATATTCAGATTTTTGTTATGCAAATAACACGCATTGCTGAAAAGTTAAAATACATTGGGCAAAATGTATCTACCCTAAATTTTGAAATGCTAATCTTTCTTTTGACATGATGAAAATCTTAGGTAAGACTCCTTTTGTACTGGCATGTGCAGGCAAAAGAAAGCAGTGCAGGGATTTCCTCTCCCACCGATGTGAATGCTGTGATTCTGTCCACCTTCTCCACCACTGTCTACCACCCCCATGCCAGCTCTTAGAGGACAGAGTAACTACGGGCAATTGTTTTGTTTGCTTGTTTAAGATAGCACATTACACCCGCAATAAATCTATGTATATACATGAATAATGAATGAAAGTGTCTGGATGGATATATACACACAGTCACACACGAGAAAAGCAATGCTTATGGAGATATATTTTCCTTTATTGTGAACATCTTTCCATGCCAATAAACATACTTTTATTTCACCATTTTCTACTAGCTGCCTAGGTAGACTGGATGGCTATATTTTATTTGGATTTTTAATTCTTTGGAACAGTGTCCTAGAATAAATATTTGTCAAATGAAGGAGAAGACATCTCCTCAGTGCTTTTATCTAAGCCTGATTTGAGATTCTAATGAGTCCAGAAGTGACCTTAACTGCAGCCTCCAATGGGAAAACAGAAAGGAAAACGCCAGGGAAGTGGTGGTGCTGGAGTGACTCATTCTGTTTTTGTGTTTTATTCCCTCCTGTCATAAAGTGAATAACACTAGCTGAAAAAAAGATGTGGTTTTGCAAAACATCATCATCATTTCCTTACTAAAATGACAACGTAGCAACATATGATTATGAAAATTGATTTGTGTGCCCAGATTATACGCCCTTGACGCAGGATACAACGGTTACTTTACCCAAAACATTACCTTTACTGAGGTATT
This sequence comes from Ateles fusciceps, assembly GCA_036589455.1. Lineage (NCBI taxonomy): Eukaryota > Metazoa > Chordata > Mammalia > Primates > Atelidae > Ateles > Ateles fusciceps. The sequence goes on along the minus strand of JAZHEH010000253.1, from coordinate 3,978,908 downwards.
AGGAATTCTGACATCATGTTATGAAATAAAGTAATTGACAAAACAATACATTGATTTGAGAACCTCTTTAAATATATGGATTGAGCGTTATATGACTGGCAATAGACGTGCCATTGGGAAGGACCTACCCTCAGAGTGCCTAAGATCGGTGCCTAATGATGTCAGGAGCTCACCTGCCCAAAACTAGGAAGGGAGAGAGAACTCACAAACTTATTTGCTAAGAATCTTAACCTTGAACTACATCCTCTCTCTGCTCCTGTCCTGCTTATGCATCTGACTGCGTAGTGATTTGAGTAGGAGGTGAAGGTGCCATGGCCCAAACCCCAAACCATTGTCGGTTGAATCAGGCCTGTTTCTGTCTAGAGGAACTCCCAACCACCATCTTCCCAGCCTTTGTAAAGGCCTTTACTTTCTCCTCCAACAGGCTTCAGGGAATAGCTATGGTTCCTTAACCCAGTGAGTTGCCCAGTCAAGAGCAGTCTCCCTTTTTCTTTGTTAGCAAAGGCCTGACTTCTCTTCCTGTGACTCGAAGGCAAAATGCTGCTTGGTTTTGGGAATACTCTTCCCTTGTCAGAGACTGGTTTAGGGCTGAGTATAAGATCTAGTTTTAGTGGATGATAATGGAGCTGGAGAGCTTCTGGAAAAAATCTCTTCATTATTAAAAGGAGATGTAGGGATGAAACAGTCTCTCTTCTTACATAGGATGCTGTGGTACCTGGAACGATGCCAGGACTGCAGGAGCCTTCTGGTGACATGAGGAGAGATTGAACCTAACATGATGGGGATGGCGGAATAGAGCCAACGTGGGAAAGTGTCTCCCCTTATGAATTTAGGACGCCGCCTGAATAAATACGCCTGGAAGCACCTAACTCTGGACTTTTTCTTTACATAAGATAATAAGTGGCCCTATTTGGTTAAATTGAGATTCTACTTCTTGTAGCCAGAAGCAAACTTACTGCTTAATTCTCAAGTTTAGGAAGTCCTAATAATTCCTTCTATTACTTCTAGAAACCAGGTTTTAGAACTCCTGGGACACACATATTCTTTACCATAGATGAATCTTTACTAACACTATTCCATCTACGGAAAACAACTTTTTATTGCACTGCTATTTAATGAAAATATATCTATCCTTTTAATCTAGTCTAAATCCTAATACTGGAGATGGCCTTCCAACATTCCACCAGTCAAAATGACTTCCTTTCGTCCATGTATGGCTGGTTTGGATCAGTCTTTCTGCAGTAATCCTTTGCTTTAATCTATATGTATACATTATTGAATCTCTTCAAGTAGGTATAAACCTTATTTAAGGTAGAAATGAAATAAAATTTTTTCCAAATGATTTAAGGAATCATATATTTCTTTTTCCCATCAAGATCTCTCCTACAGCCCTGGTACGCTACTTCTTGTCGGGCACTCCTTAAAATGTACCCAGTTGGTCATGTGTGAAATGAAAAGCTTTAACTAAATGATATCGACAATCTCTTCTGACTGGAAGGTACAATGATGATGTGTAAACTGAAATGAAACCATACTTCTCACAGATATAGAGAAGTCTGAGAGTTAAATAGGGAAAAAAAAGGAAAACTAAGTGTGGGTGGTGGGGGAAATGCAAATATCTCATATTTCGGGCCTGGAGTGGACCTCAGCAGTCCTACAGCAGAGGGGCCTGACTGTTAGAAGGAAAACTAAGAAACAGAAAATAACAATGTTTTAAAGACTATAGTTCTATTTTTGAAGATCTTTACTCATGATATTTACTTTTTGGTGATTATCCAGGATAGCTCTTTGAAAATGCAGAAAGTCTTGTTGTTTGGAAGGAATGTACTAGAAATAGAATCTCATAATACGTGGCCAATCGTAAATCTTTTACAGGTCTGCCAATATTTTGGGATTTATTGTAGAGTTCTCTGCCGTTGTTTTAAACTTTGCACACCCATGACATGTTGGGCTTGGAGGAGGATTTGCTTTGCTTGAGGGAAACACTCCAGTGGGCTATTTTTGAACTTACGTTTGACATTTAGACTTGGAAATACTGTATTTCCAAGAGGCTTATCCCTCAATAAGCTTGCAATGCTTATGTAAAAGTACATCAAGACAAAACTTTAATCACCTGTTGATGTGATTTTTTTCATAAAGGATTTCCCTAATGTGGACTTCTCTTCATGTAGATTAAGTGGTGGGCACAAAAATAAACACAAGATGGGGGAAAGTATTCCACGTTCAAGGACACAGACTTATCCCTAAGTTATTTACCTCTTATTCTCATTTCTAAGGTTTATGAACCTAGGAAAGACACACACACACAAAATCCCCAGAGACTCTGTGTTTCGGTTTAGCTTGTGATGGATCAAATCTCTGCTTGTTTTTCCACTGCTACCTCGGTTAGTTCTATCGGCTCACGTGAGAACAGGCGGCTTGGTACCCAGTAGGTTCCTGCGAGCTTCCACTGAAGGCGGCGTGGAGGTGGGGGTGTGGAGGAGACAACAGGTGGAAGAAAATGACGGCTGCTGCAGGAGGGCACGGGAAGGGGAGCGGGGGAGCCTCATGCATTCCGTGGCTGGGCGTAGAAAATGGCAACTTTACCTAGCTGCAGAGCTGAAGCTTCTTAGAAATCCTGCCCTAAGCTTGCTTAGAAGCAGATACAGCCGGGGGAATTCGGCAGAGTTACCTGCTGCTAAGGCCAAAGCAATTGCAAACTGTAGAAGTGGAAGGCACCTGCTGTGTTAAATCAAACTATGTTTTTGATTAATGCTCATTTTTTCAAAATGAAAAGTAGCCATTAAACCGACCTGTTGTCAGTTTCTGCGAAACAGAGCAGTTCAATATCTCTGCACCTTTGCTCATATTCTTCCCTCTATCTGGAAACATCCCCTGTTTCTCTACCAGTCTCTTACCTTTCCCCCAAACCTGAGAGCACCTAGACATTCCTTAAAGTCCCCCCTTTCTCTGAAGCCTTTTCTGGCCTCACTTTTACCTCTAACCAGGTAGAATTTACCATTCTGGTTTTGAGCTTCCAACTATAAATGGTAAAATTTATGTAGCCCCTATAATACTTTAGTGAATTTATTTTATATATCTTTCTTCTATAGTTGTGTTTTTGCCCTCTTTGGGGCAGGGACTAGCTCCTAATTATCTTTATATCCTTGGAATTCAGCATTGAGACTGGCTTATTGCAGGGATTCAGTATTTGTTAGTCCTATGCGTAAGTAAATGAAGAGTGGTGAGGGAGGAGGTTTAGCAACTAAATTGGTAAGGGCGGAAGAATTTCACACCCTTACTTGGTAGATCTGTGCAGTGGCGGTTACCACCCTACAACTACTTCAGAAGCCGTCATCTCCATGGGCGTGGAGCACTGCAGTGAGGAGCACCCCTTCCCTGTTCTGTTTAAGAATCTTGCAATTAGTATACTTTCTGGGCTTAGCTTCTCTTTCCCCAAGTAAATCTCTTGTGACCTCATGGAAAGAATGAAACATAACCAATTATCTGAAAAAGTTTGCTTATTTGCACCTAAATTTATACAGCAACCTTCACCAAGTATTTACTATTTATCATAGCTCCCAGCATGATGATAACCTACATGACAGCTAAAGGATTTTGCAATTTGCAAAATCTACACAAGACACTGTCACTCCTTTGAGGTTCCCAAGGAAAAAATTCCAGAAAGCAATTTGCTAGTGCCCTACATTTTAATTTTTTTCTTATGTTTATTGGAAATGAATGAAGAGTTCAGCAGGGAGTTTCTCCTTTGCTCTGGAAGGTATTTGGGCTTATAGAAAAGAATACGGTTTTGGAGCAGCTAGGTCAGTCTTCGACTCCCTTCTCTTCACTTGAAGCTATATGGCAATTCACTCAACACCTATAAACATCAATTTCTTTATCAACAAAATGATAATACCTATAATTTATAATCATATTAAGAATTAAATAAGATAATGAACATGTGAACACACCTAGGAAACAACAGTGCTCACAAAATATTAGGTACTCTCAGTATTATTACTTTTTCACATAGTGCAGAGTCCCAAGAGTAATACCCTTCAGGGAACTTTGTGCCGTGTTTCTGAATGTGTTATCGTTTACACGTTTAGAGCAGACTGTATCTATTCGCTGTTTTCTGGAGTGATAAGGATTGTTTGTAACATACTGTAAAAATACCTTGATGGAGAAGGGAATCTGATAAGAGAACATCAAGGGTGTCATCGTTGCTACAACACTGGGGTTTCTTACTTGGAGTCTTGGAACTACTCCAGGCCCAAAATTCTTCTGCTCAGCTCCGCTAGGACTAGATGAGTGGTGGATAGCAGCAACCATGGAATTTGGACTATGGAGTTAAAAATTCTCAAGTTTAAAAAAGAATAATGCTTCTCCCACTATGGTGTCCATGTCCTAATCCCTGGAATGTGTGAGTATGTTGCCTTATGTGGCAAAGGGACTTTACATTACAAATGTCATTAAGTTAAGGGTCTTGGTATGGACAAATATCCTGGATTATCCAAGTGGGCTCAATGTCATCGAAGGGTCCTTATAAGAGCGACACAGGAGGAATCACTGTAGTAAAGGAGATGGGACACTGGAACAACAGTGTGCAGTCATGTACACAGAAGATGTGGGTAGGAGCCACAGAAGGTGACGGCAGCTGCGGAAGCTGAAGGGCACGGCAATGAAGGGATTCGCTCCTGAGGCCTCCAGAAGGACTGTAATTTTGCTGACACCTGCCGTTTTCAGTTACTATGTTTGTGACAACTTGTTGCAGCAACCATAGAAAATTACATACTTAGTAAGTCTGGATAAAGAAAACGTGGTATATTGTGGAATAATGAAATACATTCAGCCTTAAAAAAGAAGAAAATCCTGCCATGCGTGACAACAGGGATGGACCTGGAAGGCATTAAGTGAAGGAAGTCAGACACAGAAAGACAAATGCTACATGATCTCACTTACATGTGGAATCTGAAATAGTCAAACTCCTAGAAGCACAGAGTACAGCGGTGGTGCCAGGGGGTTGGGGAGGGAGGGAAATGGGAAGATATTGGTCCAGGAGTACAAAGTTTCAGGTACGTGAGATGAGTAAGTTCTGGAGATATAAAGCATAGCACGGTGACCACAGCTAACAGTATTCTGTTGTGCACATGAGGTTTGCTAGGAGAGTAAGAGGTCTGCCAAAAACCAAAAGATCATTATACAGCTATGGATATGTTAACTAGCCTGAGTGTGGTAATCATTTTACAATGAAAATGTTTATCGAAACATCAAGTTGTATGCATTAAATATGTGCCACGTTTCTTTGTTAATTATACTCCAATAAAGCTGGAAAAACAATCATTTTGGTTCTTTGGAGAGGTCAGAGCTGGAGGCGTTTTTCAGTATGAGGTTGGTGTTCCAGCCACAGGACTGGAGAACTTGGCTCTGACACAGAGTGTAGGTGGGAAGTTTGGGCCTGGAGCCGTAGGGCCAGGCAGAGAAGAGGAGCTGAGATGGAGACGCCAAGGAGATGATAGAACCTCAGAGGGCAGGTGTTCTGAAGCTGAGTGAAGAACGTGCCTCAAGAATGAGGATGGAATCACCTTTGTCGAAAAATCTCTCAGTCTTACTTCACTGCCTAGCAATAACACACAAACAAAAATGGCCAGGGCTCCTAGGAACCCCTCCCAGTGACTGTTGTACTTAATGCTGTTATCGATAAATGAAGTCAGGTCTCTCTTAATTGCTCAGAAGCAACACTTCAGAGCAGACCGACTTGAAGCAGCCAGATAATTGTTTTTACTTCTTTTAGCATCTTCTCTGTTTTGTTCTTGGTGGTTCCCTTATAATCACGGGTTCTACACACAGTAAAGACTGCTCAGAAGGCAGAAAACACAAGCACTAACTTGACTCTTTTCTTGTGTCAGGAATAGCTCTTGAAAGACAATAGCAGATGATGATACTTGGAAGCAGCTAGGGGAAATACTGTTTCCTAAAGTACCCTGCCTGCTTTGTGCCATTTCCAATATAATTAAACGGCAATAAAATTCCACACGAGAGTACATAAACAATTGCAGTGGCAAGACTGGAAACTTCATCATGCATTTATTAACTAAAGATCTGAGTAAATGATTTCTAACCTTCAGACGTGAAGACAGCCTGTTTATTGGATTTTTTGGTCATCAGTCACTCTCCACTCTTTCTTATAAGAGTTGTAATGAAATAGTTTAACTATTTTAATTAAATCTAATCTTGTTCCAAAAATTGTGATGTTCCCTAAGGTCACTGGAGATAGCTGCAGTGTTAGAAAGCTACACACGGGAATGGCTGGGCTAAAAGGAAAAGCAGGTGCATAATGGAGCCAATAATTCATTTCAACTGGAGAGCATTTCTCAGGATTTGCTGTCATTTAAATTCACTTTGAAGCCTAGTTTTTTAATCAAGGGTTTTGAAACACCATTCCTTCCTTGTCCTGGTCTATGGTGGCTCTAAGTTGGCCTTGCCATCTCTGGATGTTATAACATATAGAGCTCCTTTTTGCTTACAGAGTCAACGGTAGGCCCCTGACTCTCTTTCTACCTCCATCTGATGCCTCTTCCCCTGGGTGTCTGTATTCCGGCATTTTTTTGGAAGTGCTCTCATATCTCCTGCTTCAGGGCCTTTGCAAGAAATGCTTCCTCTGTGGGAGCTTACACAAACTAGTCCTCACACCAGGGACACCCATCCAAGTAGCTGGGCTTTAGGATCTGAGCCTCAGGCCCTTCAGGGAGACCAGTAAATCTGCTAACATCCTGGCCAGTGCCAGGTCATTGGATCTGCCTGTCTGGGGAAACTACGCCACACCACTCCCACCTTCTGTCATTGCGAACCGCATTAGATGGCAGGGCATGTTCATGGTCATGAGGAACCTGACGTTCAAGCCTGTAAGAATTGCCACAACCCCATAAGAAGCCAGTCCTTCATCTAGCAAGCAGAGACTACTCATTCCCTCAGAGCCCCTTCTTACCATGGCATCTAGCACTGTTTTTTCTGTTTGAGACAGTTTCACTCTTGTTGCCCAGGCTGGAGTGCAATGCCACCATCTTGTCTCACTGCAACCTCCGTGTCCCAGGTTCAAGTGATTCTCCTGCCTCAGCCTCACGAGTAGCTGGGATTACAGGCATGCATCACCATGCCCAGCTAATTTTTTTATTTTTAGTGGAGACGAGGTTTCTCCATGTTGATCAGGCTGGTCTCGACTCCCAACCTCAGGTGATCCGTCTGCCTCGACCTCCCAAAGTGCTAGAATTACAGGCGTGAGCCACCGTGCCTGGCCTTGCATATTTTAGACACTCAACAATTTTTTGAACAGTAAATATATCCATCCTGCCTTTGTTTCACTGTACCATACTTTCCTGACATTTCCGTTTCCCTCCTTTCTTGCTTTAGTTTCTGTAATCCTTCATTATAATTGGTCTTTGTCTACCCTTCACTCCTTTCCCTCGATCTCCCTCTGTATTCATTTTCTATGCTGCAGTAACAAATCATTATAGACTTAATAGATTAAAACAACACCTATTTGTGATTGCATAGTTTCCAAGGGTCAGAAGCCCAGGCACATGTTTACAAGTCTTCTTCCCCTGGTCTTACAACGCAGAGTCTTCCCCCAAACTCACAATTGTTGGCAGAATTCTTTGTTTGCGGCTGTGAGAACTCACACTGGTTTGCTTCTTTAAGGCCAGCGGAGAGTGTCTCTGAGCTCAGAGAAGACTTAAGCTTTCTGGGAAGCCTTGCCTGATTAGGTCAGGACGAGCAGAATAATTTCCTTTGATTACAGACTTGTAAAATCTCTTACCACATAACAACAAAACCCTGGGAGTGATGGGCCATCACGTCACGGGCCCCGCCTACACTAAGGAGATGTGTTCACCAAGGAATGTGGAATTCTGGGGCCATCTTTATTCCGTCTACCACACTGCCTATTCCACGCAACCCCTGAAACCCCAGACTCCCCAGTTATATTTAACACTTCACCCAAATATATGTATTCACCTGGTTGATAAAAATACACAGACATACCGATTGCTCTCACTTTAAATTCTCAAGCACAAACTGAACCATGCGCTTCAATTGGGCCTTCAAGGTTTCTAGCAACCTCGTCTATCTGTTCTATTCCTCCTCTGGGTGAATGCTCCCCGTCACGCTCTCCTAGTGAGAATTTAGAAGTGAATGGCAGATGGCCCCACATACCCTCACTGCCACACCTGCCGTTTTCCCTGTGCCCACGTCTGTGCCCCCACACTTGGCTCTCCCTCCTGTTGTGCTGGAAGAGATGTCTCCATGCCCGTCCCAGGCCAACCTCCCTCTGTCGCCCTGAATCCCATCCCATCACCTGCCGAAGAACATTGCTCCTGTAATTGTCTTGTTCTCATATGCCATCACTCCATTTTCCTGCTGTAAATGGATCATTATTTCATACCAACATCTTATAATGTCTCCCTTATAAAAAGTATCCCCCTCTTGACTCCACTTGCAGTCCCATAGTTCTATTCCCCTTTATGACGAATCTCTTTGGAATTATTTGTGGTGAATGGCGCCTTCTTTTCCTCCATTCTGTCTGGAATCCATTTCAATCAGGCGTTGCCTCCCCCACCCTGCACCCTCTAGTATTCGTTCTTGTCAAAGTCGTGACTTCCTTTTTGCCAAATGCAGTGGCCCATTCTCAGCCGTCATCTTATGATAGCGTTTCACATAGCACGCACTTCTCTCTTTGAAACATTTTCTTCACGTGGTTTCCTAGGATATCCAGGAGGATACCACCCTCTATCGCTTTTGTTATTTCATGACATGTATGATATCCAAAAGTGAGGTACAAGAAAGGGTGTACATAACTGTATACTATTGGTATAAAGATATGTATTTGCTTGTATAGGCAAAAAATATATTTGCAAGGAAATACAAGAGCATTGCTTCTAAGACAGGGAATCTGGGTAGCTGGGACAGTATATCCTTTTGTATTTTTTGAATTTTTTTGGCATGTGAATATATTACCTATTCAAGAGTAAATTAAATTAAAAACATATAAATCTGTATCATAAGCATGGGCCAGTTATGTCAGAAATGGTAGCAAACTTGCAGCTGCTGTGAGTATCTTCTGCCAGCAGCCTCCTTGCTGGCATCGCCGGGCAGTGAAGGCCACAGAGCACTGGGTGTCCTCAGTGCGCTCTGCTCCCTGAACAATGGCACAGCGATTTCTGGGGTGAAAGATAATTTTGGCAGCAAGACCAGCTAAGCAACTTAATCTACTTGTAAAACAACGTCAGTGGGAAGCATGGCTGTATCCTTTCTGCCTGTGGAAAAAAGGAACACACACGAGGCCGTGTTGCATGAAGCACACAGTGGTCACTTGAGGTGCTCCTCAAATTCCTGTATTCATAATCCCACAGAAATGAAAAGAGAAGCAGAAAAGAAAATTCACCAAAGAAGGAAAAATAACACAGAAGAGTTTGATTAAAGATGAAAGGAATCTCGAGTGTATATTAATTTCAATTAAAATATTTTTTCTAGCAGACATCATTATCACTGCCAAGGTTTATTTATTTCAGGCACACTATTGTTGTTATTCGTTGCTCATAAAGTATGTATATCTCGTGTTCCTTATTCCCCAGCTGAAACAATCCTCCCAACTCACAAAAGCTGATAAATTTAAGCTCTTCAGTATGGTGTTCTATGATGGCAGTGATGGTTTAAGGCGGTGGTTTTAAGGTGAATGTGTATCTATGAAGACTGCATATGTGTCTGCGTAGGGCTACTGTGGAGATTCCTTTTCAAAAAATAAATATTTAAACGAGTCCTGGGAACTTTTATCTGGTCCTATGAGAGTCCTCAATTCCCTGTTTCCAACCAGAATCTGACCCTGCAAGTTACCCTTCTATCTTTTGCATTTTTTAAGGATGTGAGAATAAAATGGCAGTTTCCTTATTTATTAAAGCTGTCTTTGCTGATTCCAAATTCTCAAGCTCTTTAAACTTGTGCCATTTATTTACCGTGTAGGTAGCGAGGAGTGTGGGGAAATGCCAGATTTGCCAGTTCCTATCAATAGAGTTGTTAAAGTAAATTAAACTGTAGGTTGTTTTAAAACCTGCAAGGGGCTGATGAGGACAGTAATAGCCCCCTCAATGCAGACTTGGCAATACACTGAGTATATTGTACTCTTATGAGGACATTTTTTGAGAAGGTTAGAAGAATGTTGAAGAGGAGAGAGCTGACACTTGCCTTTAAGATTTTAAGGATGAGAATGAGGACAAGAGCTTAGACTTGTGATAAATACCAAGTGGTGAAATTTGGACCAAATGTTGTAGGAAGGTGGAGGAATTTAGACCAAGAGTTGTACAAAGTTGCAGGAGAAATGATTTCCCCCAGAGACAGAATGAGAGGCTTCAGGACAGAGCATACGCGATTTCTGGAGGTGTTCCAGCATAGGCTGTGCAGGTTTGCTTTTCAGTTGGATTATTAGAGAAGATGGTGTCTCACGTCTCTTCTGTTTCTATTTATACTCTAGAACAGTGGCTCTTGATGTTTCCTGAGTCTGGGATTCTTTTGAAAATCTAATAAATGCTATCACCTTCCTTCCCAGGAACAAATGCACGTATGTTGCCATTTCCTCCTGTAAAATATGTAAAACATGCACACAAAGAAAGCAGCTCTGGGGAAGAAACCCTAGGTCACCAAAGATCACATTTTGAAAACCACTGCTCTGGATTATTGCTTGCTTGCAGAGGGTTCAAATAAGGCTTCATAAGAAACGAAACTGCTTTTTAATCTGCTTCAACAAATAGCATTTTCCTCCAAATTCTTTAAACGTAGCACATAGATCTTTGAAATTAATTTGTTTTAATGGGTTTTGGAACAAATAGATCAGAAATAATAACAGATTAAATATGTATTGATGTGAAAGTCTTCTGAAAAGTATTCTAAATTTAGCTGAATTTAAATGCTAGCTATTTATAGATTAATTTATAAGGCACGACTTCACTTATCTTGTTAATCGGTCCTGCTGACAGTCCTGTGCTGTAGGCAGAGTACGGCTGGTGCCTGAACAGCATGGTTTCGAAATGAGTGAGTACACTTCGATGCGGATTTTCTTTCACCTCTGCCACCCCTGAAGCAGCAAGACCAACACCTTCTCTTCTTTCTCCTCCTCAGCCTACTCACCATGAAGACGAGTGAAGAGCTTTATCATGACCTATTTCCACTTAATGAATAGTACATATATTTTCTTTTGATTTTCTTAATGACATTTTCTTTCCTCTAGCTGACTTTATTGTAGTAATACCGTATATAATACATGTAACATACTAAATATATGTTAATCAACTATTTAGGTTATCAGTAAGGCTTCCGGTCAACAGTAGGCTCTTAGTAGTTAAGTTTTTGGGAAGCCAAAAGTTATATGCAGATTTTTGACTGTGCAGGGGGGTCAGCACCTCTAACCTGTGGGTTATTCAAGGATCATCTGTATTCATTTTATTTTAAAATTTATTTTATTTTAGATTTAGGGGGACACATGTGCATGATTGTTACATAGGTAGATTGTGTACTGGTGGGAACCGGGTTTCTAGTGTGCTCATTACCCAGTTAGTGAACATTGTACCTGGTAGGTTATTTTTCAACCCATCCTCCCCTCCAATGCTCCCCCTTTTGGAGTTCCAGTGTCTATTATTTCCATCTTTGTGTCCATGTGTACCTTCCACTTATAAGTGAGAAAAGTGGCATTTGCTTTTCTATTTCTGAGTTAGTTCACTTTGGATCATAGCCTCTAGCTCCAACCATGTTGCTGAAAAGAACATGATTTCATTAGTTTTTATGGCTGCATTGTATTTCGTGGTGTGTATATAGCATATTTAAAGTAAAAAAAAAAAAGTTGCTCCGACTTTTTATTTAAAAAAAATCTAGCATGTCTTCTTTATCCAGTCAACTGCTGACAGGTTGTTTCCATGACTTTGCTATTGCAAAGAGTGCTGTGATGAACATATGGGTGCAGGTGTACTTTTTATATAATGATTTATATTCCTTTGAGTAGATACCCAGTAGTGGGATTGCTGGGTTGAATGGTAATTCTATTTCTAGTTCGCTGAAAAACTTTCATGCTGTTTTCATAGAGGTTGCACTAATTTACATTCCCACCTATAGTGTATAATTGTTTCTTTTCTCAGCATGCATGCCAACATCTGCAGTTTGTTGACTTTTTAATAATAATGGCCATTCCGGCTGGTGTGGGATGACTTCTCACTGTGATTTTAATTTTCATTTCTCTGATGATTCGCGATGCTGAACATCTTTTCCTACGTTTATTGGCAGCTTGTATTTCTTCTTTTGAGAAATGTCTGTTCATGTCGTTTGTCTCGTTTTTAATGGGCTTGGTTTGGTTTTTCTTGCTAGACTGTTTGACTTTCTTGTGAATTCTGGATATTAGTCCTTTGTCAAAGGCATAATTTGCAAATATTTTCTTCCATTCTGTAGGTTGTTTACTCTGCTGATTATTTCTTTTGCTGTGCAGAAGCTTTAGTTTAATTGTCCCATTTGCCTATTTTTGTTTTAGTTGCATTTGCTTTGGGTCTCTTCATCACAAATTCTTTGCCTACGCCAATGTCCAGGATAATTTCCCTTAGGTTTTCTTCTGGGATTTCAGTAGTTTCAGGTCTTATATTTAAGTCTTTACTCCATTTCAGTTAATTTTTATAGATGGTGAAAGATAGGAGCCCAGTTTCATTCTCTTGCATATGGTTAACCCATTTTCCCAGCACTATTTATTGAATAGGGCGTCCTTTTCCTGTTTATTTTTGTTGACTTTGTGGAAGATAAGTTGCTTGTAGGCATGTAGCTTTATTTCTGGGTCCTCTGTTGTGTTCCATTGATCTTTGTGACTGTTTTTTGTACCAGTACCATGTTGTTTTAGTTACTAGAGCCTTGTAGTATAATTTGAAGTCAGGTTAGGTGATGCCTCTAGATTTGTTCTTTTTGTTTAGGATTGCTTTGACTATCCAGGCTCTGTTTTGTTTCCATATGAACTTTAGGATTTTTTTGTCTAATTCTGTGAAAAATGACATTGGTAATTTGATAGAGATTGCATTGAATCTGTAGATTGCTTTGGGCAGTATGGTCATTTTAATGATATTGATTCTTCTAATCCAAGAGCATGGGATGTTTTTTTTATTTCTTCATGTCATCTACAATTTCTTTCATCGCTGTTTTGTAGTTCTCCTGGTAGAAATACTTTCCCCTCCTTGGTTAAACATATTCCTGGTATTTTAGTTTTTTGTGACTATTGTAAATGTAAGTGAGTTCTTGATTTGGTTCTCTTGAATGTTTTTGGTGTATAGGAATGCTACTAACTTTTTTACACTGATTTTGTTCAAGTGTGTTTCTAATAATTCCCACTTTACAAATGACTAAACTGAGCTTCAGAGAACTTCATTGATAGCCTGATATCAAAATTAGAGGAAGCACGAGGCTGATGAAGAGTCGGGCGTAACTGGATTCAATTCCTGGTTCTTGTGTGTGACCTTAGAGAACACAACATCCCTGTACCTCAGTTTCCTCTTTTGTAAGTGGGGGTGATAGTAGTGTTAACCTTATAGAGGTGTTGTCAACCTTTAAATTAAATTTTTGTCTTTCTTACATTTGGGCAAGAAGTTACTAAGGCATATGTTCTAAGATAGTATGTGTCAAGTGCTGAGCACAAAGGCTAGCTCAGAGCGAGCAATTGTATTTATAAAAAAAATAATTAATGAGAGAATTAGAACAGGACCCGAGTCTTTAGGCCCTGGATAACACAATGCCTTCTAAGACATACATAGTTTTAGTAAAAGTAACAAATTAGTTTTAATGAAAAAATTAATTTTGTATAGTATTCAGAAAAATGTTATATGCAGGGGTGAGAACAGAAACCCAAATTTGATTGTCAATATTGTTACTGTTTATTACTAGTTATTTACTGTTATTTACTAGTGTCACTATTTACTGTTATTTACTATTTTGGGCAAGTCATTTAACTATCTATTGTAGTTATCTAATGCTGTGCAACAATATCCTGAAAAGTCAGTGGCCTAAAACAACCCTGCATTGTGCTGTGCTTCTGGTTTCTGGATCAGGATTTTAGGGCACAAAGGAAAAGGCTTATATCTACTCCAACTAGCTTCACCTGGTAATGCCTCAAAGACTGGGGACTGGAATCGTTATTTCATTCGTATCTAGTGGGTGACACAGGGAAGAATCAAACAGCCGAGGCCTGGGTCGTGGGGATCCTTGGGCGTGTCTCTATCTCTGCATGGCAGGTGGTCTTTCTAATGTGGTATTATAGCTGCAGGGTAGCTGTACTTCCCACATATCAGCAAAAAGTTTCTAAGGCATGTGTCTTTAGAGAAAGAGAGAGAGTGCTAGGCCAAAGCTGTATCGCCTTTTCTAACTCATCCTCAGAAGGTATACAGTATTGCTTCTGCTGCCTTATGTCACTGGAAGCAAGCCATTAAAGCCACTTGTATTCAGGGAGTGGAGAATTTGACTCTACCTTTTTATGGAAGGTTTTAAAACCATTGCATTCTTCAAGCCTCACAAGAACCTCTTTATTAATTCATCTCATGGGCAAGTTATTGTAAGCACTTTGGGGTGGAGAGAGCAGCTGTACAAAAAAAAAAGAACTCGACCTCTGTTCTCAAGAAGATTACACTCTAGTTGGGGAAGACAGTCGTTTCCTAAGAAAAGATAACTAAGATAATCTTTGAAATCAAAAGTTCCAGATGATAGAATGTGCTTCTAATGAAGAAGATCTGTGCTTTTTTCGTTGTGTGACAATGACCATGCCATTCAGTGTCTCTAGACTTCCATTTCTTTACCAGAGCACACAGAGGTGGGATGGAGCCTGTGTGGAGACTAGGGAACCCTCTGCTAACCCTTTGGTGCTCCTTGAAGCGGTGAATGTGGCATGGTACGACCTATGAAAGAGGTTGACTTGAATTTACTAATTTCTTAAAGTCAATCAAGTATGTCCCAGGTGCAAGGTGCTTTGCTAAGTGCCATGGGGAATGAAGAGTTAAAGTAATTCATATGTACTTAATGAACTGCCACGTCTACATGCCATTTTATATACATTATGTAGGTAGTATACAGTTGTCCCTTGGTAACCCTTGAATACCCAAATCAATAGGTGCTCAAATCCCTCATATAAAATGGTATAGTATTTGCATATAACCTATAAGCATCCTCTGGTATGCTTTCAGCCGTCTCTACATGATTTATAATACCTAATACAATGTAAATAGTTGTTGTACTGTATTGTTTAGGGGATAATGACAAGAAAAAATTGGCATGTGTACAGATGCAATTTCTTTTTTTGAATATTTTCCATTTGCAGTTGGTTGAATCCATGAATGTGAAACCTAAGAATACAGAGAGCTAAGTGTATATATATTCTTACAAATATACAGATAGATAAGTGTTTATTTCTTTGCTATATATATATTATATAAAACAAATAGAAAAGTTAACATGAATTCTATGTACATATAAAATATAAAACATTCACAAATCTAAGATATATGTACATATATATGATTTTTGTGTAAATTCAACAATTACATGACAAATAACAACCTGCAATGACTGACACCCTTGGGAGTAATGGACACGTACTCTCCGCAGAGGCAGCATCTTCAGTTACACTTGCTTCTATCATTACCCAGTTTGGGCAAACTGCTTATCCTCACTAAACCTAAATAGCCACATATGTAGCATAACAGTCTTGAACTATGTACTTTACAAGGTTCCTTCAAACTCTTAAAAAAAGCATTGATTTACTGACTTTACGTTTTTGTTTGTAAGTATTTGTGACTCAAATGTTCTGATTTCTTTCTCAGACATTTATTGTCTAAGGTGTAAATGTTTCAACACATTATGATCTTTAGATAGAATTTCCTATTGAATACTCTCTAAAGCAAAAGAGAACCCCCTTCTGTAAGAGCAACTCTGGAGTGCACTCAGATTTGGATGATGGAGTGCATCATACACACATCTACAAAATAATTGTGGTTTGCCCTATGTGTTCCTGGACATTATCAAAGTGTTTCATTGGTTAGAATTCTCATTTTGTCTATATCCTGGGCTCCTCTGTCCCTGCCCTTTTAAGGTCCTTCTCTGGCCAGTCACAGCACTTCTGGGGCCCCAACCCAAAACTTCCTTGATGGGTAAACAGTATAATCCCATATAAGAGGGATGAGACTACAACTTAGTAGGCAGCACTCCCAGAAAAACTCTCTATTAGGGTCAGGCAATCTGTACTTTAGGAAAATTACTGAATTACACTCAATTATAGAATGCCCCATTCCTTGCATCCTGGCCAAGGAGTGTGCCTAGATTTTGAGGAGGAGGGTAAAGGCCAACGTATATGCTCTGCTTTCCTTAATCCTCAAACAGTTTTGTATGATGAGTTCCATGGGGTACAAAAGGGCTAAGTAATTTGCCTGAGGTAAAAAATTTAGTCAGGGTGCAGTGGCAAGAAGAAAAGGTTGAGTTGGGCCTGGGCCCCACAGCGTCTCTGCGGAGGTGCCTGCCCCCGGACTAGCAGCACCAGCAGCACCAAGGAGTGTTTGGCAAGCAGTTCGGTGGGGCTGGGAGGGTGTGTTCCGGTGCTGAGGTTGCAATACCCTTGGGAACCTGCAGCTCCTGGCAGGGGAAACCCAGGAGCTGTCAGGCCCAAGGACAGCGTGCACCCTGCATTTTCGTTCAGGAGCCTCTGAGAGTCAGCACTGCCCCTTCACTATCCCTGTGCCTGAGGGACCATGACATTAAACAGCAAGAAGGAAACCACCATGGCAGGCTGAGAGAGACCATGTGGATGAAAGGGAAAAATGGTACATTTCAGTACTTCTAAGGAATGTGTTTCTTGCTTTTTGAACAAGGGGGATGACGTTTTCATTTTGCACTGGACTCTGCAAATGATGTAGCTGGTCCTGTTATGATGTTTTAAACGTCTTATCCACTTATAAATTCCAGCCTCATAGTCAACTCAGTGTGCTCTCCTCCCTCTTCTGTAAGCTCCTCCAGTGTCAGGAGAAAGACGGAGAAAGGCAAGATGACTTCAGTGGCGTGGTGTTGAGGTACGGGGTGGGACTTGACTCCTGATCAGACTGAAACGGCGATTCTCCATAAGACATGCCCCCCTCAAGTACCATGCCAGTTCACCATTGCCATGAAAACACCCAGAACTTATCACCCCTTTCCATGGCAGTGACCTGAAAGTTACCTTTTTTCTAAAAGTTTCTAAACTACCCCTTAATTTGCATGGAATTAAAAGTGCTTATAAAAATGACTGCATTGGCGGGGCACGGTGGCTCACGCCTGTAATCCCAGCACTTTGGGAGGCAGAGGCGGGTGAGTCACGAGGCCAAGAGATTGAGACCATCCAGGTCAACAGGGTGAAACCCCGTCTCTACTAAAAATATAAAGATCAGCTGGGCATGGTGACGTGCGCCTGTAGTCCCAGCTACTCGGGAGGCTGAGGCAGGAGAATCGCTGGAACCCAGGAGGCGGGGGTTGCAGTGAGCAGAGATGGCACCACTGCACTCCAGCCTGGCGACAGTGAGACTCCCCTTTCAGCAACAACAAAAGACTTCCCCAGACCTGCTACTCTGCCTAGAGGGTAGCCCTGCTCTGCTGGAGCAGTCACAAAGCTGTAACACTGTTGCCTCAGTAAAACCATTTTCTTCTACCACAGGCTAGCTCTGGAATTCTTTCTTGTGTGAAGCCAAGAACTTTCCCTGGGCTCAGCCCCGATTCTGGGCTCCGCTGCTCTGCGCCCGTGGGATACCCCAGGGCTGTGATGGTGGGGATGTTGTTTGCTTTCTGTTGTTCATCCCGATTGCTCTAGCTCCTTGACTATAGGTCTCTAATTGGTGGTTCAGGCAGGATTCATCTGAAGCAGGCAGGAACACTTTGCTTGACCAGGGCTCCATTCCATCCTCTGTGGCCCCAACTCTGGAGCGTGACGGCACAGACAAGTACTATCTTGTGTACCTCCAGGGAGGACTCGGTTCCTCTCTGCCATGCCAATTTTCTTCTATTCACTAGCAGCACTAGGGCAGACCGGCCATTCTGGTGGCTCAGAGGGCAACTGGGCAATAAAGTACCATTTATCACTGTCTGTCAGTTACCCAAGAACTTCAAAAGCAAGTTTTGAACTAAGCTCACATTTTTCGAGACAAACCATTAATAAAAAGTTGTTAATGAAGGAAGACAGCCTCTCCTTATAAACACTGCCTTCCTCCTCTGCCCAAGCATCCCCTGTTTGCAGGCATAGAGTTCCCTCTTATATCTCTTGAGGCTAAAGGATGTCAAAGCAGGTCATCCTCTCTTGTACCTGAGGTCAGAGCAAGGGGTCTACCTGCAAAAACTGAGCCCACTTTGAGCTTGAATTGTGTATCTCTGCTTTCAACAAAACACCAAATCCTCGTCAATCCCTGTAATCATTTGGTAATCGCCTAGGCTAGCAAAACATCCTAATAAGCAGTGCCTCACAAAGTCCTGTATCATTTAGCAAGCTACATGCAGCGAATATACATGTCAACATGATTAATAAATATCTACTGAGTATGTGTCGTGTGCATAATATTTAGGGAGGTTCTGGGTAAGGCATAGTCCTTATCCCTAGTGCATTTAAAGGAGTTAAAGAGAGAAAGGCGTGAACATAAAGATAACAGGAACACTGCATAATATAAGCGAGGTGCTAAAAGAATAGCATAGGCAACAAGAGCTGTATCAAGTTGGAGAGAGGAGAATTCTTGTGGCAGGGAGTCTTTCTGATGATATAGGGATGGAGAACATGAGCACAGTGGTATCTTGAAGGGTGAGTACCGTTAGATAGGCTGTAAGAAGGATGAAGTGCTTTTTAGGGAGGGGAAATTATTAAACAAGAGTGGAGTTCAGGTTGTCTGTGGTGTTTCAGAAATACTCCACGATCCCCCAGAATCTTTGTCCACCTTCTCCTTTAGGAGTTCTCACTCCCTTCCCCAGGGCTGGTCTTGTCCCCCGGAGCCATCCTGCTGTAGATCATCAGCAGGACACAGGGCTCAGAGTTTTTCATTCTAGATGGCGACCGGGGCCCTCTGGGCTGGCCTTTGGCATTGCAAGGCCAGGACAGGAGGACAATTTGTCATCGCCATCTAGCAGTGAACTAGTGAGCCACCCATAGACACACATATGCTCAAAGACACACATTCGTTCTCAGATACAGGACAATACAGATACTTGTTCAGGAAATAAAATCACTTCCTCAAGCCAAAAATACCTGTTTTAGTTTGGGCTCCCTAGAAATGGGTCCCACACCAGGGACTGGGGTGCCTGTGATGACTGAAGATAAGCTCTCAGAGACTGAGAGAGTAGGGCGGGGAGGGACGAAGCCAGGCGAGGACATGAGCTCAGGTGAAATCTATCCTTGGCCTGATCCCGGAGACGGGGTGGGGTGAGGGGACTGGGCTCTGGAGCATAAAATCACACTTCAGAGGGTGTCCTCCTATAGGCATGGTGGCTGCGCTTTTATATCCAGTGACAGTCATGGGCTGTGGCCTCTGGTAGGACAGCAGAGAGTGAGGTCCTGTTCTCGGCCCTACTGGGCAGAGGCTTGGAGCAGGGGGAGTGGGTGTGAGCTGCTGGCAGCCAATACTCCTAGCCGCTGGGGAATGAGTACATACGCTCAGCAGAGTAGATCCGGGAGAGCTAGGCTGGCACTCCAGGCAGCCAGTGCAGTGTCAGCACAGGGACTTACACACCAAGAAGCTTGTTAAATCAAGTTTAGCCTGAAGCTGCCTCCTTCTAAGTTTAGCCGGGAGGTTTTTCCGTACCTTGTGACTATAAGAAGTGGAGCTGTAAGTGACCATGGCCCACACCTAAGCCAATCACTGAGTTCTGGCCAATCAGTGTAGCTAACAGTTCGGCCCGTGTTCAAACAAGGCAACGCTGAGCCGTGACCAATTCCGCTGTCTCCGTACCTCACTTCGGCGTCTTGTGCCTCACTTTCCTTTCGCTGTCCATAAATTTTCTTTCAGCACATGGCTGCACCATAGTCTCTCAGAATGTGCCGTGATTCTGGGAGCTGCCCGATTCACAAATTGTTCATTGCTCAATTATACTCTTTTAAATTTAATCGGCTGACGTGTTTATTTTAACAAGTTCAAGGTCACTCTCCATCCAACTCCATTTCCTTGGGCCACTTCCACAAAATACCAGGGCCCCTCACAAGGCTTTCTACTGGTAGCTACTCGAAGAAGCCAAAGCTGGCTCATATCTGTAATCCCAGCACTCTGGGAGGCCCAGGCAGGTGGATCACGTGAGTTCGGAGTTCAAGACCAGCACGGGCAATGTGGAGAAACCCCATTTCTACAAAAAATAAAAAAATTAGCAGGTCCTAGCAGCTTGTGTCTGTAGTCTCAGCTACTTAGGTGGCTGAGGTAGGCGGATCACCTAAGCCACAGAGATGGAGGTTGCACTTACCGAGAGCACACTTCAGCCTGGGTGACAGAGACAGACATAGTCTCAAAAAAAAAAAAAAAAAAAAAGTTTCCATTTTCTGTAAATGGAAACAAGGCAATTAACAGTTCTTCAGCACAAACAGTCCCAGGGATCAGGAACTGGGACCACGTGTGTGCAGATTTCCCCTTTCCAGTTATACAAGGAAGTAACATTGGCCTTGAAGTTGCAAGATCTGTGATTTATAGTATTTCAAAAATGGATTCATTTATAGCATCAGACCAGCATACTTCCTCATCAAATAGAAAAATATACCAGAGACAATTCTATTTTAGACTCCAGATTCTCTTACTGTAATTGAACCACGAAGCTTTTAACATGAATTGTAAAAAGAAACAGAATGGTACAGTTTTAAATTCATATGAAATCTGATGAGGATGAAGGAAACGGTGGCTTTGGGGAAGCAGGTGGAAGTGAAGGTGGGGGGGGGGATTGATAGGAATGAATTGTTCCAGATCGGAGAAAAAAATAGTATCATGTCTTAAAAAATTAAAATACTTTGCTCAAAATTGACTCACTATTTCCAATGTAATCAATTGTTAGAATTGTATGCACGCAGACATACAAAATGGGATCACAAGGTGCAAGCAGTTCTGTAACCTTTTTAAAAATACTGATGAATATGTTCAGCTATTATAAACATTCTTTCTAAAATAGGTCTTTAGATGGATAGCCTTCCATTTTTATGAATGTGTCATAATGTATTTAATTCATCATGTATTGAACATTTCATTTATTTGCAGGGCAGTGACATTTTCATTTTAATTATGCACAGTACCAAACAAAGTACCCTGAATAAGTAGACTGGATTCATGTTGTTTGGTTACAGGATTGTCATTGCCATTGAATAAAATTTGCAAAAGTACGTTTACATTTCAGAAGAACAAAATTTAGTAAGTGGTTGCGTCTTGATGAAATGCCTCATGTGACGGAGACCAGTGTTATTTAAAAGCACAGTTTTACTTTAGAATCATCCAACAGAGATGTGCTTTCACAAGCAGAAGTTTCCATTCCATGGCTTTTGAGGCTAAGGAAATTGGTATAATCCTTATTTCCACAGTTAAATTAATGCCACAGTAAAGTCATTATGCTAAGCACTGAGTGACTCCCAGAAAATGACTTTTAACTAGAGAAAACACAGGAATGACGTTTAATCGCTGGCTTTCTTCGTAAATCATTCATTACTAAGAAAATGTGAGAAGTATCACTTGATCTGAAAGTCAATACAAGCCGCAGCTTTGCTCAGGCCCTTAGATGTTCTGGAGACTGAGCTGTGCCCCCAGCTCCGATGTTCCAGTTGGTAAGTCTTGCAAGTTCTCGTTTGTAAATAGAGTAGAGAGCTGCTGTATGATCCCTATGGCTCCTTCTGTCCCAAGAACAGAAATTCTAATTACAGAAGGATGCAGAAATTCACACGGAGACAGGCCGAGGGCCAGGGGTATTGTTGAACTCTTCAGAGAAAACACACCCAAAGTTAATTTAAAACATAATATCAAAAGACTGATCCCAAACTCAGCTAAATCACTGACTAGCTTCCTTAGAGTTCGACTTTGTGTGTCAGTTTCTGCATTTATAAAGTGAGGGATTAAACTAGAACAGATGGGGACTCATAGATTTTTAGTACTGGAAGATACTTTGTTGACTTTCTTTTCCAAATAGGAAACTTCATGCTACAGAGATTAAGTGGCTTGGCTGGAGCTGAACAGAGGAAAGGCCAGAGCTTAAGTTTATGCCCAGATCATTTAATATCCATGTCCAGCGGTCTTTCTCCTGACCACCAAACTCTATAGCTATTTTGCTCTGAAATTTGTGAATTTAAGATGAGCCAAATGAGGGTTTATACCTCATTTGTTCATAGAACATTTGTGAGTTC
Organism: Ateles fusciceps; assembly: GCA_036589455.1. Lineage (NCBI taxonomy): Eukaryota > Metazoa > Chordata > Mammalia > Primates > Atelidae > Ateles > Ateles fusciceps. Next base: position 3,956,515 of record JAZHEH010000253.1, on the reverse strand, counting down.
ATAGAACATTACGAGTAGTTACCTATAAATTTGTCCTGTTTTCTAGGTTGCTCAAAATTGGCAATTAGCCAGATCTGAGTGCTCTTTAAATAGGAGAACATTGTTTTGCCCTTTTTCCTTTGAGAACAAATTTAAACCACAGTTTATCTTTCTTGAGTCCATATCTGCCTGCTTTCAGACTCAATCCTGTGGCTAAAAGCGGAGCCAAAAATAGTAACAGAAAAATATATACAAACAAATGGTAACACAGCAAATGACGGTAGAGCAGTCTGTGCTGTTTATTAGATTCCAATCTTAAAATAGGAGCAGGGATAATCTGTGGACACAGTCTGATTTTGGAATAAAATACATTATTTCAAACATCAGCTGTCCTTGGGACTCATGTTAATCATCTTTGCAAGAAGTTACTTTGTAGATGTCATAGTGGATCAACAGGTTTGCCTGCAACTGTGAGCCATGTAGGGAAAACTGTGGCTCCTTCTCCAGGAGTGGAAGGCCTCAAGCAAGTCTTAGCTTGCAGACAGTGGTAGAGGCTTCTTCAGAGGCAGAAGAGTGGGTGGTGCGGGAGGGTTCTCTGATCCCAATCATCTTCTCTGATGTAGATGTTGTTGGGTGGATTAGGTGTTATTAGCAGCTAGAATCAACAGTACAAGGGGGTGGGGACCTGAGAAGTAGGCAGCAGGCTGAGAACTGCGAGCTGTTTGGCTGCAGAATTCACAAGGAGGGGTTCCGCCCAGCGCCAGTGGGTGGAGCTTTCTCTTCTGCCTGTTACTGCATCATGCACATGGGAATGTCTTTATTTCTTGTTTTTTTTTTTCTTTTTTGGAATATATATTTAAATTTTTAAATATTTATTTTTAGTTGTGTGTATTCATGGGTACAGTTGAATGTTTTGATCTATATGTCTGCATTATAGAAAGATTTGATCCAGCTAATTAATGTATACATTACCTCACCAGCATCATTTTGTGTGTGTGTGTGTGTGGTGAGAATGTTAAAAATCGATTCTTTCAGCAATTTTGAAATATGCACTATTATTACCTGTGATTATTTCTAATAGAGTTCTGGGCAAGTTTATTTGAGAAATGAGAAAGTGGGATTATCCCATTCCCCATTTACTGATTAAGCTTGAGTGTGAATTTTCCTCCAACCCACTCAAGGGCACAAAAGTTTAGTTAAACAGACCATTACTCTATCTGCTAGAAAATTCCTAGAGACATTGACTGTTCCTCAGTTTCTTATGAATGATGATGCTATGTCAACATGTCATAGAGAAGAAGTCAGTAAACTTCTCTGTGAAGGGCCACATAGTATTCTCAACTTATCTGGCCATATCATGTTGAAATTACACAACTCTGCCGTTGTAGGGTGAAGGTAACCATAGACCATCTGTCAGTATATGAGTGTGGATGCATTTCAATAACATTTTATTTACAAAAAGAGGGAGGAGGACAAATTTGTAGTTTGCAACCCCCTCCCAGAAAACAGACCTATTTCATATCTGTTTTAAATATACGTGGTGCTATTTTCTTGCAGTTACACAGGCAGAAATCTTGGGATAACCTTCTATCCTCTTTTCTCCTTTATTTTCCACATTTAATCAATAATCAGTACTGTGGACTTCACCTTCTCAAGGTCTTTCTGTCATCTGCTCAGTGGGGACTTTCTGGGCCAAGCTATCTGAAATAGGCTCCACTCACTTACTCTCCATCTCATCATGCTGTGTGTCTCCTTAAAGGCTCAGGTTATGACCTGAAGTCACCACATTTATTTGTTCACTTGTTTATTATTGGTCTCCCATAATGAAATAATTGCTCGAGGGCAAGGACTCTGCCTCTCTTCTTCACTGCTGTAGAATGCTGCTTGGCACAAGACACAAGGCAGGCACTCGGTTAATACTTGCTGAAGAGAAAGAGACCCCAAACCAGTCCTCCTTCTTCTGAATTCCCATATTCTACAATACACCCTTCACATAAACTCTACAGTTATTACTTCAAGCAAGGCCCAGTGGGGAAAAGATGGAACATTAAAAATATGATAAATCAAAGAGGGTTTAGTAAAGGGGCCATTTATACAGTGTGTGCAGGTGAGCAAAAGGAGAAGGAAGACAGTGGGGCTGTTACCCATCCTTAGGCATGAAGCGGAAAGTGAGTTGTCAAAAGAACCCGAAAATAGAGGGTCTTGGGGGAGAGATGCTCTGTTATAGGAACTGTGTCCCCTGAATGTGGGATGCTGCTAGCCAGAGGGAACTTCCAGGTAGGAGTAGGGGAGTAAATGCCGTCACCTCATTCTCATCCCCTCCCTCAGCCCTCCTGCTGGGACCCTACAGGAACTCAAGCAGACCAGGAGGCAAAGGAGCCAACTGATGTAATCCACGGAGAATAGCCTCCTGGGATCCAGAGGGGTAAACAAGACATCTGGCGCCATCACTCCTGGCCCCTCAGCATCTGATTCGGTTTGCAGGAAAAGTCTGTGTCTCCATCACAGGGGACACGTGAAATTCCATCAGCTACTGAATCATAATAGGGTAACATCAGTTGAGTCACAGCTGTGGCTGAAGTAAAAACGTTAATGATCACTGAGTTCTCCATGTAAGGTTGCAGAGGGGAAAAGGAAAACAGCAGAAACAGTAGGGGAAACCATCCCCATCTCTTGTAGCTGGACACAGAACATGATTTGGTAATCAGGTTCCTTTTTCTACCATGCATCCTATCTCTACGTTCTCCCTTCCTTTTGTCAGCACTATGGTTGGACAGGGATTCTCTCCTGGTAGGATAACCTAAACTTTCATTCCTCTAAGATCCTGAAATAAATAAGCAAAGTGATTCCAGAATCTTCTTTTGAGTGTCTATTTCCTGAGGCCAATTTTGGTACTATTAATAAATGTAGCGGGAAATGTATGGCAACTGAAATGAAGATAATTCAAGGAGAGTGTCCTTTTATTAAAGGACTATGCACAAAGGTATCCAACAGGGTGTAAGGAGTCTTAAGCCGTAATTTTGGAGTTCTCCAGGCTATTAACAGGGGAAACTCCTTGGCCTGAAAGAAAAAGACTCATCACTATAATCTGGAATGAGAGGGCCCTATGAAGAACGCAACTTCAGAACTGTTTTCTTGGTTAGGGAGAAAGAACTGTGTTGAAGTGACCCTGCCAGGCAGGATATAGGGAAACGCCCTCACCTCACTCTCCATTCTCCGACACTGCTGGGCTCCCCAGTGGTCAAAACCACACAGAAGCCAGAGAACAAAAAAGCTGTTGATGGGTTGCAGGTTCTTGGGGCAGGAAACCAGTTAGACAAGGGTGAGAGAGGATCTTGAAGGGAAAACAAAGATCTCTGGCACCTTTACACAGCATTCCTAAAAAAACACACACACAAAGTCAAATGATTCCTAAGACAAAACAAAATTCCACCTTTGATGGCTTTCCATTGATGCCGGGCAGGCGAGCCCCCAGATTGGGACTTCATCTAGGAGGGGGCTTGGAAAGTATTCAATACAGGAAAGGATTCAAAGGCAAACTGGTGATGTTAACAGCCACATTTATTGAAGTGGCTGGCAGTGTGCAGCGGCCGCAGAAGTACTGCTCCTTGTGAACCTCCTGCCCCATAAGCAGTGTGCAGCTCAGGAGCAGTTCTGCAGTCATATTTATGCCTACTTTTAATTACATGCTTGGGGTAGATTATGCAGACGTTTTTAGAAACAGGGTGGAAACATCCAGGTCATTGTCATGGAAAGGGGTGGTAATTTCAGGTGTTGCCATGGCAATGGTAAACTGACATGGCAGGAGTGGGCGTGTCATATGGGGAGGTACTTTCACCTCTTCCCCTGTTTCAGTCTTCAATGCAGTCCAGAGTTCGAGCTCCACCTCACCATCATCTATGGAACAAAATCCCATCTGCTTAATATGGTGTCCAATCCTCCAACAATCTCTCCTTATCACAACTTTCCCACTTTGACTTTTATAACTTTCCCAATTCATGCTTATTTGGGCTTAATACTATATTTTTATTCTCCTTTATAACTCATACCAGAAAGCAATTCTTCCTCATCTGTTCTTTTTTTTTTTTTTTTTTTGAGATGGAGTTTTGTACTTGCTGCCCAGGCTGGAGTACAATTGCACGATCTTGGCTCACCACAACCTCTGCCTCCCAGGTTCAAATGATTCTCCTGCCTCAGCCTCCTGAGTAGCTGTGATTACGGGCATGTGCCACCATGCCCGGCTAACTTCGTATTTTTAGAAGAGACGGGGTTTCTCCATGTTGATCAGGCTGGTCTCAAACTCCAGACCTCAGGTGACAGCCCACCTTGGCCTCCCAAAGTGCTGGGATTGCAGGCGTGAGCCACCGCACCTGGCCCTCATCTGTTCGTAAACTCACTTTAAAATTACGTCCTTATGTCCAAGGTACATTCAAATGAAGTTACTTCTTTTCTTCTCCCTTTGGACTTATTCCAGATGTAGTATACTTGTCATGAATGTAGCTCTTACTGAATTCAGGAATTGCATTAGATGCTTTGATTATGCTATTTAATTGTCATAGGAATCCAGCAATATGGTTATTTTTATACATCATTGCAAATAAAGAATCTGAGTCTCAGAGTGAGCTGGCTGTAACCACCTCACCCCACTGATGAATCTGAGCATAGCTGATGATGGAATGGCCTGAGCGGTAAGCTTCTTCATGTGACGTGATGTGAGGCACAGAGAACCTCCTATGAAGGGTTCTTGCCGAAATAGCCTGAATCTAGTCAAGTCTTTAGATCCAACAACCAGTTTTCAGGGAATATGGACAACAGAAGATCATGCTAAAATACAACTTGAAGAAGAAAAATCAGACCCAAATGTGAAATGGGACCTCCTATCAGAAAATTGTTCTAATTTCTGCCAAAAGTCAAATTTATGGGAAAAAAAGAGATGGAGAACCATTCTAGATTAAGACACATAGCAGTTATAACCACCAACTCCAGTGTGTAGGGGTTGTTGGGACCGTGGTTTGCCCAAAGTCATAAAGCATGTATCAGCAGAGCTGTAATTCAAGCTTATTGAGGTCTGCCCAAGGGTGCAGAGACGCTGTCCATGCCCTGCTCATATCCTCTAGGCATTCACTGTTCTCACAGTAGCCTTTCTGGTTCAAAGGCTTCTGACTTCAAGCCCCTGAGACTCTCTGCCTGGGCCGTTCATTTGTCCCATGCCTGGGGCAGTCCAGGAAAGACGGGAGCTCTGGCCCTGAGAGTAGACCTCAGCCAATTAAGGAAGGAGTTGGAGTTGAAATATCTCACTTCTCTTTGTGTGAATAGTTCTCATAACTGGTCTCCACAATTTCCCAAATGTCCCAGTAGGATTTATTTCCAGTTACAGAATTGGCATTTTCATTAACACACCTTGTGTGGGGGTCCTCTCTCTGTCTTACTTCTTCAGCTCATCTGGCAGTGCTTCCTGGAATCACTTTCCAAATAATCCATGAACATATGCTTTCTTCAGGGTCTGCTTCTAGGGGGAACCCATCCTAAATAGGGGTTAACACTTCTGCCGTTTCCACTGGACAACACTGCCTTCTTCATCCGTTCTGTCTTGTGATGCAGTTGATAAGAGGCTGTGTGACAGTTCATGTGAGGAACTCTGCAGGCACGCAAACCCAGGGCTTCACGGCGGCTTCCGCACTTGCTAATCGCCTGACCTCAGCAGCTGAAACTGAGCCTCAACATTCTCATTGGTAAAATAGGTTAACAATACAGAGGTTCGTCTATTTACACTTTCAAATTCTTCCACTTGGTGCTGTTTCTAACACTAGGCTTGTTTATGAGCGCCTATGAAAGTTCATAAATCTAGGTAATAATACAGAAGTAACTGACGGCAAGATGTTAGTGATAGCTTGAATAGAGTCATTTTGTACTTTTGCATAAATGGACTTAGTACAACCTCTAGGAACATGTGTACTGGTGAGTCAAGGAGTTTCTGCGCCTACTGGGCAGAGACAGTGTGAGCATGGCACATATTTATGTGAAGAACACGGCCTCATGTCTGACAAAAGAAGAGCTGAGTGAAATGAGTCTTCGTAGTTGCCTGTCTCACTCTAGGTTTTAAGTTCCTAGATGGCAGAAACAGTGTTTTATTAATCTCACATATTTCCTTATGGCAGCTGTGCAAAAATGAACAAAATACATTTTATACTCCGCAATTCATTTCATAACATATTTGCAGTATTCATACCACATCAGACAAACCAAGTAACCAGCAGCACGCTGTACTGAAAGCTCACTTACGAAATACAGTCCCATGCATTTCTACAGCTTCCTTACAGCACATTTCCTTCTTTCATTTCTCTGTCCCACTATCACATCATTAGGCTTGTTTTAATTCATCTGCTTTTTAAATATCATCTCTTCTGAGAGCTTTCCTTCCCTAATTCTCAGACTCTGGATCATCTCAACTTAGTCTCCCTTGTCTCCTTAAGGTACTGGGGTGGTTTCTGGAGTTGGAAAATTGTTTTCTTTCACTTATATTACTGATTTCATCTAACTTCCAACTTCAATATGTGTAACAACCAATAACATATTCACAACTATAAATAATTTTCTCTCAGTAACAATTCAATAATGTTATGTAGTTACTGTCTCTTACCCATTTAGTATTTCTTGAACTCTTCTTCTCCAATAAATACAGATCATTAAATCCCTTTTCTTATTCTCAAATTGTCTACTTTTATTATTTCTCTTTTTTCATCAGGTTAATTATCTGCTTAAACCCAATGTTTTCCTGCTCTGTGAGTTTATATCTAGACCAGTGTTGACCAGTAGAAATTTCTAAGATGATGGAAATGCTCTGTATCAGGCTGTGTAATAAGGTACTAACCAGTCACAAATGGCTACTGAGCACTTGAAATGTGTGACCACATATTAATAACTGGTAAGACTGAATTCTCTATTTACTGGAAACTTACACTGAGGAGCAATATGGCTCTGTGGCTGGGAGGACAGGCTTTGGAGTGAGGTGGCTCTTGGTTGTTCTCCTGGGTTACTAGCACACTGACCTTGGTTTGAGTAAGCCAGTACACCTCTGTAGGTCCTCATTTCCCCAGCTAGAATATGGGCATAATAATAGCCCCTATTCCATAGGGTTGGTGTGAATATTAAATAAAATACCCAATAAAAAGTGCTTAACCTAGTGCTGGGTATGTAGTAATTACCACATAAATGTTTTTGGTGATGTTATGATTTAAGAAATTATTTTCTAGAGCAAAGTTACCTATATGCTCCCAGACGAATCTCCAAGGATAACACTGCAGGAACAGTAGATACTCTGCAGATAGACAGTTACTGAGTTAATGAATAAACAGTGAATGAATGGATCACTATGACAGACAAATGTTCTGTTCTCTACATGCCCAGGGTCACTTGCTGAGTCAAAAGTAAAGGCAGCAGGAAGAAGTCCAGCTTTGACTAAATTTGTCTCTGTGCTCTCAGAAAGTTTACTGTATAAGATGAGCATAAAACTGTTACCAATGGCAAGAGTAACTGGGCAGGGTGGGACTGTAAATTTATGTCCTGCCTTGTTTGATTTTCTTATAAGCATGGATTATTTTTATAGTAAGAGCAAGCAATTACTATATGTATAATTAATTCTACTAATAAAATAGTCACAAAGTAGCCTCAAGTACCTTGAATTAGTATTACAGTACCTTATGTGGGTAATGCCTGACTGAACAGGATTAGTAATATTTGGCAATTTTAATTAACAAGTCTGATAGGCTTTTTGGGATTAATATCTTCTTTTTTCTTTTTTGTCATCAGCTATTTAATTCAGTCATTTAAGACATTAGAACGCCAATTTGTGAGGATAAATTCCATTCATCAGGGCAAACACAGATGGCAGGTAGCCCTGGAGCTGGGGAATAGCTTTGATTTTTGGTAAAATTTGTGAGCCCACAGCTTTCTGATCAATCTTGCGCTGCTCTGTAATCTCGTATTTCTGTGTGGAAGATCTCACCTTCCTGGAGTCCGGGCTTCCGCAGCTGCTGCTTCTTGAAGTAAGCATCAGTAAGATGTTTTGGGATTTTTACATTGCTGATATCAATTTTGGTTGAGGCGGCAATGACAAATTTCTGGGGTGTTCTTCGTAGAGGAACTTGATTGTGGACCAGAGGTCCAGTCACAAGTAACAAGCCACCAGCCAGCTGCTTCAGGAAAGCCACCCTCTTGCCCCTGTGGCTCCAGTGAGGATGATCAGAGTGGTCCGGGGGCGATGCTGGCTCGCAGTTTTCTCACGTGCTGACTGAAGGGTTTATTTTATTTTTTTTTTGCTGAGGCTCAACAGCTTTCAAGGCGCATCTTCAGTGGGGTAACACCCAGGCATTTTGTGAAGTTTAACCACCCGGGTCCCGCCGTTCTTGTCACCACTAACTGGTTTTGTAACAGTTGTAAGAACCTTCTCCTTTTTCTTTTCAACCTTGGATTTAGCGACTGAGTACTTCCTCTTGTACGTGGCCTTTCTGGAATACATGGCAGATGGGGGAATACCTGCCAATTCCTCTGACAAGGGCAGGATTGCGGCTGCAATGGGGCTTCCCCTTCTTGGGCTTTTTACCCCCTTTTCACCTTGCCACCAGCATCAGCCTTCCTGGCTTCAGGTTTCTTCTCTTTAGTATCCAGCTTCTCAACTTTTTCACCGGCCATCTTGCAAGATGGGAAAAGCTGGGATTAATATTTTCTTTATGGTCAGCAATAAAAAAAAAAAAAAAGTAGGCCCAGGGTGGTGACTGACACCTGTAATCCCAGCACTTTGGGAGGCCGAGGCAGGTGGATCACGAGGTCAGGAGATAGAGATCATCCTGGTAAACATGGTGAAACCTCGTCTCTACTAAAATACAAAAGGTTAGCCAGGCATGGTGGTGTGTGCCTGTAGTCCCAGTTACTCCGGAGGCTGAGGCAGGGGAATCTCCTGAACTTGGGAAGTGGAGGTTGCAGTGAGCTGAGATCACACCACGGCCCTCCAGCCTGGCAACAGAGCAAGACTCCATCTCAAAAAAAAAGGTAAGATTCACATGAAACTGACATAATAGGCCCTTAATACACTCATACACACACATTCTTTTATAAAAATTTGACAGGAAATTTTAGTCAGAACAGGTTAACATAGTTACCAAACTTCATAGTGATAAAAGCTTTGAGGTCATTGTATACTCTTATATTTTTCTCAGAAAGAGACAGAGAGAAAGAGAGAAAAAAGACCGTGTTTCCTCAAAGCCAGTAGCTATTGCATAATATTTTTTTAATCCATGTGGAGTATAGTGTAAAATAATTTTATAATTTGCTTTTGGAATTGTATTTGTATTTAGAAATGTTTTGCAATTAGTGGAATATAACGTATTAATAGTTGAATCAATTAAATAAACAGGCTAAGGTTCATATTTTTCATTTATAGCTCCCAGATTTAATATAATAAAATAAGTTTATTATTTTATATTATATGCTTCAATTAAGAGAACCATTCATGACTGATTTGCACACATTTGTGAAACCTACATGATGTACTCCTGGTGAAGTCCTGTGAAACACAACCTCTGAATATTGTTAAACTGTACAAAACTTTTAAATAAAACATTCCTATCTCTAATATGTTTGCCAGAATAATGAATCACAGTAGGCTGTTGTCGGTGAGCTAGCAGCCAGTGACGTGTGTTCCTTTTGCTTTCCCTTAACCTTTGAGCAAGTGGTTGGAGTTGTTATCACCAAAACCAAACTATTGGGAGCGTTCTGGTCTGTACGACAGTTTATGCCTCACATGACTGATATTCTCAAAAACGTTGTGATGGGCATGCACTGCCGACTCAGTTACAATTTGTCAGAATCATAAACAAAACATATATACTCCCACACTTCTGTTCCTTCAACCTTTTTTATAACCACACTTCATTTCCTTGGCATGTCAGTTTGGGGCCGGTGGGAGGATTCACTGAAAAGTTGGCAAATATGATAAAGACTGTTCAAACTTTGGAGTAAGTCACTACCTCTACTTCTCAAACAGTTTTGCATTTGTACAATGAGGATATTTACACTTACAGAGTAACTGAACACTTACTGAAATATGGTAAGGCATTTTAAGATCATTTTTTAATTTGTAAAATAGTACATATTCACCACAGAAATTTTTAAGATACCAAAAAGCATAAAGAGCAAAATAAAAGCAATGTATTATTCCATTACCTAGTGATTACCACTAACGATTTTTTTTCTTTTTTTAAAACCAAAAGATAAATACACAATTTTGTATTCTGCTTTTTTCACTTCATCTTAGTAATTCATCTGAAGTCACTAAATAATAAAGCTTTATTTTTAAACTGCAAAATGCTACATAAAAGCAAGGTCCACGTACCATTGCAGTTCAATCTTCAGTTCTGAGTCTGAAAAAGACTAACACGTTATCAGGGGAACTTGAGGTATCTATTGCTTGGCAATTTTCAGGACAGTGTGATTCCTCAGTGCCCAAATTCACCATTTAGTTTGTTGTATTGAGATGGACTTTTTATTTTCAAGTAAATATCAAATTGAAAAGTGCAAGAAGTACTCACTGTCAAGTAATGGTAGACCTACACTAACACTGTAAAAACATATTCACGATTTAAGTAGAGAAGCATCTTCAAATTCCACCTTCAATTTCCTAAGCATTTCAACAAGTAGTATGGGAAGCGTGGGATTTTGTCAACAGCTCCTCCATGAGCGAAGCTTTGCAAACAAATGAAATAACTTTTGTGAGCCATTAGCAAGACTAAGAACTTAGCAAATTAGTAAATAGGACAAATATAAGTTATATGTATACTGATTCTCTTTATTCAGATATTTATTCTTATTATTTAGTTTATAGAATTGAATCTTTTGGTACCATCTTAGCAATATGATATCTAGCTTTCAGCAAACAGAAGCCTAGGCTTATTCACTGATTTTTAATCTGAAGGAAGTAGAGAGGTACAAAGTTATATTTGCTGGGTCTCTGGCCTGTTTCCCTCTATTCTTACTCTTCTTGTTTGAATTGTACTGTTCAATTATAGAAATGGCAATAACTGCTCATAATTGTTTCTTCATATACAATCAGTGATTTTGAATGATATTAGCACAGCCCAGTACCTTGGTATAAGCTCATTGTGAAGGGTGCCTGTTATAATTTATTTGTGTTTTTCAGTTTATGTATCTAAGCTAGAGACTGGGTGATGGATGGATCTCAGTTTTTTCAAAGAGTGAGAAATCTGTCTTGTACTTTTCACTAAGTGTAACTCTAGGCAAATTATTCAGTCTCTTGACATTAGCATTCTAATTTATAAAATGGGTTGGATTTAGTGATCTCTATAACATGCCTTCTACAATAAAAAAATTGACTTTTAAAAAATGGAAGTAAGACATTTGGGTCATTTGTAAATCAAGAAGGACAGAGGAATAAAGTAGTTCCATACAAATTTATATATAGAACGCCAAGACATTTCTTAATTTCCCAATGTTATAAAGGAAGCAGAAGTGGTCTTAAGAAAGAGAAGCCCTTTTCCTCATATCTTGGTGATATAAACTCTAAAGAGACACTTGGCTGTCTGAGATCCCCGCCGCACACTCACGATAGAAACATTCCCTGTAGCCTGTATTTCAACTTGGCTCCTGCTGGGGGAACCCCCTGGTGTTGTCCTGAAGTCAGTGGTGCAGCTGTTAATTTCCACAGTTTGCTTTAGTTACTAGGAGGCTGTTAGCAGACTAGGAGGACAGACGGCCATACGGATAAAAGGTGGGTCGCAGGGAACTTGGAGTTGCTAGAACATGTCAGAGATCTCGTATTGATGGGCCAGATGGACCAGGTTGTGGCACAGTTTAATTCTTAAATTTGGGGCAATAAGCACAGACATAGGAAAACAGCAGGAAATGAAACATTCATTATTTATTCAAGGTCTGTCAACTGGGTTCCCACTATATTACAGAGCCTTTCCGTTTTCTGGAGATGTAGTCATGAAGGTGATTACAAACATAAATATGTTTGCTATCTTAAAGTCTATAATAAAAATAATCAGTTTTCTTAATTTTTGTTTTTGTATTAAATCTAGAAGATGCAGGTGAAAAATATGAACCTTAGCATGTTTAGTAGAAGAAAAAGACTGTAAACATACTAGTGAAGAAACAAAAAAATGGAAAATGACAAGTTAAATACAATAAAATTAAAACAAGACTATAAGAAATAGGGAGCAACTGGGTGGCTCTTTTACATTGAGTGATCAGGAAAGACCCTTGTAATGAGGTGATATTTAAGGTGAGGTCCAGGTAACTCGAAGGATAGAGCCACGCAAAGATGGAGGAGGTGGGAACAAAGGAAGATGCTTTTGGCAGGAGCAGCAGTTAGTGCCGAGGCCAGAAGCTTCGTGCGCTTTTGTTGAGGAATGGAACAGAGGTGTGGCGGCAGGGTCAGAAGCAATGAGGGATGAAGTAAAATGAGCCCTAGGGGCCTGATTCCAAAAGCTTTATTGGCCAAAGTAAGGAGTTTGGGTTTATTCTAAATGGTATTGGATGCATTTAAATGGAGCTGTAATATGACAGGCCTCATTTGAATTCCCAGGTCCACAGTTCATTTACTGTGTGACTTGGGGTAAATTTAATTCATTTGCCCAATACTCAAGAGAGTGCTAGCCAGACCTGGTACCACATTCCGGGGATTACACAGATGCATTAGATGCAATCTTTAAAGTAGTTCACAGTCTAGTGGGAGACGTCATCTCTTTAAACCTCTTTCCTACGCTGGACAATTAAAATAATAACCTCTGAATTGTTTACAGCATTAGACATGATGCAAAACAAAAGAGCTTCTTAATAAACAGTAGTTATGAAGCCTGTTATTGTTATGCACTTCTGATAGGTTATATAAAAGCTTTTAAAAGGAAGGAAAATATAAAAATGTGAGTGTTTCCTATTTCACAATTTTTTTAGCACAGAGTAATGAAGTAACATCAGGTCTTTGCGAAATGCCTGAAATAAGACATGAAACTGGTCATATGAGGAAAGGTTGGGAATCTGTTTGTATGAGGTTTGTAGAATATTAGAAAATATATAACACATTTACACACACACACACACACACACACACACACACACAGACTGGTTTCCTAGGACTGCTGTGACAAAGTAAAACAAACTGGGTGGCTTAAAACTACGGAAATGCGTTTTGTTGCAGTTCTGGAAGCTGGAAGTCCAAAATCAAGGTGTGGTCAGGGCCATGCTGTCTTGGAAAACTGTGGTGGAGAAGTTGTCTGGCCCTTCCCTTATCTCCTGTTATCACTGGCAATCCTTGGCATTCTCTGTGGCTGCATAACTCCAATCTCTGTCTTTATCTCCAACTGACATTCTCCCTGCCTGTCTGTCTCTTCTCCTCTTCTTTATAAGGACACCAGTCATACTGATTAAGGGCCGACTCTACTCCAATATTTCTTCCATAGTGAAAATGTCTTTCCAAATCTTTTTTACCCATTTAAAAAAATTGGGTTGTTTGCTATTTTAAGACTTTATATATGTATTCTAAATGCAAGTCCTTTATGAGACACTGTACATGTTTTGCAAATATTTTCTCCCAGTATGTGGCTTGTGTTTTCATTATCTTAGGAGTGCATTTCAAAGAGTAGACCTTTTGAAGTCTAATCTTTGTCAATGACTTTTATGAATTTAGCTTTTGGTGTCATGTCTAAGAACTTGGTCTAACCCAAGGTCAAATATTTTCTCCTACATTTTCTTCTGGAAGTTTTAGTTTTTGGTTTTGCATTTAGGTCTATGATTTAGCATGAGTTAATTTTTGTATAGAGTACAAGGTATGGCTTAAAGTTTATTTTTATTTTTTTGCACGAGTATCTCATTTGTTACAACACAATTTTTCGAAAAGACTATCTTTTTTCCATTGACTTGCATCTGGACCTTTCCTTGAAAATTTATTGACCATGTGTGTGTGGATTTATTTCTGTTCCAAGAATCCATATCCCCATCTTTTTGCCAATGCCATGGTTTCTCGATTATTGTAGCTTTATAGTATGCCTGGAAATTGAGTAGTGTGGTACCGCCAACTTTCTCCTCTTTTTAAAAATAATTTCTTGGCTATTCTAAATATTTTGCATTTCCAGCTTCTGGTTTTCCATTTTTTTAAAAAAAAGTCTTGTTAGGATTTTGACCGGGATTGCATTGGATGTATAGATTAGTCTGGAGAGATCTGATTTTTAATCTTGAAAGTATAGAGTTTTCCAACTTATGAACACAAGATATCTCTTCATTTATTGTCTTTGGTTGACTCTAAGGCAAAGGAAGGAAAGGAAGAACATTTACCTTGAACTGTGTCTGTGCCTAAGTTGGGTACTACTGTAACAGAGCATACTACAAAGCAGCAACTTTGTGCCGCTTTTTCAGTTAGCATATTATGTGATAGTCATTGCTTCTGAACATAGTTTTTTTTGCATTATTTTAAACATTTTTGGATGGAAAATGTAGAATTGTAAAATTTAATGAAATAAGTTAGCATGAAATCATTCTATACCATGTTTGACTATTTTAAAAAAATGATCACCTCCACCCATTATCCCAGGTAATCTAGAACTGACTATATTACTAACGGTAGTCCTGGGCTTGTGAATGATTTACTTAGAAAATAAAATATGCTTATAATAATACAGAATGAATTATCATTTCTGGTGTATCAATAATGCTTTATTTAATCTTTTATTTATTTATTTTTTTGAGACAAAGTCTCACTCTGTCGCCCAGGCTGGAGTGCAGTGGTGTGATCTTGGTTCAGTGCAACCTCTGCCCACAAGGTTCAAGCGATTCTTCTGCCTCAGCCTTCCGAGTAACCGGGATTACAGGCACGCACCACCACATCCAGCTGATTTTTGTATTTTTATTAAAGACAGGGTTTCATCATGTTGGCCAGGCTGGTCTCGAACTCCTGACCTCAGGTGATCCGCCCTCCTTGGCCTCCCAAAGTGCTGGGATTACAGGTGTGAGTCACTGCACCTGGCGAATCTTTTATATCTTTTAAAGCATGAGGAAGCGATTGACAACTAAGGCTCTAAAACATCTATTGCAAATTTAGCTGTCATAGGAACCAGGCAGGTACAGAAGTGGGGACAAGCCAGCTGGAACAAAAGACACAGGAAGAGATGGAGACCCTGGTAAAGCAGGGAACATGTGTCTGAAGGCAGGCAGCAAGTCAGCTGGAGCGATTGTTGCCAAGTGGAACTACAGCAGCAGTGTTGACAGATAGAATCTTCTTAATGGGAAGAAATTTTGATTATTGGTTATAATTTCTCAAATTAAAAATTCTAAATAAAAAGTATTTAAATTACTGTTTGCCAAACAAATATATCTAGAATTGACTCCAAGCCATGATTGTCTGTTTTTAACTTCCGCTTTAAGACTTCATTGAGAGCAGCAGAAAAGGATCCTATTAGGTTATGCCCAATATTTAATGAGTGCTTTTGTGGCAGAATAATGAGATGTCTGTTACCAGAAACCTTCTTCAAATACGTGGATGCTTATAATAGCATGCCCTAGGTTGTATAAGAAATTCAGAGGTGTCCTGCTGAGGAACTAGTTTGGATTTTACCTTAGCAATTATAATGATATTTGGGGATAGTCTCTGAGTTTAATAACAAAGGGTTTGCCCAGGGATTTGATAGGAGGTTTGAGGTTTGTCTTTCTCTAACTTTCCTTGTGATCATAAGCAACCCCTTTAGCAGTCTGAGTCAGTTTTTACATGTTTTTAGATGAGAAGATAGGACTATATGTTTTTTTTTAAGGTGCCACTAACTTAATTTCAAAATTCAGTGGCACCTTAAAGTATAGTCCTATCTTAATTATTTATGGTCTGTTAGAAAATGTGGGCCTAAAAACGAATGTTATTGTCTCTGAAATCAAACACAGCTGTCTAAAGAGATGTAGAAATGTTAGATCTAAACATAGCTATTGTGTAGACCTATCTATCTATCCTTGAAACAAAAAAATTTCAGTGGCATAGTCACCAAGCTACAAAATGTACCTAATGATCATTATGTTGCCATCAAGTGGACGGATGAGGAGAACAACGTTTGGGGAGCATAGAAATACAGCTTCTCACATGCTTTTGAGATAATGGAGACGTGGCAAATCATTTTAGAATGCTGTCTAGAAATTAATACATACTTTTAATAGTTTTTGATGGACCGTTTATTGAATTAAGTGACAACTGGGAAATTTTAGACATATACTGCCATGTAACAGATATATGAAAACTGCCTAGATACTATTTTAAATAACTGCATCTTTAATTTGTCAACTACTAAACATTATTTTAATACTTCATTGATTGCTCTCTGGTGAGTGTTCCGTTCATGTGTGTATCTTTAAGCATTGCATGCATAAAAGTCTCTAGGGCAAGATGATCACATTTACAAACTCTTTATTTTGGGTAAGGTGATCTATGGAGAATATTTCAGGGACCATAAATAGACTTTTTGTTTTCCTTTTGACTCTCATCGCTGGGATTACTTAATTAAAAGTATCTTTTTTCTATGCAAACATTTTAGGTCAACTATATCTTCAGGAAAACATAATCCTCCTCACTGAGAAAACAGAAAAGAGTCAGAGCAATATCAGTATTTATCATTTTCCATAAACTATTGCTGTTATCGGGAAGCTCTTCTGATGGTTGCATCTATTCAGAGATCATCTAGAGGAAAGAGTTATATTTCAGAATAGTTACTTAAACAAATGGTGAAAAGGTTCATTTGTTCTCAAAACTATTAAGAACCAAACGAAGAAAAATAGGTAATATCAACTTAAAAGATGAGCTAGATTGTTCTGCAAAGCAGTGAGGACCCATTGAAAATAGCCTGTTTAGAAATTAGGGATGGCTTGGCTGTTGAATGGCACTGACCTCCAATTTTATAACCATCATATCACACTTTCATGGACTGAGGATTTGTCCCTCATAAGACTGTCCTAAGAATCGATTATCCTTATGTATTACTGGTTGCTAAAAATTCCTCCTCATCTAACAGTTATTATATTGCAGTCAGTTATACCAAAATTCCCTAAGTAAGGGCTAGTCCACCATTATTGGAGAACCTAAGCATTTTCTCAACTTTCAAAGGGACTCAGAGACTTGGACTCCTTTCCGATATCTGGACAAGAGCATCTGCTAACCTGAGATAATAACGAGTGCTAGAGGGTTATGATAACTGTTGACTGGAAGAAGCAGCTGATGATAATTCTGGGGAAGCAGACACATTTTAAACTGGGAAATCAAAACAAATATATGCCTGAAATAATCAATAACAGGAGAAAACAGTTATTTTAAAGTTTTGTTCTTATCACATAATTGTACCTATTTATGGGGTACAGTGTGATGTTTTCATACATAGATAGGTTGTGTAATGATCAAATCAGGGCAAACAGCATATCCATCACCTGAAACACTTGTCATTTCTTTGTGGTGGGTGCATTCAAAATCCTGTCTTCTAGCTATTTTGAAGCATATAATAATTATTGTTAATTACAGTCACTCTACTGTGTACTAGAATGCCAGAACTTATTCCTTTTGTCTAACCGTAACTTTGTACCTGTTGACCAACCTCTCCCCATCTCCTCTTCCCTCTTCCAAGCCTCTGATAACCACTAGTCTACCCTCTATTTCTATAACATCAACTTTTGAAGATTCCACATATGAGTGAGATCACATGGTATTTGTGCTCTGTGCTTGGCTTATTTCATTTAACAAAATGTTCCAAGGTTCATTCATATTGTTGCAAATGCAGAATTTCATTCGTTTTTGTGGTTCAATAGTATTCCATTGTCTATATATACCACCTTTAAAAGTATCCGTTCATTTGTTGATGGACACTTAGGTTTATTCGACATCTTGGCTATTGTGAATAGCACAGCAATAAATATCACTCATCAACAGGAAAATGCAAATCAGTACCACATAAAATGTTACCTCACCCTAGTTAAAATGGCTATTATTAAAAGGCGAAAAATAAGAAATGCTGGTGAGGATGTGGAGAGAGGGGAACTCACACACTACTGTTGGTGGGAATGTAGGTTCCTGTAGCCAGGATGATGACAGTGTGGAGATTCCTCAAAAAATGAAAAGTAGAACTGCCCTGTCACCCCGCAGTCCGACTACTGGGTGTGTATTCAACGGAAACGAAATCAGTATGTACAAGAGGTTAAAATTATTTGAAGCCCTATATTTCTTTTTCTTATAATTTCTTCCATGTTTATCGAAGAAGAGAAAATTTCTATTTCTCAAAGACTAAGGTGCACCTTGTATGAATTTCCGTACATTTTGACATACAATTACTGCCGAAATCTTTAGTGATTAGTGGGGAGATTGTGCAGAGATTTTCTGATCTGGAATTTTCATGGTAGTCTGGATTCTAGTGATAGAATGTCTGTGGCTTTTTGGATTTCCCACAGTACTGTTTTCTTCCTCTTCTCTCTTTCCTTTTTCTTATTCCTTTTCTTCCATTTGTACTTCATTTTTTTCTTTCTTTTTTTCTTTTTCTTTCTCTAATTGTAAAGCATTAAGTCTCTCCATTGACCTAAGGTTAAAATTCTTTTAAGCCCTATATTTATTTTTCTTATAGCCAAGTATAAGCCAGAACTTTCTGGTATTCATCACAAGAACTCTCTTTCATATTGTGGGTTTTGGAAACTCAGAGCTTGACTGCTGCTAGTAGTTAAAGACTATAAGTTATGAGCCACATGAATCGGTGAAATTGGAAAAAGAGTATCTGGCTTCAGAATTATTTCTGTCAACCCTGTGGTTACCTCTGACTGATTTTTTTCTTCTTAAGACATATTAATGACTGTTTTTATCTTTGTAAAAATTTTATTTCTTATTTTCTCATCTATTTTTCTTTCATCTGATATCTCCAGTTTTCCAAATTCCAAGTCACCTAGGCTTGGCAAGGCAGAACTAAGATATAATTATTAAAAATATACTATGCAATATAAATTATATAATGAAGTAAAAGATGGGTCCTGCCCTCAGTGAGTTTATAATCTAGTTGTGACATACAGTATTTGTTTCCACTTTTAGGAGGGCCCATCCCCTTCTTTCCTATCTAAAGTCATTTTTTTAGTTATCAGCTCCTCCAGAATGCCAGTGGAGAGAACTGATCCCTTTCTTGGCCAACACTTTTTCATTAAAATGGTGTCTCACTTTTGTAATTAATTACATATCAGTTTTCACTATTATGGTGTGAGCTCCTTGAGAGCAGGTTTTTGGTTGTATTCATCTAATTCCTGGTATGTAATAGGGGCTCCAAAATGTTAGGTTTTGGAGTGAAGAAATAAACCCTGAATTATGGTGAGCTATCAGACACAAAAAAAATTCTCAAAAATGTTAAAGTGAATCAGAATTTCTTGACTTATACTATCCCCAAACAATCAGAAATGATAAGCATTCTTTTATGCTTATGCTTTTTAAAGCATTCTCTTGGCTCTCAATTTAATAGTTCTTATTAGAGGTTCCTTCATCAATATTTCTGTTAGCTCCAATAAATCCTACATTTATATAGGTCTTTATATGATTGTTGACATAGCCCTTTTTGAAGCTATTCATCTTCTAATTAAAAGTAATCAATTTTTTTTTTTTTTTTTTAGTGTGGAGAGTGAGCAGGAGGCTGCAATGAGGTTTTGCTAAATTAAAGTTTATACAATAACTTGACTTTTTTTTCTGCTCAAGCTTATAGAGCAGTTGACTTTGTTTTCTTTTAAAATTGATAATAACTGGCTTTTTTATACCCTATTTTTAGATTGGCTGTGTTTGTAAATTTTACAGAAAATACTGGAAGGGGCCAAACAGTTTTATTTGGGGCATGTTTTATATTTTATAATAGATTCTTATGGACCTAGCATATGTATGTCAGTTTTTAATTTATTAGATATCGTGCTCCCAACATTTTAACCCTTAGGAAGGAGAATGAAGGGAAAGCCCGATTAATTGCTGTTATGGTGTTCCTTTCGCCATGCTTGCTGACTTACACTGAAGTTTTGTTAGACACAGCTGAACAAAGCCTCATTCATTCGCTGTGGGTGTTATATAAAAACAGTTATGGGGTTAGGAACTTACATTCTCAAAGAAAATGTGGTGCAGTCTGAACAAATGAAATTCCTGATTTGATGTCTTTAAGCTTTTTCTGCCCAAATCATCTTTCGTTTAATCCCTTTGATCACATTTATTCTTTCAGAAGCATGGACTATCTATGTTTTAGTGCCAAACTCAAATTATCTCTTTAGTATTCAGCATTCTTTGATTGTTTAGCCATGTCTACATAATTCTTCTGCTTCTCATTTTCCAGTGTTTTCATTTCAAATAAACTTTCTTCCATGTCCTTCAGAGGTAATCATCTTAGTGAGGTGATTCATGAGAAGATGCTCTATTCCACTTTGCTGTCCTGGGACTGGTCCATAGGACTGTTTTTAAAACAGATCATGTTTCTCGGGAGGAATTACATTTAGTCTTTTTTGTTCTTACCTTCTTGGCCAGTCTAGATACGGCCCTTATAAAATAGATCTTTAAATAACAAATGCCAGCTCACTTGAGAGAGCAGAACATTCAAGGGTGTTGTTTTACGTGTTAATTCCTCATGAATGTTTGAATGTTTGAGGATTGAGAAGTCATTTAATTAAGCAGCTGGACACGCTTTTGTTTCTTACATGCAGTCACACGCCACGTTCTATCAGGTGTTGGAGGGAGAAGCAGGATAAACAGGGTCTCCCGGGCAGCGGAGGTTGCAGTGAGCCGAGGTCGCGCCACTGCACTCCAGCCTGGCGCCTGGTGACTGAGACTCTTCTCAAAAAAACAAAACAAAACAAAACAAAACAAAACAAAACAAAACAAAACAAAACAAAAAACAGGGTTCTTGATCTCAAGGCCTAACGGTCTAATGAGAAAGGCAAAAAAATGAACCAATGACCTCTTCATGGTGTAGTATATCCTGTGATAGCCTCTCAGTCCAGCCTGGAAGACACATCCCTGCAAGGTTTTACAGACAAGTGATGCCCAAACTGGACCTTGAAAGATGAGCAGCATTAGGAGAATAAAGAGGTGGATGTGAAATGGGCCTTCTAGACAGGGAATCGCAGGAGTGAGAATAGGGACCCAACCATAAAATAGCGTGACATATCCAGGAATTATATGTATCTCAACATCACTGAGTGATGAGAGTAAAAAGAATGATAAAAATTGAATCTGTAGAGAGAGATGGAGGTCAAGTCAGGGACACCTTGGGAATCATGCTGAGGGTGTTTGGGGTGATGGCAATGCTGGGCTTTAGAATTATGGTAAATAGTGCTATTTGTTACTGAAGCATCAATGTTTTGGGGGAGGTATTATTTGGGTTCTGGTATTAAAACATATGAATTCTGAATCTTTTATATCCAGAGTGTTATATACTGCAATAGAACTTAAATGAAATTGAAGTGTACTGTTTTAGAAGGAGAGATGTTCTGACAACATCTCTTCTGTTTTATTTTTTTTTTTTTTGAAACGGAGTTTCGCTCTTGTTGCCCAGGCTGGAGTGCAATGGCACCATCTCGGCTCACTGCAACCTCCGCCTCCCGGGTTCAAGATCTTCTCCTGCCTCATCCTCCCGAGTAGCTGGGATTACAGGTACCCACCACCATGCTTGGCTAATTTTTTGTATTTTTCGTAGAGACTGGGTTTCACCATGTTGGCCAGGCTGATCTTAAACTCCTAATCTCAGGTTATCCACCTGCCTTGGCCTCCCAAAGTGCTAGGATTACAGGCATGAGCCAGGGTGCACTACCATTTCTCCTGTTTTAAACCTCTCCGGGTCCCTTGATGTTTTAATTACAATTTTGCTAGTTCTTAGATGAATGATGGCCTGCTGAGGGCTGGCAGGAGCAGGGAGACTCTACTGGAACTGCACGCTTTATGGAGCCCATAGGAACCTGGAACAAGTGAGAGACCCGCCTTTTCCGACTTGGAGAGGGAGCTCCCTGGGTGCCACCACAGTCGCCCAAACCATGGCTGCAGACCTGGGCCTCCTGCTCCACAGAGCAGGCGGGGCTATGGCCACTCATGTTGTGGCTGCAGATCCAAGCCTCCCTGTGCTCTTGGGACTGGGAACAGGCAGGATCGCTGCCCTCCCAGGTGCAGCTGCAGCCACCCAAACTGCAGCTGTAGACCTGGGCCTCCCGCTCTGGGAGCAGGAGAGCAGCCTGACCGCTGGACACAGCTGCAGCTGCCCAAATGCTGCAGACTCAGGTATCCCTGCACTCTTGGGAGCCCCAGAAGGCCTCAATGCCTTTGCATACTCAGAAGTGCCTGCTCCCACTGCCTGACTTCTCCCTGCTGTGGGCACCTGCTGGGATCAGAGCAAAGTCAGGGGGAGCCTGGGTGTCATCAATAGCAATGGAAACAGACAGATGCCTGGGCAGAGGGGGTCGTCCCCCTAAGGCCCCACCTTCAGGCCAGGGAGGTCCTGAAACCTGGGGGTTGGGCTGCTGTCTCACTGACCAGAACGGGGACTTACGGTGCCTTTTCCCGCAGCCTATGGCTGCCCGTGGACCAATCAGCATGCACTTCCTTCCCTCTGAGGTCCATAAAAGCCCTGGTCTCAGCCTGAGCAGGGCAGAGGATGGGGAGACCACATGACCAGCTGCAGAGAGGAACTACCCCCTCTGCTGAGAGCTTCAGAGACCTGCAGAGGCACTGGGACTACCCGCTGCAGAGAGGAGTTACCCACTGTGGGTCTCCTCTGAGCTGCTCTAACACTCAGTAAAGCTCCCTTTGTCTGGTTCACCCTCCATTTGTCTGCATACGTCATTCTTCCTGGACACAGGACATGAACTTGGCCAAAGGTGCCTCAAGCCACAGAGGTTTCCGGGGAGAAAAGAAATACCCCAAAGATCCTGTAACATTAAGATTACTTATTTAGTTGTTATCTGTATTGCTTCAAAGCCAGTGAGGGTCCTGGTTGATGACCTAGGTTTTAATTTAGTTTTGCTTTCCCCATGTGGTTTTAGACCGTCTAGCACAAGGGCAAATGGAATCTGCCACTGGAGTACTGTGCCCGGGGGGATGGAGTACCTGTGCATTATGGAAATGTTATTACTAGATACAGCATGGAAAGAATAATGGCCGAGGTTATACAACTCTGCTATTGACTAGAATGTGACTGTGGATAAATCACAAATTCTGGTCCCTTTATCTGTAAAATGAAGGGATTGTATCAGATATTTTCTAAATTACTCTTCAGTGAAGACTTCTGATCCCTATAATTGTGAAAGCGAGGGCTCTGACCTCGCTGATCCCTAAAATCCATCTTGGCTCCAAAATTCGATAATATTCCCTTGAACTCATGGTCATGGATAACTGAGAGTTATTTTAATTCATAAATTGGTGTCTGCTGGTGCTTCTTTGGAAGGAAAGGCAGGAAGGTTTGGTGTTAAAAGCAAGGATTTTGGTGTCAGGCCAGGCACAGAGAGATTAAATCCTGGTTCTGTTACTTATCAACAGGGTGACTTGGGACAAGTAATGAGCTCTCTGAGCCTTGATTTCCTCACCAGGGAAAATGAGGATGATAACCATAGTCTCATTGGGCGATGGAAAGATTACAGTAGACAACATGTATACATTTTTGGACCAAAATAATCATTCAAGAAATGGTACCTGTTATTGTATACTAGCCAAATGACAAACAATTGTCATTGCTGGGCCTAACCAGATGCAGCATAAGTCATTTGGACTTGGTAATGAATTTCTGCTCACTTTGTACAATGATCTCCAGCAAGGGGTCTATACTTAATGCTGCTATTAGGCCTTGTAATATGCTTCTCTTCTGTTTAGGGAGGATATCTGCTACATGACTCTCAAAGTAAAAGTAGTAAAATTTTTTGTTTTCACTGAGTTTCACTCTGTCACCCAGGCTGGAGTGTGGAGTGCAGTGGCATGATCTTGGCTTACACCCAGTTAATTTTTTTGTATTTTTAGTAGAGATGGGGTTTCACCATGTTGGCCATGCTGGTCTCGAACTCCTGACCTCAGGTGATCTGCCCACCTTAGCCTCCCAAAGTGCTGGGATTACAGGTGTGAGCCACCACGCCTGGCCCATAATTTTTTTTTTAAATAATGAATTAGAATTCTTTCTCTTCAATTCTAAATTATTTAGTATAATATGTTCACAAAGATACATTTATTCTGGGAAAATTGGCCTATACTTAAAGATATATAAATACGTCAAAGCAGATTCAGTTCATAAAACCAGAGATAGATTTATAGATTTAGGAAGAAAATACTTAAAGAATAAAAATCTTCTTAGAACCAAAGGAAAAATTTTAATGGTGGAATTTCAGATTTTAGGAGACTACCGGAAACATAATTTGGTGAAACAATAGTTACCATTTATTGAGGAACTAATAAGTACTGTCTCAGTCCTTTACACATATTAATCCTTTTAATTTTCCCAACAACTGTGTAAGAAGGGTATTATTACTATGCTCATTTTACACACAGATAAATTAAGGCACTAAGAGTTTCCATAGCTTACCTAGGGTCATGCAGATGGTAATAAGAACAGCCAGGATTTTAGTCCAAACAATTTGGTTCCTGAGCCCTCATACTTTTCGTTTTAATGGATAAGGATGAATTTATCTTATTCAACTAATTCCACATAGACAATGTAGGTAGTACTCCCATTAGATATTTAATCCTTTGGGTGAGAGGTTTTCAGTTTTAAGAAATGTCTATCAAAATTTATATATCCAGGAAGGTGCAATGCTTGAACTCTGATTTCTTTTTAAAATCGTTTACTCCTTATCTCCAAGCTCCAGCTAGATATCGCCACCTGAGTAATCAGAAGAAACCACAAACTCAATGTTCCAAACGAAGCCCTTCATCTTCCATTCCAATCCTTCTCCTTCTAGGCTCCTGCTGTTGACTGAATTGTGTCCCTCTAAAATTTACATATTGAAGTGCTAACTCACCATTTGATGGTATTTGAAGACAAGGCCTTTGGCAGGTAATTAGATTTAGATGAGGTCATGTGGGTGGGGTCCTCAGGATGGGGTTAGTGCCCTTATAAAAAGAGACCGGGGCTTTCTGTCTCTTTCTCACTTCCATGTAAAGTTGTAGCAAGAAGATGGCTATCTGTGGGCCCAAAATTAGGCCCTTACCAGGAACCAAATTGACAGCATCTTGATCTTGGATTTCTCAGCCTCCAAAACTGTAAGAAATAAACATTTCTTGTTTAAGGCACCCAGTTTATGGTATTTTGTTATAACAGCCTGAGTAGACTATGACGGTTCTGCATTTCTTTCAGTGACACCATATTCCCAGTCAGACAGGCTGGAGTTTGGAAATCATCCTCAACTCCTCTTTTTCTGCTCCGATAACCATTACTAAGTTCTGTTGGTTCTCTTTTTTGGTATTCCTGCTCTGTGTTCAGTACCGTAGCTCCTTGGCATTTATTGTCTAGATTATTTCTTTAACATCGTCATTGGTTCACTTTTTGTCTATGAGTTCCCGAGGAGTTAAGAAGAGGAATTTGAGGCACAGTGGAGCATCCTCCTTCAGAAATCTCCAGTGGCTTTCCATTGCCTGAAGAATAACATTCAAACTCCTCAGCAAAGAATTTACAGCACCCCATGATAAGGCCTCAATCGCCTCTTCTCCTAATGGAGCTCTTCTCAGCTCTGAATGTACCCAGCCACATGCGTTTCCCTGAGGCCATGTGGGTTCACCAACGCGTTTGGGTTCCTGGGTCTTTGCATCTCTGCTTGGTAGAGTTCTTGACTTTTCATCGTGTTCTGAAATCCTACTCATTCTTCAAGACTCTTCTGAAGTGCTTCCTCCTGCTAGCCACCCAGTGCTTTCTCTCATCAAATGCTTGTGTTTCAAACACTGCAAAGTATTTTTTTCCACGTTTGTCATGTCACTTAATTTTTAACATGATTGTCACCTTGTTTAGACTGACAGATTCATAAGGACTGAGACCTTTGTACATTGTGCTTTGTACATTGAAATTGCTCAGTAAATGTTTATTGAATTTAACACCTTTGCAGAAAGAGTTGACAAGGACCTATAAGCAAGATTGAAATTTAGGTAAATGGGAGGGCATTGACTAGAAAGTGAGTGTATCGAGAGAAATAGTTTTCTCTTTGTCTTTTGCCCATGTAAATCCTCCTTAGGATAGAATCAGTGCTCTTTTACCCTGGAGGTACACATTCAAGTCACAAAATCTTTGTGTGATGTACACCAGACTTATGGCTTTCATACTTCAGATGTGTACTATAAGTAACAAGCACAGAATTCTCAGTTGTCTTTTAAATATTTGTTGTTTTTATGTCATTTTGCTGTTCTTGGTTTAATATGTCTGCTATGTAATAGAGGATTTGTCTGGTCTTTGTCCCAGGTTTCTGACATGCAGCTTCTCAAACCCCTGGAATTTCCTGACGGAGAAGTCTTTTTGTTATTTCCGAGGCTCCTGAGTTTATGCTAGTGAGGTGACTCATGGGCACCCTTTGATAGACTGGGACAGGAGCTGGTCACCAGAAGGACCAACCATGTGATGAGAGGGTTGAAACTTTGAGCCAGTCTGACTTCCAGGGAGGACAAGGTGTGGAGATTGAGTTCAGTCATGTTGCCAGTGATTTGATCAAGAACACCTGCATGATGGAACCTCAATAAAAACTGAACACCAAAGCTTAGTGGTGCTTCCTGGTTGGTGAACACATTGATGTGCTGAGAAGGTGCCCTGACTTGATTTGATGGGAAGGTAACATGGAAGTCATGCACCAGGGACCCTCCCAGGTTTCCCCCCTGTGTCTTTTCATTTGGCTCATCCCGAATGTATCCTATACAATAAAACTGTAATCCTAAGTGTTACACTCTCCTGAGTTCTGAGTTGTTCCAGTGAATTACTGAACCAAGAGGATCATAGGAATCACCAATTTGTAGCTAGTTGTTCAAAAGTGCGGGTGACCCCTGTCTGGCCAGTGGAAACTGGACCCAGCAGTAGGGCGATTGCTTCAGGTTATGAAAGTTATAAATGTCGCTGTCTCCTTTGTTCGGGTATGTTCTTGTGGCAAGACTGCCAGCGAGCTGCATCTTCCTGCAGGAAGTGACGTGGCCTTGCTGAGCGATCCATTGTCTTGGTGTAGATTCCTCCCGACGTTATAAACCCATGTTCAACAAAGATGGAGCCCTGAACTTATGGAGTCTGCACTAACGAGATGATCAGTGCCAGAAATGACTTTCGTACACCAATTTTGATTGAAACAGAAAAATGTCACAGAATGAAAACGATTTTAGTAAATAGCGATAATTCAGTCATTTTTGGTTGAACTTCCTTGGTGTGATCTAAACCAAAATGCGATCGGCTTTGCTTCAAAAACGGTTTTGCCAAATAAGAGAACTTGCTCAGTATTAATATTTAAAGTATCAATTTCTATGCATTTTTTCCTTTTTCATAGTGTTCAGGAATTTATTTTGTTAGCAGTCAAGATTGCTTAATCCTCAGAATTGCATTTCTGTTTTGCAAAGTAACAACTGGTTGCTTTCTACTCTGAGTTTCCCTTCCCCCACCCAGCATGTAAGCAACCTGCCACATTGTTGCAGAAAGGCAAATGGGGATAAAATTGGAGACAACATTCCATCATTTTTTGCCAAGCGGAGAGGGAAGAACTCAGCGATCCCATAATTCTGCTCAAACTACGTGTATCTGAGAACTATTCAAATGTTCACAGGAGGACATACGACCTCTCTGTTCCCCCATTTCTCTTTGGATATTACACTTTGTCATTTGTCATCAGAATTGGCCTGTTCCTTTATCTCTTTGTGGTAAAGCTTGATGTCGTCTGATTTTACACTGTCTCAGTGACAGTTGTGCTGCTTCTACTTCTTTCTGGCAGTTTCTAATTTCCTTTCATTTTATTATCCTGCTTTTTATTTCAATTTTGTTTTTATAGTCCCTGTGTATTGTCGTGACCTTCCGATGGTCTTACCTTCAACACTGCAAGGATGTCACACTATCACGTGCAAATAGCAGTGTGCTTTCTTAGCTCATTTCCCTAGCATAACTTTTTTCGAGACGTCAAAAGCAAGATTTTGAGAAACTAATTGCATATTTATTTTGCCCTAAGGGTTCTTAACCCAATGTCCTTTCTTTTATTATTATTTTATTACCCAAGGGAAAAAATTTTACTTAGTTTATTTTCTTAAAGCCAGTACTTTGCTCATCAATTAATGTTTGCTGAATTTATTCCCACTGGATGAGTAGTTGTATTCTTTTGAAGTAATGTGTCAAATCTTTTTACCCAAACATTAAAAAAAAAAAAGTAAAATACATCTTACCAGATGTACTTGGAAGATCTTATTTCTTTGCAGAAGATGACTTATTTTTTCAGTGAATGTGTTTTTTTTTTTCTTTTTCTGGAAAGCATAATAAGTTAACAGTAAGGAGTCAAGTTTGACTTGAAGAGAAATGCTCATCCAGGTAAGATGAATGAATTTTGGTTTGAGGGCATCATGGTATGCTTTATTTATGGTTGAACAGATTGTTCCAGTTACTGAAGAGCATTCATATGGCATTTAGTGTAGCAAGAGAATGCATAAACCCTGTTCATCACATATGTTTTTATATTCTAATTCTGTTTACTGTAAGCAAAGGATTTGCAAACATTAACTAATTTTACAGGTTCAAACTCAAAGCAGTCATTGGTTTATTAGAATAAATTTGCAGAGCTAATATTCTTGGCTGCTTTCCTACACATGGTTTTGTTCTAGTTCTCTTACCTGTAATCTTTGTCCACATTTCCTATAGGAAATATACTATTTTCTCCCCCTTCTGCGTATTCTTGTGAAGAGGGAATAAATGTCAACAGTGATGGAATCCACTCTGATTACTTGCCGAGACAAAAAACCCGTAAATAACTGTTTGTCAAGTCAAAGGAATGCTGTATAAAAATTTTTTAGTAAGTTAATTTTTTTTCTTATTATAAAAGTAATACATGCCATCACAGGAAATTCAGAAATATAGCAAATCACACCAAAATACATAACTCCATGAGAATATCTGATCACTTCCCGTGCGTTTCCTTCCAGTCCTCTCTTTGCATGGCTTTCCTTAACATGCACTTAGATAAGTAGTTGCTTTCATGACAGAGTTGAGATCATATTTATAACTACCTTTTAATTGATTTTTGCTTTAATTTCACTTTGTCTTCAGCAGACAGAAAGAAGATTAGGACAAATGTACTTAAGCAATCGTTTTCCTCCTTTACCTAAAACTACACACATAACTGCATTAAGAGAGAAGGTAATAGAATTCACTGTTTATTTTGCCATTTATCTGTGCCCTTTCTGTGTTTGCTTTCTGCTTTGTACTTTCTCTTCAATGATCAGATATTAGCCAAAGTGTTATCTAATCAGAATAAAATCTTCAAGAATAAAGTTTGTATCAGCTTTCAGCATGACTGTGAGTCAAAACTGATCAAACTGCTGGAAGAGCTAAATATCTCACAGAATAAAACCCACCTGGTACAATTATCTTCTGCAACTGCATTAACCTGAACAATCCATCTGTAATTTCTGTGTGTGTCTGAAAACATTTGCTACAACATTGCTTTCCCAATGTCTAAATCATGTTTAAACATTGATTAAAATTGCTAGTGTATCCGCCACAACCAAGTATCGAACTCTTTGTGTGTGTCCTGTTTAAGATTAGAGATCTTTCAAAGAAAGCCAGAATGTGTGATTTCTGACCTTAGGATGCTTACTTCTAATCAGGACGGGAAGAGAGAAGGAAGGCGTTAGCTAACCCATGGCTTACTTCTACTTGGGACACTGTTAGGTACTCTACGCGCTAAATCAACAGTCCCCAACCTTGTTGGCACCAGGGACTGGTTTCGTGGAAGACAATTTTCCACGGATATGGTGGTGGCAGGGGATGGTTCTGGGATGAAACCGTTCCACCTCAGATCACCGGGCATTAGTTAGAGGAGCATGCAATCTAGATCTCTCGCGTGCACAGTTCACAATAGGGTTTGTGGTCTTGTGAGAGTCTAATGCGGCCGCTGAGCTACGGGAGGCGGACTCAGGCGGTCACGCTCCCTTGCCTGCCACTCACCTCCTGCTGTGTGATTGGGTTACTAACAGGCCGTGGACCACGACTGGTCAGTGACCTGGGGGAGTTGAGGTCCCCTATGCTAAATCCTTACAAAAATTCTGCAAAAGTCTCCATCCTACATCTACTAAATTCTGTCAGTTCTGTCTCTCAATAATTGCATTGCACTGCATGCACATTGATAATAAAAAGATTTATTTATTTGAACCTAACAAACAATATTGAGGAAAATAGTCCAGGACTGGAATAACTGTTCTAGGAAGTTAACAAGGCTCTGAAAAGGCACCTGGGGAGGTAAGTCTTACCAGGCACAACAGTATAAATAAACGAGGGTACTATTAATGATGAAGAAGAAAGTGAATACCTCCAGAATATCTCCAGTACCATTCCCACCCCTCATTCATTAGGATTAGTATCCTCTTTTGCCTGGATCTCTGCAATTGTCGTATAATTCATCACTCAGCCTCTTGTCTTATTTAACACCAGCGTAGTCTTTATACTCTGGCAGACGGATCTGTCTTTCTTGACACAAACAGGAGCACATCACTCATTTGCTTTAAGCACTTCAATGGCTCCTCATTGCTGTTAGCACTAAGTTCAGACTTTTAAAAATGGCATGCAAAGGTCTTCAAAATCTGAAGTTTATTACAACTTCAGTCTCACATAATTTATTACAACTTCCATGTCACATATGCTTTAGCCAGAAGACACCTTCCTTCCTTCCTTTCTTCCCTCCTTCCCTCCGTCCCTCCCTCCCTCCCTCCCCTTTCTCCCTCCCTCCCTCTGTCCCTCCCTCCCTCCCCCTTCCTCCCCTTTCTCCCTCCCTCCCTCTGTCCCTCCCTCCCTCCCTCCCTTCTTCCCTTCTTCCTTCCTCTCCTTCCCTCCTTCCCTCCTTCCTTCCTATTTTTATTTTTTTCATTGTAATTTTCCATAAGTTACTGGGGTACAGGTGGTGTTAGGTTACATGAGCAAGTTCTTTAGCGGTGGTGTGTGCGATCCCGGCGCACCCCTCACCCGAGCCATGTACCCTGCACTGCACTTGTTGTCTTTTGTCCCTCGCCCCTCTCCTACTCTTACCCTCAGGTCCCCAAAGTCCATTGTATCATTCTTTTTTTATGATTTTCAGAGACACATTTTATAAACTCAAAAATTGCACATTATATATAAAGTTATATATATAAAGTTATATATAATTATATATATTATATAAAGTTATATGTCATATATATATTTTTAATTTTGCTTTAAGTTCGGGATGTACAGGTTTGTTACACAGGTATACATGTGCCATGGTGGTTTGCTGCACCTATCAACCCATCATCTAGGTTTTAGACCCTGCATGCGTTATGTATCTGTCCTAATGCTCTCCCCTCCCCTTACTCCCCCACCCCCTGACAGGCCCTGGTGTGGGATATTCCCCTCCTGTGTCCCTGTGTTCTCATTGTTCAACTCCCACTTATGAGTGAGAACACACGGTGTTTGGTTTTCTGTTCCTGTGTTAGTTTGCTGAGAATAATGGCTTCCAGCTTCATCAAAGTCCCTGCAAAGGACATGAACTCATTCTTTCTTTTATGGCTGTATAGTATTCCGTGGTATATATGTGCCACATTTTCTTTGTCCAGTCTATCACTGATGGGCATTTGGGCATTGATGGGCATTTGGGTTGGTTCCAAGTCTTTGCTATTGTAAATAGTCCTGCAATAAACGTATGTGAGCCAAAGCACATTTTCAATTCCCTAAATGTACCCTAGCCTCTTTCATCGTTCAGCCTTTATTCAGACTGTTCCCAGGAAGACAGCCTCAAATGCCTTCAAAATATTGAATAAAGCAGGTTGGGATTTTGCATAGGCATGTTCTTCTCTTCCAAACATCAATCCATATCTAGATTTTTCTGGAAACTTGTAGCCCTATCAGTCTTTCGTTTACCTGCTGTCTGATAGTCACGTGGCTGTGGTATGTAATCAGTTGGTGTCCTAATTCTTTTTGAGATAAATAACAGAATATATATATAGTTATAAAAGGCAATGTCTTTCAGTCTGAAGGTCCATAGCAGAGGCAGTATATAACTGAGAGCTGGAGTGTTATTCAAATGTAGCCATTTTTTTCAGATCTTTCAAGGACTTAAAGACAAGCTGGAATTACATGTTCTTTTTTTTTTTTTTTTTTTTTTAACACCTCCTCCCATCCGAATTACATGTTCTTAATGTAAATTTTGATTTTTAAACATGAGCCAACTCTGTGGCCAAATAAGACATCTCTGTTGGTGAAATCCAACTCCAACTCAATGGCTGCCAGTCTGCAATGTTTCTACTATTCCTGTGGCCTGAAAATAATTTCTTTTCTTCTTACTTCATTCACTTCACACCAACTGTTGATTTTTGCTTTTTGTTTGTCTAACTTCTCCATTTTTTAGGTCATACTTTAAATTTCATTTCCTCCCAGGAGCCTTTCCAGATCTGGGTTAATTCCTTCTCCCCTGCGCCCCAGCAGTGGCCTGCTCTATCTCTCTCAGCATGTGACTGACACCTCATTAAGCTTGGAAGCTTGATGAGAACTGAGGTCATTTCTGTCTTAATGATTTATTATTTCTTCAACAAATGTTTCAGTGGGCACCTGCTATGTGCTGGTACTATCCTAGACACTAGGGAATCAGCAATGAACAAGATAGAAAAACTCCCTACCTTCATGAGCTGGGGGAGAAAGATAATAAACAGGAGAAAGAAATAAAATATACAGTGTATAATATAGTGACTCTCTGAATCTCTCTTAGGCAAACCACAATAACTTACTTTATGCTAGGTCCTTTATCTGTATGCTACTCTATCGGTCAGGACAGGCTTCAGTGCTTCTCAATCTTTCTTTTTTTCATCATTGCATCCTTAAGGAGTCTTTCTAGGCTTCTTTTTCCTCGAAACCCTTGTCAACTCCCCCTTCCCCTCCACGACATTTTAATGCCACAAGTATTCCTCACATTGCTTTATGTACTATGGTCTTTTGGAGAGCCATGGACCATTACGTATTCTTTCACAACTCAAGAACAAGTTTTTGTTCCTTTGGGGCAATATTGCCGCTGTTGAGGATGCGTAGGTTATATCATGATGCTGCAATTATTCCCAGTGTTGGTGGTCCAGAGCAGCAAAGGTATGCGACATGACCATCAGAGGTTAGCTGCATGCTCTGGGACCCAGGGTGACAGTCACCACCTGTCACGTTGCTAGTCTCCAGAGAGAAGAGAGCACCGCAAGTCACAAAGAACTGTTTGCAGCCTCTAAAGCTGCTGCTCAGCAGTCACACATGCTGCTTTCGTTCACATTTCATGAGCAAACCAACTTACAGGCCCATACTTTATTTTTTGCTGGGGGAGAGGTGGGACGGAAAGTACAATCTTACCAAATGGCTGCAAGGAAAATAGTTACCAGAATACTTATAAAGAGCCCTAAAGACTATCGTAGTTGCCCTCCCACTAATCCTGTGAGGTGGAGAGGGAGAGTCCACCAATACTTAGAACATCAAAGTAATTTGTCCAAAAACCTGCAGAGGCCAGACTATGATGCAGGTAGCTGTCTGGGTCTGTTTATCTATTCTTTGCCTCTGGAGTTCAGCCTTGCCTTCAGGTGATACACTTGGTTCAGACTCCCCAAGAGGTCTTCAGGTCCCTTCCTCTAGAACCAAGCAAGCTACAAAGTCCCTGTGATAAGCCTTGGCATAAAAGGGGCTAATTCCGAGGAAGGCATTTTTCCCTGGTCAGAGATTTGGGCCATGGAATTTCTTGTTCTGTTTTAGCAAGACAACACAGCAGAGGAGAAAATTCTGGATTTCCTTGTACCAGAGCGTAGCTGGCTTCATTTCTGGAAGGCTTGATGATGATTCTGCTGTCCATGATCTTCTCTCCAGCAAGTCTACATAGGGGGCCTGCTCAGTATTCATTTGGGAGGAATGTTTGTTAGAATGATTATTTGCTAGGAGCTGATGGAGCTGGACATACCATAGTTTGGGGCTTGTTGAGGTTTTGGGGGAACCTAAACAGTAATCTGGTGTAATCCTACATTTGGACCAATAAGAAAATAGTGACTCAGCATCCCATAGTGGCCAGTGACAGAGAAATCAATCCCCAGGCTCTTGATGTGTTTATCTTTTCCTCTCTGGGAGGAGGATTTTCTGTGCATCCGAAAGGGAGATCCTCCTATGGATGCCCTTTGCTTCCTTGCCAAGTTCCCTCATCCTCAGGCCCCCTTACTAATTTCTTCTCTCAAAACAGAAATGCATTGTGGTTTCTAGAGGAGAGTCCAGGTCTGAGCTTTTCCAAACTTGGCAGAAGCTCCTGGCAAGTTTTCTCTTGGAGTGTCTGGTTTAAGTTCCGTGGGCTGTTCTGGGGACAAAACAGCTGGAGAGCAACTGGTCTCTCTCAAGGGCTGGGAAAATGCCATGTGAATTCTCTGCAACTCGTGGTCCACTGTGGGTTTTCAGCAGCAAAACTGTCTTTGCCCCTGGAGAGTCTCGGTACTTAGAGTGCTTGCCTTTGAGCACTCTGAATACACTATGGGAATTCTGTAGCCACCTGATGTGGCTTCTGTGGCTGTCCCCACCTCATCAAGACTGGACCATACTTATTCTGTAGCTTTTATTTTCCTATGTCCAGCACAGTCTGTGTATCTCATAAATATTTATCAATTCAAATTGCACTGGATTTAACAGAATTGAACAGCAGTTGAAAAGAGAAAGCGCTAGAATTTAAGTACCTTGATCAAAGTTGCACAGTGAGTAAGAAGTTGAGTTCAGAATTTGATTTCAGTCTGTCTGACACCGCTGCATTATGTCACCTCCATGATCCAGGTTGAATTAAACAATGAAGTTAATATGAAGAGTACCTGTGGTAGACTGGGTGATTAGGAAAGCTCCTGTGTGTCTCATCCACACAGTGGAACTGTTTGGAACAGTGAAGAAGGCAATGAGACTAGCCTGATTGTTCCTAAGATAGCCTGAACTCTTTATAGTCTCTTGTCGTAAAGTAATGAGAAGGGCCGCATGCAGAAGCAGGAGTCAGTCACCTCTGCAGTCTTTGCCTAGTAAACTTGCATTACGGTAATTTGCCCAATCTGCTTTGTGGTCAGTCACTAGTGCCCTTTTCTCATGGTTTGTTTGTGCACAGAATGTGCCTCATCTGAGGAACTAAACATATTAGGAAAGAGGGCTCAGTTTAGCTTGCTTCAGCGCAAAGCTTGACCGGTAACTGAACTCATAGGAGGTTCCCCAAATTCCAGTTTAAAGTAAAAAATGAAATAGCAAAAATCTTCCAACCCCCTAAAAAGCAAATAAAGAATGTACCCTCATTCAATTCTTTGTTTTCATTAGAGATTTGGATGAAGATAAGGTGGAAATGATGCCACAGCCTGTTTGTATATGATTTAGAGCCAAAATATAGCCACGCAATTTGGTGTACCTTCAAGAACGGCACTGGAGATTTATAGGCTACACTATAACCCTGCATCTCATTTTGGAAAACCTGTTCCTGGGCTTGAACTACCTCAAAAGATTCCTACAACTGTGGATGATTTTGCTGCAGCTCAGAAGCCTAATGTGCTTTATTCTAGGCACACATTTTTTTTTCTTCCCAGAGAGACCCAAAACAACCCTAGTAGTTCAAAGGCATTAACCAAAGGTCATTTTTTAAGAAATGGGATTAATATTGTCACACTCTTTCCATTTGCATTACGGAAGGATTAACTTTGAATATTTATATGAAGCCAAATTGCACATATTTCTCCCCTTCAAGTACAGGTTTCCTTAGAAAAGAAGACAAGTATATTAATATCCTGCCTGGCAGTGACAGAAAAGCAGGAATTCACATAAGAGAAAGCACATTTATGGCCCTCACTTCTCCATTAGATTATTTTTTCATGTCACGGATGGTGTACGGCAGACTTTAACTCTGGTTTAGTTCTGTGAACTGTTCAGGGATATCACAGCTGGAGAACAACCAATCTCTTTCAAGGACTGGGAAAATGCCATGTAAATTCTCTGCAACTCATGGGCCACTATGGGTTTTGAGCAGCAAAATTGCCCTGGGCCTGGGAGAGTCTCGGTACCTGGAGTACTTGTCTTTGCGCCTCTGAATACACTGTGGGAATTCGCGGCCAGCTGACATGGTGTATGGACAACCCATACACTGATTGGTATTCACCAAGATTCTGCCAGGGTGCTTTGTCCTTTCTGTTGTGACCATTTATCATGATGAAATCAGGCAGTGTGTCCTGGCTACATCTGCTTGAAGGCACATAATAAGAAAACAAAATAAAAACAAAAAAAATGGGAGATAAAATTTTTTAAAAATAAAGAAATTGGGCAATATGTAGTGTAAAGTGACCAGTCCTAGTTTCCAAAGTAAGATTTAGATAGAAAAAGATAGGAAATAGCAACTCACAAATCGATACCCTCTGGGTTTTGAAGAAAATGGCAGCATCCCGGGCACTCTTGTGCTGAAATGGACAGCGGTGATGATCTCTTCTCTCCGGCAACCAGAGGGAAAGTTCTTAAAGGGATTCTAATAGTCCAAGATTCGTGGAGCAACAGACACAACTTCCAGTTAAGATTTCTGGTTGGAATCCAGTTGCTTAGTGTTGACAAGACAGTTATTACTGACCTTCCCACTAGCTGCTTGACAGTGGAATCCACTGAAACACATCCAGGAAGAGTTCAATATGCACTATAATAAAGTATTCGCAGAGATTTTTTTTCTTTTCATATACCTTTTTTTTTCCCCCCTAAAGGAGAGCTGACTTTAATTGGAATTCTAATACAATTCCATTATAGTATATAAAGGTGACACATGGAAACAGAGGACCTTGCATGTTAGGGCAATCTGGCTGCAACAATCTCACCCCATTGATTGTGCCTCCCTCCGGAACAGATGCACAGGGAGCAGTGAGGGAGCTGATTCGGCTGCTCTGGCTACTTACGTGACTCTCCCCTTCCTCCCTCACTGCTCCATGAGCGTCCCTCCTGACGCTGCGTGCTCGGTCAAAGGGGAGGACCATTTCCAATGAGGAGGACTTGGCTTTGGTCAAGGGTAGACAAGAGGTTGCCCTCCCCTGCTAGAACCTCCAAAGAAGCTCTCAACGAAATACAGGACCACAAGATAAGCCTCCTCCCCATTTTTTGGTCAATGGATAGCAGCAAATTTTCTTTCTCAGCCTTCTCCTTAATCCTTTGTTTGGAAAGCTGTTTCCTTGCTGCTGCTTTTCTGTCTTCTTTTTCCTTAAGATTAAGATCAAAGGCACAGCTCAGGTCACTTATCCTCACTCAACCGAGCTACTATTTTGATTAGAGCGTGAATATTCATTAGATTCTACCAATAGGCGGTGGCTCATTAATTGTATTACCCTGAGGACTCCTGTCACCTTGTGTACTTCACATTAATTCAGACTTTTTAATTTTGTTCATCTCATCTCTTCAGATAGACAGTTGGGTTTCTTCCAACTATCTCTTCATCTCTGACATAAAGTACAGCTAACATTTTGCATTAGATTGAAGGAGAAGAGCAGAGACCCTGTCTCATACATGAAGAAATTCCCTGAAGTGTTTGGCACAATTTGTATGCACAGATATTCTGTGAGTGTTCATTAAAGGAATGAATGAGAGAATGAGCAAAAGTCAGCATCCAGCTTTGCAGCTACTCAGCCACTCACTAGCTGTGTGGCTTTGGGTGAGGCATTTGACGTCCCCCAACCTCCATTTCCTTACCTGTGAATAAGGGAGGGGTTAGATGATTCCTCATTTGCTTTCAATACTTAGATTAGATATTCTCATCCACTTACTTTTGACCTACACCCAATAGAGCAGGGACTTAATTAATATAGGGCTTGCACATCTTTCCTAAACCAGCTGCAAAATCCCTAAAGGATGCTTAATGTGCCTTTTCACCCCTAACTACCTCACACACTATCTTTAAACTAGGACAAAGAAGATTTTATGAGAAAAAGTCAGAAGACTTTCAAGTTCCACTAAGAGGAGAACTTGCCTTTTCTGAGAGGTGCTACCGAAGCTTAATATTTTGGGCAGAAATAAAAAACTCTAGAAGACAATTGGATTTTTATTCCCTCCCTGCAGAAAGTATCTTTATATATCATATTGCATTGAAATGATTTTTTTTTTCTTTTCCGTTTCATTCAATATTGATAAATGACTCAAGAGCATGGACCAGGGTATCTTTAATCACTTTTATATCCCAAGTACCCAGATTAGTGTCTCATAATAGGTGCTCAATAATGTTGAGCTACACTGTTAAAATGGAGGTTCAGAAAGGCTTAATAACTTGCCAGGATAACTCCACTAGTGGTGGGGCAAGATTATGAGACTATTTTCTGATTCCAGACACACAGCTCTTTCTAATATGGTACCTGATTACCCTGAGCCGTTACCAACCTTTAATATCTGAACAAAGACTAGTTATCCGATGTTGGCGCCAATTCTGAGGAGCACGTGCTGAGTCATTTGGATGGATTTGAGATGCACGAGATAGAGGCTGCAGCCAGGGTGGCTCTGAGTAGCCAGGAGTGGGTACAGAGATTCTCTGACTCAAAGAGTTTGTTTACATGAAGCAAGGAAGGAAGAGATGAGTTAATATTTCCAACTGCTTCTTAAAACTATGTTTGCTAGAGTGGAGACTGAATGACCCAAAAGACAATTTGAATTTCAACCCTGGCTGGATGCTAGACTAGGTAAACTGATGTGGAGAGATTTTCTATTACATTTTTCTTATACTCCCTTGAAAATGATGATTTTTTTTTAATCAAAAGAAGTAAGAGATATTACGTAATTCAGTCTGGAAATGGTCTGAAGCAATTTCATCTGAAGCAACAATTACTTCCAGTATGTAACTCATTAAGAAAAGTTCAAAACAGGAAAATAAGCAAAACTACTGAGTATAAGAGCCAGGAATTATGTGAATCAAGATCACTTACTTAATTTTATTATCTATTTATTTATTTATTTAAATTAATTAATTAATTGTTTTATCTTTAAGTTCTTGGGTATAACTTTAAGTTCTGAGGTACAAGATTGGGGTACAACCTTGCAGTTATCCCTCCCCAATCTTCCCAGCCCCTGCTATTCCTCCCCTAGCCCCTAGCCCCAACAGCCGCCAGTGTGTGGTGTTCCCCTCCCTGTGTCCATGTGTTCTCATTGTTCAACACCCACTTGTGAGTGAGAACATGTGGTGTTTGGTTTTCTGTCTTGTGTCAGTTTGCTGAGAATGATGGTTTCCAGATTCATCCATGTCCCTGCAAAGGGCATGAACTCATCCTTTTTTTATGGCTGCATAGTATTTCATGGTGTATATGTGCCACATTTCCTTTATCCAGTCTATCTTAATGGGCATTTGGGTTGGTTCCAAGTCTTTGCTATTGTAAACAGTGCCACAAGGAACATACGTGTGCATGTGTGTCTTTATGATAAATCAATTGATAATCCTTTGGGTACATACCCAGTAATTGGATTGCTGGGCCAAACAGTCTCTATTTCTAGATTCTTGAGGCATCACCACACTGTCTTCCACAATGGTTGAACTAACTTACACTCCCACCCACAGTGCAAAAGTGTTCCTATTTCTACATCCTCTCCAGCATCTGTTGTCTCCAGATTTTTTTAATGATCACCATTTCATTTATATATATATATATACACATGTGTGTGTGTATATATATATGTGTATATGTGTGTGTGTGTGTGTATGTATATATATATATATTTTATTGCACTTTAGTTTCTGGTGTACATGTGCAGAACATGCAGGATTGTTGCATAGGTACATACGTGGCAATGTGGTTTGCTGCCTCCATCCCCCTGACCTATATCTGGCATTTCTCCCATGTTTTCCCTCCCCAACCTCCCTACTCCCTGCTGTCCCTCCCCTAGACTCCCCCAACAGACCCAGCGTGTGATGCTCCCCTCCCTGTGTCCATATGTTCTCATTGTTCAACACTCTCCTGTGAATGAGAACACGTGATGTTTGATTTTCTGTTCTTGCGTCAGTTTGCTGAGAATGATGGTTTCCAGATTCATGCATGTCCCTACAAAGGATACAAACTCATTGTTTTTTATGGCTGCATAGTATTCCATGTGTATATGTACCACATTTTCCACTTCCAGTCTATCATTGATGGGCGTTGGCGTTGGTTCCAAGTCTTTGCTGTTGTAAACAGTGCCACAATGAACATATATGTGCATGTGTCTTTATAATAGAACAATTTATAATCCTTTGGATATATACCCAGTAATGGGATTGCTGGGTCAAATGGAATTTCTATTTCTAGGTCCTTGAGGAATTGCCACACTGTCTTCCACAATGGTTGAACGAATTTACACTCCCACCAACAGTGTAAAAGTGTTCCTATTTCTCCACATCCCCTCCAGCATTTGTTGTCTCCAGATTTTTTAATGATCGCCATTCTAACTGATGTGAGATGGTATCTCAATGTGGTTTTGATTTGCATTTCTCTAATGACCAGTGATGATGAGCATTTTTTCATATGTTTGGCCTCATAAATGTCTTCTTTTGGAAGTTGTCTGTTCATATCCTTTGCTCACTTTTGAATGGGTTTGTTTTTCTTGTAAATCTGTTTTAGTTCTTTGTAGATTCTGGGTATTAGCCCTTTGTCAGATGGGTAGATTGCAAAAATTTTTTCCCACTCTGTTGGTTGCAAGTTCACTCTAATGATTGTTTCTTTTGCTGTACAGAAGCTCTGGACTTTAATTTGATCCCATTTGTCTATTTTGACTTTTGTTGCCAATGCTTTTGGTCTTTTAGTCATGAAGTCCTTGCCTATGCCTATGTCCTGAATGGTTTTGCCTAGGTTTTCTTCTAGGGTTTTTATGTTTAAATCCTTAATCCATCTGGAGTTAATTTTAGTGTAAGGTGTCAGGAAGGGGTCCAGTTTCTGCTTTCTGCCATGGCTAGCAAGTTTTCCCAACACCATTTATTAAACAGGGAATCTTTTCCCCATTGCTTGTTTTTGTCAGATTTGTCAAAGATCAGATGGTTGTAGATGTGTGGGGTTGCCTCCAAGGCCTCTGTTCTGTTCCATTTGTCTATATCTCTGTTTTGGTACCAGTACCATGCTGTTTTCATTACTGTAGCCTTGTAGTATAGTTTGAAGTCAGGTAGCATGATGCCTCCAGCTTTGTTCTTTTTGCTAAGGATTGTCTTGGCTATGAGGGCTCTCTTGTGGTTCCATATGAAGTTTATGGTGGTTTTTTCCAGTTCTGTGAAGAGGGTCATAGTTAGCTTGATGGGGATAGTGTTGAATCTATAAATTACTTTGGGCAGAATGGCCATGTTCACAATATTGATTCTTCCTAACTACGAGCATGGAATGTTTTTCCATCTGTTTGTGTTATCTCTTATTTCCTTGAGCAGTGGTTTGTAGTTCTCTTTGAAGAGGTCCTTTGTTAGTTGTATTCCTAGGTATTTTATTCTCTTTTGTAGCACTTGTGAATGGCAGTTCGTTCTTGATTGGGCTCTCTTTAAGTCTGTTATTAGTGTATAGGAATGCTTGTGATTTCTGCACATTGATTTTTTATCCTGAGACTTTGCTGAAGTTGCTTATCAGTTTCAGGAGATTTTGGGGCTGAGACAATGGGGTCTTCTAAATATACAATCATGTTGTCTGCAAATAGAGACAATTTGACTTCCTCCTTTCCTAATTGAATATGCTTTATTTTTTTTCTTGCCTGATTGCTCTGGCTAGAACTTCCAATACTATATTGAATAGAAGTGGTGAGAGAGGGCATCCTTGTCTAGTGCCAGATTTCAAAGGGAATGCTTCCAGTTTTTGCCCATTCAGTATGATATTGGCTGTGGGTTTATTGTAAATAGCTTTTATTATTTTGAGATATGTTCTGTCAATACCTAGTTTATTGAGAGTTTTTAGCATAAAGTGCTGTCAAATTTTGTCAAAGGTCTTCTCTGTATCTATTGAGATAATCGTGGTTTTTGTCTTTGGTTCTGTTTATGTGGTAAATTACGTTTATAGACCTGTGTATGTTGAACCATCCTTGCATCTCCGTGATGAAGCCTACTTGATCGTGTTGGATAAGCTTTTTGATGTGCTGTTGCAATCAGTTTGGCAGTATTTTATTGAAGATTTTTGTATCTATGTTCATCATGGATATTGGCCTGAAGTTTTCTTTTCTTGCTGAGTCTCTGCTGGGTTTTGGTATCAGGATGATGTTGGTCTCATAAAATGATTTGGGAAGGATTTCCTCTTTTTTGGATTGTTTGGAATAGCTTCAGAAGGAATGGTACCAGCTCCTCTTTGTATGTCTGGTAGAATTAGCTGTGAACCCATCTGGACCTGGGCTTTTTTTGGTTGGTAGGCTATTAATTGCTGTCTCAACTTCAGCCCTTGTTATTGGTCTATTCAGGGTCTTGACTTCTTCCTGGTTTAGGCTTGGGAGGGTGGAAGTGCCCCAGAATTTATCCATTTCTTCCAGGTTTACTTGTTTTTGTGCATAGAGTTGTTTGTAGTAATCTCTGATGGTAGTTTGTATTTCTATGAATCGGTGGTGATATCCCCTTTATTGTTTTTATTGCATCTATTTGATTCTTCTCTCTTTTCTTTTTTATTAATCTGGCTAGCAGTCTGTCTATTTTGTTGATCTTTTCAAAATCTAGCTCTTGGATCTCTTGATTTTTTGGAGGTTTTTTTTTTTTTGTCTCCTTCAGTTCTGCTCTGATCTTAGTTATTTCTTGTCTTCTGCTAGCTTTTGAGTTATTTTGATCTTGCTCCTCTAGCTCTTTCAATTTTGACGATAAGAGTGTCAATTTTATATCTTTCCTTGCTTCTCATGTGAGCATTTGTTGCTATAAATTTCCCTCTAGACACTGCTTTAAATGTGTCCCAGAGATTCTGGTACTTTGTGTCTTCATTCTCATTGATTTTGAAGAACATCTTTATTTCTGCCTTCATTTCATTGTTTATCCAGTCAACATTCAAGAGCCAGTTGTTCAGTTTCCATGAAGTTGTGCAACTTAATCCTGAGTTCTAATTTGATTGCACTGTGGTCTGAGAGACTGTTTGTTATGATT
The DNA here is from genome assembly GCA_036589455.1 of Ateles fusciceps. Taxonomy (NCBI): domain Eukaryota; kingdom Metazoa; phylum Chordata; class Mammalia; order Primates; family Atelidae; genus Ateles; species Ateles fusciceps. The sequence goes on along the minus strand of JAZHEH010000253.1, from coordinate 3,913,300 downwards.
TCTGTTCTTTTGCATTTGCCGAGGAGTGATTTACTTCCAATTATGTGGTCAATTTTAGAGTAGGTGTGATGTGGTGCTGAGAAGAATGTATTTTCTGTGGATTTGGGGTGGAGAGTTCTGTAAATGTCTATTAGGTTTTCTTGGTCCATATCTGAGTTCACGTCCTGGATATCCTTGTTAATTTTCTGTCTCATTGACCTGTCTAATATTGACAGTGGAGTGTTAAAGTCTCCCACTATTATTGTGTGGGAGTCTAAGTCTCTTTGTAGGTCGTTAAGAACTCGCTTTATGCATCTGGGAGCTCCTGTGTTGGGTGCATATATATTCAGGATCGTTAGCTCTTCTTGCTGCATTGATCCTTTTACCATTATGTAATGTCCTTCTTTGTCTCTTTTGATCTTTGTTGGTTTAAAGTCTATTTTATCAGAGACTAGTATTGCAACTCCTGCTTTTTTTTGCTCTCCATTTGCTTTGTAAATTTTCTTCCATCCCTTTATTTTGAGCCTATGTGTTTCCTTGCACAGGAGATGGGTTTCCTGGGTACAGCACACTGATGGGTTTTGATTTTGTATCCAATTTGCCAGTCTGTGTCTTTTGATTGGGGCATTTAGCCCATTTACATTTAAGGTTAATATTGTTATGTGTGAATTTGATCCTGCCATTTTGATGCTAGCTGGTTGTTTTGCCCATTAGTTGATGCAGTTTCTTCATTGTGTTGCTGCTCTTTATCATTTGGTAGGTTTTTGGAGTGGCTAGTACTGGTTCTTTTCTGTGTTTAGTGCTTCTTGCAGGAGCTCTTGTAAGGCAGGCCTGGTGGTGATGAAATCTCTGAGCAATTGCTTGTCCGTAAAGGATTTTATTTGTCCTTTGCTTGTGAAGCTTAGTTTGGCTGTATATGAAATTCTAGGTTGAAAGTTCTTTTCTTTAAGGATGTTGAATATTGGCCCCCACTCTCTTCTAGCTTTTAGGGTTTCTGCTGAGAGATCTGCTCTGAGTCGGATGGGCTTCTGTTTGTAGGTAAATTGACCTTTCTCTCTGGCTACCCTTAGCATTTTTTCCTTCATTTCAACCTTGGTGAATCTGATGATTATGTGCCTTGGGGTTGCTTTCCTTGAGGAATATCTCTGTGGTGTTCTCTGTATCTCCTGGACTTGAATATTGGCCTGCCTATTTAGGTTGGGGAAGTTCTCCTGAATAATATCCTGAAGAGTGTTTTCCAGCTTGGATTCATTCTCTCTGTCACATTTAGGTACACCTATTAAATGTAGATTAGGTCTTTTCACATAATTCCATATTTCTTGGAGGCTTTGTTCATTTCTTTTCACTCTTTTTTCTCTAATCTTGCCTTCTTGTTTTATTTCATTGAGTTGATCTCCAATCTCTGATATGCTTTCTTCTGTTTGGTCAGTTCGGCTATTGAAACTTGTGAATGCTTCATGAAGTTCTTGTGTTGTGTTTTTCAGCTCCATCAAGTAATTTATATTCTTCTCTAAGCTGATTATTCTCGTTAGCATTTTGTCAAATCTTTTTTCAAGGTTCTTAGTTTCTTTGCATTGGGTTAGAACATGTTCTTTTAGCTCACAGAAGTTTCTTATTACCCATCTTCTGAAGCCGGTTTCTGTCGATTCATCAGACTCATTCTCCATCCAGCTTTGTTCCCTTGCTGGTGAGGAGTTGTGATCTTTTGGAGGAGGAGTGGCGTTCTGGTTTTGGGTGTTTTCATCTTTTTTCACTGGTTTCTTCCCATCTTTGTTCATTTATCTACCTGTGGTCTTTGTAGTTGGTGACTTTCAGATGGGGTCTCTGAGTGGATGTCCTTTTTGTTGATTATGAAGTTATTTCTTTCTGTTTTTTAGTTTTCCTTCTAACAGTCAGGCACCTCTGCTGTAGGACTGCTGGAGGTCCACTCCAGACCCTGCTTGCCTGGGGATCACCTGATGATCGCCATTCTAACTGGCATGAGGTGGTATCTCAATGTGGTTTTGATTTGCGTTTCTCTAATGACCAGTGATGATGAGTATTTTTTCATATGTTTGTTGGTCACATAAATGTCTTCTTTCAGAAAGTGTCTGTTCATATCCTCCTCCCACTTTTTGATGGTTTTTTTAATTTGTTTTAGTTCTTTGTAGATTCTGAATATTAGCCCTTTGTTCAATGGGAAGCTTGCAAAATTTATTTTATTTTTTGATGTCACTGATAAACCAAATTAAGCATTGCATCTTGAATTCTGAAAAAAAGATGAAGCAAAACAAGTGTATATATAAATACAGTGCATTGTTTTTTTACATTTGACTTGGTTAAAATTTAGCATTTTAACCATGTTAGTAGTGTAAATTTATCATTTACACTGTGATTTTGGTGAATATTGTTTTGAATTCTTATACATCTCTACATATTGACAAAAATTTTTATCCAATTTATTGTATAATTTTAAAAATAATTTGCTCTGTGCTGTTTTCTATTATTTATGTAAAAACTATAGAAAAGAGTTTAGAAGGCTTTTTTCTTTGTTGTCACTTAGAAGATTTGATGAGTAGAGAGAAAATCACATAATTCATTTCATAAAGATATTTGTTAAAATTATTTGGAAATAGAAAATTTAAATCATTGAAATAATCTTAAAAGTTATTAAATTTTTTTCTTTTATATAAGGCAACAACTTCCTTTTCAGTTGCTATTTCAGTTCAGATGATACAAAAGTTTTTCTTCTTTGAAGAAGAAGCAATTTAAAATACAGTGCTATTATAATTCAAGATGATTTGTCATCTTAATTCTGCTGCTCTGTTCCATTTACTACCTTTTGCCCAAATAGAGTCAGGAAGCATGTGAGCCTACAGCTGAACTTTACCGTAGAAAGTTGTAAGAAAAAGGCAAAGAGCTGAATTAGAAGAGCAGGAAAGGAAGAAAACTCTCTGCAAGTTCTGTCTTGCACTGTCGTTGCCATCTTTAGCCCACTGGATCGTTATGCTTGAAGTTCCCACATTATTCATCCTGCAGATTAAGACGTAAAGTAAGATCCTGGCAAAAGAGCCTTTCCTTTGACCAGATAATTCCAGTTCCTGAAGTTCACATTTTAAAAATAATCTAAGAGAAATAAAAAGTTAGAAGCATAGCAGGACTCACTGAAATATTATCTCTAATGATAAAGAGAGGAAAATAATAAAAGCCAGTATGGGAGGAATTATAAAATAAATGACTCATGCTCTTTATTTGTAATAGTCTAACAACAATCATCACACCTCCATCCTTCACACAGGGTATTCCTCTGGCTTGGCATGTCCTCACCACTTCATATTTGTCCATCTGTTTCCCTGTTTGGGACTTTCTCTGATGGCCTTCAGTTAACCACCATCTTCTGGGTTTTCATCTCTTTCAACTAAACACATCTCTAGCATTGAACTTGGTACACATGTGTATTTCGGTCAATCGGTTTTTCAAAACTTTCAAATTCATTTCTATACCCATTCTCAGCCTCAAGCTTCCAGAGTGAAGTGATCCTCCCACCTCAGCCTTCCAAGTAGCTAGGACTACAGGAATGTACCACCACACCTGGCTAGTCTTTCTCTTTTTACATTTTTTGTAGAAATGAGGCCTCACTACATTGCTCAGGCTGGTCTCAAACTGCTAGTTATTCTGGTATCTTAAAACATAAAAACAAAATTAAAGGAGAAAAAAAATTTTTTTCCAAGAAACAAACAATTTACTATTGTAGCCACTACTCACTTCAGCATCAGTAAGTGATCATTGTTAGAGCCAATGCTTTTAATTTGATGTCTTAATTTTGGCATTTCTAATTCAAAACATATTTGTGTTCTATGTTTCTATGGTTATACAAGATAGGAATAAAACTATGAGGAACTGGAAAGAACAAAGAACCTCAGATAGGGAGAAAAAAGGAAAACCTACATGATTAGGTTTACATCCATGTTTTAGTAGCATGCTTCATTTGTTTATTGATTCATTCACTCGTTTATTCCTCAGAAATGCCAGGAGTACAAAGATAATTATGACAGGCTCTCTATGACAGAACTCACTATTTAGCCAGAGTCAGAAGGCAACAAATACTTGAAAAATGGCAGATGCCGTGATGAGATGGAATAAAAGGAGCATCTTTAGAGCCAGATGAGTTGAAGTTCTTCAGATTGAGAAAGACAGAGGGCTAAATCTATCTGAGGGACGTGGCCTGTGTCAAAGCATGTGGGTGTGGATAAACTGGTCAGGTCAGGGAATGGTGAAGCACAGTGTGTGGAGCAGGAGATAGGGTTGGAAACAAGCTCTGAGGTCAGGCTACAGCCCAGTACCAATGACACTAACTACAGTGGATACTTTAAATTGAAAAGTACTGTATGTATAAAATACGTGTTAGATTTTAAAGATTTAGTGGGAAGAAAAGAATGTTAACTATCTCACTAATAATGTTTCATATCGATTATGTGTTAAAATGATCGTATTTTAGATATGCTAAGGAAAATACATTATTAAATTAATTTCAGATTTTTAATTTTTAAAAAGATGGTTGCAAGAAAATTTAAATTACTGGTTCACATTATATTTCCATTTTAGTGGCATTGTTTTATGGACAATGGTAATGTACTCAAAGTGCAGGCTTTTAGAATTTGCTTTTCGTTTTTAATTCTGTAGTACTTAAAGTTGCCAATATAATAATTTTACCTATCATGATTTAGTTTGTATCTCTTAAAAAAACCATTTTCTATATAAACAAATAACACTAGCAAATTGTTAAATATAGATAATTCTTTAACATTGTCTGTCATTCAGTCTACTTTAAAAATGTCTCAGTGGTCCCCAAAATGTCTTTATAGTTGCTTTGCCAAAATCAGGATCCAATCCAGGACCACTCTCATATTTGTTGGTATGGCTCTTGAACCTGTTTTAACTTAGATTAGCTCCTTCCCTCTCCCTTATTTTTTGGAGGTCACTAAGTTTATAAATAGACCAGTGCAGATACCCGTGTTTTACCTTCTGGATTTTCTGGCTTGTTTGTATTGTTTATCTTCTTACTTTATTCTTTGTATTTCATATCAAATGTAAATTAAACCTATAAGCCTGAGTAGATTTGAGTAAACTTTTTTTTTCTTTAATATAATATACAATATTGGGTACTTCCTGTTTTATCACTTCAAGAGATAACACATATAAGATTTTACCATGATTAGTGGTGCAAAGGTTGATCATTGGATTGCAGTGAGAGCAGCTTCATTCCCCCAGTACAGAGTTATAATTTTCCCTTGGCAACCAGGAACCTTTTAATTAAGAGAGTACTGTAGTTAGATCTTCACTATGGAGTGGTGTAGATTGTGGAAGCGACTAAGAGAAGAAAAGAGAAAGCAGTGAGACTATCAGAGTTATTTACTATAGTTGTCTACGGAAGAGAGAGATGGTGATGATCTTGCTCTGAGCATTCCGGGTACTGTACTAATTTCTTAGCATGTAGTGATCCCAGCATTCTGGGAGGCCGAGGCAGGCAGATCACTTGAGGTCAGGAGTTTGAGACCAGTCTGGCCAACATGGTGGAACCCTGTCTCTACTAAAAATACAAAAATTAGCCAGGCGTGGTGGCACATGCCTGTAATCCTAGGTACATGGGAGGCTGAAGTTGGAGAATCACTTGAACTCAGAGACGGAGGCTGCAGTGAGCCGAGATTTTTGCCACTGCACTCCAGCCTAGACGACAGAGTGAGACTCCATCTCAAAACAAATAACAAATAAAAATAAATAAATAAATAAATAAATCCTCACACAGTCCTATAGGGTAGTTTTCTTATCCCCATTATCTGTCCAAAACTGAAATTTAGAGAGACTGAATAATGCGCCTACTCTCACACCAGCAGTGGCGGAATGATGATTAAAACCTAGCTCTGTCTGACATCAGCATCCTTGTGTTGAACCACTTTCCTGTGGTGACTGCAAAACAGTTTGATCTGAAGGGCTGTGAAGGTTGTGACCATTTTTCTTCATTTGGTGACCAAGTCTGCTCAGTGTGTGGAAGGAGATAACTCTGAAGGGTCTATGTCAGATGATTAGAGTATGATTTTGTTGAATTTAGGATGTCAGTTGGGTACGTCAACTGAAAATATAGGTCTGGAATTAAGCAAGAGAAAACATAGGTGTGGAGTTCATGAGACAGGTCAAAGAAAAAGTAATCTACAAAAGTGTAGATTAAAGAGTCATCTGCACAGAGATGTGGCTCAGACCAGGGAGTGTATAAAGTCACCTGGTAAAATTCTACAGCATAAAAATAACTTCACTTCATATTTGTAAGCCGTTTGAGACTAGCAAACTAACACCAAAAGGAAGACAACTACACAAATTAAAAATACCGTATCTGATTTTCATAGTCCAAAAACAGTTGAAATATCATAAAGAATTCTGAGTATAATCTTTTGGTATAAGTCCTTTACGTTACTGTGCGAGGAAGTCAGAGCATTTCTAAGGGAAGCTGTTTTCCATGTGCTCAGTGGATGTCATGACAGTATATCCAGATCATGTTCTGACAAGCAGGAGTTTACTCACTTACAGAGTGGGACAGAATTGTTTATATTAGGCTGGTCATAGAAAACCTAGGTTATATACTTACTACACGAGAGGCTAACCTATACTTTGAACAATTTTGAATTAAAAGATACCGCAGTTGCCTCTGGAACACTCCTTAGTATAGGAGTATAGAATTCGGAAAATTTGTTTGGCTCTTTTTGAGGTTATCTGCAATGGTACATGTTAGTAAAATGATAATTGTTTGAATTTTTATAAATATATATATATATATATATATATACTTTTTAGTTATACTTTTAGTTCTGGGATACATGTGCAGAACGTGCAGGTTTGTTACATAAGTATACACGTGCCATGGTGGTTTGCTGCACCCATCAACCCATCATCTACATTAGGTATTTCTCCTAATGCTATCCCCTCCCCTAGCCCTCCGCCCCCTGACAGACCCTGGTGTATGATGTTCCCTTCCCTGTTTCCATGTGTTATCATTGTCCAACTCCCACTTATGAGTGAGAACACGTGGTGTTTGGTTTTCTGTTCTTGTGTCAGTTTGCTGAGAATGATGGTTTCCAGCTTCATCCATGTCCCTGCAAAGGTCATAAACTCATTCTTTTTTATGGCTGCATAGTAGTCCATGGTTTATATGTGCCACATTTTCTTTATCCAGTCTACCATCGATGGGTATTTGGGTTGGTTCCAAGTCTTTGTGATTGTGAACAGTGCTGCAATAAACATATATGTGTATGTGTCTTTATGGTAGAATGCTTTATAATCCTTTGGGTATATACCCAGTAATGGGATTGCTGGGTCAAATGGTATTTCTGGTTTTAGATCCTTGAGGAATCGCCACACTGTCTTCCACAATGGTTGAACTAATTTACACTCCCACCAACAGTGTAAAAGCGTTCCTATTTCTCCACATCCTCGCCAGAATCTGTTGTTTCCTGACTTTTTAATGATCATCGTTCTAATTGGCATGAGAGGGTATTTCATTGTGGTTTTGATTTACATTTCTCTAATCACCAGTGATGATGAATTTTTCTTTTCATATGTTTGTTGGTCGCATAAATGTCTTCTTTCGAGAAGTGTCTGTTCATATCCTTTGTAAAAGTGATCTTTCTGCCATCTGAAATTGTTCTTATTCCTCTAGGGCAACATTAAGGATCCACTATTTTTCATTTAATGGTCTTTTTTTTTTTAACGATCATGTGTGGAATATGATAATTCATTTATCTCAATGAGGAAAGGTTTAAATAGACATTCTTCAAATGGACAGATATATTTACTCCACATTTATAAAGTTATAGAAAGGTGAACTTTTTGTCCTAAGTATTTTTGATTACTTTAAATGGCAATTGCAATAGGAAAAAAGACAATTTCTGGTACATGGGTCAGGTAAAATTAAGTTTAAATAGATTTTAGGAAACCATTCAAGGTGGAAAAGTGATCAATTTAAAAAATATATATTGAGAACTATGTATGGAAAGTGAAGAGAGACAGTCCCCCCTCTGTCTTAGAGATGCTCTTCCAGAAGTGGGTGGTCATATTGGCCGATTATTTCCATACAACTGAGATGTCTTCCAGGCATGAGATGATCTTGGCTTGTCTTGTTTTCCTCAGTGTCCAGAAACCACAGGATAAACTCAGCATGAAAATGAGTTTTCTAATTCTTAAAATTAGAAAATTGCAGTGACAAGGACATTTTGGTTAACCCAATAAATAGATGTCTTTAATTTTAACCTTCAGAACGCTCTGAAATGCTTGCTGGTACAACCCTATGTTTCATTGCAGCTTATTCACAAGAATAGTTTACATATTTTTCTGTATAGAGCACTACTGTAAACTTTTTAGCTTTAGCTAATATTTACGTGTGTCAGTGTTTATGCAAGTAAATCATTACTAAAGGAGTGAATACCACCATGGAGTCAACTATTGATTCGCAGGTTTGATCATTTCAACATTCTGCCAATTAAATTCTACATTTAGACCAACTCTTTTATTTTATAGATGATAAAACAGGAGCACTACAGAGGTAAGGAATTTATCCAAAGTCACACACACAATTAGAGCCAGAATTAGCCTGGAATCAGGATTTCCAGATTTCTGACCTGAAACTCTTCCTGTTGCCTTCGCATTTACATGGGTTCAGTTTTCCGAAGGGTTAGTTCCTTTTTTTTTTTTTTTTTGAGACAGAGTCTCACTCTTGTTGCCCAGGCTGGAGTGCAATGGTATGATCTTGACTCACCACAACCTCCGTCCCAGGTTCAAGCAATTCTCCTGCCTCAGCCTCCCAAGTAGCTGTGATTACAGGCATGTGCCACCACAGCCGGCTAATTTTGTATTTTTAATAGAGATGGGGTTTCTCCATGTTGGTCAGGCTGGTCTCAAACTCCTGACCTCAGGTGATCTGCCCACCTCGGCCTCCCAAAGTGCTGGGATTACAGGCATGAGCCTCTTCAGCATTTATGAAGTTTCTCTTTTGAGATGTCAAGTTATTTTACACACACGCACACACACACACACATATATATATAATACAATACATACCTACTTTCTCTTAATATATATTTTTTCTTTATACATAAATAAATAAATAAATAAATAACTGGAACACTACAGAGGTATCTCAAAATATGTATCTTTTGAGACAGGGTCTCACCCTGTCACCCAGGCTGGAGTGCAATGGTATGATCTTGGCTCACTGCAACCTCTGCCTTCTGATTCTCCTGCCTCAGCCTCCCGAGTAGCTTGGACCACTGGCACGCACCAGTACACCCCGCTAATTTTTGTACTTTTTGTAGAGACAGGGTTTTGTCATGTTGCCCAGGTGATCTTGAACTCCTGAGCTCAAGTGATCCACCCATCTCGGACTCCCAAAGTTCTTGGATTACAGGTGTGAACCACCGCACCCAGCCTCATTTTGAATATTGTTAATAGCAAGATTAGATCAACTCTCTAGAATAATTTGTATTATATCTGTCTGGATGTCTTATTTGTAGTCACTTTTGAAAAATGGTGGATTGTTTAGAGGCATTGTATTTTCCTGGAGCATTGAAGATATCTGAAAATAGCCAAATGCAGCAGAAAGAAGCCAGACCCAGAAACCTGGATTATAGTTCTGTCTTCATCACTGACCCCGCAGAAGTTGCTTACTGTTATAGCATTCGGTTTTTCAGCTTATAGAATAGAGATCATAATATCTACTTAAATCTTTCATATGGTCAGTATAAAAATAGACTAATGATGATGAAAACGTGTTAGACAGGTGGAATATACTTTATGTCTATAACAAAGCTGGAGAACTTTTAAAAAGATCGTTTAAACTTATAACATGTTTAGACTGGCCAAATGATAAGCCCGTAAAGAGATATTCATATTGTTTGCTTTGGGAGTTTCTTAGCAGTAGACTGACTTCTGTATCATTGATGACTCTACAGGTGTGGCAATAAAAATAAACATCCTATTTATTTTGTCATGTAGTTCTGATGAAATACACTGTTGTGAGCTTAGAGAGCACTGACTACTGCTAATTAACAGTATGCCAAATTTTATAACATCCTAAGGAAGGCTGGACAGAACTGACTCACTCCCACTGCACATGGTGTTCTCACTTAGCAAACAAGAACACAATGGACTCCTGAAGCTTAAGATGTGAACGTTTTCTATCAGTTTCAAGGAACTTGTACATTATTTGCACAGCTGTTCTGTCATATGGCTTTTACAGGATACAGAAATTAAGGTCTCTCAGTAATAATAATGATAAAAGTAATACCTATAATTTCTTGGTCTCCTATTTTATACCAGTCATTATGCAAAGGTTTTACATACATTACTTCTAATTCTCAAAGCAACTCTATAAAAGGTGGGTATTATTATACCTATTTTACTTTATAATATCCTTATAGAAAGAAAGTAAGATATGTTATAATTTGTCAGGGTCCATTTGTATTATGGCAGGTATGCTTGCATTTCTTCTCAGCTGAGCAGGGGCTAACATTAGTAATTCCAGGTAGCAGATAAACTGAGACAAACGAAGCTAAGTAAGTTGCTTAAATATCAACCAGACTTCTGACTGGGATTTTAATTTTATAGTTTCCCATTAAGATACTTTTTCATTAGGTCATTGGCTTTCAAATTAATGAATTCAACAGTTATGTGAAGGACACGTGTCAGATTACAGGGAGAAAACAGACATAGCCTCTGCCGTAACTGGGTGGAGATGAACTAAAATCAGAGCTCTTTTAGCAGGCCTGTCTTTGGAGTTTTGGAGGGTCTCATCTTTCACTTCCCTTTCTCCCACAATATGTTTACACAGATTAACATAGGTTTAAATAATTAAAATAACTCATCATCACTGCCACTTATTGAGCATCTTGTTTAAAGTCCTCTACTTTTATTATCTTATCGCTACGGCACGCAGGGAGACAGGATGATACTGCTTTTTTTTTTTTTGTCTGGGAGGAAGAAAAACATGAAGAGGATGAGCTGCAAGATAGCAAGAGGCAGAGGTCAGAGTCAAAGGGTAATCTCCATGTTCCAAAGCCAGCCATCCTGTCTCCTGCTCATAGGGCCTCTTGGGTTACAGGCATTAGCTTTTTTTAAGAAGCAACTGGTGAAGCCACCATCTCTCTTACCCTGTATTTATTCTATACTTGCAGGCTATGAGGGCAAGGAGAAGTGATGGATTCAGGGAGTTCAGAGAAAGGGGAAAACTCAGGTTCTTTGCCTACTTGAAAACATATTTATAATAGACATTATTTATTACAGGAAAGTTTTTTTTTTTTTTTTTTTTTTAAAGCTTGGTAGTAGCAGGCTAGCATCGTGGGCTTTATGAAAGAGATTGGACTTTTGGACTTTCTCCATGAAGTGACTTAGTTATGGCACTGAGAATTCAAACACCAAACTTGTATTATGTAGCAAATTGAATATTTGGGAAGATTAAGGGAAATCTTGGGGAAATGACTTGATGAAAAGTTTCAAAGCCCTTAGCTAGGATCATTACTAGTTTTTCAGTGTAGTTAATACTAAGGTAAATTCTATTTTTGAAAGAGTTTACCTAGTCTATATGGTGAGATTTATTTCACATAATTTCTCTCTGATTTCTCATATTTGACCCTAAATGTCCAGCTGTCCTCAAAACACCACTCCCTGTAAATGGATCATAGTTCTGCTTGCTGAGGTACAGCTTCTTATTGAGTAGAGCCCCAAAATATGTAATTAATGAGTAAAAGTAAGGATAAAGAATTCCAGTTACTACGGTGTTGGCATAGTTACTACTTTTGGCAGGTGTTCGTTAATTGTTTTACCTTGTTGATTGTAGACTCAGTTTCTAAAGGAGAAAAAAGTGCATAATCAATCACATTCTGTTACCTGCACAATTCTACTTCTCTGCTTTATATCTTAAAAACCAGATGTCAGTTTCTTATTTCTAGCAAGCAGCCCAACTTCTTGACACACTGATTTAAATCACGTATTAATCAGTTTGACCCCCTGTTTTTCCACCTCAGCAATAACTAACAGATATTACTTTGTTTTAAAGTCTGTTAGAATACCAGAAGGGTGTTTTATTTTTAAGTACTGAAAGAATGCAATAAAATAAAATGTAAATTATATAACCATTGATAAAAATCAGGTAAAGGAATAATCTTACCTAACTGTATCTTTATTCTGTATATTTTAAATAGATAAACTGTATATCATTTTCAGGATTATTTATTTGATATTATACTAGCCACTTGGAACTTTTTTTTTCTTTTTTGAGATAGGGTCTTACTCTGTTACCTAGGCTGAAGTGCAGTGGCACAATCTCGGCTCACTGTAACTTCTGCCTCCCGGGCTCAAGCCATCCTCCCATCTCAGCCTCCCAAGTAACTGAGACCACAGGCACATGCCACCATGCTCAGATGATTTTTTTTGTGTTTTTGGTAGAGACAGGGTTTTGCCATATTGCCCAGGCTGGTCTCAAACTTCTGAGCTCAGGCGATCTGCCTGCCTTGGCATCCCAAAGTGCTGGGATTATAGGCGTGAGCCACCGAACCTAGCTGCCTTGCAACATTTTTAATGTACTACTATACTTTGGTCCTAAAATCATTTAAAATTTTGAATTTTATAAGTATTTTTTGTTTTATTTATCAACCTATTAAAAATGTATTAGGTACATACTGTTTCTCAGTCTTGGGTTACATTGCTTAAAGGCTTAAAATACATTGAGTGTCAGGCTCTAGGGAATTATGATACAAAATGTCAGAGTTGAATGTTTACAGATACCTTTGTTATTTTATCACTTAATATACAAGGCAATATTGAACATGTTTAAGTGGCTTATGAAGGTTTAAAGATCACCTGGGTCATTGATAAATGATGGCATTCTGCTTCACTGTCTTTACTGACAAAATATTCAGACAAATAATTTCCATGTTAGAAAATAACTAATACATTTTTCTAAGCCCTAAAATATGAAAATGGAAAATAGTTCGGGAGGAAAAACCACAAGTTAAAACCAGGAAATGGTCAGTACTTGGACTTTGTCTTTCTTTACTAATCTTGTGCAGTGACTTCATTTTATAAATAAACCAAACCTGGTGACCAGTTGTTCAACCTGAAATTTCCTCATATTCTTAAACTCTTAAAAGTAAGAGTTGAAGTGACTTCGACTTTCAAAGACATTTTTAAAGGCCTGAGGCCCAACCACACCCCAAATTGATTGGATTAGATTCCCGCAGAGGTGGACTGCAGGCCATAGATTTTTTTTTTTTTTAAGCTCCCAGGTGAATTGAATGTGTAGGTAGGCGTGAGAACTGGGGGGTAGCAACTCTGAGCTCCCAACTCTTACAGCAGGTGACTTTTCACAGCACTTTTGGGGCCTCTCCTCCATATTTTACTCTTTTTCACAACTGATTCCTTTGAAGAGTAATTATTGTTTCCGCTTAAAGTCACTTTAGTTTATTCGCTTTAGGATATTACTGAATATATAGGTTTGTCATTTTTAATTGAAAAAAATCTTCTGTTACTCTAACTTGAGTTTTTCTGTTTTCTTTTTTTTTTCGCTGTTTCTACTGCAGCCTGTGAATGACAACTTTGACTACTTAGGGCAACCATAACTGTAAAATGTGTGTGGAGGAAAGCTATGAGTTAGTATTACATGCAAGCTACAAATTCCACATTAGCGATATTATCTTACAGTGAAGATATATAGAAGTCAATTTTAACTTCCTAATTAATAGCTCCATAGGTTTATAATCTCTTTTATTTCTTTAGCAATAAAAGATTATTTAAGTTTAAAGTTTAAAATTCTTCAACATTTCCACGATCTTGAAAAGTAGTTTAACATTAAGTATGTATTAAATTACAAATTTAGGCTGGGTGCAGTGGCTCATGCCTGTAATCCCAGCACTTTGGGAGGCCAAGGCAGGTGGATCACTTGAAGTCAGGAGTTTGAGACCAGCCTGGCCAACATGGTAAAACCCAGTCTCTACTAAAATACAAAAATTAGCCTGGCATGGTGGCGTGCACCTGTAATCCCATCTACTCGGAAGGCTGAGGTCAGAGAATCGCTTGAACTTGGGAGGTTGAGGCTGCAGTGAGCCCCCATCGCACCACGGCACTGCAGCCTGGGCAACAGGCTGGATTTAATTGTAATTGTATTCACTTACACTTTCAGAGAGACAATTTGGTTCAATAGATTCACTACTAAATAACACCAGACTTGTAACAAAATTTTATGTTATGACACTTTGAACTGGAAGTCCCCACTAGGCAGTAGTTCAGAGCCTCCTTACCCTAAACTGGAATACTAAGAAAATAAAACATTGAACATAAAACATGTAGATAAAACTTATACCACAATAAGAAACCTACGTAGTTTGCTTGGTTTGCTTGGAATGTATCTTAACCTCTCCTCAGGTGTTCTTTTCTCTCTTAAAGAGCTTTCTGATCATTTCACTGCTTGTAGTCAGTCTTCTGTGATTTTCTTCTCTGATATCCTATTTTTTCTTCTCTTTCTCAAGCAAGTTGCTTGCTTAGGGAAACAAGTCACCAACTTCCATTTGTATCGTCTTTTCTATCATAACATCCTCCCTCCTCAAACAGCTACTCTTGCTTTGTAATTTACTCTCCAGTCTCTGTAAATATTTGAGGATAAAGGCGTGCCAGTGGTCCAACAAGATTCTGACTTAAGCAGAGAAGGCCAGGTAGTATCTTAAGTAGCTGCTATGGAACTTGGCCTTTACTTTGAAGGCCATGACACACACTAGTTGATGTCCAGGTCTAAAAGGGTCTTAAGAGACTAAGTAGCAATAGCTAAAATCCAAAGAAAACTTAAGTAGATACCAAAATACCAATTTAATAATTTACTATAAGAAATAACAGGACAACGGAGAAGCTGGCCACCTTCATAGTCAGCCGAGGTTCTCGATTCCTGTAATGTATGCAGGGATCAAATCATAATTAGAAATTTCCTTTGGTGAGGTTAAAGCCAAAATAAAAATAATTTGCATCAATTGATGAAGGGTCTTTCTGTCATACACAATAAGAAGCATCAGTGTAGATTAGGTCATGTAAATGAGGAAATTCAACCTGTACGAAAACTGGAGAAGTCAGGCCTCTTTAAGGTTTTCTCAGTCACTCTGACCCAAAGCATTATTGCCCTAGTTTTGCCAGAGCACTGACTTTTCAATAAAAGTCAGAAATCTGAATTTCAAAAAAAATCGCCTTGTTATGGCTAAATTTGTTTCAAATTTGAGCATCAAAATACATAATGATAGCAAAATTATAATCCATTGTATACATATGTATAAATTATGATCAATTGAATGAGTTGATACTGATATATAAGTAAGTAAAATTACAGGAGAGGAGGGAAAGGTTTTCCTTATAGTAGAAAGCTAACAATAGGTGACAATGGAATGGTGGAAATGAGCATTTGGCAACCATGATAATAATGATTAATTCAGGCAGAAATCGCTGATAAATGCTACCATTAATGAACAAAAGTTTGAGAAATAATAGGATAGTTCCATATTATCAAATTAGCTCCCCAGCAAATTTTCATTAATTACAAAGGAGAAAATAATAATTTTGCAGTGAAGAAACCTGGCAGAAAATACCTTAACACAGTGATTAAAATTACCATCACCAATAGGGCAAGTCAGCATGAGTACCTCCTGATATGGTGTACTAAAAAGGTAAGAACATCACTCTGTGAGATTCCTCAAAACATGCATAAAGGCAGCCTAAGCATTAAGAAACATCAGACAAACCCAAATTGTGGGCCATTCATAAAACAAGTAATGTGTACTATTTAAATGTCACTGCCATGAAAGAGTGAGGAGCAGTTTCAGATAAAGGGAAGCCAAAGCGACATGACAATGGAATCAGTGCCTGAGCTGGGATTTGTGGTATTGTTATAAAGGACATCAATGGGACATTAGTGAAATCTGAATAAGGTCTGTGGGAAAGGTGACAGTATTGAACCAATGTTAATTTTTTGATTTTGACAATTGTGCTATGGCTAGATAAGAAATATACTCAAGTATTTAGAAGCAAAGGGGCATTATGTCTGCAACTTAGGATCAAATAGTTAAAAAAATTACACACATAGGCACACGTATACAGAGGAAGAAAGATGGTAAAGCAAACGTAAAATACTAACAGTTACATTTGGGTGAAGAGTAAACAGGAATTCTTTGTACTATTCTTGAGCTTTTCTGTCAGTTGGAAATTATATCAAAATGTAAAAGTGAAAATAGTCACTAATGTGAATCAATCCTCTCTACGAACAACTTACACCTGGAAACAGAACTCTTGAAGTCCTGTGAGTGAATCTCTGGAGTTACAGTGTGACAGAATGCATGAGGATCTGGTAGCTGCATTTTTCCTTTTCTTCTTGTTTTCTTCCTTAGATATCTCAATATGGTTATCAATGCCACAGTTTTAAATGCCAGGAGATCCAACTAGAGCCGCGCTCTGTTCATGTGATTTGAGGACAGTTTCAAGTTCCTATTTACAAGTCATTGTCAGGACAGTGTCTGGTATTTTTAGGAACAACTGCCACCTCTCAATGTTAATTTCAGATTAATTTTTTCAGGAGGTAGTCCTGAATTTCAAGTTTTAGGGTATAACTTCCAAATACTGGTATTATCTTTAACCTCTCTTCTCCTAGGTGGACTAAATCCATGGTGGTCCCCATCCCTAACTAAATTGCTTTATTATTTAAAATTTTGAGTTCCCTACAGGCCTGTCATCTTTATTTATTACTGGAACTCTTTGTCCCTGCCGTAGTCTTGGGCATACACAGGACTTTCCCTTCAATAGTGTTTATTACAGTCATATTAGTAATAACATATTACCTGAAAGCAAATGCTTTCAGTGAACCCATTAATGTACAATTCAGCAAGTGCTCTTGAACTGTAACAAACATTTCCATTTTAATAACATTTGACTAAAGTGCAGCAGTCTCTGCAAATCATCTAAAATGGTACAGTACCTGCATTAGAAATTCAGTCATGGCTATGTGAGGGAAGGTTATTTCCACCCTCATTTCTCTTCCTTAAAAGGAAGAGAATTGCTGGATAATCCACTTTAATAGCAGAGGAAGCAGCAAATTGATTTTTTTGACAGGATTACTGAGGACAATGATGAGGAGTGGGTGGAATTGACTGAGCAAGATGAGAGATGAGTGATAATGGCCAGGGAGAAGCCAGGATCCTGATAGTGAATATTGGGCATACGCTAAAATGACAAAAATTCTGTTTTTGAAGTTGTCTGGAGGGAGGAAAACCATATGTAGGTGGATTTTCAAACAGTTAAATTTCAGACTTTTTTGTGATTGTCATAGAAACCATTCTGTAAAACAAAATGTAGCGTATGTCAAATACTGCCATGTGGGATATGGGACTTTAACCTGAAGATTTTGATGGGAAGAATGCTACTTCTGGTAGAGAAAGATTAGAAAACGTAGGCAGCAAAGAGAAGGTAAGAGAGCAGGTGGAAGAGAAAGGCTTTGATCTTGCTTTAGTGAAGCCGGGGAGGACCAGTGAGGAATGAGTAGAGATATAAGAAGGGAGGCTAGGTGGAGGGAAGTAGGAGGGGAGAAAAGCATTGTAACAACTGGCATTTCAGAGAAATGGTTCTCTGAAACCATTTCTAAATTTGACAGGAGCTACATTCACTGACAGCTTAAAGCCCAGTAAGAGTAAATATTTCCGATTTTAAGTAATCACATAAAATGGGCAAGCAAAGACAACCAAGTGGGGCCGGTTCTTCTCCCACAAATGGTAGGGAAGGAATCTGCCTGCTTGCACTTTTTCTCAGAATAAGGAAAGCTATCTTCTTTCTGTTCTTTCCAAAAATATCTGAGCAGTGACCCTGATGAGAGGGAGGAAGAGGCAGGAATGTCTTTAGCCAGGCTGAGGCAGAGTTCTGGCGATTTTTGCCTTCAGAAAATAATGAGTTTCTGCAGAGACCCTGCTCAGCAGCTGAAAACAGTTTTGTTTTGTTTTTTGAGATGGAATCTGGTTCTGTCGCCCGGGCTGGAGAGCAGTGGTGCAATCTCTGCTCACTGCAACCTCTGCCTCCCGGGTTCAAGTGATTCTCCTACCTCAACCTCCTGAGTAGCTGGGATTACAGGTGTGCGCCACCAAGCCCAGCTAATTTTTGTATTTTTAGTAGAGATGGGGTTTCACCATGTTGGCCAGGAGAGAAACAATTTTTAAGAAGGCTGTCTTGTCAATTCAATGGCCATGCTGCTTTGTTGTAGACAGACCTGGCTTCCGACTCTGGCTTTGTTTTTATCCGCAGATTTCCTTATCTTCCTTCCCATTTTCACATTTACAAACTAACTCACATGTGCGCCTGCTTTCCACTCCTTTCCCTTGCAGGGCAGAGGCAGTCTCCTCTGTGTTAATGTCTCTTCTCTGCATTTGAGTTATGGACCCTGTTTTCTCTCACTTT
This sequence comes from Ateles fusciceps, assembly GCA_036589455.1. NCBI lineage: Eukaryota > Metazoa > Chordata > Mammalia > Primates > Atelidae > Ateles > Ateles fusciceps. Next base: position 3,894,835 of record JAZHEH010000253.1, on the reverse strand, counting down.
AGGAACTCACAGTGTTCTTTCAATGTTATCTACGGCGAACACTGCTCCTCTCCACTGGATGTGTCCTGTCAGCATGATGACAGGCTTTAATATCTCCTATCCCAAAAGACCTCATCTGCAAACACATCTCTTCTTATTTCTCAGCTCCCTTTCATAATCACATCCTTCCTCTCCTGCCTCCCATGTGCTCTTCCACCCCCTTCAATCCCTATTCTTCTATTACTTTTGACAGGATTACTGAGGAGAATGAGGAGGAGTGGGTGGAATTGACTGAGCAAAATGAGAGATGAGTGATAATAATGGCCAGAGAGAGGCCAGGATCCTGATAGTGAAGGTTGGGCATACACTAAAATAACAAAAATACTGTTTTGAAATTATCTGGAGGGAGGAAAACCATACTTAGATGAATTTTCTCCAACCCATATTCTGCTGTTACTTCCTAAAAACCTTTTTCGTGTTAGTGAGTTCTGTGCCGCCAAGTCCAGTAGGTGCTCTGTGTCTTTGTTTTTCTAAATTCTCATCAGCATTTGCATCCTGTTGGAGGTTTTTTTGTATTTGGCACGGTTTGCAATTCTTTTCCTTCTCTCTCTCCCGTTCTTTCCTTTTTTTGTTGACATGATATTTGCTTCTCCACACAGAGCAAATGGAAAGGATGACCTTGTGTACAAGACAGGGAATATGCAGGTAACACAGGGGAACAACAGTCTTAGTCTGAATCACTGATAGGTTCTTCCGGTGTTGTTTAACTTATTTTCCTTCCTTCCTTCCTTCTTTCCTTCCTCTCTTCTCTCTCTCTCTCTCTCTTTCTTTCTTCTTGTTGCCTAGGCTGGAGTACTGTGGTGTGATCTCGGCTCACTGCAACCTCTGCCTCCCTGGTTCAAGCGATTCTCCTGCCTCAGCCTCCTGAGTAGCTGGGATTGCAGGCATGCACCACCATGCCCGGCTAATTTTTTGTATTTTTAGTAGAGACCGGGTTTCACCATGCTGACCAGGCTGGTCTTGAACTCGTGACCTCAGGTGATCCACCCATCTCAGGCTCCCAAAATGTTGGGATTACAGGCATGAGCCACCATGCCTGGCTGTTTAACTTTTCTAAACCTCAGTTTTCTAATCTTTAAATGTGGGCAATAATACAGAGTTGGTATGAGAAGTAAATGAAACTATAAATGCAGAGTTATTCATATAAGGTTTGGTACATAATGAACATTCCACAACTCTTACCTAATAATTTTGCTGCTCACTTTTTATTCCCCAACAGCCAGTCTTATGCTTGGAACCCAGCAGGCTCTTATTAAATATTTGTTCAGAGATTTTAAAAAAATGAATACGTTGTAAGTGCAATTTAATTCATACAGTTGTATTGAGGATGAGACACAGCATATGTGAAGTGATTAAGACAGTGCCTGGTACACTGTGAGTGCTCAATGAAGCTGTATTATCACTGGTACTCAGATAGGCTGCTGATCCAATCAATTAATGTGATTAAGAACTATTCTCAGGGCTCTTATTTAAATCAATCATCATTTAAAATTGTCCATCGGGTACCACCCCCTCTCAAGTAATAAAGGACATACGCTCCTGCAATCGTCTGCCTTTATTTCATTTTGTTTCCTCTCTCTTTGCTGGATCCCCACCAAGAAATAAATCTGCTGAAACAATTTTTATTTTATTTTAGCAATCCTTACCTTGAATCCTATCTCTCTTCAATTACCATCCCATTTCTCTTCTTTTTATTACGATAAACTGTAAAGGAGTTGTCAGCCGGGTGTGGTGGCTCACGCCTGTAATCCCAGCACTTTGGGAGGCCTAGGCGGGCGGATCATGAGGTCAAGAGATCGAGACCATCCTGGCCAACATGGTGAAACCCCGTCTCTACTAAAAATACAAAAATTGGCCGGGCGTGGTGGCACGAGCCTGTGGTCCCAGCTACTCAGGAGGCTGAGGCCGAAGAATTGCTTGAACCCAGGAGGCGGAGGTTGCAGTGAGCCAAGGTCACGCCACTGCACTCCAGCCTGGCGACAGAGCAAGACTCCGTCTCAAAAAACAAAACAAAACAAAACAAAAACCGTAAAGGAGTTGTCCATAATCTCTGTCTCTGCTTTTTCCTCTCTAATTCTCCCGTAAGCCATTCCAGTCGTACTGGCTTCCCACCTCTCCATAGAAACTTCCTTTGTCGGCGTGGCTAATGACTTCACACAACAGTCAAATCGAATCCTAAGTCTTGACTCTTAATGTACCTGACAGATCAGCAACGCTCACAGTTGCTGTTTCTCTTTTTTGGTGATGTTTTTCACCTGGTTTTAGGACACCATTCATTCCTTATTATTTTTCCGCTTAACTTCTGCCTGCTTTTTCTTAGTTTCTCCTTTGCTGGTTCCTCCTCATGTTTCCAACCTCTAATTTTGTCTCACTGTTAGACTCTCACCTTCTTTATTTTAGTCTCCACATAACTTCAACCGATACTGTAGCTTTAAATCCCCCCAAAAGCTGATGATTCCCAAGTTTACACTTTCACCTTCAACCTCTCTGCCACTTTGTACATACAATTGGCTCCTTGGTTTTTCAGTCTGGGTCTATTAGGCATCTCAAATGTAACATGTTCAAATCTGTACTCTTGACCCCACCTTCCTCTTCCAATTTTACCTCCTCCCCAGTTTTCCCATCTTGGTATGGCAACTCCATCCTTTTTTCAGTTGCTTGGGCCAAAAACCTTATTCTCATCTTTGATTCTTCTATGTGCCTTAGGCCATAAACAAATCTTGCAGGTATATCTGGAAAAATATGTCATGAATACAACCACTTCTTATCGCCTCAGGGATACTCTCCTGACTCTGGGCCAGGATCACTCTGAATGTGATTATTGCAGTAGCTGTCCCCCTGCTTTCCCTTCCTAGGCTTCTCTACAGCTACCAGAATAATCTGTTTAAAATAGCACCTCCTTCCTCTCCTCAAAACCATCAAATCGCTTTCCATTGAGAGTAAATGCTAAATACCTTATGATAGCCTGAATGTTCTACAGAATCTCTGCACTTCCCCTGGCCCCAGCACCTTTATGAATCTGTTCCTCCACCCCTTTCCCTTGCTCAACTCCAATCACAACAGCCAACTCACTATGTAGAGAACAGGTCTCAGGGTAGCCCTGTGCCAGGGGCGTGGCATCGTTGCTCCCCCGCCTGGATCTTTTCTTCCTCAGATACATTTACATGGCTCATTCCTCACCTCCTTCAAGTCTCCAGCGTCTCCTTCCTCAGAGGCCTTCTTTAACCATCCCGTAGGAGATTGCATACTCCCTGCATTACCATCATCATCATCCTTCGCCTGTTTTTCTTCCTTTTACCTGTCACCCACTGGCAGATGATGTATTTGTTTACTGTCACTAGTAAATTCCATGAGAGTAGGGACTGCATTCTGTTCTCCTCTTTGCTCCTTGACCCTAGAATGGTAGGCGTTAAAAATATTTGCCAAATCAGTAAATGGACTAGTAAATATCTTGATGTTCTACTGACTTCTAAGTCTTTTACTTAGGGTAAGCTGTTGCTTATCAGTAGTAACCTGATAGAAATGACAGATGCTCACTTCGAGTTGTATTGTAGATAGAAAAGTGTTGAATTGTTTGATGTCTTTTAAATCCCTGTAAGAAGGTGACCGTTCCTTTCTTCTATGCGTATGACTAGCTATTCCTAAAACCAGAGTCCAACTTTGTTTATGGTAGACTTTGTTTCAACTTTAAATCATTCTGCACATTGCAATGCATTTAGGTTATTGTGGGGATGACTCATTACACGGCTTCAATCACTCCCAGGCCCTCCTTTCTTGGCTCCTCCCGGTCACCTACTAATTGACTATTTAAAATGGGCGTGGGGAAGAAAATCTTGTTTGAAGACAGGTCTTGCTGTGATTCAGAGGTGATAAATGTGCCTTTTGGCTTTTTGTTCTCCCAGAGACACAGTGTAGCTTGTTTAATCTCCTGCCTGGTCAGTGACCAAGTGCGACCTGGTTTTCATTTGAAGCTAGTTGTGCTTCTGACGTGATGATTAGGGCGTCTGTTGACGGGTCACAGTGTCCGCCTAGGAGCAGAACAACGCTATAAAACATAAAACCTCCCTAGTGACTTTCATTCTAAAGTCAAGCCTATCTATGAAAGCCATTTGTACAATTGTGATTAATATCGACAGTAAACCAACTTTAATTTCAAAGATTTCTTCCTTTTTCTTTCCTTTTCCTTTTAATGACCAGGAAATTGGTCTGGACCTGAAATGCCATGTGTGCCCTCAGTTTTTTATATATGTTGCACATTAGATTAAGCCTAAACTCCCACCAAAACCTTATTTAAATAAGGTTCAGCGTTTTATGATGTATCAATAATAATAATTTAAAATTTAAAAGATACCTTCCACAGAAGACTTGGAAGTGTTTTTGCTTTTCTTCTTCCAGGAAAACCTTATAATTTAACGCGAGTGAATACATGCCCTAACACTTTCTAAATGCGGTAGAAATGTTTGGTAGCAACTTAGATGCTACTGCTGATAATAATTACAAACATCATAATTACGATATTTATTTAGAACAACTTGTATCCACATACTCATGTGGTGAGTTAATTAGTATGTGAGCAGCTTTGTGAGTGCCAACTTAACTACCAAGTTGCCTTTAAAAACTGGCCATGTGCAGTGGCTCATGCCTGTAATCCCAGCACTTTGGAAGGCTGAGGTGGGCGGATCACCTGAGGTCAGGAGTTCAAGAGCAGCCTGGCCAACATAGTGAAACCCCTTCTCTATTAAACATACAAAAATTAGCCAGGTGTGGTGGTGCTCCTGTAATCCAGCTACTCAGGAGGCTGAGGCAGGAGAATCATCTGAACCCGGGAGGTGGAGGCTGCAGTGAGCCACGATTGTGCCACTTCACTCCACCACTGCACTCCAGCCTGGGCAACTGAGCAAGACTCTGTCTCAAAATAAATAAACAAATAATTCCGTAAGAGGTGTTACTTAACTTCTAATAAAACAAATATAGAGTAGGGTTAATTTTCCTATTCATAAGAGATCTCTTTACCGTCAGCCTTTCCCCCATCTTGAGCATCTAGTGTAGGTAGATAAATCATCTTAAGACCTTGTTTACTCATGCTATGTCACTATTAAAAGCCTTTAATTGTTTTACATTTCCAATGGATGCCAACTCAATTTTACATACATACAGACACACACACACACACACACACACACACACACACACACACACACACAGAAGAGAGAGAGAGAAAGTGCCTACTCAGTATTTTCTTACAGGAAAAGGCAGTAGGCTAAGCTAACAGGAAACTACAAGAATAAAAGAAATACGGCTTCTGTCCTCAAATACAGTTTTACAAGGTTGGATAAGGGCAGAATTTGACATCTTTACACTCAATGCCTTTTAAAATCTTACTCTAACCTACTTTTCCAACTTTATCTCCCATTGGATCTTAATAAACTCTCCACTTATGACTAAATGTCTACTTATCCTCCCCAATTTGTGCATTTTTGATTCTTACCCAGTTCATATTTTTTTTGTAAACTATTTTCTCCCTTTTTTCCTTTAAAGCCTGCTCAAATTATACCTCGTTCCCTCATCCTACTCTACACCGATTTCCCCCTTTCTTTGACATCATACACTGTTTTGCTAGTCAACTTTTTATTCATGTATCTTATCTTCCCAAATTGACTGTGACCTTCCTGAGAACAGAACTATGTCGTGTTTATTTTTATATGCCTCGGCGGCCATCCCAGACCATGCTACTTTTGAAGGATTACTTTTCAGATGGTTTGCTCATCATTAACCACAGTGTAGGCTGGTTCCTTCTGGACCAGACTTCATGAGGCAGATAATCTACTTTACAGGCTGAAGACTTTTATTATCCTTACCCCCTCTCTAATTTCTGGTATATAGAGAACATATTCTAAAAGTGGTTTGTGCATATATATTGTTAATATTTCCTTTTTACCAAAAGTAAACTTAAGGGTTTTAAAAACTGATAACTTGGGTTGTATCCTTGCTTCTTAACAGCTATTAGGGCATTTGAAAATCTTACCATAACCTACTTTTCTAACTTTGTCTCCCACTGAATCTTAAATAAACTCTACACTTGAGACAAAATGTCTACTTATCCTCCCCAATTTGTGCATCCTTGATTTCTTTATTATCATTTATTATAAAAAATGAGCCAGGATTTATAATTTGTAATAGTAGCTGATAATAAGAGGATGAGTTAAAACATGCAACTCTAACAATAAATAAACAGAGTTGGGGAGCAGTTGGGGACGAGAGCACCTCCTGTCACTGTGAAGCTCTGTTGACCATGTCTTTTTTATATTCAAGAATTTATAATATTTTTCTCTAGCTACACTTTTATACCCATTAAAAGAAACCCCTGCTTTGCTCTTTAATTCTGGAGGAAAATTTCTTTGAAAATCTTTCAGATGTCAAGATTTGATATAGAAATACATTAATTGCTGTTGTTTCGACTGAGCATTGTGTTGTAATAGAAGTCATCTCTGTTTTAAACAGTTGAATCTGATCTTCCTCTAAACTATGCATCATTGGCAAATGAAACAAAATAAATAAAATTAATCTTTGAGGAGCTGCAGTAAAACAAAATCCTCCTAATATAAATAACGCGGGAACAGAATGTGCCCATTAAAACAACAAGAACAGCCAGGCACCTGCAATTCCATCCAGCACTTTGGGAGGCTGAGGCAGGAGAATTTCATGAGCCCAGGAGTTCAAGACCAGTCTGGGCAACATAGTGAGACTCCATCTCTACAACAAATGAAAAATTAGCCAGGCATGGTGGGGCACACCTGTAGTCTCAATTACTCCCGAGGCTGAGGCAGGAGGATTGCTTGAGCCCAGGAGGTCAAGGCTGCAGTGAGCTGTGATTACACCACTGCAGTCCAGCCTGGGCGACAGAGTGGATAAAATAACAACAGCATCGAAATGGAACTGACCACAGTCGTTCACAGCCAACTGAAAAATTCCTTTTCATGTTTCAGCAGGATTCCTACTCTATGGCATAAGGTGTTTAACAGTAGAAAATTCCTTTTCATGTTTCAGCAGGATTCCTGCTCTATGGTATAAGGTGTTTAACGGTAGAAGCAATGAAATCAACTGGAAATTCTTACTCTCACTCAAGACACTTCCTATAAATGATACAACAGCATTAGCTGACCAACATATAGATTTACAATTTACATATTATTTTCTTTGAGTGTTTTGATCAACAAAAGGAATTGGTGACATAGGAGATGGAAAAATATGAGATGATTTTATAAAAAGTAATTTTGATGTTAGTTGTAATTATTCATTTAGTTGTCATGGTGAAATATTTTGTAGTAGTCTTAATTATGTCTTCACAAATATCTTATTCCCCTCAACTAGCTCATAAACTCATTGAAAGCTTTCCACAAATTTTACTTTTTTGTGTTTATCTTATGCATAGACATTTGTATGTGTTCTATGCTTAATAAATGTACTTTGTATTTTTATTAAGAAAGGAGACGTGGGGTTAAAATATGATTTATGTACTATTTGGATTAGCAATTTACAGAAAATAAGAACATAGTAAAATATACTTTAAGTCTATTTTTAGCATTTTCAATAGATAGCTCAGAGCCTAATATAGACGCTGCAGAGTGATGACACTTTATTTTGTAAATGCAGACATACTAGCTAATAAAAGGCTCAAATTAGCAGCACAGTAAATTAGATTGATTTTATCATGTACATAAACTGATGACTCATAAATAAGCTTTTGTTATATAGGCAAATTTATCACAAGAATTAATCACAGGAGAATTAAATTAGGCAAATATGTAGAAAACAAGTTAGAAAAAAAGCGCATTAATGAAATGATTTATGAGGATTTTTTTGGTAAAAATACCAGGGTGACTTAAAATTTAACAATTTCTAGAAACTTTTCCCATTTATACTTTTTAAAAAAGGCAACATAGTACTAAACAGAGAGTGATAAATAATGTTTTATTTCCAAAAAACTTTTTTAAAAAGTCTGATTTCTTAGCTATTTCTTTTTTAAAGCAAATGTAAATTATGAGGACCAACCAAGAAGCCTTGAATAGTGAGTCTTTGATATTGCATTGCTGTACATTTAATAATTTAACACTGATAAGTTATTTAGAAGGCAACAGCTTTACTTACAAGACCCATTGAAGGAATAAAATGTTACTGAAAATTCCCATCAGTGTAAGTTATTTTATTAAGTTAGAAGTCATGAAAATGGTGGTTTATAAATTACCATCAATGCATACTGCCATCATTCAGCACATTTGCAAAACAGAGATAATTTAATATTAATGAATTGAGAAGAAGGAAATAAAACATAGTATATTGGACTGAGTGAGCTATAATAAAGTTTCTTTTTTCTTAATGGCTATGATTTATATTGCCCTTTCCTTCTGAATTTGCTGAAAGTTTATAATAACCATTGTGTGAGTGTGTATAAAGTTATAGACTCAAAAATTTTGTAGAGACCTCCTTAAAACCCTCTTGGCAAATCTGTTTCCCACCGTAGCAATCCACAGCAACACAGCTTGACATAGTCTCTTAGCTATTGCACATACATTTGGAGCATCAAGCTTAGTGTTTCATAGACAATTCTTAATTTGGCAGTATAGTAAACGTCTTCCATTTGGCCAAATTCTATGCAATCCCACAGTTGGTCTTCCTTCTGCGCTGTAATACCTGTCTTGCCCTTTGAATCAATCTCCTTCCCTACTCTCTTCGTTCTGTTAAAAATTCTAGTTTCCTCCCCCAAACAACTCACATAGCGTTTTGTTCGCTGTTAACCATCATTCTGGTAGGTTTGTTTCATACGCCTTCAGCTTATCAGGAGTGTCCTTCTTCAAGCTTGACTCCCAGTACTAGAAACACTGCTGGGGGTGGTATAAGCAACATGTTGGTCTTATGCCTTTCTTATTCCGAACATGAGTTTTCTGGTAACACAGCCAACGGGACATTTGTTTTTAGCAGCTACCTAACACTAATGCTTACATTAATCTTAATTAAATCACAGATTCATTTATTATTAACTGTTAACTTGGTTCTTATGCAACCTGAGCTTATGAAGTGCATATTTTGAAACTCAACTGCACAGTTTTACACATTTTTTTTTTTGATTTCACGTTGCCAGGATTGTTCTTATCTTCTGCATCTAGTCTTCACATCTCTTCTCTCCAGTGCATCCTCATGGACTCCTGCCAGACTTGATATTTCCATTCTGTTTATCTAAGTCCTCTGCCCAAAAAGCAAGTTAAGTCAAACATTTCGGCCTGGCATTCAAAATCCTGTGTAATAAGGCAATTGAGTGGCTCCCAAGTGCTCATGGAGAAACTACGGCAGTGCGGAAAGAGCATTTGTCAAATAGGCCGCGGGTCTAGTTTCTAGTCTCACTCTGAAACTTGCTGTGTGCTAACTTAGAAAGTCACTCAGATTGCCTTAACTCTGTTAAAATGATAACAAAAACAACTCATCTACCTACTTTAAAGTTTTGTGCATGTTTAGAAAAGGAGGCTGAGGCAGGAGAATTGCCTGAACCTGGGAGGCGGAGGTTGCAGTCAGCCAAGATCGTGCCACTGCACTCCAGCCTGGGCGACAGAGTGAGACTTCATCTCAGAAAAAAAAAGGAAAAGAAAAGATAACGCATGTGGAAATGAAGGCCTACAAAACTGCAAGTTGCTGGTAATGCAGAGAATGGCAAGCCCCTATCACGCTGCTGAAAGTCCTTTGCGTTCTCGTCCTGACCTACTTTCCCATCTTGTTTTCTGCTTGCCGCTGCACCCTTTCCTGAACATTTAAATGCTTTTTGTTTCTCACTAGTCCCTAAATACTTCCATATGTTTGCTGAAACTGCCTGGAATATTTACCCTAAACTTACTAGCTCTTTTTCTCTCTCCCTCACTTCCAGTGCTAGAACTCCTACCCCTAATTCAAGGCCAAACTCAAATGCCATCTTTCTCAAAGCCTTGATTTCTTTAGTTGGAATTAATATCTTCCTTCATAATCCTCCTGTAGAAGTAGATCTATAGCCTCCACATTTTATTTTCATATTCTGTCCTATATTCTAGGCAATCTTATTCCTGCTCATTTGCCCAACATGAGGGGCAGTTGCACGTCTTACATATTCTTACATTCCCGCGGTACTCAGAATTATGCTTTATTTTTATTCCCATTTGTGTAAGATTGAGGTGTAGGCAAGGCAGAAAGGTCAAACCATTTGCTAAGCTTACATTATCTTAAAAAGTAGCAAGAAGATCCTTGTCTGTCTGATTTCAAATCTTGGGCCTTTTCTTTTTTCTTTTTGTGACAGAGTCTCTACCGCATGGGTTGGAGTGTACTGGCACGATCCCGGCTCACTGCAGTCTCCGCCTCCCAGGTTCAACTGATTCTCCTGCCTCGGGCTCCCGAGTAGCTGGGATTACAGGTGCCTGCCATTATGCCCAGCTAATTTTTTGTATTTTTAGTAGAGTCAGGGTTTCACCATGTTAGCCAGGCTGGTCTCGAACTTTTGGCTTCGTGATTTGCCCTCCTCAGCTTCCCAAAGTGCTGGGATTACAGGCGTGAGCCACCGCGCCTGGCCATCTTGTGCTTTTTTCTACAGGGCCTTACAGTTCTCCACCTCCGTCTTGAGGACCCTCAATAAATGTTTGCCTATGTGAATAACACTCAACTTTTCTTCTTCCTCAGCCTCATCTTCCTCATTTAGTGCTCCATTTGGGGAATTGTATTTATCTTTGCTCTGGAATTTTGAAATATACTTTCATGTAATCAGGAGAGCGTAGTTTACTGTGTCCATGTTGACCATCTTTTGCTCTTAAGAAGGTTAAAGTGGTATTGTTTTTCTCCCCCTAGGATTTGTGTAATTTCCACATCACCAATGAGATAGTTCTTGCTGATCAGAGTAAATCTAGATCATCAACTACTCAATGTTTCCTATAACTTCTAAAGCATGACCTTCGGTATCACATGTTCTGTTCTGACGAAAATCATGTTAAAAGTCTGCTGATACTGAAGCAATGCTCAGTGCATGCTTGGAACAAATCCCTGGGCACTCTCCTTCACTCTGCTTGCTTGCTTACCTTGGACTGATTTTTCTGAATTGAACCTTTTCTAAATTATTCCTGCTTCTGATGTCCTACCGGTTCCATGCCATCAGGTAGCCAGATGCAGAATTTAGTCCAGCTCTGGTCTTAGGGTATTTACAATCCTATGCTTTTACAACTAATCCATAGTTTTGAATCTGTGCCTGACAGACATATAATGAATTCTAGGGCTCTTTGACTTAGTAATAATGTCCCAAATTGATCTTCATTGAATGCTTATTATGTGTTAGGCACTGGGTTAAGGTCTTATATATATCCTCTCTTTTTGTGTCAGAGTGCTGAAAGTATTCTCTCCTTAGCAGATAAGAAAACGAGGCTTATGAAGGTTAATTGACTTGCTTAAGGAGAAACAGGGCTTTATTCTAAGCCTGTCTTGTGCCAAAACCCACAGCCTTGCCAGGACCTCATCATTTCTGTCTTTTCCCACCTGACATGAACTGGCACTTACATCTATGTTTTTGAAAATCATTTATTGTTTACAGTCAATTTATGTGTACATATGTTTGAATTGTACGTAGACGGTGTAAACTAAAATTAAAATTCTAAGCCCCCAACTGACTGAAGGGACCCCTCTCTTGGCCTAGGGGATTCCAGAAAAACCTGAAAAATGAGTTCAGGTCATGGCAGTGAAAGGGAGGAGATAGGTCTTATCTCATTATACCCTCTCCCTGTTGTAGTTTAGACAGAGCTGACGGACACTAAAGGAAATCAAAGTGTTTAGCACAAAATATATGCCTTTGGCATATTTTGGAGTGGCCTTGCAAAGCTGTCTTTTATGAGTAAAATTTACATTCTGTAGAGAATCCTCTTTCCTTTCCAGGACTTTTCCTAATCCAGGAGAGATTTAACTAAGAGTCTGATATGTTTTAAGGTTCCATAAGATATATTTACCATCCGTTCTCTCTGAAGCCTGCTACCTGGAAGTTTTATTTACATAACATGAACCTTGGCTTCCACAACCCCCCCTATATCTTAACCCCAAGAATTTCTTTCTGCTGACTTCAACTATTTAGGAGAAGCTTAACTCTTTCAATCCATTGCCTATCAGAAAATCTTTGAATCTACTTATGACCTGGAATCCTCCCTCTCTTCTCCTTTCCTGGATGTCCCACCTTTCTGGACCAAACAGATATACACCTTAGGTGTATTGATTTCTGTCTTTACCTGTAACTTCTGTCTCCCTAAAATGTATAAAAATCAACCTGCAACCTGACCACCTTGGTTGGGCGCATGTTCCTAGGACCTCCTCAGGCTGTGTCACAGGTTGTGGCCCTCACATATGGCTCAGAATAAACCTCTTCGAACATTTTACAGAGTTGCCTTTTTTTCATCAAGTGACTTGTATTTTTCTCATAACAATAATTATTATATGAATAATATGTAAATTATTAAACATTAAAAATACTTGCAGTTATTTTCCAACTCTGGATTTTAATATTCATAAAAAAAGCAACAAAATATATCATGAGTTTTATAAAAATAATAGATAACATGTATAGAGAGTTTTCTGGATGGTAGATATTGTTTAAAATGCTTTTCATGTTTTTTTTCATTTATCTTCTCAACCCAGCAAAATAGGGTTATTATTCTTTTGTTTTTAAGTTGAGGAAAACAGAGGCACAGAGATAGATATCTTTTGCACTAGAGCCTTGCTATTCATGTACCCGCGGCATCTGTATCTCCCTGGGAACTTGTTAGAATCACAGACTCTCAAGCCACACCCCACACCCCACACCCACAAAATCAGAATATGCATATAATGAGATTCTTAGGTATTCATATGCACATTAACGTTAGAGATGCACTACCCTAAACCACACAGCTATGAGACTTTGAAACCAGAATTCTCAAACATTACAGGAGGTTGTCTTAATCTCAGAATGACAAAATATTTCTGAATGAGAGATACTTAATATGCCAATGGATGATGTGAAGCATAAGTAGGGTTTTGCTTTTATAAATTATACTTAATAAAAATATTTCTCACAAATTAGTTTTGTATTTGGTGACTTACCATAATCCAACTTCACTTCATCATTCTACTCTCTCCTCCTTCCCTTCTTTTTATTCATTCTTTAAACATTCACTCATTATTCTGCAGGCATTTGTAAAGTGCCTCATATTGTCAGGCATTTTTTTTAGGTGTGGGGAAACAAAGAAGAATTACATACAATTCCTGACCTTAAGACACTTAGTAGCATTAGAAGACAGACACTTACAAGTTTAAATGACTGATGTAGTAAAATCGCATACACAGTGCAATGGCAAGATAGCAGAAAGGACGTCTTAGCTGAGGTTTCACTGAAGCAGACCTTAAGATTCAAATGCAAGTGGTGCTTTTGGTAAGTAAAGGAAATGCCAATAGGAGGGTAGTTATGGAAGATGGGAAAGGGAAAGTGGACAAGGCAGGCCATTATCAAGCCAGCTACTATGGATGACTAGACATCAGGTACGTCGCTCGCATAAAGAGACCACCAGGCAGGCTTTGTGTGAGCAACATGCTGTTTACTCACCTGGGTGCAGGTGGGCTGAGTCTGAAAAGAGAGTCAGTGGAGGGGGAGGGGCGGTGGGATAGGAGTTGCTTTTATAAGTTTGGGGTAGGCAGTGGAGAGTTACAGAAGTTACAGTTCGGGGCAGTTGCAAGCCGGGGGTGTTGCAGAGGGGGGTCGTCACGGGATGCATGGTCACAAGAGTAGGGGTTGGTAATCTATCTTGAGGAGGAGAAGGGTGTCATGCGCTACATGATCACAAGGGTAGGGGTCATTTATTACAAACAGGAATGATCATAAGGGTGGGCGGTATTGTTTGCAAGCAGAGTGTGGTAAATTACATAGTTACGGGGTGGGGGGGGGGGGGGGGGGGTCTTGAGAAATCCAATGTCCAGGGGGGGAATTTTTGCAAGGCTGAGCAAGAACAATGGTTGCAGGTTGCAGGGGAAGAGCAATTAGTTGAGGCAGGAACAAGTTGTTTCACTTCTTTCTGTGGCCACCTGGTTACTTGTGGTTACTTCAGACTTTCTGGCTTCTGGGGACCATCCAGAGGTATACGTGCAGGTCACCAAGGCTACATTGGCCAGGCTTGGACTTGGAAGCCAGAAACTAGAATCAAACCCCATTGGGAGATTTGGGGGAGTTAGTATAAAACACAAGCCCTAGACTTGTTTTCTATCCAAAGAGTTGGGAGTTGGAATGTTTGTACCTCAACTTCCATCAGTCATAGGTTGAAGTTGCTTCGGGGAATATTCATTTGGACCAATTTGGGCTTGCTCCACAGGCAAACAACATGTGTCCTTGGGCAAAGAGATTCAGATACCAGCAGGTGGAAATCAGGCTTGAATGCCCTGATGTGGTAAGGGCTAGGGATATGGACCAGGCATCCACAGCCGCTTACAGAGGGGTACTTAAACCAGACCGAGGAGCTCAGGGAAAGCTCCACTAAGGAAGTGATTCTTGAATGTACTGTTGATGGCAAAAGATTTCCTCTGGGCAGATATGGTGGAATTATAAATATCTTTTCCAGGAAGAAAGAACAGCATGTTCAAAGACAGAGAGGCTGAAAGAACATGAAAATTTAAGAAACTGAAAGTCATTTAATGTTCCTCAAGTCTGAGAGGTTGCATCAAGAAATGAAACAGGACTGATAGATTGCACCAGATAAGCAGGGCTCTGTGTGCTATGCCATGTGCACTTCTTCCTCACAGGAAGCAGGAAACCACGGAAGATTTCTGAGTGGAGGAATGACATGTTCAGATTTACATTTTTTAGAAAATCACTTCGGCTAAAGTACTGGAAATTGATTAAAGGAGGTGAAATCAAGGCAGATTCTGTAAAGAGCTTTAGCCAGACAAGATGGGTAAGGGTGGCAGTGAGAAAGGATGGTAATTTTGAGACAGTTTATATGGTAAAAAGACGGGACTTTGTGTGGCTATTGTGCTAAATGGGTGAAATGGGGGCAGGGTGATGTCAGGGAGGGACTCGGGATGACTCCAAGACTCTGGAATGGGTGACTGTGTCCTTCCCCATAAGAGGCCACACAAGAGGAGGTCAAGGGAAGGAGGAAACCAGGAGCTTTGAGTGTGGAGAGCAAACGTGTGAGAGGGGGAGCTAAGAGTGAACAGTGGTTGGGGTGACAAGTTTTGTAGGAAAAAGATGCATGGCTCTGGTGGTTGAAAGTCTCGCTAAATGATGTCGTATATTCTCTCTTCACGTCAGGATATCAAATTCAGCATTCCCAGATTTTGCAGCTGGGTTAACTCCTCAAGAGGAGAAAAACAGATAGAACTAAGAAAAGCATATATTATTTCATCTTCTGGAAATCCAAATGTCTAATAGCTGATGTTTTGGGAACCGCTGTAACTTGGCAGCCTGATTTTCAAGTCAATTTTCCTCACAATTTGTTTGGAATCATGGTCCCTCATGTAAAGAAATACTTGTATAGCCAGCAGAGCTAAAGATGACTTACCTAAAAGGTGGTTTTAAAAAGAAAATCCTTTGGAAGGCTGAGGTGGGCGGATCACTCGAGGCCAGGAATTTGAGACCAGCTTGGCCAACATGGCGAAACTCCATCTCTACTAAAAATACAAAAGTAGCCAGCCTTGTTGTACACACCTGTAATCCCAGCTCCCAGCTACTCAGGTGGGAACTGGCACGAGAATTGCTTGAACCCAAGAGACAGAGGTTGCAGGGAGGTGAGATCGCACCACTGTACTCCAGCCTGGATGACAGAGCGAGACTCTGTCTCAAAAAAAA
This sequence comes from Ateles fusciceps, assembly GCA_036589455.1. Classification (NCBI taxonomy): domain Eukaryota; kingdom Metazoa; phylum Chordata; class Mammalia; order Primates; family Atelidae; genus Ateles; species Ateles fusciceps. The sequence goes on along the minus strand of JAZHEH010000253.1, from coordinate 3,878,940 downwards.
GAAAAGAAAAAGCCCTCTACAATCTTACAGTCTAAAGGGAGTTGAGACATTTAGGCTGAAAACTTTGGGCCATACATTATTCATTCCTCCTCTTGACTACCATATAAAAATGTGCTAGATATTGATACCTGCAGCCAGTGCCAGGGATTGTCAGAGACACACATTTCTAATCACCTCAGACCTGGAATGGCCTCAGGGTACACCCAATGGTCCAGACCAAATAATAGAATTTTATAAGTGTACCATTATGTGAAAAATGTTGGGAAATATTTTTGTAATGTATGCTTAAAGTCAAAATTCATTCATTAACAAATACTTATTGAAGTCTGATTCTATTTTTTTTTAGATGGAGCCTAGCTCTGTTGCCCAGGCTGGAGTGCAGTGGCATGATCTCGGCTCACTGAAACCTCTGGGTTCAAGCAATTCTGTCTCAGCCTTGCGAGTAGGTGTGACGACAGGCACATGCCATAATGCCCAACTAATTTTTGTATTTTTAGTAGAGACAGGGTTTTACCATATTGGTCAGGCTGCTGTTGAACTCCTGACCTCAGACCATCCACCCACCTTGGCCTCCCAAAATGCTGGGATTACAGGCATGAACCACCACGCCCGCCCTGAAGTCTGACTCTATTCTAAGTCTATAGGTTTGGGCTCATTTTTATAGTTTCCTAACAAAAAATAGCCCTAATAATATTTGACTAAATTCTTTGAGTGGGAATAAGAAAACACATCATGAATCATAACATCTTTTCATTTAAGCACAAGTCATGAGAGAGAAACGATGTCTTAATATTTATTTTTTTCCTATAATTTCTCAAATACTTCTCTAAACAAAGCATTTATTTAAATGTGTAGTGAATGATGGAACAAGATAATCTCAGCCTTATTAATGTATGAATTCATAAATTGAATGCATATAATTGAATTTTAACTCTGAGATAGCTACTAATGTAGCTGAATGCATGAAAACAAAAGCGTATTTTCAGCTCTAAAAGAATGGTGTCCTCTCAAGGAACACACATGGAATAATTGATGATGTAGCAAGGTGTGCTGACTGGCACTGGGCAAAGTGCTTCTGGAGCAAAAAAGATGCTCAGAGGGTTTTGGCCGAGCACTGAAGAAGAAAGAATCTTTCTCTTGCTTCTTTCTTTAAAGTCCTGGGTTTGACAGTTTGTTCCCTTTATATATATTTTCAGTTTTAGAACAAAATTTATGCTCTAAATATTTCATATGGTGAATATCACACAAAAAATATTGTAAGGGGTACACACTGGACGCTTACTGCATGGTCTTCTCAGCCATCCCTTCTCTGGGAACTGCCCCATGATCCATCCCACTGTACAAATGTCACAGAAGTGAACTTTTTGGATTAGTTCTATAAAATATAACTCTACCTCATGATGAGGGGACAATCACCATATCCAAATTCAATTAGAGTCTCTTTCATAGAATTCTGCTAGTCAGACCCGCAGAATGAGATTCATTTTCTCTGAGAACTGGACATTTGTGTAGGCAGGAGCCTGGGGGAGTCTTACACTGCCACGTGAATCTAACGATAAGGGAAACCAACTCAAACACGGAAGGGTCCATATACAAATAGAGGAGGAGAAGCAAAGGGTGGAGGGAAAGTTTCGGGTACTTTGTACCGCTGGCTCCAGACCCTTCTGGCAGCATTCACACTCTTAAGCCTAAGTGATTTTGGGGGAGCCTGATAATAAAGTACCATTTTCTGCTTAGGCTAATTAGAAATGGTTTCTGATATTTAAAAAATATCCTAAATAACTTGCAATGGACATCTGTTGCTTACTCCTCCGAATTCTCCCTCGACTCCCACCCACCTACCTTCTTCTTTTCTGCCAGCATCCAGCTATTTCTTTTGGGAAACTTCTTTACCATTCTTAACCATTTTAGGCCTGACTTCACCTTCAGGTCCAGGGAGGGCCCTCACTGCCCATCTTCAAAGCCCCTTACTCTTTGCTTATAGCAATTGGTTTAAGTGTGGGGCTGTGACTGCCTCCCTTCCTTCCCTCTTAATGGATGAGGTAAGAAGATGCCAGGTAAGAGATTTTGGAAAAATACTCCTATTCTCTTTTAAAAGACTGACTGGGAGAAATGTTCTCATTTCTTACAGAAAATGTGGCACGAGGGACGTGAGGTCTGGAACTCCCGCTGGTCTTCCTTTTGGGAAGGAAGCCAGAAAGGAGACGAAGCTGACTCAGAAGGAGGGAGGAGCTGAGAGCACGCAGGGAAACAGAAATGGCGGCCTCTGTAAGTCAGCACTGTTTCTATATATTTATTTTTTCCTTCCTTCCTTCTTTCCTCCTTCCTCCTTCTTTCCTCCTTCCTTCCTTCCTTCTTTCCTCCTTCCTTCCTTCTTCCTTTCTTCCTTTCCTTCTTTCCTTCCTTCCTCCTTCCTTCCTTCCTCCTTTCTTTCCTTCCTTTCCTTCTTTCCTTCCTCCTTCCTTCCTTTTTCTTTCTTTCTTTTTTTTGCTTTAAGAAATTTGAATCAGATTTACTCTTATTTCTAATCAAAAGCATCATAACCGAGAGTAACTTTTTTTTTTTTTTGCTAACATCTTGCCGCCTGAAAATCACTCTGGTGTATGGACTCTGGGTTTATAAATTTAGTCACCTCTGGGCTGCTCTTTGTGAAATGTTGGTGTTCTAGCGTTGCTCTTCCTTACATAGTAGAGTGAGACTCCCTTTGACAGGCCACGATAACAAATTAGGAACGGAATGTTAGAGATGAGAGGAGGAATGAGATGTGCTGTTTTGATTAGGGATATCCTGGTGCAGTATTCTGTGCTCAGCCATTGCAGTAACCTTAGAAACGTTAGCTTTTAGGGCACTATTTTTTTGTGAATACTTTCAACTCATATTTTTAGATTTTTAGACTTTCATTAAGGATTGGAGAGCTTCTGGTGAGGCATTTCGTCAACTTGCCTCTCCTGAAGCAGGCCACCTCTCCACACGTTGTTACCTGATAGTCCTTAACTTAGACAGTTATTTGTTGTAAAAAGGAGTGATAAAATTTTCTGACAACTTAAGACCAATTGTCCCTCTGGAAGGACAGATATTTCTATAGTTGAGCTTGTCTTCCTAGCGAGCCAGTTGCGCCTGAGAAAATGTGAGAGTGAAATATGTGGTTCTTTGTTGGCACCAAGCATTGGACTTTTATTTCTCTGCTGGAAGAGTCAGAATTCTCACATTTCCTGTAAATGTAGATGAGTTGAAATTCTCTTCCCTTTCATTCCTCCTTTTCCTTCTCTTTGTCTTTCCTCTTTCTTTCTTTCTCATTCTAAGGAACTCAAAGAATATTTTTACTGGAAACATCAATCTACCTTTAAACTTCTCATGATAAAACCAATGAATTGACTGCAAATTCATCCAGCCAAATATTTATTTATGCTTAACTCGAATTACCAGATAACTGTGAATAAAATAACAAACCTAAATTATCTGCTTACTGACTTCTCTATTTCATGTTTTAGATATCTGGCCTTTTGTGAAAAAGCTATTTTTAGATTTCCAAGCCACATGATAATAAATATTAGCTGCCTTTTTTCTTCTTGGAAGATAAGTAAATTTGGACAAACATGTTTTAACTGTTTTCCAGACTGTGTGTTCCTTTGTCAGAATATCCTTCTAGTGTATTAGAACCTCAACTGCTTGATAAGATGTGTTCTTAGTATTACTAGTTAAAAGCAGGGCTGAGCAGCATTTTCTCATATATTCTCATATAGTGACGTATAGAAGTCACACTCCCGACCATAACTTTTTTTTTTTTTTCCTGAGGTGGAGTCTCACTCTGTTGCCCAGGCTGGAATGAATTGGCACGATTTCAGCTCACTGCCACCTCCACCACCCGGGTTCAAGCCATTCTCCTGCCTCAGCCTCCTGAGTAGCTGGGATTACAGGTGCAGGTGTGCACCACCACGCCTGGCTAATGTTTGTATTTTCAGTAGAGATGGTGTTTCGCCATATTGGCCAGGCTGGTCTTGAACTCCTGACCTCAGGTGAACCACCCACCTCGGCCTCCCAAAGTGCTGGGATTATAGGATTGAGCCACCGAGCCTGGCCAGACAATAACTCTTAGAGTGCTGTGATCTACAAGACTTGTGACTGAAATAATCAAGTTTAGAAAAGAACTCTAAGATGCAATGTGCTTTTATAATACATTAAATGAGAGCTGAGTGCAGATGTGAAAGACATGGAACCAGGGCTGCTGCACAGAAGGGTTTAGTGGTTTGCCTAGGTTACAAAGCTGGTTAGTGGTGGAGCAGGAGCTCAAGCTGAAGTCCTCCTACCCTACAGTCTAGGTCCTCAGCCAGAAGAATCATCATTGCAGAGACTCACTAAGCATTTCTTATGAGCCAGGCACAGCCTCACACGCAGTAATTTGTGTCTCTTACTTTCCAGGGAGATTCTTGAGAGTAGGAATTCTAATGTTGTGTGTCTTATGCCTGTACAGTGTGATATCCCAAAAGCTGTTAGTTTAAGTGGACCCTCATGGGCCTGCAAGATAGGGTGGGATTTTAACAGAAGTGAGGCTGAGGGCGGGAGTTTGGATGGTGGGGAGAGGACCTATTGTTGTGGTAAACAGAAGTGAAGGTTTTTTGTAAGAATCACTGCCAGGTAATGCCACTGACTTAGTTCCATGTCAAGGTGCTCATACTTCACGGATTGTTGAAGAAGTTGGATGTCTTCTCCCCTTCTTCCATAACAAATCCCTTAATTTTTTATCTGGTCACACCTGCAGAAGTGGTATGTGTGACTTCCAGGGAATGTTCTTAAAGAGTAGGAACGTGCCTTTCTTTCTGCTTCTGCCCCCTGCCTGGAACGGGGACTGAACAGCTCTAGCTCTCGGAACCACTGTGTACTATGAGGGAAACTTCGGGGTGGTAGTATCAGAGACTCGCAGAAGGTAGTCTCTGATGCTATGAAGGGCCATGCCCGTCCTGGAATAAATATCGTTGGCGCCTTGAATGTGAGAGTAAAGGAAAGTTCTCCCTTGTTTAAATCATATTCATTACTTACTTTGTTTGCTACTCAAAGCTGAAATAAATCCTAACTAATCCACGTGTATCATATAATGTGATCCTGACAGCGACCCTCTGAGGTAAGCGCTATGATGATCTCCACTGGCAGGGGAAGAAAATGATGCCCAGAAAATATGTCACTTTCTTGGGGTCACATAGCTAATGAATGGTAAAGCTGGGGTTCTATACCCCCTCTTCAGCACCATAGTATATTCACCATATATAAGACGAACCGGACAAAAGAACCCCACTGGTCCTACGTCTGCAGTTAGGACACCTTTCTAATAAGAGTAAATGATGAATCTGACTCTTCAGTGGACTGTTTAGTAAATGTGGATACTTCAGTGCAAAGCCCTTGCGTAATCAGACTCCTGGTAGAGAATACATGATATTTTGGCTAGGATCTTTTTTGACCTCTAGTTACTAAAAGTTTAATTCAAATTGTCTCGACTAATTAAAAATTTTGTTAGCTCACATTAAAGGAGATTCAGACACAGGGTGGGTTTCAGGGTTGGTTGATTCAGCAGCTAAACGATGTTATCAAGGAAAAAGGTTCTTTTCACCTCTGCTCCATAACCCATAGCGTCAGCGCCAGCTGGAAGTTGATTCTCCCTGTGGTAACTAGGAGGCTGCTTGCAGCAACCAGGATTACTCACTGTCTTATTCACATTTAGCAGAGAGACATCTCCTGTCACTTTTTTAAAATTAAGGTAGAACTTTCCCAGAAGCTTCCTGCCGACCTTCTCCTGTCCAGTTGGTTGTAGGTATGGTCTGAAGGGGACATCAATACATAAATGGTAATTGGCGCCATGGGAGTGAGTGAGGTGCAGGGCTGCCTGCTGGCAAGCACATTATCTGTGATGTTTAGAAAAGGACTCTCCTTCTGGGCCAAATAATTTGAAATCTGCCTACATGTCTTCTTCCCCTAAGATTGGCCCTGGTCCTGCATTAGGACTTCAGTGGTGAATGACTCCCCCTCCCCCTTGACTGGGTGTCTCCATATGGGACACTCTCTCCTTCTTAACTATATGTGGCAACAGGGTTGGATGGTCCTGGGGGAGCGGCAGACTGAGAAAAGAGGGCTTTGGGAAGAACTCCGAGGACTACATCTTCTTTTCACAGCCTGGTGTCCAGAACTGTAGAGAAGCTCCAGACCCACAGCAGAGGGATCCCATCACCTCCTGCATCCTACACACCTTCTCGCTGTTAACATAGCCTGATACCGCATCAGATTTTGGAGGAGGATGAAAAGCTGTCGACTTATGCTAACTTGAACTCCTACCTTCTTCTTTTCGTATAGGCTACTCCTCAGATATATTCCTACCAGGCAAAGGGGGTTGGAAGATAAGCCTGGAAGTGAGAAAAGAGTCTAAGGAGGTGTCAGAGAGTTGTTAAGAGAATCAGATGCGCCGGGTGCGGTGGCTCATGCCCGTAATCCCAACACTTTGGAAGGCTGAGGCAGGTGGATCACTTGAAGTCAGGAGTTCAAGACTAGCCTGGCCAACATGGCAAAATCCATCTCTACTAAAAATACAAAAGTCAGCCGGGCATGGTGGTAGATGCCTGTACTCCCAGCTACTTGGGAGGCTGAGGCAGGAGAATCACTTGATCCCAGGAAGTGGAGGTTGTGGTGAGCCGAGATCGTGCCACTGCACTCCAGCCTGGCAACAGAGCGAGATTGCATCCAGAAAAAGAAAAGAAAAGAAAAAATCAGATGCTTCAGACTTGGTGTTACTAATAGTCTGGCTTATGCCTGTCTAGTCCATTTGTGAGTGAGAACACTTTTTTTCTCCAGTTATAGCTCTAGGTTATTTTGACGTGTTTAGCCTTGGCCCAGCTTCCCACATCTTGAAGGCATGCATCAAATAAGACTTGCTGTATGGAGGGCGATTGTCTATTATTACATAGTCCTCTGTCTCTCTGAAGCAGTGAAATGCATGAAATGCGGTTAACTCTTCCCAAGCCCTGCTGTGAGGACCCAGCTCACCTCCTTACCCTCTCCTCCAACGTGCTCTACCTTCCAGGACTAAGTACTTCTCTGCCAGCCCCCTCAAATGCATTTTCTTTCCCTCCCTCCCTCCCTCCCTTCCTTCCTCCCTCCCTCCCTTCCTTCCCCTCCCTTCCTTCCTCCCTCCCTCCCTTTCTTCCCCTCCCTTCCTTCCTCCCTCCCTCCCTTCCTTCCCCTCCCTCCCTCCCTCCCCTCCCTCTCTTCCCCTCCCCTCCCCCTTCCCTCCCCTCCTTTCCCCCTTCCCTTCCCTCCCCTTCCCCCCTGCCCTCCCCTCTCCTCCCCAGCCCTTCTTTTCCCTCCCTTCCCTAAAGGACTTAGCTTGACTTTACAGAGAGCATCACCACTATTGAATGTAAGTGTTGACATACATAGACATTCCCTGGGTCTGACTTTGATGCTTTTTGACAACTTCAGGAAACCATTTTGCCAATGGCGAGAGCAGAAGAGTTTAATTTCTGACATCTTAGCTAAAGAGCAGCTTGGAGCTCCTTGAGGTGAAGATAACAACCCAAAGAGCTTCTCCTGTGGCCTAAAGGGTAAAAGGGATCACCAGGTGATAGAGATCCTAGATACGAAAGGCCGGGATATTATTCTGCAGGAATGTGACACCAATCTCAAGTAACATTTATGAAAATGACTTGGGTAGCCATATAAAGTTGGATTGGAGACAGGGCGATGAGTTAGGAGACTGTAATAATAGTTCACATGAGAAGTCAGCCATGTGCCTGAACCAGGACAGTGTCACCAAATAATTCGGTGTAACGTAATAGTAAATTAAACATCAGCTACTCCATGCAGAACACGAATCTAAACCACATAGGGAGTAATTATAGAGACACATGACACATAAGAAGTACCTGTCCTCTAAGAAGTACCAATTAAGTAGCTGATGAAATAAATATACCAAATTGAAACAGAAGGTGAGCTATGATTGTTGATTAATTATGAAAATAAGAGTTCAGAGATCTTTAGCTGGAACGAATCAAGAAACAAAGCGAACTGGCGTTTTTGTTGGTATTTAATAAATGTGTTGAATTTAAGGAAGATAAAGGAGAGATCATTCAGGATGGAGAAACACTCTAAATCGAAGAAAAGAAGAAAGGCAGGATTACATGTTGCATTGTGCTATGATATTTTTATAGGCAGACATTTTTAATGGGAATGCATATTTGAAAACTAGTCCATTCATTTTCTAACAAATATTAAAAGTAAATAGATAAATATTTATGAAGGACTTCTCTGGGAAAGACAGGTCTAAAAGAATACAAGACTAGAAGCTCAAAACACAACTAAAAGCTGTACTTAATTTTTCTTAAAAGTTGAATTTCATTAGGTCATCATCACAGTTATTAAGCTTTTTCAGATCTTCCTTCATGAGTTCCCAGGTATCTCTGCCTTCCCTTACTACAGCCAAGTGCTTACTCACTGTGGCATCCTCTCACCTGTCTCAATAGGCCTCAGATCCTGTATTCTGCTTCCCATCTCTTCCCTAGTATGCCATTTGAGCACCAATTTTTCTCACACTACTCTTATGCCCAGAAAATTACATAAATTCCTTGGTATCTCCAAAATCAAGGGAAATTCCTATGCCTAAGGCAAAAAATTCTCTACCATTATTGTAACATTTTGGCCTATCCAAATGTATCTCCCACTACTGACATGAAACATTTGATACTGGTTTTTCTTATTGCCTCTGAGATATGTTATTCTCCTATTATTAAATCAAAATTTTCCCTTTGCCCAAAACCTCTCTCTCTTCCCTTAAGTTCTATTCATGTTTTAAGGCTCAGATCAAGTATCACCTCCATAAAATATTTCCAAGGCTGCATCAGTCATATCTTCAGTTAAGTGGTCACTAACTGGACCATTCCGACTTACTCCATTTTCAAAGTAACTAATGAAGTTCCATATATGGGGGATGCTCATTGCTCATCGATGATCTTATTAACTAATTGGTTGGTTGATTGACTCACAAACTCTTAAATAAAAATCCATAAATTATTTTGTTCAAATATGCTAAATTCACTTGTAAAAAATAACAGTTTTTTCAGAAGTCTACATAGTTTTCATCTTGGCTTTACATTTTTGTCTTGCAAATTTGTGGTAAAACTAAACTATGTGGATCTTGGATAAGATCCTAATGTTCGATATTCTCAAATCTGAAATTAACCTGATGTTTGTATGGTTTTTAAAGTGCACTGACCTATAAGGAAGCTTCCTTTAGGAGTGATTCTGTGTGTTTATTAAGCTGGTGTATATCTAGACGTGCACAGACGTCACACCAAAATCAAAATAAGAAAAAGAAAAATGGGCCGAAAGGAAGAGTGAGGAGAAACTATTTCCTGCTGTCTATTTGGGGTGAAGAGGGAGTTGACTTTTTTTTTTTTCTGATGCGTTTACAACTTCCAGTCTCATAGACCTATTCCCACTTCCAACCCAAAGTACTCCCCTCAGTCTTTAGCTTCAGAATGCAACCACAGGGAATCTACAATAAGTGCATTTTGAAACTGCACTGTTGAAAGAACTAAGATAAGTATGCAGTTTACATGAGCTGCGGTGTAGTCTGAGAAAGACCAGATATAAAGCTTTTGTTTGAAAAGCAGGTGGTACTTAGTAAACCTCTTCCCCTGTTTGCAGGGAAGCTTACGGTATTAAATCTCCACTTGGCACAAACCAGTATATTCTCACATAGGGCTATTTTCTTGCAAAATGGCCACTGAGCATTGTAACATAAATGTCAGACTTAAAGTTCTACTTCTTTCTAACTTCTTCTACTTCTGTTTTTCAGATTCCAGAGCTTCACAAATCTTATAACACTTTATAAAAGTTCCAGTAATATGATTAACATTTAAAGAGCAACTAATAACTACTATTTCAGAAATAAATTGTAGTCATCACACAATTATTTTCAGAAAAATCATTTACCACTGAAAAAGTTAATACTAATGAAGTACTTCTGAACTTTGAGATATTTGTTAACCAGAGTATGTAAAAAATAACTCAGAAACAGTTTTGACCACAAAAGCAGTAAAGTAGTGCTAAATAATAAAAAATATAGTAATATGACATAGGAATATATGCTGCTGGGAAGGATGGCTCACGCCTGTAATCCCTTGACTTTGCGAAGTCAAGGCGGGCGGATCACCTGAGGTCAGGAGGTCAAGACCAACCTGGACAACATGGTGAAACCACGTCTCTACTAAAAATACAAAACAGTTATTCAGGCATGGTGGCGCACACCTGTAATTCCAGCTACTCGGGAGGCTGAGGTAGGAGAGTGGCTTGAACCTGGGAGGCGGATGTTGCAGTGACCTGAGATTGCATCGCTGCACTCCAGCCTGGGTGACAGAGTGAGACTCTGTCTCAAACAAACAAACAAACAACAATAACAACAACAAACAATATATGGCACATATGTAACGTTAAATATTATAACCAAATTTAAGTAATTTACAAGAAATAGGTGAAATTGGTTTGAATAATATATTTTACGTAACCCAGTGTATTTATAATATTATCATTTCAACGTGTAATCAGTATGATAAATTATGAAAGAGAGAGTTTACTTTTTTTAATTTGGCCTTCAAGTTCTGGTGCATGTTTTACACTTGCAGCCCATGCAGATCCATGTCAGACGCATTTCATGCTAAACAAGTTTAGGCAAGGCAGTCCCCAGGCCTGTATCTTTGATTTGATAAGTTCTCAGTTATGATTATATGATTTAAAAACCTCACGTAGACTTCATGTTGACATGTTTTGTTTTAACTACTCAATAATACACATTTCTTTTTTAGCTTGTGCAAAGCAGACTGTTAGCCACTTCCTCACTTGAAATTTATTCTAAAAAGGAAATATTCAAGATGGAACTGAATAAAAATACCTGAGGGGTAAGAGTTAAATATTTTCTCACAGTAAGTTCCGTTTTAGAAACAGTATAACTGAGTTTAGTTCTGCCTATTTGTCCTCCAATGATTATCTGTTCCTTCCCCTACTTCTCTGCCACCATGATGTGGGCCTGCTTTGTGTCATCCCGCTATTACTCCAGTCTTCCCTGTGCTCTTGGAATTAGAGTTTCCTCTCTCCAATTTACCCTACATATGGAGCAAGACTATTTTTCATAAACACCGATTTTGCTACACGTTTTCCATCCGAAAAGATTTATTGCCTTTCTATTTCCAAAGTAGCATGCAAAGAGTTCCAGATTAAAAGTCAACAGGATGAGATTCTGGTAACGCCATTAACTTTCTGGCTAACTTGGGAATCATCACCTCTTAGGACCTCAGCTGTTTCACTGTGAGGGAGTTGGTTGTATTGCTAATGTCTCTCCCAGTTCTAAAATCTTGCTTAGTTTTGGATTATTTTCTGCATTCTGTCCCTACTCTGACAATTGTAATTTTTTCCCCCAAACAATCTAACATAAAATTACCTCTTCATTTCATCTGCTTTCCTTCCTGTTACCACTAACAAAACGCCCATTGTTTCACTCATGTTGACTTTCTGTCTGGTTACGCCCCTCTCCCATTTATTCCACCCATAGCCTAATATTCCTCAAGACCAAACTCAGCTTCCCATGACACAAATTTCATTAATCTCTTCATCCAGTCTTGCATTCAACAAATACTTGCTGAGTGCCTACTCTGTGCAAAGCACTGGGACATCATGCCAAATAAAACAGAGAGGAACTTATGTTCTGCTGGGGTCAATAGATAATGACCAAATGAGCAAATAAATAAGAGAATTCTAGAGTATGGCAAATGCTTATGAAGGAAATAAGCTATGCAGTGAGATAAGGAAGACACTAGCTGGTCTAGAAAGGTACATGTTCGCCTGTGCAGAGGGTTGTTAGAGGCTGCGTGAGTTTGTGTTCACTGACCAATAAATTAAGGTAAAGCCTGGTTCTGCTTTGCAGTAATAAATCTTTGAATGCAATAGACATAAAAGTTGTTTTAGCTAAGCCATAACTTTCTATTAAGTCCAAAATAATTTTTATGTATAAAAAGAATAATCTTTTCAGCAACTCATTACACCCAGTATTATTAAAGACCTAAAATATAAATATCCCTTGAGGAGCCATTTCTTTCTTTCTTTTTTAAAAATAATTTATTTATTTTACTTTAGGTGTATACTATATCTGGCATTTCTCCCCATGTTATCCCCTCCCCACCCTCCCTTCCCTCCCCCACCCCCCATTGTCTCTCCCCTACGCCCCCCAACTGCCCCCAGTGTGTGATGCTCCTCTCCCCTGAGTCCACGTGTTCTCATTGTTCAACACCCACCTATGAGTGAGAACATACGGTGCTTGGCTTTCTGATCTTGGGTCAGTTTGCTGAGAATGATGGTTTCCAGATTCATCCAAGTCCCTACAAAGGACACGAACTCATCGTTTTTTATGGCTGCGTAGTATTCCATGGTGTATATGTACCACATTTTCTTTGTCCAGTCTATCATTGATGGGCATTTGGGTTGGTTCCAGGTCTTTGCTATTGTACACAGGGCTGCAATGAACATACGTGTACATGTGTCTTTATAGTAGAACGATTTATAGTTCTTTGGGTATATACCCAATAGTGGGATTGCTGGGTCAAATGGAATTTTTATTTCTAGATCCTTGAGAAATCACCACACTGTCTTCCACAATGGTTGAACTAATTTACACTCCCACCAACTGTGTAAGAGTGTTGCTATTTCTCCACATCCTCTCCAGCATCTGTTGTCTCCTGATTTTTTAATGATGGCCATTCTAACTGGTGTGAGATGATATCTCAGTGTGTTGTTGAGGAGTTGTGATCCCTTGAAGGAGAAGAGGTGTTCTGGTCTTTGATGGTTTCACCTTTTTTGCGCTGGTTTTTTACCATCTCTGTGGATTTACCTGGCTGTGGTGTTGGAGAGTTGCTTGATGAGGTCGCTTGTCTGTCTGCGGGGCCGCTACTGGGTTTCTAGGGACTCCTTCAGGTTACTAGGGAAGCTTCCTGTGTCTCGAGGAGCCATTTCTTAAATCACCAGGCCTACTAGGTCTACCCAAATATTTTGCTAATGTTATTATAATATACCAGGTTAATGTTTCTAGATAAGCTTTATCCTTCTAATTGTTTTTAAAAATAGTTTATTTCCTTAGGTAGCATCTAACATGCTTCTCTTTGGTGCCGTGTCATGTCGCTGACATTTTTATCCACTCCATCCTTCTAGCTAAAAACCTGCCTCTATATAAGGATTTTTTTTTGAAAGCTGTAAACCTCAGCCATTCAAACTTATTGAGCTACTAAACCAGAGGTTCCCCCTGAGAATTCCACTCCATTAAATTAATGTGAAGGCAGTCGACCTGTGGGGAGTCCATCCCCATCTCTTACTCTTAGACATTGCTGCTTTTGAATTACCTGGATTTTTGACTACAGCTTTCACCTGAGACCTCTCCTGTCTCCAAATAGCTGAATCCATTTCCTCCCACCGGAATAATGGAGTGGAAAGAATGTGGAGCTGAAAGGCTGTCAAGACTTCTGTTGTCATCTTGATTCAACCAATTGAATTACTTGCTCAGCCTTTGATACAATACTAAGCTTCTACCAGGACTGTTTTCTTACTTGTTAATTGAAGACAGAACAGGTTGATTATCCCTTACCGAAAATGCTTAGGACCAGAAGTGTTTTCGATTTTGTATTTCTTTGGATTTTCAAATATTTGCATAAGCATAATAAAATACATTGGGGAGGGGACCCAAGTAAATCACAAAATTCATTTATGTTTCTAATATACCTTATACTTATAGCCTAAAGGTAATTTTATACAATATTTTTAATAAGTTTGCTTATAAAACAAAGTTTGTATACATGCCATCAGAAAGCAAAGGTTTCACTGTCCCAACCACCCTTGTGGACAATCTGTGTTTGTCTGGCATCACCATTATTCCTGACTCTGAATTTATCTGTTAACCAATAATCATTTTCTTACACTTACTCATACATCAGTATGTAACAGTAAAAATATGACATATCATTAATACAGTGAAAAAATAATGCATTCTAGGGAACTAAGCAGCACAGCAGTGTCACCAGAATATCTGTATTAGTTGTTCCCCAGAGCAACGAACAACAGCAAGCTTTTGGTCTCCACCCATGATGCTGTGTTTTTATTAAAAGGTTACTGTGCACCGTGCTTTATTTTTCTAGGTGAGAAGAAACATCAGAAGCAGCTGAGGGACCAGGAAGTGGGGTCCTCTAGGTATGAAGGGGCACTCTGCTGGATGGCTTTTTAAAATGTTTCCTCCAGAGTCATCTGCTTCACTAATAACAGTTTTTATCTCAGACATCTGTCTTTGCTTTTGTAAACTTTTGATGTGATTCTTTTTCTGTCACAAATGCATGCTGCTCCAGTCCTTCAATAAGCCCATCACGCATTTTCACACGTCATCTCTGGGCACTTTTCTGCAGTGTTAACAGCGTCGCCATTGTTGTGTACCTACATTTTGACAGCAACCCGTCACGTGAGGTCAGGTGTAGAATTTTTTACTTGTGGCATCCTATCAGCACTCATAAGGTTTTAGATTTGGGAGTGTTTTTTTTTACTTCAGATTTTCAGATTATGGATCCTCACCCTATATCACTATCAACCTTATAAACAGTTTTAAGAAATGTAAGAAATATTGCACAAGTTGTGCTTAACCACTATGCTGGGCAATTAGTAGACATCCAAATTTGTCTACTTAAAAATCTCATCACAACATTTAATTTCTCCATCTAGGAAAACCTGTTCATCACCATAAATAACTTATACAATCAACTCCAAGCCTACTAGCAGGCTCTTCTCATTTTGGTTCAGCTTCCTTTCCTAGCTTTCTTTCACAGTTTCTTAAACGATCCTCTTTACCCTCTGCTAACTCACTCTGGCCTGCCACCAAGCAGACATCTCACTGTTCCTTGACAGCATCAGCTTCTTGGGCAGTTCCATACCTTTAGCCCTTTGTATGCACTGTTTTCTTGCCTGAAATGCCCTTTTCTTCTCTGATTGATATTTTTCTTGTTTTTCAACTCCTTGATAAAATTTAACTTCTGCAAAATTTCACAGATGAATCCCAGAGAACAAATACTTCCTTCTTCTGGTTGTCTGCATTATTTTGTTCATATCTCCATGATAGCATTTTTATTGAAATAACGACTATCTCAAAACATTACTGTATTCTGTATTTAGTTGTAGAGACATTTCCCCTGTTGATCAAATTGTTTCAGAGGAGTGAAAGGGACTCTATATCTTGATCAGTGTCCACTTTGTTTGTTTGTTGTTATTTTTTAACATTTAAAATATAGGCTCTAGAGAAGAGTTCTGGACCTGTCTATAAAGCTTTTAGTGGTCTCTTCCCTTGGATAGGAAAAAAATAACACATTATTTTTACTAGCCCCTAATTAAATGTAGAATTTTCTTCCTTTGTGAATCTTAGAAACAAGCCAGGCCAGACACACTGGCTCATGCCTGTAATCCCAGCACTTCGGGAGGCCAAGGTGGGCGCATCACTTGAGGTTAGGAGTTCGAGACCAGCCTGGCCAACATGGTGAAACCCCGTCTTTACTAAAAATACAAAAAAAAAAAAAAATCAATCAGGTGTGGTGGCGCACACCTGTAGTCTCAGCTACTAGGGAGGGTGAGGCACGAGAATCGCTTGAACCTGGGCGATGGAGGTTGCAATGAGCTGAGATGGCGTCACTGCACTCCAACCTGGGCAACAGAGTGAGACTCATCTCAATAAAAGAAAAGAAAGAAAGAAGAAAAGAAACAAGCCATAGTAGCAGTAGCAGTCCATGTGACTGCCACAAATAGAATTTGCAGATCTTTTTATGTTACAATTGTAGGAGATTGTTATTTCCAAAATTCAGTAGTAACTAGACCGGATACTAGATCTTGTTTAAAGTGTTAATAAAGTCCAAACAGTATATTACTCTATCATAGTTTTTTAATTAAATATTTTATTTCAAAATAATTGTAGATTCTCAGGCACTTGTAAAAAAAAAAGATAGATGCTGTATAGTCACTACCCAGTTTTCCCCAGTGATAGCATCTTGCAAAACTATAGTAAAATATCAGAACTAGGATATTGATACTGATGTAATCAAGATATACAGAACATTTTCATCACCACAAGGATCCCATATGTTGCCCTTTTTATAGCCTCATACTTCCCTTCCATCCCATCCTATCCCATCCCATCCCATCCCACCCCATCCTTAAACCCTGGCAACCACTAATTTCCTCTCCATTTCTATAATTTTGTCATTTCTCAAATGTTATTTAAATGAAATCCCACAGCATGTAACATTTTGTGAAGACCCTTCTACTCAGCACAAGTCTCTGGAGATGCATTCAAGATGTTGCAGTTATCAGTGGCTTGTCCTTTTATTGCTGACTAGTATCCCATAGTGTGAATATACTACAGTTTGTTTAACCCATTGGAAAACATCTGGACTGCCTTGATTTTGGCTATTACAAATTAAGCTGTTATAAACATTCATGTATATGTTGCTGTATTGACATAAGTTTCCACTCCTCTGGAATAATTGCCCGGGAGAACAATTGCTAGGCCACACACTAGTTGCATATTTAGTTTTATGAGAAAACCACCAAACTTTTTCAGGGTGGCTCTGCACCATTTTACATTCTCACCAGCAATGTATTTATGAGTGATCCAGTTTTTGCCCATCTTCAAATAAGTTTGTGTTAATGATGATATGTCTGTTCATACCTTTTGCCCAATTTCTAATTGAATTGTTTATTTTACTGTTGAATCTGAGTGTTCTTTACATTTTCTACATACAAGTCCTCCATCAGATATGTGGTCTGCATTTCTTCCCAGTCTATAGCTTGTTTCTTTATCCTTTTAACAGAGCAAAAGTTTTTAATTTCGATGAACTCAGATTTATTAATTTTTCCTTTTATGAATCATGCTCCTAATGTCAAGCTTAAGAACTGTTTGTCTAGCCCTAGGTCCAAAAGATTTTTGGATGTGTTCCTTTGTCTTTAGTTTTAGAAGTGTGTTCATGAGGTGTCTTAATGTAGATTTCTGTGAGTTTATCCTTTTTGAGATTTACTTGCCTTTTTGAATATGTAGGTCTAGCTGTCTTGCCAACTTTGCAAGTTTTTCAGCCATTACTTTTTTCAGTTCTTTTCCAGCTCCACTCTCTTTTTCTTTCCTTTTCGGAACTCTAGTGACACAATTGTTAGGTGTTTTTTGTTTTTTGTTTTTTTTTTCTGTATGTCAGAGGTCTCTGAGGCTTTGTACATTTTTTTCATTCTATTTTCTCTCTTTTTTTCAGATTAGGTAGTTTCTATATTATCTTCGGTGTTACCAACTGCTTCCTCTGTTTCATCTATTCTGATCTTAGGTCCAATCGTCGAGTGCTTTTATTTAGGTGATTGTATTTTTCAGTTCTAAGTTTCCCATTTCGTTGCTATAGCTTCTATGTTTTTGTTGAGACTTCCTATTTCTTTGCTTACGTTTTCTGTTTTTTCATTTAAGTATGTTTATATTTGTTTATTAAAGTATTTTTATAATGACTGCTTTGAAATCTTTGTCAGATAATTCTAACATCTTTATTATGTCAGTGTTGGCAGTTACTGATTGTCTTGTTTCTTTCAACTTGAGATTTTCCTTGTTCTTGGTATGCCAAGTGATTTTTCTACCAAAACTTGAAATTTTCAATATTTTATGATGAGACGTTGGATCTTATTTAAACTTCTGTTTTAGCTGGCTTCATCTGATGCAACTTTAGCGGAAAGGGGATGCTGCCTTGCTTCTTCAGGTGGGATATAAGTTTAGGTTTCTCGTTTGGCCTTAATTGATACCCTATAGGAAGAGAGTCTCCTTTTTGCTTTTTGACAGGGGTGAGAATTTCAGCTTCCCCATAGGTTTCCATTAATGGTCATCTGTCTTACAGCTTGACAAGGGTAGAAGACTCTACTCCCCACTCAGCATTTACTAGCTTAGGTGGAGGTGGGCAATTATTGTTTAAAAGTATCTGTCTTGCTAGGCTTCCCCTTTCCTAGTTCTTTGGTTGAAAAAAAAATGGTTTTTTGGGGGCACTTCTTTTCTGTTCTTGGTTATTGTGGGTTGCCAGCTTTTTGGCTCCTAGTCTGAGATGTATAAAGTAAAAAGACAATCTAAGGAACTTACCACTGTATCATTCACTGGGACCCAAAGTCTCTAGCCAGTCTTCCTACCTCTCTATACTTTCTAGAGTTTTTAATATTTGTTTCACACACAATGTGCAGGGTTTTTAGTTGAATTTAGTGGGAGAAATAGGGAAAAGTATGTCTGTTCCATCTTCCAAAAAGTAGAAGTCTTCTCTATCACTATTGTTAATATTTTGATTACTGTATTTCAATATAATTGGTTTACTTTGCAATCCCATAAGTTTTATTTATGCACTTACCAACAATTTTCTGAGAATCACCACATAGCCATTGAGGTCCATGGCATGTAACCACCATGCGCCATTTTAAAGAAAAATCTTAAAAGTTTGAGACCAG
Source organism: Ateles fusciceps (assembly GCA_036589455.1). Lineage (NCBI taxonomy): Eukaryota > Metazoa > Chordata > Mammalia > Primates > Atelidae > Ateles > Ateles fusciceps. Next base: position 3,860,385 of record JAZHEH010000253.1, on the reverse strand, counting down.
AAGGGAGCAGCACAGAATTATATTCCAAGATGAAGCAATGGCCACCACACATTGGCTCTTCTAACTTCCGGGTACCCTCTAACCCCACTGAGGCTCGCGTGGAGAAGAGTAACTACAGCTAGAGTGATGTTTTGAGAACAGTAGGAAGCCATCTGTTGTCTTGTAAGGCTGTTGCCCTGGTGACCCGAGCCTGCAATCCTTCCTCAAAACTCAGAGATCACCACTTGCCACCCCACTTGAGAAGTAAAGTTAACTGTTCATCTATCACTTTGGGTATGGGCTTTCCATTCCCCAGAATAGCTCCTTCTTAATTTCCATTGCTTTGGAAATCCCTTTTCAATGGCCTAGAATATTCATAGGCATGCCTTCCACTCTGACAGGAGGAGCAGGTGTTTGTCGTCCTGGGGGCAAGTGGTGAAGCAGAAGGGAAAACTCATACACCAGGACTTGAGAGTGACTGCTTACCCATGTTACATTTAAATGCGTATCTACTCTTTCATAGAGGGTGAATTCCTCAGAAGAAATGAACTATGTTTTATTTTTCCTTTTATTTCCAGTGTTCAGCAGAGTATGAGGCACATGGCAGATGCCTAATGTTGTTAAATTAATGAATAAGTCTACACAGAGAAAAATGGATGGTATATTTAGGATTTATCAAATACCTTATGTTTGCATATTTCTGTTTTAATTAAAAAAGCATTATTAGATTATTTAAAACAAATATTTCTAGTTATTTCTTGGGCTGTAACGTTTCAAGTATCTTCTTACTTGTCCACTACTACTGACCTGGACTTGGACAACAAAATGTATGCATATTTTCTCTCTTCACAGACCATCTGGCACAGATGTCATGCATGCTGCCACACTCATAGATATGTTAATGAGTGACACAAAGTTTCCAGGTCCAATCACAAAAATGCCATTTCCCTCCTCCACTTCCTCACCCACATTCTAAAGGCCAAGGTAAACACATCCTGGGGCAACAGTCTAGAAAGAATAAGCCTAGAAATAAGATTGATTCAGATAAACCCCAGAGTGATCTGCCAGTGACTAATGGTAATATCTTTAGTTAACCAGAGTTCAGAAATACCAAGAGATAAAATCTTGAGTGCAGTCTCATAAACCTTTAACCCATGTAACCCTACTCCATGGCAAAGTATCCTTGGAAGCAAATAATGATTTAAAAATTTAACTTCTTATGTTAACTAGCTACCCAGATAAGTTGAAGAACTGGAATGAACATTATCCAGGAATTGAAAGGAAATGACTAAGAGTTGGGAAATTGTTCCAGCATCAAGTATGACAACTTGCAAAGAAGGGTGACATTCCATGCCTCCCCCTGGGTAGGGCTTACAGGACATCCTATGAACTGTCATAAAAGATAAACCTGGGATTGTCTTACTAAGGCCAATGACAAAGGCAGCTTGGCAGTGAAACTGACAGCTAATACTGTGAGTGAGGCCACTGATGACAGCAATGAGTGAATAGCCTGTCTGGAACTCTTCATCAGTGAGATAGAAACCATGGAAGAATTAATAGATTCAGTCAGGTTTCAGAGGGCACACCTTCTGCATAGCCCAGGTAGATAAGAAAAGAGAGGATTTTTAAGGTAGATAATTTTATCTCTATGCTTAAATAGAAATAGATTTGTTGTTTGAATTAAAATAAAACAAAAATGGAAGCAAATAAAGTCTTGATAAAATACAAAACATATTATAGATATGTTATAAGCACAGTGCATACAAAACACAGATATTTATAAAATTACTTGTCAATACAAGTTCGTATTACTTAAGAGGAAATTCTATGGCATGTACAGTAAGTGCTGATATCAGGAATGCTTTGATAAAGAAGTTTGGGTATAGGCAGGTAACTCAAGATACTTTTCTACAGAAGCTAGGCAGCATTTTTTTTTTTTTTTTAGATTTGAAGAGAAAGTGTTGCTTTAAAAATTATGTATTAACTTCAAACAGAAAAATAAGTAATTAAGTCAAAGCGGAGTTAGGCATTTAAATAGGCATCAAGTCAAATCAGTATTGATAACTTGTTTTCATTTCTTAATAGAAAACTTATTTTATTTGGCTTTATAAATATACTTATTTAAATACTGCAGCCAAGGCTGCAGTTTTAAATGACCATCTGGCTAGCACTCCTTGAGGCAATATCTCAAAATGCTCCCTAAAGCTCCTGTAAATATTATTTTTTTAAAAAAGCGAAACAAACAGCCAACCAAATCCAGAAGCACATCAAAAACCTTATCCACCATGATCAAGTTGGCTTCATCCCAAGGATGTGAGGCTATATCAACATACACAAATCAATAAACGCAATCCATCACATAAACAGAACCAGTGACAAAAACCACATGATTATCTCAGATGCAGAAAAGGCCAATTAACTCAAGACGAATTAAAGACTTAAATGTCAGACCTAAAACCGTAAAAAACCCTAGACGAAAAGCTAGGCAACACCATTTAGGACATAGGCGTGGGCAAAGACTTCATGACTAAAAGAAAATAAAATTCAACACCCCTTCCTGCTAAAAACTCTCAATAAACTAGGTATTCATGGAAGGTATCTCAAAATAATAAGAGTTGTTTATGACAAACCCACAGCCAATATCATACTGAATGAGCAAAAAAAAAGCTGGAAGCATTCCTTTTGAAACTGGCACAAGACGAGGATGCCTTCTCTCACCACTCCTATTCAACATAGTATTGGAGGGTCTGGCCAGGGCAATCAGGCAAGAGAAAGAAATAAAGGGTATTCAAATAGGAAGAGAGGAAGTCAAATTGTCTCTGTTTGCAGATGACGTAATTGTACATTTAGAAAACCCCATCATCTCGGCCCAAAATCTCCTTAAGCTAATAAGCAACTTCATCAAAGTCTCAGGATACAAAATCAATGTGCAAAAACCACAAGCATTCCTATATACCAATTAATAGACAAACAGAGAGCCAAATCATAAGTGAACTCCCACTCACAATTGCTGCAAGGATAATAAAATATGTAGGAATACAACTTACAAGGGACATGAAGGACTTCTTCAAGAAGAACTACAAACCACTGCTTAAGGAAATAAGAGAGGAAACAAACAAATGGAAAAACATTTCATGCTCATGGATAGGAAGAATCAATATCATGAAAATGGCCATACTGCCCAAAGAAATTTATAGATTCAATGCTATCCCCATCAAGCTGCCATTGACTTTCTTCACAAAATTAGAAAAAACTACTTTAAATTTCATATAAAACCAAAAAAGAGCTTGTACGGCCAAGACAATCCTATGCAAAGAGAACAAAGCTGGAGGCCTCATGCTACCTGACTTCAAACTATACTATAAGGCAACAGTAAACAAAACAGCATGGTACTGGTACCAAAACAGATATATAGACTAATGGAATAGAACAGAGGCCTCGGAAATAATGCCACACATCTACAACCATCTGATCTTTGACAAACCTGACAAAAACAAGCAATGGGGAAAGGAATTCCTGTTTAATAAATGGTGTTGGGAAAACTGGGTAGCCATATGCAAAAAACTAAAACTGGACCCCTTCCTTATACCTTATACAAAAATTAACTCAAGATGAATTAAAGACTTAAATGTCAGACCTAAAACCATAAAAAATCCTAGAAGAAAAGCTAGGCCACACCATTTAGGACATAGGCGTGGGCAAGACTTCATGACTAAAATACCGAAAGCAATGGCCACAAAAGCCAAAATTGACAAATGGGATCTAATTAAACTAAAGATCTTCTGCAAAGCAAAAGAAACTCATAAGAGTGAACAGGCAACCTACAAAATGGGAGACAATTTACAAGAAAAAAACCACAACATCAATAAGTGGGCAAAGGATATGAACAGACACTTCTCTAAAGAAGACATTTATGTGGCCAACAAACATATGAAAAAAAGCTCATCATCACTGGTCATTAGAGAAATGCAAATCAAAACCACAATGAGATACCATCTCACACCAGTTAGAATGGCGATCATTAAAAAGTCAGGAAACAACAGATGCTGGAATGCTTTTACACTGTTGGTGGTAGTGTAAATTAGTTCAACCATTGTGGAAGACAGTGGGTCTAGAACCAGAAATACCATTTGACCCAGCAATCCCATTACTGGGTATATTCCCAAATTGTAAATCATTCGACTATAAAGACACATGCACATGTATGTTTATTGCAGCACTTTTCACAATAGGAAAGACTTGGAACCAACCCAAATGCCCATCGATGATAGACTGGATAAAGAAAATGTGGCACATATACACCATGGAATACTATGCAGCCATAAAAAAGGAGGAGTTCATGTCCTTTGCAGGGATATGGATGAAGCTGGAAACCATCATTCTCAGCAAACTAACACAAGAACAGAAAACCAAATGCTGCATGTTCTCACTTATAAGTGGGAGTTGAACAATGAGAACACATAGACATAGGGAGAGGAGCATCACACACCGGGGCCTGTTGGGTGGTGGGGGGGGCTAGAGAAGGGTTAGCAGGGGGGTGGGGGAGATTGAGGAGGGATAGCATTAGGAGAAATACCTAATGTAGATGATGGGGGGGATGGATGCAACGAACTACCATGGCATGTGTATACCTACGTAACAATCCTGCATGTTCCTGCCCATGTACCCCAGAACTTAAAATACAGTAATTTAAAGAAAGCAAAACACTAAAACCTATGATTGACAGGCAATTTATTACCAGCTTCTGAGAGGAAATTCTGCTACTCTAACAGGCAGCTGATTTAGTAATCACAGTCTTTTGATGATACATGGCTTATAACCTGAAAAAGAAGAAAACTGCCTGCAGAGAAGTAGAGAGATTTTCCCAGTGCCAGAGGACTGCTTGCTGAGGTTGCTAGGATACTGTTCCTCAGTACTCCTCTCAGTTACCTCTCTCTACAGACACAGGCAGGGACTGCAAACTCCTCTCACCCACACATCTTCATGGGAAATCAAGAAAAGAAAAAAGAGAAAGAAAGAGTAAGGAAGGGAAGGGAAGGGGAAGAGGTAGGGGAAGAAGAAGGGGAAGGAGGGAAGGAAGAAGGGAGGGGGAGGAAGGAGAGAGGGAAGGGAAGAAAGGAAGGAAGAATGGGAGGAAGGGAGGAAAGAGGGAGTGAAGGAGGGAGGGAGGAAGAAAGGAAGGAGGGAGAAAGGGAGGGAGAGAGTGGAAGGAAGGAGAGAGGGAAAGAGGGAAGGATGGAGGGAGGGCAGTAACAAAGGAAAGACAGAGGAAGGGAGGCAGGGAGGAAGGAAGGAAAGAAGGGATTTTGAGCTAACATAGGAAAACAAGCAGTCTAGTGCTCGGCACAGGGCAGGCACTTTCTAGTCTCTACACTGTCCAAATAGACAATCCACTCCTGTGCATAACACCTCTCAAGACACAGAGAAATGCACAACCACTGTTTCCCCTCGCTGTCCAACTCCACAAGGTGAGAATCACTACCATACATGATCAGATACTGTGGCGAAATACTACAGCACAGACACCTCTATCAAACACCTGCTTCCTGTGAAATTCTGGGTGACCACCATAGGTAATTTTACTGAAACTCATTTATTGTCTTCCTGTGCTCACATGACAGATAACATAACATTTTCTATTTTTCTCAGTGAGATAATATGAAATTGATATATTTTAAAATATCCTTGGGCTGAAAATATATGAACAATAAAATATTATCAAAATGGACTGTGGATCCTAAGTGTGAACTCTGGGAAACTGGAATATTAAGTAATATTTATTTGTGGACAAATGTGGTTTCTAATCTTTAGTTTATTGGTTTGTTCCACACTGGAGAACATTGGAAAATACTACCTGAAAAAAGCCTATGCTTTTAGCAGTCCTGAAAATCAAAACTTTTGTTTTTTGTTAGTATAATCTGGCCTCTTCTTTTATTAAAGGTCAAAAGTTATAGAGACTCTGCCAAGTAAGAGGTTGTTTTGCCAAAGAAAAAAGTTCTGCAGTTATTTTCAGACATTTGAGCCTGTGGAGTTTAAAAAAATCTTGTCCTTAATTACTCGTGCATTGGTAGATGCTTGTTTCATCAAAATTTGTTTGCAAGATCTTTTAATATTCATTGATTCAACAATTATTTGTGCAGCTCCCATTGTACACCAGGCACTGTGCTAGGTGTTGGGATTCAGTAGTGAACAGAAAAAGGCCAAGGGTCCTCAAATTGTGGTTCCCACAATTTGGTGGAGGAAGATATAGAATTATTAAATAATCAGACAAATTAATGAGAACCTACAACTCCATTAAGTGCTCTAAATTAGAGAACCTAGTGCTATGAGAACATCTAAAAGGGGATCTGACCTAGGTAAGGAGGTCAGGGAAGGCTTCCCTAAGGAAATGGCAATTGCATTGATATGTGCATGAGTAACACCTAAAATTGAATTCCATGCAGAGGAACTATTAGGTGCTAAGGCCCTCTGAGGCCAGAGGGCATGGTACCTGCTTGGAAAGTAGGATAGTATGGCTTAGCAGAAAGAGCTGGGAGAATTGTGGTAGAGTCAAGGTTGGAACATAAGGAGGGGTCACGCCATGCAGGTGTTAAGCCATATGTGGGATATTGTCTTTATCCTAATTGTTTGCAAAACCTGTTAAAGTGTTTATAATTAACAGGAAACAAGATCAGATTTGTCTTGAAAGGATCCCTAGAGTTAAAAGGCAGGAACACATTGTGTGGGAGAGGGGGGAAGAGTGGGTGAGAGATGAGACTATTGCAGTAATCTAGGCATCAGATGGTGGTATCTTTGATCAGGGTGATAACAGAGAGTAGGCTGTAGAGAGGTTTGAAGTAAAATAAATGACTTCATGACAAATAGGACCATCTATGGCTTGACTCCTGAGTTCCTCTGTTGGCCAAAATCTTTCCAAATTAAGGATTATGCAGACCTGACACATTTATTCTCCCAAGAAATATTTGTTTCAATGACTCTTTGGATTCATTTATTCAACCAATATTTATGGAGCACCTATTATGTATTATTCCGGCTGCTGTTGATACAGGAGTAGACAAAGCAGTCTCTCTCAGAGAGCTTGTGCCTGTTGGTGCCAGAAACTCTGGCTAAGGTGAAAATCAGTGCAATCACAATGGAAACAGTAAACTACTGGAGGTCAATTTTTCTTTTGGCAAATCAGAAACAAGTTCAGTTTTTAGTGCTTTATGATTTCTAAAATCCCTTACTACTTTATAAAACCAGAAAGGCAGGAAGGTGTAAAATGGAGAGCCAGGGAAGGTGATGGGGTCACCCAGGGTCACAAAGCTATGAGAAATGATGACTTTGGCTTGGGTCTTCCACCAACTCTAAGGTCAGGGTTCCTCCTCCCTTTTCATTAAGACCAAAATCAAGGACGCTGAAAAACAGCCTGCTGAAGGAAAGGACGTTTCTTTTTTAATTAGCCAGTTTGAGAAATAAGATTCAAGGGCTTCCTCTCTCAAGCAGAAAAAAGAACATTTCTGGATTCAAGTCTAGAAACAAAAGTGCACTTCTTTTGGCTTTATCATTACCTAAAGTAACAATCAGATTCTTTGTTGGCCCAATGAAGGCATGAAAATCCAGAATTCTGAGATTTTGTATTGATACATCATGGAAGGGAACAATTTCAGGTATGTATCTTGGAAACCCACGCCAATACCTGTGGGGGAGCTTGGAACCAATGGAAAGAAAATAGACAGGCCTACATTGACCTTATTTGGCTTCTTTCTTCATTTAAGAAGCTTAGTTATGTGAATAATTTTTGTTCTTGTCTCCATTACATTGTTTTACTTCTCATATTTAGTTGGTCCTTAGATACTCACAGGCTTTAGATCAGCATTTTCAGTAACAAGGTTGATTTTTTTAAGATTAGAAAGCATAAACACCATGGTTCCAAGAATGTGATTTGACTTCTTTAGGCCTACGTAATGCTTTTGAGGTTTTTTAAAACGAATTTATCTGTCTGCAACTATCATTTCTCAGTTCTGGGGACTGTCACAGTCTCACCGGGCAGGCCCAAAAACTGAAATGCCTTTTACTATAAAGATGTTTTCCCTTTATCTGTCATATTTCCAGTTATCAAAATAAAATCACATCTAGACTCCAAGTGTTCAATATTACTTATCAAAATAAATTTATTAAAAGTATTCAAAGACCACTTCAAAGTGTAGCTGCCTTCAAGACAGATTTTTGGCACTCATAACGGACACTGCAGTTTTCAACACCACGGCACTCATTCTACTTCACATTATCATTTTTAACAATGCAAATGTGGACCATTTCAGCTTCAGCATAACACGAGACAACAGTACCAATGATCTGTGGTCGCAAGAACTTCAATACCCTTGCACATAGTAAACACTTTACTAAGTACTAAACTAAAACTACTATGTGGTAACAGGGACTGGTTTAGGGAAAGATGTACAACCAGCTACCTAAGGCCACATAATCCCAGATCTATTGATTTTAAATGCTTTTGGACCAACAGTATTACATTGTCTCTTTCATCATCTTACATTCCTGCTTTCAGAGTGAGACACCACGTTCAGACCATCTACTCCCTTCTTGTGTTCTACACACAGTAAGGGAAGCTGTTCTGATACCAGCTTCTTCTAGACAGTTACTGGCTTCCTGATTCACTACCCAACTTTGAATCAATAGTTCTGAGTGATGTTTCCTGAACACCCAGGCTGAATTCAAGGTCAGTCTTTATGGCAGGTCACAGTCTTTCCCCTTAGGAAAAAGAATGAAATGTCCTCCATTTTTGGGCTCTCTTTCACATTTCATGTAGCATGAGGCTCTGTGGCAATTTGTGGCTTTTTACACAAGTCCTGGTAGAATTCTGACTCCAAGAAACGGGGATAAGAGTTGTTCTCCATCAAGCTGTATACCCTTTTCTGGGCAGTTGTAAAGCAGCCACTTGTAGCATCTTGTATATTCTGGGCAATCAGAGTTTTGGTTTGAAAATCTATGTTTATCTGAAATAAAACAAAAAAAGTGGTTTATTTGGTATTCAGAGTTAAAGAGTAAAATCTAGTATTTATAAACAAAAAAATAAAAATTATAATGTGCGATTAGCTTTACTAGCAAGTCATAGGGGAACTTTTGACATAACGAAGCTACAATGTGGGAGGGCTTTTGCCCTCCTTCTAGCCCCACTTTGTCCTGGATTCTTTTGTTTCACTTTTGTGCTAAAAATGTCCAGACTGGGCTGAAATCAGGAACTTTTTGTCTTACCTCTTTTGGAGCTTCCTTTTCTATAAAGTCAGTATATATTTTCCTCGCTTTTGAGGACAACTTTTGGGGTGATTTGGTTTTTTTGAAGTCTTCGCAGGCCAGCCAGAATTCAATATTTTCTTCACAGAATTCAGACTTCAGAAAGGCCCTGAATGCAGCAAGACCATCTGAAGAGGGGAGAAAAGAAAGCATGGAGAATGTGAAGAACTGAGGGACCGAATGATTCCTTATATTCTCCCCTAGTACTTCTCCCCTCAAATGTTAATTATTTCTAAATGACAGTCATTTTCTAGATTTCGCTCAAACCTGTAGTTCTCAAAATTTAGCTTTTTAATGACTAAGATGCCAGTAGGTAAAATGCTTATGTTGGCACTCTGCTGCAAAAATATAAGTACTTAACTTTGCTGTCAATGCAAAATAAATATTTATAGGGGAGTCATAAATTCTCTGGGAACTAAGCCTCTTGAAAACATTGTATGCGATGGAAAAACTGAGTCGAGCTTAACTATAAGCAACTGCCACTTTAATTTTTTTTGGCTAATTTTCTTCCCCCACTTGGAGGGAATACATGCATTTATTTCCATGGTTAAACCCTGGGAAATAAGGGAGAGAAAAATAGGCTTTATCCTATAGTGATTGCATAGTCTAATTCCCCCTCAGGCAAGCTGCTCTTTTGCTGCATGGACACAGCCTTTCCAGGCTTTTGTGATAATAGCAATGGCTCAAGTTCAAGAATTAACTTACATTTGCTGGCTAGCAGCTCATCAAATGCTTCTGACCACAGCTGTGCTTCCTCAGGAGAAGGCCTGAAAGAGAAGTTTTGCATGTTAGCTTAGGCACATCAGAGTTCCCCTTTTCAGTTCAGCAACTAACTATTCATATTTGCAAGTACGGGATTCTCAACTTACTTGGTGAAAGCTTGCTGTTTGCTTTTTTTGCCGGTTTTGGGCTTCCCAGGAGAAGAGGAATTTTGCAAGAAGTAGCTCAAACGGGTCTTCCAATCTTTTAAACTAAAACAACAACAACAACAAAATTTTTTTAAAGATAATCACTAAGTAGCAACACTTCAATATGCTACTGCTGCTGAACGCATTTTTACCAAATAAAGTCACCCAGTAACTAGAGACAAACCGCGTAAGGTAAAGCAAGAACTCTTCAAATAACAACAGTCTTACCCACAATATTTAAATCTCATGTACTGAACAGTTTCATCCATTAATCTGATCGTATCTACTAGTTTTACAGCTAAGGGCGGGGCTACCTAGAATACTAGGGGTATTTTAAAGAATTGTTAATGAATTTAGTTCAAAAGGCAGATACTATTTCAAAAGGACAGCAGTTTGTTAGCAAGGTTAAGTACAATTCCGAGACGTTTCGCAGTTAATGAAAAGGACAGACGTGGAACTGTCTGGAGCCAGCCCATGCTTCTGTCTTTAGAGCAGGAGGTTCTGGACCGTGCCAGAGACTGTGCACAAAGAGGCGGGTGGGCGACTGATTCCCCTGCACTCTCCCTTCCCCACCTACAACCCTTCTTTTAAGCAGACACTGCAGAATAATAATTTGTTCCACATTCGCGACTGGGTGAGATTTGCTCTATAATTAAAAAAACAAAAATGGATTTTAAACGAGTATATTCAGAACCAGCAAGAGCATCTCCTTCCAGGAGCTGTGTAAGCGGATCAGCCGCAGGATTCTGATGTCATTTTGAATGCGGGAGGACAAAAAGCCAACCCACAATTTCTTAGCGCATCCACCACCGCCCTCACATCAACTATGTCCCTGGCTCCTAAACTACCCGAGCGTCACCCAGATTTAACCTCACTTAACAAATTGAGCTTTTCGACTGTCTTTTTTTTTTTCCCTGCAGAGGCTCAGGCTAGTTTCCTAAGGTCAAAGCCGAGCCGGAAAGCACCGGGTTTGCAGCTCGCAGTGGGTGGCACGGGGTGGCGGGGAGAGGGAAGAAAGCCATACTCACAGGGTCCGCTTCATCTTTTCCCGCTTCTCCTCGCCCTTGTGGCCGCTGCCTGGGCTCTTGTCCATGGGTCTGCAGTCGTGTTGAACAGCCAAGAACATAGCACTTTGCATTCTCGTTCTCCCGCTGGTCCGCGGCTGTGCGAGGCCGGCGGGCGCTGCAGTATTTATAGGAGGCTGCGGCTTGGGGGCGGGGCCTCGCTGCTCCGACCCCGCCTCAAGAGGAACCGGATTGGCCGGCGGCAGACGCGCGCGGGGATGGGGTCAGCGCTGGCCCGCGGCAGTCACGGCCTCCGCCGAAGGGTCTCGAAGCCGGGGCGCTGCTGACGTGGCGCGGCCCCGGCTTCTTGCGCACTCGGGTCACATCGCAGCGGCCGGCTGGGGCCGGTGTGGGAGCAGACACTTTCCAGTGCGGAGAGGTTGTCCGCGACCTTTTGCTGAGGCGTGGCGGCCGGCGGCGCGGGGCTTTACGGCGGAGGGGAGAGCGGAAGTTGGCTGCGGCCCGGCGGGGGCGCCGGCGCTCCCTCAGCCTCCCTGGCGCGCTCCCCCCGGCCTCGCGCTTCCCTGGCGGGAGGAGGTCGCCCGCCGCGAGGCCGCACTGCGCTGGCCTGATTTTGAATAAGAGTGGGATTTTCTCGTTTTTGTGAACGCGCCTCATTTCTTGTTTGCCGTCCTGCTGCAGGGACTTGCTCGACACACCGCGGTCTGTGAACCGAGGCTGCGAGGAGACCCTCGCCGGGTCTCTCCGCCATTAATGTGAGGAAGGAGTGCCCTGCAACGTGGGCTGCGCAGGGGCAGCTACTGAGGCCTGCTCTGCGGCCTTAGGGGTCTCGAACACTTTGGGAATGAACGTTAGTCAGGATTGAACGAGAGAAAATAGCTTTCTCAGAAGACAGCGCTTTGACTGGGTTTGCATTTTGTATCGCTGCTAGGCACGAGGCTGGGTCTGTGCACAGGGTCGTTCCTCGGGAGCCCGTGGCCTCATCTGCCGAAGTAGAATCACAGGTTTCCTTACGGTGGGAGAGAAAGCTGGAGACACATGTCACAGCTGTAACGCGCCAGAACCAGTGAGTTCAAGCAGTCAGGGTTTCCTCAGGAGTCATTCATTCTTGGTTGAGTTGGGATTTACCAGAACTTTTTATAACTGGCAAAAAAGGAGTTAACAGTTTTCTTAAGTTTTATTCATTAATTCTTCAGGTATCATCTTTACTCCTGAAGTTTTTAAAACGACTTGGTTGGTAAAGACAAATAGATTACCTCAACCACAAAATTAGTTGATTTCGGATAGTATTACCAGAACTAGCCAGTGAAATGTTTAAGCGGCTTTGCCACCAAGCTGTAGATATTCTCTCTGCTTGTATTAGACTTGTTAAAACTGGGGGCTGCGCGTGGTCACGCCTGTAATCCCAGCACTTTGGGAGGCCGAGGCGGGCAAATCGCGAGGTCAAGAGGTCGAGACCATCCTGGCCAACATGGTGAAACCCTCGTCTCTACTAAAAATACAAAAATTAGCTGGGCGTGGTGCCACGTGCCTGTAATCCTAGCTACTCGGGAGGCTGAGGCAAGAGAATCACTTGAACCTGGGAGGTGGAAGTCGCAGTGAGCTGAGACCGTGCCACTGCACCCCAGCCTGGGCGACAGAGCGAGACTCTGTTTCCAAAAAAATAATAATAATAAAAAGAAAGAAAGAAAGGAAATTGGAAATAGTTAATATATTCTTAAGATGACCTGCCAGTAGTTGGAGCTGCAAGTTTGACTTGGAAGGCAAAACCTGCAGTTACTTATGACAACAGTTGTGGACTTTGTTGTGGAAAGGAAAACCGTGTAGATTTCAGTAATACTTTGAAACATGCTTGTGAACTGTATGAATGTCATTTTTCCTTAAGCATATGCTCTTCCTCTCCCAAAGAACTTTGCATACTATTCCTACATCTGTTTTTACTTTCTGATGATTCAATACATATTAATAAGATATCTGTAGTATGCAGACACTTCCTTTTAGGTTTACCAATGTAAACCTAAATATATTTTATACTTAGAACCTTCGATGTTAGAATTCACTCATAGACAGTTAAATTCACTAGTAGGCCAGGAGTTCTGACAAAGAGGCAGGGAAGAGAGAGCTGGACTTCTGTCAGGAGACCCAATTAGAGCCTGGGCTTAACCAGTAAATGCTAAGTAACTGTTGGGACAGTAGCTTCACACCTCTTTGAGTCCTAGCTTCTCATCTATAATAAGAGTAACATGTCTTTCTTGGCAGCCTCATAAGATATTATGCGACTCTTACATGAAAGGTCTTTTATAAGCTCTAAAGTACTGTACAAAAGTTTGTTACTGATTTGCTTATATGTGGTAAAAGGAAATGTTCAAACCATAGCTATTCAAGATGGAAAGTCATACGAGGATTAACTCAGAGGTAATTAGGTTGTAAATGTATAGGTACTATTAAATATCAATTTGTAGGTACACAAATATACAAGATACACAAATTTGTAGAAGATCAGGCTCATTTTAGATATTTAATAAGTGCTCTCTGGATAATAAACAAATCAGAAAAATAAGCAAACCAATTAACATTTAAACTTTTCAGGCTGAGTATTGTGGTTCATGCTGAAAATCCCAGTACTTTGAGAGGCTGAGGCAGGAGAAGGCTTGAGCAAGGAGAGTGAGGCTCATGCATTCAGGCTACAGTGAGCTGTGATTGTGTCATTGTACTCCAACCTGAGTGATAGAGTGAGACTCTGTCTCTTAAACAATAATTAAACTTTTCAGAACTGTCCAAGCCAAGGAAGTTTAATCATCTGAATATATTAATAAAAGTGAAGATACATGTACCTGTGTAAACAACTGGTTTAAATATAGATTATTCTTGATGTTTTTGTATTTAATATAATTCTTTCCTTTTTTCATAAACCCTTCCAGATCAACGACTAATGCTAGGTGGCAGAAAATTTTTCTCTGATAATTATGTGGTTGGTTAATAAATCTGGGTATAAATCAATTTGTAATTTTTGTATCTATGTGTAGTTCTAACAGTTAAGGCGGTATCTACTGCAGACTGAGAAACCTTTTCCTCAAAAACTTGCCATGTTAATGTCTTTTAAAAGACAGTTCAATATATGTATATTTACATATACATGTAATATATATATGAATATATATATTATATTCATGTTATACATATTACATGTATATGTAAATACATGTATTATATGTGTATATGTAATATATGTGTATATGTAATATGTATTACATGTATATTTGCATATATTATGTATATTTACGTATGTATATATGTAAAACAAAAGCTGAAGTTTTGATGACTTCCCTTTTTGTTGCTGCAACTGGCTTTTAGGTAAATAGAATTGCTCCACGTTAAGATGACACATATTTTCCATCCTGCGGTAGAGGAAGAAACAATGCAGTCAGTGGATTGTAAAAGCTGCGCAGCAAAACCACAGTTTGAGAGTGGCTGATAAACCAACCATACATTTTCTGTGTTGAAGCTACCATGCCCTCTACTGGAGAGACTGAACACATTAGTGGTGGAGGTTTTCCAGGTAGTTTATGAACTTTTTATAATTTTTTAAAAGTTTATAGAAGAAGGCAAACAAAAATACAAGTTTCTTGCATAATGTATCTTAGATTCTTGTATTATATCTTGTGTGTCTTAAATGTTCCCTGCCATGCTTCTCCCTTCGGCTCCCATGCTATTCTAACCATTATTAATAAAATTATTAATTCCTATGAACTAAAAATATTTATATAAAATAACTCTCCTATTTATGCTTTAGAAATGTAGAAACTGCTGGATGCTGTGGCTCGTGCCTGTAATCATGGCAGTTTGGAAGGCCAAGGAAGGAGGATTGCTTGAGTTCAGGAATTCAAGACCAGCTTGGGCAGCATAGCTAGACCCTGTCTTTACAAAAATGTATTTTTTAAAAATTACCTAGGCGTGGTGATATGCACCTGTAGTCCCATCTACTCAGGAGGCTGAGGTGGGAGGATTGCTTGAGCCCAGGGAGTTTGAGGCTACAGAGAGCCGTGATAGTGCCTCTGCCCTGTAGCCTGGGTGACAGAGGGAGACCCTGCCTCTAAAAACAAGTAGGAAATTTAGGAACCAAGATAATTCCTTTAAAAAATGCATAATATCATTCTGTGTATCGTTCTATGCTTTGCTTTTTTCAGTCAGTAAGATATTTTAGTTTCCAAATTTCTAAGAGCTCTAAACTTATTGTTTACCTTATGAAATGTTAAATAGGTGCGTTAGTTAAAAAAAAAGGAAAAAAGAATCAGGAAGTTACATGCTATGTGGTGATGAGTAATTGGAAAAAATGAAAACTTTTAGTACCCTAGTTGTTGAATATATTTAAAGAAGTATAGTGCTGGGCTGAGTGGTTCTGCAGGTCTGGCTGAGCTCCCCTCATGTGTGCTGAGGTCAGCTGATAATAGTCAGAAGCACAAGAGAGCCACTAGGGAGCATTTATCCAATCTGCATTTTCAAAAGTTCACCCTGACTGTGAGATGTCAAAATCTCATTTGATTGCCTTTTCATAAAGTCATGATCCTCATGGAGCCTGTAGGTTTTCTGGAAGTAAGATATAGAATAGTCACCCATTTCTTCTGTCTCTTGGGGTACATCATGATTCCTTCCAGGGCTGGCAGACGACTCATAAAACATGAACAGTGTCTGAAGGAAGTTGTCTATGCTTTGTGAAGCCACTCAGCCCAGATTGTCTGAGCCCAGTTTGTGGTTGTAGTATACTACTATGATGGTACTTGTGAATAGCCATTGCACTCCAGCCTGGGAAACACAGGAAGACCCTGTCTCTAAAAACAAAAACAAGCAAACAAAAAAAATAAATGAAAGAAGTAGAAGAATTAGCCAGTAATTTACTGTAATTATTCCTTCTGTCTCACCTCCACGGAAGTCTACCAGGCACTGGTTTGGTTCCAGGCAAAATACTCTCTGAGCATCCTGACAAACTGAAGTGCCTCACAACAGCCTGGGGGGATCACAGAGGGCCTGCTTATGGCCATGATGCTCAGTGTTGCACTGGTTCTGGAGGACACTGTGCCAGCCAGTGGCAGCCCTGCCAGAGGACTTTCAACCAGATTCAGATACCCATGGATTGCTGTAGAGTATGGTGTTATTTATAGTCATGGTCAGATCTTTAATGATTAAAGGCCCATCTTATGCAAGTAAAGACAAAGAACTAGCCACTGACGTTTCTGCTTTTCTGGAGGAAAGACTTCAAATTTTTGACACATTTAACCTCATTCAAAAAGAATTCAAAGGCTTTGAATTAACTTTAATGGAATCCATGCTCAAGAACAAACTATCAGAAATGGAAAAACTGGAGGCCATTAAAAAAGAGCCGAAAATCTCCAACTCTTTGCTTGGACTCAGAAAATTCCTTTATTATGAGAAGTTTAAAAGTGCTTTCACAAGAAACTAAGCAGGTTTGGAGTGCTCTGACTCTAACAGAAGCATAGGCAACCCTATGGATAGACCCTTGATGTTGAGGTACATTGTTTCTATAAAAAGAACTATCTTAGAATGAAAGCAAGCTATCTGTGCAGACCTGTCTTTAGAATCTTTGAAGATTATAAAATAATATTCGATCTGTAGTGATATTCTCTAGATGAAGCTATAGTGAAAAATGTTTTGGAAAGGCAAAAAAAAAAAAAGACAGTAGCAGTTCCCAAAGTGGGGAAATTAGTACTAAGAGCAAGTCTGTAGATTCTAGCCTTGGGGGCCTTTCATAGTCCAGCTCTGTGGCCAGCCTCAATGCAGATTCCACCAAGAGCTCAGGACAAAGCAACAATAATTCAAATACGTGTGCAGAATTTCAAATAAAATATGTTGGTGCCTTTTTGTCACATAGTACATAAACAGACCTCCTTAATAGACTCCCTTTTGATGTGAAAGAGAGAAGCAGTCAAGAACACAGTTTTATGAAAATAAGGAAGTGTGTTGTGAGCATGTGTGTTTTGGGGGAGGGTAGGGAAGAGGATAAGTGATGATGGTTATGAGAATTTAAAGGTTTAGCAGAGCTGTGATTTAAGGTGGTCAGGAAAATTTTCTCCATAGGTCTCTTAGGTCTAAGCCAGGGAATGTTTGTAGAAATATCAGATTTTTCTTTCTATTTGGGAAGAGGTTGTCTCCCTTCAATCTCCTTTGTAGCATCTGTTCATTTGTCTTTTAACTGTTGAAATTTCTTAGATATCTTCTCTTTTTGTGCTGCAGATTTACTCTTTCACTCAGATTTACTATCCACTCCCATAAATTAGGTGTGATCTGTATACTGACGAATCCTTGTGCTGATCTCTGCTCATCTCAGGCCCTTACAGCTCATTGACCTAGCTTGATTCACTTAGATGATGAAAGGCAGTTCAAAAGAAAAACCCCATAGCGTTAGCATTTCCTATCTTTGCTCCTAAAGCTATTTCTTTGCCTTTGTTCTCTATCGCAGTGAATGATACCATACCTGAGACAAAACATGGGAGGGAGAGAGTAATCGTCTCCTAATCCCATATTAAATCTATCCTACTTATTTCTGCCCATAATACAAATTTAAAAATTTGGGTCAGGGCGCAGTGACTCACACCTGTAATCCTAGGACTTTGGGAGGCCAAGGCAGGCAGATCACTTGAGGTCCGGAGTTCAAGACCAGCCTGACCAACATGGAGAAACTCCATCTCTACTAAAAATACAAAATTAGCAGGATGTGGTGGCGCATGCCTGTAATCCCAGTTGCTTAGGAGGCTGAGGCAGGAGAATTGCTTGAACCCGGGAGGTGGAGGTTGTGGTGAGCCAAGATGGTGCCATTGCACTCCAGCCTGGGCAACAAGAGTGAAACTCCATCTCAAAAAAAAAATTTTTTTTGGAAAAAAACTTTTATTTCTTTTTACAATTTTTTAAAATTAAAAAGATATTTTTTGAGACAGAACCATCTGTCACCCAGGCTGGAGTGCAGTGGCACAATCACTGCTCACTGCAGTCTCAACCTCCTGGGCTCAAGCTGTCCTCCCACCTCAGCCCCTGGAGTAGCTGGGACTTCAGGTGCATGCCATCAAACCTGGCTAATTTTTAAAAATTTTTTTTGTGGAGATGGGGTCTCACTATGTTGTCCAGGCTGAATTTTATTCTTAAATATAAACTCCTCCTCTCCACTCCCATTTCCATTTTTCTAATTCTCTCTTTATCTTTCTTATGAATTGAAGCAAGACATCTAATCTTTCATCTATTTTTTTCTAAATTACTTATTTTTTAGTCAGCATGATTGTACTAAAACACTTATCTGATCATTGTTCCTTTCCTGCTTAAAACCACCAATGGCTTTTCCTTGCCCCTAGGTTCCTTAACTTGAATTATAAGATTCTTTATATCTGGCCCCTGACTGCCTTCCCACCCTTATCTTTTGGTGCTCCTGCCTTGCTCTCTATGCTATTATCCTATTAAATTGTTTCAGTTCCATTTACATGCCATGCTTCCTCATTCCTCTGTCTTGGACCTCTTTCTTATTCATCTGATTCTTCATCTGACTAACTTCTATATTATTCATACTCCTTCAGGTATTGCTTAAATAAACTTTCTCTCCTGAAGACTTTTCCTCCCACCACTAACACATCTGAGATGCCTCTCCTACATGTTCTCACGGCACCTATCAGTTCTCACAGCACCGATCAATTTACTTACTGTAATGAATTGCAATTGCCTAGTGTCTTGTCAGTACTTCTGACTAGACTGTTAGTTATCATGTTTATTTTTGTATGTTGGCCCATAGAGGATACTCAACCATTGCTAAAGGAATGGATGGATAATGGTATTACAAACTCAGGTTCAGTTGCTTACTGCTTGCAGAGTCCAATTAACAAGAGGGAGGTCTGGTATAAAGAAAGTGCCTTTTTATTCCAAAGCTTGCTTAGGGGAAGAAGCACAGGCTTCCTGCCTTGAGGGTACTGCTTTGCCTTTGGAGCAGAAAGTGGGTGCTTTTAAAGAGGACCTATCATGAATGGCACACAGGAGAAGTAGCAAACAGGTGGGGACTCCATGTACCAGCTTAGTGCCTTATCTACTGGGGAGTTGAGTTGGTGTCTTCATGGGCAGAAATAGGTTGTAAAGGTGCCTGAAAACTCTCTATGTGAGAGACAGTTTTGCAGTAGGACCTTGGGTTGTAAATCGGCTATTATCTCTCAAAGCAACCTACTGGTGGGTGAAAATTCTGTTCAGGACCTTCTAAGCACATAGATCAACTTGCCCTGTAGGGCGTGTCTGGTGAAGGGAAGGTAAAAGGTTATCCTCATCCTTACATTTCTGAAAGGCTAAGTGGAAACTGGGGGATAGGGAGAAATGGAGTAAAGAGAAAGAAGAGAAATAATAATTTAAAAATAGTAACTGTTTCTCTTTTTCTTAGAAAAATGAGGATACTTGGTTACAGTAGTATGAATGAATTACAGCTTTTCCAGGAGTCTGCTATCTGTATCAATGTTACTTGGTTCAGAGGTTCATATGTTCATGATTTCTATAAATAAATTGTTTGTAACTTTATAAGGTTTCCATATTAGCATTGAATTTTGCATTGTTTACAAATTAATTTTCTATTTTTTCTTTTTTTTTTTTTTGAGACGGAGTCTTGCTCTGTGGCCCAGGCTGGAGTGCAATGGTGCCACCTTGGCTCACTGCAAGCTCTGCCTCCCTGGTTCAAGCGATTCTCTTGCCTCAGCCTCCTGAATAGCTGGGACCACAGGCACCTGCCACCACACCTGGCTAATTTTTTGTATTTTTAGTAGAGATGGGGTTTCACTGTGTTAGCCAGGATGGTCTCGATCTCCTGACCTTGTGATCTGCCCGCCTCAGCCTCCCAAAATGCAGGGATTACAGGCATGAGCCACTGAGCCTGGCCCTATTTTTTTCTGTTAGTATTTTCCCATTTGTAATTTAAGACAGAACTTATTATTTTGTAAGTATGGTTCTTACCTGTTGTAAATGGAACACACTGTTTGTAAAACTACTTAACAGAGGTTCAAATCAAGGGGAAAGTTGACAAGGCAGTGATATATAGGATATTCATTTAAGCGTTATTACTATGTGGATAATCTCATATTTCCTCTAGTGAAAACATTTAAAAATACCCCACAGGATTAAAAAAATCAGATGGCATTATTATTTATTCTCATTTTACTATTTTTTATAATATATGTTTGAATGAAGCTATATGTTTATTAATTTAATAATTAATAAAATCTAATATAAAAGTAGCTTACTTCTGAGACTTTTAAAGGATTTCCACTTTCATCTATTATATAATAGGTTAGTTATCTCTGTGTAGTTTCTGTCAGGCAAATGGACCAAGGCCTAACACAGTACAGATTTTAGAGGACAGAACATTCTCTAATGGTTTTAAATCTTTCATAATTATAGAAAACAACTTCCTTCATACTTTTACTACATTTAAGCTCTAGATTTCTGTTCTTATATAACCACTCTTGCCTTATTTGGATTCAACTGTTGAACTCTATTATAGCAGTTATAAAATATGCAAAATTATCAGTTTAGACAACGTACTGAGATTCAAGAAGAGGAAAACAAATAGGAAAACCTTAAGAGTAGAGTCAGTTGGTAAGGACTCCAAAAGAAAAACACATTCTTCATTTCTGCTTTTAGGTTTTTATCTGGGACCTATGTACTTACCTCTCCTCCTCTGCCTCCCACTCTTACAGTCCATCAAAAGAAAAAAAATGGTAAAAAAAAAAAAAAAAAAGAGAAAAGCAAAGCAAAAGAAAACTGCTATAGGACTACTGGAAAAGAGAGAGAAGGGTACCTGTATACCATTGACATAAAAGAAATGTAGACGTTCTGGAGTGTGTGAAACACAGGGGAACCAGACTGAAAACAAACTAATCAGACTTGAATAGCAGGTAAGTATGGAGCCTCTTGAGAAGTAAGTAAGTGGGTCATTTCCTTATCTTACCCTGGAAGAGTTTTCTTTTGGAGCAACAGAGGTTTAAGCAAGGATGCACTGAGGGCAAGAGGTGAGGGTTAAATTATATTATTTTAGAAACTTTACTAGTGACCCATATCATATGTTACCTTAGGTATTACTTTATATGGATAGTGTACTAAATTGAGAACTGCTAGGTTGAGGAGAAAATTAAACAAAAGTCAAAGGCTATTTAGAAATTATTAAAAATGGGATAATCATATATGAAAATCTATAGGATGTGTTCAGAGATATACATAGAAAATAATCCAAGTCTTAAATTAATTTTGTAATACAGCAGAAAAATTGAAAATAAATTAGCTAATCCACACTTGTCACTTAATGGTTTTGAGCAGTGCTGTATTAAGAAGAATTATAAAGATGGGTCTGTACTGACTAGTGAGTGCAGCTGTTAAAAAGTAGAGACACCAGGGTTCAATGAATTTTGTTAGATACACTGTGTAAAGCATTAAGAACCAGATGATTCTTTTATAATTTTGAATTATTTTAAAATTTTGCTTTAAGTTCTGGGATACATGTGCAGAATGTGCAGGTTTGTTATATAGGCGTATATGTGCCATGGTGGTTTGCTGCACCTATCAACCCATCATCTAGGTTTTAAGCCCTGCGTGCATTACATATTTGTCTTAATGCTATACCTTCCCTAGCCCCCAAACCCCTGACAGACCCTGGTGTGTGTTGTTTCCCTCCCTATGTCTGTGTGTTCTCATTGTTCAGCTTCCACTTATGAGTGACAACATTGTGGTGTTTGGTTTTCTGTTCCTGTGTTAGTTTGCTGAGAATGATGGCTTCCAGCTTCATCGATGTCCCTGCAAAGGACATGAAGTCATTGTTTTTTATGGCTGCATAGTATTCCATGGTGTATATGTGCCACATTTTCTTTATGCATTCTATCATTGATAGACATTTGGGTTGGTTCTAAGTCTTTGCTATTGTAAATAGTGCTACAGTAAAAATATGTGTACATGTGTTTTCAGAGTAGAATGATTTATAATCCTTTGAGTATATACTCAGTAATGGGATTGCTGAGTCAAATGGATTTCTAAGAATCGGGTAATTGTTATATTGCTCCAAAGCACAGAGTGAGAGGAAATTTCCCCAATTATGCAAGTATGATTCTGATACCCAAACTGAGGAAGAAAGCATTCAAAAGAAAACTAAAGGGCTGGGCATGGTGGCCTATGCCTGTAATCTCAGCACTTTGGGAGGCCTAGGCAGGAGGATCACTTGAGATCAGGAGTTCAAGACCAGCCTAGCCAATATGGTGAAACCTTGTCTCTACCAAAAATACAGAAATTAAATGGGCATGGCAGCGTGTGCTTATAATCCTAGCTACTTGGGAGACTGAGGTGGGAGAATTGCTTGAACCCAGGAGGTAGAGGTTGCAGCCTGGGTAACAGAGTGAGAACCTGCTTCCAAAAAAAAAGAAAGAAAACTAAAGATAAATTTGTGGATACCTTAATAAAATATTTTCAAATGGGTTTCACCAGTAAACATTGTAAAATAAGCAGAAACATTGTTTATTCAGTGAAATATAAAATTCTTTACACCTACAAGTGATAAAGAAGCTCCTTTCAATATCATAAATTAAAGAAATTATATCACAATTCACAGATAAGGTGGTGAATAACATCCATTCAGCGTTGCCCAGACAGCACGGATGATAGAGATGTGGCGGAGTTCACTTTTGTGACAGTTTAGTGACGGGTTATCACATGGGATGTGAGGAGTCAGTAGCATCTAGACTGAAGGTCTGAGAATAGATGAAAGCTGAAGTAGAACGCCCAATACCTGATTTTTAATATGAAACTGTCTTTTGCCTCTTATGTTTTGAGTTGGTTATGGTATGCCTGTCTTACTTTCCTTTGCTTTCATGAGATAAGAACTATAACGATTCACCTTTGTTTCCATCTAGGGCAGTCTTTTTCGTAGAGTGGGTGCTAAGAAAACAATTCACTGAATTTAATTAAAGAGGCTTTGGCATAGGAGGAAGTTCACTGGTCTTGGAGACAGGGATTTGGTTTCAAGGCCAGGCTTTTGTCAGGATACTTCCTTCCCAGCTCAGCTAGGACATACCCTCTGGAGCCTCATTGCCACCACTCTACCCTGCATTCAGAATGAGCTCATTCTCTGTGTTTTCCCACAAACCTGTTCTTTCCTTTCTGGGGCACTTAGCACTCTCCTGTGTTGCCTCTGTGAGACAGTGGGTGTGCTGAGTTCAAACTCTGTCCTCTGAATCCTGTATTTACAGAGATTAGTACCCCATATAGTGCTAAAACATTTTATTATCTGAATGAATCGTTTAACTTCTCTGTGCTTAAGTTTTTTCCATCTAAAAATGAGAATGTTACTAATACATAATATTGGGGTTTCCAAGAACCTCCCTTAGAAAAAAGGCTTCCTTTCTTTCATAAGAACAGTGATTGTTTGTTATTGAACACTTATTAGATGTTCACTGACCAGACACTTCACATATATTATCATTATGTCCTATCCTTGTGCCACAATGAAATAGGTGCTGTTGTTCACATTTTATAGGTACTTGGAGAGGTGAAGACACTGCCCCAAATCAATAGCAAGCAAGGCAGTGGCAAAGCTGGGATTCTAATTCCAAGTCTATAATTTTTCTACTGTAGAACTTAGTCACCATGTGTTTAATGTGTCCATAGGAAGCTCCACTTGGGTTGTCATCATCAGGTCTCCTCATGGCTATTCTGGATGTGTCATTATCGTCTCTAAAAGTTTGACCCTGAAAGTTAAGCTACTGAGATCCAGTCTCTAATGCATCTAATGCGTTACTTGGTACTTGGTAAGAGTCTGCTTAGTATATATTTGTTGAATAAAATAATGAATTAGTGAATGAAAAGCTTGTAGATGATACTAGTAATTTATGAAATAAACCAAGAGACTCTTCATATATGTGTGACTGAAGAGTTTTTAAACACTCACAGCTAGCCTGGGCAACATAAAGAAACCCTCTCCAAAAATATAAAAATTAGCCAGGCCTTGGTGGCATGTGCCTGTAGTCCCAGCTACTCAGGGGGCTGAGATGGGAGGATCACTTGAGCCTACGAGGTTGAGGCTGCAGTGAGCTGTGATAGTGCCACAGCACTCCAGCCTGGGTGGCAGAGTGAGACCCTGTCTCCAAACAAACAAACAGACACTCACAACTGTGTATGACATATCAATATTCCTAAGAAAGTAAAACTGGAATTGGCTCCCTTAGTAGTGAAAAATGTGAAATAAGGGATTGGTTAGTTAACTAGGGATCTTATTAAAAATGAACATTTCTACAATCCATTTCCAGGGTTTGTTGTATTTAAACCCTCCTTTTGTAAATGTGTTACACAATGCTATGTGAATTGTAAATTGCTAATAATACACTTAATATATTATTAAGGAATTGTTTTCTTTTATGTGAAGGTTGGAGAAAGTATCCTTTGGAATTTATTGAAACTCAAGGACGAAAATAGTTTTGAGACTCAGGAAGATCTAAAAAGAAAAGAGCTCCTTTATGGAGGGAAAAAAATGTTTTTCTGTTTTTTTTTTTTTCAGTGTCTCCTTAGAAACAAATCTGGTTGACTAAGATTTAACAAACAGATTCAACTGGGGTATTGGCTATTTCAGGGTAGCGACATCCTTAGATTCCCTCAGGTGAGAGTGGCATATTGTCACGATGCACACGAAGTCTGAAAGGACAGCCAGGAAATTCTGAGCAAGCCGGCCGCGTTAGGATGAGCAGCAGCTCTGGGGAGCCCGGGCTGATTCTAGTTGCCTGTCATGCTCGTGACTCAGCAGCTCTTTGCTTCCCTTGGTTGATTTCTTCCTGTTCTATCACCGGTTCGTTACTCCCTTCTTCTCTCTCTTTCTACTAGTGGCTTCTGCTTATTGCCACTTATCTTTAAAAATACAAATAAGAAACCATTAGAGGCTTACTGTGTGCCAAACTAAATCTCATTTTTACTCTCATAAGGTATAGGGTGTCTTTCTCATCTGACCAGTCATTACCTTAGTTCCCACATTGAGGGCATAGGGACCCCCAAAGCCATCACAATAGGAAAGTATTCACGAATGAACAGAAAACTATTTCCTACCCAAAAGCCCCTCCTCACTTATTATTAGTTTTGGTGATTAACAACCACTCATATACAATGTAAAGGTAATGCAAAGCATAATAGTAAAATTTGTAAAAGATGTAGAATTTAATGAAGTTGTCAGCAGAAAAGCCATTGATAAATGAGAATTTGGGAGTGTGGCCAGTTAACAATTGGAGAAGATAAAATTGACATGGATCACAGCATAATAAACATGCCCAAAAAAGAAAGATTTGAGTAGTAAAGTCTTGGAATTATTTTAGAAGTCATGGACTATATTTTTAAAAATGCAAAATGCAACGTGAACCATATTATCCTAGCATTTTGTTTTGCCCTCCTAACTTCATGACTTTGGTCTTTGTTCATTCCAATACTTCGTATATACTGAGAGCTGTAACTTACATATTAGTAATATTTTAAAATGCTTATTGTTAAATTCTAATTTTATTTTTAAGATAAAGTCATAATCATACTTTTGACCATTTGCTCAGAATTTTTGGACTATGTTTTAATGGATTTATTGTAGGTGCTACACAATTACCAATTGCCCTTTTTTTATTGCATTTTAGGTTTTGGGGTACATGTGAAGAACATGCAAGATTGTTGCATAGGTACACACATGGCAGTGTGATTTGCTGCCTTCCTCCCCATCACCTATATCTGGCGTTTCTCCCCATGCTATCTCTCCCCAACTCCCCACCCGCCGCTGTCCCTCCCTCTTTCCCCCCCCACAGACCCCAGTGTGTGATGCTCTCCTCCCTGTGTCCATGTGTTCTCATTGTTCAACACCCGCCTATGAGTGAGAACATGCGGTGTTTGATTTTCTGTTCTTGTGTCAGTTTGCTGAGAATGATGGTTTCCAGGTTCATCCATGTCCCTACAAAGGACACGAACTCATCGTTTTTATGGCTGCATAGTATTCCATGGTGTATATGTAAATGACAACCTCCTATGCTATTATTTTTCTAATTTTACAGGTGAGGAAAATGAAGTCCAGAGGGTTCACTTACTTGCTTTAAGGTTTTTTGTTGGTCACTGAGAGAACTGGGGTTAGAACACAGGCACTAAGACTTCACATTACCACATTCTTAAATGCTAAGTTAGACTGTCCTTATGCCCTATCAATTCCCTTTTTTTGTCTCAAATTCAAATTTTCAGGAAAGATTCTTCTAGGCTGGCTCATCACCATCTGGCTTAGAGTACCCTGTTGGACAGAGCTCTGGTTCCAGAACATTCCTATGCTGCTGTCAGTCTCCAAAGAGCTCTTCTGGAGTTAATGCACAAATCTCTGGTTCAATCAGTTGCCACTGATTTAATGGTAAGGTTGTATAATGCATGGGTACTTACTCTCAAGGGATTGTCTTTAATCCTTTTGAAAAATACGTTGGTTGTGGCACTCATTTTACCTCTTCTCAAAAAAGGAACAAATAATACACAGGCTCCTGGTACAACCTATATAATTTCTACATTTTTTGAATATGCTGTCTAAATAGAAGATGTGGTCATAGCTTTACCTTCTTGTTGGTGACTGAGAGAACTAGGATGAGAATGGAGGCACTAAGACTTCACAGGAATTAGTATAAACTGAACACTTCATTATTCTACCCACTGTTCCATACAGTCTGTCTCTCACTCTCAAGGACTATGTTAATTGTGCCACTTGAAAACTGGTTTTGCTATTTTGATGCTCTGAAATACATTTTAGAAATCTTTGGTATGTTCAGTATTATATAATTGAGTGTAAGCATTAACATAGGCCAGACTTTTATCTTTTTTGGGTCCCCCAAGCTTTTTATGAAATAACAATTAGGCTCTTGAAACATAATGGCAGTGATTTTTGAGTGATACATGTTCATGGGGTTAGAGAAACATGAATAGCTACTTGGAGCCCTTTCAAACTGAAAGTCAACTAAGACTTATAAATGATAAAGGCTGTGACAAATTATTAAAAGGCCCAAATAATCTCTTTAGCTTTCACTTTAAAGTCCTGCTAATAACACCTTACTTTTATATAGGATATGACAACTTGATAATTTTCTTACATTCATTATCTCATCCACAAAACTATATGATGTAGAAAAGGGAAACAGCATTAAAGGTGAGTATACTGAGGTTGCTCTGATGTCTAGCAGTGACAGTCCAACACTAGAACCATTCCCTCAACTCCTGGTTCAGTGCTTTTTCCACTCCCTGTAATAAAGAAAGAGAATAAGACGAGAATGAAGAAAAGAAGAATGATGTCTAATAATTGTTAAATGCCAACCATGTGCTTAATACGCTATTTAAGAAAGTTAATATTCAATTATTTTGCATATTATAGCTGTAGAATTCATGCTCTAAATTCTTTTCTCTGTATCAGCAAGATCAATATGATATCTATTTTATCAGTGAAGAAATTGTAGAATATTAAACAATGTAGACACATTAGGAAAATCAGTTGGGAAATTAAATAGAATAGTTATGTGTTTAGCATCAGATAATTATTAAAATAATTAACAAAAGGGTATTTATCCAGACTAATTAGTTATATCTTTTACTCAGGGTAGCTGTTAGAATTTTATCTGATTTTCTCATCTTGTTTCAGCAATATGTTTTATCTTAATTTTTTCCTAGTTAAAATTGGTATATTAACTATGGTAAATCACATAGAACAGAACAGTTTTTATACTGCTCTTACTGGGAAAAATAACACTTTATCCTAAGCATTTAATAGTAATAATTAAAAGAAGTTAAAAACAAAACAAAATAACACCAGATGGAGAAGACTCACCCTTGGGGTTATTGGTAGCTTATCATACACTAATTGCATCTTACGCTCAAAATCATTGGCATGCAGTGTTTTACATTTAATCATAGTTCAGTCTCAAGGATTTTATTTTTGTGGGTGCTACAGAGAGAAAAATAAAAAAAAGTGAGTCTCTGCATTTCTGACTCATGCTCTTTATTCTTCTTTACATGCATGTATTCAGTAAGAGTGGTTTCTACAGAAAGGTTGATTATTGATAATAATTATAACTTGTAGTTTTGATATAGGCAAATATTTGAGGTGAAAAAGTCCTGAAATTTGGACTAATATTGTCCTATTACCCATTTCATATTGAAACCGAATTTACTGACTGAAAAATTTAGCTTATGAACCCCTTTTAGCAAGCTCATAAAATAAATCAAGGCTTTTTTAGACACATGTCCTTGCTGTGAGTGCTTATCAGAATGGCATTTTTGTGACTCCTGGCACATTAAACTTTCTGATTTTCCTGACTGGTCATTTGAGGACAAATTAAGAAAAGATAAGGGATTAAAAAAAATATCTCTGAAGGCAGTTGTATTTAATTATAAGACATAAAGAAAGGCTGTGGAAATACCATGTCTGAATTTAAAACAGAAATTCTGCAAAATACATGGGGATTAAATAATCTGCTCCTGAATTATCATTGGGTCAAATATGCAATCAAGATGGAAATTAAAAAATTCCTCAAACTGAATGACAATAACGATACAATATATCAAAACCTCTGGGATACAGCAAGGGCAGTGCTAAGAGGAAAGTTCATAGCCCTGAAGACTTACATCCAAAAGACTGAAAGAGTACAAACTGACATTCTAAGGTTACACCTCAAGGAACTAGGGAAACAAGAACAAACCAAAGCCAAACTTAGCAGAAGAAAGGAAATAACCAAGATCAGAGCAGAACTAAATGAAATTGAAACAACAATAAAATAGAAATGATAAATGAAACAAAAAGCTGGTTCTTTGAAAAGATAAAATAGACCCTTAGCATTATTAACCAGGCAAAGAAGAGAGAAAATCCAAATAACCTCATTAAGAAATGAAACGAGATATTACAACTGACACCACTGAAATACAAAAGATCATTCAAGGCTACTATGAAGATGTTTACACACATAAAGTAATAAACCTAGAAGAGATAGATAAATACCTGGAAAAATACAATCCTCCTAGCTTAAATCAGTAAGAAATAGATACCCTGAGCAGACCAATAACAAGCAGTGAGATTGAAATGGTAATTTAAAAATTACCAACAGAAAAAGGTCCAGGATCAGATGGATTCACAGCAGAATTCTACCAGACATTCGAAGAAGAATTGGTATCAATTCTTTTGATACTATTCCACAAGACAGAGAAAGAAGAAACCTTCCCTAATTCATTCTATGAAGCCAGCATCACCATAATACCAAAACCGGGGAAAGACATAACCAAAAAAGAAAACTACAGACCAATATCCTTGATGAACATAGATGCTAGAATCGTTAACAAAATACTAGCTAACTGAATCCAACAACGTATCAAAAAGATAATCCACCATGATCAAGTGGGTTTCATACCAGGGATGCAGGGATGGTTTAACATACACTAGTCAATTAATGTGATACAGAATTAACAACAAAAATCACATGACCATCTCAATAGATGCAAAAAAGCATTCAACAAAATCCAGCATCCCTTTATGATGAAAACCCTCAGCAAAATCAGCATACAAGGGACATACCTCAATGTAATAAAAGCCATCTATGAGAAACCCACAGCCAAAATAATACTGAATGGGGAAAAGTTGAAAGATTTCCTCTGAGAACTGGAACAAGGCAAGGATGCCCACTCTCACTAACTCTCTTCAGCATAGTACCGGAAGTCCTAGCCAGAGCAATGGGACAAGAGGAAGAAATAAAGGCATCTAAATCAGTAAAGAGGAAGTCAAACTGCTTCTGTTTGCTCATAATATGATGTGTACCTAGAAAACTCTAAAGACTTCTCCAAAAGCTCCTAGAACTGATAAAAGAATGCAGCAAAATTTCCAGATACAAAATTAATGTACACAAATCAGCTCTTCTCTACACCAACAGCAACCAAGGAGAGAATCACAAGAACTCAACCCCTTTTACAATAGCTGCAAAAAACAAAACAAAAAAAATAAAAAACAAAAAACAAAATAATACTTAGGAATATACCTAACTAAGGAAGCAAAAGACTTCTATAAGGAAAACTACAAAACAATGCTGAAAGAAACTATAGATGACACAAACAAATGGGAACACATCCCATGCTCATGGATGGGTAGAAGCAATATTGTGAAAATGACCATACTGCCAAAACAATCTACAAATTCAATTCAATGCAATCCTCAACAAAATACCACCATCATTCTTCACAGAATTAGAAAAAACAATTCTAAAATTCCTATGGAACCAAAAAAAAGCCCACATAGCCAAAGCAAGGCTAAGCATTAGATTTCAAACTATACTATAAAGCCATAGTCACCAAAACAGCATGGTACTGGTATAAAAATAGGCACATAGACCAATGGAACAGAATAGAGAACCCAGAAATAAACCCAAATACTTAAGCCAACTGATTTTCAACAAAGCAAACAAAAACATAAAATGGGGAAAGGACACCCTATTTAACAAATGGTGCTGGGATAATTGGCTAGCCACATGTAGGAGAATGAAACTGGATCCTCATCTCTCACCTTACACAGATCTCAACTTAAGATGAATTACGAACTTTAAGACCTAAAACAATAAAAATTCTAGAAGACAACATTGGAAAAAGCCTTCTAGCCATTGGCTTAGGCAAGGATTTCATGACCAAGAACCCAAAAGCAAATACAATAAAAACAAAGATAAATAATTTGGACTTAATTAAACAAAAGAGCTTTTGTACGGCATAAGGAATAGTCAGCAGAGTAAACAGACAACCCAGAGAGTGGGAGAAAATCTGCCCAATCTATACATCCGACAAAGGACTAATATCCAGAATCCACAACGAACTCAAACAAATCAGTAAGAAAAAAATAATCCCATCAACAAGTGGGCTAAGGACATGAATAGACAGTTCTCAGAAGAAGATATACAAATGGCCAACAAACACATTTAAAAAATGCTTAACATCACTAATGATCAGGAAAATGTAAATCAAAACCATGATGTGATACCACCTAATGCCTGCAAGAATGGCCATAATAAAAAAAATCAAAAAACAGTAGATGTTGGTGTGGATGCAATGATCAGGGAATGCTTCTTCACTGCTGGTGGGAATGTAAACTAGTACAACCACTATGAAAAACACAGTGGAGATTCCTGAAAGAACTAAAATGAGAACTACCATTTGATCCAGCAATCCCACTACTGAGTATTTACCCAGAGGAAAATAAGTTATTGTACGAAAAAGACACTTGCACATGCATGTTTATAGCAGTACAATTCACAGCTGCAAAATCATGGAACCAACCCAAAGTCCATCAATCAACGAATGGATAAAGAAACTGTAGTATTATATATATATATGCGATAGAATACTACTCAGCCACTAAAAGGAATGAATTATCAGCATTGGCAGTGACCTGGGTGAGATTGGAAACTATTATTCTAAGTGAAGTAACTCAGGAATGAACAACCAAACATTGTATGTTCTCACTGATATGTGGGAGCTAAGTTATTAGGATGCAAAGGCAATGGACAATGGACTTTGGGAACTTGTGGGAGGGACAAAAGACTACAAATATGGTGCAGTGTATACTGCTTGGGTGGTGGGTACACCAAAACGTCACAAATTACCACTAAAAAACTTACTAATGTAACCAAATACCACCTGTACCCCAATAACTTATGGAAAAATAAAAAATAAATGAATTTATGGCCATAAAAGAGTTGCATGGTCAGATAAGAATTTCTGAATACTTTCACTTAGTGAGCAGCTCAAAGCCTCAGGCATAAGGACCAATTCTATGAAAAGTACACAATGTGTTTCCTGTTAACATTTACCTTTGCAATACATGATTGTGTTTTGTTTCATGGATTTGACATAGTTCACTGTACTAAGACTAACCGAAAAGAAATATAGTTCATTGCAATAAGACCAAAAATACTAAATGGGCTGGGCACGGTGGTACACACCAGTACTTTGGGAGGCCAAGATGGGCAGATCACTGAGGTCAGGAGTTCAAGAGCAGACTGACCAACATGGTGAAACCCCATCTCTACTAAAAATAGAAAAAATTAGCTGGGCGTGGTGGCGGATGTCTATAATCCTAGATACTCGGGAGGCTGAGGTAGAAGAATTGCTAGAACTTGGGAAGCGGAGGCTGCAGTAAGCCAAGATTAGGCCACTGCACTCCAGCCTGAGCAACAGAGCTAGACTCCGTTTAAAAAAAAAAAGGCTTAATGGAAAAAGAGGTTTGGGAGAGAAGAGTGTGGTATAAGTAAGAGAAGCATGATGGGTGTTAAAGAAAACCCATTGATCATATCAGTCTTTGCTATGAGGGAATGGCCAGATAGTCAAAATTCTTTAGGTTGCTTCTTTTTGAAATTTGCTTTCTGCTTCTTTTCTGCTGCTGCTTATCTACTGGATGAAAGCTCACGAAGTGTGCTGATAAGACACACTCACAAAATAACTACCTGGCTTCACTTTATTTCCAAGGACTCTTTGTGGTATTTGAGTGGGGGTGAGTGGAAGTGAGGAACTTACTTTTTTTCCTAATTATTTTATTTTCCCTTTCCCTTGAGACTACTACTGGTAATACGGCATCTACATGATGGTCTGGTGACTTTGACAGTAAGGGTTAAAGTGGGGCTTAGGAGAAACAACTGTGATGATTGTAATAACTCACAGACTTTGTCTTTGATGGTTCAGCTCTGAAATTAGCACTTGAAAGATCTGAGCAGAGATATCACTTTAAAGAACTGGTTCTCAACAAGATGGATTTTGTCCCTAGAAGATATTTGGCAATGCCTGGAGATATTTCTGATTGACTTACATGTTCTTACTCATTCTTCCTTCTCAGATTCCTTCCACTACTCTACCTTACCTAACCCTACCCCACCCCAAGCCAATCCTATTTTCATTTAGTCTTACTGAAGTGAACTATGTCAAAACCATGAAACAAAATACAATCATGCATTTCAAAGGTAAATGTTAATGGGGACACAGGAGAGGGTATGTATGTGCTACTGGCATTGGGGCGCAGAGGCCAGTGATGCTGTTAAACATTCTATGAGGCACAAGACAGCCTGCCATAACAAAGAATTGTCTAGTAGAATATGCTTGTATATCTAGAAGACCCCATCGTCTAGCCCCAAAATCTCCTGAAACTATAAGCAACTTCAGCAAAGTCTCAGGATATAAAATCAATGTGCAAAAATCACAAGCATTCCTATACACCAATAACAGACTTAAAGACAGCCAAATCAAGAACCAACTGCCATTCACAATCGCTACAAAGAGAATAAAATACCTAGGAATACAACTAACAAGGAACGTAAAGGACCTCTTCAAGGAGAACTACAAACCACTGCTCAATGAAATAAGAGAGGACACAAACAGATGGAGAAATATTCCATGTTCATGGCTGGAAGAATCAATATTGTGACAATGGCCATACTGCCCAAAGTAATTTACAGAATCAACGCTATCCCTATCAAGCTACCAATGACCTTCTTTGAAGAACTGGAAAAAACCACCTTAAACTTCATATGGAACCAAAAGAGAGCCCGCATAGCCAAGTCAATTCTAAGCAAAAAGAACAAAGCTGGAGGCATCACACTCCCGGACTTCAAATTATACTACAAAGCTACAGTAATCAAAACAGCATGGTACTGGTACCAAAACAGAGATATAGACCAATGGAACAGGACAGAGACCTCCACGCAACACAACACATCTACAACCACCTATCTTTGACAAACCTACAAAAACAAATAATGTGGAAGCGAGTCCCTGTTTAATAAATGGTGTTGGGAAAACTGGCTAGTCATGTGCAGAAAGCAGAAGCTGGACCCCTTCCTACACCTTACACTAAAATTAACTCCAGATGGATTAAAGACTTAAACATAAGACCTAACACCATAAAAACCCTAGAAGAAAATCTAGGGAAAACCATCCAGGACATAGGCGTAGGCAAGGACTTCATGACCAAAACACCAAAAACAGTGGCAACAAAAGCCAAAATAGACAAATGGGACCTAATCAAACTCCATAGCTTCTGCACAGCAAAAGAAACAGTCATTAGAGTGAATCGGCAACCAACAGAATGGGAAAAAATTTTGCAAGTCTACCCATCTGACAAAGGGCTGATAACCAGAATCTACAAAGAACTGAAACACATTTACAAGAAAAAAACAAACAAGCCCATTCAAAAGTGGGCGAAGGATATGAACAGACACTTTACAAAAGAAGACATACATGAAGCCAACAAACATATGAAAAATGCTATCATCACTGGTCATTAGAGAAATGCAAATCAAAACTACATTGAGATACCATCTCACGCCAGTTAGAATGGCGATCATTAAAAAAATCTAAGACAACAGATGCTGGAGAGGATGTGGAGAAATAGGAACACTTTTACACTGTTGGTGGGAGTGTAAATTAGTTCAACCATTGTGGAAGACGGTGTGGCGATTCCTCAAGGACCTAGAAATAGAAATTCCATTTGATCCAGCAATCCCATTACTGGGTATATATCCAAAGACTATAAATCGTTCTACTATAAGGACACATGCACACGAATGTTCATTGCAGCACAGTTTACAATAGCAAAGACCTGGAACCAACCCAAATGCCCATCGATGATAGACTGGACAGGGAAAATGTGGCACATATACACCATGGAATATTATGCAGCCATCAAAAACGATGAGTTCATGTCCTTTGTAGGGACATGGATGAACCTCGGAAACCATCATTCTCAGCAAACTGACACAAGAACAGAAAATCAAACACCGCATGTTCTCACTCATAGGCGGGTGTTGAACAATGGGAACACATGGACACAGGGAGGGGAGTATCACACACTGGGGTCTGTCGAGGGGAAAAGGGAGAGATAGTGGGGGATGGGGAGTTGGGGAGGGATAGCATGGGGAGAAATGCCAGATATAGGTGATGGGGAGGAAGGCAGCAAATCACACTGCCATGTGTGTACCTATGCAACAATCTTCCATGTTCTTCACATGTACCCCCAAACCTAAAATGCAATAAAAAAAAAAAAAAAAAATGTCAATAGTGCTAAGTTTGAGAAACTTTGCTTTAAAAAGAACAACTGGCTTTCAAATTACTGTGTCTTAACTATAAGGGATTGAAGGTATTAATATATCATGAAAAACGTCCTGATTGGAATAATGAAATTTAGAATTTTTTTTAAAGATAAACTTTGGCAATACCTATCCAAGAAGTGTTCAGGGAAACTTTCATTCCTTCAACAAATATTTATTTAATGCTTACTGTGAGCCATACTACATTTTAAGAGTTCAACATGAGTTATGGGGTTATTTCATGTCTTCTTCCTTATTAAGGAGATGGACCCATAAGCCCATTAGACCTGCTATCATCAAACATTCAAATAATAAAATTAAACTGCACTTGCTTCCCATTCTGAGCCTAGGCTTGCCAAGTGTCTTGGAAAATTTTGTTTCCGTGAAGCATATGTCCAAAAAAAGATTGTACTGTTTAGGCCAATGTGCCTATTCAACTGACAATTACATTTATCTGTGTAAAGTAATCCATTAGCATTTGTTTCTTACAGATTTGTTTTGCATAAATTAGCATTCCTGAGTTTTATCACTCTGAGACATTGGTGAGATCCAGTTTCTGGTCCCTAGATAGTGAGCAGTTTTCTGAGATACATGTGATATGTGACCCTCAGTGAAAGGCCATCTTATTTTTTCTAAGCTCCTACGCTTTCTCAGCAAGTTCTTTAATTGAACTTTTAACAGTTAATTATTTATTCTTAAGAAGAAAAGAAAAATAGATTAAAACATTAAATTTCTTAGTGCTTATGTACTTCTTTTTAGGAATGTTGTTAACATTAATTTTTTGGTGATTGAGATTTGTATTGCTTATTTCAATCACGAGCTCAATAATTTTTATATAAAAAAAAAGGTATTACCCAGCTCAAAATAATGCCTTTTTTTCCTTTAATCCCTATAGCATTTATTGTTGAAATATTTACTTTTGGACTTAGTCACATTCTGGCTTTTGTTGTTATTCAAATTTATATGTATTTAAGTTACAATCAAAGTGGAATGTCAACTTCAAGAGTGCACGAAACAGGGTCTATAATTTTATGTGAACTTCTAGGACTTTCTTTGTACTGGGTACCACCTAGGTACTCAGTGAAATTGGTTACTGTTTATTCAGCATCTACTGGGCATCAAGTGCTTTGTAGAAATTCTCTCACAAGCATTGAATGTATTCAGATTTATTATGTGTTTTGGAGATTTGCAAAGAAGTAAAATGACTCAGATTAGAGTTCAGAAAAAATGCTTATTTTATATAAAATGAATATGACTCCATCTCTATCTCACAATCTGTGGCAGTCCATTTTTTTTCCTGTTTTTCCCCTTATCTCCAGATATCCTTTGGACCCCCAGAGTTATTTACTTAGTCTAATGGGACTGTGTCAAGTTTCTGTCTCCAGAAAATTGAGAAAGTGGCTGAATGGCATCATTCTGAGTTGCTACTGCAAATGTTGCTGCTCTTGGTGTTAACATCTGAAACCTAGGCAAGTCTGGGCAGACCAGAGCAAATCTCCTTTCACTGAAATTGCAGCCAATCCACACAATAGTTCCTCAGAGGGCTGCATCGAGGTGGAAAGTCATCAGTCACAGTCTGTGTTTAGAACTAGATGTTTCTTACTAGTTTTTCTATAGACAGGAACACAATCTCATCCTAAAAGCACTGCTAAGTGAGACTCCAATATTCAGACAAGTTAAGTCCAGTAATCCACAGGATATTTTCCAGCATCTTTTCCCACTGGCTAGTACACCAGAGGTAGAGAGACTTACTTACATCTCTGACTGCCCCCAGGAACCTGGAACACTTGGCTTTTTCTCACCCTCTTTTGTCCCAGTGTGTTACTTTAGGAAGAGTCCAACTTGATTGTTACCTTCCCTTTGAAAGTGTCTGAAAAAAAAGAATGCTTATTGATAGTCAACTTTTAGATTTAACCAATTTGTTAGAGCAAGAGGTCAGTTTGTTGCACATGTTTCACACGCTATTAGACAACAGCAGGATAGCCACTGGAAGTACAGAGGGAAGATCTACCAAACCCATTCTGGCTTATTTTAATGCAACTGTTAATAAGCCTTGGTTTTAAAACAAAAGATGAGTCTGGGACAAATGCAAAAGTGAATAAAACTTCAGGACAAAAGGCAAAACTTGGACCACTCAGGGAAATGGGATGTGAACTCACTCTACGGACAAGGGTCCTGGTCATATCCGGGGAAGAAAAAGAAGGTCAGTATTGCTAAAATGTGTTGAGATGAGATAAGAGAGGTGGAGATGAGCCAGATAATGCAGGGGCTTCTAGGCCATGGTAAAGGTTGTGGATTTTATTTTAGGTATAATGGAAAGCAATTGGAGGATGTTCACCAGGGAAGAAACAAGATCTAGTAAGCAAGATCTTGCATTTTGTAAGCAAGTCAGCTTGCTTATAAAATTCTGTATTCTAAACAAAAGCAAACTGACTCTTGCTTTTGTATAGAATATAGAATTTTTGGTAAAAGAATGATGGCTGGGCAAACAGAAGGAAATTTCAGCAGCCCAAGGGAAAGATGATAATGGCTTAGACTACCATGATAAAGAATGGAAAGAAATGGTTAGATCTAGGATGTATTTTGGGGGTACAGATGAGATTAATTTGGGTGTGAGAAAGGTAACCATTAGGTTTCCGGCTTGAGCAACTGTGTGGGCTATCGTGTCATTTGCTGATGAAGGAAAGATGGTGGAACAACATATATGATGGGAAAGCAAGAATTCTGTTTTGGACATGTTAAAATAGAAATGAATGCCATTTTTAGACAGAGAATTCAAGGAGATGCCAGAGCTGTAAATATAGATTTTGAGAATGAATAGAAAGGTTGTATCTAAATAGTGAAGAGTGAACTCAGAATGAACAATTAGGCAAGAGAACACCAGAGCAATGTGATGCTACAAAAGAAGAAAATGCTTCAAAGGTAAGGGAATATTGTAGTAGCTGTGTGCTGCTGAGGGCTTAAGGGCAGAAAAGTGACATTTGATTGAACATGATGGAGATTGTTGATGATCTTGGTTAGAACAGTTTCTGTGGAATGGTGGGGACACAGTCCAGTTAGATCAAATTGAAGAGAGAATAGAGAGTGAGAAAATGGAGAGTATGACTTTAGACATCACTTTAGATATTTTTCTTGGAAGCAGAGAAATTAGGTTGTAGCTGCAAAGGAGGTATGAACAAGGGAACATTCCTTTTCCATTTATTCATCTATCCATCCATCCATTCATCTGTTCATCCATCCATCCTTCCATTATGTATACTTATCCAATTGACAGATAGGAGGTAATTATATACATAAAGTCCTTGGAAATGTCACAGGGGGTGTGATCCAGAGCGCAAGGGGATGATCATCTAGAGCAGGAATATCTCATCTATTGGGAGAGGAGGAGGAAAGGTAGAATTTACTAGTACAAAAGGCATATTTTAAGGGTGGGAAAATGAGGGAGTTCCCATCACATTCTTTCTCCTCGCTCAATGAGTTATGAGTCAGGTGATTAGCAAATAGTGAGTGGGATAGTCAGGAGTGTTGTATATTTGAGAAGGAAGAAAAAGGTGTAAAACAGTAATTTGGATAGTGGGGAACAAATATACCAGAAAAGCGTAGTGCAATGGCCATCAGTATTGCATATCCATTTAAGATTTGAGGTCATGAATGTAAACTGGAATTGTTAGCTTTACTGTGTGTTTTCTTAATTTCTGAGTTAGATGCAGAGTATGCAAGCTGCTGTATTTAAATAGGGCCAGGGCCTGGCGTGGTGGCTTATGCATATAATCCCAGCACTTTGGGAGGCTGAGATGGGTGGATCACCAAGAGAATTCTGTAAAGCTAATGATGAGCATTTTACATCTACTCAGGGTTACAAGATAATCAGTTCCATGTGGCCCTCTCTGAGGCCATTTCATATCCTTCCTCCTAAGAGATGTTCACAGATGGTGTTTAGCATTTATGTGTATGTGTGTGTGTAGTGTATAGCAGGTAGCATCTGCAAAACTTCACTGTACACTTGTAAAGCAATAAATGTGGAGAAGCAAAAAACATCTTATTATGAAAATAGTTTTGATCTTGTAGATTCCCTGAAAGAAGAGTCTTAGGGAGCCTCTAGGGTTCTTCAGGCCACACATATATCTGTCTTAGAACCACTGCTCTAAGATGCATATTGAGTGGAATTTTGTGGTTGTATGTGAAGGACTGAAGGATATAACATCCAAAATATGCTAGGTTGATACATTGACTTCATTGAGTTGAAAACACTGAAGAAATGATAGTTTCAGAAAGGTCTAGCTGACCTGTCTCTTCCTGCAGGTAGCAAACCATAAAGATTCCTCTGAGAGGAGTACCTTCCCAGTACCAGGGTGAGAAAACATTCCATGCTAATGGTTAGGAAGAATCAATATCATGAAAATGCCCAAAGTAATTTGTAGGTTCAATGCTATCCCCATCCAGCTACCATTGACCTTCTTCACAGAACTGGAAAAAACCACCTTAAACTTCATATGGAATCAAAAAAGAGCCCACAGATCCAAGACAATCCTAAGGAAAAAAAAAAAAAGCTGGAGGCATCATTTTACCTGACTTCAAACTATGCTACAAAGATACAGTAATCAAAACAGCATGGTACTGGTACCAAAACAGAGATGTAGAACAATGGAACAGAACAGAAGCCTTGGAAGTAACGCCACACATCTACAACCATCTGATCTTTGACAAACCTGACAAAAACAAGCAGTGGGGAAAGGATTCCCTATTTAATAAATGGTCTTAGGAAAACTTGGCTATCCATGTGCAGAAAGCTGAAACTGGACCCCTTCCTTACACCTTGTACAAAAATTAACTCCAGATGGATTAAAGATTTAAACATAAGACCTAACACCATAAAAACCCTAGAAGAAAACCTAGGCAGTACCATTCAGGACTTAGGCATAGGCAAGGACTTCATGACTAAAACACAAAAAGCAATGGCAACAAAAGCCAAAATAGACAAATGTGATCTAA
Source organism: Ateles fusciceps (assembly GCA_036589455.1). Taxonomy (NCBI): domain Eukaryota; kingdom Metazoa; phylum Chordata; class Mammalia; order Primates; family Atelidae; genus Ateles; species Ateles fusciceps. The sequence goes on along the minus strand of JAZHEH010000253.1, from coordinate 3,820,044 downwards.
TTAAACTTTAGAGCCTCTGCACAGCAAAATAAACTATCATTAGAGTGAACCGGCAACCAACAGAATGGAAAAAATTTTTGTAATCTACCCATCTGACAAAGGGCTAATATCTAAAATCTACAAAGAACTTTAACACATTTATGAGCAAAAAATAACCCCATCAAAAAGTGGGCAAAGGATATGAACAGACACTTTTCAAAAGAAGACATTTATGCAGCCAACAAACATATGAAAAAAAGCTGATCATCACTGGTCATTAGAGAAATGCAAATCAAAACCACATTGAGATACCATCTCACGCCAGTTAGAATGGTGATCATTAAAAAGTCAGGAAAGAACAGATACTGGAGAGGATGTGGAGAAATAGGAACACTTTTACACTGTTGGTGAGAGTGTAAATTAGTTCAACCATTGTGGAAGACAGTGTGGCAATTCCTCAAGGATCTAGAACTAGAAATACTGTTTGACCCAGCAATCCCATTACTGGGTATATACCCAAAGGATTATAAATTGTTCTGTTATAAAGACATATGCACAAGTATGTTCATTATGGCACTGTTTACAATAGGAAAGACTTGGAACCAACCCAAATGCCCATCAATGATAGACTGGATAAAGAAAATGTGGCACATGTACACCATGGAATACTATGCAGCCATAAAAAAGGATGAGTTCATGTCCTTTGCAGGGACATGGATGAAGCTGTAAATCATCATTTTCAGCAAACTGACACAAAAACAGAAAACCAAACACTGCATATTGTCATTCATAAGTGGGTTTTGAACAATGAGAACACATGGGCACAGGGGAGGGGAACATCACACACTGGGGCCTGTTGGAGGGTGGGGAACTAGGGGAGGACAGCAGTGGGTTGGGGGATTGGGGAGGGATAACATTATGAGAAATACCTAACGTAGATGACAGGGGGATGGATGCAGCAAACCACCATGGCATGTGTATATCTATGTAACAATCCTGCACAATCTGCACATGTACCCTAGAACTTAAAGAAAAAAGAAAGAAAATAGCTGTGCTCACCAGAGACTGGAACTCAGGGCTACAACGAGCCTGAATATACTTACTGTCCCATAGCCAGATTTTCTTTGTCTTGTCATTCATTCTCAAATTTATCATTATTTGTCTAAAAAGCATAGAAGCATCTTTCTTTGGCCACTTCTTTGGACTTTTCTCTTTGTGAAGTCCCCCATGTACACGCCAAGCTAATACAATGTGTATACTTTTCTTTTGTTAATCTGCCTGGTGTCAATTTGGTTTATAAATTCAGCTGAAGGGCCCTCATAAGAGCTTAAAGGTGGTTAGAGGTGATCTCTGACTCTCCTGCGTATGGTGAGTACATCTTTCACACACTTCCAAACTTTTCCAAAGTGCTTGTATCAACTTCAACTCTCATCAGTAGTTTGAGTTCCCAGTTCTCTATGTTTTCACAGGCACTTGATATTATCAGTCTTTTTAATTTTTCCCTTAACTTACGGGTTTTAAATGATATGTTACTTATGAATTTTAAATGATATGTAGTTTTAATAGTTATTTCCATAAATATTAGCAAAGTTGAACATGTTTCATACATTTGTTGTCAGTTTAGGTTTTTGTTTCTATGAATGATCTGGTCATTTTCTCATTTTTCCATTTTGTTGTTTGTCTTTTTAAAAAGCTTTATGTATAATTGTTAAAACTATTTCTAGATATGTAAGGTATACAACGTAATGTTTTGATGTAAGTATACATTATGAAATGATTATCACAAGCTCATTAACGTACCTATCATTTCAGAGTTATCCCTTTTTTGTGATGAAAACACAAGATTACTTTCTTAGCAAATTTCAAGTATACAATATAGTACTGTTGACTATGGTTACCATGCTGTACATTAGATCTTCAGAACTTATTCATGCTGCATAAGTGAAACTTTGTATTCTTTGTGTTGTCTTTTTTCATATTGATTTTATAGATGTGTTTTATATATTCTGTACTGTCTTTGTCAATTTTATGCATTGTAAATTATTCTCTGAGCATTACCATTTTATTATTTTAATATTGACTTTTAGTATTTTAAGTAGTTGAATGTAAAAGAAAATTTTACAGGTGTAGATTTTTGGGTCTTATTTAAAAAAATATTTTCTACCTTGAAGTTATAATGGAATTCTAAAATATTTTCTTCTAAAGTCTGTAAACTTTGATGTTTTTATGTTTAGTTTTAAAATCTACCTGGAATTTACATTCGTGTATGGTTTAAGGTAGGGATCTTGCATGAGTGTGTGTGTGTGTGTGTGTGTGTGTGTGTGTGCATGCCTGCATTATTTATTGAATAGTGTTCTTTGCTTCCTTCCTATATGGCAAAATATCATTACGGAATGGCATACAGCCCTCTACTGTTGTATATTTAAACATTTCCATTCTAATTTTGTTTTATGTAAGTTGACGCCTCTATATGTTACATAAGAAATCTTTCTAGATATATATGTTTATATATTTTTTATGTATATTCAATAATATATATAACGTATATATCTAAAATAATATCTAATATATATGTCATAGACATATATTTAATAAACATTTATTAAATGTTAAATATATATTTAATATATTTATATATAAAACATATATCTAAAATAAAAATAATAATTTTTTATAAAGAAACAACAGAACCTGTCTGGAGTGAATCACAGACCCAGGATCTAGGGAAAGACCTAGCTATAAGTGAATATGTATGTAGACATAAATATTAATCTTTTTAGATATATATGATGTATATATTAAATAATATATAAATATATTAATCTTTTTAGACATATATGATGTATGTATTAAATAATATATTAATCTTTTTATATATATGATGTATATATTAAATATATCTATAATTATTTATATATTATTAAATAATATATTTATATATATTTGAACACTATTCAAATAATTTATAATTAATAATATATATAAATAATTATAAATATATTATTTAATATATACATCATATATATCTAAAAAGATTAATATTTATGTGTATGTGTGTATTCACTTATAGTTAGGTCTTTCCCTAGATCCTGGTCTCCGATTCACTCCAGACAACAGCCTGGGCTCTGCTGTTTTTTGTAAAAAGTTATTTTTATGGTTATATAGTAGGTGTAAATATTTATGGAGTACATGAGATATTTTGATAGTGGTATGTAATGTGTAATTATCACATCAGGGTTAATAGGGTATCCATTACCTCAGGCATTTGTCCTTTTTTGTGTTATGAACAATTTAGTTATGTTCTTTTAGCATTTTAAAATGTACAATAAATTACTGTCAACTGTAATCACCCTATTGTGCTATAAAATACTAGGTTTATTGATCGATTGATTGATTTTTAATTTTTTCAGAGACAGGGTCCTGCTCTGTTGCTCAGGCTAGAGTGCAGTGGCATGAATATAGCTTATTGCAGCCTCTAATTCCTGAGCTCAAAAAATCATCCCACCCCCAGCTTCCTGAGTAGCTGGGACTACAAGCACAGTCACCACTCCTGGCTAATTTTTAAATTTTCTTTTGGAGAAATGGGTCTTGCTATGTTGCCTAGGCTGGTATCAAACTCCTGACCTCAATCGATCCTTCCTCCTTGAGCTTCAAAGCACTGGGATCACAAGTGTGAGCCACCACGCTCAACCTTTAAATAGTAGATCTTATTCATTCTCTCTAACTATATTTTTGTCCCATTAAGCATCCACTCTTTCCCCCAACCTGCCCTATCCCCCAACGACCCTTCTCAGCCTCTGGTAACCATCATTCTACTCTCTATCTCAGTAAGTTCAATTGTTTTAATTTTTAGTTCCCACAACTGAATGAGAACATGTGAACTTTGTCTTTTAGTGCCTGGCTTATTTCACTTAACATATTGCCCTCCAGTTCCATCCATGTTGATGCAGATGACAGGATCTCATTCTGTTATTATGGCTGAGTAGTACTCCACTGTGTATATGTACCACATTTTCTTGTGTGTTGATGGAAACTTAAGTTGCTTCCTCTGTTGTTTCTTAAGGAAAGGCATAATTCAAAATATTTTGGTGGTTGAATCAATACTGAAGCCTGAGAGTCAAATTACACATTGAATAAAATACAATTTATTAAATATTTCTGACAAAGGTTGATACTATAAAGTGTACATAGGCATGTATGAATTTGTTTCAATGAATACGTAAAATTATCTGAAGAAGAAAAACCCCAGGGTGAGATTTAGAGCTTTATATTTAGCTAATAATGTTAAATTTTTTATTTGCATTAATACTGATGAAGCCCTCAGTAAGAGGCATTCATCACAATCCCTGTAGTACCCTTGAGCATTCTGAGACATTCTATTACCTAGAATATGACAGTCAAGCGAGAAAGTTGGAACAGCTTGTTCTTTTCTGAGATAACAAAGGTGTGAAGGAGAATGCTCAGGAACATTTGGTTCAATCTCAGTCAGGAACATTGAGACTGTTCTGCTGATTACTTTGTTTTATTTGTTCCCTCAGGAGAGTCCACCTTTAAAAAAATCTTACAGAGAAGAAGTGTGTTTTCCTTCACCTCAGGAATTCTAAATGAGGGAAGGTGTGGGACCAGAACTGGACCACGGAGGCTCCAACAAGCTGCATCCCCCCTCTCCACACCCCACTCGGTCCTAAGGCTCCTGAGGCACACATCAGACTCCCAAAGTCAGGAAGTGGGGGATGTGAGGTAGTTTGACAATTCTCCCTTGGTAATTCATATGCCTTCTTTCACCTTCCATTATCTCACTCCCTACTCCCTCCTGAAAAATCACTCTTCTAATGCCAGTAATTAAAAACATAACTCTTTCTATGCTGAAAAAGGTATGCAGTTAAAATCTTTAGGAATTTATGTTGGGAAGAGGTGCTGGGCTGGAAAATGTAGCCTTATGTATATCCGAATATACATGTCATAGATTTTCATTAGACCTAAGAGCTGCTTTTAAAAGGGGTTATATTTCTTTAGGAATACATCAAGATGGTGGGCAAGTGCATGTGTTTTTGGTTGTCCTGGGAGACCTGAGTGTGTGCTTCTGCTGTGGCCGCTTCAGTTTCACTGAAGTAGTGCAGAGCTGCATGACTTGGATTCCAGACATACAGGTTCATTCAGCTAAGTGAGACATACTAGCAATTAACGGACACGTTTGCGTTTGTAGACAGCCTAGTAGATTTTGAGGCCATCTGGAGTTATGCTTAACATTATTTTTCATTCTGTTTATTGTAATTGATAAGATACTGCCTTATACACAGCCCTTTTTGGCACTAAATGTCGTTGCTTTTAATATGCAAATCTAAGATACTTTCATGTTATCACATATACTTCTTAATGCAAAGAAACTGATTTCTGGTACATTTTGTATATTGTTCTCAAATGAACAAATGACATTTAGACCTCTGGCTGCTGTCCTTTACTTTCCTATTTGTGAAAGAAGTCACTTGAACAATTCCTTTTTTTTTTTTTCAATAGAGATGGGGTTTCTCCATGTTGGTCCAGCTGGTCCTAAACTCCCGACCTCAGGTAATCTGCCTGCTTCAGCCTTCCAAAGTGCTGGGATTACAGGCGTGAGCCACCTGTGCCCAGCCAACAATTCCTTAAAGCTACCACTACAAGTTAATGTCAAGAACCTCTATCTGCACACTCCTCTTAAATTCCTTGATCATTAGTTGCATTGAATAATATCTCTTGCCATAATCACTCTTTCTCAGTAATTAAGGATATCTAAAATACAAGACAAACTTTTACTACAAACTTGGATGAAGAAGGTGAATTAGCCCAAAGATCTCAGGGTATGTTTATCAAACATTAAGCATGTAGGCTGTCAGAACTCTTAAATAATCTGTGACTGTCAAATTAATGTAACCAAGCAACAGTCTATTATTCTCCCATAGGACCACATTCAGAACTGTGGAATGGTGCATCATATTTCAAGTCTCATAGCTTCCCTATTGTCTTCATCCTCCTCAGGGTCCTTACTGGAAGCATCTCTGTCATTTGTTTCTCTCCTGAAGCTTGTTTTCATGTGCTGCTGACACTAAACTTTAGGCCAGGCAAAGAACATCCTCTGAACCATTCCAGCAGAACTGCCATTGTTTTATGACCCTATTGGAAAGCCATATGGAGACTGTTAGCTGCCTTCCACCTTCCTTGTTCTGTACCTTTAAACATATGACAACCCAATACCCCTACCCCTACAATCTCCTTTTCCATTTCCTTAGATAAGTTTCTGAGATGGTCCTTGAGAATTTATCTGTAGTATATTTTTACACTTCAGTCCATTATATACTGAGGTAGTTTTATTTATGGTGTTTTAAATTGAACATGGTCAACATAATGTCTAAGGATGATGAAGAAAATGGGAGAAAGTTTGGCTTAATCTATAGACTGAGGAATATAGAGATTTCATTTTATACAGCAAAATAAGGAAAATTTCTTTTTTTTTTTTTTTTTTTTTTTTTTTTGTAGACAGAGTCTCACTCAGTCACCAGGCGCCAGGCTGGAGTGCAGTGGCGCGACCTTGGCTCACTGCAACCTCCGCCGCCCGGGTTCAAGCCATTCTCCTGCCTCAGCCTCCCGAGTAGCTGGGACTACAGGCGCGCGCCACCACGCCCAGCTAATTTTTTTGTATTTTTAGTAGAGACGGGGTTTCACCATGTTGACCAGGACGGTCTCGATCTTTGACCTCGTGATCCGCCCGCCTCGGCCTCCCAAAGTGCTGGGATTACAGGCGTGAGCCACCGCGCCGGCCAAAATAAGGAAAATTTCTAAAGAAAAATAATTTAGAAAATAGGATAGAAAGTCTAAATTAATATCATGGTGTAACAGAAAGTTTAGAATTCGATAAAAGTCATCCCAACATCACATCCTTTAGAATGTGAGACGCAAAATCTTTTGGAGAAAGGTCAGTTCAAATTGGCACAGAGCTTAAGACCTCAACTACTTTTTATTTTGATGTTCAACATTGTTAGAATATCTTTCATCACTGAAATAGCCTTCATGTTTGAGTTTTAACTGGTGACAGCCTCTTCTGGGACAGGGTTGGCTCTGGGCATTTTATATGTCTGATTCAGCCACTGTAGCATTGTGTACATGCCTTGGGATTAATGACCAAGACTTCAAATATGAAATAAAAAGCTGTAACATTGGGAGGCCACAGCAACAGTGACTTGGGACAAACATAGCTGAGACTAACCCTGGGAGCTGAGACTTTTCTTTTCCCTGTACACTCTGAAAAGCTACCATCTGATCAGAAGAGATATCACTGCTGCAGTAAGGTCAGAATCTAATCTCCTGTTTCACAGCAGCACCATAGGGCAGTGACAGCACCTTCTGCAAGAAGAGAAACTCTGAATCAATTACAACAATATCATTTCTGTGTCTAAACATAAGTAATTGGAAACCCACTGCAACCATGCTTCTGTAATAGCAGCTGGAATCTCCAATTCTAGAAAGAAAAGGTAATAATTCCTCTTACAATAAAACCTCAAAAATTAATTTCTTCTTATCAGAAAAACTATTATTTATGCTAATAGCACAAGGATAAAATTTCCTAAATGATAAGTCAAATGGAAGGGTAATTGTTATCTGCAAATATAATTTTTTTGTGCCTGTTCACATGATCATATATATAATTTTTTTTTTTGAGATAGAGTCTCACTTTGCTTCCCAGGCTGGAATGCAGTGGTGTGATCTCAGCTCACTGCAGCCTCTGCCTCCCAGGTACAAGCAATTATCCCATCTCAGCCTCCCAAGTAGCTGGGACTACAGGCAGATGCCACCATGCCTGGCAAATTTTAGCATTTTTTGGCAGAGACAGGGTTTCATCACATTGACCAGTCTGGTCTCAAACTCCTGGCCTCAAGTGATCAGCCTGCTTTGGCCTCCCAAAGTACTTGTATTACAGGCATGAGCCACCACGCCTGGCCTCATGATCATGTCAATTTGTAGACAACATGTAAAAGCAAATCATAAATCAACTTCTTTATGTGGAAAAAAAATGCTAAGAGTAGTAATTTTTTTCACTGGGTGGAAGGATAGACAAGATGACTTCTAAGGCATTGCTAATTAAGTAATCTAAACATTGGGCATGAAATTTATTGATTTCTATATCTGTATGCATTAGTCTCTGAGAAGGCTTGCTCAAAGCGGGAGACTCCCTTGATTTGGGACTTTTCACTTGGCTACAAGATACATTATAACATCAAGCATCACCACCGCCTGGCCAAGTACTAGCTATAAAAAATGTCATAGAGCTTTCTAATTAGGGGTTCTATAAATGCTCAAGTGATTAATATGCAGCAGCTCTCTGCACTGGGAGTTGCATGGGATGGTTCTTGGTTTGTTGGTCCAGGCCTCAGTGTTTGTTTAGATTCAGTAGCATCAATATAACTTGCCAACGTAAAGTATTTCCAACTATGCACCATGCTCCTTCCCACATATACACTGTCTAGCTTGAGGCTGCTGAGCAGGCATGTGTGTCAAATATTGATGCCAATTCACACAAACTTTGCAAAAGAACCACCCTTTTCATTACCCTTTAAGGAATGTTGAAGTAACATACATGTAGCTTTGAGGAGGAGGCAGGCACATTCAAACTCATGAAGAGGATTGACAGCCACAGATAGGTACTTATGAGAACTAGATGTAAATCATCAAGCAGGATATACTCAGGAGGCACTTTCTAGCATAGGTAAGCATTGCGATTGTTATTTAATATGGGAAAAATATAAGAACAAAGCCTGATAGGTACAATCTTAACCAAGTGATCAACATTAAAATCACCAGAGATAAATCACATTAATATCATCTGTCCTCTGACATGATGCAATGAGAAGAATGCTTCACCTTGTGGGGTTCTTTGTAAAAATCCTCAACCTCAGTGTAATCATAAGAAAATGTGAGGCAAATGCAAAATGAAGGCCATTCTACAAAATGCCCAACGAGAACTCTGGAAACCTCACTGTCACACACTGTGACTTTAACAGAGAATTATTTTTCCTAAGGGTGAATGAGCACATTTGAAACATGGTGAGGAAGGAATGGAGATGGCAGATTCTTTTAGTAAAGGAATGAAGAAATTGTTAGAATTATTAAAAATCATAACAAAATTATCACCAATCTTTGTAACACTACATAAGAAGAATTCTGAGTCATGAAAATGCCTGTTCTCAAAATATATTCTCCCAACATACCACTGCCATCCTTCAAAGATGAAGCCCAAAGGATCATGAAGCCAAACACTGGGATTTTAAAACAAAATGCTGCAAAACTTCAGAGAGGTCACTAAATATTCTAGGCAGCCTCTTGAACTGACCGAGTATGATGGTAGTAAACCATGTTTATGCTCAGTGAACTTTGTGGATTCTCTAAGCTGTTTTTTTTTTCCTGAAAATGTTATGTTATGACATCATGTAAAATATGTGTAACAAAAACACTGACGGCAAAGAATCAAAACAATTTGGACAGATAACATCTTTGAAACAAGCTGATATTGCTTGTGTTTGAGAATTACAGAGGGAAGGAAGAAGAGATGGGTCATTGGTGTCTTCCCACGACTTCATAAATCTGCTGATAATTGGCAAATTTGGAAAGTCATGTGAAAAGAGATGGGCAGAGTAAGAAAGATCAGAGGACATCTTTGACAGTCACTTCTGGTAAGAGCTTTGGAAAATCTGCTCATCTGAATTCTAGACAATGTGATACAGAAGGTTTTGTGCCTGGCAATTTTATCTGAAATCAAGAAGGAAAAGAAGCCTCTACTAAATCTTTGATAAATTGTCCTATGTCAGTGTGCTCACAAATTTCAGAAGAGATTTCTTTCACCAGTTGTGGAAATATAATATATGATAGACCACATATTAGTTTAAAGTTACAACTCAGTCACTTCAGAGACTCTTTGGAATGTTTATACACTATGCCTATTTCTTTTCTGTTTTTATGATTGGCTGGATGACTCATTTTTGGGCTACTGTCTAAGCTAGACTAAAGGTGAGCTGTTCATTAGGTGAGTTGTAGCGCTGGAGAGAACTGGATGTGAATCTTGGCAGTAATTTGCTAGCTGAGGAATCATGGGCAAGTCAGTTAGCTTCTCTAGGTCTCAGCTATCAGAGGAAGACAAGAATGGGTTGAGTGTTGTGTATAAGACAAACACAGATATCAAGAATGATGCCAGGTTTTTGACTTGAGCAATTGGAAGGATGAAGTTGCCATTCATAGAGAAAATGGTTTGGGGCTGGGAATCAATATTTGGGGTTGGTGCTCAGTGTTGGATATATTAGATGTAAGATGTCCTTTAGACATCCAAATGAAGAGGTTGAGTAGGCAGTTGGATAAGTCTAGAAAAGGTTGGGAGAGAGATAAATATTTGGGAGTTGAAAGCATATGGATAGTAATCAAAGTCATCACTAAGAGATTGAGTGCAGGTGGAACAGAATTCTGAGGATAAGACATTGGGGACCAAAGGAAGAATCTATATAAAGAAATGGTAGGGACAACATTTGGAGTATGTTTAAGACAATGAGAGGTAAAGGGGAGAAAAATGGAGATGTTGAATGTATATTTTAGGAGTTTGTTACAAAGAGAGCAAAGAAATAGGGCTGTAGCCGGCAGTAAAAGGGGCAGGCAACTTTTTTGTTTTCTTTTTGGCTGTGAAAAATAGAAATATTGGTGAGTGGATGAAAACATTTCAAAAGTTTTTGCATCCAGGCAGTATGGCTCCAGAGAGCATGCTTTTAATGTTGTGATCTACAATTCTAGTGTGATAAGATATACATATCCAGCATGACAGGAAGGATCAGTGATAGAGGAGAGGAAGGAGAAATGCTGGGAAAGTCCTTGGGCAGCGGAGGACACAGGAGGGGGATCTAATTTAGTTTTGCTACAAATAGACATTTCTAGATTGTTAACTGGAGAGAAAGAAGGAAATATGGGCACAGAGTTAGATGGATTGTTGTGATGGGGTACAAGAGAAGCAGGAAGTAAGATGATTATCTAAGAGTAAGAGTGAGAAAGAGCTGTTAGAAATTTGAAAAGAGGGCCGGGTGTGGTGGCTCACACCTGCAATCCCAGCACTTTGGAAGGCTGAGGCGGGTGGATCACGAGGTCAGGAGTTTGAAACCAGACTGGCCAACATGGTGAAACCCCATATCTACTAAAAATACAAAACTTAGCTAGGTGTGGTGGCACGTTCCTGTAATCCCAGCTACTCGGGAGGCTGAGGCAAGAGAATTGCTTGAACCTGGGAGGCAGAAGTTGCAGTGAGCCAAGATTGGGCCACTGTGCTGCAGCCTGGGGGACAGAGAAAGACTCTGTCTCGGAAAAGAAAAAAAAAAAAAAGAAATCTGAAAAGAGAAAACGAGTTAGGAGAGTAGGAGAGTAAATAATTAGGGAAATACAGTATCGTTGCTGGGCAGCTCTAGCTGCCACTACCTGGCCGCTCTCCAGGTAGTGATTAGAACATACAGAGGGTTAGTTCTTTTAATTTATGTAAACATTTCAGCCTTCCATGTCATCTAAAGAGCTTTCAAATAACTATAAGTCTTGAAACAGCTATGCTTTACTGAGACTAAATTTCTCTCAACTTTATCACTTGCGTTAAAGTATACATTTGATCTGTACTAGAGCTAGAACTACAATTTGAGCTCATTTATTGCAGTGGGCACCAGGCCTTGTCTTCAAGATCAAAGACTAAGAAATAATTGATGTAAGTAACTTCTATTTGGATATGAATTAAACATTCCCAACTCAACACATCCAAAGCAGAATTCTTTTTTTTTTTTTTTTTTTTTTTTTTGAGATGGCGTTTTGTTCTTGTCGTCCAGCTGGAATGCAATGGCATGATCTCTGCTCACTGCAACGTCTGCCTCCCAGGTTCAAGTCATTCTCCTGTCTCAGCCTCCCAAGTAGCTGGAATTACAGGTGGCTGCCACCATGCCCCCAAACAGAATTCTTTAGTCTGTTCTCTCCATCCTCCAGCCTTCCTGCCTCCTCTTCCATCTTGTTCCTTTCTGAAGCTCCTCCACTTCAGCAAATGTTACTACCATTCATCCAGTTGCTTTAGCCAAAAAACCTGTCAATATACATTCAAAATATTTCTCAAAAACTGTTCCTTCCTTTCATTCTCACTATGTTACCATAACTCAAACCACTCCACTTAGATTACCATAAACTCCTAACTAATCTCTCTGCTTCTACTTGTGGCTCTGCTACAAGCCACAAATAGGGCAGAGTGGCACATGTCACCCTGTTTATTGCCCTCCAGTGATTGCCCATTGTGCTTAGAATAAAATCTGTACTTTGCCCACATGGCCATGTCTGAACTTGCTTTTTTGACTGCTAACTTCAGCATGTCCCACATATACCTCTGTGCACTACATTTTAGCCATACAGGTCACCTTTTTTTTTCTCCTTTCAGTACTTTGTACATATTAAGTGCATTCCTGTCTCAAGGACTTCATAACTATATTTCCCTTGCACAAATCCTAATCTCTCTGCTCTTTGTATAGCTAATTTCTTCCAATAGTCTTCCAAAGACAATTTTTTTTCTCAGCTCAAATGCTATTTCCTCAAATAAATCTTCCCTGACCATTCTACTTAAAGTACCCTCATCTTGTCTTTAAGATACTCTCTATCATATTACTCAGTTTTTCTTTACAGCACTTAGCATATTCTGTGTTTATCTTATTTATAGTTTTATTCACTGTCTTTTCCTGATCCTGCTAGAAATAAGTCAGGACAGGGATTTTGTCTGAGTCTCTGTGCAACTGCTAAAACAGTGCCAGGCACATAAGGGTCACCCAGGCAATAATTTGAAATGCTGATGAAAAGACGAAAGCAACACATGAATGTTTTGTGCCTTTCAAATTTGTTATTTGATTTATCTGTCAGGAAACTGTAGTTGTGAATGAGTGGTGGATGATTTTTTTGAACTGTAAATCACAGAGTTAAATGTATGCTCTCTGGAGCCATACTGCCTGGATGCAAATGACTGGTTCTGTGTAACCTTGGGTGAGTTACTTAACATATCTGAGCCTCAATTTCCTCATCTGTAGAACAGGTCTAGTGATAGTAATGGATACCTATAGTGCTTTTCTAAGGATTAAATAATTTAATTTAGCATAGTACATGGCATAGTAAGGACTCAGAAAATATTACCTAATATTAATTTTTAATTCGTGAATAACTCATACTATTTCCTATTCATAAAATCAATAGCTGAGGGAAGATAAAAAATGATGTAAATAGCTTTTAATAGATATTTGAATATGCTGCATGTTATGAAATGAGTGAATTTAAATTATCTTAAAAGTTCCCCTTTGATGAAGCTAATATATTTATGCAGAAAGATCATTGGCTCAACAAAATATTAGCAAGTCAAGTCTAACAATAAATAAAAATAATTAAATACCATGACCCAGTGGGATTTATCCAGTGTATGAAACACTGGTTCAACATTCAAAAATCAATTTATGTAATTCAACCCATCAATAGGCGAAAGAAGAAAAATGGCATAATAATATCAATAGATGCCAGAAAAGCACTAGACACAATCTAACACCCTTTCCTGATAAAAACTCTCAGTTAAATTAGAAATAGAGGGGGAACTTCCTTAATTTGATACATAAAGAATATTTACAAAAAACTCTACAACTAAAATCATACTTAATAGTGAGAAACTAAAAGGCTCTCCACTAAGATCAAGAACTAGATGAGAATGTACCTTCTTAACACTCCTTTTCAGCATCATACTAGAAATCCTAACTAATGAAATTAGATAAGAAAAGGAAATAAAAGTGTACTTGCTGGGAAGGATGAAATAAAACTTATTTGAAGATGATATGATTGTCTATGAAGAAAATTCAAAAGAATCAACAAAAAACCTCCTGGAACTAACAAGGAATTATAGCAAGGTTGTGGGATACAATGTTAATATATAAAAGTCAATTGCTTTTCTACATACCAGCAATTAATAAGTGGAGGTTGAAATAAAAATGCAATATCATGTATAATAGCATCTTAAAAAAAAAGAAATACGTAGGTATATATCTGAATCCCAAAAAATGTGCAGGCTCTGTATGAGGAAAACTAAAAATATGATGAAAAAATAAAAGAGGAACTAAGTAAATGGAACATCATTCCATGTTCTCTGATAGGAAGACTTAATACCATCAGCATGTCAGTTCTTCCTAACTTTCATCTATAGATTAAGTTCACTCTCAATCACAATCCCAGCAAGTTATTCTAAAGTTTATTTAGAGAGGCAAAAGACCCAGAATACCAACACAATATTGAGAAAGAAGAAAGTTGGAAGACTGACACTACCTGACTTCAATATTTACTATAAAGCTACAATAATCAAGACAGTGTGATAGTGACAAAAGAATAGACAGATAGATCAATGCAGCAGAATGGAGATCCCAGAAATAGACTTACGTAAATAAAGGCACCTGATCTTTGACACTGGAGCAAAGGCAATAAAATGGAGCAACGACAGTCTTTTCAACAAATGGTGCTGAAACAACTGGACAGCCACATTAAACAAATAAGTCTAGACACAGACCTTACACAAAAATGAAATCAAATGGATTACAGACCTAAATGTAAAATGCAAAACTATAAACTCCTAGAAGATAATGCAGGAGAAAATCTAGATGACCTTGGATATGGTAGTGACTTCTTGTCTATAACACCAAAGACATGATCCATGAAAGAAAGAATTAATAAAGCTGAAATTCATTAAGATGAAAAATCTCTTTCTGTGAAAGATAATATAAAGGGAATGAAAAGATAAGCCACAGACCGGGAGAAAATCTTTGCAAAAGACATACCTGATAAACAACTGTTATCCAAAACACAGAGAACCCTTAAAACTCAACAATAAGAAAAAAACAACCCAACCAACAAATGATTCAAAGACCTTAACAGATACCTCACCAAAGAAAATATACAGATGGCAAGTAAACATGTGAAAAGATGCTCCACATCATATGTCATCAGGGGAATTCAAATTGGAACAACAGTGAGATACCATTATACACCTGTTAGAGTGGCGGAAATGCAGAACACTGACAACACCAAATGCTGGAGAGGATGTGGAGAAACAGGGAACTCTTATTCATTCCTGGTGGGAATGCAAAATGGTACAATCACTTTGAAAAAGGGTTTTCTATTACAAATTTGACGGTTTCCTACAAAACTAAACATACTTTTACCATAAAATCCATAATCATGCTCCTTGGTATTTACCCAAAAAAGCTGAAAACTTATATCCACACCACACCAAAACCTGCTCATTAGTGTGTATAGTGCCTTTTTTCATAATTGCCAAAACTTGGAAGCAACCAAGATGTCCTTCAGTAAGTGAATGAATAAATAAGCTGTGGTACATCCAGACAATGGAATATTATTCAGTCCTAAAATGAAAAGAACTGTCAAGCCATCAAAAGACATGGAGAATACTTAAATTCATATTACTAAGTGAAGGAAGCTAATCTGAAAAGGCTACACACTGTATGATTCCAACTATACTATGACATTCTGGAAAAGGCAAATGTATGGAGACAGTAAAAAGATCAATGGTTGCAAAGGATTAGGGGGTGAGGCAGGAAAGATTATGCAGAGCACAGAGGATTCTTAGGGCAGTGAAAATACTCTTTATGAAGTTGTAAAGGTAGACACATGTATCTAAATTCAGAATGTGTAACACCAAGAATAAAGTAATGTCAGCTATGGACTCTGAGTGATAATGATGCCTCAGTGCAGGTTCATCACTTGTAACAAATGATGGGGGAGGCTGTGCATGAGTGGAGGCAGGGTGTATATGGGAAATCTTTGTACCTTCTACTCAATTTTGCTGTGCATCTAAAACTCCAAAAGAGAAAGTCTATTGAAAGAAAAAAGAGACTATTGGCTCTCTGACTACAGCTTTAAGATGAATTCAGTGTAATTTGCTGAAAACTCTAGTGGTGTCTGGCAGTGTCCCATAAATGGCCAGTTCATAAAATTAAACTGATGATTAGGAAAACCATTTTGAAAATATTGTTAAAGCTTCCAATGGAGAAGTTTTTCTATAAAGACTTTTGCTGCAGTGTGGAGGCACATTTATCTTGCTCAAAAGAAAGTGCTTGAGAGAGGCTTATCTTACAAACTGAATAGGTTTAAAATGTTAACATTCTGTGAAGAAATAACTGCATATTTCTCCTTCAAACTTGTTCTACTATATGTAAATTATTGCTTTAAATTGTGCAGAGTGAATTAGGACTTGTTTTTTAAGAAAAGAAAGTCATTAATACTAGTCATCAGAATGTTACTACGAATCTCAATGTTAGAGTAAAACATAATCATTAGCATTCAGCACAAACTTGCTTTCAAAATAGTTTCCAATTACAAAATAAAAGGGAGAAGAGAAAGCTGAAGCTTTGTCACCAGGGGGGACCTCCCAGCTTACTTAGGTTTTATTCTTTTTCTCTTTTGAGAATACAAGAAGAAAAGACTTAAGTACCATTTAGGACACAACCCTTGGGGCAAAAAGGGTTTTCTATTTCAAGTCTATATTACAGATCTATATTGAAATTCAAGTGGGCTCAGAAAGCCAATGCTTGTCTTCTGAAAAGGCAGACAAAATGGTTCCTGGTGGCCTGCCCAACATTCAGATTCTGGTGTCAGCCCCACAGCAGAGCAGCCTCAAGTCTCAAGGGTACAAGTGCCAGACCAAGATCCACTTGGCTGAATGAATATTGAAGAGGTTTGCTGCAATATGCATTACCACAGCCAGGACAAAGGAAGCAGGGAGAAAATGGTGACTACGCAGAGATTTCCAAGCAATTGAAAATAATAAAAATGTATATAAACTTTGCTTCTTAAGTTCAGTGGTACCTAGTGTTGACATAGGAGTTAAGAAGAAATCACTTAGGCAGATAGAAAGGGTATAGGAGTCCTCGGTAAGGCTTTTCTTTTTAATGAAAAGCAGCCCCAAATAATTTTCTAACAAAGAGCTGCCTGTAAAGTCGAGCTGCAGACATAGACAAGCAAGCTGGGGGCTTTCACAAGTGAATGCCGGCAGAAACTAAGGACTAGACATGTTCAAGATGGCTGTTCCATCTTCCCTTCTCTTTGTCAGCCAGGTGTATAGTAAGAAGCAGACAAGATGGCGCAGATCAAATGGAACGCCCATTTGCATAATAAGATTAGGGTGAGGTGACCAGCCTTTCCTATGCTGTGTTAACGTCATACCTGATCAAACCAATCTGCGAGCCCTATGTAAATCAGACACCACCTCCTCAAACCTGACTATAAAATTCGGGCACATCCACCACCTGCTGGTCCTTTCCACTTGCAGACTCCTCTTCTCTAAAGAGAGAGCTGTTTTTCTTTCTCTTCTGCCTATTAAACCTCTGCTCCTAAACTCCTTGTGTGTGTCCGTGTCCTGAATTTTACTGGCACATGATGACGAGCCCCAGGGTATATACCCAGACAGCATAGCTGCTTTCCTCTTAACACAATTTTTATTGTTACTTAAATTATGTAACCCATAAGATGCATGTAGCATTATGATCACTATTTTATATATGTAAAAACTCGAGACCCAGATTAATTTTGCAAAAATCTGGCTGCTGTAGGATTTGAACATACGGGTTTTCTTACTGAGGTATAACTAACATACGGTAAAAATTTCAAATCTTAAGTATATAGCCCTGAAACTTTTTAGAAATATAACTTACTAATTTTGTAACCATGAGTAAAATCATTACCTTAAAAGCAATAAAAACTGGGTTCATTAGCCAAAGATAGAGCACTCACAGTGAAAAAATGATAATATTTTCATCATTTACCTAAGAACAATTATTTTTTGAGCATAATTTCCATTGCCTTATGCATTCACAGAATGTATGCAGTAAACATTGCAAGCTAGATTAATAGCATGGATGAAGAAACTGATCAGGTGTGAAACTCTTTTTGTTCTTATCTCCCTATTAAAGATATTCATTGAGCTCCTTTTTCAGATCAAGTTCTTTTTTTTTTTTAAGTCAAAGGATTTTGAGAGAGCCAAGTTGATGGATATGAGTGGTTCCTAAATAGTACTTCATATTAATGTGACTAAAGATCTGAGCATACTGAACTTTAAACAACAGTGGAAGAAACAGAACTAATTTGTTCAAAGAAATGCAGGTATTCAGGCTGACACTCAGTATATGGATTGACTAGAGCTACTAGAAAGCTGAATTTTCTTCCATCACTTGAATGTTATACCTCATTCAAGTAGAACATTGATTTTAGAACATTTCAACAGTTTCCGCTAAAAACAAAGCCACAGTTTCAAAGATGATTCAAAGTTTTTGAGTGTCAATTATCTTCAATTTTTTGCAAGTATATTTCTTGAACTAGAAGCTGTCTGAATTATCAGGTACCCATCTTTGAAGGAAGAAAGGAAAATCTTTAAATTCCTAGAATTTTACTTTTTGAAATGAGTATATCAATCCTAGGAATATCCTTATGTTTTTGGAACATATAAGCAGACTGTAGACCTAAGTCCATGGCTTATATGTTCTCTTGCATGAAATTGCTGAAATCAAAGTAAAAGCTAATATGACTTATTAAAAAAACCTTGAGTCACAAATGAGGTATTCTCTAATAGAATTCACTTCTTTGTACCTGCCACCAGACCTCAAAAGTATTTGCCTGTTAATATTTTGGTTAAAGTTTTTTTGTGTGTGATGTGACACAGTCTTGCTCTGCTACCCAGGACGGAATGCAGTGGTGCAATCCTAGCTAACATAACTTCAAATTCCTGGGCTCAAGGGATCCTCCACGTCAACCTCCCAAATAGCTAGGACTACAGGTATGTGCTGCTAAGCCTGGCTAATTTTTTTTTTTTTTTCTTTTTTGAGACAAGGTCTCACTATGTTGCCTAGGCTGGTCTTGCAGTCCTGACCTCAAGCAATTCTCCTACCTCAGCCTCAGGAAGCAGTGAGATTGCAATCATGAGCCACTGCACCTGGCCTAATATTTTCAATAAACTTTATCGAAGTTAAACTATGAACAATATTGGTCTTATACTATAAATTTTGTATGCATAAATTCAATTAAACTTTTTGAACCACTTTGAATTGTCTATAAAATTCTATTATCAAGTCCATGAAAACATCCGAAAGGCTTTGCTGACAAAGGATTTTTGGTTGGGTAGCTCACTGTGAAAGACATTTGTCTGTCTTCAGTGAAAAAACTATTTTTCCTTGGATAAGTTGCTTTATACATTCAATGCAATTTAAGTCATCAAACATTATACAGTTCTTTGTCCTCAAGAACCAGTATATGTTGTTCTAATTAAGAAATGCCACTGAAGAGCTTCTAGGAAGTTTCTACATTTGAGCAATCTTGAAACAAGAATACCTACATTTAAGTGAAACATAAGCGCTGAGTTGGGGAAAACATCCTGTAACCTATAACTTGAAGATTAATTTTGAGTAGTACAAGGGGTATGTAAAATTGGAACAAAGCAGGATCAGGAACTTGAGAAAAGAATCATTCATTTAAGCAGCTGTAGCCAGTGATCAAAGAAACAAAATTGTCTAAAAGAACAATAAATAATGCATGTTCAATCTCAAGCTAACTGGGAGCATAAATGAGTTTGCAGATAAATGCCAGATTTTCAGTCTACGTGAACACAACAGAATAACTGCTGCTAAAAAGGAATCATTTCTTTATTTTCCATACTTAAAGACCCACAAGCCAATGAATATCATATTAATAAAATAAAATTTCTCCAAATGTGTTTTTGAGGATATTTTTGTTTATATCCTTATAGTTTTTAAAGGCAATTTTATATGAATCTTGGGATGACTAAATTGTTCACTGTTGAATCTTTCTATAAATTTATCCCTTTTCCTCAAATAGTTTTTCTAAATGTCATAACCCTACATTCATTTATTCTGTAAATGTTGACTGAGCACTTACTAAAAGCCAAGACCTATGTGTTAGGATTAGAGCGATAAACCATATACATTTTATTCTTATAGTTGTAGAATTTAGTTTGGTGTGGTTGTGTTTAACTTGTGCTCTGAGAAATCCCTCAAGGGACAATTGGTAGAGGTAAACGAGATGGGAAGTGACGGGCTGGGAGTTCCTATTCTGTCTCTTCTCCAAACTTCATTCAGTTGCACATTTTCTTTTTATCCATTAGCTACTTAGGAAGATTTCAGTTGCATGAAAGATCCTGATGCCAAACTAGTGTGAAATCCACAATCTAGTTAGTCTAACTATTCCCAATAAGTCCTACCTTCCCCAGTCTCTTTCATTTTTCACTTATTTATTCAATAAACACTCCACATTAGGGATTGTGTTGAATGTTACCATGGATTATAAGACATTGTCATTGCATTCTTGAAGTTTAAAAATCGAACAATGTTTTATCTGCTTTCAACTACCATACAATTAGGGGTACTGGGGTGACTCCTGCCAGGTTACAGCTATCCTGTGAAACTACTTCAAAAATTTCTATGCTACTAAATTAAAGAGCATACTCCTGGGCCAGTGGAGAGAATTTTGGGAACAGTAGTTGCTGTGCACACATGAGAACTATGGAGTATTTCCTACCTTGCCAATCAATGGTACTCATCTTTTGTCATGTAGTACTCTCTATTCATGCATAATACATGCCAGGGATTTACTGAGATTTTGGCCATCAAGATGAAGAAGAACTAAAATCAGTTTCCAGGGATGAGCAGTTCCTTTTGTATTATTCATAACTCCATTTCCCATGGTTGTTTGCAGAAGGTCATTGTGTTAGGACAGCCAGGCTGAAGTCTGCAGCTCTACTGTCTCACAGAGTGCTTTATTTACTGTCCTTAGGTTTTGAGTACATGTTTGCAGAACTGAACTGAATAGGAACAGAGGTCTTTGCCATACAGATTTTTGAGCTGTTTATTAAGGTGTGTGAGTCAGCACCTAATTGGTGATTGCCCTTTGTGTCATGCCTGATGGGGGGACAGGGGGTGAAGTTCCTTATCGGCCAGGTGCAGTGGCTCATGCCAGCAATCCCAGCACTTTGTGAGGCCGAGGTGGGCGGGTCCTGAGGTCAAGAGATCAAGACCATCCTGGCCAACATGGTGAAACCCTATCTCTACTAAAAATACAAAAATTAGCTGGGCGTGGTGGTGCGTGCCTGTAGTCCCAGCTACTTGGGAAGCTGAGGCAGGAGAATCTCTAGAACCTGGGAGGTGGAGGTTGCAGTGAGCAGAGATCGTGCCACTGCACTCCAGCCTGGTAACAGAGCGAGACTCTGTCTCAAAAAAAAAAAAAGTTCCTTTATATTTAGGCAGGGCTGACATCACTGGTAGAATTACTTGGTCATCTGAATGATTTGTTTTGAGGGGACTCTGCGTCTCTCCTCAAATACTCTTCTGGTTCTTAGAGTCAGCAATTCATTTTTTAATAGTAGTTAAAGCAGTTTGTCTGTAGCCATCATTATTAATATATGAATCCCTCAGTCCCCATGTCCTCCTAAGGTGTAATTTATGTTATCATCATACATTTGAATCTTATGAGTCTTATTTAATTTATCAGACTGACTTCAGTTAAATATTTTTAATTAATCACAGACAAAATTATTTTAAAATTTGAAATGAAGTACATGTAAGTATGTGTTTAATTTGAAGCTTTTAAGAATTTTATAATTTTAAACTTAAAAACTTCCATTTAAAAAATTTTAATATTTCAGAAGTCATAAAATAAGAATCTTTGGTACACCCTAAAATCACTCTGAGTTAAGTATTATGAAACTTAATTTGGCAAGCTTATAAAATTAGTGAGATCTGAAGAATTGCTGGTTTATAATTGGAGTGATGTAACACTGAAGACATTTTTTTTCAAGACTAGACACACGGTCGACTCACTATTTCTGTTTAGTGTTGTGATATCCTTCTCTACTTACAGAACTCAGTAGGCCAAACATGCTGAGTATCCTAGTTAAAAATAGATTAGCTATTACCTTTTGCATTGAAAGTCAAAGAGTCTGTATATTTATCTGAAAATGGAATGTGAAGATGCAGAGATGTAACTATGATACATGGCTTATAAAATCTCAACAGTCTTCTAAAAGGATCGGTTCTTTTCCTTAATATCTTAGATTTTATTTTTGAAAGTGTGGTGTCAAAAACTAGATGCCATAAATTAATATGACTATTTTTTTATTTGTATTTCTTTGACACTCTCCGAACATGAATATTTTTGATTAATATGCAAAACCAGCAACCAATTTATTCCCTATTACCTGTGAAGTGCATATCATTTAGCCTTTTTATTTAAAGTGCCTCAACTTGGCCTCCACTCTTGTTTACAATATTATAGCCTAGTAAACTGCAACCCACACTTTCTACTCTAGTTAGGCTGGTTTAGCAAACATGACATATGTGTCCGTCCTCTGTTACTGCATTCCCACAGACTGTAGTGCTACCCTGTTTATCTTTGCCCATTCATATCCTAACTGTCTTTCAAGATCCCATTGAAGTCCCTCCCCATGCTTGACGATTGTTTTGCTCTGCTCTGTACAACCTCTACCTCTACTCTGTTTCCAAGTTCTTCTCATCTTGTATGTATTACTATTTTGGAATCAAATAACAATAGACATTTCCTGAATGCTAACTCCAAGCATTGTGCTAAGATGCTTTCCTCATTTAATCCTCAAACCTCATGAGAAAAAAAGTACCATTGTTATCCTAATTTTGATTAGGAAACACCTCAAATAATTTAAATGAAGGCCACCATCTTAAACTGGTGAAACCTAGATTAAAATGCATATTCTTATTTACTAAATAATATTAGCTTAAATTAGGAGCTAACCTTTCATCCATTTTAATCTTTTCCTCCTCTAGATTTTAAGTTCTTTTGGAATTTTGGAGGGCTGCAATTTATATTCTCCAACCTCCCTGATGCTGCCTGTGGCTTCTAACATAGTGCTGTGCATTTGGTTAAATCTCAATAAGTATTTGTTCACTGAAGAAAGAAAATCATGTATCAGTGTACTTCTACATAGATTTATAATTTGTTTCTTTACCTTTTTTAGAAACTTGTATTTTTCTCTGTAGTAAGTAATTACTCATTAATATACCTCAGTGACATGAAATATTCAGTCTATGAGTGCCTTAAATAGGTTACCAATTTTTTTCACCCTGGAAACATTGAAATATCCTCAACTCTGGGAAACTTTATTAATGTAATCATAAGACAGACTTTGTATAGGATAAACCTTAGGCAAAATCCTATTCACTGCAAAGTATGTTTACATTGTCATAGATCAATAAATTTTTTTAAAAAGAATAAATGAATGGATAAGACCTAAAACCACAGAAGTATGTCTGTACCAAAGATAGTGAAAAGATGATTTTCATTTCCCTAGTTCAGAATGGCTGCGTATATAACAATTTTTAGTGACCTTTGCCAAATAAAACTTCGATACCATGCTTATATAATCCCTTTAAGATGTCTTGCTACTTATCATACATATGGAGCAAAATGTTTTATTCATCTGAAGTTAAAATGGATGTATCTATGGTAGCATTGAAATATCACGTAATACAGTATCAGCATTTCATCACATATGATTAATCTTTTCTTATTTCCTCAGGGCCACTGTGGCTTCTTGTGTTGCATGGCAACTATCAACAAAAAGGTGTAAACAAAAGCATATTGCATTGCTTTGGCAGGTAAGATGTTCTTCCCTCCTAGGTCTATTTCTGATTCACTTTGGGGTGAATTGGTTATGAATTGGGTGGGCAGGCAGAACTTCTGCTAAAAATCATTTCCAAGTTGAATGACTGTCTTAGGCTATTAAGGTGTCTTCATGTGTGAAGAATCAGTATCTAAAGGCTATCATGGGAAGATTATTCATGCATAGGCAAATATGCTTACATTCCACTCCAGAATTAAAAGATTAAAGACTCTTAAAGAATACATAGCAATTTGTGTTGAAAATGCTTTCTGGCTCTTAAGTATCTTTGCGGATACTTCAGTAATGCACATGGACTACTAACTCTACTCAAATGCCAGAGCTTCTTGTTGGATTAATTCTAGGCTGTATGTATCATTGTTAATAATTATGGAAGTAAAAACTAGCCTATCATCTAGTTGGATATGAGTTAAATGCATCTGGCTAGATATGAGTTAAACTGTAAACCCACGGTAGTGAAGGAAATAATATACTCTAAAATCTAAAATATAAATAAGATGGGAGGCCTCACCAGGGGTGATTCAGCTGAGAACTTCATCTCTCGATTTACACCCTAACACTCTCCATTTCACCACCAGATAGGAAATCTTGATTGTTAGCTCTCCTGTTGGGGATTACTTA
Source organism: Ateles fusciceps (assembly GCA_036589455.1). NCBI lineage: Eukaryota > Metazoa > Chordata > Mammalia > Primates > Atelidae > Ateles > Ateles fusciceps. Next base: position 3,795,677 of record JAZHEH010000253.1, on the reverse strand, counting down.
TTGAGGACACTTGGAGAAATCCTTACTTGAATATGATAATGCTACCTGACTTCCCTTGGGAAGACATTCAGATAAATCAAATATTCAAGAATTCATGAATAAAATGAAATCTGAAACAAGTTCATATTCATATACTCTCCTCTTTTAAACAATATTTTAAAATAATGTCTCCTTAGATATCTATTCTGCTTTTAAACAAAGAGGAACCACAAATGTTCCATGAATATTATTTTTATTTCTACTAAACATGCTTACTGAGAATAGAAATTTCATATTATGAGTAGCTATTTTTTAATTCATATAGAAAAAAACCTTTTCAGATTATCAATATATATTTGAGTCTTTGAACTTGAATGATATATGTAAGACTTGAACTCATGTTCTTGTGCAATTATTCTCTTTATAGACAAGTATTCCAAGAGTTTTTCTAAATGTATTTACCACAGTTGAAATTGCATGACCTTTGCCTTTGAAATTTCATCTTAGGATAATTCAACAAGTGTGTTACTGTTAAAGGGCTGTGATGGATGGGGTGATACTACTTTTTAGCTTTGATATGAGTAACTTTGTCATATTCAGTAAAAAATAAAAAGAACCTTGAGTTTTCCCCTCATTTGATGCAGAAAACAAATGAAAGTTTAAAAAACAATTAAAGAAACACACGAACTGTTCTCTACTGAGTAAGAGGGTATATTCCAGAGATTCAAAGCAATTACAGGTAAGATCATTCATTCTCAGATATCCTGTGTGTATACTACTCACTTAGGTGGTATCCTACTCACTTAAATGGTGACGAAGTCAGGTTACCCAGCAAGTGAGAGGAAGGAAAAAGTTGTTTTTAGACCTCATGTGGTACTTGTATGTACTTCATGTTAAGAGTTTACTTTCATTTCTTTACCTGTGAATTATATAAACAAAATGTTTGATCAATATCAGATTGAATTTGTGTATTTCTTTTAGTTGATGTAATCCTTGGGAAATATGTTAAAGTGATATAGAGTTTGTGCAAAAGTAATAATGAAAATATATGTAGGCTGGACGCCATGGCTCACGCCTGTAATCCAGCACTTTGGGAGGCTGAGGCGAGTGGATTACCAGAGGTCAGGAGTTCGAGACCAGTCTGGCCAACATGGTGAAACCCTGTCTCTACTAAAAATACAAAAAATTAGCCAGGCGTGGTGGTGGGTGCCTGTAATCCCAGCTACTTGGGAGGCTGAGGCAGGATAATCTCTTGAACCCGGAAGAGGAGGTTGCAGTGAGAGCATCTGGTAACAGGCTGGTGACATTATGCCTAATGTGACTTTTGCTTAGTTGAACATTACAGGAAGTTTTATAGGTGGGATATTGTAATTCAAATTTAAGAATTTATCTGGTTTTTGCAGTAAATTCCAGTATATCAACTATCAACTGCTTCTTTGCTGTTCCTTTTCCTCTTATGTCTCAGAAACAGCCAAAGCTCTTGAGCTTTTCTTCTTTGAGTAAGAGTACAGTGACAAATAGGCCCAATGCAAAATTAGTCTTTATCAGTAGTTCCTATGCTGGCCAGATTAATGAACTGATAAATAGAGGGTCACCCACATAGTGTGATTAAAGAAGGTACTGAGAAATCAGTACCCTCTGCTCATTCACTCATTGCTTTTTCATTGTGTCTACATTTCTCAGTATGATTTATTTCTTTGAATCTGGAAGTATTTTCAACTTTGAGTCTAATACTGAGAGGCAATTAGTAATACTGTTTGTTTATTTTACCAATATCAACAACTATGGCCTGGTGCAGATGAGCTGAGAACTTTCTGATAGTAAAACATTCCAGGAAAGGAAATGTAATGGCTTGAGGGACTATTTTCATGTTTCTTTTATGAATGCTGTACATGATGATATTTAATTGGATATTTTTCAGTGGCTGAGAGAAATACCCTGAAGTGCTTATAATTTTTTTTAACATATTGCTAGATTTTTTTTAAAAGAAATTACTTTTGCAATAATAAAAGGTATGTTATGTTTCAGGAAATGAAATGGCCATAGTCCAATTTCAGCCAACTCACAATTTAAGGAGGTCTTGTCTATCATATTGTCTTTTATATGCTTCACGTTGAAAATGTTACTTTAAGATACAGCTACTTTATTTGGAGTCAATGCCCTTGTTAATTTCATTTCGATTTACTTGCAGTAAGGAATAACTAGAGCAGATTTCTTCGGAGGATTGCTGACTTTGATTTTTTTTTTTTTTGTTAAAACCTACTGGGCCAAGAAGCTTAACTAATACTTTCCCCAGGTGTAACACTTCTTTATATTTATTCACTAGTTTTCTCAGTTATTTCCTTATTGGAAGTCAAAACATGTAGTAATTATAGAAATAATTTATCTGATCATCATCAGCCTTTCAGGCTTAGGTGGAACAAAGGAAAAGGTGACTATATTGTTTTGTGGAATCCATGGAGGAAAACTGTAGCTATGTTTGCATTAGAAAAATAGTTACCTGAAAACAAGTAAACTTACCTTTGGGAGTTTCCAACTCACTTGAAGAGTAAAAAGAACCTTGAGTCTATTCTAGGAGATCTAAATTTAGCAATCGCCTTAAGATAGTTTTCATTTCCCTAGTTCTTAATCTGTATAGATTACTACATCTTCCAAAAGTTGATTCTATGTAGCTTTATTACCTAAAATTGGCTTTCTCAAAAGTGACTACTTTTACTAAGTTTACTTAAAAAACGTTGTTAAGTTATATGACAATAATGAATAACAGAATTTAGGTATCTAATTGAAAAATTAATGTGTGAAATTCTGGTAAACAAGCAATAAAAATAGTAAAGTGGTAATGTTGATTTTGGTAATGGTGCTTGTGTTTGGAAGGACTATATAAAAAAGCAACATTTAAATTATTAATAATTTTAGTATATATCTTATAAAAGAAATAATTTTCAGTTTTTATAAAAAGGATATCACTTGGATATAAAACAAAAATTATTTTTTAAAGAGTTCCACCTGTTACAGATTTTTAAAAAGTCATTGTTTAGCCAATGTTTTAAAGTATATTTATTTGAATAAATGAATTACGAATCTTTTGAAGTCTATCAATTGATACTGATATCAATGTATTAAAAGCTCTAGACATTCTATTGTCTCATAATACTCTTAATTTTAATACCAATTTCTGATTGATACAGGACAGATGTTATTTTTATGACAATTTGTAGTTTAGGAAGCTACAGTCAATTATCTTTACAGGTTTATATAATGTATCATTTCAATTCCGGAAAGCATTTTAGGCTCTAAGTTTAACTTGTTTCTGAGTCTGTAGTGAAATAACCTACATTTGAATCTTGGCTTTTGCTCTTACTTAGCTACTATTATTGTGACTTCAAACAAGCTAAGCTGTGGCTAAATTTTTCTCATCTATAAAATGGTTGATGAAAGTAACCATTTCATAGGCTTACTGTGAGGACTAAGTGTATTAATTAAAATTAAGTCTAAATGAATTAAAATTAAGTCTAAATTGTTATGTACCATAGCAAGAGGGCATTCAAGATTAACTATTATTATTATTTGATTATAGAGAATGTATTACCAAACAATGCTAGAGGTAGAGAGATCTGTATTTAATTCCTAATCCTGAAATTTTTTAGGTAATGATGTTGAGTAAATTAGTTAACTTGTTTGAGCTCAATCTTAACAGAATCTAATAGAATTGTTACACTGAATAAGCTAGTTATTTAATTTAACTTATTAGTAGATATTTTGTCATTATTATATGTGTGACAAATGGTAGATCAAAAAAGATTGCCATTAATGGCAGAGAAGTAAACTAGTTGCAGATAACTGTAAAATACTGGACTGGAAAGACACTGGAAACCATCGAAAGCAAACAGAAGCCTGTACCTGGAATGGCTTTGAACACTTGAAATTGCAATGGTTTTGAATTGTGAATTTGCAGATTATGGGCCAAGAATGATGACCAATTCTCACAGATATGGCTGTGAAAATACACTGCAGCCTTACCAGCTAATGATGCTAATAGATCACTATAGGACTAGGTAAGGAGCCAGAAAGGTAAAGGAAAATCCTGACAGCACAACATCCCCAGAAGAAGTAAGACACAAATTCAGAACATAAGCTGTGAAAATTCATGGTTCACTACTGAGCTATATATGTACGGAGAGGAGGCTTAATGAAAAAGCAAGCAGATACTAAAGAGAAATCCACTTAAAAAATACAGGTATACAGATTTGAGTTGGAAACTTTTCTTAACTGAATGCATTTCTTGGCTGTGCACAGCATAAATGGCAGAAAGCTGAATCTGGGTGGATTTGGAGTATCATGTTATAGAGTCCAAAGCCAGTATAGTTCTTTAAAATTAGACAGGAATCAATAGAAGCAGCAAACCAGAGAGAGACTGAGAACCATCTCTGATCAAATCCTTGGCTTACCACAGAACTTTGCAGGAACTGAAAGACTTACAGAGATCGGGATACAAATGCAGCTATAAGACGCCATAGGCTACCTAACATAGGATGATGCAATATTTTTAGTTTGAATTCGGGCAAGTTAACTGCATACTAGAATAACACCCCAATAATTCTTAGAAGAGCAACACAGAATTATAAGTAACTATAACATACTGTATACAGTGTCCAGTTTTCTACCAAAATTTCTAAGACATGCAAAAACAAAAACAAAACAAAACAAAAAACCCCTGGAAATTGTGGCCTACGCTTAGGGAAAAAAGGTAATTGATAGAAACTGACTCTGAGTTGGCCCAGATGTTGAATTTACTAGAAAAAGAATTCTAAGCAGTGATTATACATTTTTAAATTAAAGAAAATATGGTCAAATATGTAAAAGAATTACTTCTAAACGGAGAAATGGTAACCATCAAAATGCAGAATTTTAGAGCTAAAAATGCAGTAACTGATACTTTTTAAATGCTAGATAATCTTAAGAGAAGATTGAAAGTAAAAAGAAGAAAAAAATGTGAATTTGAAAAACGATTAATAGAATTTACATAATCCAGGAACAGAGAAAAAATGGTAAAAAGTATAAACAGAACATCATAAACTTCTGGGACATTATGGAGTAGTCTAAGATATGTGTAATTGGTATTCCAGAAGAAGAGAAAAGAAATGAACTAGAAAAAATACTTGACTAAATAATGCCCAAAACACCACAGTTTAAGCAAACATTAATCTACAGTTTCAAGAAATGCTACAAACCTGAAGATGGATAAACAGACAAAGTTACTCCTGGACACATAATAGTCAAAATGCTGAAAGATAAAATATTGAAAGCAGCTAGTCTAGAAAAAAAAAGGAAATACAGATAGGGAGATTACCAATAAGACAGTGATTTATTTCTAGGTGTAGTGGCTCATGCCTATAATCCTAGCTACTTGGGGACGCTGAGATGGGTGGATCACTTGAGGCCAGGACTTTGAGAACAGCTGAGGCACCACAGAATGATCCCTCTAAAAAAATAAAGAATATTAGCTGGGCGTGGTGCATGCCTGTAATTCCAGCTACTCAGGAGGCTGAGGAGGGAGGATTTCTTGAACCCAGGAGTTCTAAGCTGCAGTGAGCTATGATCATGCTACTGCACTCCACCTTGGGCCCAGAATGAGACCCTGTCTCCTAAAATAATAATAATAACAGTGACTGATTTCTTGGTTTAATATGGGATCCAGAAGCCATAAGAACAAGAGTCAAAGTGCAGAAGGAAAACAAAAAACTGCCGAACAAAAACGATTTGTTTAGTGAAGGTATTCTTCAAAAATAAAGGCAAAATAAAGACATCTACAGATAAACAAAATGGAATTGTCTATACACCAGCACTACAAGAAATGCTAAAATAAGATTCTTTAATTTTAAGCGAATTAATACGGAAATGCCAACTTGTATCTCCAGGAAGAAATGGAGAGCACTAGAAAGAGGAAATATGTAAAAAAAATATATATATAAATATATTTATATATATTTCTCTTCTTAATTTTTAAAAAGATATATGCCTGTTTAAGGAAAACATTTTAATACCTTATAGATGGTTTTATATTGTATGAAGCTGTAATATAGGTGTCAACAGTAGTAGTAAGAATGAAGGATACATGGAACAAAATGGAAGGATGAAGATAAATTTCTATTTGTCTACATGCCCTTCACTAGTTTCCTTATGTCCAAGCCAAATGATATTTGTAATCCAGCTAATGACATTTAGGGTGTGAATACCAGGAGGCTAATTTTGGAGTCATTGCCTCATTTACATCAAATATTAATTAGCTAAAGTCAACTCCTCTCTCTTTGTACACATACACATATACAAATATATGTGTATATGTATTTTTGGTAGACTTTAACACTTATGATGATTTCTTAAATTGTGGAGGAAGTTTGTACATATATTTACAATGTTTATATGTATATATATATATACACACACATATATACATTTTCTCTATAATTTAAGAAATTATCACAATTTCTAAAATCTACCAAAAAATATGATAATGCTTTTAAAGAAAATGTGTAACTATCAGCAAAAAAAAAAACTTATGAAAGACCGATTAGCCATTACCTAAATTGTAATGGTTGTACTTATATGAATGTATTAAAAAAACCACCCAAGTAAAAATATTGACCATAACAGTTTGTGTGTATATATGACCTAAGGTTTTAAACATTTTTTTTTTGAGACAGAGTCTCATTCTGTTGCCAGGCCCCAGGCTGGAGTGCAGTGGCGGGATCTCAGCACACCGCAACCTCCACCTCCCGAGTTCAAGCAATTCTCCTGCCTCAGCCTCCCGAGTAGCTGGGACTACAGGTGCGTGCCACTATGCCCAGCTAATTTTTGTATTTTTAGTAGAGATGGGGTTTCACCATGTTGGCCAGGATAGTCTCGATCTCTTGACCTCGCGATCCACCTGCCTCAGCCTCTCAAAGTGCTAGGATTACAGGCGTAAGCCACCGCGCCCTGCCGGTTTTAAACATTTTTAATTGATATTATATATATTTATGGGGTACAATGTGGTATTTCAATACCTCCGTACATTGTGGAATAGTATTATCAAGCTGATTGACATATCTTCTGCCTTCTGTACTTATCATTTCTTTGTGGTGAAAACATCTAAAATCTACTCTTGTAGCAATTATGAAATATATGATATATTATTATGAACTGTAGTCCCCATGCTGTGCAATGGATCATCAGGAGTTTTTCCTCCTGTATAACTGAAACTTTATACCTGCGGACTAACGTCTCCTCTTTCCCTGGTCAGCCCCCTCTCCCAGGCTGGTAACCATCATGCTATTACCAGTAGAGGGTCTTACTGCAAGTTATCCAGGTGCATGGCGTTTTGAACAAAGAACTGGACAAAACGCAAAGCAAAGCAAAGAAACAACCAAGGAACAAAAGAACGAAAGCAGAGATTTATTGGAGATGAAAGTACACTCCACATTTCGGGAGCCGCTGAGCAGCCAGCTCAAGGCGGGGATACAGAATACCTGCTAGAGGTTTCCCATTGGCAGCCTGCTGTTTATCTCATGTAAATAAAGCAGTGGCCGGCAATCAGTTTGATTGGTTGTGGATGGCAACCAAAGACAGTACCTCTGATTGGTTGCACAAAACAACCAATCAGAGATACTTTCAGTTTCCCATCTGCCCCACAGAAAAGGTGGGAGTTTGCAAAGGGAGTAGCTTCTGGTCCCTTTGTTACTTAGGTATGGAAAGTTAGTTCTTTCAGTTTAGTTCTAGGAAGTCAGCGTGAAACACCTTAGCTTCCCTGCCTCCAAACTATTCTCCTGCCTCAATTCTACTCTCTACTTTTATGAGCTCAACTCACGTGTAAGTAAGATCATGCAGTATTTGTCTTTCTGTGCCTGGCTTATTTCACTTAGCATAATGTCCTCTGGATTCATCCATGATTTTGCAAATGGCAGAATTTCCTTTTTTTAAAAAAGCCAAATAGGATTCCATTGCGTATATATATATATATATATATATATATCACATTAAAAAATCAATTTATCTGTCAATTAGCAGTTCAGTTATAGCCTAAAGTTATAAATTTACTGAGGAGGTTTTTTTTTTTAAAACCTAGGAGTACTAGTGCAACAAATTTAAGTATTTTTAAAAACTAAAATAGAATATTTAAATAAATGTCAATTCTTAGGGATAATTAGTACTCTTTTCTTGCTAACTGTAACTTTTCCAACAAATATTTAATATTGCTTTATATGTAGAAGATACTGTGCCAGATTATTGGGACGAACAAAACCTGTAAATTGTTATTTTTGCTTTTAAGCTCATTAACTATGTGGTGGAATGAACATGAACTTAAACAAAAAGGTTAAAAAATGTGTCTACTAAAGCATTTGTTTCAACATGAAGTTCTTAGAGTACCTACATTAAATTCACCTTGGACATTCATTAAAAATGCAAGTTTCTTGTCTCTGATATATACAAATTGAATCTCAGTCTCTGGAGGCATGGTTTTGGAATTGAAAATGTTTTAATGGACCCTAGGTGATTCCAATGTTCACCAAAGTGCGAATACCCTTGAGGTAGAGCAGTGTGAGATGACCTCCAGCTGGGACTGCTTCTTAGTCATGGTTGTGCTTCACCTGGACCTTAACTGGTGATTTGGATTTTCAGAGGTTGAGATGAGGTCAGGGGATATTACAAAAGGTTGCGGGATATGTAGAGTGTGCCGTCTTACCTTCTCGTGGAAGAGTGAGTATTTTGGTTTGTCCTAGCTGTGGTGTTTAAAAACTACTGGAAAATTAAGTTGGTGTCATTTTGAGAGTGTCTTTGATTTCTTTCTATGGATAAAAAAGAAAAGTACCTTTTATACCTGTTAGCAATAAACCCTCAAGATGATGAAGTAATTTTAAAGCTATGTGAGCACCTTTGTTTTCAGGAGCTTCTTTCCCATGTGTATATATACCATAAACCTTTGCTGTCTTTGCTTTTTCTTTGTTAAGATATTTAAAAGTAAATAGTAGGCATGTTTTATTCCAAATACTTTGCTATATGTATCTAAGAAGAAAGAATGCTTTCTTACATAACTTTAGTATCATTATCAAACAACAAAAGTAATACATTTGTCTTACATTGTCTAGTGCCCGGCACATATTCAAATTTCCCCACTTGTCCCATATTGCTTTATACAGCTGCTTAAACAAAAAAGATCTAATTAAGCACCACTTTGCATTTGCTTCTGAAGTTGCTTTTAACCTAGAACACTACTTTCCCTGCCCAAGTTTTAATCTAGAACACTGCTCTTTCTCCCTTCTTTTCTTTTTATTCCCTGTGTGGTAACTTTTGAATTACAACTAACAGAATCAAAGAGATTTTACCTCTCCCCCACCCCATTCATCCATTCATTTCATTCATCAGCTTATTCCCTTTTTAGAGCATTATTTGTTGAGCCACGTCTGTGTGCCACACATTGCACTTAAAGCTGGACACGCAAGAGGGTAACACAGTGTTTTCTCTATGGTACACCCCGGAATCAGTTTGGAGAAAACATTGTTCTTTTGATGAAAATACAAGTTCCAAGAATGTCATTAAAAAACACATGCACAGATGCACACACATACTCACATGTTTAACAGATTGCAGCAAGTTTTTAAAAGAATATAAAGTAGTTTTTGTTTATTAAAACCCCATTTCTGAGTTTATAATACACAGCCATAACATTTCAGCTACAGTCCTGTCCTGAGTGCTGGAAAGTGTCAGGAAGTTGGGAGATGTTCTTTTTTCTCCTGGAGTCTTACTGAGTTTGAGGAGAACAGCTAATTTAGGAAAGCTAGCAAAAGGACAACTTTATTTTTGTCCTTAAACTATCTTGTTTATATGTCGAAACATTTTTACTGATGTTGAAGAGTGCTCTGGAATACCCTGCAGCCCTCATCACACTGGGAGCTGTTCCTTTCTTCATCCATCCAGACCTTGGGGAGCTGCCTCAGGAGTGAGCAATAGGAGGCTTTTCCTGGGAAGGTGCAGTCACTCATCACATAAGGACATTTTGCTCAATGACAAACTGCAAATATGACAGTCATCACATAAGGACATTTTGGTCAATGACAAACTGCAAATCATATAAGATGATAATGCTATAATTTTGCTGTACCTTTTCTATGTTTAGGTACGTTTAGAGATACAAATACTTACTCTGTTATGGTTGCCTGCAGTATTCAGTGCAGTATCATGCTATACATAATTGTAGTTCAGGATTGTAGGCTATGCCATATAGCCTAGGTGTGTAGCAGGCTATATCATCTAGGTTTATGTAAATACACTCTGTGACGTCACACAGCAATGGAATTGCCAAATGATACATTTCTTGGAATATATTCCCATTGTTAAGCAGTGTATGACTGTATTTTAACTAGAACTGAGAAAAGTATACCAGTCTCTGAGTTCCTAGAATATGGAATGTAAGGCTCATGGTGTGTCAGCCACATTTTTCTAGTTAAAATTTCAGAAAGGAAGAAACCGCTTCGCAAAGAAAAAGAGAAGTGAAGCTGATGTTGAAGAGAGTAATGGAGAGAGGATGATGTTATTTCCGTTGTCCTCGGTTTCACTGTTTACTGAGGCTCATCCATGAGACATATAACTTCCTAAAGTTCTGTAAGAGTAATTTCCTTTTTAAAAAAAGCCAGTCTCAGACTGCTGTGGAGGCTCACACCTGGATTCCCAGCACTTTGGGAGGCCGATGCGGGCGAATCATAAGGTCAGGAGTTCAAGACCAGCCTGGCCAACATGGTGAAACCCTGTCTACTAAAAATAGAAAAATTAGCCGGGCATGGTGGCATGCACCTGTAATCCCACCTAATTGGGAGGCTGAGGCAGGGGAAGCACTTGAAACCGGAAGGTGGAGGTTGCAATGAGCCTAGATCATGCCATTACATGCCTGCCTGGATGACAGAGCAAAACTCCATTTCCAAAAAAAAAAGCCAGTCTCAGCTGAGTTTCTGTCCCTTACAACCCAGGGCACAAATTATCTCATATCTACCTGGTTTTTCTCCCATTATTTGGATGTTAAATCCAAATTAATATAAAAGAAATATTAGAACAATAATAACTAGAACTTACATAATGCTATGCTATGTCAGGCACTATTCTTTGCACCTTACTTATATTAACTTATTTAATCCTCAAAATGGTCTTGTGTTGTGGGTGTTGATATGATCTGCATTTATAAATGAAACACAGTGAGATTAAGTATTTTTTCTAGGTTTATCTGTAAATTTTGAGCCCAACATTCAAATCCAAACGGTCTGGCTCTGCCATGCCATCATGACTATACTCTCTGCCACTGATTGGTATACTTTCTTTCCTCCTATGTGTCCGTCCCCACTGTGACTGCCACGCTGTCTTGCAATTATTAAGTGAGCAAATGAAACAGAAGTGCCTGTTTTGAAAGCAACAGCCCTGTTTCATAAGTTTATATTCTTGTGTTCAGCATTGGGCTTGTTTTCTGCATTGCTAATTCTGCTACATCACAACCAACAAAGGTTTGATAAAGGCTCTGTGCTGTGAGGGATCCAAAGATAAATTAGGAACGAGAATTCACTCTGAAGTGAGTGCCAAGTAGCTGTGTGAGTACCCTCAGAATTTTAAGGTAAGCCCATCAACTAAGAATTAAAGTTTAGTGGAATAGCATGTTTTAAACAGTTAGAAAATTTCTTAATCTGGAAAAGATCAGCATGGGACTGATCTTTTCCAGATTAAGAAATTTTCTAAATTGTTTAAAAATATTTTATCTTCTCAAAAACTTTTCTCTTTCTTTCTTTCATATTCTTTCTTTATTTCTCTTTCTTTTCTTTCTTTATTTCCTTTCTTTTTCTTTCTCTCTCTCTCTGTCTCTCTCTCTCTCTCTCTCACACACACACACACACACACACACACACACACACCCTCTTCAAACCTAACAACTGGGAATTGTCACAATGCATACATCACCAGAGGTTTGCTATGGTGACCCTGCCTGCCATCATCTGGTAAAATCTGCATAACTCCATCTGCACTTTGTGGGCTGTGCTTTGTCGCCTTGTGGATTACATCATCATCATGTCATGCTCCTTGTGAAAACCATTCTACAATTTTTATAATGGCCATTGATTTAAAAATATATGATCATAAAAGATTTGTTTCAAATGATTTTTTCCTTGAATATTAAAGTTTTTAGACTCTAGGTAGATAGTTACCATAATGCAATGGATGATGTAATGGTTGAGAAGTTTTCTTTGGCAGTGATCTTTGAGGTGGAGTTTATTTGTGCTGGTGGTGGTAGAGATTAAGTACCTGTTGAGTAAATTATTTTATGAACTGTTAAGAGGTCTGGTTTTTCTAGGAATTCATTTCTTGAAAATTTGACAAATTATTCCTGCCATCTTGTTCTAAAATACCACATTCATAGTATAGTAAATTCTTATGTGTGGATAGTTTTATAGAGTTGGTTTTCATTATAAAGAGTGTCTATGTAAAACAAAATCTGCTGAGATCTTTCTCTGATTTAAGCCATATTAAGAGTAAGTGTTTTTACCTGCTTTTTCTCTTTACCAGCCTCCTTACCACATCCCCTTTGCTTTATCTCTGGCTGAATCCACAGTCTCTGTCACCCACCTGGATCCTGTAATCATCTGTCTGTGACCCTCACCCACTTTAGCCCTGAGAAAATCAAATCCATCTTGTCTTTGCTTCAGATTTTCTGAAGATGATCCTATCATCTCGAAGCACCTGAAATGTTGAAGTTGTCATTTTGGTCTATCTGCGTAGAAACTTTCTGGTTGATGTTTTGAAGATTATTCTTCAAAGGGGCTCTAAGAATGTTTTTATTTTTTATTTTAATTCAGCAATTTCCTTCCCATTGCCCATAACTCTTGATTTAAATTTAGTGCCAGAAAAATATTATTTTTTTCTGAAGGGTTAATATATTTCTTACTATGCAACAATGGCATAAAGGCAGGTATAAGATTTACTATGTTCTATCTCTGTCTATCTATGTATATATGTATGTATTTGGCCTTATTAAGAAAATGTGCAAAGCCAATTTAAATTTCAAGCGGCAGCAATGATGTTACTTGTAGTCAAAATATTTGCATCTTCTTTTAATTTTTTGCCTGGACATTTTCTCTTTTTCTTTGCTATATCTTTTGTTGCAATATATTTTAAATTCTTTTAGAAGGAGGAGGGATATGTCATTTGACATGTAAAAGTAAGTTGTTAGAAAAATAAAAATTTTACAATATGAATTTGAGTTTTGCTTAATTAGCTTACAGAACACCAACCATAGTGCATATCTTTAAATATTAATCAGATGAACATTTTCTTATGGCACATTTCATTATAATATTGAATTCTGCTCTATAAATACAATTTAGAATTCCCAGGGTAAACTTTTATTTCTATAACAAAACAAATAGAATTTATCTATTCATAGATAAACATGATAAACAAAACATTTATCATGTGTTTATGAATGTATCATTTATTTCTCTTATTCTTTGAAATAATCTAGAGAAATAAAAAATACCCACGAGAAAACTGAATAGTGTATGTTGGGTTCAGGGCTCCACAGTTGGTTGCATTACACTTTAAATGGGGCCAAGATTATTTGCTATTTATACCTCTGTGGATGGACAGAAATTGCTTCCTATCATTTGTTCAGAAACAGAAGACATCTGGTAGTAGATTGTGTTGAAATCATTTGGCTGGAAAAAGAAAAAAGCATCCATTTAACAGCTTACCAGATGGTTGACAAAACATGCCTTTACTGACTGTGAAACAATTTTTCTAAATATTACACTTTTCTTGAGAACATAATGCTTGATGAACAGAGAGCTGCAGACAAAAAAATATAGCCATCCTGCAATAACTCAGTAGGTGTTACTGAAGTTTTTAGCCCTCAATGAATCTACTTCAGAGCACAGGTTTTCTGAGAGCAGGGAAAACAGAGTGCTGTGCATTTCAAATCGAAAATCTGTGAAATGTATTGTTATTCAATTTAAAGCATTAAAACATTCCCAGTTTTCATATTTACCTGAAAGGGATTGTGATTTCAGATTAAATAACATGAGCACATGATTATGCTTGATCATACAAAGTCCCCTCCAGAACCCTTTGAGATTGGTCGCAATATCCAAGTTCAACTTCGATGCTATCTTTTTATTCACATTGGATTAATTTAAAAGGGACAATCATTCCACAAATAAGAAGCTGCTATTTTCCTTTGTCTTGGCAGGAGCTAAAAATAAGTACCCTATTGTTGTTTTTGAAAGCCTGGAATCTAGGTCTGCTTTGCCGGGTTTCCACTGCTTTATTTCAGCAGTGCTGGAAGCTTTCCTATAAAAGTCCTGCCTTCCCACTCTCTGCATGATGCCAGAGTGGAGTCAGAGATTAGGAGTCATAGCTGGGTTGACTCTCTCAGCCAGTTACTGCTGTGTGCTCTGGGGAAATTACCTAGTCTCTCTAGTTTTCAGCTTCTCATAGGATTATTTTGAGGAATAAATGAGAAGATGTTGTATTAAATATTCAGTAATTGGTAGCAGTAGTACTACGATAATAATTATTGTCTGTACACTAAACCTTCTCCATTAAAGGGCGTAAGTATTTCTACATAGGACCTTTATATACAACTTCTTCATCCTGTCTGAATCTCTTCCATGGACCTAGATATAAGTGTCTGTCCTGTCCTGTCTAAGTCAGTGTCTATCTAAGTCAGCTCAGGCTACCATAAGAAACTACCATAGACTGGGTGGCTTAAACAACAGAAATTAGTTTTTTTCACAGTTTGGAGACTAGAAGTCCAAGGCATGGACATGGTCAGTTTCTGGAGAGGCCTCTCTCCCTAGGTTGCTGACAGCTGCCTTCTTGCTTCATCCTTATATGGCACAAGGAGAGACAGAGTGAGGAAGCTTTGTGGTATCTGTTCTTATAAGGGCGCTAATCCCATCATGGGGGTTCCACCCTTAGGACCCCCTAATTCCCAATGTGATGAGAATTGGGGTGAAGCCTTACAAAGACTTCCAAAGGCTTCACCCCAGTTCTCATCACATTGGAAACTAGGGCTTCAACATATATATTTTATGGGGATAGAATTCCATTTATAGCAACGTCTGAGCACAAGGACCTTTCTCCCTTTACCTTTGTAAGTTTGTGGTGCTCAGTGCAGTGCTTCCCACAGAAAAGCTCATCAAAACTGTACTGATGCCTAAGTAGTGACCTGTTCAATCTCTGAACTGCTTGGAGTGACACGAGATCTGCCAGTGTGAGCTGCAGGCCCTGTAAATCTGAAAAGTCCTTAGGCCCCAGGGTCACCTGAAGGAAGAGGAGATGGCAGCACCACCATTGTCCTCAGAAATGGTAAAACTTTTCTCTGGTGACACTTCAGGGAAAATGATTTCAGGCGGGCCTTCCAATTGATATCATTCTTGGGTAAATGTCCACTCTAGGTGGTAGAGTTTAGGGGTTAAAAGCACTGAACCTGGGTTCAGATGGCCCAGGTTTAAATGTCAGCTTTGCCATTTTTAAGCTGTGTGAGCTTGGGGCTTTAATTTTCCAGTCTGTAATGATGGAAAGCAATAACAGCTTTCTCATAGAGTTGTCAAGATTATATGATACACACTCATTCACATACAGATGCACACACGCATACACACACGCGCACACACACACACACACACACACACACACACACACACACACATGCTTCGAGCAATGCCTGGCATACAATAAGTGTTATGTAAGTGTGAGCTGTTATTATTATATTTTATGCGTTTGATGAAGCAGAGCTGTGTGTATGTGTCCTTGTTATCCACTTTCTTCTACATCTCTGGAGTGGACCAGAGCCTGGAATGCTGATGACAGTCAGATTCCAATTGATTAAGCATATTTTACTATTAAGTACCTTGTATCTTCCAGTCTATCTGGACAAATGAAAGGGAGTTAGGATTCAGCCTCTAGACTCTAGAATTAAAAGAAGTGTGTGGTGTTCTGTTTTGGTTGTAAGGGACTGAGGAGGGTATACATGCAGTTGAAGAATTTTTCCAGGGAACAAGCCTTTGATTTCAATTTATCCTACCTTTATGAGCTTTGCCTTTTTTTTTCTTATCCGAGAATCTTTAGAGACAGAACAGTTCTAGCTACTAACAAAAATACACACTGTTATCATTTTATTAGTCAACATATTATGGTCATGTACTTGCAAATGGAAAATTTAGAGATGAGGGAAAATAGAATTTAACCTGGACTATTATAAAAGTCTGTGTTATACTGACCTTAGCTCTGACTTTTCAATTAATATGTAGCTGGCTAAAGAAAGAGAACTAAGTGCTGATTGACATTCTACATGCTTATTCCTATGTCTAGGTATGGAGCTGCCCAGCAGAAACTGCACACTGTGTTATTATGTTTCTAATAACCATAACTACCTTTTGTTGAACACTTATTTATGATGTGCAAAACATTTTATTGTCTTTGAAAAAGACATTTTAACTGTACCAGCATATCTGCTTAGAACTTAGGGAGTAGATTTTACTCCACTTCTCTGGTACCTGTTATACTATAGAGTTTAGTTGCTTGCTGGGGGTCACTGGAAGAAACCCTCCATTCTAGAACCTGTCTGTATCCATAAATTTACACAGATGTAGGGAGCTTTCTCCAAGGAAATGGTCCCACACTGATGCATTGCTTTTGAAATTCAAAGTTATTTAACATTTTTACTGAACTCATGTAACCTTTATTGCAGCTTGATTGTAAGAAAGAGCAGTGAGGAACCTGAGAGTGAATTCGTCCTTGGATTGGAGGTGGCCAACGGGCAAGGCTCTGCCTCACGAGCTTCAGGTGGAAAGGAAGCACTGGTTCTGAGGCGATGAGTATCTTTGATAGTGAGTCAAAGAGCTTATCACGCTTTGCACTCAGGCCAGTTTTGTCATGAAATGTCCCTGTCTGAGCCTGTCTTTTAGAGAAGAAGCATTTATCAAACCTTTAGAAATTACTGTACCTTGAGGAAATTGCTAGGGGCTGCCTCTCAGCTGTTAGAGAGGCGACCAGGACACCAGCTTCAGTGACCACAGGCAAAAGTGGCTATTGTTCTGATGAACCCACACCTCTAAGGCTTGCCCAGTGTTAATAATGCTGACACTCAGCTTCCACTTTAGGGAGAGCGAAGTGGGAGGCACCAAGAGATGTTCTCTGCCAAGCCTCATCTTCATGGCAGATGGTCACTGTAGCAAGAGCTATGTCATTACACAGCACCAAGGTCACTTCAGGCCACAAGTGACCTTGTTCCTAGATCGCCAATCTCTCCTCTTGTTACTCTTGGCCTTAAAAAAATTTTTTTTAACATGTTGTAACTCAGAGCTCTCCCCTTTCTCTGTGGGAGCAATTGCTGGATCTCACCATTGGACCCCTCACGGCAAACGAGAGATGTGCTAATTCCCAGGTGGCAGGAAAATATGGTAGTTCATGGGAAGCCTGCTCTGGAGTGGTCAGTATTTGAGCAAGAAGTTAAGTCCTCCTCCCAGAATCGTACATCTCTTTTTTTTTTTTTTTTTTTTTTTTGAGGTGGAGTTTCACTCTTGTTGCCCAGGCTGGAGTACAAACTTGGCTCATTGTAACCTCTGCCTCCTGAGTTCAAGCAATTCTCCTGCTTCAGCCTCCAGAGTAGCTGGGATTGTAGGCACCTGCCACTATGCCTGGCTAATTTTTGTATTTTTAGTAGAGACATGTTGGCCAGGCTGGTCTCGAACTCTTGACCTCAGGTGATCTGCCTGCCTTGGCCTCCGAAAGTGCTGGGATTAGAGGCATGAGTCACCACACCCAGTGGTGCAGTTTCTGCTCTTTTTGCAGTTGTCAAGAATAACCAGCATCAAGCCTGGGATATGAACAAGTAATTCTGAAGATGCTGAAGCTTAAAGGGCTGAGAGGGTACGAGCCTGAAGAAAAGAACATTCCTTTTAATTGGAGCACATAAGTACTTAGTGTTTCATTTGGAATATCAGCATATGGAGATGATATTGTTTCCCAAGATTATGAAAACTAGATGTTTTGGTGGCTGTATTTCTAAATTTTATAACTGTCATATAAAATGTATACCTATTTTACCTATAAGAAAACTTAGATTAAGCAAGGGGAAATGATTTACCCTTTGCTGGTAAGTAGTAAAGCCAGACTTGAAATCAGCAGCTACAAACCCAGGCTTTTGCTACAATACTGTGTGTTGTTTACCTGTTTTTTCTCTTCATACATATGTTGCTATGTTAGAAGAGGACATTGAAAAACAAAAAAATAAAATAAAATTTTATTTTTATTAAAAAAATAAAAATTTTAAATTTTATTTAAAAATAAAAATATTTTTATTGTCAATAAAATTTTGACAATAAAGTTAAAAATAAAATTTTAAAAAATAAAAATATTTTTATTGTAAAAAAAATAAAATTTTCACACCTGCAAATTGAGGTGCAAATCCCTGGTCCAGAAAACATTTTCATATTAAGCTAATTCTGTATTATCTTATATCATTTTCCTGTGAAATAGAACTGTAATCAGTAAAATTTATAAGTTAAATATTCCTTCAAGGTAATACTGGAAGATAATATTTACAGAAAGCAGGAAACAATGATATTATATTATATACAGATGGATACATAGATAACCAAAATGCCAAATTGTTACTTTAAAAATATCCTCAAATGGCAATTATTTACAATGGGACATTACAACTCTGGGTCATTGGTAAGAATAAAGAACTCTTAGGAGAACGTCATGCAAAGATATGGTTGGTAAGAGAGACATGTTATAGAGGGAATGAAATGTTCTGAGAAGATTGACAGTAATTTACATTTGTACAACATATGTATATATGATTTGAAAATTATATATGAAATATAAATATATGTTTGAAAATAAATATATATTTAATTTGGTCAACAACCAGGTGCAGTAATAGGACAAGTACTATAACCTTCACCTTTTAAGATAGGGAAGTTGAGGTACAACGAGCTCAGGTGCTTTTACTCAATGTCACTCATAAAGTTAATGATAACCTGGGATTAGAATTCGAACTTTTGGTCTTTGGTCTCATGCTCTTTTTATAATATGGAATTTGTTACATTACTTTTTCTCATGAAAAATATGAATGAGCCTCTATAAGTTTCATTTTATTAGAATTTTACAAAAACATTTGAGCATGCTGTTAATTTGGAAAGGGTTATGGTAATCTTTAAGAATGGGAATGCCATGATTCTTGAGTTCATCATTTGTATATGTTGAAATTTGGGGAGAGGACGAATTTGGCTTGGCCTTAATTCTCAATCATAAAACCACAGTGACTCAGGGATCTGCTGGAAAAATGACATGGAATTTAGTGGTAAATGGGCCATTAATAATTAGACACACATAGTTGGGTACAGTGGCATACCTGTAGTTCCAGCTAGTTGAGAAGCTGAGGCAGGAGGATTACTTGATCCCAGGAGTTCAAGTTTATAGTGGGCTGTGATCACATCTGTGAATATCCATAGCACATCAGCC
Source organism: Ateles fusciceps (assembly GCA_036589455.1). Classification (NCBI taxonomy): domain Eukaryota; kingdom Metazoa; phylum Chordata; class Mammalia; order Primates; family Atelidae; genus Ateles; species Ateles fusciceps. The sequence continues at coordinate 3,776,156 of JAZHEH010000253.1, read as the reverse complement.
TGGGCAACAAAGTGAGACTCCCACCTCTAATTAAAAAAATAGATTGATATTTTAGTGTATTTACTGTAGGTTGACAGTATACAATATTTTTCCTTATATTAATTATTGTTATAATTTAGTAAGATTTAAGTATCACATGTCATGTAAAGGAGAAAGAGCTTCTGTTGAATTAATACCAGAATAATTATGATGTTGAAATTAAAATGGTACGTAAGTGAATGATTGTCTTGGTAACTACACAGCTCATATTGTCTATTAAGCAGTAGAGAACTGTTTTTTAATTATTATTTTTAAATTTATTTTACTTTAGGTGCATACTATATCTGGCATTTCTCCCCATGTTATCCCTCCCCATCCTCCCCTCCCTCCCCCACCTCCCATTGTCTCTCCCCTATCCCCCCTAACTGTCCCCTGTGTGTGATGCTCCTCTCCCTGAGTCCACGTGTTCTTGTCTGTTCAACACCCACCTATGAGTGAGAACATACGGTGCTTGGCTTTCTGTTCTTGGGTCAGTTTGCTGAGAATGTTGGTTTCCAGATTCATCCAAGTCTCTACAAAAGACATGAACTCATCGTTTTTTATGGCTGTGTAGTATTCCATGGTGTGTATGTACCACATATTCTTTGTCCAGTCTATCATTGATGGGCATTTGGGTTGGTTCCAGGTCTTTGCTATTGTACACAGTGCCACAATGAACATACGTGTACATGTGTCTTTATAGTACAACGATTTATAGTTCTTTGGGTATATACCCAATAGTGGGATTGCTGGGTCAAATGAAATTTCTATTTCTAGATCCTTGAGAAATTGCCACACTGTCTTCCACAATGGTTGAACTAATTTACACTCCCACCAACTGTGTAAGAGTGTTGCTATTTCTCCACATCCTCTCCAGCATCTGTTGTCTCCCAATTTTTTAATGATGGCCATTCTAACTGGCGTGAGATGATATCTCAGTGTGGTTTTGATTTGTATTTCTCTAATGACCAGTGATGATGAGCATTTTTTCATATGTTTGTTGGCCTCCTATATGTCCTCTTTTGAAAAGTGTCTGTTCATATCCTTTGCCCACTTTTGAATGGGGTTGTTTGTTTTTTTTCTTGTATATCTGTTTTAGTTCTTTGTAGATTCTGGATATTAGCCCTTTGTCAGATGGGTAGATTGCAAAAATTTTTCCCATTCTGTTGGTTGCTGATTCACTTTAATGATGGTTTCTTTTGCTGTACAGAAGCTCTGGAGCTTAACTAGATTCCATTTGTCTATCCTGGATTTTATTGCCATTGCTTTCAGTGTTTTAGTCATGAAGTCCTTGCCTATGCCTATGTCCTGGATGGTTTTGCCTATGTTTTCTTCTAGTGTTTTTATGGTGTTAGGTTTTATGTTTAAATCTTTGATCCATATGGAGTTAATTTTAGTGTAAGGTGACAGGTAGGGGTCCAGTTACTGCTTTCTGCACATTGCTAGCCAGTTTTCCCAACACCATTTATTAAACATGGAGTCCTTTCCCCATTGCTTGTTTTTGCTGGGTTTGTCAAGATCAGATGGTTGTAGATGTGTGGTGTTTCTTCTGGGGTCTCTGTTCTGTTCCATTGTTCTATGTCTCTGTTTTGGTACCAGTACCATGCTGTTTTGATTACTGTAGCCTTGTAGTATAGTTTGAATTCTGGCAGTGTGATGCCTCCAGCTTTGTTCTTTTTGCTTAGGATTGTCTTGGCTATGCGAGGTCTTTTGTGATTCCATACGAAGTTTAAAGTGATTTTTTCCAGTTCTGTGAAGAAGGTCATTGGTAGCTTGATGGGGATAACATTGAATCTATAGATTACTTTGGGCAGTATGGCCATTTTCACAATATTGATTCTTCCTAACCATGAGCATGGAATGTTTCTCCATCTGTTTGTGTCCTCTCTTATTTTGTTAAGTGGTGGTTTGTAGTTCTCCTTGAAGAGGTCCTTTACATCCTTTGTTAGTTGTATTCCTAGGTATTTTATTCTCTTTGTAGCAATTGTGAATGGGAGTTCGCTCTTGATTTGGCTCTCTGTCTGTTATTGGTGTATAGGAATGCTTGTGATTTTTGCACATTGATTTTGTATCCTGAGACTTTGCTGAAGTTGCTTATCAGTTTGAGACGATTTTGGGCTGAGACGATGGGGTCTTCTAGATAGACAGTCATGTCATCTGCAAATAGAGACAGTTTGACTTCCTCCTTCCTTAATCGAATACCCTTTATTTCTTTTTTCTTGCCTGATTGCTCTGGCTAGAACTTCCAATAATATGTTGAATAGGAGGGGTGAGAGAGGGCATCCTTGTCTAGTGCCTGATTTCAAAGGGAATTCTTCCAGCTTTTGCCCATTGAGTCTGATATTGGCTGTAGGTTTGTCATATATAGCTTTTATCATTTTATGATACGTTGCATCAATACCTAGTTTATTGAGAGTTTTTAGCTTGAAGGGCTACTGAATTTTATTGAAGGCCTTCTCTGCATCTATTGAGATAATCGTGGTTTTTGTCTTTGGTTCCGTTTATGTGATGGATTACATTTATGGATTTGCGTATGTTGAACCAGCCTTGCATCCCTGGGATGAAGCCTGCTTGGCCGTGATGGATAAGCTTCTTGATGTGCTGTTGCAATCTGTTTGCCAGTATTTTATTGAAGATTTTTGCATCTATGTTCATCATGGATATTGGCCTGCAGTTTTCTTTTTTAGTTGAGTCTCTGCCTGGTTTTGGTATCAGGATGATGTTGGTCTCATAAAATGAGTTAAGGAGGATTCCCTCCTTTTGTACTGTTTGATACAGTTTCAGAAGAAATGGAACCAACTCCTCTTTGTATGTCTGGTAGAATTTGGCTGTGAACCCGTCTGAACCTGGACTTTTTTTGATTGGTAGGCCATTGATTGCTGCCCCCACTTCAGCCCTTTTTTACTGGTCTATTCAGGGTTTCAGCTTCCTCCTGGTTTAGTTTTGGTAGAGTACAAGTGTCTAGGAATTTATCCATTTCATCCTGGTTTACTGGTTTATGTGAGTAGAACTGTTTGTAGTAATCTCTGATGGTATTTTGTACTTCTGTGGGATCAGTGGTGATATCCCCTTTATCTTTTTTTATTGCATCTATTTGATTCTTCTCCCTTTTCTTTTTTTTATTAATCTGGCTAGTGGTCTATTTTGTTGATCTTTTCAGAAAACCAGCTCCTGGATTTATTGATTTTTTGAAGGGTATTTTGTGTCTCTATCTCCTTCAGTTCTGCTCTGATCTTAGTTATCTCTTGTCTTCTGCTAGCTTTTGAATTTTTTTGATCTTGCTCCTTTAGTTCTTTCAATTTTGATGATAGGGTGTTGATTTTAGATCTTTCCTCTCTTCTCTGGTGGTCATTTATTGCTATAAATTTCCCTCTCAATACTGCTTTAACGGTGTCCCAGATATTCTGGTAAGTTGTGTCTTCATTCTGATTGGTTTCGAAGAACATCTTTATTTCCGCCTTCATTTCCTTCTTTATCCAGCTGACACTCAGAAGCAAGTTGTTCAGTTTCCAAGTGGTTGTGCGGGTTTGAGTATGTTTCTTGATCCTGAGTTCTAGTCTGATTGCGCTGTGGTCTGATAGACTGTTTGTTATGATTTCTATTCTTTTACATTTGCTGAGGAGTGATTTACTTCCAATGATGTGGTCAATTTTAGAGTAAGTGTAATGTGGTGCTGAGAAAAATGTATATTCTGTGGATTTGGGGTGGAGCATTCTGTATATGTCTATTAGGTCCGCTTGGTCCAGCTCTGCATTCAGGTCCTGGCTATCCTTGTTAATTTTCTGTCTCATTGATCTGTCTAATATTGACAGTGGAGTATTGAAGTCTCCCACTATTATTGTGTGGGAGTCTAAATTTCATTTTAGGTCATTAAGAACTTGCTTTTTGTATCTGGGTGCTCCTGTGTTGGGGGCATATATATTTAGGATAGTTAGCTCTTCTTGTTGGATTGATCCTTTTACCATTATGTAATGTCCTTCTTTGTGTCTTTTGATCTTTGTTGGTTTGATGTCCATTTTATCAGAGACTAGGATTGCAACCCCTGCTTTTTTTTGTTCCCCTTTTGCTTGGTAAATCTTCTTCCATCCCTTTATTTTGAGTCTATGTGTGTCTTTGTATGTGAGATGGGTTTCTTGAATACAGCACACCGGTGGGTCTGACTTTTTATCCAGTTTGCCAGTCTGTGTCTTTTGATTGGGGCGTTTAGGCCATTTACATTCAACGTTAATATTGTTATGTGTGAATTTGATCCTGCCATTTTGTTACTGGCTGGTTTTCTCATTAGTTGACTCATTTTCTTCATTGCGTTTTTGGTCTTTGTCAACTTGTTTGCTTTTGCAGTGACTGGTACTTGTTCCTTTCCATGCTTAGTGTTTTTTTTTAAGAAAAGAAAAAAGAGAAAGAGAAAGAAGGAAAAAAAAGAGAATGAAAGAAAGGGAGAAAGAAGAAGAAAAAGAGGGAGAGAGAATGGGAATCTTGCTCTATTGCCCCAGGCTAGAATGCAGTCTAAAAATGGGTATTGAAAACCTCTTTTATACTAATAATTGTGTTATACAATGGAAACAGGAAGGAATAAGGGAGGAAAATAACAAACAAACAGCCAACCAGTATTTCATTTAAACCTATGGAATGCTATGCAATTGCTGGGGAATGATTTACTTCCAATTATGTGGTCACTTTTAGAATAGATGTGATGTGTTACTGAAAAAAGTGTATGTTTTGTGGATTTGGAGTAGAAAGTTCTGTAAATGTTTATTAAGTTTACTTGTTCCAGGTCTGAGTTCAAGTCCCGGGTATCCTTGTTAACCTTCTGTCTCATTGATCTGTCCAATATTGATAATGTAGTGTTAAAGTCTCCCACTATTATTGTGTGGGAGTCCAAGTCTCTTTGTAAGTCACCAATCTCTGATATCCTTTCTTCTGCTTGATCGATTTGGCTATTAAAACTTGTGTTTGCTTCACATAGTTCTCGTGCTGTGTTCAACTCCATCAAGTCGTTTATGTTCTTCTCTAAGCTGGTTATTCTAATTAGCATTTCATCTAACCTTTTTTCAAGGTTTTTGGTTTCTTTGCATTGAGTTAGAACATGTTCCTTTAGCTCTCAGAAGTTTGTTATTATCCACCTTCTGAATCCTGTTTCCGTCAATTCTTCGCACTCCTTCTCGGTCGAGTTGTGATCCTGTGTTGTTGAGGAGTTGTGGTCCCTTGAAGGAGAAGAGGTGTTCTGGGCTTTGATGATTTCACCTTTTTTGCACTGGTTTTTTCCATCTTTGTGGATTTACCTGGCTATGGTGTCAGAGAGCTGCTTGATGAGGTTGCTTGTCTGCCTGTGGGGGCGCTACTGGGTTTCTAGGGACTCCTTCAGTTTACTAGGGAAGCTTCGTGTGTCTTTTTTGTCTATGCTGGGAGATTAGGCCCGCCTCTTCCGCTGACCTGTAGGGGCTGCTGGGTTGTCAGGAATGCAGTCGCATTGCTCTGTAGGCTTCCTGTGTTTTTTGTTAAAACATGTAGCCCAGTCCCACCCCTCTAGTGGTGGGTTGTGCCCTTCCTCCACTGGGCTGGATCATTCAGAGTTCCTCTCAGACTGTGGCACTGGCTACGCAACCTACTAGAGTCAGAGCTTCAGCCCTCGGGGGTTTGTGAGGGAGGGTAGGGACCCGCCCAGCTGCACCTGGCAGTCTCCCCCTTTCAGCTTTCTCTCTCTCAGGTCATGGGGTAGGGGCCACCCTGCTGCTCCGGCTTACAGCTCCCTCTCTCTTCCAGGCAGGGGGAGGGGGTGATAGCTCTGTCTGCAGAGTCTTATTCAACTCCGCACTTGTAATTCCTGGTGGATGCTTGACGGGCAAAGATCCCCTGTTCTGTGTATTGCTGAGGCTTTCGGGGGAAGCGCTGTATCTGGACCGGAGCACCAGAGGTGGAGCCTCCGACTCACAGGTCAGATGCACTTTCTGGGTGAAACAGCACCCCTCCCCCACCTCAGTCTGCCCTGAGTGGGCTTTGCATCACCCTCGGACCAGACCTGTTGAAATGCACCTGGTACCTCGGTTGGAGCTAGGAGATCTCTGGGTTTCTGCGTCTCTCTTGCTGGGTGTTGTGTGCTGGAGTTGTGTCTAATCCGCCATCTTGGATCCTCCCCAGCAATAGAGAACTTTTCAAAGCTGATTTATTAAAAATGTACTGCAAAAACTGACTCAGGATACCATTTAAAATACAAATGTTTTCTCTGATTTTTGAGAAAAGCTTTATTGAATGCATCTTTTCTCCCAGTATAACTGAGCATCCTGAAGCATTCTGTTAGCTCTAGTACACACAGAAGGAAGCAGTTGCTTTTGCCCCGTATGGGTCCTCCATAGACAGTACACTTTGGTGTTTGTTTAAGAGACCAATTTAATCAGTTAAGAATCATGCAGATTTTGCCTCCTCTAGTTTGCCATATACAACACAACTTGAGTTGTACATCTTGTATTCCATGGATTTTATGGCAAGACCTGTAGAATGAAAATGAAAAACAGGGCTGGGCTCGGTGGCTCAGTGGCTCATTCCTGTAATACTAGCACTTTGGGAGGCCGAGGCAGGTAGATCACAAGGTCAGGAGTTTGAGACCAGCCTGGCTAACATGGTGAAATCCCGTCTCTACTAAAAATACAAAAATTAGCTGGGCATGGTGGTGGGCACCTGTAATCCCAGCTACTCAGGAGGATGAGGCAGGAGAATTGCTTGAAACCGTATGGCAGAAGTTGCAATGAGCTGAAATTGCGCCACTGCACTCCAGCCTGGGCAAAGAGCGAAACTCTATCTCAAAAAAAAAAAAAAGAAAGAAAGAAAAAGATACATGAGGGAGAAACAAACATTGAAACATTGCAAGTTTCAGTCACTCTACTAATGATTTTATGTGGGCAATTTCATTTAATCTTCAGAACATTCCATTATGGTCCTCATTTTCCCATACATTTGGAAGAACCAAGGTATGGTGACTAAAGAGCCTCCTCATGGTCACAGGGCTGGTCATTTTCTGAGCCAGGATTTGAACTGGGCAGCCTGACTCCAGAGGATCGCTTTATACCCAGGCCCGTGCAAGCCTAAGCACTTCAACTGGGCACTATCTGGATACTTTCCTGGAGTATGGAAAGGGGGTGCACTGGGTTACAGTCTGAATATGAATTCTGGAGAAAGTCGTTTTAAAAGTTAGTGAAATTATGAAGCTGAGAATTACTCTTTTTTTTCTCGTGGGGAATTAATCAACAATAGAAAAAACAACTTTATGAAGTTTTTCAACAGGAACTCTGACCATAACTCTATAATAAATTTGTGAGAAAGTGTCATGGTGTAAGTTGACACTAGCTTGAATATATTTTGGATAGTTGTCTGTTTCTGAGGAATAAGCTCCATTTGTCAGTGTGTGCCTCAAGAGGTGCACATAGCAGCTTGGTGTCCATGAGGCATCCATTCACAGGGAGGATGAAAAAACATTACTGGAACAGTATCAGGTGTTGTCATGAATAGATTCTTCGATCCTTCAAAGCAGAAGTGAAGCTCAAAGAATAATGTAGCTCCCCTAACATTACGTCAAGACTGGTTCAGAAAAGTTGGCTGGTAGGAATTAAAACCGTGCAGTGTTTATGATACAATACATACTATTGAGAGCTGACCCTTTTAGCACCTATTTGTGAGATCTGAATTTCTTGTGTGTGTTATTTATGTGGAGAGAATAAAGGAGCAGAATAGGAGATGTAGATACTCTATTCTGACAAGTTCACTCTGTTCTGGCTCCTTGCAATGCCAGAAGCAGAGATTCCAACTGTGGTTGTTTATAATACAGCCTGACTGGGTACCAGGAAGCATTTTCAAATAGTAGTCTATTATTTCTTATTTCCTGAAGACAGATGCCTTCTTTGAGACATCTATTTAGATGTCATTGTTATTTTATTTTCCTTCAAAGGAAATAATTAAAATTCAGTCTATTTTTGGATCTGGAGTGTCATTGTAATTCACATTTGCTAATTTTGGCAGGCAGTCTCCTACTGTTACGATTTTCCATTTCCTTACTTGGTACTTTCTGACATGAGAAACATAGGGAATGATTTAATATTAAATATGTTCTTGAGTCACATGTGCAGCAGCAAATAATCAGTGCAACTTTTAGATAAATGAAGTCTTCATAATTGGACTTGATCTACTATAACAGATGAAAAATGAAGCAATTTAAGGGCAAATACCAAAGGTGGGGCAACTTTTAGTTCATAACGAATAACTACTTCACATGTTTTGGGGAACATGTGATGTTTGGGGGAAGGCTGTCTCTGGCTTCTTGCTTACTACCTTACGGGCATGATGAAAAGAAAAGTCAGGGGATAAACCAGATATTAATCACAAGTGACACTATTCATAAGTCATTTGGAATTATTTTCCATTATTGATTTGGAATTAGTGATGATATTTAGTTCAGCATTTTTATTATGTTACTTTCTCTATTAAACAATTCTAACATTTGGCACAGTGTATTTAAAGATTAATTGTCATAAACTCCAGGAAGCTGACATGATGATTAGTTTCAAGCTTGATTATATAATCTAGTAGTGAATAATAGAAACTGGGGAAGTTAGTTTATAAAAAAGAGAATAAATAAAAATATTAAGTATTTAAAAATATTTTAGTTGGAAACCATAACAAATATTAATATTGAAAGCCTTCTAATTAAGTAAAACATTGTCATTATTTTAGAAATGTCCCATTTTATAGAAGATTAACAAAAAGTATTTAAAAATTGAGTTGTGATGTAGTTTTATGATATGTACTCTAGGTCAAAATGTTCTTTAAATTCTTAAGACAACATAAATCTGACCCACAAAAATATTGTATGAAATTTTGTGAAAAGGGTGCTATTGTTAAAAAATACTAAATTTCTCTCTTATGGCTGTTGTAGTGTATAAAATATGATTGAATTTTCTGGATACTTAATTTCTTTATCTCAGATCACTCAATTATTACTTATTTTTTATATTTTTGTGTATTTACTTTAGGGTTTTTGCTTTGTGGTTGATATGAGCCTTAAAAATCATCTTGTTATAGCAGGCTATTTTAAGCTAATAACACTTAACTGATTATGTTAAAAAAAATTCTATACTTTCACTCCACCCCTACATTTAAAATTTTCAATGTTTATAATTTACATGGTTTTATACTGTTACCCTTAACAAATTATCGCAGCTATTATTATTTTTAACAGTTTTGTCTTTTATCCTTTATTCTAAAGATACAAGTGACTTACACACTTTCATTATAGTATTAAAGTATTATGAATTTTATTGTGAACTTACTTTCACCAGTGAGTTCTATACTTTCATATGTTTTCTTGTTACTTACTAGCATTTTTTCTTTTCCATAGACAGAGGAGCCTCTTGGCGTGTTCACCACTACCGCAGACTCGTGGTAGGTATTGCTAGACTATCGCCAATGTGCACTTAAGGTCCAGGTGCTCTTCAGTCAGCTTGTTATGAATGCTGCCAGGCCTGGAGCTCACCATTCAGGGCAATGGGCTCCCTTCTGGCAGAGGACAAATGAGAAATGCCAACGAAGAGCCAAGCCTGGAACTGGGAACCCTAGGAGCCTGCATGGTGCTCTGAATCACTGTGGCTGAGATGGTACTTAAGGTGAAAGACCATGTCCCTTTAAATTTTCCCTCTGCTTTTCTCAAGTGGAAGGAATCTCTCACAGTAGCCACCACCATACCTGGGAGTGTGCTGGGTCTCACCTGAAGCCAGCAAATCCCAGAGGCTCTTCCCAGGCCCACGTTGCTGCTGGTTCTTCAGGGCTCAAGTGCTGTTTAGTCAGCAGGTAATGAATCCTGCCAGGACTAGGTCCTTCCCTTCATGGCAGTGGGTTCCTTCCTGGCCCAGGGTGTGTCTAGATATGTTATCCAAGAGGTAGGCTGCTCGACATTGACTATTGCCATATTCTGTGGTGAAGCTGGTCTCCAAGATGCAAGACAAAGTCCTCTTTACTCTTCCCTCCCCCTCTCTTCAAGCAGAAGGAAAGAGCCACTTTTGTTGCTACAAGTTGTGCTGCCTAGGATTGGGGGAGGGGTTGCACAGCACTCCTTTAGCCTTCTTGGCTGCCTAAAACAAATGTCTCACTAGGTTCCATACCCCTGACATCCACTGGCTCTGAGCCCAGCATAGCACTAGAACTTGCCTCATAATTGCAGTCCTTGTGGCCTAGACTGCCTTTGAAGTTTATTCAGAACCCCAGAACACTTTAGCCCACAGTAGTGAGGCTTATCAAAACTCAAGCTTCAACCACCAGGATGAGCAGCAATTCCCCTCTGGCTAGGGCTGGTCTAAATGCTTCTTCCATGGGTGAGTGTTGGCTGAGTTTAGCCTAGTGTTGCTTTGTGCTGTCACCAGGCAGCACCTAGTTCAATGCAGGGTCCCACACTCAAGGCACTTTTCCTCCCCCAAATGTGCAAACTCTTCATGCTACATGGCCACTGCTGGGGGATAGGGGAAGGATGGTGTCAGTGATTCAAGGCTGCCTTTCTTACCTTCTTCAGTGCTGCTTTCGGTGATACGAAGTTATCATAGCACCAGTGGTCCCAGGTGCTGTGATTGCTCACCTGATTTTTGGTTCTTAGGAAGGTGCTTTTGCATGTGTGTGATACTTGTTAAATTTAGTGTTCCTGTGTATGTATTGGGTGTGGGGGGCAATTGGTGAAGGCTTCTATTTGCCCATCTGGCTTTACCTTCATTTTTTTTTTTTTTTAATTTTAAGAATAGAGTTTGATTTATTGATAATGGAATCAAGGAGTTTTTAACTTTATTTCTTTCCTACAAAATCAGCAAAGTCAATAAAAGGAATTATAACTAGAGAAAAAAAAATGACCTAAAGATGGCCACAATTCCAAATTAAGAACTGTAAACTCTGTTTATTGGTCATATATTGTGATGATTATGTTGTGAGCCATCATATACTTGCTTGGACCTTGAGGAAGTTCCATATTGCTCTTAAAACAATAGTTACAATACTGAAAAGAGCATTAAGTAATTTTTATGTAAGGAAAACTAGAATAGTTCCTAGAGTGACCCAGTTCGACACTAAGTAGCAGGTGGGGCAGATCCCAGGCCAAATGACACTTTTTATTACCTGGGAATGAGGCTTCTTGTTGGAAGTGAAATGGATGAAGGGGGGTGCTAACGGGTGACTTCATTACTTTATTACACTAAGCCACACTATTTACTTGAGTGCTAACAATTGAGGAAGATGTGCCCCCAGTGCAGAGAAAATAGCCGTTTTAGTGAGATGGTGAATATTGTTGGGGACAATAAATAATAATGGAGGCTGTATCTTTTGATACATTTGGGCTGCTATAACAGAATACCACAGACTGGGTGGTTTCTAAACAACAGAAATGTATTAGTCGTAGTTCTAGAGGATGGAGAGTCCTGTATCAAGGTGCCAACAAATTCCATGTGTGATGAGGGTTCACTTCTTGGTTCATCAATGTTAGTCTTGTGTCTGTGGATGGAAACATGGTGGATGGAGAAGAAAACTCTTTGTAGTGCTTTGTATAAGAGCTCTCATTCCATTCATGAAGGCTCCAACCTCATGACCTAATCACCTCCCAAAGACCTCACCTGCTAATATGATCACTGGTGGTTAGGATTTCAGTGTATGCATTTTGGGAGCACACAAAGATTCAGTCTTAAGCAGAGGCTATATGATGTCCCAGAACACTCATCGCCTGCACCTATTCTAAACACTCCTTCATATAGTTTTAGAACAAATAGATCCATTTTTTAAAAAAGTAATAATTAGAAATTACTAGCACAGTATCTATGCATACAAATGCAAAAGTTGGAAATGAATATAATTAAAACTAGATGAAAACATGTATTGTGAGGGGAATTACCCAAACAGAAAAAATAATTTTTGAATGATGTTAAGATAAACAATTTTGCTGTATTAAAAAAAAAGAGAACACAATATCTCCAAAACAATAGCATAAAGAAAACAGATTGAAGTGGAAGTATGCTGGAAGAGCTTATAAACAAAATGGAATAAAAAACATAGGGATGAAAAACCTATTAGAAGCAATAAAAAAGAACATATATACATAGCTGAAAACAGAATCAGGAAAATGGTGAATAGGTTTAATGAAATGATCTAAAATGAAATGGAAAGAATAAGGATATAAACATGATTCTAGGGAATCCAATCCATGCATAAAATTCTACAAGAGATAAAACTTTAATTCAATATTACTTATTCTAGTTTCTCATTTTAGGTTTTGATGTACTGGATAATAGATGAGTTATTTGCTGCTATTTGCCAAATTACTCCAAATGACTTGAACAAAATTTACCATCTAGTAGCATCTGTGGATTAGAAATTCAGCTATAGTTTTTTGGCTCAGGGTCTCTATTCTAGAAAGGCACCATCAAGGTGTTAGTTGCGGGCTGCAGTCATCTCAAGGCTCCCCGTGGGGGAAGGATCTGCTTCCAAGCTCAGTCACACGATGCTTGGCAGGATTCAGTTTCTCAAAAGTGGACTGGACTTCCTGTTTATGGTGAAAACTTTATGCCTTGCTTCTTCATGGCTTTGCTTCTTGAATCTCGAAGTCCAGATCACTGGAAAAGGAACTCTAGTGTCTGTTAAGTGACTTGCTCTTGAAACTAAAATATTTATCTTTCAAGAAGATTTTCCAGGCTGTAAGTTTAATATAAATTTACTTAGCAACTTGACTGACTTCTCTTTTTACAAGTGGAACAATCAATTATCTCTACATATTTCTACCTTTTCTTCTGTGTCTGTACATGGGAAAAATGTCTACGGTGTTAATAAACTTTTAGAAAATAATTTCTAAATGTAGAATTTTAAGGTATTTAAAAATATTTTCCTTTGCACTACATTGTTTTATTTTTGATTACTTATAATGAGCATATACAATTTTTCTTTCATGTATACACGTTTTTTTTTATTAGTATAGAGACCTTCACAGACAATACTGTAATTTTTAGAGGAGTTCTGCATTATTACATCAACTGTATGAATTTCTAACAGCGGCAAAACTGAGCACCATAGTTTACAAGTAGACCATGCTTGAAGACAACAGATGTTCACTAAGGATGCACGATGGATTTGAGAAGTTCTTAAGCCTCGTCCTCACCCTCCTCCTCCTCCTGGAACTCCCCTTGTTCAGTCGGTCGTGGCATCCTGCTAGTACTCAGACACCAGGTCCTTCATGTTGCTCTCAGCCTCAGTGAACTCCATCTCGTCCATGCCCTCACTGGTGTACCAGGGCAGGAAGGCCTTGCGACGCAACATGGCCGTGAACTGCTCCGAGGTGCGCTTGAACAGCTCCTGGATGGCCGTGCTGTTGCCCATGAAGGTGGCTGACATCTTCAGGCCGCGGGGCGGGATGTCACACACGGCTGTCTTCACGTTGTTGGGGATCCACTCCACAAAGTAGCTGCTGTTCTTATTCTGCACGTTGAGCATCTGCTCGTCCACCTCCTTCATGGACATGCGGCCCCGGAAGATGGCAGCCACCGTCAGGTAGCGGCCATGGCGCGGGTTGCCAGTGGCCATCATGTTCTTGGAGTCAAACATCTGCTGGGTGAGCTCGGGCACTGTGAGCGCGCGGTACTGCTGGCTGCCCCGGCTGGTCAGAGGTGCTATGCCGGCATGAAGAAGTGCAGGCGCGGGAAGGGCACCATGTTCACCGCCAGCTTGCGCAGGTCTGTGTTGAGCTGGCCCGGGAAGCACAGGCAGGTCGTGACCCCGCTCATAGTGGCCAACACCAGGTGGTTGAGGTCCCCGTAGATGGGGGTGGTCAGCTTCAGGGTGCGGAAGCAGATGTCCTACAGGGCCTCATTATTGATGGAGTAGGTTTCATCAGTGTTTTCCACCAGCTGGTGGACGGAGAGGGTGGCGTTGTAGGGCTCCACCACCGTGCCTGACACCTTGGGTTAGGGCATGACGCTGAAGGTGTCCAAGATGCGGTCTGGGTACTCCTCCCGGATCTTGCTGATTGATGAGCAGGGTGCCCATCCCAGACCCTGTGCTGCCCCCCCAGAGAGTGGGTCAGCTGGAAGCCCTGGAGACAATCACAGCTCTCTGACTCCTTCCTCACTATGTCCAGGACCGAGTCGACCAGCTCGGCTCCCTTTGTGTAGTGGCCCTTGGCCCAGTTATTCCCAGCTTCGCTCTGGCTGAACACGAAGTTGTCTGGCCTGAAGATCTGGCCGAAGGGTCCAGACCTGATGGAGTCCATGGTGCCAGGCTCCAGATCCACCAGGATGGCCCGAGGTACATATTTGTTACCAGCAGACTCATTGTAGTACACGTTGATTCTCTCCAGCTGCAAGTCACTGTCTCCATGGTAACTGTCTGTGGGGTCGATCCAATGCTTATCGCTGATGACCTCCCAAAACTTGGCACCGATCTGGTTGCCGCACTGGCCCACCTGGATGTGCACGATCTCTCACATGGTGCCAGCCGCGGAGCGGGTGGCGCTGGCCCTCGGAGCGGTGTGCTGTCTGGACCGGTGGGCTCAGCTGCGCAGAGACCTCCATATACAATTTTTCTAGAGGTAATAATGTTATTTATCCTTAGCTAAGAAAATCAAAATAAAACCAAAGGAACATGTATACCAGAATATATTTATAGTATTCTCGATAGTTGATACAGTATTCTCAATAGATCACACAAATAATAGCTGCATCATTACTATTTAAAAAATAGCATCATATAAATATACCCTTGAATTCATTAGAACTTTTGCTTTAATTAAGCAAGAATTTTATTTTTTTGGCTAAAAACACATGAACACATACATTTTTATCACAGATCATTTTATTTCACTCAATCCATATAATGTGGTTGATTGAGTTGTAATTGAACCTCTGAGATATGGTCCATACTCTGTAGTTTATTTTTGGTTCTATTTGATGAAGCCTTAAAAACTAACATTTATACAGGTGCCCACAATGACCACTTTCCCTTTGCTTAAGAATACAGAACTATTTAAAGTTGTTTGATCTGTTAATGATGAAGAGAATGGTAGTGAAATGAATGTTTTGTGATTAGGAAGCCCAAGAGAGCACTGAAGAATAAAAGGATAATAAGCAATGCACTTCCATCCTAAAAAGTGCTCTCTGAGCCAAAATAACTCAAAGTTCCAACTTGTCAGCAAAATTCAGTGGGTCTGAGGAGTAAAAGAAACAGAATGTTGTTCTGTTGCTCTTATAACAATTCTGATATATTACAAGAATTTGAGTTTCCCAGGGAATCAAAAACGCTTCTAAAGGGCTCGGTTGTAAGTGGTCAATCTTTTTCTTTACTTGTCCCAAGGTTATAGCAAATGCTAAACTGATACGTATGCTTTGGATAAATGTAGAATGATGATTCACACAACGACTTTTTTCTCCTTACAAAAAAATATTACTATCCAAGAAGGGGTTAGAAACTTTTTTTTTAAAGATTATTAACCTGATTAACAGTTTTAAAAAAGAATTTTGAAATAAGGTATGACTGAAAAGAAATATCTCTATTTGCCCATGGCATGTGTTTACCTATTATAACAAACCTGCATATCCTGTACATGTACCCCTGAACTTAAAAGTTGAAGAAAAAAAGAAATATTGCTATTTGCTTTCTTAATGAAGTATCATTTTAAAACTGTCTTAATATTTAATTGGCACATAGTTTATTCTCGTGATTCTGCATTTTTCTCATGGTTAAGCTCTTATCATAAAGGGTATAGATAGAAGAGAAGTAGCATTCATAATTTGTTACTGTATTGCTTTACTTGTTTCAAATGTTGAGAAACTTAGTTTGTTGCATAATGTTAGAAAATTCAGGGCAGAGGTTACTTCTTGATCTTTAATTTTGAGCAATCTTGAGATGATTAGCTTGTCGTTGAGATAATATATTTTTAGTCCACAGTTGCTTTTCTATTCTACCTATTTATGGAATTAAAGTTTGGCAGTTTAAGGTTTGAAAAACATTTTGAATGTAAAATTTATCTTTTTCAAAAGTTACTCAATTTTTAAAATTGGTTACAATTATTAATGTTTACATCATGTTCAAAAGAATCCTATGGTTAAATTATTCATGAGTCACTTTCTATTTAGATATTTGTTGGACTGGATTCTAAGAATAGGTGGAATTTGTAATATAATTCAATGGAAGAAAATAGTGGCAGCCTCAGGGCTGAGAGGGCACAAGGACTCCTCTGTGTGTTTTGCAAAGGCACCTCCTCTGGGCTCCCAGAGACCAGTAGACGCATGGCTTAGGGAGTATGCTTAGGCTGGCTTTCAGCCCCCACTTACCAGCTTGGCTTTGTGCCTATGTGCAGAGAAAAACCCATAGAGCCCTTTGGAATGGCTCTGACCAGCTTCATTTAGAAATGGAGAAATGTGGATCCCAGGAATGTTCTTACTATTAGTTGACAGCTTAATTGGAAGGATCACCATCATTTGAACAAACTGCTTTAATTAACATGGTTTTATTTATACTGCTTTAATGGCTGAGATAAGTTAATGATGTGGCAATTAAATCTTTTGCTTTATGCAGAACTATTATAATTAAGAAAGGGAATCAACAGTCAATTCAGTGGTGCTAGGTTTGTTTGTTTTGTGTTTTCTTTAATACTTTATCATATCAGCTAATGAATTTTGTAAAGTCAGTTAAGAAGTTTGACAATGGTATTTGCTGCTCATAAACATCTGTCCTGTGTAGCCAGAACATGGTGCTCATGAAGTTCTGGCATCTGATTTGAACCTCATATGAATGAATATACCTCATTATTTTCAGTGATCATAGTAAGTATCTAAGTCTAGTAGTTTGTCAAACAAATTCTACATGGTAATTTAATATCATTCATTTAATAACTTATGTTTAGTTTTATTTACAACTGATTTGTTAGACTTTATATTTTGTTCACTGTAGATAAAGTTGTTCAACATTCTTTCTGTGGCATAGACTATAACATAGGTTGTGCAATGAAGTAGTAGGTTTGTATTTACTTATTTAATTTAAACAAGAAACCTGCAAGTTATGCATATATATCTTAAAACATCATAGCAGGCTGGGTGTGGTGGCTCACACCTGTAATCCCAGTACTTTGGGAGGCTGAGGTGGGCAGATCACTTGAGGTCAGGAGTTTGAGACCAGCCTGGTCAATATGGTGAAACCTCGTCTCTACTAAACTACAAAGATTAGCTGGCTGTGGTGGTGCATGCCTGTAATCACAGCTATTTGGGAGGCTGAGGCATGAGAATCACTCACACCTGGGATGCAGAGGTTGCAGTGAGCTGAGATTGTGCTGCTGTACTCCAGCCTGGGCAACAGAGCAAGACCTGTCTAAGAAAGAAAAGGTCATAGCAATAAAATCTAATAATTGTCGTCGTATCATCAATTTAGGAAGATTTCTTGGGAATGTACTCTCAAAGAAAGTTCAAATTCAGATCTACGTAAAGTATAAATTTTAGTGCTCTAATGAGATCTCACTGAACACAAAGCACAGAACTATTAATAACCGAAGAAAGTTACAAAGGGGATGTTTTGAAGCTACTTCCAGTGTTTTAAAATGCCCAGTAGAATGATACACTGATCTTCATTATGATGGCGTAGATTAAATGAAATTCAAGCTAATCTCACCTTGATGGAATGTACACTTAAGTATACACGTGTGCATATCCACAAACACATTTTCTACAGTACATGGGAAAATGATTTTGGTTTTGTTTGTCGGATTAAGCAAACAAGCACAATTAACAGCTTAAATACTTGGAGCCCAGTGTAGGGGATAAATAATAAGGGAGCACATTGTGGCAAAATGATAGGGCTTTCCTGATGGAGCCCTTGTTTCAACATACACAATGTTGTAACTCTCCTTTGCGGCTATGTAAACCTCACCCAGTCAGAGGGTTATATTTGCTTTTACAGTGTATAGGCTATCTAAATTAAATAGCCTATTTTTAAATTAGGCTACCTATTTTCTAGGTAGTTGTCTCTGTGTTAGTTTCACAATCGAAATTTATTTGCTTGCAGTTCTTGAGCCCAAAAGTCCAAGATCAAGCTGTTGACAGGTTTGGTCCTTCTGAGTCCTCTCTCCTTGGTTTGAAGATAGCTGCCTTCTTGCTGAGTCCTCAGCTAGTCTTCCTCTGTGTGCCACATCCTTGGTGTCTGTGTGTTTGTCCAAATTTCCACTTCTTATAAAGTCACCAGTCAAATCAGATTAGGGCCCCACCTAATTGAACTTAATCACCTCTTTAATGACTGTCTCAGGTTAAGCAGGCAGAGAGAGAGAGAGAGAGAGAGAGAGAGATTTAACCTTCCTCTGCCTTTTTGTTCTATTTGGGCTCTGGATTGGTTGGATGATGCCCACCCACGTTGAAGAGGGCCATATGCTTTACTCAGTCTACCAATTCAAATGTGAAATAAAGAAAAAAATCTCCAGACCTAGTACTCTGAGGTACTAGGGATTATGTGATTATTTTTTTTTTTAGGATTTCAGTATATGAAATTTGCAGGAATATATTTCAGCCTATAACATGAAGTAAATCTATTTTTATTGACTTACTGAGTTAAAGAATTAACATAAAAAATATTTACTGTGTGATACACAATGGTTGTAGGGGTGTGTGTGTGTGTGTGTGTGTGTGTGTGTGTGTGTCAGAGAGAGAGAAATGGTTTTTGATCTTTTGTGGGAAAGACAGACATAATAAAGATTTACTTCATTTAAGCCTTTACAGAACCTTGTTTGTATCTTTTTTTATGGTACAAAATCTGCCTGCCATAGTTCAGTGTTTAGTTTGTAAATTTTTGAGGCGAGACACAGTCTGACTCATTTTTTTCCTTCTAATACTGGCCTGGTACAGAAGAGGCCCTCAGTGAAAGTCTATGAATGGAACTGGACCTCATATCATTTAAAGTGTATATAAATAGGTTTGATGGCAGAGATGTAAATGAAGAGTAATGAAGAAAAGAGGAAAAGGACAATCATTCTTACTCAAGAAATTGAGGAGTTTCTTAGATGACATTCCAGTTAGCCAGGATTTCAAAATGTGAAGACAAGAGAAAACAAATATCTATATAAACAAATATACACACACACAATCTCTTTGTGTATTCTTCTAACCCCAGATCTTCATTGTCTAGTTTTCAGCTGGGCTATATAATATGAATATTCCCAGAAGCAGATCAAACGTCTCATATCCAGAATCAGTCTTCCTCTTCTCCCCCACATCCACTCTTCCTCCTGTGTTCCACATTTCATTTTATGGCATTATCATAGTCTCAATTGCACATGTCTGAAATCTCAGAATTTCAAATTATCTGCCCTCCCTTCTTTCACCCTCCTCATCTAATCAATTTCCAGTCCATTCTACTTCCACAGTGTTGCTTGCCTTCATTTTCTCACGATTTCTACTGTCACTTCCCTAATTCAGCCCTCACCACTTCCCACCTCACTTCACCAACTTTCCAACTATTCGTCCACATTGAGCATAGGCCTTTTCTCCATGCCCCACCCTTTTTTTAAAAGATGGAGTCTCGCTCTGTCACCCACCCTGGAGTGCAGTGGGAGTGACATAATCTGGGCTCGCTGCAACTTCTGCTTCCTGGGTTCAAGTGATTCTCCTGCCTCAGCCTCCTGAGTAGCTGGGACTGCAGGTGCATGTCACCACTCCCAACTAATTTCTTGTGTTTTAAGTAGAGAGACAGGATATTGTCATGTTAGCCAGGATGGTCTGGATCTCCTGTTACCTTGTGATCTGCCCGCCTCGGCCTCCCAAAGTGCTGGGATTACAGGCATGAGCCACCGCACTTGGCCTTCCCCATCCCTTTATCCTTCATGATTCATAGTTACATTCCAAAAATTACAATTTGGCTATTTCACTCTTCCCAAAACTTGCAATGGTCCCAACATTCAAAGAGTAAGATACAAATACCTTGTTTTAGTATTCAGTTAGCTAATTTTGGTACTCAAGAGCTTTCCCTATAGACTCAAAACAACTTCTCAGCTTTATCTAACAGTCTCCTGATTTTCCCTTGGTCTCTACTGTGAACTAATCATTATTCTTATTATACATGTTTTACCACCTGTCTCAGATTCCTTCCTTCATCTTGTGAGGCATTACATTAATCCCTATATTCATTCACCTACTATCTATCAATCATCAATCATGTCTCTATTTACACACACACACACACACACATACAGTGTGTGTGTGTGTGTGTAGAATGACATTTATTATAAAGCATTAGTTCATGTGATTATGGAGTCTGAGAAGTGTCGTGATCTGCCATCTGCAAACTGGAGACTCAGGAAAGCCAATAATGTAAATTCCAGTCTGAGTCTAAAGGCCTGAGAAACAGGAGCACTGATGGTATAAGTCCCAGTCCAAGGGCAGGCAAAGACAAATGTCTCAGTTCAAGCAGTCAGGTAGAGAGAGAGAGAGAGAATTTTGGGCTCTGGGTGGGTTGGATGATGGCCACCTCCATTGAGGAGGGCCATCTGCTTTACTCAGACTACCAGTTCAGATGTAAATCTCTTAATGGAAAACATTCTTATAGACTCACCTAGAAATAATATTTAACCAGATACCTGGGCATCATGTGGCTCAATCAAGTTGACACAGAAAATTAATCATCACACAAGGCAAGAGATGTAGATTTAAAAGTAGACCATAAAGATGTAACAATTGGAGATAAAATTGCTCAAAAAGAAGAAAGTACTGGGCTTTAGATAAAAATTATTAGGCAATTAATCAAACTGTGTGTGTGCACATACTCCTGAGTTTGTAGGAATATACATGAGGTAGTTAATACAAAAGAGATTAAAAAGCAAACTGCGCAATTTCAAAGTACTAATTTGTGGCTTACTCAAACTGTTTAAGGTGTGAAAGAGAATAGATCCATCTGATCTATTTTCAAAAATAAGTGTATGTTTATTGCAGCAATATTCACATGAGCCAAGATATAAAATCTACCCAACTATTCATCAACAGATGAATGGATACAGAAACATGGTATGCATACAAATGGAATATTATTCATCTGTTAAAAGGAGTGAAATCTTGCCATATGTAGCAACATGGATGTAACGAGGTCATTATGTTAAGTGAAATAAGCTGGCACAAAAAGACAAATGTTACAGGTTTTCACTTATATGTGGGAGTTTAAAAAGTGGATCTCATAAAGTTAAGAAGTAGATGAGTGGTTCCAGAGGCTGGAAATGATAGGGGTAGGAGGATGAAGACAAGTTGGTTAATGGGTACAAAAATATTTTTATGAGTTATATAGAAAGAATAAGTTCTAGCATTTGATAGTATAATAGGGAGATTATAGTTAACAATAATTTGTTGTATGTTTCAAAATAGCTAGAAGAGAAAAATCAATGTTCTCAACACAAAGAAAACATAAATATTTGAGGCAATAGATATCTCAATTACTCTGATTTGATCATTATGCATTGTGCACGTGTATAAAAATGTCACATATACTCCCAAAATATGTACTATTATATTTTTGCAAAGAATCTTAAGACAGTTCTTGTTTTTTTACTTCTTCCATGGTCAGTGGCTACAGTAGTACTCTCTCACCTCTGGCTTTGCTTTCCATGGTTTCACTTACCTCTGGTCAACTGTGGTCCAAAAATATTAAACAGAAAGTTTCCAGAAATAAACAACTTACAAGTTTCAAATTGTATGCCCTTAGTGGCATTTTGAAATTTTGCCATTCTGCTCTGTCCTGCCCGGGATGTAAATCATCCCTTTGTCCAGTGTATCTATGCCATATATGCTATCCACCAGATAGTCACTTGGTAGTCATTTGGATTATCAGATTGACTGCCATGGTGTCCCAGTGCTTGTGTTCAAGTAGCCTCATTTTACGCCATAATGGCCCCAAAGCACAAGAGTAGTGATGCTGACAATTCAGATATGCCAAGGATAAGCTGTAAATGATTCCTTTAAGAGAAAAGGTGAAAGTTCTCAATAAGAAAACAAAATCATATACTGAGGCTGCTAAGATTACTAAGAGCAAATCTTCCATCTGTGAAATAGTGATGAAAGAAATTCATGCGAAATTCATGCTAGTTGTGCTGTTGCACCTCAGACTACAAAAGTTACAGCCACAGTGCATGATAAGTGCTTAGTTAAGACGGAAAAGGCAGTCAATTTGTGGGTAGCAAATATGAACCGAGATGTGTTTTCCTTGATTGACAGCAGTTGGATTTGGTACTATGTTTTCAGGCATCTTCTGAGAGTCTTGGAATGTGTCCCCTACTGTATTACTCAGCAATTAGAAACTTTCAAATATGAGGGTAACATGTTTATCATTGAGACAGAAATCTATGAAGAGTGGAATTAAATTTATTATTTAATAGAACTATTTATAATCAAACAGGCTAAATTTACTACTATTAGACTGGCATATGAAGAAATATAGGGATACTCTTGTAAATAATCATAAAATACAACAGCTGTGTTCCCTGAAGTACAATTTGATTTCTGTCTGTATTGATTTATCTTGATTCTTAAGCAATGCTTTTTGATGGGGCTTGCCTTAGAAAGTACAAAAGATATAGTCTGAGATCTGAGTTTAATTCCTGTGAAACACTTCAATTCTTTTTTTAAAAAGTCTCACTCTGTCACCCAGGCTGGAGTGCAGTGGTGTGATCTTGGCTCACTGCAACCTCTGCTACCCAGATTCAAGCAATTCTCCTGCCTCAGCCTCCTGAGTAGCTGGGATTACAGGTGCCTGCCACCATGCCCAGCTAATTTTTGCATTTTTTAGTAGAGACGGGGTTTCACCATGTTGGCCAGGCTGGTCTTGAACTCCTGACCTCAAGTGATCCACCTGCCTCTGCCTCACAAAATGCTGAGATTAAAGGTATGAGCCATCATTTCAGGACCACTTCAATTCTTTTAATTATTGTTTACTCCTTTATAAAATGAATATAACAGTAATACCCTTCTCAAGGAAGGCTATAAAGATGAAATATATTCATGCAGGAGAAAGACAATGTAAAGTTATAGGAGAACATTAAGTATTAGAATTTATGCTATATGACGCTTGAATTTAGTGCTTTGAAACCTAAATGAGAGCATTGTTTCTTTTTTATTAGAATACGTTGAATTTCTGCTTTTTATATTGTTTTGTCTATTACTCTATGATTATCCCTTTTAGCTAGTGAGTCAGTTTTACTGATCTTTATCAAGTTATGTAAATAGAAGTGGTTTGGAACTTGGAAAAGGTTGTGAAAGATACCGTGATTACAAAAGTGCATTTCAAAGTAACACACAGGAAGTATAGGATTTGAAAATGTAACAGTTAACTAGTTTGCGGTGGAAAAGTTGCTATGACTCCAATAATTTATACAGATATGATTTAATTTCCAAAATAAGATGGGTTTCTCAATCTATGTTTAGCATTTATCTTCTTCCTTGCAGGGATTTTAGAAGATTGTCACTCATTCATCCTATTTTTAAAAATGAAATTAATACTTCATGTTCTAAAATGCCTTCCAGAATAGGAATCTCTCCAGGTAGAGGAAATATTTAACTGTAAAGAGTAGATGTATTAATCCCTAGCCAAGTGTGTAGATTTTGGCTAAAGTGTGCCCACGTGTCTATTAAATGTTGTGTTATGGTAAATACCTAATATGTGACTTCTAACATACTCCTTTATATATATTTAGAGAAAAAACTTGACCCAATATCCACTGGGTAAATTTCTACTGCAAAACCAATAATTATTGCATGATAATTCCTCTAGGCATATAGACTATCAGACTAAATTTTTCTTGCTTTGAAAATTAGCTAGTATAGTTGGTTTTCGAAGATGTTGAAAAAATTGAGTTTGTGAATTGGAGCTCAGGTAGACCAACTAGCTTCATAATATTTCAGGATTATATTTTTACAAGTGCCTGTTACTGCTTTCAGCAGGAGCTGAGTAAGATATAGAGACAGATTAGCAAAATCCTTCTTCCTCTTTTTCTTGTGAAACTCCATATGGCATATTGAAAAGAGGTCACAGAAACTATCCTTGTACAATGAGATATTTTTCAGTATCTGAATTATAACATTTTGCATTAGAAGTTTAGATCACCACTTAAAGCATTTCTTGGGATCTTTAATATCCTTTAATTTAGGACAAGTTGGACTTAAGGTGAAATTAAGTTCTATGTAACTCAGTTAATTTATTTTATATAGCTAAAATTATGTTATGCACTTAAGGTGATGTTAGCTATGTAAGTTGTAGAACTAAATTAAATATATAAATTATATAAAAATATATACATTGATAAAACTGATAAATTAATAAAAATATAACCTCTGTACTAAGAATTAACTAAGAACTTCCCCTGAGCACTATAATAGGAAGACATATAATGCTGTGGTATAGGAAATACTTGTCCAATGAATCATCCATTTTCAAGTTAATCATTAATTTGGAAATTATGCTTTTCTCCATAGAAAACAACATTAGCCCCATTTCCTCCAGAAAAAAAAAAAACTGAATAAAACACTTTTTATGGCACAGAGAGTAGTTGCCTTACCCAGATCTCAGAAAACCACATAAACAGAGGAAGAACGTAATCTTGGTTAGCATGTAAAGCATGCAGCTGACATTTTGCAAAGCTTGTTATTAGAACAACATTCCCTCCTCAGCTGTAAGGTGGTTGAGTATGCAGCTTAGAATTAGACAGTCTGCATCTGAATTACAGTTCACCATTTCCAAGCTGTGTGAGTTTTGAATTTACAAAATCCTCATAAGCTTTGGTTTCTTCAACTATAAAAGAGAAATAAACATATCTACTTTGCAAGGTTCTGTAAATATGAGATAGTAAATGCAAGATATTTAACATAGTGATTGGCAAATATTGTCATTATCAGTAAATATTACTGCAGTGTGATAGTGGATCTCATACATGAACTTTCAGCATGTGAAAAACTAGATTCTAAAAATAAGATCTGTATACTCAAGAAATCAATGTTCACAGTAGATTAAGATTGCACAAAATCAGTGAAGTACCCATTAAAGAAAAACAAGATGCTAAATAGAAGAGAAAGTCACACCAGAACAGAGACTCATTTCTTAGCCATTAACATGGCTAAGCTGAAGTGTTTTACCAGTTCCACTGTGAGAAGCACATGGAAGTTTATTCAGATTCTCATTTTTATCTACCAAATACTTATCATGAAGGCTATGCATATGATCTATTCGTTTAATGCATTCATATATATAGAAATATTTCTAAACATATCCGTATGTACCTTATTAATACTTGGAATTATTCATTCTTTTCATTTCATTATTAAAGTTTTGGCTATCTCATAAAATGCTGGAAAAGGGGAACATTTTGGGTATTATTTCATACAGAGATAACCGAACTAGGTGGACCCACCTGACCGCTGTAGTCAAGATTCTTTTGCTAAGAGTGAGAAAACTGATGAGCAGTGTAAGTAGTTCAAAAAGCAAAGACTGGAG
The DNA here is from genome assembly GCA_036589455.1 of Ateles fusciceps. Taxonomy (NCBI): domain Eukaryota; kingdom Metazoa; phylum Chordata; class Mammalia; order Primates; family Atelidae; genus Ateles; species Ateles fusciceps. The sequence continues at coordinate 3,750,641 of JAZHEH010000253.1, read as the reverse complement.
TCAGATATGCCTGAGTCGAATTCTGCATTTTCAAGTTAGGAGACTAGACAATATTCTTAAATTCTTTGAGATTTCTTTTTTTTTTAATCTATAAACTGAATGTAATACTGCCTCTCTCTGATGATCATTGTAATTTATAAAAATTTTTGAAGACATCTTACATAGAACTGAACACAGTAGGCACATGATAAATATTAAGTTCTTTTGTCCTTTCCTTTTCTTTTGAAAATGCCATATTATCTAAAAGGAAATTTTCTCCTTTGGGGTAGTGGGTGTATAGCTTTGCTGCAGCACTGTAAAGTGATATAATCATAGAAAGAAAGAAGAGAATTATTTCAGTTGGAAAACTAAAGGAGTGATATAATCAATGGACATCATTTATATTTATAAAAATCTTAATAGTTAACAAAGATCTTTACACATATATGGACTTTCCTAATATATATGTTTCCATTTGGAAAGTATTTTTTGTTTTGTTGAAAACCTTTGAGATAAAATAAGTGTGAAGGTAATATCTTAATAAAGTTTTGCCAAATTTTTATATCAACTGTATTTTAGAGAAAACTAAAATCTTCCTTACACGTTACAAACTATACTCAGGTAGAATCTCTTTTAAATAATTTAACCAATGTTTATAAATTTACACAGATATATCACTACATTTTCACTCTGCTTTATTAATCATTAATTTGTTATAACTCTTATTATGTTTATTGAGCCTTGCTGAGAGCAGCCACTGTTCACCTAACTTTGTATTTTGCCAACATTTACTTTTATGATGTTCTTGATTTAATATGATAGGATTTATTTTTAGAAACGAAAGATAGTTAAAAAAAAAAGTAGTTAACAGAAAAATTATTACCTGTATGTATCGTTTGCCTATTACAAACAGGTTTATAGCTTGCTTTGTAAAAGAACTCTCACACAAGAGTTGTTAAGAACTTTGTCTCTGGCTGGATGCAGTGGCTCATGCCTATAATTCCAGCACTGTAGGAGGCTGAGGCAGGTGGATCACTTGAGCCCAAGACTTCGAGACCAGCCTGGGCAACATGATGAAACCCTGTTTCTACTAAAAGTACAAAAATTAGGTGAGCATGGTGGCATGTGCCTGTGGTCGCAGGTACTCAGGAGGCTGAGGTGGGAGGACTACTTGAGCCCAGAAGGTGGAGGTTGCAGTGAGCCCAGATTGCAGCACTGCACTCCAGCCTGGATCACACAGCAAGACAGTGTCTCAATAAATAAATAAGAAAGAAAGCGGGGGGGGGGGAGGGGAGAGGGAGAGGGAGAGGGAGAAGCAGAGGGAGAGGGAGAGCGAGAGAGGGAGAGGGAGAGGGAGGGGAGGAGAGGAGAGAGAGAGGGAGGGAGGGGAGAGAGAGAAAGAAAGAAAGAAAGAAAGAACTCTTTCATGTGATCTTTGGTCTTTTAAAAAAATTGCAGGATGGCTCATATTGACCCAGGTGAGCACTTTTTTTTCTTTGCCAGTCTAATGATATGATTTCTGTGACTATTTTAAAGAATAGATGATTTTGGTACAAGTCATCTTTGTTTTAATACTTTGCTTCTGTTAACAGGAGCCATTAAGTTATGAGAAATTTTAGTATTAGAGTTGTGTTGAATTTGTTTGATTTGCTTCACAGTATAAAACTTCTCCTGAAAAGGAAGAGGTCAATGTGGACAAAATAGTGGACAATTTCATGGAAGGATGATTTAGGCTTATTGTGAAGGTGTAAGTTTTAATGTAAATTCTCATACAGCTAGGCAGATAACATAAATGGTATAAGTAGGAAGAATGAGAAAGTGTAAGACTCTAGAGCTGTGGGGGTCTATGGAAATCTGTAGCCCATCACATGGGCCAAATAAATCACTTCTAAGAGCTTTGCTTTTTAAAATTCTTGGTACTGTCTTGTTTTAAAGGATGGGTCACATTTGAGTAGCACAGAGGAGAAGGTATTTTCCAAGACTGGGGACCATTATAAGTAAAATTAAGAAAGAAAAATAGTCTGATAGGTGGGGATGGCTTTAGGGAGTCAGCCAGGCTCTAGGGTGGTAGTGTTCAACCAGGGGTGATTTTATGAGCATGTGACATTTGTGAATGTCTGTAGATGTTTTTGCTTATCACTCACAGCTGAGGAGGGATGCTACTGGCATCGCATGGATAGACACCAGGGGTGTGCTAAACACCTTATAATGTACAGGTCATCCCTTCACAACAGAGGATTATCCAGTACAAAACATTAGTAGTGCCCAGATTGAGTTCTGCTCTAGATGAATATGGGTGTTGGGAAATAGGGGGAGGTAAAGTTAGATATTATAATCTGCAGTTTTGGGAGTGTTTTTGAGGCACGGTCTCACTCTTTTGCCAAGGCTGGAGTGCAGTGGCACAATCTTGGCCAATGACAAACTTGACTTACCCAGCTCAAGTGCTTCTTCCCACTTCAGCCCAAGTAGCTGAGAATACAGGTGCATGCTACCATGCCCAGCTAATTTTTGTAATTTTTTAATTATACTTTTAAGTTCTGGGGTACATGTGCAGATCTTGCAGATTGTTACATAGGTATACACATGCCATGGTGGTTTGCTCCCTCCATCCCCCGTCACCTACATTAGGTATTTCTCCCAATGTTATCCCTCCCCGATACCCCAGCCCCCCATCTCTACCCTAGCCCCACATCACCCAATAGACCCTAGTGTATGATGTCCCCCTCCTTGTGTCCATGTATTCTCATTGTTCAACATCCACCTATAAGTGAGAACATGTGGTATTTGCTTTTCTGTTCTTGTGTCAGTTTGCTGAGAATGATGGTTTCCAGATTTATCCATGTCCCTGCAAAGAACATGAACTCATCCTTTTTTATGGCTGCATAGTGTTCCATGGTGTATATGTGCCACATTTTCTTTATCGAGTCTGTCATCGATGGGCATTTGAGTTGATTCTAGGTCTTTGCTATTGTAAACACTGCTGCAATGAACATATGTGTACATGTGTCTTTATAATAGAACGATTTATAATCCTTTGGGTATATACCCTGTAATTGGATTGCTTGGTCAAATGGAATTTCTATTTCCAGATCCTTGAGGAATCGCCACACTGTCTTCCACAATGGTTGAACTAATTTACACTCCCACCAACAGTGTAAAAGTGTTCCTATTTCTCCACATCCTTTCCAGCATCTGTTGTCTCCAGATTTTTTAATGGTTGCCATTCTAACTGGCGTGAGATGGTATCTCAGTGTGGTTTTGATTTGCATTTCTCTAATGACCAGTGATGATCAGCTTTTTTTCATATGTTTGTTGGCCACATAAATGTCTTCTTTCGAAAAGTGTCTGTTCATATCCTTTGCCCACTTTTTGATGGGATTGTTTGTTTGTTTTTCTTGTGAATTTGTTCTACTTCTTTGTAGATTCTGGATATTAGCCCTTTGTCAGATGGGTAGATTGCAAAAATTTTTTCCATTCTGTTGGTTGCTGGTTCATTCTAATGATAGTTTCTTTTGCTGTGCAGAAGCTCTTAAGTTTAATTAGATCCCATTTGTCTATTTTGGCTTTTGTTGCCAATGCTTTTGGTGTTTTAGTCATGAAGTCCTTGCCTATGCCTATGTCCTGAATGGTTTTGCCTAGGTTTTCTTCTAGGGCTTTTATGGTGTTAGGTCTTATGTTTAAATCTTTAATCCATCTGGAGTTAATTTTTGTATAAGGTGTAAGGAAGGGGTCCAGTTTCTGCTTTCTGCACATGGCTAGCCAGTTTTCTCAACACCACTTATTAAACAGGGACTCCTTTCCCCATTGCTTGTTTTTGTCAGATTTGTCAAAGATCAGATGGTTGTAGATGTGTGGCATTAATTCCAAGGCCTCTGTTCTGTTCCATTGTTCTATATGTCTGTTTTGGTACCAGTATCATGCTGTTTTGATTACTGTAGCCTTGTAGTATAGTTTGAAGTCAGGTAGCATAATGCCTCCAGCTTTGTTCTTTTTGCTTAGGATTGTCTTGGCTATGTGGGCTCTCTTTTGGTTCCATATGAAGTTTAAGGTGGTTTTTTCCAGTTCTGTGAAGAAGGTCAATGGTAGCTTGATGGGGATAGCATTGAATATATAAATTACTTTGGGCAGTATGGCCATTTTCACAATATTGATTCTTCCTAACCATGAGCATGGAATGTTTCTCCATCTGTTTGTGTCCTCTCTTATTTCCTTGAGCAGTGGTTTGTAGTTCTCCTTGAAAAGGTCCTTCACATCCTTTGTTAGTTGTAGGTGTTGTATTCTCTTTGTAGCGATTGTGAATGGGAATTCGCTCATGATTTGGCTCTCTGTTTGTCTGTTATTGGTATATAGGAATGCTTGTGACTTTTGCACATTGATTTTATATCCTGAGACTTTGCTGAAGTTGCTTATCATCTTAAGGAGATTTTGGGCTGAGACGATGGGGTCTTCTAGATATACAATCATGTCATCTGCAAACAGATACAATTAGACTTCCTCTTTTCCTAATTGAATACCCTTTATTTCTTTTTCTTGCCTGTTTGCTCTCGCTAGAACTTCCAATACTATGTTGAATAGGAATGGAGAGAGAGGGTCATCCTTGTCTAGTGCCCTTTTTCAAAGGGAATGCTTCTATTTTTTGCCCATTCGGTATGTTATTGGCTGTGGGTTTGTTGTAAATAGCCTTTATTATTTTGAGATATGTTCCATTGATATCTAGTGTATTGAGAGTTTTTAGCATAAAGGGCTGTTGAATTTTTGTTGAAGGCCTCTGTGCATCTGTTGAGATAATCATGTTGTTTTTGTTTTTGGTTCTATTTGTGTGGTGGATTATGATTATAGATTTGCATATGTTGAACCAGCCTTGCATCCCCCGGGTTGAAGCTTACTTGATTGTGATGGATAAGCTTTTTGATGTGCTGTTGCATTTGGATTGCCAATATTTTATTGAAGATTTTTGCGTTGATGTTCATCGTGGATTTTGGCCTGAAACTTTCTTGCGTTGATGTTATCGTATTTGGCCTGAGTCTTTACCAGGTTTTGGTAACAGGATCATGTCGGTCTCATAAAATGAGTTAAGGAGGATTCCCTCTTTTTGTATTGTTTGGAATAGTTTCAGAAGGAATTGTACCAGCTCCTCTTTGTACATCTGGTAGAATTTGGCTGTGAAACCATCAGGACCTGGACTTTTTTTGGTTGGTAGGCTATTAATTGTTGTCTCAACTTCAGACCTTGTTATTGGTCTATTCAGGGATTCAACTTCTTCCTGATTTAGTCTTGGAAGAGTGTAAGTGTCCAGGAATTTATCCATTTCTTCTAAATTTACTGGTTTATGCACATAGAGGTGTTTGTAGTAATCTCTGATGGTAGTTTGTATTTCTGTGGAATCGGTGGTGATACCCCCCTTTATCATTTTTTATTGCATCTATTTGATTCTTCTCTCTTTTATTTTTTATTACTCTGACTAGTAGTCCATCTATTTTGTTGACCTTTTTAAAAAACCTGGATTTGTTGATTTTTTGAAGGGTTTTTTAGTGTCTCTATGTCCTTCAGTTCTGCTCTGATCTTAGTTATTTCTTGTCTTCTGCTAGCTTTTGAATTTGTTTGATCTTGCTCCTCTAGTTTTTATAATTGTGATGATAGGGTGTCGATTTTAGATCTTTCCTCACTTCTCATATGGACATTTACTGCTATAAATTTCCCTCTAGGCACTGCTTTAAATGTGTCCCAGAGATTCTGGTGCATTGTATCTTCATTGTCATTGGTTTCAAAGAACATGTTTGTTTCTGCCTTCATTTCATTGTTTATCCAGTCAACATTCAAGAGCCAGTTGTTCAGTTTCCATGAAGTTGTGCGATTCTGAGTTAGTTTCTTAATCCTGAGTTCTAATTTGATTGCACTGTAGTCTGAGAGACTGGTTGTTATGATTTCCATTCTTTTGCATTTGCTGAGGCGTGATTTACTTCCAATTATGTGGGCAATTTTAGAGTAAGTGCAATGTGGTGCTGAGAAGAATGTATATTCTGTGGATTTGGGGTGGAGAGTTCTGTAGATGTTCATTAGGTCCGCTTGGTCCAGATCTGCATTCAAATCCTGGATATCCTTGTTAATTTTCTGTCTCATTGATCTGTCTAATATTGACATTGGAGTGTCAAAGTCTCCCACTATTATTGTTTGGGAGACTAAGTCTCTTTGTAGGTCATTAAGAACTTGCTTTATGTATCTGGGTGCTTCTGTATTGGGTGCATATATTTTTAGGATAGTTAGCTCCTCTTGTTGCATTGATCTTTTACCATTATGTAATGTCCTCTGTCTCTTTTGATCTTTGTTGGTTTGAAGTCCATTTTATCAGAGATTACGATTGCAACCCCTGCTTTTTTTTTGTTCTCCATTTGCTTGGTAAGTCTTCTTCCATCCCTTTATTTTGAGTCTATATGTGTCTTTGTATGTGAGATGGGTTTGTTGAATACAGCACACCGATGGGTTCTGACTTTTTATCCAGTTTGCCAGTCTGTGTCTTTTGATTGGGGCATTTAGTCCATTTAAATTCAATGTTAATATTGTTACGTGTGAATTTGATCCTGCCATTTTGTTACTGGCTGGTTTTCTTTTCCCGTTAGTTGACTCACTTTCTTCATTGCATTTTTGGTCTTTGCCAACTTGTTTGCTTTTGCCGTGACTGGTACTTGTTCCTTTCTGTGCTTAGTGTTTCTTCAGGAGCTCTTGTAGGGCAGGTCTGGTGGTGACAAAATCTCTCAGTAATTGCTTGTCCGTAAAGGATTTTATTTCTCCTTCACTTATGAAGCTTAGTTTGGCTGGATGTGAAATTCTGGGTTGAAAGTTTTCTTTAAGGATGTTGAATATTGGCCCCCACTCTCTTCTGGCATGTAAGGTTTCTGCTGAGATATCTGCCATGAATCTGATGGGCTTCCCTTTGTGGGTAACCTGACTTTTCTCTCTGCCTGCCCTTAGCATTTTTTCCTTCATTTCAACCCTGGTGAAGCTGATGATTATGTGCCTTGGGGTTGCTCTTCTTGAGGAATGTCTTTGTGGTATTCTCTGTATTTCCTGGATTTGAATTTTGGCCTGTCTTGCTAGGTTGGGGAAATTCTCCTGGATAATATCCTCAAGAGTGTTTTCCAGCTTAGATTTATTCTCCCTATCACATTCAGGTACACCTAGCAAACATAGATTAGGTCTTTTCACATAATTCCATATTTCTTGGAGGCTTTGTTCATTTCTTTTCACTCTTTTTAATCTAATCTTACCTTCTCATTTTATTTCATTGAGTTGATCTTCAATCTCTGATATCCTTTCTTCTGCTTGATCAATTTGTCTACTGAAACTTGTGTATGCTTTGCAAATTTCTCGTGCTGTGTTTTTCAACTCCATCAAGTCATTTATGTTCTTCTCTAAGCTAGTTATTCTAATTAGCATTTCGTCTAACCTTTTTTCAAGGTTTTTGGTTTCTTTGTATTGTGTTAGAATGTGCTCTGTCCAGCTGCTGTGAAAACTTCCTCCTGATTTTATTTACACAGGCAAGGTTAGAACTGCCTTGGCAATGGTGGATGCCCTTCCTCCCACCAAGCTCAACTTTCCCAGCTCGAGCTCAAACTTCTGTGCTGGCTGCAAAAATCTCAAGCCAGAGGGTTTCAGTTTGCTGGTCTTTTTGGGGGTGGGACCCGCCGATCCAAATCACTTGGCTCCCTGCCTTCAGCTCCCCCTTTTTTTAGGGGAATGGGCAACTCTGTCTCACAGGCAATCCAGGTGCCAGCCAAAACGGCTGCTCAGATTTGTGCTAGAAGCCCGCGGTGCTTGTCGCCCTGCGGGAATCTCCTGATCTGTGGGCTGTAATGACCATGGGAGAAGCCCAGTATCTGAACCGGAGTGCTGGAGTGGCCAGAAAAGTCCCCAGTGGCCTCCATTGCGTAGTGGGTGGGGGGTCCTTTGGCTCGTTGCACTTCTCGGGTGAGGCAGCACCCCACCCTGCCTTGGTTTGCTCTCCTTGGGCTACACCCACTGTCCAACCAGTCTGACTGAGATGAACCTGGCACCTCGGTTGGAAATGCGATCACTCGCCTTCTCAGTTGCTCTCGCTGGGAACTGCACTCCGGAGCTTTTCCTATTTGGCCATCTTGGTGGAAGTCCCTTTTTTTTTCTGAGACAAAGTCTGGCTCTGCCACCCATTCTAGAGTGCAGTGCCTTGATCTCAGCACACTGCAACCTCTGCCTTCTGGGTTCGAGTGATTCTCCTGCCTCAGTCTCCCGAGTAGGTGGGATTACAGGCATATGCCACTGCACTTGGCTAATTTTTTTTTTGTTTTTTTTTGTTTTTCTGTATTTTTAGTAGAGAGGTGGTTTCACCATGTTGGCCAGGCTGGTCTTGAACTCCTGACCTCAAGTGATCCACCTGCCTCAGCCTCCCAAAGTGTTGGGACTACAGGCATGAGGCACTGTGCCTGGCTAATTTTTGTATTTTTTGTAGAACAGGGTTTCACTATGTTGCCCAGGCTGGTCTTGAGCTCCAAAACTCAAGTGATCAGCCCACCTCGGCTTCCCAGAGTGCCAGGATTACAGGTGTGAGTCACTGTGCCTGGCCTGCAGTTTGCCATTAAAACACCCAGCATAGAAGGTGTTAGTCAACTTAATCTCTACTTTAAGGTCCATTAGTTAACATATTAGGTACCTTAATCAGGAATATGCACTTCAGGGATGGTTAGTTAGTACATGAAAATTTCTAAGTAGAGGCCCAAAGACCAGAGGTCTCGGCATTCAGAAGGTTTCACTATCTTTATTTTAATTAATATCAGTTACCTTATTAATTAGTATGGATGTTAGGTATTACTTTTAATCTGTGAAATGAGGGCTGATCAGGCTAGAAATCTGTATAGGCATGGGGACTGGTGCGTAAACAAGACACAGCACTCTAGTAAGTCCAACCAACTACATCCTTTGGAAAGGCATAATAGGTTTAGAATTCTGAATCTTTCTTGTGTTCCATTGTTTATCAGAGGATATTGTTGTGAAACTCTGAACAGAAGGATAGTTAAATTCTTCTATTAGAATCTGCTTCAGGTGAATTTTCCCCGCAGGCCACTATTTTAGTCCATTTGATTAAAGTACATCAGACTAAAATACTGTAAATTGGGTAGCTTATAAACAACAGAACTTACTTCTCACATTTCTGGAGTCTAAGTGGTCCAAGATCAAGGTGCTAACAGATCTGGTGTCTGGTGAGGGCCCACTTTCTTACAGATGGTGCCTTCTTCCTGTGTCCTCATGTGGTGGGAGGAGCAAGGAAGCTTTCTAGGGTCTCTTTTATATACCTACCAATCTCATGTATGAGGGCTTTGCCTTCTTGCCTTACTCACTCCCAAAAGGCCCCACTTCCTAGTGCCATCACCTTACGGGTTAGGATTTCAACATATGAATTTTTTTTGGTGGGGCACAAACATCCAAACCAGAGCAACCACTGTTGGGACACCTGAAAAGCTAAGAGAGATGAGCCTTCACAGAGCTTGAAGAACTGGAGGTGTGGCCTCCAGTTAGGGGTCAAGTGACTATTCACATAAGTAGCAGAGTGAGCTCTGAGTCTTGCTTTCACGTTGGTATATTCTGAGTGGCCAGGCTCTGGGAGAGAAGACCCACAGGCCACATCTTCTTCTAACCGTTGGTTACAGCTGAAAACTACCAAAATGAATCCAATACTTGAGAATTAACAATGTGCTTAGATTAGCTTAGTGCATTCAGGTTACAGAAAACCTTGAAAGAGAGGTAGAAGAACGTGCATAAGCTAGGAAGTTGATGTGATGGGAAGTTGAGAACAGGGAATAATTACTTTATTACTTATGTTTAAGATTAAGAAGTGGGAAAACTAAGAGGTAAGAAAACCAGTGAGAAAACTGTGAAAATAAAAGGTGTGAGGTGACAGAAGTCAAGATTCTGTTGTAGTCAGTAGCGACTGAGGAGAGACAAATTGGAGTGATGTGTTGAAAGAATGGTAATAGTAATATAGCTAAAATTTACAGTTCTCTATTTTTTGTTACTATGCTAGGCTCATTTCAAGCATTTTCTCACTTAAATCTCGGAACAATTGTACAAGCTAGATACTATTGTTACCTTGGTTCGTAGGTGAGAAAAATCAAGCACCAAAAATGTAAAGAGCTGACTTAGGGTCAAGTGATGGGCCTGAGCATTCAAGACAAATTAGTGCAGGTTTACCTGTTGAGCCTGTGGGATGGTGATTTCCAAAATGGGTATGCTGGCGATGAAGCTGATTTTAGCCAGGAATGGAGAAGTGCACATGTGGATCTGCCAGATTTGAGATAGGAGAGGGCAGAATTTAGTAGGAGTTGGCTCATGGAGGATCTGTGCTGAGGATCTGTCAAAGTTGAGCTACATAGGCAGGGCCAAAACCATAATTCCATCAAGCTAAACTGCCTTATTTTCCTGGACCTGTTTGAGTTTTCTGAGCAGATTTATTTAATTTTTACTACAATAATAATTCTTCACTAATTAACTTTTACTACTTCAAAAATTGTAGATCACAACTCCTGATGAGGTGGCTTGCCTGCATGGGCAGTGTAGGAGTCAGGCCCTTTGGTATCCAAAGGCTTGTTTCAAGGAAAGCACATAGGTGTGTTGTTAAACATGAATCTCTGATATTCTGACCTACTAAGATGTAACATTTACAAAAACCAGGGCACAGATTTCTGCTGAATATAATCCCAGACAATTTGGGTTAAGTAGATTAATAATTTTTAGATTATAACCTTGGTAGCTTTTATTCCTTGATCTCACATTTGCTCTCACAAACTCAGAGGGTGACGCAGGATCTCCCTGAAAATTTTTTGAAAACCTGTTGCAGTTCTTCACTGGGACTTAAAATTATCTGAGGCACAATCCACAAATTCCTCCAAAGTCAATGAAAAATGGGCTAAACTACCCCATCCCTATTTTACCTTCAAGCCCAAACACTGGAAACCAGTGAATATTCTCTGGGATCCTTCCTGTTGTGTCTTAGACGCTCTACTAGACATTTTATGAAAAAACATTTGCTTATATTGTCTTTATTAATGACCCACTGCAGCTATTTTTTTTTTTTTTTTAGCAACCTACACTTCAAAGTATTTGATCCATGCAAAGGCTTATTATAAAGCTTATTTTTCCTTGCTAAAGCAAAAGCTTCTTGAAGGCAAGGAACTTGTCTTTATCTTTAGTGCTTACATTAATGTCAGACATATTGCAAGGTCTGAGAAGTGAAACAAGATTTTACAGTCTTTGTGTTAAACAGTACTGAGAGGTTAATACCACAAACCAACTAAGAAACTCACAGTTTGCTCATCTTATAAAAAACTCACAGTTTGCTCATCAGAACTGCTTTGCAAAACAGCTTGCTTGTCAACACTCCCTTTGGTACCTTACTCAGTTCACTCTGTCCCCCAATCTACAGTTATTATGTCATGAACTCTATGTTCTCCCCCTCTATTTGCTTTTCAAGAATGACCTCTGATATGCTTTGGCTGTGTCCCCACCCAAATCTCATTTGAATTCCCATACATTGTGGGAAGGACCTGATGGGAGGTAATTGAATCATGGGATGGGTCTTTCCTGTGCTGTTCTTGTGATAGTGAGTAAGCCTCACAAGATCTGATGGTTTTAAAAGGAGGGATTCTCCTGTACAAGTTCTCTCTCTCTGTGCCTGCTGTCATCCATGTAAGATGTGAGTTGCTCCTCCTCGCTTTCTGCCATGATTGTGAGGCCTCCCCAGCCATGTGGAACTGTAAGTCCAATTAAAACTCTTTCTTTGGTAAATTTCCCAGTCTTGGGTAGTCTTTATCCGCACTGTGAAAATGAACTAATACAGTAAATTGGTAGCAGCAGTGAGGTGCTGCTGAAAAGATACTCGAAATTGTAGAGGCGACTTTGGAACTGGGTAACAGGCAGAGGTTGGAACAGTTTGGAGGGCTCAGAAGGAAGACAGGAAAATGCGGGAGAGTTTGGAACTTCCTGGAGACTTGTTCAGTGACTGACAAAAATGCTGATATGGTATGAACAATAAGATCCAGGCTGAGGTGGTTTCAGATGGAAATGAGAAACGTGTTGGGAACTGGAGCAAAAGTTACTCTTGTTATGTTTTAGCAAACAGACTGGGTGGCATTTGCCCTTGCCCTAGAGATTTATGAAACTTTGAATTGAGGAAGATGATTTAGGGTATTTGGTGGATGAAATTTCTAAGCAGATGACTTGGGTGCTGTTAAAGGCACTCTGTTTTATAAGTAAAGCAGAGCATGAAAGTTAGGAAAATTTGTAGTCTGACAATGTGATACAAAAGAAAATCCCACTTTCTGAGGATAAATTAAAGCCAGCTGCAGAAATTTGCACAAGTAATGAGGAGCCAAATGTTAATTCCCAAGAAAGTGGGGAAAATGTCTCCAGGGCATGTCAGAGGTCTTAATGGCAGCCCTTCCTATCACAGACCCAGAGATCTAGAAGAAAATGGTTTTGTGGGCTAGACGCAGGGTCCCCATGCTGTGTGCATCCTAGGGACTTGATTCTCTGCATCCCAGCCAATCCAGCCTTGATTAAAAGGGGCCAAGGCACAGCTCGGGCTATTGTTTCACAGGGCAAAAGCCCCAAAACTTGGCAGCTTCTATGTGGTGTTGAGCCTGTAGTTGCACAGAAGTCAAGAACTGAGGTTTGGCAACCTCTGCCTAGATTTCAGAAGATGTATGGAAATGCCTGTATGCCCAGGGAAAAGTTTGCTGCATGGGTGGGCCCTCCTGGAGAATTTCTTCTAGGGCAGTGCAGAAGGGAAATGTGGGGTCAGAGCCCCACACAGAGTCCCTACTGGGGCACTGCCTAGTGGAGCTGTGAGAAGAGGGCTGCTGTCCTCCAGACCCCAGAAGGGTAGATCCACTGACAGTTTGTACCATGCACCTGGAAAAACTGCAGACACTCAACACCAGTCTGTGAAAGCTGCTGGGAGGGAGGCTGTACCCTGCAAAGCCACAGGGGCAGAGCTGCCTAAGACCATAGGAACCCACCTCTTTCATCAGCATGACCTGGATGTTAGACATGGAGTCAAAGGAGATCATTTTTGAACTTTAAGAATTTACTGCCCTGCTGGATTTTGGACATGCATGGGAACTGTAGCCCCTTTGTTTTGGCCAGTTTCTCCCATTTGGAATGGCTGTATTTATCCAATGCCTGTACTACCCCCATTGTATCTAGGAAGTAACTAACCAGCTTTCGATGTTATAGGCTCGTGGGTAGAGGGGACTTGCCTTGTCTTGGATGAGACTTTGGAATGTGGCCTTATGAGTTAATGCTGAAATGAATTAAGATTTTGGGGGACTGTTGGGAAGGCATGATTGGTTTTGAAATGTGAGGACATGAGATTTGGGAGAGGCCTAGGGTGGAAAGATATAGTTTGGCTGTGTTCCCACCCAAATCTTATCTTGAATTCCCACGTGTTGTCGGGGGGACCTTGTGGGAGGTAATTGAATTATGGGGGCATGTCTTTCCCATGCTGTTCTCATGATAGTGAATAAGTCTCACGAGATCTGATGGTTTTGAAAGAGGAATTCCCCTGCACAAATTCTCTCTCTCTTGCCTGCTGCCATCCACATAAGCTGTGACTTGCTTCTCCTTGCCTTCTGCCACGATTGTGAGGCTTCCTCAGCCATGTGGAATGGGAAGTCCAGTTAAATCTCTTTCTTTTGTAAATTGCCCAGTCTCAGGCATGTCTTCATCAGTAGCATGAAGACGAACTAATACAACCTCAAAATCATTCAGAATAGGTTGTTTGACCCTATATACCCTTCCTTAATTTTCTCTCTTAGGAGACTCTAAGACTTTGTAAAGATAATATATATATTTTTTTGCTGCAGTAACTTTAAGAACCCCATCTTTTCTTGATCAGTAATTGCTTCTAATTGTCTTCATGAGGACTTTCAAACTGAACTAACACATATTTGTTGGGTAAATAGGTAAGAGATAGCTATTGATGTTTCTCTTTAATGATATGGACAACTAAAGCTCAGAAAAGTAAAGTACTTCACTAAAGTATGTAGATTGTAGGTTGAAATTCATTCAGTCTTTCTGAAAAGCACAATTTGTATGGTTCTTTTGAAATTTCTTTTTTTTTTTCCAGATTGCCTTAATGTTGCCTGAACCTGATTTAGCAAGCATTAATTGGTGGGGGCTGGGGGTTGAAGAAAAGGGATAAAGTATATTTGTACCAGATGTGTTGTTATGGGGTGGGCTTAGACATGGCGGGGTTGTGTGTGCTTATTTCATCAGCTTATATGAGAAACATAAGATACAGAGAGGTTCATGTATCTGAATGAGAATATATAATTTAGGCAATGATGAAGAGTCAGTAGAATGAATACTTTGGTAAATACATTCTTAAAAGGAGTGATACTGCCCCCAAGAAGTAAAAACTCGTTCTTGGAAGAGTAAAAAATACACCTTAGATTTTACAATGGCTTGTGGCCCTACAAAAGGCCATAGTACATAACCAGACATACAGTGTATCCATGGTATTAAAATTTCAAGGCGAAACTGCAAGTAGGGAAGAAAAAAACTTAAAAATCTTCTTAGGGAGACAATAAAGAAAAAGTTGGAGAAACACTGCTCTGGTGAGAATTTCCTATAAATGGCTGTGATTTAAAACTCTTCACATTTTGTTCAAAGCTTTCAAATCTAATACTAGAAGTATTTTCAGTATTTCTGGTACAACCACTCATGGGCTCACAAAAAGGTATTTGGTTACTTAGAACAACTACCATGGTTTAAGGATATATTCTTAAGTAGAAAGATAACTATGTATATATGTAGCTAGGATTTCTTAGTGCCTTCATGGGTTTGGCTCTATATGAAACTGGGCGGGGGTGCGGGGTGGGTGGTGTGTGTCAAGTTTTCTGAGACAGAAAACTCAGTGGACTCACCCAACTTGACAATGGGACTCCTAGTGTGATATTCACATAGAAATTCATTTAATAAAGAGATTAACTTGGCTCTGTCAACACTTTGATAGATAGCAGAGAAAGCTACAAATGGGACAAATCATTAGAGATCCTGATTTCCTTGTCCTGGAACAAATAACAAGCCCTAATATTTACTGTACTCTATTACATTAGCAAGATGTACCAGCCAAAATTAATCAATTAGAGCTGGTAGAAAGCAAATAATTAACATGTCTCATTACGTTATTTATCCTCTCAGCTGGCAGAAATACTTAGTAATGGGTGTTATGTGCTACATGACTGCATTTAATTTGAATTGTTGTCAGAAAATACTCAAAGATACTTAAAACATTAGATGGCAAAAAACACCAACCTGGGCTTATTGACCCAGTGTCTATTCATTTCTTTCTAAATAATCAGAGCTTCCAGGAATTACTAAGTACTAAAGTAGATGCTATCTACATAAACATATCGACAGGAATAAAATTACCCTGAAAATTGGTCCTTGAAACACCTCCACATAGTCTAGGTGTGATATGAGTGTAAAGACTTAGTCCAAAATGTAATGAAGCCCATACTAATCTTGGTTTTTATGAGCTTATTTTATATTTTCTACACACCCGCAGGTGTAGATGAACATCTGACATGATTGCTTTTTTAAAATGTAAACTAATAGGCCTACATTTGTTTCTCTTTCAATTTTCAGACTAACCATATTGTGTTTTATACCTGTCAGATGGCAGTATTGAATGATCACACTCTCCAGGAAGCTGCAATTTTCCATTTATGGAAAATAGAATGGGAACAATAGAAAGAAACATGTATATTTGTGAACATTTATCGAAGGCCATAATAGGCTGGTTAGTTTGTTCGATACTTTACATGTGTTACTGAGAATAATATAACTATAGAAACTATGAAACCAAGAGTATCTGAGACAGTTTTCAATCAAATTAGAAAGTTTATTTTGCCAAAGTTAAGGATGTGCCTGTGACACAGCCTTAGGAGGTCCTAATGACATGTGCCCAAGGTGGTCGGGATACAGGTTGCTTTTATATGTTTTAGGGGTCCTGAGACATCAGTTGATACATGTGAGATGTACATTGGTTTGGTTCAGAAATGCAGGACAACTTGAAGTGTGGGGATTACAGGTCATAGGTAGATTTAAAAATTTTCTTATTGGCAATTGGTTGAAGGAGTTATTATCAATAGAAAGGAATGTCTGGGTTCTGTTAAGGGGTTGTAGAAACCAAGGTTTTATCATGCAGGTGAAGCCTCTAGGTAGCAGGCTTCAGAGAGAATAGATTTTAAACATTTCTTATCAGACTGAAAGAGTCTGATCTATCAGTAATTCCAAAAGGGAGGAAGTCATAATGAGACATGTGTAGCTCCACTTCCCATTGTGGCTTGAACTGGGTTTTTCAGGTTAACTTTGGAATGCCCTTGGCCAAGAGGGATCCATTCAGATGATTAGGGTGCCTTAGAATTTTATTTTTGGTTAACCCAACTCTGTCAATTAATTTTAATCATGACTCCTACTTTTAATCCCTAGCCTTTGTCCTCATCAGTCCCACTTCATTACAGCCTTCATACTCCCTTTCTTTACTAGTGATAAGGAAATGGAGGCTCACAGGCATTAATTTCCCTAAATTAGGCAAGGGTAAAAAAGTGTTACATGCCACATATAAATGAGATTGTGTAACATTTTTCTTTGTGGGTCTGGCTTATTTCACTTAGCATATGTGAAATTTTTTTTAAAAAAGTTCAAATATACAGAGATGTAGAATAAAACAGTGGCTACCAGGGGCATGGGGAGGCAGATATGAAATGGGAAGATATAGTTCAAAGGATACAAAGTAAGAGATATGTAGAATGGACATGTCTAGAGATCATTAGTGCAATGTGAGAACTATAGTTAATAAAACTATATTGTATTTGAGACTTTTGTTAAATCAATAGATTTTAGCTGCTCTAGTCTCACCAAAAAGTAACTATCTGAGATGATTAATTTGTTTCATTGTAGTAACCCTTATGATGTACTTATATTTTATAATATGTTATAAACCTCAAATATGAGCAATGAGATTTATGTGAAAAAAGTTATAGAATACAGGTAAATATCCAAATCTGGCTAACCAAAATCTATGCTCTTTTTATAGGGTTGTCCTAGTATTTTGGGAGCTAAGGCTATTTTTTAACATACACTTAGCTGGTCATTTTGCATACTTCTCAACAAAGTCCTTGTTCTTGTGGAGATTGTATCTAATAGAGATTGACAGAAAATAAAAAATAATGTGTTGAGAGTGATGAGTGTCTTGAGGAATAATAAGACATGGAAGATAGAAAAGGGTGGCAGTGGCAATGTTGCTGTATTATATAGGGTGATCAGAAAATGTCTCCATAAGGCATATGAGCAGAGAATTGAACTGAGAGCATTGCAGGCACAGGGATTGGCAAGTGGACATGCCTTGTGATACAGAGGGAAGAAAATGATGAGTTCACAGAAGAACAAGGAGGCCCCATCATCTGGAACAGAGGGAAGGGGGGATGAGTTGGTGGTGGTGGTGTTAGGGCAGCAGAGAGTGGTGGGAGATAAGACTAGTTAGGTGGTGGCTGTTGGGGGAAGTTGGATGCTGATAGTCCTAGTTGACCATGGTAAGGATTTTTGATTGTTTTCCTTTAGCGAGGTGGAAATCACCAGAAAATTTTGAAGGGTAATATAGTCTAACATATTTTCAAATGAACACCCTGACTTCTGTGTGCATGTGTGTGCATGACGTTGGGGACAAGGGCAAGTAGGAGGTGGAAGACCAGGTAGGAGCCATTGCAGTGGTCCAGTCACAGTATGACAGTGGCTGTGGTGGGGTTGGGTCAAGCTGTTAAAAGTGATAGGATTCAGGCTGCATGTCAAGGAAAGAGATGACAAGATTGACAGATAATTGTATCTGGGGCAAGACAGGAAGAACAGCATTCAGGAAGATTCCAAAGTTTGTGGCCCAAATCACTGGTAGATATTGTTTCTTGAGATGAAAAAAACTGGAGAGAAATAGGTTTTGGCAAAGATCAAAAATTCATTTTTTTTACACATTAAGCTTAGCAATGACTTATTAGACATCCTATTTACAGTTCCTCAAACATGCCATACTCCCTTTGTTTGTAAGTGTTCTTTGTTTTACAGAAGCAGTAAATCAAGAGCAGATGGTACTGTACTTAAAGTACTTTATAATCTCTTTGTCCTTGTTTTCTTTATTTATGATTCACGTGTAGATGATTTTGCCAATTCCAGATTCTACTGGGAGATTTTTCAGAAACATTTATTCTGTCTTAATGATTTAGTTGATAATAATTCTTTCATACCATGTTGTATTTTCAACTGCCTAGTTGTTTCTCAGAATCATTGCTAGCTCTGATATCCAGAAATCTTTTTCTAATGTTTATGAAATCATCATTAATTATTAGAGAGTTCTGATGCATTATATTTTCTGCTAGTGTGATTTAGTTGTTCCCTTAAAGTGTATATTACTTCATGAAAATCATGAGCCAACTTCAACATCATCCACTTTTTACTTTATGAAACTCATGTCCGAGAGCTTTCTCTTTGCTCTTGGGTGACGTAGTTACTTGAATGAAGATTTGTTACTGATAAAGAATGCTTTTCCTAAAACAATGTCATTAAGAAATAGATAATCAAATTTGTCTACTTGATGGTGTACTAGATTCCTACAAGTAAAAATTTAGTATGGAGGATCAAACCAAGTTCTGTGTTTTCTCCTTTTAACTGTGTGGCCTGGAATAAGCACTTAACACCTCTAAAGTCTTAGTTTTATCAGCTATACATTAAAGGTTGTAATAGAATCAAATTTATCGGTTTGTTATGAGAATTAAATGTGATAATCCACATGAAGTGATTCACATAGTGCTTGGTATATAGTAAATGCTTAATAAGTGATATAATTATTACTATATTGTCATCACTAATGTTGTCATTGTATTTGTATACTGTATCAAATATGCTTATAGCACCTACTACTGGCAAACCATTGATGTGGTCTCTGGTGAAGATAAAGATAAAAAACATGGTCAGTTCTCTCCAAAAATTTAGAATCTATTTTCAGAAATAAGAGTACTATTCTTGCAAAGAATGTGATAATAATATATTACAAAGTAGTTCAAGAAGGAAGAATTATGACAAAATAGCACAAGATTCACAGCCCATGAACTGCATTGATAATGCTTGCTGTGTGCATTCAGAGGTGAAAGAGAGATGGTTTCCTAACCCAGAATGATCATGGAGGACTTTGGGAAAACATGATGGGATTTGAGCTAGATATTTAGGGAGGAACAGAAGTTATTTAAGTAAAAGGAAGGAGGAGAAACTTCAATTAGGGGAAATCTAATAAAGAATAGTACAGAATTGGAAGAGGCAAGTATATTTCTAGAAGCAATTTTTTAAGGAGTGTCAGGATTTCTGTGAAAGCAAAGCAGATTTTTCAAATGAGTTGTTTTCTAAAGTTCTATTGGCAAAATAGAGTAGAAAAACTAGAAAGATAAATGAATAAATATGACCTAGAGGAAATAAAATTTACCTTGCAAAAGACAAAATGTTTAAAAAATGTAGTAAAGAGTATTGCAGTAATATACCTCCTTATTATTAGATATCTCTTTTAAAATTTTCTAATCATACAAACTTTATGCATGTTTTTTCAAGACAACCATTTTAAGTAGAGAAAACTTTTCTTTTGCAAATAAAAGCCTTTTTATCAGTTCTGTAAATTTTCTTTTTTTGAATTTTTTTTTATTTTACTTTAGGTACATACTATATCTGGCATTTCTCCCTATGTTATCACGCCCCACCCTCCCCACCCCCTGCTGTCTCTCCCCTACCCCCTGCAACTGCCCCCAGTGTGTGATGCTCCTCTCCCTGAGTGGACGTGTTCTCATTGCTCAACACCCACCTATGAGTGAGAACATGCGGTGTTTGGCTTTCTGTTCTTGTGTCAGTTTGCTGAGAATGTTGGTTTCCAGATTCATCCAAGTCCCTACAAAGGACACGAACTCATTGTTCTTTATGGCTGCGTAGTATTCCATGGTGTATATGTACCACATTTTCTTTTCCAGTCTATCATTGATGGGCATTTGGGTTGGTTCCAGGTCTTTGCTATTGTACACAGGGCTGCAATGAACATACATGTACATGTGTCTTTATAGTAGAACGATTTATAGTTCTTTGGATATATACCTAGTATTGGGATTGCTGGGTCAAATGGGATTTCTATTTGTAGATCCTTGAGAAATTGCCACACTGTCTTCCACAATGGTTGAACTAATTTACACTCCCACCAACTGTGTAAGGTGACAGGTAGGGGTCCAAGTTTCTGCTTTTTGCACATTGCTAGCCAGTTTTCCCAACACCATTTATTAAACATGGAGTCCTTTCCCCATTGCTTGTTTTTGTCAGGTTTGTCAAAGATCAGATGGTTGTAGATGTGTGGTGTTGCTTCTGGGGCCTCTGTTCTGTTCCGTAGGTCTGTGTCTCTGTTTTGGTACCAGTACCATGCTGTTTTGATTTCTGTAGCCTTGTAGTATAGTTTGAAGTCCAGCAGTGTGATGCCTCTGGCTTTGTTCTTTTTGCTTAGGATTGTCTTGGCTATGCGGGCTCTCTTGTGATTCCATAATGAAGTTTAAAGTGGTTTTTTTCCAGTTTTGTGAAGAAGGTCATTGGTAGCTTGATGGGGGTAGCATTGAATCTATAGATTACTTTGGACGGTGTGGTCATTTTCACGATATTAATTCTTCCTAACCATGAGCATGGAATGTTTTTCCGTCTGTTTGTGTCCTCTCTTATTTCATTGGAGCAGTGGTTTGTAGTTCTCCTTGAAGAGGTCCTTTACATCCTTTGTTAGTTGTATTCCTAGGTATTTTATTCTCTTTGTAGCAATTGTGAATGGGAGTTCGCTCTTGATTTGGCTCTCTGTCTGTTATTGGTATATAGGAATGCTTGTGATTTTTGCACATTGATTTTGTATCCTGAGACTTTGCTGAAGTTGCTTATCAGTTTGAGAAGATTTTGGGCTGAGACGATGGGGTCTTCTAGATATACAATCATGTCATCTGCAAATAGAGACAGTTTGACTTCCTCCTTTCCCAGTTGAATACCTTTTATTTCTTTTTCTTGCCTGATTGCTCTGGCTAGAACTTCCAATAGTATATTGAATAGGAGTGATGAGAGAGGGCTTCCTTGTCTAGTGCCTGATTTCAAAGGGAATTCTTCCAGCTTTTGCCCATTCAATATGATATTGGGTGTAGGTTTGTCATATGTAGCTTTTATCATTTTATGATACATTCCATCGATACCTAGTTTATTGAGAGTTTTTAGCATGATGAGCTGTTGAATTTTGTCAAAGGCCTTCTCTGCATCTATTGAGATACTCATGTGGTTTTTGTCTTTGGTTCCGTTTATGTGATGGATTACATTTATGGATTTGTGTATGTTGAACCAGCCTTGCATCCCTGGGATGAAGCCTACTTGGTCGTGATGGATAAGCTTCTTGATGTGCTGTTGCAATCTGTTTGCCAGTATTTTATTGAAGATTTTTATGTTGATGTTCATCATGGATATTGGCCTGAAGTTTTCTTTTTTAGTTGAGTCTCTCCCTGGTTTTGGTATCAGGATGATGTTGGTCTCATAAAATGAGTTAGGGAGGATTCCCCTCCCTTTGTATTGTTTGATATAGTTTCAGAAGGAATGGAACCAGCTCCTTGTTGTACATCTGATAGAATTCCACTGTGAACCTGTCTGGACCTGGACTTTTTTTGATTGGTAGGCTATTGATTGCTGCCTCTACTTCAGCCCTTGTTATTGGTCTATTCAGGGTTTCAACTTCCTCCTGGTTTAGTCTTGGTAGAGTACAAGTGTCTAGGAATTTATCCATTTCTTCCTGGTTTACTGGTTTATGTGAGTAGAGCCGTTTGTAGTAATCTCTGATGGTAGTTTGTATTTCTGTGGGGATCAGTGGTGATATCCCCTTTATCGTTTTTATTGCATCTATTTGATTCTTCTCCCTTTTCTTTTTTATTAATCTGGCTAGTGGTCTATTTTGTTGATCTTTTCAAAAAACCAGCTCCTGGATTTATTGATTTTTTGAAGGGTATTTTGTGTCTCTATCTCCTTCAGTTCTGCTCTGATCTTAGTTATTTCTTGTCTTCTGCTAGCTTTTGAGTATTTTGATCTTCCTCCTCTAGCTCTTTCAATTTTGATGATAGGATGTCAATTTTGGATCTTTTCCTTTTTTCTTATGTGGGCATTTATTGCCATAAATTTGCCTCTTGACACTGCTTTAAAGGTGTCCCAGAGATTCTGGTAAGTTGTGTCTTCATTCTGATTGGTTTCAAAGAACATCTTTATTTCTGCCTTCATTTCATTGTTTATCCAGCCAACACTCAGAAGCAAGTTTTTCAGTTTCCAAGTGGTTGTGCAGGTTTGAGTGTGTTTCTTGATCCTGAGTTCCAGTCTGATTGCGCTGTGGTCTGATAGACTGTTATGATTTCTATTCTTTTACATTTGCTGAGGAGTGATTTACTTCCAATGATGTGGTCAATCTTAGAGTATGTGCAATGTGGTGCTGAGAAAAATGTATATTCTGTGGATTTGGGATGGAGCGTTCTGTATATGTCTATTAGGTCCACTTGGTCCAGCTCTGCATTCAAGTCCTGAATGTCCTTGTTAATTTTCTGTCTCGTTGATCTGTCTAATATTGACAGTGGAGTGTTGAAGTCTCCCACTATTATTGTGTGGGAGTCTAAATCTCATTTTAGGTTAAGAACTTGCTTTATGTATCTGGGTGCTGCTGTGTTGGGTGCGTATATATTTAGGATAGTTAGCTCTTCTTGTTGCATTGATCCTTTTACCATTGTGTAGTGTCCTTCTTTGTCTCTTTTGATCTTTGCTGGTTTGAAGTCCATTTTATCAGAGATTACGATTGCAACCCCTGCTTTTTTTTGTTCTCCATTTGCTTGGTAAATCTTCTTCCATTCCTTTATTTTGAGTCTATATGTGTCTTTGTATGTGAGATGGATTTCCTGAATATAGCACACTGATGGGTCTTGACTTTTTATCCAGTTTGCCAGTCTGTGTCTTTTGATTGGGGCATTTAGGCCATTTACATTCAATGTTAATATTGTTACGTGTGAATTTGATCCTGCCATTTTGTTACTGGCTGGTTTTCTTTCCCGTCAGTTGACTCATTTTCTTCATTGCATTTTTGGTCTTTGCCAACTTGTTTGCTTTTACAGTGACTGGTACTTGTTCCTTTCTGTGCTTAGTGTTTTTTCAGGAGCTCTTGTAGGGCATGTCTGGTGGTTATGAAATCTCTCAGTAATTGCTTATCTATAAAGGATTTTATTTCTCCTTTACTTATGAAGCTTAGTTTGGCTGGATATGAGATTCTGGATTGAAAGTTCTTTTCTTTAAGGATGTTGAATTTTGGCCCCCACTCTCTTCTGGCTTGTAGGGTTTCTGCCAAGATGTCCACTATGAGTCTGCTTGGCTTCCCTCTATGGGTGACCTGACCTTTCTCTCTGGCTGCCCTTAGCATTTTTTCCTTCATTTCAACCCTGGTGAATCTGGTGATTATGTGCCTTGGGGTTGCTCTTCTTGAGAAATATCTTTGTGGATTTCTCTGTATTTCTTGAATTTGAATGTTGGACTGCCTTGCTAGGCTTGGGAAGTTCTCCTGGATAATATCCTGGAGTGTGTTTTCCAGCTTGGATTCATTCTCCCCCCTCATATTCAGGTACACCGATCAAGCGTAGATTATGTCTTTTCACATAATCCCATGTATCTTGGAGGCTTTGTTCATTTCTTTTCACTCTTTGTTCTCTTGTATTGCCTTCTCTTTTTTATTTCATTGAGTTGATCTTCAATCTCTGATATCCTTTCTTCTGCTTGATCGATTTGGCTATTAAAACTTGTGTTTGCTTCACGTAGTTGTTGTGCTGTGTTTTTCAGCT
This sequence comes from Ateles fusciceps, assembly GCA_036589455.1. Taxonomy (NCBI): domain Eukaryota; kingdom Metazoa; phylum Chordata; class Mammalia; order Primates; family Atelidae; genus Ateles; species Ateles fusciceps. Next base: position 3,726,684 of record JAZHEH010000253.1, on the reverse strand, counting down.
TCATCAGGTCGTTTATGTTCTTCTCTAAGGTGGTTATTCTAGTTAGCATTTTGTCTAACCTTTTTTCAAGATTTTTGGTTTCTTTGCATTGAGTTAGAACATGTTCCTTTAGCTCAGAAAAGTTTGTTATTGTCCACCTCTTGAAGCTTGTTTCTGTCAATTCATCACACTCCTTCGCAGTCATATTGTATTCCCATGTTGTTGAGGAGTTGTGATCCCTTGAAGGAGAAGAGGTGTTCTGGTCTTTGATGGTTTCGTCTTTTTTGCACTGGTTTTTTTCCCATCTTTGTGGATTTACCTGGCTGTGGTGTCAGAGAGCTGCTTGATGATGTCGCTTGACTGCCTGTGGAGGTGCCACTGGGTTTCTAGGGACTCCTTCAATTTACTGCAGGAAGCTTCCTTTGTTTTTTTTGTTTACATTGGGGATTTAGGCCCGCCTCTTCCACTGACCTGTAGGCGCTGCTGGGTGGTCAAGAATGCAGTCCTGTTGCTATGTAGACTTCCTGTGTTTTTTTGTTAAAACATGTAGCCCAGTCCCACCCCTCTAATGGTGGGTTGTTCCCTTCCTCCACCGGGTTGGATTATTCAGGTTCAGCTCAGACTGTGACACTGGCTGCGCAACCTGCTAGAGTCAGAGCTTCAGCCCTCAGGGGTTTGTGGGGGAGGGTAGGGACCCACCCAGTCGCATCTGGCCATCCCCCTCCCTTTCAGCTTCCTCACTCTCTGGTCATGGGGTAGGGGCCCGCCCAGCTGCTCCACCTGTACAGCTCCCCATCTCTCCGGGTCGGGGGAGGGGGCAATAGCTTAGTCCACAGGCTCTCCCGGCTGCCTTTTGGGCTTAGGCGTCTGTTTAGGTCTGTGTGCCAATCCGGGACACCGTCCTGGATTATTACTCAACTCCGCATTTGTAATTCCCAGCGCTTGACTGGCAGAGATCCCCTGTTCTGTGTATTGCTGAGGCTTTGGGGGAAGCACTGTGTCTGGACCAGAGTGCCAGAGGGGGGAGCCTCCGACTGGCCAGTGAGATGCACTTTCTGGGTGAAGTGTACCCCCTCCCTGCCTCAGTCTGCCCCTGCATGGGTTTTGCTCACCGTGGGACCAGACCTGTTGAAATGCACCTGGTACCTCGGTTGGAGCTAGGAGATCTCTGGATTTCTGTGTCTCTCTTGCTGGGTGTTGTGTGCCAGAGTTGTGTCTATTCGGCCATCTTGGAGAGTCCCAGTTCTGTAAATTTTAAGACCTTTATCAATTCTGTAAATTTTGAGACCTTTGTCAGTTCTGTAAGTTTTGAGACTTTATTTTGGACCTCAAAAGTCAATACTTTTATCAGTTGTTTTCTGTGCCATTTTTTGGTGCTCTTTTAAGCTACTGCTTGCTCCTGACAAAATAGAAATGCAAGAAAAACAATCTTGATAAATATCACATACATTTTTCTTACAAATGCTTCCTAGTTATAAGAATCAGATTATCTGAATTACAAACGTAATAACAGATAAGATAAAATACTAGGTGATTTGTGCAATCCGGAAGTTTCCATATTTGGAACATATGATATTAGATATACATATATTAATGATTAGAAGTTCTGTGTGGATGTACAAATATTGGAAGACTGTGACTTTAAAGGTACGATAAATGATTAACTGTTGACTGGCCTTGTAATTAGCAATTTCTGAAGTGAATAAATTGAAAAAGGCCATTTCATGTACAGTAAACTGCACGGTGAAAGAGGCCATGTGAATTTAAAGGACTTGTAAATGTATGTGAGTGAGAGAGAAAGGGATGGAGACAGAGAGGAACTTTAGAGAGTGATCAATTAGTGAGATTAGAGTGGTAAACAAAACTAAGACATTTGGAGAGACTTATTCATCATACTAGAGATATAAGGAGTGTGTAAAGAGGTTTTAACTCTAATCATATTTGATAGACAGTATTATGGAGGCGAGCTACCTTGGAGACGAGGAGTTTCCATCTTGCAGAAGATAACTAAATCCAGGCAAGAATGAGGACAGCTTCATGAGCATTTAGAATAGAACAGACTGGACTTGGTTACTAACTGGTAGTGGGGACTGAAGGAGAAGAGGGAATCTCAGGTGACTTCTAGGGTTCTGACTAAGGTGACTTGGTGACATTATTTATTTAGCAAATACTTATATATTAAGTGAGTTTTACCCTATTTTTCAGGCTCTGTGATAGGTTCTGGGCACACACAGGTAATCGATAGTTTAGTGTAAAAGACAGACAAGTGAAGATCCAATTACATTACAGTTGAGAAGTGGTGCCATTCATTCAGATAAAGAATATAGGAGAGAAAGAAAGTAGAGATGGCAAGTGAGGGGGAAAAATGCACTCCGCTCTAGACATAAAAAGCATTAAAAGAACGTTAGGACCACAAGTGGGAATCAGGGCTTATACTGAGAGGCAGTGATGGCTGGAGGAACAGGAATCAGCCTTAGGATCAGAAAGACTTGGGCTTGAATTGCTGCCTGGCTCCATCACTTTATAGATTTGTAACTTTGCTCTCTGGACAAGAGATGCTAGCAAGCAAGAGATGCTCTGATGATTTCTGATTGTTTTCCTGTTATCTGAATGATTATTTATTTCAGTGTTACCTGAGGAGTTTCCCTGTCTTTGTATCATGACAGTAATCTCTTTTAAAATTAAACCTTTATGATTTTCTTCTTAAAATGTACATATCAATACTGCTTGAATATTGCATAGAAATAATTTTCTGACTGGCATATCTTTAAGATGATGACTACAACCATCTTCATGATACCATTTGAATGGTGAAAATAGCTATTTCAAGATTTATCAAGAAAGTCAGTATTAGCCATGCAAGTATCCTCTCAATGTCAGAGGCTACACTCTGCATGTGATTGAAAAAACCAGGTGGAATTAAAGCAAAAATCTCATTTGATTTATGGGAAAGGGTGACTTTTGGAGTCAGAAAGTTTACTTTTAGTCTCAGCTTGGTTTCTTAGTTCTTTGAATTTGTACAAGTTTTTAATCTCTCTGAATCTCAGTTTTCTCACGATTAAAAAAATGTAGTTAATAATAACTTCTTTACACATTTATTGTGAGACTTAAATGGGATAAGAAAAGCAAAATGACTATTCGCAGTGCCTGGTACCTATTAGCTTCCAAGTTTTTTCCTGTACATGAAACCTCAGAATCTTATTTTTCTTCTCTCTCACCTTTCAAAGAATAAGCATGTATAACACTTTTCACCAAACTTTTAAGCTAATAATAGCATTAATTTGTGGCAACTCTAGATAGAAACTGCCAAACTGAGACATAAAAGCTATGCTACCACATGCACTCTAATTTTAGATTGAGTTGCTTGAGATGAAACTTGCATATGAATCACCAAGGGGCCAGGGTGCTGTTAGACAGCCTTACAGCATAAAACAGACTATATTTACCTTAGCTGTCTTTTATTATTCTTCTCACCATAAGAGGCCTGTGAGAACTCAGTTACAAGTGCTGCCAGGGAAACACATCAGGTGTCTAATAATTTAGCAAAATGCATTATTAATTAGAAGCAGCAAGATGATCTTCAATCCTGTCAAGCAGTCAAATTACCAAGTAGATTTTCCCACCTCTTTCTTTACACGATTCCTTTTAAAGTATAAATGTCAAACTAAGTATGTTTCTACATTTGACATATTCTTTACTTGTATTGAAAAGTTTCCTTTCCTTATTAAGAATGAAAGTTCTCTAATGAAGGATGCTTACAATTGTTGCTTATTTACTATCACAACACTCTCTGCATTGTTCTTATTTGTTCATTTATCTCTCCTCTTTTCTAATGTCTAAGCACATTGAGGGTTTGAACCATATTTTATTTGCCTGCTGCATATAGCCTGCAACTAGCCCAATACATCATATCTATTAAGTATTTAATGAAATGTTAAGGAACCAGTGAATAAATTTGAGCTTGATAAATTCATACACACTGGATCTGTGAATATTGTTTAACATCTAAGGCTGATATTCCTTTCAGTCTACTTTACTACATATTCCATTTTGTTTTCTCTTGTATCCTAACTATTGCTTTCATCCATTTTGGTTCTTACAAGCCATTACTTTCCAAAATGTGTTCTCTTTAGCAACTGTCCTTTTAGGAGGACAGTTATCTACCAGGTACTGTGGTCTGGGCATGCACGTCTATCAGCTTGCTGAATTCATGCAGTACCCCTGCGGGGGCAGCTTCTGTTTTCACCCCGTTACCAGATTTTTGTTTGTGTGCTTGAATCTTGCCACTCAGCCACAGGCCCATATAAATCAAAGTTCCTACTTGTTGGATTTCATTACTCTCCTCCTCTATACAGGGATAAGAATGCCCTCCTGTTAGGACTGTTTGGAGGCTCAAGTTAAATAATGTGTGCCAATATTCTTCATGAACTATGAGGACTTCATTGCTTTGGGGAGGCACTCTGTCCCTAAACTGCTAAAATTTGGGAATGACTCTGGGCAAGTCCTTTTTATAAACATATTTGTTTATACTTAGATAAATTATGTAAGCCCAAAGTGGCTAGTTCTTCATTTTAAGCAAGATCATAAGACAAGGCAATAGTGGTAGGTGCCAGATACTGGATAGTGTCTTCAGAAATTGGCAAATGCTGCTGCCTCTGTGGCTGGCAGATAAAAACCACATCACATGAGTAAGATGCTGCTTGTTAAAATTAAATAAAATGAGCTCATGATTTTCTAGTTTATTTTCTCTAAATTCTTTGGCCATACATTCCAGATCCTTTCAGTACTTTTCTTTCACTTTGGGTGTTTCTAATGATATTTCTTGCTATTGCTCACATCTGTTCCTCCTCAAACTGAAGGTGGAGAAGCCAGTTGGTACTGCGTGCCCACAGCCCTGACCCTGGATCTTCTGCTTACTTTTTCTCCAGGACATCAGTGACATGCTGGGATACTGCATGGTTTGGACCATGGCCTTCAACCTCTTGACAGGTGGCAGTTTGGCTCCTTTGCCTTTGCCTCTTCTCTCTTTAATAAATATGTAACCAAGTACCCAATATGTGCTTTTCACTTCCTGGCTTAAGCAACATATTTGCTAATTAAAGAGAAAGTGTTCCATTTGAGTACTAAAACTTGGGCATCATCACATCAATTTCCAGGTAATTCTTCTAAGACCTAAGCATCATTGATGTTTTAAAGTAATTTGTGTAAGTTTATTAGCAGCAGAAACTAGAGATAGGTATAAGAGCAAACATCCATATTAAATCAGTTTGTATAGGTGATGGCATTTTAAATTTGAACATATAGTTATTTATATTAGATCACTATACATTTATCTTCCATTTACTGTGTTTGTGGAAGGCAGTACTTATAATAGTTAAGGTATTGGAATTATGAAATCTTTGGTTCTAGCCAAGGATCATTAAAGAAGCTATTTATTCAAGTCTTTAGCCCATTTTGAAATGAGGCTATTAGGTTTTATTTGCTATTCAGTTGTAGGAAATATATATATATATATATATATATATAGAGAGAGAGAGAGAGAGAGAATCAATTCCTTATGAGATATATGGTTTGTAAATATTTTCTATAATTCTCTAGGTTACCTTTTAACTCAGTTTATTATTTGCTTTGCAGAGATCGGTATTTTTTTAAGTTGAATTGTAAATATTATTAGAAGCTTACAATGAGAATTTAAGTCATTAATATGTTATGTTTTCTCCTAAGATTGGATCATTTGAGTTTCCACTTTCTGTTGTGCAGTTTCCTGATAAGATCTTGTCTATTTTTGCTTTTGCTGCCTGTGCTTTTGGTGTCATATCCATAAAATAATTGTCAGGATCAATGTCATGAAGCTTTTCCCCTACATTTTCTTCTTGGGGTTTTACAGTTTTAAGCCTTACATTTAAGTCTTTAATCTATTTTCAGTTGATTTTTTCATTGGTGTAAGATTAGGGTCCAGTTTCATTATTTTGCATGTGAATATTCAGCTTTCCCATCATCACCATTTGTTGAAGAGATAATTCTTTCTCCATTGTGTGTCCTTGGCACCTGTGTCAGAGATCGGTTGACCATATATACATTGATTTCTTTCTGGGCTCTGTATTCTGTTCCATTGTTCTAGATGTCTGTCTTAATTCCACTATGATACTCTGAAGAAGATATGCAAATTACCAAGTTGTATGGAAAGATGTTCAATGTTATCAGTCGTCAAGGAAATACAAACCAAAACCACAATAAAATCACCTTACACCTGCTAGGATGTCTAATATATACATAAACAATACAAGTGTTGTTGGGGATGTGAATAAATGAGAACCCTTGTGTGTGTATACTGCTGTTGGGAATGCCTGTATGTGTATACTGCTGTTGGGAATGCCTGTATGTGTATACTGCTGTTGGGAATGCCTGTATGTGTATACTGCTGTTGGGAATGCCTGTACGTGTATACTGCTGTTGGGAATGCCTGTGTGTGTATACTGCTGTTGGGAATGCCTGTGTGTGTATACTGCTGTTGGGAATGCCTGTGTGTGTATACTGCTGTTGGGAATGCCTGTGTGTGTATACTGCTGTTGGGAATGCCTGTATGTGTATACTGCTGTTGGGAATGCCTGTACGTGTATACTGTTGGTTGGAACACTTGTACCTGTATATTGTTGGTCCTGCTGATATGAAAAAGAGTGTGAAAGTTCCTAAAAATTAATGACAGAGCTATCATATGATTCATCAACCTTACTTCTGGGCATTTATCCAAAAGAATTAAAATTAGGATCTCAAAGAGATAATAGCACTCCCACACTTTTGCAGCATTATTTACAAGAGCTAACATGTGGAAGCAACCTAAATGTCTATGTGGATAAATGGATAAAGGAAATGTGTTGTACACATACCATGGAATATTATTCATCCTTAATAAAAAAGAAAGTAGCTGGGCGTGGTGGCTCATGTCTGTCATCCCAGCTCTTTGGGAGGCCGAGGTGGGTGGATCACTTGAGCTCAGGAGTTTGAGCCTGGGTGACATGGTGAAAACTCATCTCTACGAAAAGTACAAAAATTAGCTGGGCACGGTGGTGCTGCCTGTAGTTCCTCCAATCTCTGCAGTGAGCCAAGATTGCACCACTTCACTCTAGCCAGGGTGACAGAGTGAGTCTCTGTCTCAAAAAAAAGAAGAAGAAGAAGAGAAGGAAGAAAGAAGAAGACCTGTAATATTTGACACCATGGATGGATGAATCTCAGGGACATTATGCTAAGTGAAATAAGCCAGTCACAGAAGAAGAAGAAATACTGCATGATTCTTCTTATATGCTGTATCTTAAAATAGTCAACCCTGTAGAAGCAAAGAATGGCAGAGTGGCTTCCAAAGACTGTGGGGGAGAGGGAAATGGAGAGTAGCTAATCAATAGGTATAAAATTGCAGTTATGCAAAAAGAATAATTTCTAAAGATCTATCGTACAACGTCATACCTATAGTTAACAATACTGTATTGTACATGTAAAAAATCTGTTAGAGTAGTGCTCATGTTAAGTAACACACCCACACACACACACACACACACACTTACTTACACTGGTTAACTTCTCAAAGCATGAGACTCCTCCTTCTTGATCAGAGCTGTCAAGAGGAGAGGAGGATATGAACTACATAGAGAGGGCCCCTCTGACTTCTTTCTCCAATGTGTCCTCACTTATACCTGCCACTCTCTACCCTTTTATTTTATTTTCATTCTTTATACCACTTATCATAATTGATGTGATTTTCTTTAGTTGAGTACCCCTTTGGTTATTGCAATTTACACTCCAAGAGGGCAAACGTGCTTTGCTTGGCTTGTTGGTGAATCCCGTCTCTGATAACCATGTCGTCATACAGTAGATGCTCATTAACTATTTGTTGAATGAATGAATGAAACTTTGGATCAACGTTGATGAATACTTAGCTCAATACCTTCTACATAGTAAAATATCATAAATGATCATTATGATTACTATAAATATCATGAGGAGTTTACAGTGAGAATTGAAGATTCATTAATCAATTATATTCTTTCCTAAGCTTTGATTGAGTCCTTTGGATTTCCACTTTCTGTTCTGCACAGTCACCCTGTAAAATCTCACCTGGTTGGTGCCCTGGTCATGCCAACAGTTTCCAGATCTGCGTTTCTGGTCTCTACCTCTCTCTGGAGTCCCACTTATGGCATGGTGGCACCTCACACGCAGCACGCCCTCTGAATCCTGCTCATCACTCTGAGCTCCTTCGCTGAGTTAATGGCACCTGTTCTTACCCTGCTGCTTAAACTAGAAACTTTGGATCAACCTTGATCTCTGTCTCCTTGATGAACTCATAATTTACCTTTCAGAAATGTTTCTCTTTTCCTCATTTTTCTAGCTCAGACTAGCATTGTCTCTCATTTGGGCTTTGGTGATAACTCATAATACAGCTAAATTATATTGAACACAGAATCAGGACTTTATATGCACTTTTTATATAAAGAAGCCTATGAGGGAAGTGTGATTAATGCTATTTTTATATATTATTTTAATGATGAAGAAAAAACAAGGTTCAGTGAGATTAAGCAGTTTTCTTAAATTCTCATAGCTGCTAAGTGTTAAAGCCAGGCTTTGAACTCAGATCTATCTGATTTCAAAGCCTCTATCTTCTTCTAAATCATTCTAATTGCTACAAGATTCGCCCTTCTCCAGCTCTTGTTCCAATTCACACTGCTTTCCCTTTTCCTCTGAGTGATGTCTTAATTATTCTTCAAGATTCATCTCAAAATCACCTCTTCTCTTTCCAAATTCCACTGGGTAGAGAGGTAGATGCTTCTGCTGGGATTCCACAGCAGTCTTTACGCAGGTCTACTTTGACTACTGTTATTTTGTATTTTAATTATCAGCTTACATGCCCTTGAGAGCAGAAATACCACCTAATTAATGTTTGTGTGTACAATATCTATACTCAGTAGGAGCTGGGTAGATTGTTATAAGGTATGCTTTTATAAATACTACTTCTTGAGAAATTTAATACTTGGTCTTTCATTTTTATAGAAATCTTTTTTTTCTACTACAATTTATAATTGTCAATTTAGAACACCTGATTTTTAAACAAAGCCTCGTTTTGGTTTTGTATAGGCAGCATAGGGAGATTTTATAAGCAGCCCCTTTCTATCTGTTCCCCAAGTCCTAGTCAGTACCTGATAGCCTCTAGTTTCCCTGCTACTTTGTTCACTGAGCCTTGATATTTTCCTGTGCTCCCTATATTTCTGCATTCTATTTTTCCACGTTTTGCTTTCTGCTAGGCAATAGCTAAAGTATTAGGACTAGTGTTTCATTTCTTATGGTGTGGATTTTGATGTAAGTTTTCACCTATGACAAGTGGTGAAAACTGCAGCCCTACATATGGTGAAGATATTTTTGGGCAGTGGGGTCTTACTATTTTCTTCAAATTACAACCTTTTATGTCTTTGAAGAAAGCTTTATGTATCTCCTTTTCATAGTAATTCTTCCAAAATTCATACAAAGTTTCTTGCAATTGATGAAATCATGGTGTGGCCAATGAATTATAAATAGAGAAGTGTTTATATCTGCCAACATGCTTGAATTTTGAATTGTACAAATCTCTATCACTACCTTTTTTTTGGAGAAGATAAGATTTTATTTGTATGCAGGGATAATGAAGGCATATCTTGTACATTTCCAGAGTCTGGAAGTATATATCAACAAATTTTAAAAAGTCATAAATATATTCAGGTTCTCATCTTGGAAGTCAAAGAATATGATTTTAACTAAAAAACATTGAAGTACTAAGGATAAAACAAATATGTCAAAATGCATTAATATGAATGTAGGCTTGTAGTCAGTTTGATAACTATCATTTAAAATTGTTTCAATGAATTAAATAATTTTTTTTGAGACAGAGTTTTGCTCTTGTGGCCTAGGCTGGAGTGCAATAGCGTGATCTTGGCTCACTGCAACCTCCGCCTCCTGGGTTTAAGCAGTTCTCCTGCCTCAGCCTCCCCAAGTAGCTAGGATTACAGGTACCCACCACCACACCCAGCTATTTTTTTTTTTTTTTTTTTTTTGTATTTTTAGTTGAGACAGGGTTTCACCATGTTGGCTAGGCTGGTCTTGAACTCCTAACCTTAGGTGATCCACCTGCTTTGGCCTCCCAAAGTGCTGGGATGTGAGCCACCATCAGCCTGCCAAATTAAAATATTTAATAACTTAAAAAATCCCCTGAGAAAAATTAGCAATATTTATAATATTATTAAGTTAAAATAATCTGAAACTATTTTAACTGTTCATAAAATGAAACACATACTTCCATACAGTATTCTTTGACAGACAGCACTTAAGTGCAGATACAATTTAACTTCTCTAAGTCAAATACTTCATAAGAACTCTTATAATTAGGGGTAAATGCAAAATAAAATAAATAGATTATTATTTACCTCCTCATGAAAACTTTAATTTTTGGAGAACTTGCTCTTCAAAATGAATCGAAGTTACAGAAAAGAAAATGATGAACACATTTGTAATGGGATGTAACAAAACATGCATAGCATGTGTCTTACACAATCGCCTCATCTTTATTTTATAGATGAGGAAACTGAAGCCTACTGGTCCTAAAGGTACAAGAACATCAGGTAAATGAACAGATGCTAATCCAATTGCTTTGTACCTCAATCCAAAGCTTTTTGTTTCGTGACTCCACATGGCATCTTCTTTGCCCACCATGATGTGGAAGTGCTGAGAGAGCAGGGCAGAAAGACTGTATTTAGGAGGTAAAATCAGAATATTAAGCAAAACTGAAAACTCTAGACTTACTCTGTTTTGGAGTACAAATATCCGTCTATTCAAGGGGGAAAATAAGTAGTAAGGAATGCTAAATTATTTTGATATCATTTACTGGTTATGTCTGTATTAGGCTGATTTAGTATAATTTGAATGAGAAAGACCCAAGGTGCTCTGAAAGTGCTTGAAGCATGTATATTGTGGCCATGCATGCCGTTTTCATGCTGCTGATAAATACATACCTGAGACTGGGCAATTTACAAAGAAACAGGTTTATTGGACTTACCGTTCCACGTGGCTGGGGAGCCTTACAATCTTGGTGGAAGGTGGAAGGTGAAAGGCACGTCTCACATGGTGGCAGCAAGAGAGAGAATGAGAGCTAAGCAAAACAGGTTTCCCGTTATCAAACCATCAGATCTTGTGACACTTATTCACGACCAGGAGAAGAGTAGAGGGGAAACTGCCTCCATGATTCAATTCATCTCCCCACCGGTCCCTCCCAGGACACATGGGCATTATGGGAGTACAATTCAAGATGAGATTTGGGTGGGGGCACAGAGCCAAACCATATGTGTAACATTTCCTACTTGCCCATATATTTATGAGTGTCAGTGTGTGTGTGTGTGTGTACATATACATACTCATTCACTGATGGAGTGAGATAGGATCATTTGAAATATGGAAATTTTTTTTTTCTGGCTGATAGTGGCTAGATATCATCAAGTTTAGATATCTAAGACTTCAACCTGTATTTTTATACTGGTATTTTTAAGATAAAATAAATAAAACCAAGTGGCTTAGATAAAATTGGACTACTGTAGTAACACCTTTCACAACTAACAACAGTTCACCTTAATCAATTACATACTTTTTAATGAAAATATTCTCTTGTACAGCTAATTCTCTTTCTTGAAAATGAATCCCCCAAAATTTATTGTATAGAATATCACAAATAAAATTTCCCATTTTGTTTGTGATATTCAAGAATATCACAAGATCAAGAATAATGGTAGTGTACTTTCAATATGGACAACATGCCTATAATAATCCTTTTGCTTCTTAGTAGGAATTCTAGGTAATATTCTTTTTTGTATCATATAGATTTATAAGCATTTCAAATTAGTAATGACATTTCAGTTGAATTTGAGACCCAGAAAACGTTTTTCATAGTAGAACTAAATATCTTGAACAAAAATTTTCTACATTTAATTCTTTGGAAAAATAATTTTAAATATTTTAGGTATTCTTTTTATCAAAGTTATAGAATATTTATCCATTTGTATAGAACATTTATCCTGTGCTATATGCTGAATAAAGTGAAACAGATGTGAGTTTTTTTCCTCTAAAAATATTCTGACAAATGCTAAGAATCTGCTAAGATACTGATGCGAAAAGCAGTCTTTCTGCAATTGATGGAAGTATTAAATGTAAGTAACTCAACATTTAGAAGCTCAGCTTTAAGAAATTATTTTGAAAAAAATTTTGATAAACACATTTATTCACATACTAATTCAACTCAACTTCCTGACTTTGGAAAAGAAGACCAAGAACTCTTGGTTAGAAAAGGAATTACAAGTTGTTAAAAAAAAATCAAGAGAAAATTGAATATATTTGTTAAAAATGAAGACAACCAGTATTATCACTGTTTAAAGCCTACTCTCCCCTTCAACCAGCCAACCATACCGACAGACTTATACATTGTCCTGTCCCTATTTAGCTTGCATTGTTGCGCTCTCCCATATCAACAGTATTTAGTAGAACTGATCTTTGTTTGTGCAGTCTATGCATTGGATAGAAGATTTGCTCGGTTGTTAAAATTCAGGCCATAATGATCTATTTTTTATATATGTGTTATCCTGAAATTTTATATGTTTTGCGAAATCCAGGAATTGCTTTTTAAAAGTTGGCATTACTACGTTACAGAGTAAAGATGTGACACCAGGGTATTCGTTTCTCATTGGTGATGAACTGACTCATTTATTTACTCATTCACTCATTCATTTATCTATTTTTTTGAGTGTCATATGTTCCATGTCCTCTGCCAAGCAGTGAGGGTATAATGTAAAATAAGATATGGCTGTAGTCTTAAGAAATGTATATTCTTCTGTTACCCTTTCGCCTCCACAGCAGTGAACGGTATTACGCAGTGCTCCAAGAATCTTAATGATACCCTATTTTCTCCCACCCAGTGTAAATCATACACTTTCTAACACTTTATACATATTATTGCCAAAGTTTAAATACAGTGAAGATACAAATGCAAAGTTTAAATACAGTGAAGTTTAAATACTGTAAAGAATATTAATATTTTATTCTCACAAAACTTCTACATCTTATAATGATAGGATAGTCTGTGAAGGCTTCTTTCAACAGCTTTACTGAGATATCATTGATATATAAAAATAGTATATATTTAAGATGTACAAGTTGATGTTTTTATATATATATATGGTGACATGAGCATCGTAATCCAGTTAATTAACATATCTATCACTCCACATAGTTACCATTTGTGTGTGTGCATGTGTGTGTTGAGAAGGTTTAAAATCTGTTTTCTTAGCAAATTTCAAGTATACAATACAGTATTGTTGACTGTTGTCACCATGCTGTACATTAGATCTCCAGAACTTATTCATCCTGCATTACTGAAACTTTGTACCCCTTGACCAATGTATGTCCATTTCCCCATCCCTCCAGCCCCTGGCAACCGCCATCCTACTCTGCTTCCAAGAGTTTGACTATTTTAGATTCCACATATAATTCAGATCATGGTGTCTTTCTGTGTCTTGCTTACTTGGCTTAAAAAGTGTCTTCCAGCTCCTTCCATATTGGCACAAACGGCAGAATTTCCTTCTTTTTAAGGCTGAGTAATAATCCATTGTGTATGTGTGTATAACTTTTTCTTTATCCACTCAGCTGCTGAAGGACATGTAGTTTGTGTCTAGATCTTGGCTGTTAATAATGCGGCAGTGAACACAGGGGTATAGATTTTTTTTGAGATGTTGTTTTCATTTTTTTTGGATAACTACAAGGAAGTGGGATTACTGGATCATATGGTAGTTTAATTTTTTGAGGAACGTCCGTACTGGTTTCTACAATCTTTGAGGGCTTTTCTTGGAGCTGGAACACCAGCTTCAGCAGTGAATGGTGTGGGAAGGGCTAGGTTAAGGGAGCAAGTGGGAGCGCCAGAGATCATTCCTGATTTACAAACATCTGAACACGTGATCTTAGAAGAGTGGTTGTTGTGGCAAAGTTCTGCTTTGAATATACGTCATAGTATTACATTTACAAAATCAGAGGCAAGGCAAGAGAATATCACAAAAAAACCCTTCAGATATTGAACTCAGTAATTTAAAAGCACTTTTCAACGATTCACTAGGAGGAAATTTTAAAGTACTCAAGGTAGTCAGGATTTTGAAGCTGGAAAGGAAATAAGGTATTGTCTATTTTAATCACCTCATTTTAAAGGTGAGAAAACTGAGAAGCAGGGAAAATAAGTAGTTTGTGTAATATTCTATAGTTTACCTAGACCTAAAGAAATTTATATAGCTAACCTGGGAAATCCAGAACTGAAACCCAACTTTCTTAACAATGAATTCAGTATTCTTTCCATTGTGCCGAATCAAAGTGTATTTAAATTATACCAGTGATGCTTCTTTGTTTATTCACTTATTTGTTTATTTATTTTTTACTAGTTTTCTTTTTTGGTTTCAGAGCTGGAAGCAAGATGGTTTAGTGACTTAGCCCTTCTTAGCACCTATGCTATGATTGACTGTGTAGTTACTCACATTGCTCATCTTTTAAAAGTGGAAAGCACTACAGAAAAACAGCTGTGATTTCGTGAACTACAGAAGCATCTGACCAAATTTACACTTCTTGGTACCAAGAAAATGTAATGACTCATGGAATAAATAATTCAGTGGTAAACCAATTAGTGAATCACTAGAATTACAGAGAAAACTTTGCTTCCACACAAGGGTCAAATGAGTCTATTTTAAGCCACTTTTCAAAATCAAGAGAAAACATGCATATTTAAAAATGATTCCAATAGGGAATAATCATTTTTGAATGTTTTCTTCCTTCAGGAATACAAGACTTGAAATTTCTGATTTGTTCCCTTTTAAGTATAAAATGGAACAGATCAAATTTTACACTCGTAAATATTATGATGAGCTTCTGACTATGGATGTTGAATCTGGATTCTATTAATACTTTAAAGTGATAGGATGGTAATAGCCAATGAATGTGTTAAATTGCCTAAACTTTCCAGGAAAACTATGGAAAATAAAAAAATATATTCTCACTGTTATGCCAACTTAGGCCTATTGAAATTTGTACTAGAAAATATATTTGTTTTGCCTTTGAAAAAAATCATGTAAGTCTTCAGTTGATATTTGGCTTTATTGATTTCCAATACAACAATGAGTTCACATTGTAAGGAAAAAAATCTCAAAATATAGAAACCACATTTTATATCCTTATAGCAATGTAAATGAAAGTGCAAATTAAGAAATTCATATTTTTTTAAGAGCTTAGAATCATCAGAATGTTATACATGTAGAAGATACATGTGATAAAGAAGTTGGTTATGAACAAAAACAGTAGAAAAATTTTATAGATAAAATGTCTCAAGAACATATCTTTTTGATATTTCTCATGGTATAATACAATTGATTGCATTGTGAATGGCATTTGTCTATAAATTCAGGTTATTAAGAGTACTCTATAGAACATATACTGAAACACAATTCATATGACAATTTTTAAAGAACTAATTCGTATGACAGTAAATTTTGTTAATAAAATATCCATTAATTGACTGCTACAGTAAAAACTTCATAATGATTGTGTAATGAAGAAGGACACTCCTTTTCATTATATATTAATTGAACTACATAGGTATGCTGTAAATTTTGTTATTCATGTGATAAAAATTCTAGATTCTATTGCTTTTGGCATCTATTTCTTTTTAAGAACTAAAAATCAATTTATAGTTTGATTTCTATTCTATTTGTACTGTGTTCCTGATTTTGTGTTTTTCTAAATTAAAAGATCAAACCCACCACTTTCAATATACTGTTTTCTGTTTAAACTTTTCAGTTACAGTCGGGAACTGTTGTTGGACTGCATAGTTTTCAGAAGTTTTTGGTACATTTCTGACTTTAGAAATCTGGGATAGGAATCCCTTTCCATATGCATATAGACTATTTTTTGAGCTTCTTCAAAACATGTTTCAGTGGGTTCCTGAATGTTCCTGATGATAGTCTCTCTTGTTGAACTGTCAATGTTAATCTGAAAAGTGAAATTACATGTACAGCATAAGTAAGCATTGTTGAAAAAAGGCACATATAATAGAAAGACTTAATTTATTCCCTGCTCTCCTTTTCAGTGGAGTAGGGTAGTTTTCTTTGTAGTTTTATTGGCATCTAGGAAGATATATAAAAAATAAGGATTTTGCTTTTTAAAAGTAAATATCCACTTCCACATACAAGAGGAGCAAAAAATAAAATTATAAAGCTCAAGATGAGGGAAGTCTCTGAAACCCTGGCTTGTTCCGGAGGATGTGAGTGGTTTTTTAGTAGCAGTCTACAAACCAGGAAGTTTATAAGACAAACGTTTCATTTTAAAAAAAAAGAAGTTGGTGCTATTTTAAAATTTATCTTCCTTTAATAGTCACAAATGTTGATTTAACTGAATATGCTCTGAAATGGGAAGAAAATGAAGAGAATTGGATAAATAGAGGAGAGAAGTGGCTATTTCAATAAACCAAGTATTTTCCAGACCAGAGTTTTGGGGAATGTGTCAATAACATGGGCTTTCCCTGCATGATAGAAATCTCATACACTGTCCTCTCTGTTCCCTTACAGGACTTTTTAGTTCTCATTGCCCACCAACGCAGGATTTTCACATGTCTCTTCATGGTATGTACAGTTCCTGCTGGCAAGGCCAACGCTTTTGCAACAGACTCCTTTTTTCTTTTAAGTTTCCTAGAAATAAGATAATTTAATGGGGAGACGCTTTGGAGCCAGTAGATAATTTTGAAACCTAACTTTACCACTTAACGGCTGTGCAACACTGGACAAGTTCTCAGAGTCTCAGGTTTGTTATCTGTAAAATAAGGTCAGCAATACTGAATTTATGGCATTTTAGGAGACACTAGTTGTAAAGTGCTCGGCGCTTACGGATGCTTAATAGATATTAGTGCCCTTGCAGGGATGAAGTGATTTCCATTCCTGTCATTGTCAGCTACTTACCTCTCTAGGAGACTGTGGTTGGATGTAAATCTTATAAAGCTTCTTTGCCATAGAAACTCTGCTCCACCGTGAGGCAATTTTCTTATAGGTTTCACATGCCATCCAGAATTTAATATTCTCATCACTGTGCTCCATTTTTAAATATGCTGCATAGATGGCTGGACCATCTAAAAGTGGAGGAGAAATCAGTTTATTTTCATGGGTCAAAGTCACCAAAAAGTCTAAGCAATGCAGTTTAAAAAAAAGTCTGATTAAAAACTCACAAATTATTTAACAAGTAAATATTTTACATCTGTCCCTATATATCAATTTTCATGTCTATCACACAGAGCTAACATTTGAAGCTGTTTTGACAATGCTGATCACTGTTGAGGTCATCCCTTTATTATGAGTTACTCAGAGCAAAATGCCAACTGGTGTAGATGGGTCTAGAACAGATAGGACAGGAGACATTAGAAGAACCCAGGAAAAGGACTTTAAGCTGCTCAGGGGGACAGGGCTCTCATCATGAAGCTGACATGAAAAACCTAAGATCTCATACCAAATGGTAGGGTAAGAGCAGGGCTTCAAATGTAAACTTCTTGGTCAAGGTTGGGAGAAAAATATCCAAGCCATGTAAGAGTGATAGTCTAATCAGTTTGTACACCCTGGAGTGTTTCTCAATGTCCAATCAGAGCAGAACACAGATGAAAAATTTAACTTCATATTCATGGTTTGTGGTTCAAGCCAGATATAAGGGAGCAGACAAGGAATAAAAATTCAAACGGGATGCTAGAAACCGTCTCAGAATCTGGTACAGGGTAGGGATTATGTGCAGCGTGGCCGTCAAATGACACTTGATGCCAGAGGTTCTTATCTCCAGTTTTGAACTTAAACGGCCTTTCTGAAGCACCTAGGTGAGGATAAACACAGGAAGAGCCTTTCCAATTGAGACCCTACTTTATATTTGAAGAAGAGGATTAGGAGAGCTCTCACAAATATAACATATTAATTGGAATCTTTGGGAGGACCAAGTTTTCTCAAGGTTCAAGATATTAAATTCTGGGGGGACTAGAAAGTCTCTTGGTATATCTGAGGAATGGGATTGCTAAATGAGAAAACAATAGTGTAACTTTCAATTGATGTTACTAGAAATGTTTTTGTAGGCACACTGAATAATGACCACTTAGAGACTGTTAGCATAGGATATTTTGTTTACCAGAAGCTGTACATAATTTAGTACAACTTGATGAATTTGGAGATAAGTATACACTCAAGAAACCATCACCACAATCAATGCCATAAATATATCTATCACCTCCAAAAGCATAGGATTTTGATTAACAGTATCTTGGTCAATATCATTTACTGTTATGAGAAATAATAGTAGCCAGATGGAATGGAAATGATGAGTAAGATGCTATTTTCCTGGATCTTCATCTAAGAGATCATATCAAGTTTTCTAGCACTAGAAAGCCAAGCTCCTTCATAGCTTGGCTTTGTTAGCAGTGATAAAGGAACAAAGATAACAAAGTATTTTGTCTTCAAGAAAAAGAATGCAAATAGAAGTAGATCTCTTGTAAGGAGGCATTGGAGTTGGGGAAAGCTGAATATAAATATTGTATCCTAGAAATACTCAGAATTGGAGCATGGCATTGTTGTTATCATGTGAACAAATGCAGCCTTCAGGACATTGTGTGGGAGATGGTTCAACAAGGACATAACATGAGATGAGTTAAGAGGACAGATGAGGTGGAGGCATTATATAAATGTAACATAGAAAATTATATAGATTAGATATTCCTATCCAATGTGAGGGGGATATATTTTGGATTTCAAACAAGAAGTTTATTTTCACACTGAAGTGACTCTAAGTTGTGTCTTCTCTCACATAGGCACAGAAAGGTGGGAATAGAGAATACTGATGCAGGAATTGGTACTCCTATTAGAGAGAGAGCTGAATGGTGGGCAAACCAAAAAACAAACAAATGAACAAATAAATCAGAACAAAAGACTGTTTGTGGCTTAACAAGTAAAGTTGGAAGCCAGTATTTAAATAGTTTGTACTTAGCTATGGAACAGAAAAAAATGAGATGCCACGTAAAAATCTATGGATCATGGAATGACAGTCAGTCACACAGTCTACTTGGATGGGTTGAGTGGGTGAGTAGGTAGGGGCAGGAAAATGATATGGAGACCAGTATTAGATTCCAAGCTGGTATTCTGAATTTGTGTTTATATTTATGTTTAGCCTAATTGTACAGTAAAATGTGTATAGATTATCATTTTAGAACCAACTGTATCTGTATCTGGTTTCTTTAATTTCCTTTCTGATAGATTGGAAGAAGTATCCTTGCTTCTTTTTGGCTGGCCAGATGGCTCTACAGTTCTTGACATACCAAAGTCTTTTGCTAATGAAGCCATATATGCATTGCTTTGTCTGTCTGTCTGTCTGTCTGTCTTATCTATCTTTTTTCTGTCTTCACAATCTATTTCCTCTCTCTATCTCTCCACACATAAATACACAGATTATAGATCCAAAGTTGTAGTATTCTATATATACTGCATGGATATATGGTATTCTATATATATTGCTTAGATATATAGTATTCTATATATACTATTAAAATATGATATATTTCAGATACTTGATGTGGCAGATTGTAGTATTACTCCTCAGTTATTTCCTGATCTTTGTGTTGGGGGATTATACTTCCATGTCCTGTTTATGTCAGGATTGGCCATTGAACTTGTGTTAGGCAATGAAATACATGCAGAAGTGCCATGGACATGTTCAAGCAGAAGGTTTAAGAACATCATGTGGTTCTATGTCCCATGTCTCACAGCCACCAAAAGAAGAGCATATTCTAGAAAATAGCTGCTCCTTTAGCCTGAAGGTTGGAATGAATGCATGGAGTAAAGCTGGAGCTGACCCTAGCTATTGTGTATCATGAAAAAGAAGTGAATCTTTATTGCTGTACATCACTAGGATTTTATGTCACTTGTTACTGTGTGATAACTAATGAAAGCTGAACTGGACTACTTGACCCTGTCTGATATTTCAGATATAATTCTAGGGTACAGAATGAGTAGACTCATGTGATTGGCATATTTTACAGAATTCTGTCTTCATCAGGCTAATTTTTGTCTCAATATGCTGCAAGTTACTCATGCTAGCGGTTGACAATGCATTTGTGTAAAAGTGTTCCAGGAATCTTAGTAACTATTAAAGTTACAACTGAATTGCTCAGTTTAGAATTTCTATTGATTCACACAACAAGTAAATTACAAGGTGGAAAAGCCTTTTCTAAATCAGGCAATGTAGGATGTTCTGAAGTTTTAAATGATACTAATTCCTGAACATTTATGCTCAAGAGATTCTGCTTGAGCAGAGTGAATAAGGGATAAACAACAGAATTGCTCATTTAAATTGGGAGGATGAAAGAAATGGCTTATGTCATACACAGTGTGTACTTTTTCCTTAAAGAGTGAGAGTGGTGCCTGGGGGAATCTCTAGCCTGTTTTTCTAAAACTACTCACTAAAATTAGTATTTCTATGACACACAAGGTGACACATGCCAGTGTTCTTGATGCAGAAGGGAAACGTGGGCTTTCTCATGGCTGAGTCAGAACAGTGGCCCATCTATTCCAGAATGATATTTTTCTGTAAGACTGCAAGGCTTACATCAGGCAAGAAATCCCAAAGGTGTGCTGTGTTGTGGCACCATTAGAAATGCCTCTAAACCAATTTTAAATCCATTTTATTTTCAATCTGTAGCACTGGGGATCATGCATTTCATAATTCTACAAAAATCTGTGTGGAGGTTTACAGTGAATTTTCAGTTTTATTAAAATTCTCTGTTATGGCTTCTATGCTGTTAATAATTTCTGATTTTTCTCCTATCATTGTTATTAATAATATTAATACTATAAACACAGCTTAAAGAACTGTGGGCCATTTTTAATGCAGAAAACTTCTAGTAAAGCAATAAGCCCTGTTAACAATTTGGTATATTTCCTTTCATTCTTTTAATCCTTTTTTCATGACTAATTGCCTACCTAGCTAGAATTCATCCATCTAACAAACACAGATACACACTGGAATGATCTTATAGGCATTATAATATGAAAGCAATTGTGTATCATTCTTATTCTTTCATAGTTAACAGCACATAGCAAACACTTTCTCCTTTTTGCTTTAGATGATCATATAATAGTCTATTGATGGGTGAGGCCATAATATATTTAGCCTCCCAATAGTTACTGAAATTTACATTGTTTCCCCTTTTCTTGGTTGTAAGTTATCCTACATTGAATATTTTGGCTTATAAATCTTTGAATATCTATTTTCTTAGAGAAAATAATTGATTTAAAGTAGTAGAATTTTTAGATTGAAGATGTAATGGTTTTTGGAGACTCTTGATACATATTGTAAAATTGCTTTCAGAAGGATTTTATTATTTTTCATTCCCAATGGCAGTGTCAGTGTTGACTTACTCCACCCTCTCCAATCTAATGTGGTGACTTCAGTAACTTGTAATTGTTCAAATATGCATTTTTAAAATATTAATGCTTGAACAATTTTTCATTTTTACTGACCATTTCTATTTTTCCTGTGAATTCTAAATCATTCATCTATTTTTTCTTTGCATTGCTGGTATCTCTTTATACACTAAAGACACTATCTCTGTTATATTTGTTGCATTCTCTTCTGTTCTCCTTTTACATATTATTTTTGTTGATGATTTTTTAGATATATTTGTAAACCATCGAATCTGAAGAAGCCTCGATTCATCTATCTGATCCTGCTTTCAATTTTCTCTGTAATTTTATTAGAGAAAACCCTTTAAAACAAAAATCTAGCCACAACCTTTCCCCCTCAACATTTCCCATTGCCCCAGTGACAGAGGTCAGCCCTCTTTGCTGTGGTTTCCTTCCATTATCCTCCCATTCACCTGAGAACTCTTAGAGGATTAGGACTGCAGCTTATTCATCTTCATGTACCCAGTGCCTCAACACTGCCTGCTACTGACCACACAAATGTCAGTTCGCAGGTACCGACCACACAGACGTCGAGTTCACAGGTACCGACCGCACGCGTGAGTTCCGCAGGTACCGACCGCACAGACGTCAGTTCGCAGGTACCCACCGCACAGACGTCAGTTCCGCAGGTACCGACCGCACAGACGTCAGTTCGCAGGTACCGACCGCACAGACGTCAGTTCCGCAGGTACCGAACGCACAGACGTCGAGTTCGCAGGTACCGAACGCACAGACGTGAGTTCGCAGGTACCGAACGCACAGATGTCAGTTCCGCAGGTACTGAACACACAAATGTCAGTTTGGGCTTTTGGATCCCCTCCTGTTTCTATGTTTTAAAATGACTCTCTATGGCTCTTAAAAAGTGAAGAAGCAGACTCTAATTATTCAGCATCTAAGAAGCACTAAAGACCGCAGGATTACATCTGATATGCTATTACTTTTTGCTTTTCTGAAAGCAATACCCAAAAAAATGTACTAATGTAACAGTGATGTCTATACCAGGCCAGGTTTTTTCCCCTTTGCAAGGTGAAGAAGTGCATGAGAAGTTAAAGAAGACAAAAAGTGCTAAGTGGAAAGGGTAGAGGCAAGGCAGCGCAGGTCATGTAAGGGTTGATGAAGGGAACCATGGCAACAGCAGTAGGCAGCAGAGATTGGAATAAGTGATAGTGCAGGAAACTGCCAATCACACTGAGCAGCAAAGGAGCTTGCACAGATGAAAAAAGCTAAGAGAATGACTCTGCCTTTGCGATCAGGATGGACACAAGGGAGCAACAGTAACCATCAGTAACTTCTACTGCCTGCTTTGCGCCATGATGCTGATGAAGGTGCGCCAGCCCACACAGATGGATCATGATACAGAGCAGCCTTCATTGTCTTCAGCAGTATGGCCACCCTACACTAATTAACTGGCATTTCTAAGGTTGTCTGCATGGGATTGTGATAATGTAGAAAGGGTAGAAAATAGTACATTCAAGGATGATTTTGATCAAAAGATTGAAGTGAACTCTGTGATTCAGAGCACTTGCTTATCTGGAATGGCTTAATGTCTGCTCTGTGCGTGTGTTGGCACAACCTGAACAAGCCAGAGAAAAATATACAACTGTGGTCTTGCATTTGAAATAATAGCTTCAAATTTTAAACAGACACTCAGCACTGCCCAGTTATCCAGTGATCCTTCCATAGTACTATGGCTCTCTCAATCTGCAGAAACAGTTTCATACCTTCTCCCTTGTTACGTTAAAACATACTAACACATCCTCTCCTCAGCAATATACGAAGACCTTGCCTCAAACTTCACTGAGAGCACAGATTAATCAGGTGGATATTCACTGTGTTCTCTTTAGCAAATAACCAGAGTACTTCCATCTGTATTCATTTATAACCTCCCTCCCGAGAGGCAAGTTTCCCTGTTCTTTTTCAAGATGGCCAAACAATTTTTTTCTGGTTCCCTCCTACTTTTGCTCTTTCCATCACGTTGCATTCCTCTATTTTTCTTATAATCATCTCCACTCTCTTCTGTGTCATCAGTTTCTTCCTCATGAATAGTTGCCATCCTCATGCAAATATATTGCTGTATTTCCCAAATATAACTAGTAACAACGACTGACTCAAACTCCTGGTGTTGACCTCATTTTCGCTTTCAGTCGCTGCTCTTTTCTCTGCAGACCTCCACAGCAAAACTTATGTAAATGATTCCCTATCCTATGTCTCACTTCTGTTTCTACCTGTCTCCACCACACCCGTGAAACTGCTCTTGTTGAGGCACTGCTGACTTCCATATTGCTATGTCTAGAGGTCACTGTTCCTCGCCTCACCTGATTTCTCAGCGTGTTGACAATTTGCAGCTTCCTTCCTGAAACACTCGCTTCTTTGGCTTCCACGATAATGTGCTATTTTCGTCATTCTTACTTCACTTTTGCTCCTTTTCCATCCACTTCACTGACCTCTCTGGGACTTGGAAGTAGTACACACCTAAATTTCATCTCTGGGTGTGGTTTCCTCTATCTGAACTCTGCCTCTCAGTGGTCTCATAGCCCGATGGCTTTTGTTAGCATTTATATGCAAATTCCCCCCAGCCTTGTCTTCCCCACTGAGATCCAATTTTACGTGAATTATTGCAGCAGCCTTCCACCTAGTCTTTCTTCTTTACTTCCTCGGGAGAGAATCAGGGGGATCTTTTAAAAGTACATTTAATCTTGTTACTCTGCAATTCAAGGTTATTCATGTGGCCTATGGGGCCCTATGCTTCTGTCATGTTGAGCTTCTTTTGATTATGTGGACACACTGTCCTCACTCATCTCTCAGGGCCTTTTAAACATGGTTTTCCTCTGCTTGGGCCACTCTGCCCACAGACCCCAGCATGGCTGCTTCTTATCATTCAGCTCTGTGCTCATAGTTTACCCCTTCTGACAGTTCTTCTCTAAGTATCCAGTTGAATCACACTCTTGTGCCTGCCTTTCTTTTTCATATCACCTGGTTTTATTTTCTTCAAAGCACTTCTCACTTTGTAGAGTTATTTATTCATCTACTTGTTTGCTTGCTTGTCTGTCTCCTCCCTCTAGAGGGAGCACAGTAGCTGAGCACATTGAGTGCTTGTGCCTCTTTTACCTGCTGGGAACCTCTGCCAGACACCAGGAAGGACTGAATGGGTCATCCAAGGCAGTTAGTGGTGGTTTTACTAACTTTCTTGTTATTTATATGAAACATAATATACTCAAATATCAATGGGCAATCCCTATTCTCAACTTTTGTGATTTAGTCAATAAATGTAAGTATGAATCTTCTAGCTCAATTTTTTCTGGCATTATAGATTTTGATTTTTTTTCGGTCCTTGGATTTTAGGTGATTGTTGTTCCCCATGTTATTTCAGATGCATTTTTTTTTTTTTTTTGGTATCTTTTCTAGTTCTACTGTATCTCCACTGATGTTAAGCCGTCAGAAATACCCACAGGATTTTTTTTTCCAGTTTTCATCCTAGCAATGCCTGAAACTTTAACCATATTTTTGGGTGTAGTGCCATAGTTTGGATCAACATCATTCAAATAAAAAATCTTAGCTTATTCTTAGATAGTTTTATGGGAAGGTGACTAATAGCTTAGACAAACTTTCCTGGCTGGTCTAAAAACTTCTCACTAATTCTGTGCCCATTTGAAAATTAGTTATTTCCTTAAAACTTGGATGTTTGGAAACTTGGAGAAGTTTCTGTAACCTGTATACTTGGGAATTTTCAGGGTGCTTTCTGCCTAATTCATTGTGAAGAGTTTTTAATGATACTGGTTTTCACACCAAATCCTGAGGAATCTTTCACATTACGTTTCTTCATTGAAAGGTGTACCTATTTATCTTTATTGTGCTTACTTCTTCTAAACCATCTTTATGTCTTTGAAATACTGCTGATCAGGCCCCACATGCAGCCTTACATGAAACTTTTTGTCAAAGGCTACTATTTGTAACAAGTTTGTATTTGTTTTGTCTTTGGAATTCCATTCAGGGTGTTACTAGATGTTGCCTTAATCACTATTTTCTACTTTACCTTAATGGGCCAAAAATGATAGGCTTCCTTGTTTTCTTCTAGGGGATTTTCAGTTTTTAAAAAAATCTTTTTGTGTGTGTTATTTTTATGAGCATGTGGAATTTTTTTCCTAAGCACACTGCCTGATGCCTAAAAAGTGCTTAACACATATTTGTTAAATGAATATTGAGCAAAGGCACACACAGTCTTTTAAAAAAAAATCTTTGATATTTAAAAAATCATTCGTGAATAATGTATCCTTAAATAGCATATCTTGAATGTGTCTAAGTTGCTAACATTCTTAATTTCTAATTAACTTTTGGATTTTGCCATAGTTCTGTTCTCAAACTGATGGTTTTCTTGGATCCTGCTTTCCCACCAGATATTGAATTTAATTACATTTTGATGACTATGACTTAATGGCTCCCTAACAAACATCTCTAAACCAATTCCTGTTCATCTATTGAGACCCAGGCTGATTTATTTCTTTTTCATGTGTGTTTCTGAGCTACATGTTCTTAGAAATAATGTTTTAATCTATGTGAAAATATGTATCTGCATATCTCAGCTAAAGAATGCATTTTCCTAATGTCCTTGGTTAAGGTAAACACACTTTCATTCTCTGGCACATTTAATATTTGTATTCTTAGTTTTATCTTACTGGTTGGATGATCCATAGAATGGTTTATCATTTAACTATGTGATTATTGAATGTTTACATAAACTTCATAGTAATATGATTTCTGGAAAGGCTCTTACCCTATTTTTGCTGGCTTTTGTAAAGAGCAGTATGATGTTTTCCTGTTCTCATCTTTGCTAGAGCCTTGCTTATTCTCATGACACTAGATTTATAAATTGCTGATTCTAGCAAGGCAGATGACCACCTGAAATCCTTGCCAAATAATTAAGCCTATTCACTTTGTTTATGAGGCTTCTAGGATTGGCACAGAAGCTTACATAATATGGGCTTGGTGTTTTGATCTTTTCTCACTAATTTTTTTTTGTATTTATTCATTGAACATTTATTACATGGTCATTAGGTACATTTTCAGTTTCTCAGGGATTTGAAAGGTAAATGAGAGGCAAGCTGTGCTCTCAAGGAATTTACAGTCTAGTGAGAAAGCCACTATATAAAAAACCCAGTACACAAAGTAGCTACAATTAAAAGCAGAATAAATGTTAATACTAACAAAATAGGAGACAAAGGAAAAATTTCAAAGCAGTTTCCTGGAGAAAGTGGCACTTGAATTTGACTTTCAAAGATGAACAGAATAGGTAGAGATGAAAAGGACTTTGAACAGAAGCCTGGAGCAGAAGAATCATAGATGTAGAAGTAGAAAATGAAGTGACAGTCACATTGGTGAAGGGCATGTTATGTGAAGGGGCATAGCTAGAGACAAGTTTTAGAAAATGTTTTGGGTTAGGGTGTAGAGTACTACATACCATGATTTTGGACTTGTTGGTAGGCAGCAGAGAAAAAAGAATGCTATTCAAAGACATGTACTTTATGACTATGAAAAGAAACTACCAATTAGTGTGTGCCTAATCTATATTAGGCATTGAACTAGATGTTTTGTATCTCACCTGCACAATAACGTGGAAAGGATAAGTGATATTACTCCCATTTTGCAGATGAAGAGTATGAAACTCCAAGAAAGAGATCAATTCTAGCAAGGTTGCAAAATGTGAATTACAAAGGATTGGGACAAAAATTTATGATATAGTTAACTGAATATACACTTTTGTCTCTTCATCCCATTTCAGTGTTCTAAAATTGACCCAGAAGATGTTTGTTTTAAATTATTACTCATGCTGGCAAATTGGATTATAAACTATGAGGGATACCTGAAAACTGAAAGGCAGTGGTGATTGCATCAAAGAAAGAAACTATGGCCCCAAATGCCCATTGGAAGGGCATGCTACAAAAAAGGGAGCTCAGGTGGTGACCCGAGCCTGTAAAGGCAGATCCAGCCCTAAGGGTGGGGCTGAAGTAAGTACCAGAATGGTTGATTAACGTGTTTTCAGTAAGAGTAGCCAAGGATCTACACCTATTGCCATTGCTCGCTGGGCTGGGCAGTGACAACTAGTCCATGGCAAAAAGGGTCTTCAGTCAGAAAGAGAATGCAGTGAGCATGGCAACCCCCAAGGAGGAACAGAAGGTACCTTGCCCAGAAGAGCCACCGGTACACCCCACGAGTTAAAGTACAGCTAACTCTCCTTCATAGTCTATAGCTCTAAACAGATGAAATATTCAGAGAGGCTAAAATGGGATCTTAAATAAAAAGGTGGCTCTATAGGCAAAAATTAACAAGCATTGAGGGGAACCAGCTCCATTTAAAAAATTACCAAATTCAACAGGAGAATTTTCTGTGACTACACCCTACATGTTTTTCTGTACCTATCTTCTGGTTTTATCATTTTCTACAACTTGCCAGTATTACTGACCCCAAACGCAATTGACTGTTCTCTTGAATGCACCTCCTCCTTTATTTTTACTGCATGAGCCCCGACTTTATCTCTCTTATATCTATTGCTGATATCTCTAATTTATACCATGTGAATGTTGATATTTACCTACAGCTATATACAGACCCATGTATAGTCCCACTTAAACACTGAAAAAGTTGAAACAAACTTTGGGGAGGAGTTTTAGAACATCAAGACTCAAACTTACTCTTACTTTTGAAGGCAGCAAGACCAGCTAGTTAAGTTTTTGTGTTTAATACTAACTTTAGAAGGCTATGGTATGTGTTACTATTTAAGCATGTTTTCCAAGGGATTTTGAGCATATACTTGTGAAGAATAAATATTCACAGTGACTAATCTTGTTTTAATTAACACCAGAGAAAATAATAGTGGTTGACACAACAAACTATTTTCAGGTTTTCTTTTTTTAACTGTGTCAGTTGCCAGTTAGCAGGGTGTTAGCAGAACAGCATACATTCATCATCTGGCACCCCCACATTTACCTCGAAGAATGAAACTCGCTAGTTATTCAAAGATGGCATATACACAGTACTCACATTTTGTAGCCATTAAATTTTCAAAAGACTGGGCCCACTGTAACACTTCCTCCAAAGTAAGCCTTTGAAAAGAAACAAAAAGCACTGTTTGGGCTATTCTCAAGGTTTTTGTTGAACTAAATAAAATTATATTATCTTGAAAATGACACCAAAATATATTCACATTCCATTCGTGTGTGGTTTTGGTTGGAAAGTTATCTTCCTATGATATTTTACATGTTATCTTTCCTATTTAAATTGTTTAAATTATAAAAATTATGAAAACAATACAGACTCAAAAGTATAGTTGAATAACTATTATACAGAATCATAATCCTATAATCTCCCTATTAACAAATTACCACTATTAGTATTTTGATGTGGTTTTTAAAAGTCTTTTTTGTGTTTGTATTTGTATATTTGTTATGTTTGTATTTGTGTGTTTTTAATCAAGATGTAATCACAGTCTTCAATGTGTGTATGTATACTTTGTGTGTGTATACTCTCACCAAGCATTTTATGTCATCACAATTGTCTTAATCATTTATAGTGTTATAATTTATAATTACAAATATATAATCATTGATAGTCGTATTGCTTATAGTGATGGTGAAATATGCTAGAAGGGGACATTCCATAGTTTACATAATTGTTCTCAAACAGCACATTGATTTTCTCTCTTTTTCACCATTTAAACTCAAATGCAGCCCAGCTGTATTTAAGGTTTGCCATGGCCACATGGTTAGAGTAATTCAAGGACACTAGCAGAAGTAGAATCAAAGTTGGTTAAAGAGGCGCATTTTTAAGGTTTTTGGTACAAATTGCCAAATTGCTTTTTAGAAGGTTGTGTGCTGTTTGCTGTTGCAACCAGCCAAGTGTTTACCTATTTATCTATTAGAATCTTAGAGTTAATCCACAAAACCTATTTGCGTGCACTCACATAATATAATTAGTAACCCTAAAGCTAGTATTTTCTCAGTCTCTTATTTTCTAAAATTACTTTTCTGTCGGTTTTAATTTTTATTAAGGTGTATTATGTCAAGTTACATTTGACCTAAACAGTATAAACGAAGCCATTCACCATTTAGAAAATAGTTGTGAAAGATTGTGGAATTCTGTTCATTTTGGTGAGTTTCATGAGGTGAACTGGCAAATGACTATATTCTCAAATACAAATAACTTTATACACCATGGAATACTATGCAGCCATAAAAAGGAACAAGATCATGTCCTTTGCAGGGACATGGCTGGAGCTGGAAGCCTGTACCCTCAGCAAACTAATGCAGAAACAGAAAACCAAATGCTGCATGTTCTCACTTATAAGTGGGGGCTGAATGCTGAGAACGTATCTACACATAGGGGAGAACAATACACACTGGGGCCTGTTGTAGGGTGGGGTGTGGGAGGAGGGACAGCATCAGGAATAAATAATGCTGGCCTATGGCTATCCGGTTGCCTTTATTAGCATTACTTCAAACACCTTTTCTCCTGATACAAGTCCTCCTTTGTGTTCCCTCCATTCTTCTGGGCAGATGGGCAGTGGATACCACACAGATATGAAAGCACTTTAAGACACCGTGATGGATGCTGGGCTTAATAACCTAGGTGATGGGATGATCTGTGCAGCAAACCATCGTGATGTGCATTGACCTATGTAACAAACCTGTACATCTGCACATGTACTCCTGAACTTAAAAGTTGGAAAAAAAAAGAAATAGCCAGTATGTTTATTGCCGTTCAATTTATGGTGCATTCTTAATTGTCCTACTTTCAACAACTAGATCATCAAAGATGGCTATAGACAGATGCAGGCACTGTCCATTGGCTATACCTGTTATAGTCAGCCTAAAAATTAGTGCTTCAGGAACAGCCATTAGCATTAGCACGCTGTTAACACAGTGAAGGAGGATTAGTTAAAGTGATTAAAAGTATCCTAGAACATGGAAAAATATTGGCAGTCTTTAAAAGGTCAAGTATCTTTTGTTTTCCAAAAAATCAGATGAATCCTGCCAGTTTTGGATTGGACTGCTTGCATCACCACGGAGGCTTAACAGTGTACTGTGTTAAGGATGCTTTCAAAAAACATTTCCATGAAATAATACCTGAGTCGTTGTTCTTTTGATAGAACTTTAGAAAAAGTAACCTAAAATAACATTTTCAATGTAGTGAAATGGAAAAAGGTAGG
Organism: Ateles fusciceps; assembly: GCA_036589455.1. NCBI lineage: Eukaryota > Metazoa > Chordata > Mammalia > Primates > Atelidae > Ateles > Ateles fusciceps. The sequence goes on along the minus strand of JAZHEH010000253.1, from coordinate 3,695,946 downwards.
CAAGGTTTATTGCACGCCTGTTTCATTCTAATCATTCCCATTATATAGAGAAGAATAAAATCTACAACATGAGTGAAGAGTCATCAATGTGTTGGGTTAGCTTAAAATTAAGTGTCGATAATTGTTGGTAAGAGAATTATTCTGTCTCTAAGACTCATGAGATTTATGAGGAGAGATTATTGGAGTAATTATGGTTGGGTGTAAAGATGGGAAATAGAATTACATTTTTAACTGAACCCCATTTTTGCTTATAATTTTTTTCTGAGGATCTCACAAGTTTAATACTGGCCTGTGGCTATCCAGGTGCCTTTATTAGAATTATTTGAAATGCCTTTTTTCCGGTAGAAGTTCCCCTTTGTGTTCCCTCCATTCTTCTGGGCAGATGGGCAGTGGATACCACACAGATATGAAAGCACTTTAAGATACCATGATGTTGCAGACAAAGGAATGAAGAAAGTTTGGAGTCTCTGAGACTCCCAGGTTCTAATCCCAGTGCTGTACTTAATTGTTCTTGGTCTTACTTAAAATCTCCAAACCCCAATTTTATTGTCTATAAAATGGGGGATAATAACATCCCTCTCACAGTGTTATCATGAAAATTAAATTAGGTCATGAATGCCAAGCACCTATTAAATAACTTTTATCTGTTAAATTACTGTTATCTGGCAGCTTTCCGTTAATATGATTTTTGTTTTTTTGGTCTTCCCCCTTTCTCACAGTGAGTCTATAAGGCAGATAGAAGAAATGCAAGCTCTGACAGTGATATTCTATGGGAATCATTAGAAGACAGAAGAGCTGTCCCTTAATTTGCAGGTTATATCTTTGTCCTTGGATGTACCTGTGTAGTGCAGTAGCCTTCACTGGTCATTTAAAATGCTGAGCTTTGGGTCTTACTATCTTCTCTGCCCACCATGGCAGTGTTTTTCTCCTTCTCCCTGCCACACAGTAGCTTGTAAGCCTTTTTGGACATTTTGGTACCTTAGTGAAAGCATGCCAGGGGCTCTGACCATACAGAAAGGTGTGGCCAGAACTGAGGGCTGCACATGGCTTAGGTTAGGCACTCATGGTTAGTCTAACAGGGGTTCTCAACTCTGGGATTCGTTGAGGTGAGCAAGTCCCATGCAATGGTCTGTTCCTCTTCTCAGGCATTATTCTTTTCCACCGTTCCCATCCAAATGTCTGCATTTTGAGTTATGGCAAAGTAAGGAGGAAGAGACTTGGGAGCTTAGTAAACATTTGATTCCTCCTTCAGTCTCACCTTCTTTGTCGAGGGATGAAGCTTTCTGGCACTTCGGATGTGGAGGGTTGGAACCAAGAAAATATTTTGGGCTGAAGAATCTCATTTTAACACAAACAATATTCTTTATTTTTTAAAAAGAACAGAGACTATTCATAATAGATTCTAAAGCATTTAACCGGCTGGATTCTCAAGTGTAAAACACAAATAATGAAAACAGAATCTTAGTAACACATGACTGCTCTTCTGGTGAAGTGACTCACGTGTAAATGCAAATTTTACTTTCTGAACAAAATATGTTATAATAGTTTCATAAATATATGCCTATTTATCATCTGATAAATATGCTTTACAATTACCATAGAAATTTAAATGCTACTTACTTTGAAGGGGGCCTCTTAGATTCGTCTCTGCGCATCTTACAGAGCCAACAAATCTGCCTGCTCATTTTTCTAAGGAAATACAGTACATATCTGTATAATTTAGTCATTTAAAATAATTATATGTTAGAGTCAGTTTTTAAGGAATATACAGTATTATAAATAATTTTAAAAATAAGGATGGGTTCTTGAAGTTAATGGAATACAATCAGTGGGAGAGTAGAGAGGAGAATAAAATGAGTCATTTCTCATAAATATTTTGTAAAAATATAGGTGCTTAGATTTGTAAATGACTTTACTTATCTGGCCTAACTATTTATCAAACAATTAGGTTTAAAAAACACCAGTCTTTGAAAAAGATCTTTTCATTTAGAGGCTGTTAATAATGAATTCACCAGCTCCCAAGGCTTTTCTTTTGGGACAATTCTTACTTTTATTTTTTTGGGACAGGGTCTCACACTGTCACCCAGGTTGGAGTGCAGTGGCGTGATCATGGCTCACTGCGGCCTTCACATCCCTGATCTTAGGTGACGCTCACACCTCAGCCTCCCGAGTAGCTGGGACTACAGGCATGCACCACCATGTCCTGCTAACTTGTGTGTTTTTTGGTAGAGAAGGGATCTCGCCACATTGCCCACGTTGGTCTCGAACTCCTGGACCCAAGCAACCTGCCCACTTCAGCTTCCCGAACTGCTGGGATTACAGGCATGAGTCCCTGTGCCCAGCCACAATTCTTATTTTTAGAAAGCTCCCTCAATATATTAAAAAAGAATTAGCCTCGTTTTAACTGGACAAGTAAAATAGTGTAAACAGCGAAATAAAAAACTGCCTTCTGAGTGAGTTCTAAGAAGGGTGTTGCTTATCTGGTTTTATCTACTCTGAGCACAGGGACTTTGACTTTAAAATCCAGTTAGAGTTTATTCATCCCAGACACATTTACATAACAATACATGTTATAGAAGTTTTTTAACTCAGGACTTCCAGAAAACAACTCGCAAATTTGTTAAGAGTTATTAAATCCACATTTTAAAGCTGGAAATGGTTTGCTAAACAAATATACACACATATATAATGAATTATTAAGGTTAAAAAATTATTCTTAATAATTAAGGATAATATCAGTCTTTATGGTTCATTCAAAACGTCTGTTGAGTACTTGTTATCTGCCAAGTTCTGGCTGCCTGTGATCAGTATACATCTTGTCTCTCCTCTTCCTGTCCTCACAGACAAGCAATTAAAATACATGTGGTGAGCTAGGGATAGTGGTTGATGCCTGTAATCCCAGCTCTTTGGGAGACGAAGGGGGAGGATTACTTGAGCCCAGGAGTTCTAGAACAGCCTGGGCAACATGGTGAAATTCTGTCTCTAAAAAAATAGAAAACATTAGCTGGCTATGTTGACTGGTGCCTGTAGTCCCAGCTGCTTGGGAGGCTGTGGTGGAAGAATCACTTGAGCCCAGGAGATGGAGGCTGTAGTAAGCTGTGATTGTACCACTATGCCGTAGTCTGGGCGACAGAGCGAGACCGTGTCTCCAAAACAGAAAGTCCCCAAAATGTGATGGGCACTTGGATACAGGAAGTGCAGGGGTCGTGAATACACACAGGAAGAGAACATGACTAGGCTTGAGGGTTAGTGAAGGCGGCCCAGTCAAGCAGTATCTGAGCCGGAACCCGTGGGTTACGCAAGAGTGTGCTGAGGGAAGGAGGAGCAACTTCAGCAAAGAATCAGGGGCAATGAGCCATGTCCCACTGAGGACATAAAAGGAATTCAGGCTGAGCACTGTGGCTCAGGCCTGTAATCCCAACACTTTGCAAGGCTGAGGCAGGAGGATCTCTTGAGCCCAGGAGTTTGAGACCAGCCTGGGTAGCATAGAGAGACCCTGCCTCTACAAAACAAACAAACACACAAAAAAATTAGCTGGGCATGGTGGTGTGCACTTGTAGTCCCAGCTACTCAGGAGGCTGAGGTGGGAGGCTCACTTGAGCTCAGGGGGTTGACACTGCAGTGTGCCGTAATCATACCATTGCACTCCAGCCTGGGTGACAGAGCTGTCTCAAAAAAAGAAAAAAGGAATTATATTACCATGAATTTACAGTGTGGCAGACAGAGTGAGAGAAAGAGCTGAGAGGCTTAGGGAGTTATTATTGAACCAGCAATCATGTTTCAGAATGTTCATTGCAGCAAGAAAGTGGTGAGAGAACTTGTAATGCTAGGCAGAGGCTGAGCATGTTAAGCCATCCAAGCCATGGATTTCACAGTAAGGAGCTGGGAAATCATTGCAGGATTTAAAATTCAGAATAGACATGATAAGATTTGAAACGGGTTTGTGAGTAGAATGAATTGCTTTGTGGCAAGAGTGGCATCAGGGAGACCAGTTAGGGGGTGACTGCAGGAGTTCAGGTGAGGAACGGCTAGGAAGATGGCAGTGGAGATGAAGGGAAGGAGAGACATTTTAGACATTTTGGAGGAGGAACTATTAGAATTTGTTAACCCATTGGATATGTAAGGTGAGACAGAAAGAGAAGAAATTGAGCTGAGAGATTTGGCTTCAAGATAAAGGTGGGCTATTTTCATAAAACTCATACGAGGAGCCAAAAAAAAAAAGATGAGATGGTCCAGGAAGAGAATGTGAACTATGAAAAGCAGGCAGCCCACTATAAGTTCCTGAACACAAACATTTAAGAGAAAGACTTTGAAAAAGGAGTTTGTGGCCGGGCGTGGTGGCTCACACCTGTAATCCAAGCACTTTGGAGGCCAAGGCGGGCAGATCACCTGAGGTTGGGAGTTCAAGACCAGCCTGACCAACATGGTGAAACCCTGTCTTTAAAAAAAAAAAAAAAAGAAGAAGAAAAAGGAGTTTGTGTCAGAATAACACATTATCACAGAAACCAAGGAATGACTTTATTGAAAAGGAAAGAGTGGCCAATTGAGTGTTAAAAGCTGGGAAGAGCTTAAGAGAGCAAAGGATCAAAAAATGTCACATTTGTTCACAAGATGCTCGTTAATGACCTTGCTGAGAGTGGTTTCAGTAGAGCAGGGAGGACAGAATCAAGAAGAAAGAAAACGAGAAAAAATGAACCCCAGAACAAATGAAAGGCTGCTTGTAATTTTTCAGTTTGCCCTCCCTCCCTCTCCTCCTTCCTCCCTGCTTTCTTCTTTACTTCCTCCCTCCCTTTCCCTTCTCTCTCTCTCTCTCTTGCCTCCCTCCCTTCCCCCACTCCCTCCTTCCCCCCCCCTCCCTTCCCTTCCTTCCTTCCCCTCCCTCCCTCCCCTCCCTTCCTTCCTTCTTTTCTTTTCTTTTTTTCTCTCTCTCTTTCTTGAAAGATGTTGATAGATACAGTAATGACAGAGAGGCAGGACTCTTGTCATTTGATCATTCTGGCCTGCATATGTCTCTAGGAGGCATTGTTACAATAAAGTCAAGTTGCAATGTGAGTGGCATACTCTAAAGCTGGCAAAAGGTAACCATAGACAGAGGTTGAAAACACAAAAGAAGAGGAGAATCAATAGAATTTTAGGTTCCTGAAGAATAAGGAGGAGCTACAATTCAGAATGTGGGAGTTAAGACATTGGAGAAGTGGAAATGCAAGAAATAGTTACTATGCCCTTGTAACTAGTGAAAGTATAGGTGTAGATTCCAGTTCATTTGCAGGTTTGGAGATAAGAGCATATGGGAAATGTAGTCTGATGGACTTCATTTTCTATGTGGGTCTCTACTGTAAGTGAGGAGGACCAAGACACAAGAAAGTTATGTATATCTATAGGAAGGAACAAAATGGAAGGGGACTAGGTGAATTCATATTAGGACTCTTCCGACTGCAAATACAGATAAACATTACCTAAGCAAAGGGGAGAGTTTATTAAAGGGATATGTTTGTGTGTGTAGCTAGGTTCTAGATGACCTTAAGTATGAGACTAAAGATGTTAGATTATTTTGTTAGTAGAAGTAATCCATTGAAGTCTTTAAATACTAGTGTGATGAAAATAAAAACCTTTTTCTAGAAAGATAACTCTGCCCGAAAATGATTAACACTGAAATGTTACATTGACTGGCTGTCAATAGCTAGTCCAATGTGTAATTGGACCTTGAACTACATTTGTTCAAATTTCAAGCTACATTAGTTCAAGTTTCAAGATTCCTCATCTCTGTGATCACCCATATAATCTAGTTACACAATGGCTTGCAGCTTATCTTCTAAGTAAAAGGATGGGAAAAAATTTCCTTCCTTCATATGTCTTCTCTGTAAGTATAATTAGTCATCCCTGCTTTCTGCTGACACTTGACCTCTTCCTTACCGTCTATTTTTAACAATGGTTTTTGTCTCCCACTGCCTTCACTTGATCTGTTGGGGCTGTGTGTACACATTTTCAAATCTTTTTTGTGTGGTGATTTCTGTAACTCAAATGTATGTCTATTAATAGGTTATCATATTTTCTTTTATAAATTTAATGAAATTGGCAAAAACAGAACGGTCTTAGTATGCAGCACGCACTAAGGTCAGAAGTACAGTGAAGGTAAAGTAATTTCTGGATAATGCACTAGAGCTTAGGGGGTTCCCACAGCTCCTGTGAGTTGACAGAGTATATTCAAATCATTCTGGGGTTTGAAGCCAGACAGACATGTGCTTGAGGCCAGGCTCTTATTAGCTGTGTCACCTCGGGCATATTAATTAAACCTCAGATTCTCATTTTGGAGGAAGAACTCATTTCCTTTTCCTTTTCTCTAAAATAGAAATGTAAAGATTAGAACAATTCATGTATGCAAAAATTTTCTGTTCCTTTATATTTGATTTTCCTTCAGCTACATGCATAATGTCACTCAGGAAATAGTTCCGAAGTTCTTTTGTATGTACCAGGAAACACATATTCTGTTAGACTGCATTTTTTCCTCTTTTAAATTTCATCTCAGATCTCACAAGTTTTCCCTGTTAACTTTATTCGTTCTTCAACATGTTAACATATAATCTGCAAATCCTCCTTCTCTGAATTTTTGTTGTTCCCATGTTTCTATATTTCTGTTGTTCACACATTATATCAGTGGCTGAGTCCCAGCTTTAGAATAAGTTGGGTCTAAAACAGTGATTCACAGACATCTGGGTGTGTGAATGTATCACACTGACGGGTTGGGGCTGCCAGAAGAGCCCAGGGATGCTTGGGTGTTACAGAAAAAGGGACAAGAGGACAGCCCAGTCACAGCTTCCCTTTAAATCCAGTTACTCAGGTTGTTCTCTCTACGGAGATGCCTGGTCCAAAAGGAGAGAGAAGGCCGAGATCCACCCAGACTCCCCTTGCCAACTGTGGAGCCAAGTGGGGCTTTCTCCATGTGGTGAAAAGGCTGCTTTTTAATAATTCCAGTGAAGACTCTGTGTAGACTAATAGCAGCCCTGTGCTCAGCAACATGACTGATTCAGTGGGAGTTCCTTGGTCAAAGCCACTTATTAGGTGACATTGAAAAAGAAGTAATACATATATAATGTTATTTATGTTTCTGACTTATCTACTGCTACTAAAGTTCCCTAAATTGTTACATTAGAATGTGATTTGATAATTACATATAAGCAGTTGTTTATATGTTGGTTAGCATTCTAAGTCAAACATTTGCAAATTTATTAAATTATGGAATACAAATAGATATGTCATAAAAGCATCAATGATAGAATTGCAGAAAATATTTAGTGACAGAATTGTGTATGAGATGTGTTATGCATACAACAAATAGACCATAAGAAGTTCTCTGCTGTTCCTGTCCTTTAGGAAATGGGACTGGAGATCGGACACTGTCCCAGTGGCCGGAGTTCTACTCCAGTGCCCAGAGCCTGGTGCCTTCCCCGCCTGTATTCTAAGATTTCTAGGACTGCAAGTCCATCCACATGCCTGTGTTTCTTTCTATTGGTTACACTGGATTCAAAAACAGCATGTACTTTATGGAGTATCACAGAACCCCCACCCAGCATCCTTATAATGCTCTCCACATTGAAACTAAGAGACAAATTCATGAATATTTAACCCAGCTTCAGGTAAGAAAGGTCAGATTGACCGCCTGAGTTTATTATCTCTTCCAACCAAAACACTAATAATATTATAGTAAAGGAACATGCAAGGCTTAAACATAAAGGAAAAGGAGGTTAGACAAGGAGAAAAAAAATGGCAAAATATTCCAAAGATGAAAGGCAGATGCTGAGAAGTAGAAATTAAAATTCTCATACCTCTAAAACGAGAAGAGAAAAGGCAGCCTTGAAATATCATCTGACAAAATTAGAAAATATAATCCACAGTTTGAGGACAAGCAATTTGCAAAATAACCAGTGGTTTAAAAAGAAGTATCTATAATCCTGCATTCAACAATATTTATCATTAAATAATACATCTCAATCGACAGTTTAATAGCACCAATATAGAGTGGCAGAATGAAACCCTCTCACATTGACAATTGAGAACTTCGAAAGAAATATTTTGGTAATTCCATAAAGGGTACATTCTAATTTTTTTTTTTAACAAAAGTAATGTTCTTTAGGATAAGATTTCATTAAAACATCCTATTGATAAATTTATTTTGTTTATTAGTTAAATCCAACCAAGGGCATCTTTAGTTATGCCCTTCAAAATAGTCAACACTGATAAAAATAAAAATTAATGACTGGATGCAGTGGCTCACACCTGTAATCCCAGCACTTTGGGAGGCTGAGGTGGTGGATCATGAGGTCAGGAGTTCGAGAACACCCTGACCAACATGGCGAAACCCCGTCTCTACTAAAAATACAAAAATTAGCTGGGCATGGTGGTGGGCGCCTGTAATCCCAGCTACTCAGGAGGCTGAGGCAGGAGAATAGCTTGAACGCGGGAGGTGGCTGTTGCGGTGAGCCAAAATGGTGCCATTGCACTCCAGCCTGGGTGACAGAGCAAGACTCCATCTCAACAAAAAGTAAAAAAAATTAACTTCAAATATTTTATGGAACTATAAATGTACTTTGGAAAAAGAGTATTCCCAGTGAAAGAGTGATCTAAATTGGCATGACATAGAACTGATTTCAATTGTGGTTAAACTTACCAAGCTTCAAAGAAACAGTGATCATTTTTTTCTCATGTTGGTGGTATAATATGTGGAAACATTCCATTGACCTAAAAATAAAATAACAACAAAATCAAACAAAAACAAAAAGATTATTGTGTGCTTCCTGGAGAATGCATATTTGGCAAGGATATCTATAAATACTCTTAAGTTTTAAGTAAATAATTTTTCCACCTCATAAATTCTGGATTATGGTTATTCCCATTTTTTATTAACTCTTTATCTAAAACTGTGTTAATTTCATGGATTATTATAAAAATTTCTATACTATTTTAATTTGTATTTTTCCATTGCTTTTTCTTTAAATAGTCTTAATTATCTTAACATTTTGTATTAATTTGCTTATCTTTTTTTATTTTTCAATACTCTCTTGGTAAAACTAGTGTGTGCTTTTACAATCTAAGCATAGAGTGTTTAGAACAAGTTTATGTCTCCGTAATGATTTTGCCTCCACTGTTTTCTCCTGATCATTATTTAAAAGAAGTACGTTTCATTGATAGAATCTAATACTCAGAGTGATTATGAATGCATTGGTAATGGAATGAGTTGTATTACTAGTATGCCAAAAATAGATTTGTTTCCTCCATTATTTAAATGAAGTCTTAAAGTGTTATAAAAATAAATAAATTTTCTTAAAGCAATTCTGTTTACATATATCTGCATTTAAATATGTTTATGATATAGCATGTTACATAAAATTTAGTAAAATTTGGAGCAATTTACATTTTAGCAATATTTTTTTTTTACCACAGCACACAAATTTCTTATCCTTTAAAAAAATGCAAGAAATTTGTAGATAGTTGTGCTTAAGCATAACATAAAAGAATTCTATAAAATAAAGATTAACAATATTTCAGATGAACCTTATAATCACACCTGGGTTCAGTACAACTAATAATGTAATGGAACTAATAATTTGGTAATGCATGATTTTTAAAACAAATAATTCAGAAATGTCTGATTTTATAATATGTTTTAATCTAAACATATAAAATGGAAAACATTTAAAATGAACACATACACAAAAACCATATAAAATAAAATAATATACTTTAAAACTGTAGTATTTCCTCTGTTGCCCAATTTAGAAGATTCATTTATATAGTTACTATAAGTTTTGTCTGAACTATAGAAAGCCAGGCAAAAGAATATGTGTTTGTTTTCTTCTTAGAAAAACTAACACTCCCAGCAGTCCTACTGTTGAAATCAGCATCCATTTATCAGCTAGTCATTTCTATCAAACCAATAGTCTCATATTTATCAACTATCTTATAGAATCTGATACTTACAAATATATCCTGTCGAACAGTCCACCATGCTAAATTTTATCTCCTCTTTGTTATACTTCGTTTGAAATCAGGTTCTGAAATTTTATGAGACACCCAGCATTTTATTTTTCCCAGCGTTAAAGGATTTTGCTGTCTCTATAATTACCTTCGATGGCCCTCTGGCCTCAGTATGAATGTCCTGTTTTTACACACACGTATCTATGCAAAGAAAGGTTTTGTTGAATATGGAAAGTAGTGCTGTAGGACTCCACTGTATTACTGATAAAGAGGTTTTATCTAACATTATCAGAACATCTGAAGTAATCAGATGATTGGAAGCAGCAGCTCCATTAAATCTCAAAGTAATACTCAAATTTTTTTTCCAAAATAATTTTTCTAGTTTTAGAAAATGTATAAAGTAAAATTCCCTTTTAAAAAAGACAGAGAACTGAGAACAAACACATAGGACATCACCGCAAGCACATGTTATCAAATAGTTGAGAACTGTTAAAATCAATCTGTCTGTAATAGTCAGATGACTAGGGACTTTTAACAACTGAAGGACCTAAAAAGGTTTCTTTTCTAGTTATGCCTCTCTGGTTCCTTCAGCTGGTCCTTTACAGCAGTTCTGGAGTCCACTCTTCTACACTTTGTTAATATGCCTTCAAAATCTGAATTGAACACAGTGCTTGAGATGAAGTCTAATGAATACAGAATATGGTAAGATTATGAATGTCCTTGCCTGGATCTACTCCAATTCTGTGTGTGTGTGTGTGTGTGTGTGTGTGTGTGTGTTTGTGTAGAGAGAGAGAGAGAGAGGCAGAGAGAGAGAAGAGGGGAACAGAGTGGTGGGAGTTGAGAAATGCTGCAATAAAACAGCAGTAAAGAAGATCAAAATGTGGTTGATGGAGTGTTTCTTAAAATATTTAGGAGCCCGATGAGACAGAAGATTAACCTTACTTTTCTTTAATAATTTTGATATTCAAACTCAAGGAAATTGAATTTATCAAACCTGATGGATAAGTTTGGTACTAGAAAAGGAAAGTAAACTGTGGAAAGTCAGAAGCTGCATAGATGTGGCAATGACGTAGGAAGTAAAGGGCAGGTTTGCCTTAGTTGGGGAGGATCTGGGTTGTTTGTGGATAGCACTCATTTTCACTGGTTGCTAGTTGTGCAATTTCCTCCCTACCTCAGGACATTTGGGGTGCTGGATCTCTTCAGGAAATCTTCAATGTTGTAGTCACGGCTTTCCCCTCACCCCAAATAATTCATTTTTGGGGATTCAGGAATGTTTGCTCTTTCTTATGGTTTGGATGCAAGGAGCTGGCAGGAAGATTCTGGAAGTAACACCCTGTGCGGGTGTCAGTTTCAAAGCTTGCGTAATGGAGTCAAACACGCGAATCTCCCTACAGAGTAAAACTTAAGTGTCAACAGGGACTGAGAAACAAAGAAATCATAGAGTAAAGAGTAACAGCATGATTAGGTGGAAATTCCTGGAGGAATTCAAGAGAAAGATATAGATATTTGTGGCAGATTTCTAAACATTTTTTTTGTTTCTCTGAAAAAGGGTAGTTCAAGTTCAGTTTATGGAATCAGAGCGATATAATGCTTTGTACGGCACCTAGGTGGATACGACTAATTCAGAGCTGTCAGGTTAGGGCAGATAACAGGATTATGCTTTCATTGGTGCAGCGTGGGAATGCCCTTTCCGTTGGAAGGCTGTCCTTCTGATTAACTGATCTGCTTACTCTAGAGCACTTTTACTCTATTTCAATTTCAGCCAACATAAGTCCAAATTAACACAAGTTTGAATGTGCACAATTAAAAAATATTTAATATTTTTATGTTGTAAGTTCAAAATGAACTTTACAAGAACAGAATAATGAAGTATTAAAAATTATAAATTCAGAATTTGTCGTTTATATCTTCTACAAAGAGGGGAGAGATATAATTACTGGTTAATGTTAGTGATGGCAGCTTAAGAAATAAGCTTACTATTTTCAGTGCATCCTATTTGTACCATATAGTTGTTGCCATTTGTTCAGAGGGTGGCACTTTCCGATATATTCTGGAAGCAAGATAAACTCTAGGACACTGGGGTGAACTCTCTGGTGAAATGTATCCAGTAGGCAACAGTTTGTGCCAATATTTGGAAGAAGCCTGGTGTCTGCTCCTGCTTTCCATCGACTCTGGTCTGTCCCTCTTAGCCTTTCAGCTCTGTCCTCTCAGCCTTCATTATCTTCCATGCTTTTTCGCAGAGCATCCTCTGTGTTCATAGATTCAGTGTCCACATCTTGGAGTGGATGACTCAGCGACTTGGCTTGTCTCCTGTCCTCTCTGCCTTGTTGCCAGTTAGAAACAATCTAACTTTAGCTTTTGATTTGTGTGAACACAGAATATACTGACAACAAAAATTAGAAACAGATTACTGAACACTCAATATTATGGTTAGCACAAAATAAACCTCAGTAACAAATAAAGTTAGTTACTGATTCTGGCTGCATTTATTCAGATGACTTGCTTTAAAGATGCCTTTAATTATAATCATTGTCCTGTTAGGCTATAAAGTTTAGTCACTAACTCCCAATCATTCTGAGTTTCCTCTTGGTAACTGCTCTAAATCCATTCTCTTGGCCCTCCCAGGAAGTCAGCAATGCTCTCAGCGTTGGGATCTCCAGCGTGTAATTGAAAACAAACAGTGGTCCTACTTGGTTTCTATTTTCTCCTGAGCACATGGTGGATTATCCTGTCCTTCCTGACTGAATTCTGGGGAATCCGTTCAAATGTTACTGTTTCCTCCAGTGTATATAGGATAACATTAACATAGATAGGAAAGTGTTCTTTTTCCTGGAATAAAAAAGGAGACAGTCGGCAGTTGTTTAATTTGCACTGAGATGAGTCTGTTAGCAGTTGTGTACTTTCACATTGTTTGATCTGTAAAATTCTCTAAGGATGGGGTTAAGGGCATGTCCCTTTGAAGAAGATTTGCTTTGGCTCTGTCAGACAGCCCAGGCACTTCTCCAAACCCCAGGCTGCTTTGTTATTTTCTTAGCTTGGGTCTCCTGGACCACACAGGTAGGGTAAATTTAAATTATAGACCTGGTGTTGTGCTGAAATAGACATGTTTCCCTGTCATCAGTTTTTGTAGGTGAGTTGTTTTTTTCTGTCTGTTCTTTCACTGACAGTGGAGCAGTTCAAGAGCTCCTGGCTCAAATGAGGACAGCCTTTGATTTTGTTTTCTGGCTTGCAACAACTCTTGAAAGCCGGATCTCTATGTTGCTGAGATTAGCCAATGCTGAACTCAGCTAAACGTTAAATACTAGTTTATCACACTGATTTAGGATTCCCTGTTTTTTTCTTGATTTTTCTTAGTTTTTGCAAGCTTGCCTCTGCATTTAAATGGGGTTGTTGTATATTTTTCTAGTATTTCTGGATGTCTGGTAGAGAGATTTTCAAGATATGTCTTGTCTGCCATGCTTTAGATATCCTTTTATATGAGATAATGTTATATACTCATTTTTAGATAAAAGTAAATGCAGTAAAATATCAAGGAAATTGGGACTTTAGCACTTCCTTGTTATCACAGATGGAAAGCATCATTACTTGCTTCTGTAGATGAGGAATGCTTTTAACAGACAAGGCCCACTGATGTGCAGTTGCCGAGCCAAGGCCTATTTCCAATCTCCTCATCAACTCACCATCCTTTATTCTTTAGGTAAGCCTGTCCTTTTCTGCCATGTGCAAAGTATATAAATTTTCTACTACAGAAGGGCAGAACAGACATACTTGTGCCACATTTCCTGTTTTTTTTCCTATCACAGAAATTAAAATGGTTTTTCTATAGATCACTATTTAAATACTTTTTGTCTTAATCTTGAAACAAATCTATCCCCAGGACAATGGTGAATGGCGATGAATGGCCCCATCCCACCCATTCATGGAAACTTATGTGGTGTTTAGTGACTCAAGGAAGAAGATGGCTAGGTAGTGAATCAGAGGCAAGGAACATTTGAAAAGAAATAGGTACCTCAGTCAGCTGTTAGGAGAGACCTAAAACAACATAGAGCTCAGAATTAGCCTCCTCCCCTCTTTACCAAAGGAATCTCCCGCTTTTCTCAGTCACGCTTCAAATGCATATGTGGACATAGCGTTTAGACTGATAGAGCAGATGCTCAATAAATATTTGAAGAATGGATGGATATAGTTTTTTTCCCGACAAGATTTATCCAAACTGAAAACGACCCTTAATGTTCATTTTAACCAATTTTTACTTAGATAAAAATTAAGGGGTGAAGTTTGGGAAGGATTATATTATATAGGTTTCCCATATCTCATACTTCCCTGAGAAGTAGTTCTGCCTTTTTATCACTTATAATTTATGTAGTGGTTAATGAGATACACCTGGAAATACTTTGTAAGTATAATTTACACAAACATATATCTTTATGAGGCATGCAAATTTAAACAATGGTGTCCTTGTGACTCAGTTAAATAAGGAACTAAAATAAAATACACGACAAATATTTGCCTTTAGGATTATGACACTATATCGTAAAACCTCTGAAGGACATGATAATGCAAATAAGATTAGATAAAACAAGTTCAGTTTTGTAGAAAAGGCAAAGAATTAAAAAAATTGCAATCTCAGAAGCTTCAGAAACCTACTTTTATATGCTTTCCTCTGTAAAAAAGTGTTTTCTCATTCCCCCTCAAGTTTGAATATTTGAGGAGTTGCTTTAAGAACTTTAAAACTAGTGCATCAAATACATGCTTTTTGCAGATATGGAAAATACTTCCTTAAACATTTTTACATAAAGAAAAGTAATTTTGCCCAAAGAAAATCACATCCAAAGGAAAATGAAGAATGATTGGTGTTATAAGAAGTATAATCCTAGAGGCCTGGAACTGCATAAGGCATTCTGAATGTACAGCAGGCGGTCAGTAGAGATTATGCAAGTGATTTTTATAGATGAAGCTGAGCAAAGGGGCAGAATGGGAAGAACAAGGGGGGACCAAGACACAAGAAGAATGACTTTTGTTTGAAAAAGAAAATGTTCAGGGCATTAAAAACAAATAGCATTTTTCCCCCAAAACATTTTCAAACACTACAGAAAATAATATGTAGTAAACCATAAAACTTACTTTAACTCTTTAAAAACCTTCCAAACAAAGGAACGTAGGAAAAATGGCATTCTAGTTATATTTTCCCCAAGATCAGTCAGAATTTATTCCATCTTACTGCTTTTCCAAGTCAGTAGGCAGAAAGTAAACAGAAACGTGAAATATGTATCGATTGTTTCCTTTCCTTATAACTGTTGGCAAACAGCTTTGTGAAGGCAACTTTTCTAATAAGGAAGGTATTTTTACATTTAAATGTTGGTATTCTGTGTAGGAAGTGGAAGGGCTTGTTTCAGAGACCATTTTAAAGTAGAAGTTTTATCATGAACCTTTAGAGGTTAAAGGAAATTTAGAAAATCTAGTTCAAAGCTTTCATTTAATTGAAGAAAGAAATTGATCTCTTGTGCATTGCCCTGAGCCACACAGTAGCTGAGACATAGCTGAGGCAAAAATCCAGGCTGCCTAACCCTGCGTTCTGTGTACTTCAGGCTGCCTAACCCCTGCGTTCTGTGTACTTCAAAAATCCAGGCTGCCTAACCCGTGTTCTGTGTGCTTTAAAAACTCGGGCTGACTGGATATGGTGGCTCATGGCTGTAATCCCACCACTTTGGGAGGCCAAGACGGGTGGATCACGAGGTCAGGAGATTGAGACCATCCTGACCAACATGGTGAAACCATGTCTTTACTAAAAATACTAAAATTAGCCAGGCGTGATGGCACATGCCTATAGTCCCAGCTACTCAGGAGGCTGAGGCAGGAGAATCGCTTGAATCCAGGAGGTGGAGGTTGCAGTGAGCTGAGATCATGCCACTGCACTCCAGCCTGGGAGACAGAGTGAGACTCCATCTCAAAAAACACCCCAAAAAACAAAAAAACAACCCAGGCTGCCTAACCCCTGCACTCTGTGTACTTTAACGTCTCTCATTTATTTTCCGGCTTACTTGTGGTTGAAAATTGAATAATTGTGTATAGCTTACATTCTTATGTCAGTTTAGAGAACAGCCTGGAGTTTTCAGGCCCATGTGTCTATGTATCTATCTCCTCTTCTTCTTTCTTTACCAGAAAGACATGTGACAAGATGCTGTGGTTTCATGAATTCTCCCTCATTCTTGCATTATTTTATTCCTTGTAATTTATTCCATATATAAACTGTTTTTAACATGGTTTCTATTTGAGTTGAGTAAATGGAATATTATGCTTCTGAATCTAATTTTTTCTGCCTCAAATGATGCAATTTGAGCATCTTTAAAGACACAATATATGCTGCCTAATTATAATGAAATATCTGATAGAAAAATATAAAGGATGATGATTATCATTGAAAATGATTTATTTTACAAAAGAATTTGATAAGAATGCCTTTAATTAATTCCTCTAGTTTTAATTTCTGAAATTCAGTTTATGCCCAGTATTCAAGCACATGGCATAAAGCAAAATGCATTGGCTTTATGCATTTTATGAATTTGCTCTATGCATTTTATGAATTTTCTGCATGCATTTTATGCATATTGAATTTGATAGGTAAAAAACACCCCAAACTTTTCTAAACAAAGAGGTTTAGCAGCTCAAAACACTTGTTATATCTGGTAATATAAGCAATAACATATTTAATAATATAGTTCTTATTATTTTATTTTCACTTTCTGCCAAGGCTCAGGGAAACATTTAAATTGCTTACGTGCATGTCTATAAATACACTGGAGAATCAAATATGCCTGAGAAAAAGGGGTCAAAAAAGTATTGTGAAACAGTGGTAACTAAGGAATACTCCACTTAGATCTGTTTCAAGTCAAGCAGTGTTTCAAAGGGACCATGTGGCTTTATTTTTAGGCTGCAGTTCATTGATTCAGGCTGTCACTTCTGCTAACTGGCATTAGTTACTCTTAGCCTACAGATGTATCATTGGGCCTACATAATGAGAAATTAAACATTTTATCTGTCATTCTGGAAAAAATAAACTGATTACTCCTTTGAGAAGAGCTTGCCCAGGGTCAAGCCTTATTCTTAGGTGGACCACAGGCAAAATTATTTGAAGATACTGAGATTCACACTGTCCACACACACAGGATTCCCTTGGCTAATCAGTGATGGATTAGTCAATAAAAATGCAGCCGAAATTTTGGAGGCCATACTTGAAATGGGAATGTGAGGATTAGAAGACCTTCCAGGTACAATCAGTCTAGTTAATTAATTAGCAGGTAACTTGGTCTCTGAGGGGTTGAGACATGAGACTATCAAATGGCAACAACCCATGGTATAAGCCAGTGGAGCCAAGGGACTGGCAAAAACTCACTGGAGAAGTTGCTGTGGGGGAGAGAGGAAAGACTTCATGGTTGATGAAGACACCATAGTACACATGTTTAGAACTCAGGAGTAAGAGAGACTGGTTTAGCTTCATGTGCATGTGACATGTCCCACAGTTACACAGGGCCAGAATTTGGTTTTAGTACTCCATTGCCCCATCTTAAAATTCTTGATTTTGAAACAAAGGACCTTTCATTTTCATTTTGCATTGGGCATCACAAATTATTTAGCTGGTTTTGCTGAAAGGGGACATAAGCTAAGGGATAGATACCAGAGGCCAATTTTGTGTACATTTTAATTTGGGATGTGAAAAATTTTGTTCTGTATTAAAGGGTTTAGAGAAGATGCATTCAAATAACACTCCTAACATTATGGTTTAAAATATCATGAGGGCATTTGACCGTGAAGTTGCAGTAAGTTGAGAGACATTGAGATTGTTGCTGATGGTGATGTTCCTGGGTGAATAAAGGATAGTGTTGAGATTCACAGGGTCAAAGGAATGAGGTGGTGGGGGAGGCAGTGTCAGGGCTGGGGTCTCAGAGGGCTACTGCACAGCAGTAGCAGCCGGGTGAGAAATTTCTCACAAGGGTCCTTAAAGTTGCTTGGACAATTGCAGTTGATCTAATTAGGAGGCTAGATGAGAAAATAGAATTTAGAGGGTTGCGTTCTCCTTGACTCACTAGGACTGAAAACAAAGTCACTTAACTTTCAGTGTTCTAGATTACTTATCAGAATGATTTTCCACACTAGCTTTCCTCGGCAACAAACAGCTTTAATGTGATAGTATCTGTCAAGTGCTCTGAGTCCCTAAGAGATAGGCTCTTTATCAGTTGGTACAGTAACCTATTCTTTCAACAGAAATAAGTGAATCTGGAGTCTGTAGGGTTGCCTAGGAAGATATGGTTTGGTAGGGAGTTCAAGTGTTCTGGTTGGTAGTTCTATAGGGAAATACATATAGTAGCTCCTCCTCCCCAGAAAAACTCTAATATATTATCTAGTTATATTTATTTCCTGACAAAATTGAGGATGAGTTCAGACACAACATATTAGGTCTCTCAGATATTGCAGATGGGCACTGTTTAATCTAGAGGATTCATAAAAATGATAGCTTGTAAGCTCTTGGAGCACTGCAAACAATTGAGCTGACTCCTTAAATTTTCAAATGACAAAATTGAAAGAGAGAAAGGTTGTGATTGGCCCAGGTTTCACAGTCAAGTATGGCGAGACATACCCAGTGACCACGTCTGTTGCTGCTGGGTCAGGGCTTTTGTCTGCTCTTACACATGTCTTCCAGGTAGTCAGGTTCATTATGGCTATATTTGAAGAGTTCTGTTTCCTTTTGTGTTTACAGATGTCCGCAACACTATTATGAAGTATTTATTAATTAGAGCAATAATGCTAATAACTACCATTTACATAAAGCATGAAATGGGCACAGTGAGCTAGGAACTTTACCTAATCTTTTTAACATCCTTGAGAGGCAGATTCTATTATCTTCATTTTTCAGAAGGGGAAATTGAGACTTAATGTCACATGGCCCTTAATTAGATAAACTTAAGGACGTCTTCAACCTTCCAGTAGTTTTTGGCAATTATTCAACTCTGAACAGACTCCAGAACATTAGTGGAAGCTCTCTCACTGTATCCTCATTGAGCAAAAACTAGGGCACTAATGACAAAGATATTTATCTTACAACACTTAGGCTTTGTTATAAGGAGTCATTATGAACCCCATCATAGCTGGTCCTATGTTGGCACCTTAGAGATAATTTATAATTATTTATATATAGGTATGGTGCAGCTGTGAATAAGCAGAGGAAAATAAGTGAACTAAAATAAGACTTTTTCTTTGTATTATTTAATTAATGAAATTTAATTTTACCTTTTTACCAGTTGATGACATAGAAGACTTAATTTCCACCTCACGATTAATCTCTCAGTTGGAGAGTATACTCACTCTTACAAAGAATCCAGGTGAGAGGAATGGGGAATTAATAAGAACCAGGAGGGTACCACTTTTATGGAAATATATTAGTGACATATGTATCTGCCAGCTGTGGAAGACATACTCAAGCAAAACATTTTGATTATAAGGAAGGATAATATTTGAAATCAACTTAAGCAGAGCTGACTAGAAATGGAAGGACACCTAAGGGAAATAAAAGGTTTGTTTCTAGGTTGCACTTGCCCAAGTCATGTGGCATTCAGGCTAAAGGTAAGCAAAAGTCAGTACATGTATATTCACCCCTCTGCTGGGAGCAGAGAAGCACAGAAAAGTCCAAGGAGTGTGGTAGATGCCAGTCGGGGGAAGGTGCTGTAACCTGGGTGTCCCCTTTATCCTACAGCTCTTTGCCCACCCTGTTCAGAGATAGAGAGCATATCCCCTGAAATGAACTTAGGGCCCTACTGGCAACTGCTGTCATTTACATTAGCAGCAAAGCCATTAGACTTACTTTACCTAAACGCTTCCCTTATAACATTCTTCCCTTACAACATTCGTGGTCTGCTAAGGTTGCTGTAAGCAAAGCAGAGTATAAAATAGCACAAGTTCCTGTTTGACAAATGA
This sequence comes from Ateles fusciceps, assembly GCA_036589455.1. Lineage (NCBI taxonomy): Eukaryota > Metazoa > Chordata > Mammalia > Primates > Atelidae > Ateles > Ateles fusciceps. The sequence continues at coordinate 3,676,005 of JAZHEH010000253.1, read as the reverse complement.
AGTACCAGTTTCTTATCTCTCCCCAGGGGCCTCTTATAATGAGAAATTGGCCTTGCCAGTTTTGAAACTTTTCCGTTCACCACCCTGTATGTCTTTTATTATTTTGCCTTTTAAAATTAGCATGCTATTTTAAAAAAATACAGAAACCAGACTTTAGAAGCACAACAAAGGCATCTGCTTTGCAGAAACTACTTATTAGTCCCTGTCTCTTTACATTGAATTTTCAGTTGCTGCCAAAGTGGAAAAATATGCAAATGCATGACCTGTGTGTTGAATATGTTTTTGTCTTGAGGCTTTTCTATATATCTAAAGGATAGATGTTTGTTTGTAGATTTGATTGCTATTTCTCCACAAGACTGTTTGTGGATTCTAGAATGTGATATTAACCTAGAAGGCATGATAATTCTGTAAGGTGATTATGCGGTAGCTGGTACCTTGCATTGTTCCTTCATCACCGAATCATCAAATAGGTTTTATTGTTAATAATGACCACAGTTTGTACATACTGAGTTTTCAAATTTAGGTGGCGATTTGAAATTATAGGAAGAATGAGTCTTCTGATTTATAGGTGCTCCTCATTTGTACCCTAAAGGCACTCTTGTCTTTATTTTTGCATTGCTGTGCTTATCACCAGGTACTACATTTGCATGCTGAATTATCTGTCTCCTTCACCGTACTCTAAGCAATTTGAGAATAGGCTTTACGTCTGTCTTGTTCATTACTGGGTCCTTGGAACAAACTGGTGCATGGCCCTCAGTGGGTACTTAATAAATACTTGTTTAATTGAATCAATACTTTTAATATAACTTTTTAAAGTATCTTCAATGTGACAGGCATTGTAAAGGGTACCTTAAACACATTTTCTCACGTAATCTTCACACCCGCCATATGAAATTGTTATTTCAGTCTTTTATGTTAGAGATAAGGAACCTAAACTTCAGATGGGGTAAGCAGCATACTTAGGTCTTCCACCTGAGCTGTGTAATTTGGAAATGGGGAGTAGGTGACTTCAAAGCACATATCTTATTTCCTATGCTACACTACTTTGTATATCAGAAGGTAGAGTGATATAAAAATCACCCTGGATACTGATGGGAACTTGCAAAACGAGAGGTGGGGAAGTTTGTAGATATATTGGCAAAGGAACATTGGCAGAGAGAGTTAGCCCCTTCAAAATTTTCACAGATAAATTCTTTTCATTGACTGCAAATATTTCTTGCTCCTTAAGCAAACCAGAAAAAGCTTGTTTGTTCATTATTTCTGCCATTTGAATTGATATAACATTATGCTTGAATGTTGTAATTATAGGTAAGGATGGAATAACCATTACTATTTGATTCAATTTACATTATCAAGCAAATACTTTCTGAGAATGATATTGAGTGGGATTGAGGGTTGGGGCAGAATGGTGAACACAGGTAGTATTATATATCTCTTATTTTCACAAGCTTACAGTATAATGAGTAATAAGAGTAATCAAATTACTAGAAAGAGAACATAATAAATATAATCAAAGTGGTACAATATATAGAGGATATAAAAGGAATAAAAAATTAGATTTGTTTGTGGATATCGGAAGTATATTACTGAAAAGGTAGCAGTGGAAAGGCCCTTGAGAAATGGGCAGCATTTAACAGTTTTACGTGCTGTCCATTTGAAAATGAATAAAGGCATGGTCTCTTTCCTTAAGAAAGCCAAGACTCATTGGTAGAAATGAGTCCTGAGTGGGTATTAATAGACGAGAGAACAGTGAACTCCAGAAAGCAATTAAGAAATAATTATGCAAGTGACCAGGTCGGGGGGCTCACTCCTGTAATCCCAGCACTTCAGGAGGCCTGTGTAGGAGGATCACATGAGGCCGGGAGTTTGAGAACAGGCCAACATATTGAAACTCTGTCTCTACTAAAAATACAAAAATTAGCTGGGCATGGTAGCACACACCTGTAATCCTAGCTATTCGGGAGGCTGAGGTAGGAGAATCGCTTGAACCCGGGAGGTGGAGGTTGCAGTGAGTCAAGATTGTGCCACTGTACTCCAGCCTGGATGACACAGCGAGACTGTATCTCAAAAAATAAGAAAAGAAAAAGAAAAGAATTATGCAACATAGTATTATGATATTGAGAAGGTCACGTGGGACTTTGCATTTTGCTAGAGGAGTAGTAAAGATTTCAAACATAGGTGGCCAGCAGTCCATGAGCCTGAGGATTTAGAGTATGTTTATCTGGTCCCATAAATGGGTTAAAAGTTTGTTCCAAGAAAGGATCCAAAGGGGCTTGCAGGGATTCCTAGGAAACTGCCCCAACTAATTTAAATTTCCGTTTAGTTGACGCAGTTTTCATGGGGAGTCAGAATGCTTTGAGTATGGACTCCATGAGGTTTGGAAAGGGAAAGCATTCTTCCCTGAAAAGTGGAGTGGATTGTTGTAATATTCATGAAAATTGGCAAAGGAAAATCAGGCAGCTTTTGTGTTGAGTTATATTGAAATCACGTCAGAGAGACCGTGAATAATTAAAACCACTCTCAGGGGAAGTTTGTTTTTCCTTCTTGTAATGCACATATGACTCTGGCACATAAAATGTTTTACTAGTTAAATCTTGCTTCATTTCCCATTTAAGATTTGTCACAGTAAATAATCCTTTTCTCAAGTACCAATATCCTGAACATAAATACAGTGAATGCTGTCTGGATATTAGGCAACCAGTTCCATAGTGGGATCAACCAGTTTTTCCTTAGATGAAAACTATAAAACACAATAAAGTAACACGCATAATTAAACAGTAGGAATGTTTCTATGGTGAGGAAGTCCAGAGACGGTTTTGCTAATAGAAAGAAAATGGGATATTAAAGATGTTAATTAGCTGTGCTATGGCAACAGCTTTGAGCACAAAGCTAAGTTTCTCTACTTGCCTTGCATGTTTACAGCTCAGTGATACTGGCTATGAAAATACAAATAGTATCAATATGTACTTCAGTTAAAAAGTATTCATAAGTCATTTTTAATAGCTTTCATGAGGAGTTATTTACATACCAAAAAATCCATTCATCTTGTAAAAATTGATGATTTTATGTGTAAATATATGGTATTTGTGCAACCACCACCACAATCTAATTTTAGAACATACCTGTCACTCCCATAATATCTCACATACCCACTTCCACTCTCCACACTCCTTGAGTCCCAGGCAAGCACTAGTCTACTCTCTGTCTCTAAGGATTTGCCTTCAACAGATGAATTTAGGATGGAGGGCATAATTCAACCCATAACATATAATAATAATAGTAACAGTTATAATAAATACTCATTTGGTACAGAATACAATAAGCACTGATCTGTAAGCCTTACATAACTCAATTAGTTCTCATAACAAATCTATAAAATAGATAGCTGTGATTATCCCTGCTTTATAGATTTTCAAAAATTGGGGCACAGAAAGGTTATACATCCAACAAATAGCAGATTGTGGATTAGGCATTAGAATCCAGGCTATGTGGCTTCAATATACATACTGTTACACCCCAAAGTATGCTGTACCACCCCTAGGCATTCACAATGTGCCCGAATAGCCTTTCCGTTATAATGAAATGGAAAAACTCTTTGATGATGGAGAGTTTACAACCCTCCTCTCTTAGGATGACATTATGAAGTAAATTATATTCCTCCTTTACAAGAAAATGTAGATTCAGAATGGTCCTTGAAATCCCTGCTAAAGAGAGAATACATTATGCAAGATGAACTGACTCATAACATGTAACATTATTAGATTGGACCATATGAAATTGTGTTTTTATAAGGTAAAAATGGTAGCATATGGATAACTTTATGTGGTCAAGCTAATTATCTTTATTCCTGTTTAAAGCCAACTTTTGTTGGCTTCTACAACTTGTCTCTTCTCTGGTAGATCAAGTAGGCAAATCACTTTATTTCTCTAAAAATGTCTTTACTCTTCCACGCTCTGCCACTCCCACCCATCGCAAACATCTGGGCAGCCAGACCTGCAGCTTTCACTGCTTCGGGGAAGGATGATACACAGTGTGCAGAGAGCAACAACAACAGCAAATTAGGATTACTGGCTTTCAAAGTTCAAATGCCTAAATCAGAATATAAAATGTAAGTTTTGAGGGCAACTAGAATTTTTCCCACCTCTGTTCCCAGATTAAATAAAGATTTTTAGTATTTGAGAAGGAAAGAAAAAGTCTGAGTAGCAGCAGGAAGCTTCTTTCCTGAGAAGATGAGTGCCAGTTTCTAAGCAATGGAATGTATTAGTTATTACTAATCCTTATAATAATTTCCCTCAGGAAACTAACATTTGTTAGTTAGTTATTACTCAGGGTAGCTAGGCCTTCCTGTCCCAGACCAATCCTGGAAGGGCAGGAGGGTGAGGAATGACAGAAATGTGCCCTATTTTCTGGTTGGTTCCATGGATCACAGCAAGATGCCACACCCCTCCCGGAACCACATGGCTTAAGTAACACTGTGCTTTATTTCATAGTAAGTCTAAAGTTTCTGACCGAAAATATGTCCGCCTTAAAAAAAAATTTTTTTTGCACACTTAAATTTGTTAAATTTCACACATTTATTACTTGAATTACTATTTAAAATTTTTACATCTTAAAATTCAGGTTTTCTCTTTATTTTTTACATGAAATAAATGTTTCAGGTTTTTATAGATATAGTGCTAAGGGCTGAGGTTTCAATATTTATGAGAAAGATTATTTTTATTGTAAGCTATAGGATACTTTATGAAGCACTTAGAGAAATATTTATGGCATCAGGAGTTAAAGTATTTTCAGATCACTTTGACTTTATGTATTAAAACGTTGTATTATGTGAGGCAGTAGATTACACAGATAAATAAGGCACAGTCTATGCTTATTTGCATTTTGCGTATTTTTATGACTTTAATCTCTGTTTGCAACAATTTAGGCAAGTTTACAGATTAAATAGGTTCTGAATATACATGCTGATAGAGATGAATATAGTGAATAAGACAAAGAGAGAAAGTTTAACTTCGGTAAGCTTGAGTTAAAGAGTTCCCAGGTAGACAAATCCCAAATAAGCAGCATGAATCATGGTCAATTATGACATCTGGAAGGCCCTGATGCAGAGATAACCAATTTTGGTGTTAGAAAAGAGAGGGATTATATTCCCAACTGAGTCACCAAACTGTCCACATGATTATGAACAAGTTACTTAATATTATAAATGTTAGTTTCCTGAGGAAAATTATTATAAGGATTAGTAATAACTAATATTTCTCAAGTGCTTAATAATTGATGAATTTTATTAATATTATTTTGTTGCTGATATTTTCCCATGATAATGTCAACTCACTATATTTATCTTTAAAGATTAGTAATCATGGTCATTATTTGCGAACAGTGTTTTCACTTACAATAGAAGGAATATTTTATCTGTAGTTACCTTTAGCTTATTATGTACATAGTTGTCAACTCAAGGAGATTGTAATTGAATAGGAAAGAAGATGACTGTTTTTATTTACAGCAATTCTTTGAACCAAGTAGCTGATAATGTTTCTATTATAAAATAAAGAGATTTTCTGGCTAAAATAGTTTTAAAATTATTTTAAATTCATGGCTGCTCTTACTAGTAAGAGAGGAAATTCTCAGTTTCCTAAACAAAGAGGGGAACTGAAAATCATAGTAGTAGGACAGAAAAACTGAAATTGTGACTCACCCTGGCTAATAATCTTATGTTTTCCTGGTTAAGGAGAAAGAAAGAAGCTAGTATCTGGGATATGATGCCTGCACTGAAACAGAAGATAATGCCTTGGGTCTGTACATGTGGGAAATGTGTATTGACTTGAGAACCCCTAACCCTCTAATCTGTGTTTTTCAGAGGGATAACTATTAGAAATAGGTGAAACTAAAAAATATCTTTCCAGTGGCGTAGGAGACAAGAAGAAAAATTAACTGTCTTGGCCTTGTGCTGCAGATAAAAAAAAAATGAAGCCTCCAATGATAATTTGTAATCATGGTAATAGGATTTAAATTTACATTATCCATGAGCTCCTAAAATTCTCAAGTGAGGAATCAATATAAAAAGTAGTATGAGCTGGTGTAATATCCTTGGGGCACCTGGCAGAAGGCAGATAATATATCCCTGGAATGACATCTGTTAACACAAGCTACACATGACTCCTATGGATAAATCCATGTGAAGACGAGCTTAGTATCCAACATTTACAAACACACAAGCAAACAAACCCTCATGAAAAAATACCGAATTAAAAAAGAAGCAAGATTAGATTCCTAAGACCTTCAGCTAATAGAATTGCTGAATAGAAACTATAAAACAAAAATATTTAAACTGAATAATATATTTTTTAGAAAAGATTCTAAATTTTGAAAACAACAAAAACCGTATTTCAAAAGATTAGGCAGATGTGAAAAAAAAAACAGATGACTTCTGGAGGTGAGAAATATAATCACTAAAAAACAAATTAGTGGACAGGTTAAACAACAGATTAGCTAAAGGAAGGATTTGTGAGCTAATAGATGGACCTAAGAACATTATTCCAAAAATAGGATGATGATATAACAAGATTAAGTATGTAAGGGAATTTGATGAGAACTTTCTGTAACTAACAAAAGGTTAATAAGATTCACTATGTTTAAATCCTGAAGCAGAAATCTATCTGTCTGTCTCTGTCTGTCTATCTGTTTATTTATTCATCCATCTGTTTATCTATCTATACATCTATATTTATATCAGTATATCCACACCTTGATATATCATGAGAAAAATGTTGAATTTTACCAAAGTGAAAGAGAAAAAAATAATGGTAGTTAGATTTAAATAAAAGATTGCTTTGAAATAATAATTTCAGATAACACAGTAGCAAAAATAGAAACAAGAAGATAATGGAAAAATTTTTTCAAATACTAAGAGAAAACAACTATACATTCTGTATACATTTAAAGTTCTATACATACTATTTGATTCTCAACTAGAGAGTCAACTATATATACTCAAGAAAGAAGAAAATTAGAGCAAGAGGAAGATTGAGATGCAAGAAAGAAATGATGAAAGAGAAAATGGTACATGTGGAGTTTTACATACACAACTATTGTCTGCATGAACAATAATCAGTGATATGAAAAAAGTGGAAATAAAATGCTGCTAACAATAATGAGTAGGTTAAGAGGGGTTGGTGAGAGTTAAGATGTCCTGTCATCCTTGTAGTGGGAATAAAGTAGGTATTTTAAAAATAAACTTTATACTTTCCTATGTGTATATTCCTGCCACAGTTTTGTGGGTTGTAAGGGTAAGGAATTCCTGCAACTCAATAACACAAAAACACAATTTAAAAAGATTTGTTTAATAAATCATGTTGGGAAAACTGGCTAGCCATAGGCAGAAAGCTGAAACTGGACCCCTTCCTTACACCTTATACAAAAATTAACTCCAGATGGATTAAAGATTCAAGCATAAGACCTAACACCATAAAAACTCTAGAAGAAAACCTAGGCAGTGCCATTCAGGACATAGGCATAGGCAAGGACTTCATGACTAAAACACCAAAGGCAATGGCAACAAAAGCCAAAATAGACAAGTGGGATCTAATTAAACTTCAGAGCTTCTGCACAGCAAAAGAAACTATCATTAGAGTGAACACGCAACCAACAGAATGGGAAAAATTTTTGCAATCTACCCACCTGACAAGGGCTAATATCCAGAATCTATGGAGAACTTAAACAAATTTACAAGGAAAAAACAATCCCATCAAAAAGTGGGCAAAAGATATGAACAGACGCTTTTCAAAAGAAGACATTTATGCAGCCAACAAACATATGAAAATATGCTCATCATCACTGGTCATTAGAGAAATGCAAATCAAAACCACATTGAGATACCATCTCACGCCAGTTAGAATGGTGATCATTAAAAAATCTGGAGTCAGCAAATGCTGGAGAGGATATGGAGAAATAGAACACTTTTACACTGTTGGTGGGAGTGTAAGTTGGTGAGCCATTGTGGAAGACAGTGTGGTGATTCCTCTAGGATCTAGAAATAGAAATACCATTTGACCCAGCAATCCCATTACTGGGTATATACCTAAAAGATTATAAAACATTCTGTTATAAAGACACATGCACACGTATGTTCATTGCAGCACTGTTCACAATAGCAAAGACTTGGAACCAACCCAAATACCCGTCAAAGATAGACTGGACAGGGAAAATGTGGCACATATACACCATGGAATACTCTGCAGCCATAAAAAAGGATGAGTTAATGTCCTTTGCAGTGACATGGATGAATCTGGAAACCATCATTCTCAGCAAACTGACACAAGAACAGGAAACCAAACACTGCATGTTCTCATAAGTGGGAGTTGAACATGGACACAGAGGGGAGCATCACACACAGGGGCATATCAGGGGTTGTGGGGACTAGGGGAGGGATAACATTAGGAGACATACCTAAAGTAGATGACAGGGGGATGGATGCAGCAAACCACCAAGGCACATGTATACCTGTGTAACAAATCTGCACATTCTGCACATTTCCCCCAAACTTAAAGTATGATAAAAAAATAAAAAAGAATTATATAGACATATTTTGAAAAAAGGCATAAAAATATGTAACAGGTATATAAAATGCTACTGAATGTCACTAATTGTCAGGGAAATGTAAGTCAAAACCGGAATGTTTTATCATCTCACACTTGTTAGGAGGTTATTGTCAAAGAACCAAAGACTAGTGTTGGTGAGGATATAGAAAAATCAGAACCCTTGTATATTGTTGATGGGAATGCCAAATGATATAGCCACTATGGAAAACAGTAAAGAGTCGCCTCAAAAAATTAAAAAAAAAGAACTACCATGAGATCTAGAAATCCCACTTCGGGTATTTATCCAAAAAAATTGAAATCAGGATCATAAAGAGATACTCACATTTCCATGTTCATTTCAGCATTATTCACAATGGCCCATATATAAAAATAACCTAAAGAGCTGGATAGATGAATAAAGCAAATGTAGTATATTACATACAGTGGAATGTTATTCAGCCTTAAAAAGAAGGAAATCCTGCAATATGCAACAAAATGGATGAATCTTAAATTATGTTAAGTGAAGTAAGCCAGTCACATGACAAACCCTGCATGATTCACTTCTATGAGAAATAGTCTATCTAAAATAGTCAAACTCCTAAAAGCAGAGAATGGTGTGTTGGTTTTCAGAGAGTGAGAGAAGTAAGAAATGGAGTGTTGCTAATCAATGGGGATAAAGTTTCAGTTATACAAGATGAATAAATTTAGGCATGTATTGTACAACATTGTGCCGGTAGCTAACAGTACTTTCTATTGTACTGTACACTTAAAATTCTGTTAAGAGGGTGGATTTCATGTTAAGTGTTTTCACCACAATAAAATTTAAAAAATAGAATTTAATCTTCAAAAGATATCTTAAATATTCCTCATGCATTTAGAAGCCAAAACAAAACAAAACACACTCTAAGTAATGAATGGATCAAAGAAGAAGTCAAAATAAAAACTGGAAAATGTAAATAAAATGTAATAAACGTGTGTCAGAATTTGTGGGAGAATGCTTAAATGATTTTTTTGAAGAGACAGGCTGGAGCATAGTGTTGTGATCATACATCACTGTAACCTTGAACTCCTGGGCTCAGAGAATCCTCCCATCTCGGCCTCCAGAGTAGCTAGGGCATGTACCACCATGACTTTTTTTTTTAATGCTATTTTTTTTTTAAAAAAGTTTTGTGTAAATGGGGTCTCACTGTGTTGCCCAGGCTGGTCTTGTACTACTGGCCTCAAGCAATCCTCCCAGCTTGACCTCCTAAAGTACTGGGATTACAGGGATTAATGACTGTGTCAGGCCTAAAATGATTTTTTTTAAGGAGAAATTTTATGGCATTAAATGCTTATAATTTAAAAAAGAAGGAAAACTGTAAAATAATGAGCTATGCAATTAACACAAGAAGATAGGGAAATAGTACCAAAAAAATGGAAGTTGGAGGGGAAAGGAATAGTACAGACAAAAGCACAATTAATGGAATAAAAACAATTCTTATTATAATTTAATAGAAAAGGAATACAAAAATGATTAAGAAACAAATTTTATTTCTACATAAAAGGAAGTCTTTCTGACAGAAGTGATACAGGAGAAATATAGAGATGACCTTTAACAATATCAGGGTTAAAAAACGCTTACAGCTACGGATCTACAGTTCTAGTAGATATTAAATGGCACCAAAGGAGAATACTATGACCAAAAAATAATTCGTCCTATTTCTACAAAAATATCACTTACCCGAGCTGACTAAAAAATGATTAGGAAATGTGAATAGATCTATAGCTATTATGGGAATTAAATGAAAGGTTGAAAATCTTCATCTCCTAGTGCATCAGCACACCTCCTCCTATACTGCCATCTCCATCCACACTCACGAAAACACAAATCCAGCTCCAGTTACTTTTACAGGAAGTTTAATCAAATATATAAGGAACAGGAAATCCAAATATGACATAAACTTTTCCAAAGAGTAGAAAATGAGTAAATTTCTAAACACATTTTATGAAACTAGTAAAACTACTATACCAAAACCAAAGAAAGACAACATGAGAGAAGACAATTATGGACTTATCTTTCTTATGAATTTATATGCAGGATTCCTAAGATACTAGCAAATCCAATCTAATAATATGTAAAATAATACATTAGAACTAAATTGGTTTTATTTTAGAACACAAGGAAGTTTTACTATTATAAAATATTTTAGTATATTTCTCTCATTAATAGATAAAGCCCTATGGTTGTCTCAATAAGTGTAGACAAAGTATTTGATAAAATATGCAATACTCACTTGTAATAAAGAAGACTAGGAATAAAGGAGAAATATCTTAATCCTATGAAGAGTTTCTACCAAAAACAGCAAATGTCATATTAAGAATAAAACAGTTGAAGCATTATCCTATTACTATCATTGTTACTATTAAACCTTTGCTTGAGGCCACACCTAGTGCAAAATGCAAACAAGTATAAATAATAGCAGGGGGAGAGACAATTATTGTCATAGGGAAGGACTATCAGCTTACTAAGAAAATCCAAAAAGGTCATATAGGCAAATTATTTGACACTAAGCAAAGTTGTACATTGTTGAAATACAAGATTAACATGTTAAAATAATTTGTGTGGCATTATTTCTGAGGCCTCTGTTTTGTTCCATTGGTCTCCATTTCTGTTTTGGTACAAGTACCATGCTGTTTTGGTTACTGTAGCCTTGTAGTATAGTTTGAAGTCAGGTAGTGTGATGTCTCCAGCTTTGTTCTTTTTGCTTAGGATTGTCTTGGCTATACAGGCTCTTTTTTGGTTCCATATAAAATTTAAAGTAGCTTTTTCTAATTCTGTGAAGAAAGTCAATGGTATCTTGGTAAGGATAGCACTGAATCTATAAATTACTTTGGGCACTATGGCCATTTTCACAATATTTATTCTTCCTATCCATGAGCATGGAATGTTTTTTCATTTGTGTCCTCTCTTATTTCCTTGAGTAGTGGTTTGTAATTCTTGAAGAAGTCCTTCACATCCCTTCTAAGTTGTATTCCTGGGTATTTTATTCTCTTTGTATCAATCGTGATGGGAGTTTACTCATGATTTGGTTCTCTGTTAGTCTATTATTGGTGCATAGGAATGCTTGTGATTTTTGCACATTATTTTATATCCTGAGACTTTGCTGCAGTTGCTTATCATCTTAAGGAGATTTTGGGCTAAGATGAGGTTTTCTAAATATACAGTCATGTCATCTGCAAAGAGAGACAATTTGAATTCCTCTCTTCCTATTTCAATACCATTTATTTTTCTCTCTTGCCTGAGTTCCCTGGCTAGAACTTGCAATACTATGTTGAATAGGAGTGGTGAGAGGGCATCCTTGTCTTGTGCTGGTTTTCAAAGGGAATGCTTCCAGCTTTTGCCCATTCAGTATGATATTGGTTATGGGTTTGTCATGAATAACTCTTTTTATTTTGAGATACATTCCATCAATCACTAGTTTATTGAGAGTTTTTAGTATTAAGGGGTGTTGAATTTTATTGAAGACCTTTCTGCGTCTATTGAGATAATTATGTGGGTTTTGTCATTGGTTCTATTTATGTGATGGATTACGTTTATTGATTTGCATATATTGAACCAGCCTTGCATCCCAGAGATGAAGTCGACTTGATTTGTGGTGGATAAGCTTTTTGATGTGCTGCTGGATTTGGCTTGCCAGTGTTTTATTGAGGATTTTCACATCGATGTTCATCAGGGATATTGACCTGAAATTTTCTTTTTTTGTTGTGTCTCTGCAAGATTTTGGTATCAGGATGATGATGGCCTCATAAAATGAGTTGGGGGGGAGTCCCTCTTTTCTGTTTGAAATAGTTTCAGAAGGAATGATATGAGCTCCTCTTTGCACCTCTGGTAGAATTCGGCTCTGAATTCATCTGGTCCTGGGGTTTTTTTTTTTTTTGGTTGGTAGGCTATTAATTACTGCCTTAATTTCAGAACTTGTTATTGGTCTATTCAGGAATTCATCTTCTTCCTGGTTTAGTTTTAGGGAAGGTTTATGTGTCCAGAAATTTGTCCATTTCTTCTAGATTTACTAGTTTATTTACATAGAGTTTTGAGTGAGTTTCTTAATCCTGACTTGCAATTTCATTGCACTGTGGTGTGAGAGACTGTTATGATTTCCATTCTTTTGCATTTGCTGCGGAGTGTTTTACTTCCAATTATGTGGTAAATTTTAGAATCAGTGCGATGTGGTGCTGAGAAGAATGTGTATTCTGTTCATTTGGAGTGAAAAGTTATGTAGGTGTTTATTAGGTCTGCTTGGTCCAGAGTTGAATTCAAATCCTGAATATCCTTGTTAATTTTCTGTCTCATTGATCTGTCTACTATTGACAGTGGGGTTTCATATACAGGAAGACCATATGACTGACAGCAATTTGTAGAGTCTCACATAAGAAGTTGCTCAAAAGGCATGTAAATTCTGACCTTCTTATATTATCAATTATAGAATTGAGGCACAGAAAGGTTACACAATTTGCTCAAGTTCACACAGCTAATTTGAGGCACACTCTGCCTTACATTTCTATAATTTTAGAGGATTAACTGATTACAATTCCTACATTCACTTTGAGCTTGCATGTTATTTTCTTTCTTTTCAACTATGATTGATAGCTAATATATTATCTGAAAATTTAAGTACAATTTTTAAAAGATGGTCTTTCTTAAATACAGTTAACTTTTTTCAGAGTTTTTGTCTTTGTGACAGGAAAGAGAAAGGTTATATACTTACCTTATTTTTTAAATGTACCAAAAATCCACAAAGGGAAACATTGTCACTGTATTTATTTATTTATTATTTTTTTGTCATGTAAATCAGACTTTATTTGCTCTGGTGACAGGTTATTGCCTTCTGCAGAGAATGAGGGGACAAAATGGCTGCTGACTGGAGGCACAGCTCCCCGCATGAGGGTGTCTCGAGTCACAGCCCCTGGCAGAGTAGGCCTGGGTCATCTGCTTTGCTCCACCTTCCCCTTTGCCCCCACAGTTCCCAAGAGGGTGACTCTTCCACCAGCATCTACAGGCTCCAGATTGGTTCAACTTAGCAGTGCAGTGCCCACCACTTACCCTTCTCACTGCTTGTGTGGGGACAGCAGCTTTACCAACTGCCTCCTAAACCTGCCATACACAGTCCCCGGTTCCCCGTGGTGCCGGTTCTTTCCCACCCAGAACACTCTATGCACTGCTGTCTACCTCGTTACACTCAGTCTATCTTTCAAGGCCCAACTCAAGTCCAAACTTCCATGAAGTCTTTCCTCACTACCCAACCTGTGGCTCTCTCTTGCTCCTTTGAGTTCTATTCATCCTTAACCTCTGTCTCACTGATAGACTCCTGTTAGTAACCAATACATTTATTGGGGGTCTATGTGCTAAAAATGATGGTAGGCATGTTCTCATGTGTTTCTCAACCAGATTGTGACAGGCCGAGGGCAGAGATTGGTACCCATGAATGTTTCCTTCCAACCACAGTGCCCAGCACAAGGCCTTGCACATAGTAGATCTCAATAAAGGTGTTAGCCCCTGATAGGAGCATATCAGTCAGGACAGGCTAGGCTATGCTATAGTAACAAATGCTCCCAAATGCTCGGTGGCTTAAAACAATGCAAGTTTATTTCTTGTTCATGCCACCTGTCCATTGCAAGTTAGGTGGCATACTCTGCTTATCTTAGTTTCTCAGGGACCCAGGCTGATACAATGGCCACCAACTTGAATATTGCATGGAAAGGTCTCACACTGGCAGTGAAATAAAGCTTTGTTCTGGAAGTGACATAGCATACCTCCACTCACAAGCCACATGGCCCCAGCAAACCTAAAGGGGCCACAAAGTGCAATCCTACCAGGTCTCTAGAAGACAGATAGCAAGAGATACTTTGTCAATAGCACCAATGGCTTCTCCAAACTGCTTAGTTACTAAATTCCATGAGGAATGTACTACATCTATTTTGTCCACCACTGAATCTCTAATAGCTGACATGGTACATAATAGGTACTCAGTAAATACTTAGGCTGATGGTCAACCTTGTTCTGACCCTTTATCTTCATGCAGAGCTGAGCTCATGTGCTATGTTGGCCTTTGATCTGCCTGCCATGTCTCTGTGATGATCAGCCCTTGCAAGCAAGCTGCATGCCTTCACTGCTTTGCAGTCCTTACACACAAGGGTCAGTGTTGCTTAGGTGAACTGCCTTCTACAGGGCATAGTGTTGTTTAGGTGCATTGCCTTCTGCACCATAGGAGAGGAGGGAAGGAGGGGAACAATTACCTGTTGAGGCTGGTCTTTGTTATTTGGTAAGCAGATACTTTTTGAAAAGTATGTATATAAAAAGTTTGTGTGGGTGTACAAGTGTGTACTGGATGGGAAGAAGGTAGAGGAATAATTTCATATCTTATGGCTGCGTATCTCCCACTAGCAGTTAATCAGTGTCATCTGCATAATTCGATGCAGTACTTGGTAGTGGGGATTGGGGGAAAGACCTGAGGAAATGGTGTGATTCTTTGACTCCTACTCCCATCTTTTCTTTGTGTGTATATATATTAAATATATATTTAATATATTATTAAATATATATATAATCTATATTATATATTTATTATATATATATAATCTATATTATATATTTAATATATATATTATATATATTATATTTAATATATATAATATATATTTAATATATATTTAATATATTATATATTATATATATTATATATATATTATATATAATATAGATTATATATATGTATGTGTGTATATATATTATATATATATTATATATGTGTATATATAATCTATATTAATATAGATTATATATGCACATATATAATATATATATTATATGTATGTGTGTGTATATATATAATATATAATATATATTATATATGTATATACACACACACACATATATATATGTTTTATTGTACTTTAGGTTCTGGGGTACATGTGCATATCATGCAGGATTGTTGCATAGGTACATACATGGCAATGTGGTTTGCTGCCTCCATTCCCATCACCTATATCTGGCATTTCTCCCCCATGTTATCCTTCCCCAATTTCTCTACCCCCTGCTGTCCCTCCCCTAGTCTCCCCAATAGACCCCAGTGTGTGATGCTGCCGTCCCTGTGTCCATGTGTTCTCATTGTTCAACACCCGCCTATGAGTGAGAACATGTGTTGTTTGATTTTCTGTTCTTGTGTCAGTTTGCTGAGGATGATGGTTTCCAGATTCACCCCAGGCTGAATAGGAACAGCTCTGGAGTGCAGTTCCCAGTGAGAACAACGTAGAGGGTGAGTGATCACGGCATTTCCAAACGAGTTTTTACTGTATTTATTTTTTTAAAAAAATTAAAAACTGTTTACATTAGTCAAATCGGGGGATTTCAAAATACAGCCACTAGGTGTCATCATAGGCCATTGTAATTAAAAGCCAGTATGTAATTTCCTTGAAAAACTAATAGCAAAATTTTTGCTGCAACAGTAACCCTTTTATAGATCTAGATACATAGCTCTATATTAATATATTTAATAAATATAGCAGGGATGAAAAATATATTTAAATAAATATAAAATGATACATTATTTTCATATTTGTATTGAATATAACGATGTTCCATATTTAAGCACTAGGTGGTAAGAGTAATCAGAAATTGATTTCCCATAGTTATTATCATAGCCCATGAATAAGAAATTATGATTGTAGTACTGAGGATTTCAGTGACTTAAACAGTGTGTTTAACCAGTGTTAACTAATGACAGCATTTGTCCTGTCTTGGGATTCCACTTGCATGTTGCTTTGTGGCAAGAGAGAGAAGGTTGCGTGTAGACACAAGATGGGCCCGTCTTGGTTCTGTTTCAGGGTGTAGGAGGAACGTCAGAGGTAATAGTTCTGCAGGCTTGAAGGCTGACTGGAAGCCAGTCAGGCACCCGTTCACTCTTGTATGTCAGTTTGTGGTACTGTGCTTCCACTTATATAAAGGTTTGTTTTCTTCAAATAAGACGTTAACTTGCTGTTTCTTGGCTAAACATGAATGTGTTAGTGAGTTTTTAGAATGGATCTGCCATATTCCCCATTGACTTTGAATATTTAAGTCACTTGTTTCAGAAAAGGAAACAAGGACAGGAAAAGAGGTTTTGGGTTCTCTTCATCTCTACCATGGCATTCTTTGGTTCCTGTTTGTCATTCAGTTTGATTTATCAGGACAAAACTTCTTGAAGAACCTCCTGCCTTATAATATGGAGTCCATCTCCCATTACATAAATAACAAATCACAAATGTTTCAGCCTTTCTTTTAGCTATGACATGGGCACATGCCCTAGTACCTGACAGTCAGATGTGTCTGTGGCAGGATGTGAATCAAAAGTTGGTTACAGGAGAAAGAGGAACTGCAGAATGCTGCTGGAAAGAGTGGTGAGGAGGTGACAGGTACAGTTCACGTTACTGCTGTGGGATCCAGTAGCAGCAGATGGTGCTTGGTGTCTGGGGTTTTGGCCCTGCAGGCAGCAGTGCATGTGCCCAGGGATGCTGGTGATATCAGTTCACGGGACGGTTTTGCAGCAGGATTTGGGAGGATGTTTCCAACTTCTGGGCCTCCTAAAGATGATGATAACTATCCAGTAGGCTTGTAATACATAAATTCCTTTCATGCTTAATTACATTTTTGTCTTGCATTATTTTTGCTGTAACATTAAAAAATTCCTGACATATACTTTCCATTTCCAAAGCAGGAAAACATCGATGCCCACATCGTGATAAAATAAGACCTATCACCCTTTCTTACTTTCCAAATTATCCATAAATTCCCCTCTTTTCTGCCGATAATGAGCTGGATAAAATGGCGGTGGCAGTTGTGGTGGAGGTGGTGTGTGCAATGTGTGGGTTATGAGAGTGTGTACGTTTGACAGCAGGGAAGATTCCCACCATTAGAGAGATGTCGAAGACCCAAGTGCCACCCTTGATGTTTATTTATGGGTTTGTTTAAGTGCTGTGTCTTTCTTCATCCCTTAGACCAGCATACACAAGGTATAGCACCAATAGCCAGGGAATGTCACAGCTTTTATGTAAAACAGAGGATGAGACACAAAGAAGGTCTCTGAGTACTTGCCCCTCAGCGGTAATAGGTCACAGATGCCAGCAGATCTGCTGGAGACCTACTCTCCACACTGAAAGCACCTGAGTTTCAGACCCTGAATTCAAATATCTCATTTTATATATATATTTTTACCATGTTGTACATAACCCAATGTCTTATTATTGGAAATTTGGGTGTTATGTTTAGAGTATTTTGGTTAGGGACATCGGGGTCTGACAGAAATGAGTTAAATTCCAATGTTGGCGTTAGTTGCTGGGTTACTTTCAGCATGAGTTACTTAAACTTATGTAAAAGTAAATTTTTAATTACACAAATAAAACGCAAAGCTATTTTCTTTATGAAATGCAAACAATTGCAGATAAGGCTAAATAAAGGTCCGTGACACTTCATGAGTGCCCCAGTGTCTGACGTTCCCCAGAGGCAAACACTATCTCCCTTTTCCTCATCTGTAAAATGGCTGTGATAATACCTATAATACCTGCTTGACAGACTTGTGGTGAGGCTCCCTGACTCAGGAAACCAAACTAGAATGCCTTCCCTGATCTTCCAGACTAGCTCAGATAGCCTTGCTTATGATCACGTGATAGACACTCTCTACCTCTTCATGGCAATTTTACTGTGGTTATTTCTTTAATTACAGTACAGTATTATTTACCTAGCATATCCAGGATTTGGTGTATACACGACTGATGATATATCCAGAGTTTAGATAACCTTAATCCCAAAGCACAGAAGAGTAGGGAATACAAGGGATGTAGGATGTCTTGGCCTACAATGTATGTATTCCATGCCAAATGTGTGTGTGTATGTGTGTGTGTGTGTGTGTGTTTACATTATTGTTACCCTCAATGGTTGAGGAAATAGGATTTCAATTCATTTCTTTTTTTCTTCCCCTGTCTCTACGTTTATTATTATTACTGTTATGATCTCTCTACCCAAGATAATACAAATAATTAAGTTGCCAAAGTTCACAGGATTTGAATGTAGCTGTTTGTCTTCAAGTAGATGCTCTATCCGGGAAAATACACTGCATGTGTTAAACTTCTTGTACGCTCTAAAGCACTGTAAAAAACTCATGAACCCACAATAGTAATAATTTTTTAGTCAGTGTAACTGACCAAATATTATTTTCTCCATTAATACATTAAGTAGCTAAAGTGGAAAAGAGACATTAGAGACACAGCCTAGGTAGGAATTTCCATATGAGAAACACTAGCCTCCCTGCTTGAGGTTGGTCTAGGGTAGGCAGCATGCCCACTACCCAGATAGACAAGCAATACAGAATACAGAGATCTCCACTAAGAGGCTTCTGGTCTATGCCAGTTTGCAGATAGCCACTTCCTCCCTCCCTCCCTCCCCTCTCTTCCCTCCCTCTCTTCCCTCGCTCTCTTCCTTCCCTTCTTCCCTCCTTCCCTTCACTCTCTTCCCTCCCTCCCTCCCTGCCTCCCTTCCTTCTTTCCTTCCTTCCTTTCTTTCTCTTTTTTCTTTCTCTTTCTCTCTCTCTCTCTCTCTCCCCTACTTCCTCCTTCCATATGTCTCTCTCTCTTTCCTTCTGTGTTTCATATAAGATAGGGTCTTTCTATGTTGCTCAGGCTACTCTGGAACTCCTGGCCTCAAGTAGTCCTTCTGCCCCAGCATCCTAAGTAGCTGGGATTATAGGCATGCACTGCCATGCCTAGTTATGGAATTCCAATAGTAGTATTAAATAATATTGTTCAGTTTTTAGTGTTTTTATTTAAAAATTCAACTAAAGTTGAAAATAATAGCAATTTTCATTCCATAAACTTTCTTTGGAAACACTTTTATTAGATTAATGTTAAGTCAAGAACAGTTGGCTGGCCAATTTTTATATCAGAACTTTTTAGACTTAAGGAAACAGTGGTCTATGCCTGTCTTGAGGTTATTAGGTGACCTGAGTGTTTTGAAGGTTATCAAAATATTATAGAAATGCATGTTAAAATGATAAAGAGAAAAACAACAACACACACACAAAAAAAACACATTGCAATCAAGCACGTCACACACGTCTAGATAAGGATGATGACTCTGTGGAATTAGATGTCATTGAAAAGCATAGACTATGATTTAAAATAGTTGCTGTGGTCAAACATGTGATACCACGAAGCGGAAGAAGTCTAATCTTGAGCCACATGTATTTTTAAAAACAATCCTAGTGCCCATTTATTTACAGAAACAAGCTTGGCCATTCTTTAGTAACCAAGGCAGGAAGAAATCATCTGACATTCATGCGCAAATTTAGCTGTTTCCATTTGAATTAATATAATCTTGAAATATTTAGTTTTAAAATGGTTATATTTATACATAATAATTAAATTTTATACCCATTACTTGTAAAACATTTTGATATATATTATCCAATTTTTGTAATGTGATCTTGAGGAAGACGGGGCATTTATTATCTGTATAAGTGAGTAAATAAAGTAAAGAGGTTAAATGATTTGTCCTAGGTCACATAGTTTTTTCTCAGTGCAGCCCAGATTCAATTTAGTCGTCTACTCACAAAGACTATAGACTTGGAATGAAGTTACAAACCATTAGAAAGCATTATCCAGGCTCATTTCTTTGCATACAGTCTATACATTATTGAAAGGAAATTTATCTCAAGAATCTGTTGTCAGCATGATTTAGTATTTCCTGGAATTTTCCAATTATAAAACTAGATAGATTCTAGAGATCTAGTATGGCTATCACCTTTATTTTGTGTTGTAAAGATAGTTCCTTTCTGTTAATCCATCAAAATTTGTAATAGTTTATATTTTTAATAAAAAAGACTAAATATTGTTTGTTGCAAGTTTGGGCATATGATGCTAAATACTTTTAAAAATGTACAAGAACGTGACAACAACATATATTAGAAGAAGCATTGTGACCTCTTGAGAGAGTGTACAACCTAAAGCAGTTTATCCAGAATCTCTTTACATTATAGGGTTTATATCTGACTCTTCTCCATATGTGTTTAGGTCTACTTAGTATAGATTCTCTAGAAATAGCCCAATAGCAGAATAACATTTATGTCGGAAGATGACTGAAAGCTTGTGACTAAATTTTTCTACATCATTAACATCATGTAAATGCTCTATCTGTGTATCTATCTCTATTTATTTGGGGTTAAATTTATAGTTCAGTACTTTGTAATTTGTTTCATAAAAATCTCACATATTTGGAAGTGTCCTGAGTATTAAAATGTAATTAATGCTTGAATCAAACATATGTTTTGTAACTCCTAAGTTACTAGCAACAATTGCATTGAATGCTTGGAGTTGAGGGAGTAGAGAAGGATGAAACATTATGTAGTGCAAATTAGAGCCATTATATTGTTGAGAGATGATGCACTAGTAAAAACTAGAATATTCTTGAAGTGGGACTTGGGATTTGAAGGATAGATTTGGCTTTTGAGAAAAGAGGTATAGCATTCTAAAAGTGGAAGACAGCAAAACAAACAAACAAAGAACAGAAAAGAGAGTAGAATAAATACCTCCGTGGAGTCTGCAATGAGGAGACTGTGTTTGTCTGTTTACAAGATGAGCCGCACTGCAGAAGTGTAGGAGCTAGAATCAGTGGGCTCCAGTCTAGGTCTTCTCCAGGACGTGGAATCAAGGTTATCTGAGAAGTGAACACACTGGGCAATGTGTGAAACCAGGATTTTGACTGTTGGGAGAAAGGAAAGTGGGTAATTCTAATCAAGGGGCCAAAACAAGTCTGCGTCAAGTTGAAAAAAGGCCACCTATCAGTGGCACTTGAAACAGCAGTCAATAAACAGACATTCAGGAGGGCAGGAGGTTAGTGAAGATGAGTTAGTGGAGGCCTAGTATCAGTGCCTGGGTACTTAGTAAATTAAGTCAGTATGAGATACTACTAAAAAGAAAAAAAAATGGAAGTTATTCAGTTATGAGGTTGGAATATAAACAGGCAGCAAGACCAGAGCAGCACAGTTCCAGTGAAATCATCAACAGGGAATATTCGTATTCCCCTGTTTTCAGGGTAGTGTTGCTCAGAGCCTAGAGCCAGGGCTGAGCATGTGAATGGGGATACTGGGGCTTCAAAGATAGTGGACATATATGGATTAGGAGCCAAACATGCCATTCCTCATGATTTAACTTGAGAGTTATGTTAGACTGTGGAGGGGGAAATGAATATGAAAACTGGAAGAAAGCATTCAGATTTCGTGTGGTTGGTATTCAGTAGGTCCTTGAGCAGAGGAGCAACCACATTAGGTCAGTTCTTAATGCAAACTGTTCTGGCTATAACATGCAAGATAGCTTGAAAAAGAGAGAAAGTGGATATACATGAAGTAGATGGGAGTATTTTGTATTAGTGTGAAGTTATAGAGCACTTCATTTGCCAGGCAGCTTCAGAGAAGGTATAAGGATGGGACTTCCGATGCAGTGAGTTGAAAAATGAATATGAAATCAGTAAATGAAATGAGCAAGGGTAGACTATCGTTTTCAAGAGAGTGTCTGGCCACAAGGAAATAAATAGGAAAGTAGTTAGAAACTCAGGGTACCTTTTTTGTTGTTGTTGTTGTTTTGAGGGAAGATACTGTTTTCATACAAACTCTTGGTAGGAAAACAGTTTTTTGCTTTTAGGACCAAGGAGAATGGTACTTCTGAGCAGTTCTACCTTTTTATATTAGAAACACTTGATTGTGAAATTAATTAAGGTCTTCCATTTTGCCTCGATGGTTAAAAAATTTAAAGTTAACTTTGCTACATTCAGCTGAAGAAAATTTATTCATGGGTTGAATTTTAAACCTCATTCTTGATTTCATTTTAGGCCTTTGTCTTATTTTTCTCCCATTTGCAATTTGCTCCTATTTTGAGCCCTCCCTCCCTCTCTCCCTCCCCTCCCTCCCTCCTTCCCTCCCTTCCTTCCTTCCTTCCTCCCTCCCTCCCTCCCTCCCTCTTTCCCTCCGTCCCTCCCTCCATCCGTCCCTCCCTCCCTCCCTCTCTCCCTTCCTCCCTTCCTTCCTTTTCTTTTTTTTGTTGTAACCTTAGAGAATTCACTTATGTTACCATCTAGAATGAGATGGGGATATAAATAAATTTGTTGTACCCCTACAACAAATACATGATAAGATCTTAAATAGTGTTTATTAAATAAATTGAACCAAGAATATAAAGAGAAAGAAGATTCTTACGCTTTGTAGAATGACGTGACAGGATTTATTAATAGACTGTGTAAAGGCGATGAGGACAGGAGTTAGCCAAAGGTATTGGTGCTGATCTGGAATTCTTATGGGGCTATCTGGAACAAAAGTGGGTGTTAAAAGGTAACGCAGATTTAATGGAAAAATAGCTTAGATTTGAAAAAACTCTTTACTTGGCTATCATCTGTAAAAAGCTTTACCTTTCTGAATCGATCGGAAGTTGTTCTTGTATTGATTCGTGTCAATGATGACCCATGTCTATGGCTTTACCTTAGGGGCTGCTATAGATAGAACTGTGCTCACATTCATGCTGGACACAGGGACTGTTTTCTCTAAAATTACAAGTAAAGTTTAAAAATTCTGGTTCTGTATTATCAGCATGATCACTTCTTTCAATCCTAGTCCTCTCCAGGGTGCGTATGTCACTAACATTGTGGTCACTGTGTGGGAGGGCAGGGGCATCTTGAGAGTAAAATGAAAGTATCAAGAATTAACACTGTTCTTATTAATGTGAAATATAAACTGAAAGAGCAGGAAAAAAATCAAATCTTATTTAGTTTCAAACAATGAGGACAGAGAGCATCCTTCAAATGAATTCACGTGAAAGTGAATAGGATCTTAATGCAATATAGTCCAAACAAATATTATGTGATTAAATAGGAGAGAGATACAGGCACAAACGACATTTGTTGGCAGTGAGGTGAGGTCAAAGGAGATAATGGTTTCATTGCATTCTGCTGGAGTCCTCTGTTCTCAATTTTTGTAACATCTTGAAGGGGATTTTGACTAACTGAGTCATATTCCGGAGACAGTGACTTTAACAGAGCAGCCTCTGGGACCAGTCAGGTAAGAAGTGGCCACCAAATATATGGTGGTTGATTCTGGAAAAGAGTTCTGTTAAATATCACACAATATGAAAAGGGTGTCATGTGAAAAAATGCTTTGGTTTATTCTGCAAATCTCTAGGAAATGTACTCAAACTGTTATGCACTGAATCAAGACATATTGACGAAGCATGCACTGCTAGTCAGTATGTTAGGTGGTGGAGAAAGGGAAGAACAAGACAGGTGCATTCCCTGAGTTGAAGGAGTGAGATAAGACAGGCAAACGCTGAGAGTGGAGTTATGTGGGATACTGTGGTGCATCCTGCAGTGCAACCAAATGGTAGAAGTTATAGAGGGTCAGATTTTAAAATAATTATTATTTTACATAAATATATGCCCAGCACACAAATGAAGTGAACTTCCCAACTGCTAGTCCCCATGTCCCATTAAGGAGTGTTTTGTTACTAGATATTTTCTACTAGGTGTCAGATGGCTTTTTGTGTAGAATCTCATAGAGATTATATTTTCTTCAGGTGAAAGATTGAATGAGAGACTCTCTTTAGATATTTTCTAACTCTAAGAATTTATTTACAATCATAAATTTTTAATCTACTGGCGTTATTTAAAGTTTCTTAACACATGAAATAATTAAGCAACCACTACCTCTAGTTACTTCCTTTTATTCAGTGACTAATCTTATTTATAAAAAGTTTTTTTTCCTGTGGGTGGAAGTAAAAATAAGAGTGCTTAAGAAGGAAAGAGGGGTGATTAATGCCCTTAAAAAGCTTATTATCATCTTTGGGTTATAAATAAACTTGAGGGAAAAAATGCGTCATGTCTCTTTTTTTCCCAGAAGTTTACTAGGGTGGGTTCCCCTTCCTGCCCCTTGAATAATCACCGAAAAAAGGAAAAGAGTCATACTATTTATTGTTATGCCATTTATTGACAAAATTAATGATTGTCATTTTTGGGTGCTAATTTGTGATCTTGTCTTTCAAAGCTGCCCTGATGGTTAGTTATCTCTTCATCTGTATCATCCTGTGATGCTTTGAAATGCTGTCTGGTCCATTAGACACCACTGGAAAAAATCATGAAAATTTCTTTTGGATTATTTTAAGCAAAAATTATATTTTAATAATCAAAATGTAGAAAGGAGGTAAAAACCTTAAAAGCACTGGACCGCACCCCAGAGAACTCTGGTTTCCTTTTGTTTTGGGAAAGCTACGTGAGTTTGAAAAACCTTTGTTTTCCAAGGTGTATAATCACAGGGCTTGGTAGGGTCGTGTCTAAAACTGGCTCCAAGTTCTACCATTTGGAGGTGGGTGATGTGCTCTGTACAGGAGGGCTTTCCTTTAACACTGGGTGACAACAGTGATACCTCGAGTGGTTTGTATCAATCTCAATAAACTGTCTATGAACATTCATTTAAAAACTTAAGAAAACCTCGTTTTCAAATCCTACTAGTAACAATATCAGATATTTGTATTGCATTTTATATTTTCACATCCATGTCCAAAACATTCTCATTTGGTGGACATAACAGAAGAATCCATAAATAACAGTAAATGAAACCAGTCCATTATATAAAAAGACACCAAAGTTCATCCAGAGTCACTGTGAAGCCCAAGGTTATATGGCTAATGTGAGGTGGAAGCAAATTTCTGATTTTAATTTCTGTACTCCTGTTCACATGAACAGCTCTACACAAGTGTTATTTACTGTTGCATTTATGTTGCCTTTATGTAAGAGAGAGACTCTTCCTGACTCTCATCATTGTGCTCCACAGTAGCCTTGAATAAGAAAAAGATCACTTCGTCTCACCATCTGCCCATTTTCTGTTGGAACTTAGTGTACCAAATTTGCAGAGAACTGTTAAAGGCAGCAGCCTTTTAAAGATACTTGGGCAATGCCATTTCCTTAGGTATTTGAACATTTTGATTCTGTTCAGGTCGCATAGGACATTGGGCCCTCCTGTTGGGTGGTTCTGTTTACACCCCAGAGAGGCTGTACTCCTGATTCAGCCATCTGCAGGAGCACAAGGCCCAGGGGTGCTCCATACCAGCTGCTCAGCTGCATGAGCACAAAACTCTCTCTGGTTTCTTCTTTTGGTTTATGTGACTATAATTTCTAATCAGCCAGTGAGAGAATCAAGTCACGCAGTCAATATGGTTTATCATGGATTAGGCAGGGAAGCCTGGACATCAGTATATAAGATAGAAGTGAAGAATGTAGCAACTTGTAATGTCAAGAAACTCTCAATATCTCTGTGGCTTCCGAAGTCAGACAGAATAGCTTTAAATCTTGTTTTCCTACTTGGTAGCAGTGTGAACCTGAACAAATTACCTAATATCGATAAGCCTTAATTAGCCCATATGGACAATGTTGAAAATAAAAGCATACATTTTAAAGGGTTGTGGGTGAGGATTAAATAAGAAAGTATAGGCAGAGCCTGGCACATGGTAAATGATACACAGACTGGCCACTCACTTACAATCCCCTTGTGCCTCTTATGTAGTGACCAGCATCCTGGATTAAGGTCAGAGTACAGAGATGGCTGTGAATAAGTGTGAGTTATCAAAGAGGAAAAAGGATTGCCTTTGTCATTTTTACAGAGACAATGTAAGTATTAGCGATTGTTTTGGGAATTGCATTTACCCCTTTGAAAACAATAATCCTAAAGTATGGAGATAAATTATAGGTAGTAGATTATGGTCTATCTCTAAAACTGATGGGTTGTCCTCACATTACCATTAACTACTTAGGGCCCGTGAAGAAGTTATTTTGCTTTTCTAAACTTTTATAAAATGAGACCTAACTGATCTTTAGTATTTCCTCCTGGTTTAAGAGTCTGTGATTCTTATGAGTCTATATACATCTATTACTGGTACCTATATTTATATATTTTTTTCCTGGAAATTCCTCTTTATAGTATTTCCATGACATACTGGAGATTTTCCCCTGGAAAAACTAAAGGTTTGATTACATTCTGAAAATCACAAGAAGGGAAGTGCCTCTGAACTGGTAACTTTGCTAAAGGAAATTGTCATCCCAGAGGTTGTGTATCCTTAAAATGTAAAGTACTGTATCAAATCTAATTACCATTTATTGTAAACTTTGCAAATGCTGGCATCAAGCAGCTATGTTTACTCTCGGGACTTTATTTGTCACACGAACATACACACATGCACATGCAGGCTGGCAGTTAGGTATTGCTCTCATTTTATAGTTGGGGACCCTGAGTGTTCAGAGACTTTATTTGTCACACAAACACACACACATACACACGCAGGCTGGCAGTTAGGTATTGTTCTCATTCTATAGTTGGGAACCCTGAGGTTCAGAGACTTTATTTGTCACACAAACACACACACATGCACACGCAGGCTGGCAGTTAGGTATTGCTCTCATTTTATAGTTGGGAACCCTGAGGTTCAGAGACTTTGTCACACGAACACACACACATGCACACGCAGGCTGGCAGTTAGGTATTGTTCTCATTTTATAGTTGGGAACCTTGAGGTTCAGATTTGTGAAGCGACTTGTCTGAAGTCACTGGTGGTGATGCTGGGCTTTAGGCTTGAGTCTGCCTGACACTCCTGCTATGTCCTTGTCTCCATATTGTTTCTGCAAAATGGTTTAAGTATATAATAGTTAAGAAGGCAAACTCAGTGTTCTGGGGAATAAACTGCAAATTTCTGAGTTTGACATAAATCTGGATAATCTCTTTTTCTCTTTTTTCACTTTCCTATTAAAGTGTTATTTATTGTTGCAGTTATGTTACCTATATGTAAAAGAGATGCTCTGCCTGATTCTCATCACTGGACTCCGCAGTGGCCTTGATTAAGAAAAGATCACTTTGTCACACCCTTTACCCATTTTCTGTTTGAACTTAGCATACCAGATTTGCAGAGAACTGCTAAAGGCAGCAGCCTTTTAATGATACTTGGGCAATGCCATCCCTAGGTACCTGTGCCAATCACTAGGTCAGATAAGCCACAGCATGATTCCATGAGGGGGAGGACTTCATGTATGCACCACTGTGCTCCCAAAACATAGCAAAGTGCTGGAACATAGGGGGCATCTAGTCAGTAGGTGTTGACTAACACTCAGTATACAGATTTATTCATTTTTAAATCCAGCAAGCATTTATCGTGTACTTACGGTGAGTAAGGCATTCTAAGATAAAGATGTGTTCTTTGCCTTCCAGAAGATTATAATTTAGGGGGAGAAATAAGACATGTATTTTAGTATTATATAAAGTGACATATTTTTCTCAAAGATGATTATTGTTAAATTTAATCCTAAGATGTAGACTGGGTAGTAATCAAATTATTTTTAGGGTCTTTTCATATTGCTTGACTTCATGTTTTAATTGGCTTTTATTTTCTCAGCTCAGGAATATATTTTTATGTGTCTGTTATCTAAAAAATTTAACAAATTATTTTGCTAGGGTAGCCATCTCTCACATCTGTTCTTGTTAGCATTAGGCAAACCTATTGTCAACAGCATGGGACAGTCTGTTTTCCCACTGTATCAGTCAGAGTTCTCCATACAAACAGAACTCGTAGCATACAAACGTTATATAATATACATAATTATATATGTATAATTACATAGATATTTATTTATGAAATAAATATATTCAAGGAATTCACTTGTGTGATTGTGGGGGATTCGCAAGTCCAAATCTGCAGGACAAGCAAGCACGCTGTAAACTCTCAGGCAGAAGCTGATGCAGCAGTATTCAGCCTGAATTTCTTCTTCCTGAGGGTAACCTCAATTTTGCTGTTAAGGACTTTCAACTGATTGGAAAAGTAAGGCTCACCCACATTACTGAGGATGATCTCTTTTATTTAAGGTAAACTGATTGTAGATGTTAGCTATATCTACAAAATACCTTTTTAAAACAATGCGTGGATTCCTGTTTGACTGGGTAACTGTGTACCGTAGCCTAGCTAAGCTTACACCTACAAGTAGCCATCATGGTCACCACTTATGACATGAAGAAAGTTTCCAAAATAATAAAACAAACAGTTTAACATTTTTTTTTTTGCAAACAATAAAGGGCTTCTTTTATGGATTATGTTTAAGTGCCAGATCAAATTCTGAGGGTCTTAAATATCCAACAGGAACCATAGAGTTCTGAGAGATTTAAAGTGATGCTTTGATTTCCATGAAGTCAAAAATTGTATCCTTCCAAGGAGTATTATGAGAAACACTTCTAGGACATCCATGCTTTGTAAGATGCAATTGAGAAACCCACTTTTGTTGAGATTTAATTCCCAGTTCTTTCTGCCACTTCACAAGTGCTAATGAAAGAAAGAGAACAAATGTTGTTGTCGCAAATGGAGTTGAAGTGTAGCCTCTGTCAGTCATCACTTGAAACGTTTGTTGTAAACAACCAGGAACATCTTCAACTTTTCTTAGATACATTTTCTAAGTATCTTTAAATGTGAGGAAAACACAGATTAGGCATATAAAGTCAAGGAAGGTTCTGAGTTCAGTTTAGTAAAATTTCTGTGCATCAATCTGTATGTTTCTCTGGAACCGTCTTTTAATAATTGTATTTCAGTTCATATTAGATAATTTGTTCTTAGGAACTATGTGTGACTCATTTCTCTTGAGACTTTCTCCTTGCCTACATCCTAGCTAAAAACCCCGAAACTTCAATTCATAGCCTGTGTAAATCAAAAACCATACCTAGTGTTCTGTAAATTCTGGGAAAAAGGAGGGAGAGCTGGAGAGCTTATATTTCATGGTTTCCACTGCTTCTTAAGTTTCTTTTTCCTATTTCATTAGAAGCTTTGCTTAATCATTAGCACCTCAACATAGATAAGCTTAGTCTCCTCCTCACTTTATTAGCAGCAATTAAAGAACATGTCCCCGTCCACACAAAACGTTGCTTAGATACTTAATTAAATACGTAGATGTTATGAAGGGAAATACACCTAACTGTGTGTATGTGCATTGGAAAGTGGAGGCAATGAAGAGCTTTACATTATAACGAGGGTATAACCTCCAATGAAGCAACAGGCACACACATGCCCCATCACTGCACCATCTCCTCCCTCCTCCTCCCCCACACCTCCTCCTTCTCCCTCCTCCTCCCTCAACCTATTGAGCTTTCTGGCCCTTTTCCCTCCTTTCTTCTTTCTTTCTCTTCTCCATAGGTAGCTATTAATTTCTTTCAAGAACTGCTATAGCAACTTTGTACCTTTTCTTATGCAGAACATCTTCTCTTCCCCACCTGTATTCCTTCTGTCACCTACGATTCTAATCTGCTCTGAGGAAAAACTATCAGATATATGATAATTATGGCAAGAGAACAGTAAGATTAAACACAAAGACAGCCTCATTAAAAGGGCACGTATTCATTGCAAATGATGAAAATAATGCAACCCAAAATAAGACTTTCATCCAGAAAAACATATAATATCTGGGTAAAGACTGTAATGTTTTCTATTCCATGGAAAACTGCTACTGAACCAAAGGAGAATATTTTTTCCCCCTCTCTTCTCCTCTCTTTAGCTACCTATAGGGACTGCTTAGTTTTTGTCTTCCTTTCACATTTCCAACTCAAGTATTATAGTAAACACTATTGTTCAAGGTTATTGATGAATTGAATGATATTATCATTCATTCTGCAAGCATGAGTATTTGCCAGGAGTGATAGGGAGTGGAGATGCAAAAATGAATAT
This sequence comes from Ateles fusciceps, assembly GCA_036589455.1. Taxonomy (NCBI): domain Eukaryota; kingdom Metazoa; phylum Chordata; class Mammalia; order Primates; family Atelidae; genus Ateles; species Ateles fusciceps. Next base: position 3,645,646 of record JAZHEH010000253.1, on the reverse strand, counting down.
GACATTTTGCCTTCAAAGATATTACAGTCCATTGCAGTATCATTTAAATAAATTATACAAATATACATTAGCAGTGCCATGATGAGCCTTTGTTTGGGGGAGAATAGGGACACAAAAGAAGATCTAGACAGTTTTTCACTGGCAGTGCTTAGGTGTGGATCATACAAGTCATTTTGAAAAACCAGTAATGATTAAATGCTCTAAAGGTGGACAATTTAATGCTGTGGAAATGAAAAATGTTTTTCTGATGAATCAGAGTAAGTATTGATTTAAGGGTAAGGGCAGGTAGAGAGAAAGGTGAGAAATGATAGAAAAGTAGAATAAAGATGAGGGAAAAGTAAAAGGGAAGAGAAGATTTTCTCAATTCTCTTAGTCGATGCAGCACATTCAAATTACTGGCAGCAATTTTCTCAGAAATGTCTAGTAGAGTTTTGCTTTTTTTTCTAGCTTTGAGGATAACAGCTCACTAAATTACACTGCACAATAGAACAGTGTATTGGCTGTTAGTGACTATTATGAGGAATTGGACTAAAGCAGTGTGCCTGATGCTGCTATGCAGAAGCTAGGTACACAGGGAGGCTCTATTAGTTATTGTTCAACAGTTTCATATAGTATTATTGACACTTTCACCCTGAGAATCTTGGCAAGCCATAGCTTTGCTATGGATGTGTAATTCTGTACACAATAAACTGCTCTGCTCTAGTGCAGTTAATGAAAACAGGCAACAGTCTGCAGGATTGCATTACTGAAATATTACTAGAGCATTGTATTACCAAAGTATTACTGAAATCGTTACCAAGTTACAATTTTATGTACTGGTTTTAGTGAGTGCTATGATATGAATATGTCTTCCCAAATGCGAGCGCTGGAAACTTAATCCCCAAAGCAACAGTTCTGGGAAGTGGGGCCTAATGAGAGGTAATTAGGCCATGAGGGCTGAGTGAATTAATTAATGTAGTTATTGCAAAAGTAGGTTTGTTACAAAAGGGGGAATTTAACCCTTTTCAATTTTCTCTCTCTCCTTTGTCCTTGCCCTCTCCTGGCCTTTCTGCCTTCAGCCATGGGATGATGTAGGAAGAAAGCCCTCACCAGATGCTGACATCATGATCTTGGACTTCCCAGCTTCCAGACTGGTAAGAAATAAGTTTCTGTTCATTATGAATTACCCGGTCTCAGCTATTCTGTTAGAGTTACATAAATGGACCAAGAGAGTGAGGGAAGCAGCATGGAACAGATTATGAAACTTTTGCATCTGAGGCAGGCTCCTGTGCTCTGTCTACTTATTTTTATTTTTAACTTTGTAACTTTATTACTTGGGTCTCCTAGAATAAACCATTTAATCTCTTTGCACTGGGGCTTCATAATCTACAAATGAGAAGAGTAGGTTAGACAACTTCTGATCTCCTTTCTAGATGTGACATTCCATGATTCCAGATAGTGCAATACAATAGGGTGGGCTTCTGTTTCCCTCTCCTAGAGTAGATGAGAAATCACGTAAGCAGAAAGCCCATTTATAATGCTTTCCTGCCTCATATTTTTTCTCAGACACATTTGGAGTACAAAAGATATTTAATAGATTCTTGTTAACTGAATAATGTTCCTTCTGTATGGTCAGGAGCCCTCAGAGACTTTTGTAAATATTTTCAATTTTGACTTCAGGGCATTAAAGGAAGTTGCTTCATTTTGCCAATGACATTCTTTTTAAATACAACTAACAGAATGGATTTAGCTTTTGCTTTATGTGAGTAAAGCAAAGTTGTTAAATTCAGGCATCTTCCTGGAATAAATGTGAGCTGCTGTCATTAGAAACTTTTTCTGTCATAGTTGTGTCCTGGAGGCTGAGACATGGGTTCATTTTAATAAATGGAAAAGGAAAGTTACCCAGGCCAAGGAGATTAATCTTTGGAAGAGAGTCTAGCAGAAATAGACCATCCTACCTCAGAAACTGGATGAACAAATACCCACATGAGAGAAACAGAAACCACAGGTCACAGAAAAAGGCTCTGAACCACAAGAAGAATGTGAAAGAAAGGGGCTGAATTCTGACCACAGGAGGAGTCACAAAAAAATCTCCCTTTGTGTGGTTCTCAGTGAGCTTGTCTGAAAGGGAAATGAGTGGTGAAGGGCTTTTAGTTTTAAATTTTAGTCAAAAGAAAAATCTGTTCTGTTGCATCATGGCCCATGCAGAAAAGAAGGAAAATCAAAGTAATGAGGAGGAGGCCATTTAAAGGGGGGAAATATTATAATAACTTTCAGTTACTATGTTTCTTTTAAAAATATACAACATTTGGCATAGGTCACATGTATATCACTGAGGATGACAGATGATGTGGAGATGTAAAGTATGAAAATGAAAATAGTCATTTAAAAAATCTTAATAATTTTGAGGACATGTTTAGAAAACTCTTAAGTCAGTATCTTCCTACCCTTTTTATATCATGGTTCATATTAAAAATTAAAAAAAGATAAAAATTTGTTCATATCACTGTGGTACATTCTCTCAAGGGTGGTAGGCCAGCCTTGGGATTTGGGGTACCTCATGCCCAGCCTGACCAGACCTGGGGGCTGAGGGATTACGTAGTTTTGCTCACCTGAAATTTATTTCTGGAACACTTGTCAATCCTGTAAGCCATCTAACACTTTTTAGTAGGATACCATGGAGAGAGACCAGACCTTCTGGGCGGTATGGAGGATTATCATTATTATTTATCAAGTCACTGCAAAGTATTGACAAATATAGTTTTAAACTTATTAAATTGTAATGGACATGATTTTAGTAGAATTGAGCTAGTGCTAGCTGTTCAAGTCTGCTGGACTGTGGTCACGGTACCAGTCATGCACACCAGAATAACTGATTATCAAACATAGGCTAAAACATTCTACTAATTATATACTTTCCTGGAGTTGCTTTTTCTGGAGTAGTAATAGTTTTTTAAAACTCAGTCATCAATATTGATCTTACTGTCTGTCTCTTTCTTAAGTTTTCCTTAGTTAATAGAGTGTAAGAAATCAACCAGCTTCATTATTATCTGAAAATTTCCAGCTGCATCTTGAGTGTTTTAATGAAAAAATTTTAAATCACCATCAGCCATGTATTCTAATTAAATGATATTCTGCCTTGTGGCTACTTTTTGCAATTAGTCCTTGAGATACAGGTTGTTTTATTTTCTAATATGCAGGGAAAACAAAATAATAATAAATATGTTATTGTGTTAACTAGAGTAAGGGTTGTGGCAAAGAGACTTCAAAGGCAATGGTGAAACATCTCCTAGCAGTAACAGCTCAGGTAGACATCCTCTACTTCCCAAGGTCATCCAGGGACCCAGGTTAGAAGGGCAGCTCGGCCCTCCTCTGGGGCACTGGCATCATCTTCATGCTTGAAGCTGGGTGGGTGCATCCTAGGTTCCAGCTGCCAGCCATATATTGAGTATATTAAGATATCAAACTAAAAATTAAGTTACACACACACACACAACACACACACAAACACACACACACACACACACAAACACAACAACAGATACACACACACACAAGACACACACACAGACACACACACACACAATACACATTTTATAAAGCCCAGGTGGTCTAGGTGCACACAGAGATTAAAAAAAAAAAAAAAGCAGAGAAAAGGAAAACAGTTGTCCATATGTGCTGTTTCATTCACCAGGTTGATTTTGTCCATCTTGCCTTTGACTTTTCATGATACAGGCATTTGCTGGGCTTTCTTTACTCCTTTTGGTTCTTCATCTTCTTTTGATTCACCTGTTTCAGTTCCTATTTCATCTCCTTCCCTCACTATTACTTCAGGAACCAGAGGTCTCCCCCTCAGCTTTGAGATAAGGCAGTTTTAGGATTTGACAACTTTGCCACAAATCTCTGACCAGAAGCTAAAAGGATACTGCAAGTGCTCTGTTTCTGTAATTTTACATCTCAGATGGCTCCTTGGTGGGCACTTCCCAGCTCATCACATCCCCCTTTTGGGTATTTCCCATGATCCTGGCCTGGTCTCTGTCTTGCTCCTCAGTAATTTTAACATCCCTGTTTCCTCTTTGCCTTGATTCTCCCAGAACCCATCCTTAGCCTGTCCACAGATATCCAGGGGAGGTGGATCTCTTCTTGCTCTCAGTAATGGTCCACTGGTCAGCTACTTTCTGGAAACTCTCTCTTACCTCAAATCAGCATCAGTTATATTTCTCCTTAGTCTAACTCCAGAATAGGCAGTCCTCTGGCCATTCCTTTTCTCTCTTTATTCCACTTTGTTTCTATGCTCTTTCTTTACTTCTCTTGAGAAGTCAAGTAAACCTTCTCTGTTTGATGATTCACCAGCCACTGCAGGGTCTTTGTCAAAAGCCTAATTTTGCAGTTCAATATTTTGGAAAGAGAATTCTGTGTTCTTTATTTTTAGAGTTGATTATTATTAAACAGACATCCTTCAGTGATGTCGCAGTTTCAGAATTGTGGAAATACTTAGGGAGTGAGTCTGCAAATAACCAAGTCATCATTCTAATCTATGAAGCTTGAAAGATATATTTAGCAAATTGTATCCAGCATAACCCAGGGATGTTGAATATTTTAAAAATGATTTTAAAGATAATTAAGGATATCAAGCAAGAAGAATCAAATTCTCAAAATGGTTAGCTAGTATAAAACTCTATGTCCTTTAGAGGCTTTTGGATGATCACTGAGATACTACCTCATCAATTTGTATAACTGGTAAATCTCCCTTACCTCAAAGCAGCATCAGTTATATTTCTCCTTACCCCAACTCCAAATAAATCATCCAAACAAATAATTATTTGTCATAATGCCATAAAAATCAATTGGATTTAAGGTAAAAAGTAAATTTTATGCTAATTGGATAGATTGCTTTACCTTGCTCAGTTTGCAATCTATAAAATAGGAAGAGTAACACCTCTTTCTATCTAGTGGTGCTGTTCTGGAATCAAAGAAAGGATTTCTACTAGAGTTGTGAATCCTCTACGGGCTTTGTCTCTTCTTATGCTATACTTAGCTGCACGCATGCCATCTCTGGATCAAACTGTAGTCATATGGCAGCAGAATATGTGGCTGACTAATCACAGCACCTAACCCTGTGCCCTTTTTGCAGAATAGCCTGAATAAATACTTTTTATAAATAATGAACAATCTCGTTTTTAGATAATTTTGCCTTACTTAATTTTAACTATTTTATTATACAATATGCTAACTTTATAACCTGATAAACTCATGTTTTGGAAGTAGATGCATATTAAGTTTTAAATATATGATGTATTGCATCAGAGATCTCAAATGATTCTAGCAGGAGCTTTGGAACTGTAATGACTCTTCAGAACTGACCCAGTTGAGGCAAGGGGCCTAGATCTTTGAACTGTGATCTGAGCAGTCCTTGACTGCAGGCTGCTATCAAAGGGGATATACAAACCTGGTGAGGCAGTGTCTATAAGCCAAATGCAATTCCTGGAATACAACTGATCAGTGAGCTGCTAGCAGCCAAAATTCGTGGGTGCTGGGAGGTAAAGCACCTCAGTTCTAACGGGAGATTGTGTACTGCAGTATACACCACCATCCACCCTTTGTATCTTCTAGAAGTGACTGCTTCATATAGTGCTTCAGATCCATCTGGAAACAGCTGTCGTTGGGTTCTGGAAGAGCTCCTTTCTGGGGAAATCTTACAAGAGGTCAGTGGAATGAAGAACTTCACCAACACCACCACTGTATTTAGTCTTGAGGCCACAACTGTTACTCGTTGCCTTTCTCTTGTGTTCCCCATTCCAGTTTCCTGTCACCCTCAGCCAGGCCCCCTGCCTCCTTCTTCCTCTTAGGAAGAGGCATGATTTTACTTTGCTTCCTCTGCATATGGGAAGCCCCTCAAATGGGAACCCTGCCCCAGTCTAACATTACCTGCCACTGGACGGTGAGTTGAGCTAATTCTACATTAGGCAAGCCCCTTTGACCCTTTCCCAATGCTATGTTCTTTGACCTACATGTATCAGTAATATTTTGACTTCCACCTTAATTTTTTAATTTTTTTTCTCAAATAATGAGAACCTAGGTAGGAAGAAGGACATTATTCCATGGGAGACCATCTAAGACGACCCTTCCTCCACAAGGAATTAGGCTGCTGTCAATGTTTGCTAATGGTGTTGGTGATGTCTAATGAGGCAAATGCCTCTTGCAGTTGTTCTTTCTAGCTGTAGACTGATCTGAGTTTCAATTCAGTTGGGCTTGGTCCTGTCAGTGTTTAACTGTAACTGCAAGTAGGAAGAATGCCCTACCATCTCTTGAGTGACACACTGTTCCTGTGTGTTCTCAAAGCTTCACAGAACATTCAGGGAGTTTGCCCTCTTAGTGTTTGTCATACGTTTTATTGCTCTCTCCTCTCCCTCAGACTCTGGTCCTGCATTGAAGTGCAATGTGAGTGTCAGGCATCAGCCATACTTAAAGTGGTATTTCTGCTAGCTCTGTCCAACTGTTTTCAGGCCAAATTTGTGCTTCACAAAACTGTCTCCTCATAGGATGAATTATTTCATAGGTAGTTATGTGGTCTTTTAGGGAAATTGGCCCTGTGAGTTCGTTCCTCTAGTTTTTCTGGTATGCACTAAACTCACATCTCCTGTCTGAATCCCGGCTAACCACAGGTGTGCTTTACAGAGCTGCACATGACGTTTTGTTAGAATTGTGACTGATAATTGATGATTGGCCAGTTTTAACCTGAAAGCGTTTATGTCTATATGGGATATAGCCCTAAATTGAGTCAAAGCAATTAGATGGAAAATACATGTTGCGTGGCCAACTTGATTTCACGTAGTTTTTTCTCAGTTGTGAAATTTTCCATCACTTATTCTTTTCCTGCTTCTTGGCCCTCACCTCCCTTTTCCTTGTTGTTTTTGGCATTTTGTCTCCTAAGTTGTGCCTGAAATAAACTTTTGACATATTGTTCTCATCTATAGCTTATATCTTATTTTCCAGTCAACTCTATCTCAAAGAACATCACAGGGTTAGAGAGATAACCTCTGTCTAATATGGGAACTAAGTAAGACTGCATTGTGATAGAGGAATTGCCCTGGTTTTTTTTTCCCCCCCAGGATGGATCCATATCTCTTTAGAGATGAAGTAAGGAACTGTTTTGTTTTAAAAACAATTTAAATCTATATCAATGTTTTTGTATTCTTTAGGATAAAATTTCCTATGGACACTAACAAATAATTCCCACCTCTCAATGGCTTTTATGATCACTCACAAAAATGCCAATGTGAGGTACGTGCCTTTTCTGGGTGATTTCTTCATGTGCCTTTGCAATGTCAAGTTCTTTGCTTCCAGCAGTGCTCCTTCTAGAAGGAAGGGTGTGGAGAAGAGAGAGCAATTAAGATGTCTTATTGCGAAGCCTAGAGCTGGTGGCTATTCTTTCTGCTCGCATTTCAACAAACAGAACTCAGTTTTATGACCTTAACAATTCAAGCTAAAACATCAAATTACAGTTTGAGATAAAGTAACAAATTTGAGGTAAAAGAGCTACTGGAAAATAAATATCCAGTCAAATATTAACTGTATAGAAACATCCATAGAAGTTTCTATATTTGCCATCTACTTCAACAAGGACTGGGAAATTTAGTCTTCCTGGTGCCAGGGAGAGGGCCTAAGGCTGGTGAACAGATAGACAGTCTCTACCACATCTCCTCAAACAAACAAACAGATGGAATAAGTTTTGGACATTATCTACAGCTAAAGTAAAAAGATATGGATGTGAGCTAAGTAGTATTAGTAATTAGTAGGACAGACTTATGCCAGCTCTTTTGGGCCCCAGTAATACCAGAGTTTTATATTTATTTGTGAGTTACAGAGCATGCAATTCATCCAGTGATCAAGAAGTTCACAAAATAATCTGGTATATTTTGAATTCAATCCACTGTGTTGTGTACCTCTTACTTCTCTGAAGCCATAAACTTCCTCCAGGACAGAACAAACTACTCTCTCCTCTGAGCTGTCACAACACATTTTTCCTGTCTGTCAAGGGAAGGCTGAGATAAACCCCAAGAATTCCACAGGAGCAGAAAGAGAAGGGGAGGGATGTTCATGGTTTCTTAGCTTTATAGCGTCCCATGAAGAGGAGGTTTAGCTTGCTCTGGCTGCTCCCAAACACCTCCCCTTGTTGTTCACTAGAATCTTTGGAAGGGAGTAGACAGCACTCAGCTGATTCAGTGGTAGCAGAGAGAGGACTTGCAAGGGGAGAAAAACTTGATGTGACTTGATGCCCAGGGAGGTTGCATACAAGGCTGATACGCACAGTATCTCCCACTATGGGGAGGAAGAGCCACCAGTCTCATTTGACTTTTTCCCAGGGACCTGAAGAGAGCCCCTAGGCAGGTCATCTATCAGGCAATCTTATTTGTCTCTCCTTTATACCTCTTTTATAATGCTTATAGTCTGTTTTACTACAATTCATTTGCATCCTTCTTTCCAAGAGCGTAGTGCATTTATTTTTACCTTACTATTTTTCATTTAAATGGCTCTGGCACCTAGCGAGGCTTATGGCACATAGCAGGTGTTATTATTGGTGAATATATTAATTTATTGATTAATGATTAGACTCTTTTCTAGACTACTTTAGTACTTCTACTACCCCCATAGACAGTGTAAATCGTAAGCAATCTAGTCAAAATTATGCCAAATAAACATTTTTGGAAGTATCTTATTTAGCTCTTCTCATGGAAACATGTTCTACCTATTACTTCTTCATAGTGGGTAATTTCTCAAATTAACTGGCTGATTTAAGAAAAAAGCACTAGACTAGGAGTACAGTCTGTTTTTATAGCTAATTCATGCTGAGGGTTACAAGGCAGAGGATAAAAGATGAAACTGGAGCAAAATGTGTTGATCTTACTGACTTAAACCAAGCCTATTGAATTTTTCACTTTCTAGGTTTGACTAGACTAGCAGTGTATAGTTTAGGGGGATGGGAGAGATCTGGAATTTACATCATTCCAGTTGTTTTTCTCGATGCAAAAATAAAGGATTGAAAAAAACACCTCCACTCATTTTGAGGAGTTAAGGCAAGGATGATTGAACTGAAAAAATCTGCCAAAAGAGTGACTGGCTACGTTAAGTTCTCAGTCCTATTTTTGTCTCTATTGTCAAGAAGTGAACAAACACTACAGTCATTCCACCGGTCACATAGACCCACCTCCCGCAGGAGCAGACAGAATTCCTGCCCCACTGTTGATTTTATCACACACCTCCATGCTCTCTGGTGCTGTGGATACCCATGATGGCTTTTGTTTGTGTTTGACAGCTTTTTTTTTTTGCTCATCTCTTGGCCTGAATCCTAGATTCTGGTTTTGTTTCCTGTCTGTAAAAGGTGCTTTGACCTTAGAGCTATTACTTGCTGCAATTCTTTTGAGTCTCTTGATCCTTGTTTTTGTTCTCAGCCTGGATGGTATCTTGAAGCCTCTGCTTTGTCCAAGATAAAAGTGAGCTTTGAGAGAAAACATGTGGAATGTTTCACATACATGGTGATTGGAATAAACCATTATCTACTGAAAATACTGCATAATTTATTTTGCATGTGGAAACTCTTGAAGGTGTACGCTTTAGTCTTCCTCCAGTGCTACCATATTCTATGCACAAATTGTTTAATGACCATTTGTAATGGAAGGACTTCATCGACAGTATGTTAGAGCAAAGGACATTGCTGTAAACTTGGGAGCTCAGCCCAGTCTCCTCAGATGTATCCTATATTGCTCTCTATTAATTATTCATTGAAGCAAATTGCTCTCCAAGTATTGCCTGTTCTCCCTGTCCTTCCCATTGCCTTGATTACTGCCCTATTTCAGGCTCGGATTCTCGTTTGCTGGGCTACAAAACCAGCCTCATATTTGGCTTTCCTTCCTCAATTTTGTCTTCTTTTGCAAGAATCTAGAATTACCCTTCTTAAAACACAAAGAAATCATCTTCCTTCCATGAAGAATCATGAGGTAATGGGGAATCTTTGGAAAGACACAAACCTTGGCTCCAATCGTAGATCTGCCATCCACTAGTTATATGTTGTTAGATCTTTTTTTCCACTTGTTTCTGCATTTGTGGATCAATAAAATGAGCCTAACAATACTTATCTCAAAGAAGTTTAATGTGGATGAAACAGGTAACACATGTATCCAGCACAGTGCCTGTCCCATAGTAGACATTCAAAAACAATTATGACTTTATACTTTTGTTTAAAATGTCAGTGGTTACCTACCATGTAAAAGATAAAAATTCACACTCTTTGGAGTAGACTATATTTTGTCTGAATCTGCCCCAAACTACCTTTTTAGCTTTACCTCTTAAACTTCCTCTTTCCCTATATATTCCAGTCAAACTAAATAAATCACTGTTGCTGAACACAGTATTTTTTTCCCCTAATTTCCTGACTTTTTCAGACTATTCCCTGATTCTCAAAAGTTCTCACCTCCTTTCTCCCTGATTGGTTTATATTTGTTCTTCAAGATCCACCCTAACATCCCTTCTCTGTAAAAAAAAAAAAGAAAAAAAAAGAAAGGACAAAATAATCCAGTTAATATTATAATAAGTAAAAGTAAAAGTGAAAGTTAAACATAGAACAAAAACAAATCCAGTACTTTTCTTGGATGAACAAAGCCAATGTCTATTATAATGTATTATCTGAATAACATTTTTGCTAAGGAAATCTTCCAGCAAGTCTTATAGTTTTTATTTGAGAAGTGCAGAGGGCTGGTTTTTCTTTCTTTTGAGTGACATACAGAGTGTTCATTTGAAATGCTCCCTAAAATATTTGAATTTATCATACTCAGCTAGTGGTTCCAAGACATCTGACCATGCTTCAGAGTTTGACCAGAGAGGGAGCGAAGAGGATGTAAGCATTAAATTCTAAAACGTAACAAACATAACCAACAAAGTTTTCTAAATTAAAACAATTTGTTTACAATACATTGTTTCTTCTTATTCAAATAAATCAACTCCCTAATCCTGCAAGCTTGACTCCTTTCTCAGTCATCAAGTGTACCATTTAGATCTTCCCTAAATGGGGGCAATATTCCAAATTAAGGCATGGTTCCCACAGGTTTCTAAGTTTGGTTCTATTGGACTTAGATTGACATTCCCAGCCTAATCTATCAGTTATGGAAGTTTTATAGTAAATTTATATAGCCAACTCTAAATTATAGCAAAATCCTTTTTTGACTTAAAATTTCAATTTGAGAAGGTAAAATATTAAGAGTATGACACTTCAGTCATTCAAATGATCAAATGAGATATATTAAAATGCTTCACCAATGCTTTTTCCTTTCTCTTTTCTGTTCTCTTCTTCTCTCTCCCCTCCCTTCCTCCTATCCTCCCTTCTTCTCTCCCCTTCCTCTTCCCCTCTCCCTTTTCCTTTCCCTTCCCCCCACCTCTTTCTGTCTTTTCTCTTTGTCCCGTTTTCAAAGTAAAGGAGTCACTGAGGACTACATACCAAGTCACATACTGACTGTAGAGAAATATCCATAGAAGGTTCTGTATTTTGTCTCTGTTTTTTGTAGGCAGGTTTCATTTAGGTTAGGCATGTAGTAAGATACAAAATTTTGCTATTGGGATGATACAGTTTTAGCTTCAAGATATTGTTCTCAACAAAAAGGGTAGAATTATTTCTGTGACTGGTATTTTTTATTCTATAGATGTTTTTATCCTGGTCTTGAAAAAATTCTATAGCCCTATAAAAATAATTTATATTGATGGCATTTTACACCACCTTTTACTATATTTTTCCCTCACAAATTTTATAAATTCTTATTACCAACAATAAACTGTCAAACATTCCTACTGGTATAATACAGCCCGTGTTTGCATACAGAAACAAAGAAACTTGAACTTTATTCGACGTAGGCTAAATGGGTAAATATGCAATTTTTATGAGACATCATTATCCACATTTTCATTCATAGATTCGTAGCTTTCTGAAATAAGCATATTGGAAAGTACTTCAAAATCAGCTTGAGAAAAGTAAATTGTAAAAAATGTTTTTGGTTTTTAGCCATACATATTGTTTACTGCCATTGCTTGAGTATCACAACAGAACATAGCCTGTGAACTGAAAACAGATTGTTCGGTTGGATCAAATTTTTTAAAAAGTAGATATCACTGGCTCTAATTATATTCTGTGAATGATCTAATGAAACAATCACATCATAACAAAAAATGACAATAGGCTGGGCATGGACGCTCATGCCTGTAATCCCAGCACTTTGAAATGCCAAGGCAGGTGTATCACTTGAGGTCAGAAGTTTGAGACCGCACTGGCTGACATGGTGAAACCCTGTCTCTACTAAAAATACAAAAAAAAATCTGGGCGTGGTGGTGCGTGCCTATAGTCCCAGCTACTTGGGAGACTGAGGCTGGAGAATCACTTGAACCCGGAAGGTGAAGGTTGCAGTGAGCCAAGATCACACCATTGCACTCCAGCCTGGGTAACAGAGTGAGACTCCATCTCCAAAACAAGAGAAAGAAAAAAACAAGAAAAGAAAAGAAAAAAAGTGACAATAAAAAGAAAAATTGTCTTTTCAAGTGTTTTACATTACATTATTTTGAATCTATGCAACCAGGTTGCCTATTATTATTTTTTTTTGGTCAAAATAAAAAGAGATTGCTTGTTTTGATCATCTGTCCAAAATCGAATGGTTTTTGGCATTTTGTCAAGAGAAGAACCAGCAGCATTTATTGTGTGACTGGTGAGTGTATTAGACAGTGGCACTTCTTGCTCCTCACTGTCTTGAAGCCTGGACGCTTATTAATGTGACAGTCCTCAGAAGCTACTTGGGAGCTACTTGGGAGGCTGAGGCAGGGAGATCACTTGAGCCCAGGTGGTCAAGATTGCAGGGAGCCATGACGACACCATTGCATTCCAGCCTAGGCAAGCCTGTCTTAAAACAAAACACAAAACAAACAAAACCTTGGAGAATTGCTTTAACTTTGAAAACTGGAAGGGGTTAGGAAAGGGCATTTTAGATAGAGAGTAGAGTGTAATCAAAGGCTGGAGATAGTGAAACCTTGGAATTGTACAAGATAAGGTCAGTAATCCAGTGTGACTCAAGGTAGGAAGGATACCCAGAGGTGAGTAATGAAAGTTATCCCATGAAGTTACACGGGGAGGGTTTTGAAGCCCAGAGGGAGACATTTATACTTCCTTTTATATGTCATGGGACATGACGTGGCCAAATCTGTGTTTCAGAAGATGTTGTTTGTGGCTGTTCAGAGATAGATTAAAGAAAAGAGACTGGAAAGACAAAGAACATGTCATGTGAATTGGCAAACCATGAAAGCCTATACTAGGACAGGGATAATCAAAAAACACCAAGTGATGTCCCAACCACAGACACTGATTGTAGAAGAATGATTGACAGAATTTGGTGATGGAATGAGTTAGGAGAGAGAGAAAAACTGTCACTGCTGCTGCTGATTATCATTATTATTGTTATCACTGGATTCCCAAGTTTCTGTTGCAAGGTGACCTGATAAAGTATGGAATAAAGCATAAAGGGGAACCAATTTAAACTCTGTCCCATGAAAACTCAAGAATAATTCTGTTGATACCTGATCTGTATATTGCCCCATACCGTTCATTGCTGTGTGCCTGATGACTGGGCCAGTTCACAGTGAGATTATCCATACATTAACCATATTTCATTATGATGTGTGAGTGATGATCAAATAAGATATAAAGCACAGGTGCACAGGGAGATAAGAGCTGTATAGGCTATCCAGGAATATGCACACTCTTGATTTTTCTGCTCTCTGTACGTGAGCCCTTCTGTGGAGTCTTGTTTTTCTGCTTAGGTGACACTTAGGACCATTGTAGACTTCAGTGATTTAGGAAATGCCTTCTGGTCAGTGGGTGGCAGTGTTGCATAAAAGAAGGAGAACAGGCTGTAATTGGAAGACTTGTGAGCAATCCCTGGCACGGTGACTGTCCCTTAATTCCCAGGTTCCCAACCGTGGATTATAAAATCATCTTCAGAATCACCTGTGGCTTTCTTTTAAATATAGATTCCCATATCCTACCCTTTGGATATTTCGTTCAGTCATTCTCATTTTCGTCTTGCTTATACCCCAAAATAGGGGTATGTGTATGTTGTTTTTTAGCATTCTAGATAATTTTGAGAGCTATCTAAAGTCGGGAACTAGTAACTTAATCTTTCTGAGTCTCAGCTTTCATAGGATTGTTATGAATGTTAAATGAGAAAATATGTCTAGATTTTATGAACTTTAACTCACAATAAAATATATGTTGTTAATTAGATTACTTCTTGCAATAACTTTTCTATCCCTTTTTAAAAGACTTCAATTTCTCATTGAACATGAGATCATATACTTGTTTGATTTTGTGCCTTGTGATAGCAGAGAGAAAAAAGATGAATTCTGTCCAAACTAATACATAAAATATAGTATTCATTAGATAAAGTTTTAGGTATTAAAGAGATGGTAAACCGAAGAGTCTTGTTTGAATTATTTGTTTTTAAAATCTTAGGAATAAATGCAAGTTTTTAAAAGTAGCAAGGACATGTAAACATAAATTCTATATATTTTAATAAAAAAATCCATATTTATTATTAACACTAATAATTTAACTTACAAATATATTCTGACTCCCTGGATTTAAGAGCAATAGCTTAAGTTAAATACACAGTTCATCTCTTCCAAAGTCAAAAACAATAAAACAAACAAAATAACACCTACAAGCAATGGTAGCAATGGTGATTTTGAAACATATACTTTAAGTTAATGGGACTTCAATAGCTCAATACAAACTATATAATATGCAGCGTAGATGTCAGTTGACCTTGACTCTTAACAGTATGCTGTAATCCGTTTCACAGCCTTTAGTCACAGCTTCTGTGTAACTGGAGTTACCTGGCCTTCCCAGTTCTGAGGGGCTTTCTAATACACAGCTCCACTGCTTTTTATGACAGTACCACAGTGTCTTCTTCCTTCTACGGTCTCTCAGTTTTTGTATTGCTTATGTTTCTTCAACTCCGCGCCTGGACAACTTTCATGTTAATACATTCTGAGTCATTTATTCTCCCTTGGCCTGTCAAGACACCCAAAAAAGGCCAAGTTGTTCACCCAGGGAGCCATACTGGCACATTCCTTTTGCACTTGATTCTACCTTTTAGTTCCCTTCAGCCAGGGACCGGTCACTTTAGACTATTAGCCTGAAGGTCATTTAGAAGATTTTTGTAAATATCTGATTTGAGGAACCTGGGATAGAGTCCTTTTCCATAAGAGTATATATGACTTTTTGTGCTTCATCAAAACATGTGGGTGTTGGTGCTTTAATCTTCTTAGCTGTAGATTCTCGAGTGCGGAAGTCAATATTGATCTAAAAAGAAATCCTTGTTAGTTAATATATACTTCTTATTTATTGCAAATTTTATGATGTTACTGTGTTTTTTTGAACGACCTCAGAAAGTGGTTTTAAGGCTCCCTTTAAATCAATTCAAATATCTCTTAAATGCCTTTCCAAAATCAGCTCTCTACTAGGTGTGAAAGAGATAAGAAATATTACAAAAATGACTTTGTTTCAAGTTTGCTCTCAGTGTAGTTGGGAGATGCAAAAGAAGCAGACATGAAAAATTTAAATATCCACATAAGATGACTCATATATCATTATATGGACATTTAAGATTTACAGGAGGAGAAGGCTCTTTTTGCTGCTATTTTCTGCTTGGACCAAGAATATTTATCTGGGACTACTGTTAATTCAAAATACTTTTGCTGCTGCAATTGTATACATTATGCTAATCTGCATAATGTATATCTTACCCAAAATGAGAGCACTCATCAAGGACTTCCTGACACAGAGTTCTTGGCAGTTATGACACCCTTACCCTTTTCCTCACCCTCATCATGGCAGCTGGCTTTGTAAAATCAGTCCCTTCACTCTACTGTGCTGAAATCTTCACCAGTATAGAAAATTAGATTCTCATTGCACTGAACTATGTTTATATGCCTAAGTATATAGAAGTAAAATTATATACGCCAAAAGGATTTTATCTTGTTGTATATATTAAATGATATTTCTGCATTTAGGGTTTTTTACAGAGAAACCAATGATGGTAAGCTTAACACTCACTTGTTTAGCAGCGTCTGAATGCACAAATGCTTTATATATCTTTTCTGCTTTGCAGTGTAAAAGATCAGACTCTGTTTTCTTATAGTCTTCACAAGCCAGCCAGAACTCAATATTTTCCTCACTGAATTCAGACTTTAGGAAACTTCCAAAGACATCTTGACCAGCTAAAAAGGAAGTGGGTGGGGGATGGGGGGAGATAATTAAATTGAATGAACCAACAAATGAATAATTTGAGGAAGAAATGTGTAAGAAAAATACAATTGCATCCTACTCATACAAAGTAAGAGACGGCTACTACTGAAAGAGCTGTGCCATAGTTCATAGAGATGAGAAGGCATTTGAAATTCCTTCATTCATAGAAGAGGAATCTGGGGCCAGACAAACTGGTTCACAGTCACATTGCTGCTTAATAGTGGCTACTGAACTATGCTTTGCTTCTATCTGCTATTTGAATTGAAACTCTGTTCCACTGAATATAAAACCATCTTTTGTATGTGCCAAATCTTAGCCAGAGTAGAGAGTATACTAGGGAAGCACACACTGACAAAAGGCTTTAACATCGCATTAATAATTAGTAAATATAATTTCTCCATCTAATTCATAGTAGCCAGAAAATGTTAGGCCTATGTATGATCTGTAGGTCTGATGTACTGATTATGTTTGCTAGGGTTTACTGAGAATTTTATATGGCACTATTTATGGTCCATATCTATGCCATCTATTCATTTAACTGAATTATAAACCAAGTCAGTGGAGCTAGAGTCAACAATTTGATTCCCAAGTGAGGCTCCTTAGGGTGTCTTTGGGGAGAAAATAATAATCTCACTCTTCAGAGACAGAGACCAAGCTGCTCATCTACATCTCTGAAAAAGGTCCTAATCTCAGAATTTTAATGCCCAAGGCAATGGGAAAGCAAGCTGATTTCATTCTTTACCTTCTCTCAACAGAAAATCTCCACAAGACTATTTGTGCTTAAAAATCCTTCTATCATATTTATATTATAACAACTATCATGTTATAATAATGCAATTACTTATGTTATGTATCTCAACCACCCCCAGGGCAGTAAGAGACTGTCTTTGATTTTGAATACTTGGTACCTCTACAGTGTCCTCTACATAAGGGTGAGATGAATGATGAATGTATGAAAGGTAAGATAATTAATTGAATGAATGAATCATTCTTGTTACATACAAGTGTACAAAAATACATTCTTTAGGCAGATTTCAAAATGGCAATGTAACACGTTAAAATATTGGGCTTAGTTTTAAAAGCTTTACATATCAGAATTCCAGCACAATGTTTAATTTTATCTCTTTAATGATCTTTGAAAACACCTAATTGTCTTAGCAAATTTGTCTAAAAGGATTTGGCAGAGTTGAGTGCTAAGTCAGCATTATTAAGAGGCATACTATGCTGAAGTTATCAGTAACCACAGACAAACTAGAATACAACTTTTTGCATACTATCCTATGCAGAATACTATATTTAGTGAAGCCATTCAGATTTTTTTAGAGTATTGAGCTGAACCCAGAAACATTCAGTAGTTATACTTACTTTGGTTGGCAAGAGTTTTTCCAGAGATTGAGACCATTGCATTACTTCGGCAGCAGAAAGTCTACAGCGGACAAAATTTACATACATTAGCAAAATTTTTTAAATGTAAGCCCAAATGAAATAAAAATGGCTGTTACATTTTGATAACTTCACAAACTAAAACTACAGTTCTAATAAATACATTAAAATTTATTCACAAAAAACAAAACTTCCCTTAGAGTTACTATAGTTATGAAAAACCTGCCAATAAAATGTGAAAAAATTCCAAATAGATAAAACCCAATATGTTTGCACACACATTTGTGTTCAATTTACATTGGTACTGATATAGTCTAAATGTATCTGACATGTTTCTTAAAAGAAATGAAGTCTGCTGTGCACAGTATTTACCCCTTGCTGGGAGATAGAGACAATGCATAGGTCGCTATTGTAAATGATCATGATAGTTCATTGTATTCGTGTACTTACATGTCCTTGGACTTGGAAGATTTCATTCCAGGTTCCAGATGTGGGATCACAGATCTCAGGTATGCTTTCATATCCATTCCACTACAAAAGACATAAAAGTGAATATTCACATTTCTTCAGAATTCATTTTATTTGTCAGAAGACATAGAATAAATTTCTATAAGGAATAAGGCAATACTAAAAATTATTGATGCAACATTTTGCTATATTCAAATTCAAATAGAGCTCATTTTTATGAGTCAATGTCAAGAAAAACTACCCAATTTAGTGCCATATCAAGTTTTTTTTTCTATTGCAACTGAGTTTTACTTATTACTCACAACAGGCAATTAATTCCTCTGATCAGTGCTAAGCTAAATGCTCACATTCTCTTCCATTCATTCTCAATCCTTCTGCCATTAAAGATAACCTGTTAAAATTGGCAAGTGAGACGCTGAACAAACTTACAAAGTCTTTGGCCTCCTCTTTGCACTTTGTCGTCTAGAAGTGAATGAGTGGTTCCTTTCGATTCCTTTGGGTTAGCGGAGAAGAACATTCCTGGCATTTTGTCTAACTTTGGAGTGGAGATGGCTGCTGCTCGCATGGTGCTCTTAGCAAATATGCGCTAGTCAACGTCTCTGCTGCTTTATATAGTAAAATGCAGACAGGCACTTGCTGTTTAAGGGAGTCTGTTTATCAAGTGATATTACCACAGACACTGGAAGTTCCCCCTTTCTTGGTGTGCTGTGACGTGTATCTTGAAAAAACATAAGCATACAGTGATGTCTTGTGGTTGAAACTTAACCAAACGAGAACAGGTCACTTGATTAGAAAGAAAGAAAATTAAACACACAGAAGTACACACATGTGTCACATGTCTAAAGCATTAACAGCAGCAGTCTTTGGTTCTGGAGGATATTTGTTTCTTTTAAAAGTTGCATGTTTCAATAAACTGTTTCATTTGGTGTATTGATTTATCACATAGAAACTCACATAGAAATTCATCAC
This sequence comes from Ateles fusciceps, assembly GCA_036589455.1. NCBI lineage: Eukaryota > Metazoa > Chordata > Mammalia > Primates > Atelidae > Ateles > Ateles fusciceps. The sequence goes on along the minus strand of JAZHEH010000253.1, from coordinate 3,626,511 downwards.
GTAGAGTTGTATCTTACTCAATGCTTTGGATAGTCCTTGACTATAAAATTCATCTGATCAAAATATTTTAAGAGTTCTTTTTTTTTTCTTCTCAAGAAGTAGTGCAAAGTAAACAAATAATTTTTGTTTAATTATTTTTGCACATATCTGAAAGGAAGGAGAGTTATGAGAGGCTATTTTCACGTTTTCCCACTCCAATTCTCATCCCTTATTTCCATGGCAGGGAATTTCCATGTTAGTATTTTCCGAGGTTTGTGCTAGATATCCTACTGGTGATACATAAGATGATTTTAAAGGTTACATGGCTTTTAATATTATTTTCTTATTTATTAAGAATCTAATTAGTATATCAACCTTTGGTTTTTGCATATTCCTGTTTAGGAAAAGATAAAGTTTCATTAAAACAAATTAAAAAATTTAATTGTATGCAAATATGACATAATATGTAAATACACTGATACAGCGGCCACAGCATCAGGAAAAACTGCTCAGGGTAAAATGCAAGTCTGTTTGGGTGGACCAATAACGTGTGCTCTTAGGTAATGGTCTTTCACATTTTGGCAGTATCTCTGGAGAGGTAATAGTTTTAGCTTCAATTGAGATTGAAGTTTAAAAAACAAACAAAACTCAAGGAACTAGATGACTAATCATTTATCAGGATAGAGAGGTTAGTAAAATACAGGCTTTCAAGAGTTTATATATCGAATGTGGCTTATTTATAGAGTACTCAGTTTAACTTAAGCTTCCTTGGATTTTACCCCTGAAAGGACAATACTTTCCTTTAAAAGGACAAAAAAGACTTTACTTAGAGAAGTTTCTAATGGTATTAGGTAAAGCAGATAAGGGAGGGGAGTAAATATTTGAAGAAAACAATTTACAATATTATAAATTTCACTTACAGTCATTAACTTCACTATAATGAACTCATTATATTGTGTGTAACAGGCATCATTTTATGTTGGGAAGATAACATGATGCATTGAGAGAGAGAACGAGTGAGATGAGCTGGCCACTTTGGAAGTGACCCGACTGACACTGATGAAGCTCAAAGACTGATGACATAAAGGCATTTGTTTGTACACTTCCTGTGGTTCAGTCCATACTTACTTTCCTGTTAAAATCTTCAGCATTGCTCATGTTTGTTTATCTAGTGTCCTCTCACTCCTCTAGATAATTGTGAGTAAGTTGTTAGAGTAAAATGATTTAAAAATTATTTGTAACAGCCTGCTATTATTATCATCCAAATACACTGACAGCTTCCAAAGAACAACAGCAGGAGCCCCAAAAGGTATGGGGCCAAGTCAGTTTGGGAAATGCTGGGCTCCTAACTTGTTAAAGAATTAAACGCCCTTTAGATAGGGAAAATAGTTTTTGAAATAGTGTTTTCTTGACATCATGTTAAGAAACTCTGGTCTGAGATCACAATAAACATTTGTCTCTTACGTATTTAGGAATTGTTCTGAAGCTCCCAACGTTTTGCTACACCCCAATATAGATTTTGAAGCGCAAGCATTTACAATTGCATGCTTCCCACATTTGAATAGAAATATAAACTCTTGAAAGAGGGAGTCCTTTCAAAATTCCTGTATCACAATTGGCTGTTGAGGTCACCTTAGTCATGTAATAATGCAGCTTCTCTCTCAGAGGCTGTTTGCTCATCTGTGCAAAGTCTTATTTCTGCCAGAACAAGGCAAATTTGGTCAAGTTGTACCAGCAAGTTCTGACAAGTGCAAGTCCGAGCATTGAAAGTTCCGTATTAATTTTAAAGAGGTTGCCACTATCTGGCCCCCTCTTGTAAAATTCATTAAGAAAAGATAAACTGTCAGATTGTAACTGTATTGAATCAATGACTTTGGTTGCAATTGTAGGGGATTTCAAAAAAGCCAGTAGAAGAAACAGTGGGTCTCACAATCTGGGTGTCAGTTTTCCTTCTGTGAAATTGTGCTGAAAGGTCTAAGTTGGAGTTCTACGAAAGGAATACTTCATGTAGTCTTAGTGTTATCTTTTTCTTTTTAAGAAAAATTAATGGACTTCATTTTTCAGTGGTTTTAGGTTTACAGTAAAATTGAGTGGAAAGTACAGAGTTCCCACAGACTCCCCACCCTTCACCTCACCTCCAGCACCACCACCAGCACCATCCCTCACTAGTGTGAAATATTTGTTACAGTTGATGAACCTACGGCTACACAGCATTATTACCTAAAATCTGTAGCTTACATTAGAGCTCACTCTTGGTGCTGTACATTCTATGAGTCTGACAGATGTATCATGATATGTATCCATCATTATAGTATACAAAATAGTTTTCTTTCCCCTAAAAATCCCAGTGTTATATTTTGAAATATGTAGGAGATTGGTTCAGTAAGACACTTCAGATTAAGGCTATTGATATTGATAGGAAAAATAAGGAAAATTTTAATCTTTGCTGAACTGAATTTAGATTTGGTTTCAATTACTCTAATTACTGTAAAATTAGTAGGGAGTGCTTTGCTTAAACCTGATGTTGTTTGAACCTTTAAAATGTTACTAAAATCTTGTTGTGGATATTAGAATTGTGAGACAAGAAATAATGATGAGTATAAGATTTATTTTAAAATAAAAATGTATCTATTTTGGAAAAGTCAGTGATGTGAACAGATAGTTTGATTCATTAAAACAAAATGTCTTGATTCAACAAACTTTATTTGCATTCCTACAGTGTATAACACATAAGGTACTGCAGATACAAAGATGAATGAATCTCCATCTTAAGGGGTTCACCGTGTGCTGGGCTAACTGATACTTGTGAGAGGTGTCATCAGACAGGAATGCACAGAGGAAAGAACATAGAAGAGTAATTAGCTCTGGAACTGTCGGAAAGGAAGCAAACTACTAGTGTCTTGGGTATAAAATCAACATGTATCTATTATATACTTGATTCTGCATTTTTATTTTGCATACCTTGGAAAGTTCAAATGGCTGCAATGAAGAAACTGGTCTTTAGCAAGTGGACACCTCTTTTATGTTGGAGGATCATGGAAAACTGGATCTCATATGTACTCTTACATCCTTCCACACTTTGAAAAGACTCTGAATGACTTTGTTGAATTAGTATAACCACTCAGAGCTTCCTGGGTCTTCAAGGATTATAGGTAAGGCTACTAAGAGTGTTTCAGCTAAATTCCAGAGAGTTTATTTGAAAATTTGGAAAAGCTGCGACAAAGGTGAGTTTAGAAGGGTTTTTCTCTGTCTGTATAGAGGGTTTGGTGAAAACTTTATATTATGTATAAATGAAAAGATAGAACATTTTAGATTTGCTTATGATTTTGTTATGAGGAAATATGATGGGTTTTAATAAGAGCAAATATCTGCAACACACTGAACAATGATCTCAGTAAGTACAACTGGGCAAGATAAGAATCTAGTTTCTTTTCTCAGCGTGCTCTAATTTTTCAGTCAACACTGACTGCCTCCTTTCTATAATTTGAGAATTTACAAGAAAATAGCACCTGAGATCTTCAGTAAACTGAGTTTATGTGATTCAATAAGCCTGATTCACCCTAAATCTAATTTTACCAGTTAAGTTCTCAATAATAGGCCCATGTTCCAAAACATTCTTGAAAGCACTGAGGAAATCTTTGGACAGTATCATCTCTTGTATACTTATTCCACATTGGATTTATTGTCATTTAATGTCACACTATCACTTACAATCCTTTCGACAAGAGAAAGTAGTTATGTCTGACTCTAGACTGTGCTTTGCAAATAAAATTTAGTAAGTACAGAAGCAGGTGCCTTACTCCCAAATCCAAGTAAATGGAGAACTACTGCTGAATGAACACTGACACAGTATTTGGAGTTGGGATAGAATGTTCTGTTACATAACAATGACAATGCCAAAAAAAATGATGGAAGTGCTCAAATATCTGCATGTAGAGGATTTGTAAAGGAGGGTGATATAATTTGGCTCTGCGTTCTCTCTAAATTTCATGTTGAATTGTAATTCCCAGTGTTTGAGATGGGGCCTGGTGGTAGGTGATTGGATCATGGGGAAGAATCCCTCACGGGTTGGTGCTGTCTTCACAATGCTAAGTTCTCTCGAGATCTGATTGTTCAAAAGAGTGTGGCCCCTCTCCCCCAACTATCTCTCTTGTTCTTACTCCTGGCATGTGAGACATCTGCTCCCCCTTCATCTTCTGGCATGATTGGAAGCTTCCTAAGGCTTCCCCCAGAAGCAGATGCCAGCTCTATGCTTCCTGTACAGGCTGCAAAATCGTAAGCCAATTAAACCACTTTTCTTTAAATAAATTGCTTAGTCTTAGGTATTTCTTTACAGCAATGCAAGAATGGCCTAGTACAGAAAATTGGTACTGAGGGGGGGGGGAACTGCTATAAAATTACTTGAAAATGTGGAAGCAGCTTTGGAACTGGGTAACAAGCAGAGGTTGGAAGAGTTTGGAGGGCTCAGAAGAAGACGAGAAGATGATGGAAAGTTTGGAATTTATTAGAGACTGGTTAAATGGTCATGATCAAAATGCTGATAGTGATAGGCTGAGGAGGTCTCAGATGGCAACAAGGATCTTACTGGGAACTGGAGCAAAAGTCATGCATGTTATGCCTTAGCAACGAACCTGGCTGCACTGTGCCCCTGCCCTAGGGATCTGTGGAAGTTTGAACTTCAGAGTGATGATTTAGAATATCTGGCAGAAGAAATTATTTCTAAGCTGCCAAGTGTTCAGGATGGGGCCTGGCTGCTTCTAACAACCTACACTCATACGTAAAAGCAATGACTCTAAGTTGAAAATTCTATTTAAAAGGGAAGCAGGGAAAAAAAAGTTTGGAAAATTTCCAGCCTAGCCATATGACAGAGAAAGAAAAAGCTTTCTGGGGAAAGAAATTGAAGCAGGCTGTGGAGCAACCACTTACGAGAGATATTTGCATTATGAAAAGGTAGCCAAGTGCTAATATCCCAGACAATGGGAGAAAGGCCTCAAAAGCATTTTGAGACCTTCATGGCAGTCCCTCACATCACAGGCCTAGGAGAATGGTTTTCTGGGCCAGGCCCAGGGCTCTGCTGCTAGGTACAGCCTCAGGACAGTGCTGTCTGCATCCTGGTGGCTCTGGCTCCAGACTCAGCTCAAAAGGTCTCAGATACAGCTGGGGCTGCTGCCTCAGAAGATGCAAGCTATAAACCTTGGCAGCTTCCATGTGTTGTTAAGCTTGTAGGCACACAGAGTGCAAGAGTGAATGAGGCTTGGCATCCTTCACCTGGATTTCAAAGGATGTGCGAGAAAGCCTGGGTAGCCAGGCAGAAGCCTGCTTCAGGGGCAGGGTCCTCACAGAGAACCTCTACTAGGGCAATGTGGAGAGAGAATGTGGCTTTGGAGCTTCCACACAGAGTCCGCACTTAGGGCACTGACTAGTGGAGCTGTGAGAAGGGGCTGCCATCCTCCAGACCCCAGAACATTAGAGCCACTGGCAACTTGTACCCTGTGCCTGCAAAAGCCACAGGCTCTCAGTCCCAACTTGTGAGAGCGGCTACTTGGGCTGCACCCTGCAAATCCATAGGACATTGGGGAGTCTACCCCCTCTCTCCATTGTGCCTTCGATGTATGACATGGAGTCAAAGGAGATAATTTTGGAGTTTTAAGGTTTAATGACTTCCCTGTTGAGTTCTGGACTTTTATGGAGCATGTAGCCCCCTCTTTTTGGCTGATTTTTCCCTTTCAGAATGAGAATGTTTACCTAATGCTTGTACCCCCATTGTGTCTTTGAAGTAAGTAACTTGTTTTTTATTTTACATGCTCATGGAGGAAGGGACTTGCCTCATCTCGGATGAAACTTTGGACTTTGAATTTCTGAGTTAATGCTGAAATGAGTTAAGATTTTGGGGGACTGCTGGGAAGGCATGATTGCATTTTGCATTGTGAGAAGAAACTGAGGTTTGAGGGGCAAGGGGCAGAATGATATAGTTTGGATATGTGTCCGTCCTAAATCTCTTGTTGAATTGTAATCTCCAGTGTTGGAGGTGGGGCCTAGCAGGAGGTGATTAGCTCATGAAGGAGAATCCCTCATGGCTTTGTGTTGTCTTCATGATGGTGAGTGAGTTCTCTTGAGATCTGTTTTTTTTTCTTTTTTTTTTTTTATTGTACTTTAGGTTCTGGGGTACATGTGCAGATCATGCAGGATTGTTGCATAGGTACATACATGGCAATGTGGTTTGCTGCCTCCATCCCCCTGTCACCTGTATCTGACATTTCTCCCCATGTTATCCCTCCCTAACTTCCCTACCGCCCGTCCTGCCCCTATTCACCTCCAAGAGACCCCAGTGTGTGATGCTCCCCCTCCCTGTGTCCATGTGTTCTCATTGTTCAACACCTGCTTATGAGTGAGAACATGTGGTGTTGGTTTTCTGTCCTTGTGTCAGTTTGCTGAGAATGATGGTTTCCAGATTCATCCATGTCCCTACAAAGGACACCAACTCATTGTTTTTTATGGCTGCATAGTATTCCATGGTGTATATGTGCCACATTTTCCTTGTCCAGTCTATCATCGATGGGCATTTGTGTTGGTTGCAGGTCTTTGTTATTGTAAACAGTGCCAAAATAAACATATGTTTGCATGTGCCTTTGTAATAGAACGATTTATAATCCTCTGGGTATATACCCAGTAATGGGATTGCTGGGTCAAATGGAATTTCTATTTCTAGGTCCTTGAGGAATCACCGCACTGTCTTCCACAATGGTTGAACTAATTTACACTCTCACCAATAGTGTAAAAGTGTTCCTATTTCTCCACATCCTTTCCAGCATCTGTTATCTCCAGATTTTTTAATGATCACTATTCTAACTGGTGTGAGGTGGTATCTCAATGTGATTTTGATTTGTATTTCTCTAATAACCAGTGATGATGAGCATTTTTTTCATATGTTTGTTGGCCTCATATATGTCTTCTTTTGAAAACTGTCTGTTCATATCCTTCGCCCACTTTTGAATGGGTTTGCTTGTTTTTTTTTTTCTTGTAAATCTGTTTTAGTTCTTTGTAGATTCTGGATATTAGCCCTTTGTCAGATGGGTAGATTGCAAAAATTTTTTCCCATTCTGTTGGTTGCTGGTTCACTCTAATGATTGTTTCTTTTGCTGTACAGAAGCTCTGGAGTTTAATTAGATCCCTTTTGTCTATTTTGACTTGTTTAAAAGAGTGTGGAACCTCCCTCCCCATAACTCTCTCTCTCTTTGCTCCTACTCACACCGTGTGAGACACTTGCTTCCCCTTCACCTTCTGCCGTGATTGGAAGCTTCCTGAGGCCTACCGAGAAGCAGATGCCAGTGGTATGCTTCTTGTATAGCCTGCAGAACTATGAGCCTATTAAACTTCTTTTTTTTTTTTTTAATAAATTACTTAGTAGCAGGTATTTCTTTATAGCAATGCAAGAATAGCCTAATACAGAGGTATGTTTTAAATATTAGAGAGCAACTTCAATAAATGACTGTTAACTTTCCAAGTTTCTAATAGCACTATTCCAGCAATTTGCTTTTTCTCTCAAACATTGAGGTAGGTAACAATAGAGACTTCCTTGCTTTGCTTTTCCTCGTTAATTATATAAGTTTCTTAGAAATATTTCTCAAGGTTGCCTGACATGTTCTGTTCTTTCCAAAACCATGCCAGTTATTGCTTGAGAATACATTAACTCCACTTTCTTCATGCCCTACTAATGCTTTGCTTTTATGTCTATTTACATATATATTTATGTATATAATGTGTACACATAAATATAATATGTATACATAATAGATATACCTGTGTGTGTGTGTGTGTGTGTGTGTATATATATATATATATATACACACGCATATTATTATTTTACTAAATATTGGTGTCACCTACTGGACATTTATTTCTAATAATAATCTTCCTACTTGAGAAAGTAGCTTTAAGTCAGCAGATAGTGGCCATGCTTAGCAGAATTCTACTATTATTGTGAGTACAAGTGGTCTGTGATGTTCCACTGTTTTCTGTGCCTGTTTTGTTCTTTTTTGTTAAGCTTTATTTGCCATATTATTTTTCTTTTAGTTTAAAAAATAAATGAAAGGCTTTGAGTCTATTGAATCCCAGTGACATGTTAATATTGCTGCTTCGAAATCTCCCATTTCAAAGGACTGTGAGTCAGTTCTCACAGCAATACCTCTTCCTGCTGTGTGAGTTTGATCAAATCTGCTCACTTCTTTTCAGTTTCCTTCGTGTAGAAGTCAAAGAAGATCATCAGCAACTTGCAGCTATGGTAGTGTCCTGGGAAGGTCTCCTTTTGAAATTCTGCACTGATCAAAACTAGCCCCAGAGAGATTAAGATTTAGACAGAATTTGTCGTAGCTAGGGTGTTTGTTTCCTGTATGATGTTACAGCTCTTTGCCCAGACTTCCTCCTAAAATTTAGTAAATTTGGCAGTCCAACTATTCCTACCACTGCATTCACTGGGTCAGTCTTCCAGATTGCTTCTTTCCCTGTCAATATTTGCTTGTCTTGGATTTCCTTTTTTATTTAGTTAATTTCTATAAATTAATATGTTAAACAAATGTGTAAATGTATGTTCAGATGTTACTGTCACAGACTGTTCATTTCAACCCCAATTTATTTTCCCTGCTGTTTCCTAGATGCTCATAGCTGGATATTGATCACTCCAATTGCAGGTCTTATCCAGCTCCAGGTTCTAAGCCAATCCATAATGAGGATGGAAAAAGTGATTATTTCAGTTTGAATTAGGAATGCTGGAAAGCTCCTGTTGTGGAGGCATATTGAGTTGTCTGCTGTTTTAGATAGGATTTTCATAGTGTCAGTGTGACATGGTAAAAAGCCCCATAAACCTGCATACCTCAACCATACCTCGGCTTTCTGTTGAAACTGCTCTTTATAACCCAAATGTGAATAAGTAATTAAGGACTGTAATCGCCTCCCTACCCGGACAATGTGTAAACAAATGCTAATCTTGACTTTTGTGAACCACTTAAGTAGCAATGAGAATGTCAAAAGTCCCCTGGCCCTTGGAATGTCCGGAACCCCTCACCCCCACCGCCGCCCCTCACCCTCATCTCCGCCCTGACGGTGATTTACAGAATCCACTAGCCCTCGGAATGTCTGAAGGCCCTCACCCCCACCCCCGCCCCTCACCTTTGCTCCCAAGGTGATTTTTACGGGTATAAAAGTTCTTGACACCCTCCTTTCGGGGCCACGGGTTGGAGAGACGTGAGTCCTCCGTGGCTGCCAGCAATAAAGACCCTGCAATTTGGCATTCTTTGTCTTGGTGTTGACTTTCTATGCTCGGGCCAGTACAACATCAGCAGCCCCATATTGACTATTAAGCAGCTTAGGTAAATAGGAAGATAACTGGAATACTCTGGGGGACCCTAAGTAATACAAGGAAATGCTAAACAACTAACCCCTCAAGATCAGCTAAGACTGAACTAGGGGAAAGGGGACTTAGAATGCTCGTAAATTGTGAATTTGCTATAGACCAGAGTCAGCTACAAATTGGGGAAACATGACTGTCAGTAACTTATGAAGCTTATATTTTGCACTTCTGAAGGAAGCAGAATCCTGAAGTGGAAACAATCTCTTCTTACACCTGCTTTTTCCCTCCTGTGTATTTTGTCTTGCTTTTTTTTTTTTTTTTTTTTTATTGTGTTGTGGAGACAGAAAACCAGGGCAATGTGTTTGGTAGGGACTCAAAGATAGAACAAACTCATAATCTTGCTTTAGTTTTTGTTTCAGATGCTATGGAATATTAGAAAATATAAATTTATGAACTGCTATAAACTGTTCTTTGTGAAGATCAGGTAACTTTTGTCTTCTCTTTGTTGTCACTGCAACTTTTTAAGTTCTATTTTATCTTAATTTGGTGTTTTATTTATGACTTTGTGGTTTATCCCCCTCATTGGTTCTCGTAAGACCAGGTTCTTAATTGCAACAGCAAGATCTTAACATACCAAAAACAGTGTACATAAACATTAAGAGGCCTGGTTTGTGTGGGAGTTTGTTCCATTTTTCTAGTCTGGGGTTTCTTTCTCACATTTTGCTTAGGCAATGTTGAGGCATCTCTGTTGCTGTGTGTAAAGGAGTGAGCCAGGCAGACAAAGTGTGGTGATTACTAACACTCGCACTAAATGAGGGCAGGAGGCTGATGTGTGCACGACAGCGGAGAAGTGAGGACAGAGTGGCATAGTATTGGAGATGTTACGGTGGGGCTGGGACTCTCCAGGACAGTCTCTGAAACCGATTTGTCCCTCTGCTGACTTCACTGTTCACTGTGGAGCAGCCATTGACTCTCAAAAAGACTGAAGCCCATTCAGAATATAGCAGTTGTATCAGGAATTACGTGACTCTCGTCAACCCTAGAAATCACATTCTTTAGTCTTGTAGATGGTCACATTTCATAATTCATCTTTCATAGCTTTAGATGAATCCTTAGACAGCATTCACGGAAAATTAAAAGCTGCTGAGAAGACCTAAAAATTATCAGTCCATTAGGATTCCCCCCCTCTTTATACAGAATTTCCCCCTCATTTGGGGCAGTTTCCAAGAGAGTGGAATAATACCATAGAAAATGTCACAATTTCACTTCTCTTTTATGAGAAAATGTGCGTGTTTTACACAAAAGATCACTTCGGAACTAATCATGAAATAGATTTGAAACATTGAAGCTGTCTCTCTCTCCGTCTCTCTCCATTTCTCTCTTCTTTTCTCTTCTCTTTCTCTCTCTCTCCTTTCTTTCTCTTTCTTCTTTCTGACAGAAACCATACCCAGCTTCCAAATCACACATCAGTGGATCTACAGAAGGAAGGCCTTGGGAAGCTGTGGATAGCTCTAAAACAATTTGATTGCACAACTGCTATGAGATGAGGGTATGACAAGGGTGTTGGTAATCTTATAGAGTTGAGTGAACGTACCCGTGATTGCATCTAATTAAAGTCTGTTTTAGCCACGCCTAATGCAATAGCAACACTTGATACTAACCAATGATTAAAACTATGCCCAACACTACGTGATAAGGAGGACATTATTCAGGAGTTTTTCTTTCTCAGAAACACTGTTCAGCCTCTTCTTTCTACTTCTTCAATAGGCCTTTTCCCCAAACCCATGTATTTTTGTACCTGAACTATTGCCCTGCCCTGCCCTACCCTTCTGCTCTCCCCTCCCTCTTTTCTTTTTTTCTTAGACAATTTCACTGTGAAACCTTTACCTTTGTTAACAGTTTACCTTTGTAAAATTAGAAGAAAAAATAGATCATTTCAGTGAGTAGTTAAATTCTTGGGGCTTCTGAGGACTGTCTCTCATGGTCAAGTACAATCTATAGTCTTCCAGTCATAATCTACAAACAAAGCAAAATATGTCTAAACAAATGTTTCCCATGATATTAACAGATAAGAACAAGGAATAACTTTGTTGAAACATATTTAAGGAAAATTGAAACTAAGGTTGGTTTTTATATGCTAGGAATTAGAGTTCAGTAGGAAAAAACTAAAGTGTTTTTCAAAAACTTTTTAAAGTATGTTTTTGAGCAGGGGAACATTTTTGGATATAAATTCAATACCCCAACAGGAGAGGCATCTCCAAACTGGTTCCACATGCTAGTGGCATTGTCTCTTTATTAAGTAAATGGACCATAAAATAGACATGTTTAAAAAATACTTATTTTTAAACATGTATTTGAGGACCTCTCAATTTTACCCAAAGTAAAAAATCAGAATTCTTAGAATGGTCTGTGGGGTCTGACATGGTTTGATTTCTGACTCCTCTGGCCTCAGCACCCTTTGCTCTTCTCACCCCTCATTCACCTCCAGCATCACTGGCCCCCCTGGCTACTTCTCAACCTGTCAGGCTCATTCTTGCCTTAGAGCTCTTGCACTGGCTGTTCCTTATCACTGGAATATCTCCAGATATCTACTGGGCCAGCTCCTTTACTTCCTTCACATTTTTGGTCAGATGTTGTCTTGTCAATGAGGCCTTCTGTAATCACTGTAATTAGAATAGCAGTCGGCCTCCTCCTTATCCAGTTACCATTTATCTTCATCTGCTTTCCCCCCTCATTCTACTTAATAACTTCTAACCCATTATTTAATTCAATATATTATGTTTATATTAGTTTTCTCTTTCTTCCCCCATTAGAATGAAGAATCTATGAGGACAGGGATCTTTCTCTGTTTTGCTCAAATGTCCAGGACAGTATCTGGCCCATAGGAGATACTAAAAAGTCTTGTTGAATAAGGGGTTAAGGGCTGGGGCTTATATTAATTTGTTCAATGACTGACCAAACATTTATTAAGTGCTTATTTTTTGCTAGTCACTCTGCTAGGTAAGAGAATCCAGAGGTGAGTCTTACTTTGGAGAGAGACAAATGAATGGAAAAGAAACAAACATGTATTATGTACAATGTAGGGTTGAGCACAGGGTATTCTGGAAGGATATAAGGTGGTGCATAACCTAGTACAGGCAGGGTCATGAAGGATTCATTAATTTTATTCACTCAGCAAATAATACTTACTATGTGCTAATTATGCTTCCAGGCACTTTAAAAGAAGGCAGGTTCAACCAGCTTGTGTCCTTTGCCCTTTGCCCTCTCCCCTGCTTCCCTCTGTCTGAGCAGCCATCTTGCTACCATGTGGTTTCAAAAGGGTAAATGCCAGAGGCCAAGGCTAGCTGAACAGAAATATAGAAAGAGTTGAGAAATCATGAAGCCATGGTTCCATTTTGATTGGCTGATCTCCAGCTTTCTTGTAAGTGAGAAAAGAAATGCTCAAACTTTTAGCACTACGACTTGACTTACCATCTTTGAGAGGTATCCTTTGGCACCCAGCAATAAAAGGGAAGGAAATCAGCATATCTTAGATTATCTCCACTCTTCTCTGTCCAGTTTTAGCTAGTTGGAGCATCATTCCTGGGTGATTAGAATATGAAGGGTTAGAGGAGGAATAAGAGTTTTAGCCTTTTTTGAAGGATAAAGCTCCCATGCTCCGGATAGAGATGAGGCAATGAAAAGCCTCTCCAGTTTTTTTCTGATTACTTTCTCCAGCAATTGTGCATGTAGGCTTTTCCCCCACAAAGTCAGCAAGGGACAGCGGAGTGGAGTGATGGAGATTTCATTCAGCTTTTTAAGGCAAGGCCTCTAGCCTCCTGTGTAGCAAAAACACAAAGCAAATATCCTACATAGAAAGCTCTCTGTGTGTTTGAGACTATTGTGTTTTATGTTTAGAGACAGGATCTGGCCTTGTCACTCAGGCTGCAGTGCAGTGGCTGACCATAGCTCACAACAACCTTGAACTCTTGGGCTCAAGGGATCCTCCTGCCTTCTGAGTAGCTAGGATTACAGGCACATGCCACCATTCCTTGTTAATCTTTTTTTCTTAATTTGTATGGATATGGTTTAGATTGTTGCTCAGACTGGTCTTGAACTGACCACAAGTGATCCTCCTGCTGCCTTCATCTCCCAAAGTCCTGGGATTGCAGGCATGACCCACCTCACCAAGACAGGGCTAGTCTAGAGTGTAATACAACATCAATCCATGTGCCCCACAAAGGCTCCGCTGATACCTCTTTTCCCTTGTAGAGTTTTATCTGCTTAGTATAAAACCCCACTCTGCCTATGACTGCATGTGGCCAGTGTTTCCAGGAAAATATCAGTGATCTAAGCCCACCTATGAAGGGATCTTCCCTTTTTGAATTTTAATTCATCAGTTTTCTTTGCTTTTCCAGCTGTCTGATGTCCCTCAAAGTAATTAGAAAATTATTTTGTTTTAACTTTCTAAGTCCTACCACTTCTTCTTATATCCTTTTCAGAGACAGTATTCTGAACTCATAGATTTAGTGAAAGTTTGGATATATTCTGGGATTCTAAACTGAAGTGATTTTCTCTTGAGCCTCTGGAAGAAGGATATGTAGGCACGGCTCTGTTGTAGCTCTGACAGGCAATAGTGCCTTTACTATTGTATTATTATTTTGAAGAAAGCACTGCTTACTGTTCTCATATTACTTGCAGTGTCTTTAAAACATATGAAAATAATACAGTCATGCTTAACTAGAACAATGTCAAAAAGAAGGCAAGCAAAGATTATAGAAAAGTCAGACTGAGTGTCAAGTTAAGCTTACTATTCTATCCACATGCTAAGGACCCAAGTCACATGTGTCTGGCTGTTACCATTCGCTTTTTCTTATACACCCCACCAGATCCAGAGAAAATGGATCGCATTGAGCAGTCTGACTAGGAAGATGATAGAACTTCACCTTTAAAGCTGTCATATGAGATGTTTACAATCACTCATATTTTAGATAAGGAAATAGAGGCTCAAGGGGATAAAGTGACCTAAGGTGACAGCAGATACATGGTGGTTAATAGAGAACAGAGAATTTTCCTTACCCATGCTCAGGCTGTCTGGTTTTGTTTCTCTGGATCGCGGAATAGCCCTGTCTTGAGAAACTGTCTTTCTTCACTTTGCTAGTGGTCTCATTCACTGTGTCTGCTCCTAGCTCTGACTTCATCCCCCAACTCTCTGGTGTGTGCCTTCCCTCCTGCAAGACCTGATTGGAGGAAAATGTCTCCATTTCTCTTAGTTCCACTTTCATTGTCTACCCTTTTCCCCTTTAAAGGAAAACAAAACAAACAAGTAGAAAAAAATCACCATTACTATTTCAAGAATAAAAGAAACCAAAATCTCCTATTCAAAGCATTTTTTTTTTCCTTTTTTGGGTGTGTGATAGGACATTTTATACTCCAGTAGTTAAGATTTCTCTTTTAATCTGTAAATTTAAGGTTTTCATTTCTTGTGGCTCTGTCTCTAAGTTTCTTTTTGGTTATGGCAAATGGGACACACAGATACACATTCTATCCTCCCTGTTGGAGTTTTGTCACCAAGTCATTCAAAGCAGAAAGATGAATATCTCTAATAGGAAATATACTGATTAGAGTGCTATGATATCCTCGGCTAGTAATGCAATAAAAAATGAGCCTTGATTCACTCTATGAAATTGGGAAAATATTACCTAACCTTTCTTTCCCTCAGTGATAAAATTAGGACAAATGGTATCTATGTGGAATTGAACTTTTAAGAGGAACATTTTATGAAACTAGTCTAAGTTGTTAGAAGGTGCCATTTGTACATATGCTTATTAAATAAATATTTGTAAAATGTTTATGTATATATTATTGATGTTTCAGCTTCTTTTAAAAAATAAACTAAAACTTTCCAGAATTGGGTATATTAGTACTTGTACATTGATTCTGTCCTTCCTCCAACTGTGCAAAAAACTTCTTCATATTGAAGAAGACAAAGAGAAATGCTGAAGTGTGGATTGGCTAGAAGCCAACTCAGAGAAAGAGATTTGTTTGCAGGAAGTTTATTGGGCATGCAATTTGGGTTCAATACCTGTGTGGTCTGAAGGTCAGTGAAACACGGAGCAGAGAGAGATTGGGCTGAGCTGCAGTCACAACAAAGGCCTTAGTCAATCCTGCAGTCATCAAACCTAGACCTGCCCTTCAGACTTTACCCACCTTGGATCAAGGGGACTGTGCCTTTAAATTGTTCGCTGACTAGTTATGGGATGCAAGCTGCCCCTGTAAAGGTGCTGGGATCTTAGGGGAGGTAGGTCTCTGTAGCTGTGCTTAGCAAAGAGGTGTTGGTTGGCAATACTTTCAGCAGCTGGGGAATGGATGGTGCAGTTCTGAAGTGGGGGGAATCTGGGTGGCACAGCAGAGCAATCACTAGGATTAAGACATTAATCAACAGTGCAGGTTACATTCTTCATTATGTTTATATCTACTAGACGACACATGTAATTGCCAGTTTTGTTTTGTTTTGTTTTGTTTTTTTGAGACAGAGTCTTGCTCTGTTGCCCAGGCTGGAGTGCAATGGCGCAATCTCAGCTCACTGCGACCTCTGCCTCCCAGGTTCAAGTGATTCTCCTGCCTCAGCCTCCTGAGGAGCTGGGACTACAGGCAAGCACCATCATACCTGGCTAATTTTTTTTTTTTTTTTTGTATTTTCAGTAGAGACGGGGTTTCAGCATGTTGGTCAGGCGGGTCTCAAACTCCTGACCTTGTGATCCACCCCCCTTGGCCTCCCAAAGTGCTGGGATTACAGGCATGAGCTGCTGTGCCCGGCTGAAATTACCAGTTATATAGTAAAAATTTGTTGAATATTGACAATTTATATGGTATACAATCTGAATTCGTGTGAAAGCATGTAGCAATAGAAAAATAATTAGTGGGTAGAGAGTCTAGGAACAGATAGAATAGTTGGTTTTACCAATTTTATTAATGCTATTACAGAGAAATCCATATTTCCAAAAATAAATTTTATCTTTTTAAAGAAGAAGCTTTCAGTTTTCTTGATGTTCTATTTCCTATTTTATTGATTTCTGCTCTAATTTTTATTTCATGTTTTCTGCTAACTTTACGTCTTATTTGCTTTTCTTTTTCTGCTTTCTTGAGGTGAAAGCTGAGGTAATTGAATTAAGACATTTCTTATTTTCTAACATAGAGGTTTAGTGCTATGAATTTCCTTTTAAGTACTATTTAAGCAGCATCCCACACATTTTGATATGTTGCGTTTTCATTTTTACTCAGTTCAAAATACATCTTAACTTTCTTTTTTATTTATTTGACCCATAGATTATTTAGTAATGTGTTACTTAGTTTCCAAATATTTGGAGATTTTTTCAAAGATCTTTTTGTTTCTGAGTTTTAATTTAATCCTATTATGCTTGGAGAACATACTCTGTATGGCTTGGATCTTTTAAAACTTATTGAGACACTTTATAGCCCCAAATATGTTCTACTTTCATAAATGATCTATGCGCATTTGGAAGGGGTGTATAGGCACATCTTGTTTAATTGCACTTCACTTTATTCCACTTCATAGGTACTGTATTTTTTACAAACTGAAGGTCTGGGGCAACCCTGTACTGAGCAGCATGTGTTTATTTCATGTCTCTGTGTCCAATTTTGGTAATGCTTAAAATACTTTAAAATGTTGATTATTATTATATCTGTTGTGGTGATCTGTGACCAGCGATTCTACTGTTGTCATTGTTTTGGAGTGCCACTAACCTCACCCGTATCAGATGGTGAACTTAATTGATAAATGTTTGTCTTTTGGCTGCTGTACTGCTGGTCATTCCCCCCATCCCCGCCCACACTGCCCCCCCCCTGTCTCCAGACTTTCCTATTTCCTGACACACAACAGTGTTGAAATTAGGCCAGGTAATAACCCTGAAATGGCTTCTAAATGTTCAGCTGAAAGGAAGAGTTGCATGAGTCTCACCTTAAGTCGAAAGCTAGAAACGACTGGGCTTAGTGAGGAAGGAATCATGAAATGCAGCAATTCAGTCATGTCTTCAGGCTCCAATTCTATTTCTAGTTCTCATGCTATTTCTACCACATCTGCAGTGACTCAACTTCTTCCAGACTCCTGTTATTACTAATGTTTTGACCTCCTCTCATGAATCACAAATGTCCTCAATGGCATCTGGAATGGTGGATCCTTTCACAAGATTTTCAATTTACTTTGCCCAGATCCACCAGAGGAATCACTTTCAGCTGAGATAGGTTGAAAGGCCTCTTGCACCAGTGAGCTAAGGTATAAATGCAAAGGAAAAGTTCTTGAAGGAAATTAAAAGTGCTACTCCAGTGAACACACAAATGATGAGAAGCACACCAGCCTCATTGCTGATGTGGAGAAAGTTTTAGTGGTCTGGGTAGAAGATCAAAGCAGCCACATTTCTTTAAACCAAAGCCTGATCGAGAGCAATGCTCCAACTCTCTTCAGATCTACGAAGGCTGAGAGGTGCGGCGGCTGCAGGGGAAAGGTTGGAATCTAATGTTTAAGGAAAGAAGCCACCTGTGACATAAAAGTGCAAGCTGAAGCAGCAGGTGCTGGTGTAAAAGCTTCAGCAGGTTTTCCAGAGGATCTAGTGAAGATCGTTTATGAGGGTGGCCACACTACATAATAGATTTTCAGTGTAGACAAAACAGCCTTATATTGGAAGAAGATGCCATCTAGAACTTTCCTACCTAGAAAGGGGAAGTCAATGCTTGGCTTCAATGCTTCAAAGGACAGGCCAACTCTCTTGTTAGGGGCTAATGCAGATGGTGACTTTAAGTTAAAGCCAATGCTCGTTTACCATTCTGAAAATCCCAGGGCTCTTAAGAATTATACTAAATGTACTCTGTGCTCTAGAAATGGAACAATAAAGCCTGGATGACAGTACATGTGTCTACAGCATGGCTTACAGAATAATCGAAGCCAACCATTGAGACCTAGTGCTCAGAAAAAAAAAAATTTTTTCTCAAAATGTTCCTGCTCCTTCACCATGTACCTAGTCACCCAGGAGCTCTGGTGGAGATGTACAAGGAGATTAATGTTGTTTATATGTCTGCTAACACAACATTTATTCAACACCCCATGGATCAAGGAGTAATTGCAACTTTCAAGTCTTATTATTTAAGAACTATATTTCATGATACTATAGCTGCTAGAGAGAGTGATTCCTCTGGTGGATCTGGGCAAAGTAAATTGAAGACCTTGTGGGAAGGATTCACCATTCTAGATGCCGTAGAGAACATTTGTGATTCATAAGAGGAGGTCAGAATATCAGTAATAATAGGATTTTGGAAGAAGTTAGTCACTGCAGAAGTGGTGAAAATTGCAAGAGAGCTAGAAGTAGAATTGGAACCTGAAGATGTGACTCAGTTGCTGCATCTCATGATAAAAGTTGAATGAACAAGGAGTTGCTTCTTATGGATGAGCAAAGAAAGTGGTTTCTTGAGATAGAATCTATTCCTAGTGAAAATGTTGCGACTATTGCTGAAATAACAGCAAAGGATTTAGAATATAACATAAACTTAGTTGATAAAGCAGGAGCAGGGTTTGACGTGATCGACTTGTAAAAGAAGTTCTACGGTGATAAAATGCTATCAAACATATCATGCGCTACAAGGAAATCTTTCATGAAAGGAAGAGTCAATCAAAGCAGCAAACTTCACTTTTGTCTTCTTTTAAGAAATTGCTGCAGCCACCTCAGCCTTTAATAACCACCACCCTGATCAGCCAGCAGCCATCAACATCAAGGCGGTACCCTCCACCAGCAAAAAGATTATGACTCACTGAAGGCTCAAATGGTTGTTAGTATTATTTAGCAGTAAAGTCTTGTAAATCAAAGTATGTACATTGCTTTTCAGACATAATGCTGTTACACAGTTAGTAGACTCCAATATAGTATAAACTTAACTTTTGTATGCACTGGGAAACAAAAAAATTGTGAGACTCTTTTTTGTGAAACAGTCTTTCTTGTGATGTTCTGGAACTGAGCCTGCAATATCTCCAAGTTATGCATGTATAGTCTACTGTAGTTATATGGAATGTTCTATAAGTGACAACTCCAGTTGTATAATGTTGTCTTTTACATTTTACAAATTAACTATTCAATTGCTCATGCAATTATTTAGAGAAGTTATTGAAATCTCCAACCATAATTGTAAATTTGTATCTTGCAGTGTTATCAGTTTTTGCTCCCTTTATCTTGAAGCTCTCTTAATAGTGGCATACACATTTTAATTTTAGGCGCTTTGGATGAAATTATCTCTTTATCATTATGAAATGATCTTCTTCATCCCTCCGATATTCTCTGTTCTGAAATCTGCTTTGTCTGACCTTAACACAGCCAGAGCTGTTTTCTTTAGATTGGTATTAACAGGGCATTTTTTCCTGATCATCTTATTTTCACCCATTTTATGTATTTATGTATAAAATGTGTTTCTTGCAGAGATTATGTAGTTGGATCTAGCTTTTTACTACAATCTGCTGAGCTTTTTCTTTGGGGTGCTAGATCATTTATATTTAATTCAATTATTAATATGATTGTAGTTAAATCTGCCATCTTGCTATTTGTTTTCTATTTGTCTCATCTATTTTTTTGCTCTTTTTTTCTGGTTTATTTTGGATTAATTTAGCCTTTTTTATGATTTCAACATCACTACTTTTGTTGGCTTCGTAGCTATAATTCTTTTTTTAAAAAAATTAGTGTTGGCTTTAGGGTTTACAGTTAACATCTTTAACATATAAGTGGCTGCCTTCAAGTGATATTATATCACTTTATGGTCTTATATGTTTAATCAAATTTACAAATTTTTTACCAATCATTTCTTTAAATATTCTTCCTGTCTCCTCCCTGCTTCTCTCTTTTAGAGACTTCAATCACATATATATTTTATTGCTAAATTATTCCACAGATCACTGCTGATTGGTTTTTTAAAATATTTTCTTTCTTTCTTTTTTTTTTTTTTTTGAGTGATTTTTTCCCTCTGTGTTCTACTTGGGTGATTTCATTGTTATGTCTTCAAATTCTGTAACATTTTCTTCTGCAGTGTCCAATATGACATTTATCCTAGCTAGTGCTTTTTTATTTTAGACATTGTAGTTTCCGTCTTCAGAAATTTGACTGTGTCTTTTTATATTACTTTACTTACAATGCTTGATCTTTTTTTCTAACTTCTTGAGCATATGAGATGTAGTTATAACTATTTTAATATTCTTGTCTACTAATGATATTATCTGTATTATTTCTTTGGAAGTTTTAGTTGATTGATTATTCTCTTCATTATAGGTTGTATGTCCTAGGCTTCTTTGCATGCCTGACAATTTTTGATTGAATGGCAGGAATTGTGTATTTTGCCTTTTCAAATACTAGATACTTTTGCATTCCTATAAGTATTCTTGTCCTTATTTGTGAGATAAGATTCAGTTACTAGAATATATTTTTATTTTTTCAAATCAAGTTTTGTGAAGTGGGATCAAAGCAATATTTTGTCAAAGGTTAATTTTCCCAATAATGAGGCAAAGCCCTTGTTAGTACTCTCCCTAACACTTTTTAAATTTTACTTTTTTCACTCTGGCTTTTGGGATTAATCCCACCCCCTGTGTGAAGTCTAAGCATTATTCCCTCTGATCCTTTCTAGTCATTTTTTCCTTGGCCCCTGGTAGTTTTATCACAGACAAATGCTAATCAGTATTCAACTCAATACTGAAGCGGAACCCTCTACGATCTGTACAGTAATTTATCTCTGCAGTGCATTCTTTTCTCAGGTTTTTTTCCTGCTGATTCTATCTGCTTTGGTCTCCTTCAACTCCCAGCTTTGCCTCTTCAGCACACAGAGAATGCTGGACTCTCCCTGGGTTTTTTTACCCAACACAGAAGGCTAGACATTTTCTCCAGGCAGTAAATTGTGTAATCATAGTCTCACTTTAGTAGTTTCCTATCTCACAGGGATCACTGTTCTTTATTATCTGAAATCTTCTGAGTCCTGGAAAAGTAAGTCTTTGAAAAGAGAAATCTTTAGCTTAATGACAGCCTTACATTCAGTGACCATCATTTTTTTGTTGATATAATTATTTCCTAGCCATAACTCCTACCTGGTTTGATATTACATGTTGATGACTCATTCATATCAAAATTTATTATTCATTTATATGTTTATTTGTCTATAAATTGATTAGTGGAGCACTAGTATGCTGACCTTAATGCATTTATTGATGAATATAATATGATTGTATAGATTATCAAATGGCTTAGATTTGTAGTTTTAAAGTTACGGTATTAGACTTTGTCTTTAGAGTGATGTCATTTGAGGCTGAAAGACGTGATTGAAATAAACAGATTGGCTCATAGCTGGTCAAACGTCTAGTCTAGAGTCAACCAATGCGTCACTGTCGGAGCAAGAGACAGCTCTTGGGAGCATGACTTCCAACCACTTGTCCTAACCTCTAGACCACACTTTCCATCATTCAAAACCCTAAAAATGATTGAGGAAGTACCACTTGCTTTGTTAGCATACTCATGTCAGGTGATAACTTTCAAGTTTGGTTGTGTCACAGACAGATCTAGAAATTTATTAATATTGTTGAGATATAACAGTTTCCCCTTCTTATCATGGTTGGAAGAAACACATTATATTTTGTAGTGGTTTGACCAATGAAAAAGAAAAGAATCTTACTGTAGCACAGCTGTCTGAAAATAAAAATAACTTTCAAGAGACTTATTTAATATAGTGACCTAGAAAGGTGATCTAGAAAGGAATACAGTGATCTAGAAAGGAATACAGTGGGGGAAGGAAAGTGATCTAGAACAGGCTGATAATCAGGATGCCTCATGCTATGCTCATGCAGGCACAAGTCTCCGTGTCAAGTTTTCATTTGTCACACACACCAGTGATTAAAATCACCCTGGGAAGCACTCATGGCCATTTTTTTCCTTCAGACTTGATGCAGAAGCATTTTTACACTACTTACAAAGGTGATAATGATAGCTAATAATAAATATGCTGAGATAGCAAATAATAAAGCCACCTGGTTTGGAACTTCTCTCACCTTTACGGAGCCCACAGCTCAAAATCAAAGCTCTTTCCTGGTAACTTATCTTCCAGGGCTATACATTTTTTGTTTGTTTTATTTCATTATTTCTCCCTCCATCAACTTCATCAATTGCTTTCTTTTCCTAGGCAGTTCTCACAGAAATTTTCATCAGTGTATGAAGACTGTAGCTTTTAACAGTATATTAAGGCCTTTATCTCATTTTCAAGTATGATTCACAAGCTAGCCTTTTCAGTTCAAAATTAGAATGACAATGTATCATCCTCTGAGGTGTTTAGGACTTGGCTTGTGAGTTGAATGCCTCATTGAATATCCCTGTTCAAAAATCACCCTAGTTTTTTTTATTTCAAAGTCATCTATTATACAATTATTTCACGCATATTTTGTAAATTTTGGCATGGAGAATTGGGCAATAGTTTATGGAATTATGTAAGTGTTTTTCAAGTTAAAATGTTTCAAGATCACTTAGCAGGACAACATTTTGTGCCAAAATGAAAAACGTGAAAAGAGACTTTGAAGGCAGTAAGCTGGGGTGAGAAGTTATGAGACCAACTTTAATAATATAATTCCAAGGCAGTTTATGAGAACCCTACATACCATGGGGATTTCCATTAGAAAAATATTAAAATTTACTTCTGTGAAATCTAGGGGCTTTCTGATGTTCAGCTGTAACATATGTGGACTGAAAAATTGCATCTTTTTTCATAAGCATCCTGTGTCAGTTTCTTTGCAGTGCAGGAAATAGGTTCTGAAAGATAAGAAAGATATACGAAATAGCTATGCAGGATGCCCTGCATACTAGTTCATACCAGTGTGGCCATTTCCAGGAATCAGTGGTTGATTATTTTTCACGTGATATACTTAAAACACAGTGATGGGAGGATATCCACATTCAGCCAAGTTCTCAAGCATGTTTGCCAATACCGTCATATGTTCTTGTATTTATTATTAATGCTGAACAGGTGGACCCAGTCAACTGTATGGTATTTATGCTTTCTCAATGTTTTTCTTGTAGTATGTTATTCAGAAAACATCTTAAAATGATCGACTTCATCCACATCTCACCCTTGACATATTTTGCTTCTCCTAAAGTATCTCAAAATATCTTTACTAGACAGGTACAGAGGTTCAAAAATGTATATTATGTATATCATGTGTATCATAGATCTTTAGAAAATAAACATTTTTCACATGTTTCAATTCATCCTTGTACAACATGATGAGATAGGCATTATTCATTTAGAATAAAATTTCTAGCCTAAGACATTTTTAAAAACTTAAGTTTACAAATCTAATAAAAGATACATATAATATTAAGGATTTGCTATGTGCTATCTTTTCTGTATATTCATCAATCCTCACAGTGACCCTAGGAGGAAGGGACTGCTTAATCTCCGTTTGACAGATGAGGCAATTCTAGGTTTGAGAGGTTAAGTAATTTGCCTGAGTGTACACAGTTAAGGAGTTTTAGGGGTAGAATGTTTAGCCCTGGTTGTCTGATTTGGTACCCAATGGCTGTCCAGTCTACCTAGTTTTTCCCCTGGTCATTGACTCCATCATGACAGAACCACAGAACATACCCAGGGCTTCCAATGGGGTGTCCATTCTAAGATGTGCTAAGAATTTATGAGTACTAGAATTTAATTTATATAAAATCATCAACAAGTTGATGACTAGGGATAGCAATAATTTCCACAACTGGAATTCTTTTTTTTAACATAATTTTTTTTTTTACTCATAAAACTGTAGAAACATCTGCCCCTACAATATATCCTTGAGTAAAAGTGATAGAAATGTTTTAGTAGCTTGTCACAGCAACTGATGTATGGAAGAGCCTCTTATCAGTTAAAGGGTGCCCTCAAGAGTGATCAATTGTTACTGAAAGTATTAACCATAAATAATATGAAACCTCTATAGGCCATTTCCCTTAACCATTTAAAACATCTACCCTACATGCATGGCACAGCCTTGGTTTTGAGTCAGCCAAAAAAACCCTGCTGGAGAAGTGGTAGTGAGTTTTTCTGGAGTACTACTCCCTGGCCTTCCTGTCCTGTAAACTGAGATAAACACCCCCTGCAATGAACTTCAGAGCTGTGCTTATGAGCACATACTGCGTAGTAACTGACTGCTTTGTCTTCAGAGGTCAATTCTCTTTCTCTTCAACTTCCCCAAGTGACATCTGCTATGAGGGAAGTCTTCCAGTTTCTCCAGTTCTCTTTCAGGAGGGTGGCAACTTAGAGCACCCTTTCTCTTTGTGGAAATAAATGGCTGTAAAACTTAGAAACAGGCTAGCAGGAAAGCTAGTAACCACAGTTAGTCATAGACTGCATTGATCTAGACAGACCCTTGTTGTTTTACTTCCATTGGAGCATTCTTTACTCGGAGTAGAAGCCTTAGCTCAATGCTCAAACAGCCTCAGGTCAGGGCTCACACAGTTCTTGAAAATGGCACTGTGGCTGCAGACACAAGGCTGCATCCTAAGTGTATGATTAATGCTTGGAAGTTATGTCTTTTTACCGGCGAGGAAATGCTACTGCAAACCTTAACCTCCAAAACTCAGACTGAAAAATTCCAACATAAGTCATAGATACAATTATGAATTAAATGAAAATGGATGTGTAAATCCCCTGCTTCTCTCTGGATGACCCTTTTCTGTGCTCTTCACTACACTGTCTACAGTGAATCTCCTGGGTGGTTGCATAATTAAAACATGTCTTCCCTATGTATTTTAATCAGTTACTCTGATGGTTAAAGATACTTTAGAGCACAGTTATCACTTCCAAGCTGTATTAGCTTCTTATAATGGTTGCTCTGAACAGTTGCTAATGTTTTGACATTTGCAACTCATCTGAAAAGCAGATTTGACTGGGTATGGTGGCTCATGCCTGTAATCCTAAAACTTTGGGAGGCTGAGGTGGGAGGATCATTTGAGGCTATGAGTTTGAGACCAGCATAAGCAATATAGTGAGAGCCCTGTCTCTAAAAACAATAATAATAACTTTTTAAAAAACTATAAAATTTTAAAAAGTAGATTTACTTGACTATTTATTATTAAAGTGAGTTCAAATTGAGAATTTAAGTGGAAGCTAAATTATCATATGAATGATAAGCACTGATTAAAGTTTACTAGAGGACGAATAAAGAATCAGGGGAAAATGCAATTGATTAAAGCTTTGTAGGCGAATCTCAGGTCTGAAATGGCACTGGCATGGGTGTCCATGCTTAGAGCTCAAGAAAAAAACCACAACTTCCTGGAAGAGGGGCTCTCTGCCTGTCCTCGCAGCAGCTTTCATTCAGTCGGCTTAAAAGAGGCTCACAATTTCTAAGTAACTATAAGTAGGACAGCAACAGGAGCCGGTTAGAGTGTTTTTTTCTTCTTTCTTTCTTTTGTCTTTTTCGTTAAAACCTTTAGTTACTAAGAAGCAACTATGAAGACTTCTGAGGAATAGTGTGGTGAAAGACAGAATTTTATGTGAAGACCAGTTCAGGTGAAAGGAAGACTCTGTTGTTTTAACTTCTCTAGTAAATTCTTTGGGGATGGAATGTAACTTTCATCATCTATTCAGTTTAGGGCATTTGATTAGTACATTATGCACACTACTGAAAGCAATTCAGAGTTATTACTGTTTTTACTATTTACCCAGTAGAGAAAGTGTTGCATGCTAGACGCAGCAGAATAAAATCAGTGCTGTTAGACCATACAGAAAAATGATGTAACATTGAAAAGATCAGAACTCACAATAGAGGCGTCAAGTTCAATTTCCAGAGGCTACCTTGCTTCCAGTATTCACTGATACAAAATAGTCTGGTCAGTCTTTCATTATAGATGGAATTAAATGAGAGTCGTATTAGTACATTCTTTCATTTTCTATTGTAGTTTAAATAAAAATGCTTTCGGTTAGCATATAAAAAACTGTCCTTTGGAAAGCCTGAAGGGGTACACCTGTGAGCCGTAGGAGAAAATGAAATTCAAGTTTCATTTGGAGGTGACTTTTAAAACTTCATATTTTGATATAATTTTAGACTTATGGAAACGTTGAAAAGGTAGTACAGAGCTTATGTATAACTTTCACTCACTTCCCTTAATTTTGACATCTTCTATAATGATTTTTGTAATTAGTAAAACTAGGAAATTAACATTGGTTAATACTGTTAACTGGAGTACAGACTTTACTCAGATTTCCTCAGTTTTTCTACTAGGGTTCTTTTCTGGCTTACCCTTCGGATTGGCAAAATACTGAAAATATCTGATAGACCAAATGTTGATAAGCATGTCCAGTTGAAATGCTCACTTATTGGTACCAACACATCGGCAAATAATTTAGTAATACCTAGAACTGCACTGTTCAATAGTGTAGACACTAGCCACATGTGGCTGTTGAGCACTTGAAATGTGTTGAACTAAGCTGGGCTATAAGTATAAAATATACATTAATTTTCAAAGAATTAATACAAAAATGTAAGCTGTTGCATTGATTTTTATTTGGTTCTATTTTGAAATAATATTTTGAATATATTGTATTAAATAAAATTTACTTAACATGTATATATATTTTTTAACATGGGAACTAGAGAATTTAAAATTATATTTGGAGATCACATTATATTTCTGTTAGACAGCACTGGTCTTGAATGTAGAAAGAATACTTACCCTGAGACTCAGATATATTATTTTAGATGCACCCTGGAGAAATTCTCATACTTTTTCAAGAGGAACCATATGCAAGACTTTCATTTTATTCATTTTTCTTATAATAAGAAATTAGAAACAACTGACATGTTTATCAACAGGGGGAATGCATTATAATACAGTTATGGAATTTAAAAAGTGTAAAAAATAGTCTAAATTTAATGATCAACTTAGGTGATAACTGCAAACAAAATGATTAAGAAAGCCAAACGGCACCAGGTTGAGTAAAACATCGTATCATTTTAATGTAAAATTTAACAATTAAAAATATTAATTGTTATGGACATAGATATAAAGGATTAATACAAAACAGAAATGTGAGTCGGGGTTGATTGCATTTTTGACCTTAATTTTTTACCCCTTACTGTATTCGTCCCCTTTGACTTGTAACTTACATGCCCTCTCATTACATGTGGGCTGCACATATCTGCCTCTTTAATTTGGCCATGTGACTTGCTTTGGCCAAAAGCATGAGATGGGAGTGGTCGTGTGATAGTTTTGAGCCTAGGCCTCAGGAGAGTGGTATTTCTCCTTGCTTTTTTGTGCCTCTGCATTTTTGAGAAAAAAGAGTTTACCGAGGCTAGTCCTAAGGGAAGATACATGGAACAGAGCAAAATGGCCCCAGCCAAGCCAAAACTTAACTGGATGTCTTCCAACTGGCCCTCACATGCATGAATGGGTTCTGCTGAGATCTGCACATTTTTCATTCAGATCCGTGATAATAAAAGACTGTAGTTTTAAACTACTGAGTTTTGGGGTAGTTCGTTACACAGCATTTTTCATAGTAATAGCTGATAGGCGAGATGCGTACCAGCAATGGTATAGTATTTCTATCTGGGATGGAGGAAGGTATGTTATATATCCAAATATTTTTTTCTTTTAAAATTGTCATATAAATATGTGAAAATTAACATTTATTGAACTTGGATAATATATGATTTTATTATAATTCAAGTTTTTCTTTATGTTTGAAAATGTAACTTTTAAAAGATAAAAATATTTTTAAAAGTAAAACTAGAGTTATAATTGCCCACTTTTATAGTTATTTCATTTATGATTTCATGCAAATGTCAATTTTCTGATTTTTTGGTTTATGTACATTACTGGCTTGCTTAAATAGCTGTGGTTTTCCCTTTATGTTTACGTACAATCACCTCTTCTAGTTTAGCATATGTCCCATAATTTTTATTTTTTAGATAAAATACTCTTATTAATGGTTGCATTAAAATAAAATGGAATGGATTTGGTGAACCATTAATTTGTATTTTCAGTTTCTGTCATGATCTTATCTACTACAGTGTGAGTCAGATGGCAGTGAACAGACTTCTAATTTCAACACATGGTTAAATCTGAAAAGCGATGAGTGGTAACTCAGCTCTCTTTTTCCTAGTTTTTTTTTCGAAAGTAATGAGACATACACAGCTAGAGACAGCTCAATTCTCTGCTTGTGGATAAGAGGAGCATTTGAAGCTTTTTGTCCCAGCTAGTGTCTTTTTCACCAGCCATTTGTGCTGTGCTTATGGCAGTATTGTGATATGTGAGACAGAAAGAGCTGAACAAACCTATGTGGGTGGAGTCACGGGCAAGCGCGGGAAATGAAAAGTCAATTGCAGATGAAGCAAGGGCAGGAAAGGGAAATTGAGCACTCCTGACAAAGAATGTGTAGAAGGCAGTCTGAATAGTCTCGCAAAAGTGGTTTTTTAAAAAATTTATCATACGATGTTAATATATATTTATTCGTTTATGTTGTTTTTTAAAATTTGGCAACAAAACCCTTTCTGCAGCAATAAGCTAAAAAAGTTTATGTTTAATCAAAAATGAAGTACATATTTCTGTTACTCAAGGAAATCGATGATAGATGTGAATTTGCGCAGAACATTTCTCAGCATTTTCCACCCACTATGGGCTCTATAGTACTGTCACTGACCACATGAAAAGAGAAGACACAAATGTACCAAGAAGCACCAGCATCTACTTCAAAAGTGAGTCATTATTTTATGAAGACTGCAGAGATTAGGTGCCTCGGCACTTCATGCATTAATGAAAGTCTCTGTGATATTAGTTAAATGGAGCCTGAAAACCTTAAACTGCTAAGACCCATTAGAAGCCACCTTAACATGTTGAAATCATGTTTCACACTTACTGATGGGTGGTTTGAGGTTCCTCTAATGCATGCAATTGTCCAGTATTCTGAATCCTCAGGCAGTCCTCACACACAGGTCCTGCCTCAGTCTGCCTCTGCTCCTTTCTGCCTTGGATACCATCTCAACTCGTGATTTTGATGCAAATTCAGATATGGTTTTCAGTAGGGACTGCATCCAGAAAGGCATCAGCTTCAGCTTATCCCGTCTTCTGTGCCCTCCTAGTTTTGACCATCACACCATATTTTTGTGCATGTATGCTTTCTTCAGGTTGCCTTTACTTTAAAAGAGGAAGTGATAGGAGTGAAGTTGTTAGTATTCTCAGTGAAATATTATTTAGAAGTGGGGATAATTCCATCAGTTATTTTAGCTAAATTTCTTGGAATAGAAAATTTCCTCAGTAATAGACAATCTGACTTGAGATCTAACAGAAATGAAGGAAATATTTATGTCCAGAAAGAATTTACACCATTGCAACTACACTTATAGTTCCAAAACCCTACCTTCCTTCTTCTATTATAAACTTCTAAAGTATTGTTTTGTAATACTATTGTTCCAAATAATTACCATTACAATCCCAATATTGTAGCCAAAAATATAAATCTCCTCCAAAGACTTCACATATTTTGATACAGATTCTGTTTTTTAATGTTTGTGCTATTTCTATGACGTTACAAGTGGGAAAACATTACCATTTTATTTTAAAAGTGGAGAAATTTTCCAGGCTTCTCTAGGAGTGAATGCAGTGGAGATTAAATGAGACCTACTCATTCACATTCTATAGCTCCTGGTTCCAGGTTGTTTGCATCCATCTTTCTCTCTTTCTCTCGTTCTCTTTCTTTCTCTTTCTTTCTTTCTCTCTCTCTCTCTGTCTCCCCCCACCTCCCTCTCCCCCCTCCCTCCCTCCCTCTCTCCTTTCCTTTCTTTCTTTGGAGTTTCACTCTTGTTGCCCAGGCTGGAGTGCAGTGGTGCAATCTTGGCTCCCTGCAACCTCCGCCTCTTGAGTTCAAGTGATTCTCCTGCCTCAGCCTCTTGAGTAGCTGGGATTACAGGTGCGTGCCACCACACCCAGCTAATTTTTTTGTGTTTTTAGTAGAGACGGGTTTCAGCATGTTGGCCAGGCTGGTCTTGAACTCCTGACTTCAGGTGATCCGCCTGCCTCAGCTCCCAAAGTGCTGGGATTACAGGCGTGAACCACCGCACCCGGCTTGCATTTTTCGTTCAACAGTCTGTAGCTCCGGATTCCAGGTCGTTTGCATTTCCCCAGTGGAAATGATTAGAAATCATGAGAAATATGGTAATAAGGTTACCGTTGCTGGAAATTTTCAAGTTGTCCATGGAGGTACTTTCTTTTAGGAAAGAACATACAATGTATCACAGTTCCTTGCATGAACCTCTTTAGAAGAAGAAAACTTCAAAGGGGATGTCCAGAGGCGATAGCTGTGGGACTACAGTGAACTGATGATACTTAGTCAACAGGGGGAATTTCTCAAGTGTTCTTAAAGCTTAACCCACAACCACACCTGTCAGCAGTTTCTACCAAGTCAGAAACCTTTACAAGTATATTACACTTAAAATGTAAAGAATCTTCAACTCCCTCTTAAACAACTGTTTTTATCCCTTCAAAAGAACTGAATCTAAATAATGGGACTCTGCATATTTGACAAATTACTCATTTCCTGCAAATGCAAAACCTAAGTAACCTGAAATGAGGATAGCTACACATTGTACAGTATGTGTGTTTCAAAGGATTCAAGCTCCTCTGAAATATTTCTGTTTAATCGAAGGCCAAAGAAGGTAGATCTCTTATAGTCTTTCTCTACTCCAGGCAATTTCCCTTTTAAAGCAGCAACTGGAATTTCTTTTTTTCACCAATTGAAAAAAACGATTTTTTATTTTTTTGAGATGGAGTCTTGCTCTGTTGCCCAGGCTAGAGTGCAATGGCGCGATCTCAGCTCACTACAACCTCTGCCTCCTGGGTTCAAGCAATTCTCCTGCCTCAGCCTCCCGAGTAGCTGAGATTATAGGCACCTGCCATCATGCCCAGCTAATTTTTGCATTTTTGTAGAGATGGGGTTTCACTATGTTGGCCAAGCTGGTCTTGGACACCTGACTTCAGGTGATCCGCTTGCCTCTGCCTTCCAAAGTGATGGGATTACAGGTATAAGCCACTGTGCCTGGCCAAGAACCGATTCTGTTAGTGTTAGTTTATTTTGTAGTTAATAGTTCCTACACTAAATTGTAATTTGTGCAGATGAATTTTGGAGACATGTTGTTCGTTAGTGTTTAGTTTGAAATTATAAATGAACTAGAAAGTTCTAATATTTATGGGATTGGTTCATATTACTGAGTAATGCTTGAAATATTTAGTCTGTCAGACTTCAGGTAAAATAAAAGGTTAAATATTCTGGAGAGAGAACACTATCTTTCCATTAAAAGATATATAGAAAATGTGGTTTCATGGTAAGTCATTATGACATTTAATGATCTGTATTATTTAAAATGAACCAATGTGAAGTTTTTATAGAGAAAATAAATTATTCTTCTAATCTGATTGGCTATCGGTGGACCTAACAAAAGTAGAAGAAAAAGAACAAAAAGAATAAGTGCCATTTGTCAAAGATAAATTACAGCAGTGAAAATAGATTTTACTCAGAAACTACTGACCACAGGAGAAAGAGCTGATCCCAGTACTTTAGGAGGCTGAGGCAGGAGGATTGCTTGAGGCCAGGCATTTGAGATGAACCTGGGCAACATAGCAAGACCCTGTCTCTAAAAAAGCAAAAAAAAAAAAAAAAAAAAAAGAGAAGAAACAGCTGAGTTTCATTCTGATTTGTGCAGAAGTGACTGAATGTTCTAAAGGGAAAATGAGGGAGTAGGGACAGGAAGTGGGTGAAGTCCTAGGCACTGCTTATGTATCTCAAAGGGAAAGAGGCGAGACTCACAATTATAATACATTTTAATAAGTGCACTAAGAAAGAGATGTCAAGGGCCTATCATCAGGTATTGGCCAGAACACACAGGAAGTGTTTTTGACACCCCCTGAGCTTTTAAGACAGAAATTCAACAGATAGTTGGGTCATACCAGGGATGCCACCTTAGGCTGCTTAGAATCCATACTAGCTACCGTGGGTCAGGTGTCTTAGTGCAGGGATTGAAATGAAGTTGTTATGTGCTGAGACTTCTTTTTCTCTCTCTTTCTCTTCTCTCCTTCCCTTTGTTCCCTCTTACTCTGTCAGGATGCCCTAATGGAAACAGAAATTACCACTGTAGCTATTTTAAGCAAGAAGGATTCTAATACAGAACATGATGTGCTTAAACAATTACTGAAATGATAAAGGAGGGAATAGTAGGCTGGATGTCCAGGATGACCCCAGATTGACTCGATTAGGAAGCTCCTGCCTCTGAGGTCTTCACTGAAGCTGTTTAGAAACAATTCCTGGGGCTGCTTTTCAGGTGTTCGAAAGCTGGAATTGAGAAGTGGGGCTCTGGTACCACTGCAGCTGCCTTCCAACACTGATAACACCAGGAGGTGGATTCCCATAGCTGCGAGCTAGGCATTGACTGTGACACCCAAGAGCTGTAGAATAGATGCTGACAGTTCACTGTAGAAACACCTCAACTTTCCACAACTTTACATGCAAACAGAAATAAGAAGACAGCTTTGACCTTGCTCCTTACTTCCAAATCTTCTAAAAGAATGGAAACTGACTTGCATCCGGAATACTGGCTGCACAGGTATCTTCACGTCTTTTCATTTTCCTCCCCCTCTATTTTCTTATCTCCAGGGTTTTGGAGGCATAAAAGAATTAATCTCTAGATGCAATCAGAGAAGTTGTCTAAATATGGCCCTTATGGTGTCTGTGAAAAGCTAAATATGACGTTGTCCAGTGGGGAGTATGTTGTGGTGGTCCTTTAGATAGAGGAAACAGTCTATTTTAAAATATAGGTTTAAGAAAGTTTGATGAGCTATGACTGGGTGGAGTGTAATCCCGGTGCCTTGGGAGGCTAAGACAGGAGGATCACATGAAGCCAAGAGTTCAAGATCAACCTGCTCAATATAGCAAGGCCCTACTTCTAAGACAATTTTTTAAAATTAGCTGGGCATGGTGATATGCACCTGTAGTCCTAGCTAGTTGGGAAGCTGAGGTGGGAGGATTGCTTGGGCCCAGGAGTTCAAGGTTACAGTGAACTATGCCACTGCACTGCAGCAGCCTGAACAATAGAGTGAGACTCTATCACAAGAAAAAAATAAATAAATAATAAAAAAAAGTTTGGTGAGCAAAGGGATAGTTTGCTTCACACACACACACAAATAGTTTGCTTGAACAAAACTGTATTTGTTTAATACAGTTCTGTTATAAGTAGCTCCAATTCTAGAAAAGAGTGTAATATAAGAACTTACCTCTAAGTATAAGGCCGGGACTTCTGAAGAACAATAATATCTAAATAAACTGCCACTTTGTATTTCTCCAACATTGCTTTATGGTTGCTACAGGAATTACATCTAGGCCAATGAGAGCCAATAGCTGCTTTCTTAATAAACATGTTTTCCCTCTAAGCTCCGAACTCAGTATTTATTTATTAAGCTTAAAAAAACACAAGAATATCTTCATTATTATAGAAATAAATATTTTATTTTCTGATTCATTTAACAAATATCAAGTGCCAAGTTTGTACTGGGAATAGTCCTTAGTACAGAAGAAGGGCTGATGACTGTGTCTATGACAAGGAATCTTCAATGAGGAAACAGATGTGCAGACAGCATCAATATAAATCAGACAATTGGTTTGAAGGAGTAATGTACAGAATGCTACAGGAATTCAGGAACAGCTTTCCTATGTCACCTGGAGACAGCAGGGGCCTCATGGAGGAGTCAGCATTTAAGCTGAGAAGGAAAGGCTGAGTAGGAATTTTCTAGATAGTTTAATATGATAGAGTAGAAAGGCATTTTAGGAAAAGGAAATTGCATTTCATATATCTACTGTTCTCGGGAGAACATGGAACGAGATGAGACAGCAACACAGGACCAGTTGGCCACTGACCTCAAAGGGATGTGCAGGTATGAAGTCTGTGTGGTAGAAGCTGCAAGTACTCTGGGAAGTTGGAGAAGGGAAGTTTCTTGAGGTCCAGAGGTGCCAGCTTTGTGCAGGGAGTGGAATTTGACTAGGACTTGTGCTTGGAAACACTGAAGGGAACATTGCTCCAGGTGTGGTGAGCAATGTGGACCCGAGTCCGGAGGCTGTGTCAGTGTGGTCCACCTGTTGGAAAGTGAAATGTGTAAACCTGTCTTTAGCAGGGGCACAGTTCTGAGATTGTAAAATTAAAGCTGGACATGTTACTGGGATATGCTATCACAGCTAAAAATTCTAGGGGGCACTTACGGCAATAGCCGAAAAGTATAGCAGAGAATGCTGTAGCTGGGAGTCAGCAGATTCAAGATCTAATGGAGTC
The DNA here is from genome assembly GCA_036589455.1 of Ateles fusciceps. Classification (NCBI taxonomy): domain Eukaryota; kingdom Metazoa; phylum Chordata; class Mammalia; order Primates; family Atelidae; genus Ateles; species Ateles fusciceps. The sequence continues at coordinate 3,591,838 of JAZHEH010000253.1, read as the reverse complement.
TATCATCGGTTCTGGAATGTTGGAAATATCGTGCAATTCCCAAGTTTCTGGAGCTATAATATATAAAATGTAAAATGAGGATTGTTAAACCTCATAATATGTAAGGCCACTTCTGCTTCTAAGTTATCACATGCGTTTAATAAATAGGGACCTGTTGAAATTTTTAGTGGGTTTTATTGTGGTGCTATTGCTATTTGGCTTTAAGAAGGCAATATTAAGTTTGGGGAACTGGGATTTAGATCCAAGGGTTTTGAGTTCAAGTTTTGTCTCTGCCTCTTGGTAGCTTCATGACATTGATCAAGAAAGTCATTGAGTCTTCTTGAGATCATTTCCTTATCTGTGAAGCTGGGATAATGTTTGCTTTGCCTAAAACATAGGTTGTTTGAGGATCAAATGTAATGATTATATAAAATATTGTATATTCTATTAAGTGCTACAAGAAATACTTTTAAAGAGATAAAGTGGCAGACTATGATGGTAATCTCATGTGAGGAGATATAATTTGGAGGTAAGTAGTACCTATGAGACTAGAAAGCTATGAACATACCAGACATTTTGAATGAAATGTAGATAGAAAATAGATAGTGACTTATCCCGCAGGTTGATGAAAAGAGAGACAGAGAGCGAAGATGGTAACAGTGACTAAGGAGATGGCGACACATTTATTTTAAATCTCTATGCTGGACATGGTAGAAAATCTATTTTAATGTGAATGGATAGTGTAATGAAGTAAGTTTTTGTGTTCTGGTTCAAAAGTAAGCCAAAATGAAAATTTTACTTGCAAATTTCAAGAAGCAAATGGAAAGAGAACCAAATCTTAGAACAATATTTGCATTTCCGTATTGTGCACTAATATTTTTATACAACATATTTTTAGGTAATAAAAATTTGATCATTTATTTGTCTACTCTGGAAAGGAAAAAAAAAGATTAGCTATAAAGCAGTCGAATTTTATCAAACCATTTCTTGATACCTTGTAAGTAAAATCAGAAAACTGGAAGCCAAAAGGGAATGCTTCTAGAAACTGTAGTGAGTTCCGCATCAAATCCTAAGATGTGTTTGTGGTCCAGGTTCCTGCAGTTGCTACCATAAAGGGAGCATTTCAGACTCAGTGCTCTGTAATGTGGCTGCTTTCCTCTGGAATTCCTCCAATCCTTCATGCATAGCTGGGGGAATGCAGACCTCTGGAGGCTGTATTTTACAGGTTGCTATGGAACTGTCTAAATATTATGAACAGTGCAGTAGTATATGACATACAACAGCCCAATGCCATGAAATTAGAGCAGCTAGAAATCACTTCCATACCCTTGAAACGTAACCTTCTAGTTTAAAAGAATGCATGAATGTTTATCGTAAATAAATTATCCTTTATGGCACTAAGTTACAGCCTGGGTGGAGATGTGAAGTCTGGGACTTCAAAAGAGCTTTAGTTCAGAGAGAGGTCTGTAGACCCTAACAAGCAAATACACAAGCAGGCCAGGGAAGGCCTACTGAGGGGGAAGGAGGAATATAAAACTTGGTAGTTTTCAGGATGTAAATTGTAATATTGATGTTACAAATAGAACTGCTTTAATATCTCACTCCAAAGGTGTGCGTGGAGGTAAACAAGCTAACATAACTTTGGGTTCAGGCAAGTCACCTAGAGCAAAAACAGGGCTTCCTCTTTCAACACTCTTTTTTGTTCTGTGAGACCCCAAACTCTCAGCTACTCAGGGTTTGATGTTTGACTTTTTCTCAGATTCCAATAATTGTTTATGAAACCTGTTTCACGTTTTAAGTCAGAAGTTACCCACCATAAAACACGCCTCCCCCTCCTCCCTGTTTCTACTTCAGTTTCATTTAAATAAGAAATACAGCTCTCTGGGCACAATTTTTGAATAACAGTTCTGTGAATGCTATTTGCTTCCGCAGGTTATGCCAAAGCTAGTTTCCTCTCTGAATGAACGTTTCTAATATATGAATTCAAAATACAATAAGCATACGTCATCAGCTGCACTAAGTGAACAGGAACTAAGTGCAGCTGGGCTTTGTGGCTTTTCTTGTTTTCTTTCCTTTTTTCTCCCCTTCTTCAGACAGTTGCTATTGAATACTTTTTTTTAATGAAAGAGGGTAAAACATTTCTCACAAATTCTTCTGCCTGTACCAAGAAATTCAAATTAAACAACTGAAAATGTAAAAGGAACGAAGAAGTTTTACTTTGCAAGATGTGGGGGAACCCATCTGCCTCCGTGTCTGGTTCAGTGTCATCAACAGTGGAAAGTATCCACTTGATGTTGCCTCTCTATTTTCTTATCTACCCTGCCTGGGAGGGGAAGGAAAATCGCCTTCCCATATTTATTTTCTAGGTTTTTTATTAAAATAGCATAAAATATACTTTAAAAATGCATTTTTTGTCTATGTAAGGTTTTTTGGGTACGCCACCACCTGAATATCCCTGTGTAGAAAAAAATATATAGAATTAGTAGGGGAAGTTTAAAAATATCTGTTAAATGTCTCAGTTTTAAAACATCAAGCCTCCAATTTTCCCTTCTTTCTGAGGCTCTTGGTGTATAGTGGAAGGAAGACATCAGGACAGGAATAAAGTTCAACTACAATCAAGAGTAAACATAATAAACTTGAAGAACAAATGAAATTCTGTGACCTCCTTGGTATTATCTTTTATAATTTTTTTTGAAATAAGTGGCTCATTCATCTAGTCTTAAAAATAGTTTTTGCTGTTGAGTTTATCTTCATATATTCCACGTAAGAAATGCTTTTTTTATTGCTTTATATGCATGAAGTCTGTGCAACTGAGTTTTTCTTCAAGCATCAAACAAGAAATGGGAATGTAATGGACAAATATGAAAAAAGATGCTTGGTTTTATTTGTGTTCTAGTCAGAAGTTTCTAACCATTGCTTTTCTCCTATGAAATGGAAATTTAAGCAATCAACATACAACTTTTAAAAGTGCCTGACATGAAAGATAATTGTATTAAAAGATATTAGTATTAGAAGTGTGCACAAAGGTAAAAGCTGTTATCTGTGAACAGATTAAAAACCAGTAGAGTTCTCCAGTACCGATCTGTAATCTTTCTGCTCCTTGTCCAGCTTAGTGAGACACAGATTCTACTGAGTGGACAAAAATTGCCTGATACGTGCTGTTGTTGAATTTCTGAAGAAGGAAATTGATTAGTCAACTGTGTCGTCCATGAGGGGCATGAATGTGACACAGAGGTAACTGATATTTTCTGAGCTTCATCAGATGATGTCATTTAACAGTTCTGGGGGAGACATGATATCTTACATTATCTCTTTGGCAAAAATCTGTTGCCTTCCTTTGGTTGAAGGCTTCAGATGGTTGCTCTAGATGATTGAATAATAAAATATATTATGAGCATGAATTTCATTCCCTCTTACAGTCTGTAAAGTAATAGATTCTTTATGAGTAGTTCTGAACTAGGGCACCCCCCAGGGGACATGTCACAACTTCTAAATATCACAATTAGATTTCTCTTTTTTATTTTCATGACTGCAAGTGCTGAGGTGGGGAGGTGCTGTTGGCATCTAGTGGTTGGAGGCCAGGGATAATGGTAAACATACCACAGTGCATTGGACGGCCTCCCACAGTAAAGACTTGTGCAGCCCCAATGTCAACAGCACCGGCGTTGAAAAATCCTTCTTTATATGAATAATCAGAATAAGTAAATTACCTCATATATAAAAACAAAAAAATAATTTTGTTAAAAAAAAATTAGTCACGTTATACCTGGTTTGAAACTACAGAACAGAATTGGATATTTAAAGACATGAAAAGGAGACATGTTTCCTCTTTCATTTGTGTGTGAGGATCAATTTACCTTACTCCACTCATTCATAAACCCCCAAAGAGAGGCCATCTTCAACCTTGAGAGTAAGTTGATAGCAAATTGCAGGAAGGAAAGTTCTAGTTCACATTTAAGTTGTAAGCACTGCATACATTATTATAACTCATATTATGCTGAGTTATTAAGTAGTAACACATCTGGGTTTTCCTCTTGTTGGAGTATGAGAGCGGGTGAGGTAGACAATGTGATTGCACGGTATCCCTGCGCTTCTAATTATAATAAGCAATGGAAATCGGTATTTGTTTTGGATTTTAATCATGAAAACTCTCTTCCCATTTATCTCTCTCATTGTGACAGAGGGCAGGAAAAGAGGACCTGGCAGAACACTGGAAAGAATATGGAAGCAGTTCACTCAGCTTAGAGAAATAGACTGGACTGTATTACTTTACCTTAGCCAACGGGCCATATTGAAAGAAACCTAATTTCAAAGAAAACAGCTGACAAGTATCTCGGTCCCTAACTGGAGCTAGTATATATATGTGCATGCAGCTGTTACCAAACTGAGAGTAAAAATGGCATCATACATCGGTAAACGAAATGACAGTGACCCTGACACTCCAGTCATTCTTTATTTCCAAGGATGTAATTACTGAATAGCAATCCTCTCCTTCCAAAACATTTCCATATTATTTCTGGGCTCTTCAGAGGGGTACCTCACATGCTTTCACCACATGGCCCCTCATTCCTTCCTCTCTCCTGTACTGCCCCTCCTGGCTGGAGTTTACTGCCTCATGCCCCTGGGAGGCACCTCTCCTGGGCCTCTCAGTTGACCGGTATCCTGCTAAGGAAGCACCCTCTGCCAGATTCTCTCAGAGCTGCCACTGTCAAATATGCTGGCATTGTGGATCAGGTTCTAAACAGAGACAAGAAAATCATTCTTCTCTTTAATTTTTTTTTAGATAGCCGGGCCCTTACACAGCATTGTTGGTACCTAGAGATTCCTAATGTCTTTGCAAAGGCAGCCCGTCTGTTTCATGTTTTAACAACTCCTAAAACTAACAAAAAAACCCCCTAACTCTTTGACCAGGTGCAGGCAGAAGTCCAGACATATTGCTAGTCCTTCTCACCCCTGGATAACGGTTCTTTTCCCTGCTGACAAAAATAATATGCAGCCTTAGCTCAACCTACTAGTTTACATTCCTAAACCAGAATGTTTATTATTATCCAGAATATTTATTACATTTAGATTAATGACGATATCATAGATTTAATAGTTGGATATTTTCTTTACATTTATGTAACAGAAAGGCCAGTTTGGAGATTGCCAGAAATCAATAGTCTATTCTAAAATCAAATAGAAACGTCTGCTGCTGGTAGAGAAATCTAATTGTGATATTTAGAAACAGTTTCCCTCAACTTGTTCTTAGTGACATTTTAAACACCTTGGTGTTCAGTTCCAGCCAAAGCATATTGTTAAATAATAGCGAAAAAAGGACTTTTTAATAAAAGAGGAATGGAGTAAGATGTAAAAATTTCAGTACAGGTGTCATTAGCCAAGAGCAATGGAGTGTACAAAGAATTTTGATTAACCTAGAACTTCTGAAAAATCTAGATGGTTAAGAACTCTACTTTTTGCTGCACTGAAGAAAAGAAGTCTTTTCTAATTACTTTTAAATTTATATGTTCAGCCTGACCACTCCCCAGAACTTGGACTCATGTATCCAATTGTCAACTCACTGTCTCCACTCAGTGTCTAAGCATCTCAAACTCCTGTGTTAAGAATTGAACTCCAGACCCTCCCCCTCCACCACTGCCCCTTTCAGACCCTCTTCCACAATTTCTTATCTGAGTCCATGGTAACATCAGTTTTTCAGGTCCTCAGGTCAAAAACCTTGGAGTCATTCTTTATTCCTCTTGAAATTTTTCTTCTCCCTTAATAAAACCCATCACCAACCTTGTGAGTTCCAGAGTCTGTGACTTTCACTATTTGAGCCAAGCTACCATTATCTTTCACCTGGATTATTGTGGTACTTTTCTAAGTGGTCTCCTGTTTCCATTTGGGCTCCTAAACTAATTTCAACACAGATCTTATACTTTAAATTGCTCAAGTCTTTCCAATTCTGTCTCATTTCTCTCGTAGTGAAAGTCAAAGTGCTTACAAGAATTTAAAAGGCCCTTCAAAATATGTTTTCCTACCTTCTTACCTGTTTGACCTGACCTTATCTCCTACCAAAGCCCGCTTCTTTGGTGTGTGACCTGTGCAGCCACTCAGGGCCCTGTGCTGAGAATGTTTGGGTTTATGCATGCTTTCAGGTTCTGCTGTAGCTGCCATGAAATTCTTAAGAAATTTTAACAAGGACTCCCACAGGATTGTGTAGCCAGTTGATCCTGTCATCTATTCTTCTCATTTCTACTTTTAAGCTGACGTCATCAAACTGCTGCAGACACTCCAGGCGCCCTCCCTCCTCCGGTGCCTTTGTACTTGCTGTTCCCCTCTGCAGAGCACACATGACTCACAACTGCATCTTCTTCAAGTCTTTGTTCTAATGCTAACTGTTCCATGAGACTCACTCTGACCACATTCATATTGCAAATTCTCCAGTCTCCTTACTATAATGCATTTTCTTCTCTTACTTATGATCTTATCACGTATTAAATTTTTTCTTCAGTATTATGTTAATTGTGTACTATCTGTATTTCCCTCTTTTGAATATAATAAACTTCACAAACTGAAGAATCTTTATCGTTTATTCATTGTTGCACACTATGTACTTGACATATAGTAGGTTTTTTTTTTTTTTTTGAGATGGAGTCTCACTCTGTCACCCAGGCTGGAATGCAGTGGTGCAGTCTTGGTTTGCTGCAACCTGGGTTCAAGCAATTCTCCTGCCTTAGCCTCCCAAGTAGCTGGGATTGCAGGTGCATACCACCACCCCCTGCTAATTTTTTGTATTTTTTTTTTTTTTTTTTAGTAGAGATGGGGTTTCACTGTGTTCCCCAGGCTGGTCCTGAACTCCTGACCTCAGGCAATCCACCTGCCTCAGCCTCCCAAAGTGCTAGGATTACAGGCATGAGCCACCACACCTGGCCAACACGTAGTAGCTCTTAATAAATATTTGTTGAATGAATGAATAAATATTGTAGATTGATAGCAGAATCCAATATATAATCTCTATAATTAATCATATAGAATAGGGAATAACATGCTATATATAATTTTATTATAAAATATGACACATTTCATTCGCAGTGAATTGTTTTGTTGAGTCCATATGCTACGCGTTTCACTCTAATTCAAAAAATAACATGTCAAGATCTTCTAAAATGCCACTAAAACGTGAGAAGACTTCATATAAAAGTAGTCACCTTTAGGCCAATATTGAAGTATGAAATATTTTGTGAGGAGGGGCATCAGTGTCTTTGCGACATAAAAAAAAAAATCTAGTGATTGGGATTCTTCATTAAAAAGACACAAAATATTTACCCCTCCATTACACATCCGTCATAAAAAAATAACCAACTTTAAGTACACAAATAACTTACTGGTTAGTAAAACTGAAACCTCCTGGTATAAGGTCTGAGTCTGGACAGCACTGAAGGCAGAAGTGAGGAGCCAGATCTGACTTAGTTTTGCTGTTTCATTTCCTTTAAGTGAGGCTCTGAGTACGTGGCTTTCCTCATCTCTTCACAGATTATGCTGCAGATCTAGACGTTTCATACATCAGCACATCTTGTCCTGTATTCGGCCCTTGTATAGAAGTTTGTCTATGAAGAGATGTCAGGTTATTAGCAGAAATCAGTCCTTTCTCTCTGGGCATTCCTTTTATTTTTTTCCTTGAATTATGTTATGAGTTTTATTCTTTTAACTTTTACTATCAGGTGATAATCTTATTTCTCATTTTGCTGAGAAGATAGAAGCAATTAGAGGAGAACTCCTGAAAACTCCCACGGTCTCATCTCTTCAACCTCGGGCCTCCGTGCTCACTTCTGCATTCTCTCTTGTTCCCAAGGAGGCATTATCCATGCTGGAGTCCAGGGCAGTGGCTCCCCTACCTCTGGAGGATATCACTGCAACAGTTCTCCTCTCTCTGGAATTTTCCCCTTGCTAGCATGATCTTTCCCGTCAGCATCTAAATATGCTGTGTCTTCTCCCACTAAAAAAAGTGTGATCTTGGCCGGGCGCAGTGGCTCACGTTTGTATCCCAACACTTTGGGAGGCTGAGGCAGGTGGATCATGAAGTCAGGAGTTCGAGACCATCCTGGTCAACATGGTGAAACCCCGTCTCTACTAAAAATACAAAAAAATTAGCTGGGCATGGTGGCATACACCTGTAGTCCCAGCTACTTGGGAGGCTGAGGCAGGAGAATCTCTTGAACCCAGGAGGCGGAGGTTGCAGTGAGCCGAGATCACGCCACTGCATGCACTCCAGCCTGGAGACAGACAGACTCCATCTCAAAAAAAAAAAAAAAGATGTGTGATCATCTTTTGATCTGATTATCTGCCTTTAGCTACTGTACCATTTTTTCTTTCCTTATAATATGAAAGAGTCAATTATGCTTACTATTTCCAATAGCGAATAAGATTGGTTCATTAACTTTTGTTTTCAGCATTTGATAGAAACTGCCCTTGTCTATGTCATTAAAACCAAGACCTATCATCAAACCCCTCTTACCTACCTAAGAGTAGAGTCAGACAGAGTTGACTATCACTTCCTCCCTGGCAAGTTCTTTCACGTGTCTTCCAGGGCAAACCTGGTTTACGTTTGATTTCACTGGCTGTTCCTTTTTCATTTTCCATTTGTGGTTCCTCTTCATAACCTCAGTTCTTTGGAATGGCCAAGGCTCAGACCTCAAATCTCTCTTCTTCTCTCATTCTCAATGAATGTGTGATCTTTCATTCTTAAGGTTTTGGCATCATTTGTATGCTGAAAACTCCCTCAATTTAAATCCTTATCTGACTCTCTCCTTTTATTCAGGATATAGTTATCTTTACTTGAATGTTTAATTGGTTTCCCTAAATTAGGATGTCTGTATTTTCTATCACTCTTAACTGGCTTTTGCTAAATTCTTTCTACTCTCTATGTATGTACAGGGACTCCATTTTTTCAGGTGCTCAGACTACAATCTTTACAGTCAATCTTTGTGCCACTCACATCTAGTCTGTGGTATATCCTGTTAATTTTGTCTTTGAGATATATTCAGAGTATCTGATTCTTTCTTGACACTTCGTCTGGTACTAACCTTCTTTAAATAAGACTGATTCTCCTTTGTTTGGATTATAGCAATGACCTCTTAGCTCATCATCCTTTTTAAGTTTTCCATTCCGTCTCTCACCTTTAGTCTGTCCTAAATACAGCAACCAGAGTGATCCTTTAAAAAAGTGTTGATTATTCATTCCTCTGCTCAAAATCCTCTGTTGACTTTCTATTTAACTTAGAACAAAGCCAAAGTCCTACAGGCTCTAAGTAGTCTGACCTGTAATTCCTCAAACTTTATCTTCTTTTTGTGTGCTTTACTTCACTCACAGATCTTCCTTTACTGTGCTAGGCACCTTTCTTTTCTTTTTTTTTTTTTGTCAGAGTCTTGCTCTGTCGCCAGGCGCCAGGCAGGAGTGCAGTGGCGCAACCTCGGCTCACTGCAACCTCCGCTTCCTGGGTTCAAGCAATTTTCCTGCCTCAGCCTCCTGAGTAGCCGGGACTACAGGTGTGTGCCACCACACCCAGCTAATTTTTGTATTTTTAGTAGAGACGGGGTTTCACCATGTTGGCCAGGATGGTCTTGATCTCTTGACCTCGTGATCCATCTGCCTCAGCCTCCCAAAGTGCTGGGATTACATTTCTTTTTTTTAAACAAATTGTGACCTCCACCTGGAAGAATGTTCCTTGACTACCTAAATAACTTGCTCTCTTACTTCTTTTAGATTTTACTAAAATCTTGGCTTTTCAATTATGCTTTCACTGACCACCGTATTAAATTGCAACCTCTCAACATGCTTTATCCTCCTTTTCTGATTTATTTTTATTCACAGCAGTTATAACCACATAACTTCTGTGTATTTACTTGTTGCCAGTTTTTACTGCCTGTCTCCTCACACTGGAATGTAACTCCCAGCAGGTATTTTTGTCTTGTTCATTTTCCTGGTGCCTGTAATAGTGCCTGCCATGTAGTAGTGCTCAAGAAATATTTGTTTAATAAATGATGGATATATTTTATACATACTTGTTTATATGCATGTATAACTAAAGTCCTCAATAAGTAAAGGGAAAAGCTATAGGTCTTACTTTAGGCCACTGAGAGATGCTAGGTAAAAAGAAATCACAGAGATTCAATGAGATATAATCATTTTTGTTTTTTTGACTGAAATGTTGTTTTATTATATATATAATATATATATTCCACTTATTCAGTTCTGCATATAATTTTTCTACTCTTTCGTCTGACTTTATTCTTTTTTTGTTTATTACTGTGACTGCAAGGCAAGTTCCGTAAGCACGTCACTTGACATCTTGGCTGTAATAGTTATTTTCAGCAATAAAAGTCTGCATGGTCAGTAGCAGTTCTCTGGTACTGGCCACTCACAGTTTCTCAAGCTGAACAGGGGGGAATGTTCTCATTCTGTTGTCATTCAACCTGTGGAATATGAGTGAAAGAGCAAGAAAAAGGCAGAGAGTACCTGATGTTACAGCACAGCTTTCTTTCCCATGACTGAGTTTTCCCAAATTGTGCAAATACCCTCATTTCCAGACACGTTAGTCTAATTATCCTTTCCAAAACATGAAATTGATAAATAAGAAAAAACTTAGGAGAATACGTGTATGACCCATGTATCTTCTGTAACCTCTTGTCATATATCTTTGTTGGCATGTGTCTCTATATATTTGTGTATGTGGATGTATATATCTCTGTGCACATGCCTAGTTTGAAAATATATTTGAAGCTGCTCAAAAGAAGGAGACTGTTCCTGAGAAATCCCCAATATTTTGTCACGGAAGCTGAACATTTGACTTTACTCATGACTTCCCTGGTCCTTGGCCAGAAGTAAATGGCATAGAGTTCCTGTGAAAGTGAATAAAAGTGAAAGCCTTTTTGTTCCTGGAATCCAGTAGGAGTCTTGATATTCATGGATAGTGTCCTTTAGGAAACGTATACTCTATTCAAGGTATGCAAGTTAGCCTGGGTTTATTTTGTTATCATTCAGTGAGCCTGTCCTCTAACAAATGATCCTTCCTGGATTTAGTTACTGAATGGTTTAGTGGGTAGACCTCATATTGTCTTCTGAAAACTCTAAAGGGAGGCAATAAGTGACCATGAAGGTTCTCTTTTTTCTGGGGAATCTATATAGGTTGGTCATGTGAAGGTGAATCAAATGATTTGAACTTTATCTTTTCCCCCCATGCTTTTGGTGATCTCAGGCTGATTACCACATGAGTAGTACTCATTTGCTTTTTCTTTGTGTGGGTTCTTTGTATTGTTTGCAGTGGTGAGCTCTTTGACATTATGTACCTTCAGATTTATTGATAATATTTAATTAACTTGTAGTTCAACATGAACTTGTTAATATCCAGGTTTAGTTATTAGTTCTTTTTTCTTTTTTTCTTTCTTATTATTATTATTATTATTATTTTATTGTACTTTAAGTTCTGGGGTACATATGCAGACTGTGCAGGATTGTTACATAGGTATATACATGCTGGTTTGCTGCATCCATCCCCCCCATCATATACTTTAGGCATTTTTTCTAATGTTATCCCTCCCCAATTCCCCCACCCCCTGCTATCCCCTCCCTAGCTCCCCCACCCCCCCAACAGGCCCTAGTGTGTGATGTTCCCCTCCCTGTGTCCATGTGTTCTCATTGTTCAACACCCCCTTATGAGTGAGAGCATGCGATGTTTGGTTTTCTGTTCTTGTGTCAGTTTGCTGAGAATGATGGTTTCCAGATTCATCCATGTCCCTGCAAAGGACATGAACTCATCCTTTTTTATGGCTGCATTGAGACGCCATCTCACACCAGTTAAATGGTGATCATTAAAACATCTGGCGACAACAGATGCTGGAGTGGATGTGGAGAAATAGGAACACTTTTACACTGTTGGAGGGAGTGTAAATTAGTCCAACCATTGTGGAAGTCAGTGTGGTGATTCCTCAAGGACCTAGAAATAGACATTCCATTTGACCCAACAATCCCATTACTGGGTATACATCCAAAGGATTATAAATCATTCTATTATAAAGACACATGCACACGTATGTTCATTTTGGCACTGTTTACAGTAGTTATTAGTTTTATAAGTTATACTTGCATTTAGTTGTAAATGATATGTTTATTGCTTATAGGAACAGAAATGAACAGTAGAACTTTGCCAGTACCAGGCAGGTCTGTAGAGATTAAACTGAAGACTGTGTAAAATCAAGATAATCAATTGAGATTGACTAAATCCATGTTATAAGTTACCTGTAGTTTACTAACAACTTACACATATTTAATTAGTAATTTTTGTGTTCAAAAGTTTTGTACTCAAATTTTGTTTACTAGCTCCCATGATCTTTCAGGAATTGTTCTAGACACTGGGAGTATAGCAGAGAATAAAACAGATCAAGTCCCTGACTTCATGATGGCGGTGAAGGCAATAAGCACATAAATAAATGATATAATGCCTGATAGTGATACTTGAGCCGTGAGAGAGAGAAAAGAAGTAGAGGACGATGCTGGAGAATAAGGAAGGGAGATCAGAAAAAGCCTCTTAGAAGATCTAACACTTTAAGAGACCTGAGAAAAGTCGTAATGCGAGTTATAGCAATGTCTCAGGGAAGTGCATCGGGACAAAACGTACGGCAAGGGCTGACGCTTGTAACCCAGCACTTTGGGAGGCCAAGGTTTGCAGACCACCTGCAGTCAGGAGTTAGACCCGCCTGGACAACATGGTGAAATCCTGTCTGTACTAAAAATAAAAAACAAACAAATAACAACAAAAAACACTAGCCGGGTGTGGTGTCACGTGCCTGTAATGTCATCCCAAATCCCAGCTACTTGGGAGGCTGAAGCAGGAGAATCACTTGAACCCAGGAGGTGGAGGTTGCAGTGAGCCAAGACAGCCCCATTGAACTCCAGCCTGGGCAACAGGTACAAAACTCTCTCTCAAAAAAAAAAAAAAAAAGAAAAAGAAAAAGAAAAAAGAAAGAAAAAGAGAGAAAAAAAAAGCACAGCAAGTCTGAAGACCCTGTGGCAGGACTGTAAGGGACGATGATGAAAAGAATGATATGGTTAAAGTGTCAGCTGTTACTAGGCCAGATGAAAGGAGGATCTCATAGACCAACCTAACAAGCTTGGGTTTTATTTTGAATGAGATGGGAAACCACTAGATGTTTACAAGGAGGAAAATGATAGAATTTTGTTTATATTTTCAAAAGAATTCCTGTTTTCTTTAGAGAATAGATTAATGGGAGAACAGGGTATACAAATGGAAGCAGAGAAACCAGATAGGAGGCTACTGCAGGAATCCAGGGGAAAACTGATGGTGCTTGGTCTAGGACTCAGATTCTGGATGAATTGGAGCTGTAATAAATAATCAATTCACAGTAAAATCCAGAGATAGAGTGGCCAGGGTTTGCTGACGGAAATGATGTAGGTTGTAAGAGGAAGAGGAGAGCCAAGGATGCTTTTAGGCTTTTGGGTAGAGCAACAGATGAATGACGGCGGCATTAAGTGACGAGGTGAAGACCGTGGGAGGAAGGATAGGTTTGGATGGGTGGGTGGGAATCAAGAGGTCAGTTTGAGAAATGTTAAACTTGCAAAGCCCCCTAAAGATCCAAGGGGAGATATTGAAAAGATAGTTGGATACAGGAGTCTGGATTTTAGGAGAGGGGAAGGCCGGGATATAAACTTGGAGGACATCAATACATAAATGGGGCTTGGTGAGAACACCTATGAAGAAGGTGCAATATTGAAAGGTTGGGAAGACGCAGAGGATCCGGCAAAAAGGAAGGGAAAAGAAGAGGGAGAAGACCTAGAAAGTGAGAGCTCTTGGAACCAAGTGAAGAAAGTACATATTTTCTTAAGGTGGGGGCCTGTGTGTTAAATGCAGCTGATAGATTAAGAAAAATAATGATAATTAATCACTGGAATTTGAAGCATGAATGTCATTGGAAAATCATTAGCAAGGTGTAGAAACAAATCTCTAAAAGATTCTTTCTTTCTTTTTTTATCTCAGATCTCCATCGTCTGCTAATACTTTTCTGTCTTTCATAGTAGTCAAAATTCTGTGGTCATCTAATTCGTGGTGATTAACTCTTTGTAGAAAGCCTTTTGTTTTTCTTTTTAAGGTATATGGGAGGTCCTCTCCTTCTTGGTCATTACTTAAAATTAGGAATTTAGACTGTTCATCTATTATTGTACTTTCAAACATTCTGCTGCTCACTCTCTCTCCGGACGTGTGTGTTAGAAAATGTAAGGCAGCTGTTGAAAGCAAAATTCAGTTTACCTTTCCCTAGGAATGTCCTAGTAATGTCCCACTTCACATGTTCTTATTAAGCCCACTTGCCAATGTTGCTCCAACTGTGTGTTTATTGTCTGCGGTCTTAATGTCTCAGAAGTAATGATTTCTTTAGTAGGGAGAGATTGGTCTCTATGTCTGTCAAAAGTGTTCTAGATAAATTAGTGATGAAAATAGTACTTCCTAGGGAAAATTCATTTATCCTCCTCTTCCTTCTCAGTATTTCTGTTAGATGTTTGCCTGTATGGTTATCAGTTATGCGGTGGGGAAAAATAAACTTTAAAGTTCTTTAAATGTTGAAGAGGAATACATCTCAAGAAAGGGCAGAAGGTCAATGAGTCTGGGTTAGGGGAACCACACTTTTAACCAACACCTTCTCACTAGCTGCCAGGAACACAGAAAAGGAGGAATTGGGAAAATTCTGTGTTTTAGTTGGCAGTTGGTAGAACTTTTTATGTGGATTTTGGAATTTGTAGTTCATATTGTGTTTCTGCCTGGGAACTGGAAGGGCACTGAAAGCAGAACCAAACTATCCATTTATTTGGCTGGAATTTTTGAGACGTGAGAACTCTCTGTAGTATATGATAAAAATAGCCACTGCTGTGAGCACGAGTTCTGCCAGAAGTGCCAGTGCAGAAGCCCACTGATCATTCTGATATAATCAGCTCAGGTGGCATTTTGAGCACTTACTTGTATCCAGCACTGCACAAGGCCCTCTTTATAAATATTCTCACGTAATATTCCCAATAAGCCCATTAAATAGATATTACTGATTACATTAAATCGAATAAAATTGGAAAACTAATAGTGTTTATGTAATTTTATTACATGCACATAGGAAGTAAGTGATGAAGCCTAAACCTTCTGAATTCAAAGCCTGTGTTCCTTCCTCTTTAAGATGCTGACAGTTTAAGTGATAGACACATACACGGCTAAGCAGTATACAGTATGATATACATGGTTCATCATTGTGAACCAGTGGCAGGAACAAGTAATTATCCATTGAAAAGGCCAAGACCAGTCACAGATGTCTATCTTCTGCCATGCCTTAACACATAACCATGAGAGATAGTGACATTCCTGACTTTTGGAGAAACGTAAGAAAAGGTATAGAATTATCAGTGATGACTTTTGTGATCCTATGCAAAATATCTCAATGGCTAATAAACCAATTGTTGAAAAGTTTTCCAAAGTAGAATTTCAGGTCACTTTGTGTTTAGATGTTCGTTCATGCTGTTTCAAATTGTGCACAGGCTGGTGGTGATGGGAGGTTGTGGTGGTATACATACCCGGAAGCTTACATGAACAGTCGTGTTAGGACGTGTTGGGGATATGTGTGAGGAGAGCTCCTCACAGTCCTGCGCTATCAAGTCGCTTAGAGGAACAAAAACCAAAATGCACAGAAAGAGGGAGAAGGCGGTGGGGCGAGTTATTCCCCTCTGGAATCCTGCACTTGCTTCTGAGCATCTCTTTTGTCAATATTTGTTGCTCTCAGAATATAACATCAGAAAAGTAATATTATTTGGAAGACCTGAAGTCAAGTCTGGCAAAAGTAAACAATGTAACAAAGAGTTAAGTGCATGCAGGTTGGGAAGTCATAAAATCCAGTCCAAACCAAGTTCAATCCACCCTAGAGATTAAAACATGAAAGAAGGATTAGGCATCCAGATAAAAAAAATCTGCTTAGCAAAGTATCTCACTCTCGGCAGCAATCTGGGAAACAGGAGTGGATTTGGCAGTTAAGTTTGTATGTTGTTTTACCCTAAACCAGTCTTTTTGGTGCAGGTTGGAGCATATTTCCTTTCCAAGACTGTAACTGTCACAAGGGTGGGCAATTCTGATTTCATAACTGAAGGCTTATTTACATTTGGCTGGAGTGGGCGAATGAGGCCTGATAAAACAAGTCGATTTCCTAGATGATGAATTTGTAGTGACTCAGATCACCTTTCCTGGATTGGCTTTCCCAGGGGGGAGAGAGTTTAAGGTACAGTCCTGGCATTAGTGTGCTCTATTTGTGTTTTGCACTCTCCCTTACCTTTCCTAGGATATCCGTAGTTGAAGAAGTTGGACAGGACTCTGCTGCACAAATATTTCCCTAATCATGACTAGTACTTCTAAAATGTCACTTGGTCTCTCAGCAAAGTGTCCCATCTAATGCTTCTTCATGCATTTCATAAAATTCACAGGGTTCTGACCTCACTGTTGCCTTTCAGTGCGTACTGTAGAAGTGCGTCTAGTTACTGCAGCAGATGAGCTGCTATTTTCACTGATCTCTAATGCCTGGACTACTAAACCATCTATGAGTTCCATTTGTTTAAGCAGGTATCCTGACAAGATGCTATGTTGATTATATTTTCAAGTGTATATGTCTTATCACCTATTGGCTATATTGTGAGTATCTTGTGGTCAGAAAACATGAGTGTCTCTTTTGATATCATATGTAACACCTGGTTTAGTGCCTCATCCAGCATTTTACCATTTTATCGCCTACCATAATTGCCTGAGATGCTTGTTACAAAGCATATTCCAGAGCCCCTCTCAGGATATTGTGAGTTAGTAATTATAGGGCACAGCCTCATAATAATCTTTTTTAAAAAAATCAGTTGTCTCTACGGATCATTGTTATACTTTGAAAAATACTAGAGTCAGTAGTAAGAGTTCAAAAAATACATATTGACTGTTTACTGATGTTCAGGGAATAAGTGAAGAACAAAGAAAATTAGGAAATATGACCTTTTTTTCTGTAATAACTACTGGCTCCCGTGGTTGTACACGCTGTTGAATATTTCTTCTTAAATGGTAAAGTTCAAAATGTTCCTCAGTGTAAAGTCACTCATTCACACATTTAACTCGTCTCTCCACCCCACCCCCCATGCTTGATTCACTCTTTCCTGTCCTTCCAATTTTGGCATAAATGTCACTTCCTGAGACTCTGCTGAACTTCTCTGAGCCTGTTAAGTGGACCCTCCCTCAACTCAGCTTTTATTCTGTTGTAGCACCTATTACAGTTGTAAAGTTGGTAAATACACGTATACAAACACACACACACAAACTCACTTATTGTCTGTAGGGTTTTTCCATGTAGGCAGGAACTCTGTCTATTGAATCACCAATGCACATTCAGTGTCTGATATCATTCCTAGTATTTTATTAGTTTTGGCAAATGTTTAATAAAGGAAGGGATGATACACTTGGAAATCCATATGTTCATGTGGATAGAACTTTAAAATTCATTCTAAAAAAACAACAAAGCCTTTGAAAATTCATGCTGCTTTGTGGTTTATTCTGGTATGTGCTATTTTATTTGGTTACTGTATTGGCGAGGTAGGATAACATTATCTTTAAGGTGCAGATGAAAGTGCCAAGATTTAGGAAACTATCTATCTCCAGGTGTTCTAGGTAATAAATGGCAGTGCCCAGACGTCTTCTCACGGCAAGTGTTGTGTGTGTTCTTCTGTATTACATTAGATTTGCAAGATGATCAAACCCATATAGCAAGATTGTGTTTCTGTGCTAAGGAAAGGATCTCATAATTATTATCTCACAATGTACAGTTTTGGAACCATGTCTTAGGAAAATTATAGTTACATACATCGTCTGCATTTATGGTTAACTGTGCATATATGTATATACACAGTTTGAATATCTCTTATTCTAAATGTTTGGGGCCAGGAGTGTTTTGAATGACAAATTTCTACTGATTTGGGAATATTTGCATACAGATAAAGAGATATCTTGGAGATGGTATGTAAGTCTAAATATAAAATTTATTACGTTTCATGTATACCATATACACATAGCTGGAAGATAATTTTATACAATATTTTCAGTAATCTTGTGCATAAAGCAAAGTTTTGATATTACCCTTGTGGTTGCACTTGTGTGGGGAAACTGGGCATGTGTGGAAAAGATGTGTTTAACCAAAGAGGGCAGAGTGGGTGTCTTTTTCCCTTGGGGAAACTGAATAAACTGTGTTGTGCCCTTGCATTTTCACAGTGACCCGTCATATGAGCTCAGGGGGTGGAATTTTCCACTTGTGGCATCATGCGGGTGTTCAAGACGTCCTGGATTTGGAAACATTTTGGATTTTGGAATTTCGGATCAGTGATGTTCAACCTGCACTTCACAGTGTATTTCTGCTGACAGTAGGCTTCACTGCAGACCCTCTGACAGCAGCAGCTGGGGAAGGTTCTTTTGAAGGAGAAACAGCATCCCTTCTCCCATAGACTCAGGATTATGTGGCAGAGTTTCATCTTGGGGTTGAAAAGTATAACAATGCTTGATTGACGAGAATTAATATTTCAGTTAGCATCCAGGCTCACAGAAGTACTTCTCACTGATTCTTCCCCAAGATTCTTAGCTAGGTCTGTACTTTCAGTGGTGATATGGGCTTTCTCATATTCATCTGTGGCATGTGTGGACAAAACCACCAGTGTACCCGCACAGCTGACGGAACACTATTCAGACACAATTGCGACTTCTGTGTCACAATATTCTATGCGTTTTAATATACACATATGAGCAGTTTTGAAATTTAGAATAGTTCTATATATTGGTTATGATGACCTCTTAGAGAACTAAGGTTTCTAATTATGATAATATTTGCGTATTTTTATGGCTTTAAATAAGAATCCTTCTTTATAATGCAAATACAAAACAAAGCCTGTGTTAGCTTTTCTGTTTATAATTTTGTTTTGTGAATTTTACTTTTTGGAAAATTTTTTGTTTGGCCATGGGTGTGAGAAAATGAGTATGTTTGTTTTAGGGTATTTTGATTTATTAAAGTAGTCTAATTCCTTTTCTTAAAGGCAGCAAATCAATTCTGTAAAGCATGTTACCTTATTACTTATGGATTTCATTTCTCTTCAGATGGTTCAATGTTACAGAACTTTACAGCCTAATAAATGAACTGTGGGTCATGTGATAAAATCATGTAATTTAAGGCCGGGTGCTGTGGCTCATGCCTGTAACCCCAGCACTTTGGGAGGCAGGCAAATTGCTTGAGCCCAGGAGTTTGAGACCAGCCTGGGCAACACAGCAAGACCCCATCTCTGTAAAAAATAAAAATAAATCATGTAATTTAATATTGAACCCAAGAAACATAATTCTGTTGCCTTCCTGCATTTTTAGCAGGTAAGAGTAATAACTGAAGAGGTAAACTCAGCCAACTTACTAAATTCAGGACCAAGCCAGAGATGTCAAACCACCCCCCAATTGCACCTTAAGCTTCAATGATCCTATGGCATGTGGTTGCACAAATATAAACTCTAGTGTGTGGTCTACTCTGCTTTCTGATGGGGTATGTGACAACCTTTTCAGGGCTGTTAAATAGATTCTATTAAACTAATTGTTAAAAGGGGAAGTTTTATTGGTTTTAATCATATTCAGGTTAAGAGGAGGGCTGGTCAACCAGATATTTGGGCTATTTATTTATTTGACCTTATAATATCTATGTAATAAAATGAAGTGCCACTGAGGTCACTCAGTTCTTCAACTATATCATTTTCAAACTTTGCAAGATGAGTCTTGGTCTCCCTCTAGCCAAAGGAAGCAATATCCAAAACTGAAAATAAATACATAGTGAAATATGTAAAATAAATACCTAATATAAACACGTAATGAAATATACATAATGAAAACGAATACATTGTCACTGACGTTGACCCGTCTTGGTTTAGTATTTGGGGAATATACATGGAAGTTGTATGGTGCATAAAGGCCACACCACCAACTTGAAACTGGTCGGCTGAGAGTCATTCTCAGCTTGTGAGTTGGCGGGTGGTTAAGTAAGTACACTGAAATTCTGAAAATGAATAATTTATGACATAGCGCTGTTTACTGAGGAAAATGCTTTATTATTTTATATTCTCAAATCTGTGCCAAGAAGCTGAAGGTTGTAAGAAATCACAGAGGAAAATGGAAGGAAAATGTGAATTCTGAAAAGTAGGAAACAATGTTTAACTTGAAAACCAGAAAATTCCAAAAGAGTGAACATACTATATGCTACATGCTGTGGATGATACACTTGGAAATCCATATGTTTATATGGGTATAATTAATAATTGTGAAAAAACAACAGAACTTTTGAAAATTCAAGCAAAATTTCCACATAAGGCTCAGTAAACATAAATTTTTTTAAATGTAAAGTGGAATATAATCTACACTAACAGAAAGTTAGTTTTTTCTAATCCTACTAAAGAAACATTGAACATTCGATTTAAAGTATATATGTATTTGGAGAAATATCAAATTGCTAGCCTGATGAAGTTCTTACATCTCTCTCAGCACACTGAGTCCTAACTGTGACTCTTGGCCTTTTTTCTTCATTCAGGCTCCAGGTTCATCACATGACTCAGCTGACAGAAAATATCCAGTGGCTCCACATTTCCTATGGGAGGAGGTCTGAACTCCTTGGCTTGCATGCATGTTCTTGCTTGCCTCACTTCAACCTTCATGCCCTCCAATCCTCGCTCTCCGCCCAGGGTTCCTCTGTTGCAGCTGAGGGAGTCTGATCCCTGCTTCCTAAACTTCCCTGAAGCTTATCTACGCCTATGTTTTTGCTCCACCCTTCTTTCTCTTTATACACTGATTATTCTTCTGTTTTATCCAAATCATTCCCCTCTGCAAGGCTCACAGCAAGTACAATTTCTTTCTAGATGGCTCTAACTCAGCTGCTGTTATCTAATGGCACACTATCTCTGATTATCAGCAATAGTCGTTTGGCAATTTATTGTATGCTGCTTTGTTTTGTTAGTTCTTTTTTCACATGCCTTATGATTACTTCCCCAATTGGACTGCAGTTTCTTTAAGGATTAGAAGGCAATATACCTATCTTTTCATCTCCACAGCATCTAAAACAGTAATCTGCAAATATTAGGTATTCAGAATATAATTTAATCTAGAATCATTTGGGGAGTTTAATTTTTAAAGAACTCTGAATCATTTTTCTCAAAACTGTCATATAATGCTAAGTTTTGATTTCAGATTCTGAGATATTCTCTTTTAAGCCCAGTGTTTTTGACTTTCAAATTTTAACAAATAGCACACCCAAAGTTAGTCAACGGAAACGTCCTAAATTAATGTGGGTGACCTAAGTTCTTTTGCTGTATTTTGTATACGTTTTATATATCGCATCAAGAAAAGCAAATAATTGCTGAATTGAGTCATACGGAGCTTCACTGGTTAGTCAGTCTTATTCCGGAAGCAAAAGCTTCCACGCAAGGCTCATTTACATGCACACACTGCAAAAAGAAGTTTTGGGCAAAATGTCTGCGGACTCTGTTCAACATGCGTGTCCCACTTAACCACATGATCCTTATAAAACCACCTATATCCGTTCTCATACACAGTGTCTAGCCGTTGTGTTAATCGCTACTGACAGCTGCACTTTTTTTTTTTTAAGCTTCTGAGCTCTTTTGTGGCAATGTGGGTGGTTGTAAGTAAAGCAAATGCCACTTGAAAGGTAATCATGTTTCATATAACTTTTACATACCATCAAAAAGAGTTATTTGCTTGCATATTTAGGTCTTGCTCTACACTAGGAGTTCTTTGAAGGCAGGGACTGTTTGTTACATATTTCTTCATCATCTCCAGCACAGTGCCTGGTAGGTGCTCTGTTTATTGAATGAATGTTTGAAGAAAAAATAAAGAAATCAAGAGATGGAGAAATAAAGAAATCTGAGAGGTGGAGAAATTAATAGTAGTCCCAATAGTAGTACCACAACCAATGAATTAATTGATAAATGTTTATCAATTATTTGATAAAAAGCTCCACTTTTGAGCCCTGAACTTCAAAGAGAGTGCAGGGAAGTACAATAGAACAGACTCATTCAGGATCACTTTTTACTGAACTTAGAATGCAAGCAAGTGAAAATAGAAACTGGGGGAGAAAAGAGTTCTCCTCTATTCTCCCCTAATTCCTTTACTGAGAGCAGAACTTGCATGGATGTTCTTGGATCATCCAATGCTTGTTTCCTCCATTCTAGACATTATCATAAGAAGGCACAACTGGTGGCCTTCTTAATGTTAAAAAAAAACCCAGAAAATTTTGACATCAATACTCAGATGTCTGCTCTTGAAAAAAATCTAGCAACCCTAGGGCAGAATTTCTGCATAGCCAAAATTTTTTTGAACTGAACAGTGGCTGCAACCTTTAAACAGGGCACATGGGTAGTGTTTCCAGGTTGCCATTGTATCCATTTCTGAGGCAGGTGGAACTTTACAATCACCATCTGCGCTCAGCACCTGGGTGTTGAAAAATTCTTGATTGAGTTTAGAATGGGAGGGGTTCTGGAGGGTGGGTGCAACATTAACTAACTTAATTTAGCTATACAGCTTATCTAGATAGAGTGAAAAGGACATTGAACTTGGGATCATTTTTCAGTATATTTGCCACTGCTTAACTGTGTTTGTATCTTTAAACACTTGGACCTTATTCTCTTCATTTTTTAAATAAGGCTACTACAGCTGCTTTCAGCTATACCATTTTTGATTTTAGTAGTTAGTTAACTGTCCAACAGAAGTGGATCATAAGACAGGAGAGAAACCTGTAGAAAAAAGGAAGAAGAAGAAGGAGCACATAAAGGAAGTAACTGATGTTAATTTAGTCCCTGCTTCCTAGCTACTGTTTTACATTGTCTCTTGTAACCCTCAGCAACACATCATTATCTCTGGTTTATAAAAGAAAAACAAGGGTTTGGAGTTGAAGAACACACTGTAGAGGCAGAATGTGTGTCCTGACTTCCTTGACCCTACACAGCAGATACTTTCAACGGGACTTGTTGATTTTAGTGCCTTTCCTTTCATAGAAAATCAGATTCGTGGGCCAGGTGTGGTGGCTCATTCCTTTAATCCTAGTACTCTGGGAGGCTGATTTAGGTGGACCACTTGATCTTCGGAGTTGGAGACCAGCCTGAGCAACATGGTGAAACCTCATCTCTACAAAAAATACAAAACTTACCTGGGTGTGATGGTGCATAGGCCTGTAGTCCCAGTCACTAGGGAGGCTGAGATGGGAAGACTGCTTGGGCCCAGGACGTGGAGGCTGCAGTGAACCATGATTGTGCCACTGCACTCCAGCCTGCGGGACAGAGAAAGGCCCTGTCTTTAAAAAAAATTGGATTGGTGTTATAATAGCTTTGCATCAACTCTGAATCATGGGGTTAGATTTAGAATGCTGTAAAAATTTAAATAATATAGCAAATATAAAGTATCTGGCATGAAATCAAGTATATAACAGATGCTTAATAAATGTTACTCCTTTTTGATTGCCTTAAAATTCATTGCATTGGTTGGGTGTGGTGGCTCGTGACTGTAATCTCAGCACTTTGGATGCTGAGGCAGTTGGATCATCTGAGGTCAGGAGTTTGAGACCAGCCTGTCCAACATGGTGAAACCCCATCTCTACTAAAAATACAAAAATCAGCCAGGCGTGGTGGTGTGTGCCTGTAATCCCAGCTACTGGGGAGGCTGAGGTGGGAGAATTGCTTGAACCTGGGAGGTAGACGTTGCAGTGAGGCAAGATGGCGCCATTGCACTTCAGCCTGGGCGACAGAGTGAGACTCTGTCTCATAAAGCAAAACGAAAAAATTACATTTGTATATTTGATGAGTTCATAACCTTAGACACTCAGTAGTTGAAAGAGTTAATAATAAAATATGAACTCCTTTTTTTATAGTGGCAGATATGTATATCTGTCTCTAGTGGTATATATCTGTCTTTTTATGTCTATAGACATACATATATTTGAGTTTTAAGACTTGAGCTGGGAGCATAGCCTATTTAATTCAAATAATGTAGGAGATGTTTCACAATTGCTGACTGGAATCTTCTTAACATAGTATGTGAGCAGAAATCACCGTAACAAAGAGAATCTAATGTAAATCTTGGCATAGTGGTTACTAAATGTAGTTATAAAGGGCAATCTAATGAATATATTTGGTTTCCAAGGTGTTAACACAGGTTGGAATAATAAACCCTTCTGTTCTTGGAAACCAGAAATGTCTTTAGGAATCCTGGCAAAGGAAAAAAAAATCTCTGTAAGCTGATCAAGCCCAAACATTTGCGAAAGAAAATAAACTCACACAGCACTGGTTCCGGATCTTATTATTTAGGACATTTTTGAGATCAGGAGGCGTGTATTTTGCTTTGCACTGGTAAACATGTCACCAAAGTGAATAAAGTATGAATACTTCAAAAGTGATCCAATTTTTTTGGTTAATAATAATGAATCAACTTGAGTTGATGGTGGGTTCTGGGATGAAGTGAAAGGAAAAGGACCAGGCAGAGATGAGGAGTACTGTGACTGATTTGATGTTGAGTGTGTGATCCTACTTCCATACTAGAGGGTCTAAACCAGCCCTGAGAGCCAAACTTCCTGCCCACCTGTGGAAGTCAGGAAAGCAGTGTTATGCTGAAAAGCAGCCAACAGCTCACCTTATAGCACAAGCATCCTGTGTAGGGTAAATTACAAAACAAGAGGTGGCTTGTTTTTATTGCCTGATTCTATTTTATTTTTGGTCCAAATCACACTAAGAATTAGTCTTACGATTTTGAATGGATAAACATCAAGAAAATTGATTCCTTTCTGTAGCTTTCAATAATTTAAAGTTGGATAGCATCTTTCTGACAATACTTTATTTATATGTCTGTACCAATGCTTAGGGAGAAATGAATGTGGTTTTATTTTTGTGTTTTGTTTAACTTGAAACTAAAATGAAGCTAGATATTCTTTCCCTCCTGTCCTTCCTTCCTTCCTTCCTTCCCACTGAAGCCCCACTGTTAATGCAAATCAACTCTGTCCTCTCCCCTGCTTCTCTACATCCACAGAGATATCTTTTCCCTCTTTTGAAAATATGTACATTAGCTGAACTAGAGAGCTAAGGTATTTTATTATTCAAACAAGTGTATTTTTCACATATATGGGTATCATAAGGCTTTTAAACTATTTTTGACTCCTATAATTTCTATAACTCTTTACAAGCCTGATGTAGACACCAATTGGAGAACTTGAGAATTCAAAGTTTAATGTAAAGGATATCAAAGAGATAAAAGATTATAGAATTTCAGAAGTGAATTGTCAGATTCATACTTGTGTAGCAGTGTTTGATTGCTTATATTTCTGCCACCCAAAAAGTATTCTGAGATAGAGAAAAAAGGGCACATTTCTCAAGTTCAGATAAGGAAGTTGATCCTGACCCAAGACAGTACATTGATGAATTCTGTGTAGAGTGAATGCTAATGGCTTTTTGTGGACCAACCATTAAGAAGTAGACTTGTTCCCCTTATCTCCTCAATTCTTATTACTCAAACAAAACATAAATTGAGAAAGTAGAAATGTAAAATGTGGAAGATTAATGTTCTTTACTTTGCAAAAGACCAGATCTTTCTTAAAGTACTAGGTTACAGACGAGTAACATGGAATAAGGGAGAAGCTCTGACAGGTCTAAGGGGCTACTGACCTCCTTCTTTGTGGCAAATGACCTCCAGGCCAGCTGTGCTTCCCCTGAGAACCATGATCATTCCGCTGTAGCTTCGGAAATGAGGAAAGCCCCAGCTGTGGGAAGTGGTTTCTCTTCCTTTTCCGTGTGGGTGGTTCTGGGGTGGGAGCAGCTGGAAATCCAGGATTAGATTCACTTGAGCTATGCACTTCCCCAAATGTGTATTTCCTCCATGTACAACACCATGGATGGGTGGAGGAGACATTATTGCTTATGTTAGTTCTAGGGTTTAAGAAAGGTTCAGAAATAATATTGACAAATAAGAGATGGAAGAAGGGAACAAATCTGTTGAGTACTTCATTTGCGCCAAATACTATGCTGTTATTATAGTGACTTATTTATTTATCAGATAAGAAATCTGAGAAATGAGATAAGGAAAGTGGGCCATGGAGAGTTTATGAAACATGCCTGAGATTGCACAGCACAATTGGACTTTGAAGTAATAACTGTCAGTTCCTCAGGCTTGAGCTCTCTCCACACCCTTGCCGTGAACAGCAGAGGGAGAAAGAGCTGAAAGCAAAACCATTATAGATGATCATCTCTCTGGGTTAAAAGATTAGACAAGCAAACAAATAATTCTTGTTTATATTGTTTCACTTTGTATAATAGTTTTCTTAGAGACAAGGAGCAAGGCCTTCTGTTTTTTTTTTTTTTTTTTGAGACAGAGTCTTGCTCTGTCGCCAGGCGCCAGACTGGAGTGCAGTGGCATGATCTCGGCTCACGAGCAAGGCCTTCTTAGGCCGCTTCTGTCGCTTGCTTTTGGAGACTTTCATAAAGAATATCTGGGAATGTTCAAAAAGTTCTGGAATAATAGAGCTATCCCAGGTATAGTTTTGCTACCTTGACTGTGAGTGTGGAAAAATGCCTGGGTGATTTTACACACACACACACACACACACACACACACACACACACAAATCATATATAAATTATTGTTTATTTATTTATTTTAAAAAAATGGAATCTAGGTCTGTCACCCAGGCTGGAGTGCAATGGCACAATCTCGGCTCACTACAAACTCCACCTCCCAGGTTTAAATGATTCTCTTGCCTCAGCCTCCCAAGTAGCTGGGATTACAGGCACCTGCCACCATACCTGGCTAATTTTTGTATTTTTAGTAGAGACGGGGTTTCACCAGGTTGGCCAGGCTGGTCGTGAACTCCTGACCTTGTGATCTGCCTGCATCGGCCTTCCAAATTGCTGGGGTTGCAGGCGTGAGCCACCAGGTCTGGCCATATGTAAATTATTTAGTAACCTTTAGTCTGGTCCAGGGACCATACTTGGAATATCTCTGGCCGAGAAGTTGAGCCGGACAATGGAAGAATCTGGACCAACTCTGAAAATTTTCTTTTTTGGTATTTAGTCTTTATTAGGTACAGGGATAAGTCTAGAATTTTTCTTTTTCTTTGATAATTTTAAAATTTCAATTCAATTCAGTTCAACTTGGCGAGTATTTCGGTGCAACTCTTTGCTCCAAGCATAGCACCACACACCGTGAATGAAATTTAATCTTAATGCTTTGAAAGAAATAGATGCTAAGGCTCTTGTATTGTTCTAAACTGGAGTTTTAAATCAGCAAACAAATCTTAATTGTAATATGAAAGAAGGAAGAAAACATTAGATGTAATCTAATACAACTTATTTCTGGATGAAGAAACTTCTCAAACAACCTGCCCAGATTCACACGATTAATTGTGGACGTGGCCTGGATTCTAATTCACTATTTTTTATGAACAACTCAGAACCAAATTCTGTTCTGGATTTTGAAAAAAACATTCTGGGAAATATTGCTGACGTTTACCTTTCAATTCCTACTTTTCCTATTTTATTTCTGGCTGTTCGACTTGCCAGATATCTACTGGCCCCAACTCATCTTGCACTTGGGAGCCAGAATAATCTTAAGTTACTTTTTCTCCTTCCATGTTCATCTTAGATTCCATAAATATAATTGAATATAATTAAAGCTTTTTGCCTAGCTGTGGAGGACTTCTAAAATCTGTTTATACTTTTCAGTCTTCACTATTCCTTTACTGTTCCCCAACATAAACCTTCTGCTCCAGACCTGCCATTCTCATGCACACACAAAACTATAAGAATTCCTAACCTTCACTCACATGCATTCACCCATTTAGAATGTCTTCTTCCCCCGCTCCACCCATATGGCAAATCAGAATAGAGTGTTGGCGTAGAGCTTGGACTCTAATAAAGGCCAAATCATGATGAAAAATTACAGCTATGTCCCTTGAACCACTCAGTAACCTTTCCAGATAGTCTTTCTTTGGTTTCCTCCTGTAGGAAGTGAGACAGTAGCAGCAACTTGCCATAGGGTTTTGATGGAGACTAATCGAGACAGCACAGGTAAAGCACGATGCCTGGCGCCGGGCATATAATGAACACGAAAATGTCAGCAATTACTATCTTTATTGGAATACTGTGAATCAGCCACGTTTCTCTCACATTGTTCAATTCGCTTTTCCCAAATCCCTCTTTAATTTGTAATTGTATTCATACCATTTAGCTCCTAATGATTTATTTCTCTCTGTTTAAAAAATACATTTTTAAACGGACTGTAAACACTTTGACAGTAGAGCTGAGGATCCAGGCACTTCTCAGGGCATTCACTGCACCCATCCTGGTCCAAGCCCCTGTCATCTCTTCACCTGTTGCAGTGATAGCTTTCTAACTCTTCTCTCCACTTCACCAGTGACACCAGCCAGAATAATCTTCTACCACAAACAGTAATTTCATTTCTCTGGTTACAACCTTCTAATGGCTTCCTAGTGAGAGTGAAGACAACATCCTCATAAGATGCTGTGCGCCTTCGCCCTCCTTGCCTCTTGACTACGTCCCCTGTCACCCTCCCTCTCACTCTAGCCTCCAGGCACACTGCTCACCTGGCTGTCTCTCAAACTCTACCAATTCCTAACCTTCGTAGGAATAACCCCCCTCAGAACTGCTGCTGATGTTGCTCTTCTACCTGAAATGCTGTTCCTCCAAATAGGTACACGTCATTGTTCCTCATCTCTCAGGTCTTTGCTCAAATGTGACCTTCTCAGTGGGGCTCTCTCTGGTCATCTAAACTGAAATTCAATCCCCCCTGCCAACCCATAATTTCTATCTCATTTCCCTGCTTGTGCTTGTCCTTAGTATTTATCAGCATGTACCATACTACATAGTTTTTATTTATTGCCTGCCACCTGACGGTATATATTTATGAACATGTTTTTACTAGTATGACAGGTAAGGCAATCAAATACTTGGTGGATGTTATGTAACGCTTTTTAAAAATTGTTAATTGTTAAAGCAAACTAAACATGGCCTGAGAAGGACTCCATACTTCTGTATTTGGGTCCTTGTGGATGAACTGCAGCCTCACTTAGTGGGCAGACAAGATTAAAACCCTAATTTAGGAGTATGGCCCTGTAACAGTGGTGGAGTCTTGGCCAGTCCCAGCAGCCATACGTCAACACTGCTGAGTGTTCAAGCTGTGTTCAAATACGACAAATCCCAGCCTCTAATCACTCCAGCTGTTCTGTACCTCACCTCTGATTTCTGCACATCACTTTTCTTTTTTGTGTCTATAAATTTGTTCTGACCACGAGGCATACCTAGAGTCCTTCTGAATCCGCTGTGACTCTGGGAGCTGCCTGATTCATGAATCATTCATTGCTCAATTAAAGTCCTTTAAATTTAATTCGGCTGAAGTTTTTCTTTTAACATTATTAAGCCCAGGACTGGAAATATTGTGGATACTCATCATGGTTGCAGTGTCTCTTTGTACGTGAATTTAGAGTTCTTTTTCTTCTGTAGCTTGTTTCGCCTAGTCCATTTTAATTTCTTATATATACATTGGGTAATTAACTCTTCTCTATATATATTATTTCATTTGATATTTAAAGCATTCATAGGAGGTCATTAGTTGCGTTGTATAGATGATACAGAGAAGGAAATGTACCTAGGAGCACTCTTCAATTATTCTAACCTTTAGACTTTAGTCTTTATTTTCCATATTATATTTAAGGCACCTGATTATTTTCCAAATCACGTTGTTCTCTGTTTTAGTCTTCTATGCCATACTTCTTTAAAAATATTATACACTAATTTATGGATAGGTACCATTCATGTACTAAGAGAGTATTAGGTACATAGTTGGGGCTCAATAAATATGTGTTGAATCAATCATAGAGAGTCACAGTATCATAAACCTAATATACTTTTTATTTTAGTGTGAGCAATAGGTCTGTGACCCTAGGGAGAAAAAAATCACTCACTTATATATTCCTCTCCTACTAAATCATTTGAAAATAAGTACTGCTCAATTTCATGCATAAGAATATATGTGTATCTACATGTGAAAATATATATATTTATATGACTGGAATTCACTAAATATAGCGGAACAGCATCCTCTGGGTTGAGGGTGAAGTAGCACATTTAAAAGAAATTCCTGTAATTTTTTTCCCTGGTTAGAAATTCAAATCAAAGCAGAAATTTCAATTAGGGATAATTGAAATATAGAATCAATAAACTATAGAATCAAGCTTTATATTGATTTTTTAAGTCATCCAGAGAGATAAGCATTTATGCCTAGGAATTTACAGGATAAAGCTAAAGTCTTTTAGAAGATTTCTGATTTTGTGTATTGCAATTTCTACATTTCTTTGTCCTCATCATCTCTTCCTTGTCCTCTTTTGATTTCTTAATTTTCTTCCTTCTCCTCCACCATCTCCCTATCTTCCTCCTGCTCTATATATTCCCTTTTAAATAGTATTTTATAATAATATTGAGAGAAAAATTTCACAATGAATCAAATACTTTCAGAGAGCTGAAATCAAACTTATGGATTTATTCAATGGTATAGGTTAGGATAACTCAATGGGGGTGGGATTTATTCAGTGGTATTTATTCAGTGGTATAAGATAGGCTAACTCTGTCAGGGCAGGGAGGGGGACTGAAATGAGTTAACTATTTTTTCCTGGGCAAAGCCAAAACAACATACCTAATTTATTCATCAATCCAATTGCAAAATATGTATGTCCAGGATGATTTAAGTTTTTTGGGAGACACAGGAAAATATTGAAACATGATCTTAGCCTGTGAGGAATTTATAGTACAACTGGGAAATGGATATTTAAATGAACTAAGTGGTTAACAGCACATAATAGCATATGGGTATAATTAATGTGTTAAATTTTAACTGTAATCTCTACCACAATAATGAAGAGAGTAATTAAAACTTTCACTCCAGTTAAAGTTTCCTGTTTGTTGTAAATATTGACGGACTTACATTGAACCTGATTGGGATAAACTGATCACTAACCTGAAGTTGGATGTCTATTAAGGGTAGTCGTGTACTGCTTGCATGGCCCAGGGGTCCCCCTAATGGTTGAAATCTCTGAAAGATGGCCAGGAAAAGGAATGCAGACAGTGGTTAGGAGGTTAGAGTTGATGTTAAGTCACTCCTAAACGTATGTAGCCATAATGAATATAAAACTTAACATTTGAAATATTTATACTTGAAATATATTTGAAATAAATGATATATTTACACAAAATTGAAATTTAAGGTAATATGCAGTTTTTCCTATATTTTTTTAAGGATACAATTTACACAGAATGAAATGCACAGATCCTGACTATTCAGGTCTCTGAATTTTGACAAAGGTACATATTCATGAAACCACCACCGAGAACAAGATATAGCACAACTCCATCACTCCAGGAAGTTCCCTTCTGTTTTCAGTCAATATCTATCCCCATTCATCTACCCCCAGACAACCATTTTCTCACTTCCATCACCATAGGTTAGTTTTGCCTGTTCTTGAACTTCACATAAATGGGATGATAGAGTTTGCATCTTTTTTCCTCCGGCTTTTTTTTTTTTTTCACTCAGTATAGCATTTCTGAGCATTATCCATGTTGAATGTATGTATATTTTGGTCCTTTTTATGACTGAGTAGTTTTCCATGCAATGACTATAACATGTAGAATTCTCCACATAAATAGAACCAATAAGATTTAATTTAAGAAACTGGTTCACTCAGTTGTGGTGGACTGGAAAGTATAAATCCACAGGGCAGGTCAGCAGACTGGAAACTCAGGCAGCAGTCAATATCCCTTTCTTCAGTCTGCAATATGCAGAGCAGACTAGTGAGCTGGAAACTCAGCCGTGATTTCTATGTTACAATCTCGAGGCAGAATTCCTTCTTCTCCAGGAAATCTCAAACTTTGCTTTTAAGTTATTCAACTAATTGGCTGAAGGTGATGCACATTAGAGAGGCTGCTTCCTGTACTCAAAGTCAACTAATTATACATGTTAAAAAATACCTTCACAGCAACATCTAACCTAGTGTTTTACTGAACACCTGGGCACGGTAGTCCACTTGTCACATAAAATTTAACCATCACAATGACCGTTTACACATTCCGAAGTTAGTGGTCGCTTGGGTTGTGTTATGGGCTGAATCACGTCCCGAGAAAATTTACATGTTTAAGTCCTGACTCTGTGACAGTATTTGGAGATGGATTCTTTAAAGAGATAATTTAGTTAAAGTCATTAGGGTAGTCCCTAATGTAATACTTACTGTTGAATGCACACACACTAGGGGAATACCATGTAAACTGGAATTCACTAAATATAGTGGAACAGCATCTACTGGGTTGAGGGTGAAGTAGCACATTTAAAAGAAATTCCTGTAATTTTTTTCCCTGGTTAGAAATTCAAATCAAAGCAGAAATTTCAATTAGGGATAATTGAAATATAGAATCAATAAACTATAGAATCAAGCTTTATATTGATTTTTTAAGTCATTCAGAGAGATAAGCATTTATGCCTAAGAATTTACAGGATAAAGCCAAAGTCTTTAGAAGATTTCTAAAAGAAATCTTCTATACAGGGAGAAGATAGCCATCTGCAACTCCAAGAGAAAGGGCTTTGGAAGAAACCAGCTCTGCTCACATCTTGATCTGGGACCTGTAGTTTTCAAAATTGTGAGGAAACACATTTCTGCTGTTTATGGATCCCAGTCTGTAGTACATTGTTATGGCTGTCCTAGAAAACTGACACAGGTTGTTTCCAGGTTTTGGCCATAATGAATTAAGCTTCATGAATATACACATTCTCTTTCTGAACAAATGTTCTCATTTTTCTTAGAATAAAATTGCTGTCTCATAGAGTAGGCATTTGCTTTTATAATCCACTATGAAATAGTTATCTAAAGCAATTCTACTATTTTACAATTCCAGCAGCAATAGATGAGAAGCGCAGGTGCTCTCCATCCTCACCAATATTTGATTTTACCCATCGCAGTGGGTGTGAAATATAGATCACTGTGGTTTTAATTTGCATTTACCTGATGAATAATGATGGTGAACAATTTTTCATATACTCATTTTTATTAATGCACCTTTTATGAAGATGTATTTTTGTATGAATACAAGTGTATCTTTCCATTAATTTTTGCAAAAGCTTGATAGTTTCAGCTCTTATAATTAGGACTGTGATTCATCTTAATATAAAATATCTGGTCAAGTATTTGCTCATTAAAAAAGTTTTAGATTTAGAGGAGTTCTTTTTGTATTCTGGATATACATCTTTTGCTAGTCATATGTGTTGCTGTTTGTGCCCTGCCTATATTTTCTAAAAGATTATCTTTGATGAACAAGAACTTTTATGAAGTATATATTTATGAAAGATTTATATTTTTTCTTTGTTGCTTTTTGCATCCTGTATAAGATATTTTTGCCTAAGTATATTAGTTTCATAGAGGTGCTATA
The DNA here is from genome assembly GCA_036589455.1 of Ateles fusciceps. Taxonomy (NCBI): domain Eukaryota; kingdom Metazoa; phylum Chordata; class Mammalia; order Primates; family Atelidae; genus Ateles; species Ateles fusciceps. Next base: position 3,558,271 of record JAZHEH010000253.1, on the reverse strand, counting down.
ACAAAGCACTATAAACTAGCTAACTTACCAAAACAAAAGTATTCTCTTATAGTTCTGCAGGCTACAAGTCTGAAATCCAGGTGTTGTCAGGGTTAGTTTATTTTGGAAGTTTTGAGAGAGAATCCATTTCATGTCCTGGTGGTTATTGGGTATCATTGGCATTCCACTGTTATTTCTGCCTCTGTCTTCATGAGACATTCTCCCCTGTGTGTGTCATTTTATCTTAACTAATTATATCTGAAAAGACTATTTCCGTTTAAGGTAACATTCATAAATATTGGGGGTTAGGACTTGAACATGTCCTTTTTGGAGGTATATTTTTTAACTTAGAAAATTAAGGTAACAAAAATATTTTTTTCATTTTTCATAAAAGCTTGATATTTCCAGCCCTTATGATTAGGTCTATGATTCATCTTAATATACAAACATTTGTATTGAATGTGATTGTGATAGAAATCAAAGTTTGATATTTTTCAAATATTTATCCAGTAGCTGGAGAACTGTTTGTTCTTATGCCCATATTAAGCTATTGTGATCACAGTACCTTTGTATTAAGAACTATTTGTTCTTATGCCAATATTAAACTTTGTTCTTATGCCAATATTAACTCATGATCACAGTACCTTTTTATTAAGTTTCAAATTGAGTAGTGTAAGTCTCCAACTTTATTCTTGTGTTTTAAGATCAGACTAGTCTAGATCCTTTGCACTTCACATAAATTTTACAATTACATTCAAAATTTCTTCTAAAAAGCATACAAGAGATTTTGATTGGGATTGTGTTGAATCTATAGGTTAATTAAAGCAGAAAAAATGTATTAACAATAAGAAATTTTCTAAGTGATTAAAATACCTATTTATTTAGATCTTTATTTTTTCTCAGCAAGGTATTATTTTCAGTGTAGAGATCTTTTATATTTTTGTTAGATTTATTAATATATATTTGATTTTTTAATATAAACAGTATATTACATTTTATTGTAAACAATATTACTGTTTATAAGCAGTATTATATAAAGTATTACTGTTTATTTATATTATATTATTTATGTTTATTATATGTTAATATAATAAATATAAAAAATAAAATGAAATAACATATTTTATTTTAATTTCTTACATATTCTATTTTACTTTCTATATATTTAATGTACAGAAATATATTTTATTATATTATTTTATTTATATTATCATATATTATAAACAATATTACTATTTAAAATAGCATGGAAAAAATCAAGTATTTACAAATAAATCTAACACAAAATATAAAAGATCTCTACACAGAAATAATACTGTTTACTGCCAATATGTGTCTATTTCCTCCTTTTTTGACTGCTATTGATAACTTGGTATTTTCTATCTTTTTCATGGTTAATCTTGAGAGAGGTCAATTAATTTTATCAATCTTTTAAAAGAACCAATTTTTGACTTTATTTAATTATTGTTAGTTTTCTGTTTAATTTGTCTGATTTAATTTTTATTATTTCCTTTTTTCTACTTTGGTATTAATGGAGTCTTTTTCCTAGCTTATTTAGATGGAAGGTTAAATAATTAATATTAAATCTTTAAAAAATTCTGGTATCCATTTAAAGCTAAACAGTTTCTCTTAAGTATGTTTTTAGCTTAATCCCATAAATTCAATGTATTATATTTTTTATTATCAGGTCTAAAATATTTACTAATTTCCACATTATTTATTTATAATCTCTGTTATAGGATTTTTGTTTCACTTTTAAATGTTTGGAGGCTTTTCTAGACTTACTGTTATTGATGTATAGTTTAATTCCATACGCTCAAAAACATTCTATAAGTCTTCTAAGTTTTTAGGGTTTATTGTAATTTATTTCATAGTATTTCACATGGTCTCTCTTGATGAAAGTTTCATGTGCACTTGAAAAGAAAGTATTTTCTAAATGTCAGTTAAATCAAGTTGGTTGAGAGTATGATTTAGACTATCTATATTCATACTTGTCCTTTTATACACAAAAAGATTTTATAATCCCCAACTATAGTTGTTGGCCTGTTAGTGCCTTTATTTCCATGGTTTTTTTTTCGTGTATTTTGAATTCTGTCACTAGGTCCATATCCATTTATTATTGTTAGGTCTTCATGATGCATGGTCCCTTTTATTACTACCAAATGTCTCTTTTAATATGTTTCCTTCCTTGCTTGCATTTCTTGTCTGATAAGAATATAGCCACACCAAATTTCACGTGCTTACCCGTTGCTTAGTACATACACATTTTTTCCTTTAAGCTTTCACTTTTTATATTTATATTTAAACTACAAGATGTGGTGTGATGGTTAATGCCTGTAATCCCAAAACTCTGGGATGCCAAGATGGGAGGATCACTTGAGATGAGGAGCTTGAGACCTGGTGGGATCTTGGCTCCTGCAACCTCTGCACCCCAGGTTCCAGAGATACTCCTGCCTCAGCCTCCCTGGTAGCTGGGATTACAGGTATGCACCACCATGCCTGGCTAATTTTTTCATATTTAGCAGAGATGAGGTTTCACCACGTTGGCCAGGCTGGTCTCAAACTCCTGACTTCAAGTGATCCACCCGCTTCAGCCTCCCAAAGTGCTGGGATTATAGGCATGAGCCACTGAGCCTGACCTCCATGCTGTTTTCTGTAGAGGTTGAACTAATTTACATTCCCACCAACAGTATATAAGCATTCCCTTATCTCCACATCTATGCCATCTTTTGTTTTTTGACTTTTTAATAAAAGCCATTCTGACTGGTGTAAGATGATATTTTAATGTGTTTTTAATTTGGATTTATCTGATGATTAGTGATATTGAGCATTTTTTTCATGGATTTGTTGGCCATTTGTATTTCTTCTTTTGAGAAATGTCTGTTCATGTCCTTGGTCCGGTTTTTAATGGGGTGGTTTGCTTTTTTCTTGAGTTATTTGAGTTCCTTGTAAATTCTGGATATTAGTTTTTTTGCTGGGGCATAATGTGCAAATATTTTCCCCCATTCTGTAGGCAGTCTGTTTATTTTGTTGGTTATTTCTTTTGCTATCCAGGGCTTTTTAGTTTAGTTAAGTCCTACCTGCCTATTTTGTTTTTCTTGAATTTGTTTTAGGATCTTGGTCATGAATTCTTTGCATAGGCTAATACCCTGAAGAGATTTTCCTAAAATTCCCAACATTTCTTAAACTTAACTACCTCACAAATTCTTACTTCAGTCTTTTGATTTGGTATTACATGTAAAGTAACATTAAAGATGTAAATAATTATAAAAATCTTATTCTGGAACATTTTAAACATGTACTAAAGTTGACAATATAATGAAGTCCTATGTACCCATCACCCAACCCAACAATGATCAACATTTTTCCATTCTTATTTATCTATACCCTATCTTATGTATGACTTTTCCCTAGATTATTATGAACCACATAGCAGATATTGCATCGTTTCACCTATAAATATTTCAATATACATCTTTTATGGATAATTACAAAAAGGCTTAGCTTAGCAGTGTTTCATCACAAATAACATTTTACAAATAATGTCACATCATCTGATAACTGGCCCGATGTTCTATTTTCTTCATTTATCTAAAAACATGTCAGGTCAGGATGAAGCTGGACACCATCATTCTCAGCAAACTGACACAAGAACAGAAAACCAAACACTGCATGTTCTCACTCATAAGTGGGTGTTGAACAATGAGAACACATGGACAAAGGGTGGGGAACATCACACACCGGGGCCTGCTGGGAGGTGGGGGTTAGGGGAGGGATAGCAGGGGATGGGGGGATTGTGGGGGGGGGATAGCATTAGGAGAAATACCTAATGTAGATGATGGGGGGGGATGGATGCAGCAAACCACCATGGCACGTGTATAGCTATGTAACAATCCTGCACTTTCCACACATGTACCCCAGAACTTAAAGCATAATAAATAAATTTTTAAAAAAGAAGAAAAAGTCTTCTTATAGTTTTTTGAATCATGATCCAAACAGACCACATATTGTATTTAGTTAACATGTCTCTAAATGCCTTTTTAAAACAATGCCATATATTTGTTGAAGATACTAGTTTATTATTTTTCAACCTCTAGGTGTGGTGGTTATCTCTATTTCCCATATTTCCTGTAAGTTGGTAACTATAGACTTGATTAGATTCAGGTTCAACTTTGGAAAAAATGCTAAGTGGTGCTATACATACCATCTTTCATCACATCAGGGGTATGTATGGGGCATATTGTGTTTTAGTGACGTTAGGATTGATCAGTAGGTTAATGTGTTGCTTGTTATATAGTGATGAGAGGCTAGATAGATTATTTCACTACAGTCTACCAATGGTGATTTGCTACTTCTGTAATCCCTTTGCATTTATTAGCTAGAATTCTTCACAAAGAAGATTTTCATTAGGTATTTGGTTACTATTGCAGATTGATTTTCCTGAAAGGCAGACATTGAGATGGAGATAAGTGGAGGGCATTTATTAAGCATTGCTTTTGGGATTAATATTTTTTAGAAGAGAGTTGAAGATGCTCAGGTACATCAGCCTAGATCTCCCTACGCCCTGTGTCAAGATCACACTTTTTTCCCAGACAGAAACCTGATGTTAGTGTTGCAGACCTGCCTTGGTTGAAGTTTAACCTTTTTTGGAGTTTGGCTACTTTTATGGGCCTTGTCATGAGCTTTTCTGTACAGTCTTGCCTTCCCCACCGTAGGAGAAGAGACATGACTCCCCTTCCTCCAGTCTCTCTCTGACCATGGTGACCAGTGACTTTTGCATATAACTTTTAATTATAGATTAATCACTCTTAGTTCTTACCGTTTTTCCCAGAGTGTCACTTGAGCTCACTCAAGTCCCCTTATAATTACTATTCCCCCCATGTTTCTCAATTTCTGACACATTGCAGTAGCTAATGCATTTCATTTCACCAGTGCACCAACCCAGTGAAAATATTACCATTTGCATTGCTATCTCGTGCCAGAGGCTATCTGTGCTCCACCTGCCATTGGTGATGGGATCCTGATTACCAGCTCTGGAGCAAGTTAATTCAGCTCTAAAACCCTATCTTAGTTTTTGCTTTCTTGAACCACACATGACAATAACTGCTTGCAACAGGTTAGATGTCTTGGGAAGCAAACTGTCATGGAGGTTAGCATCCAGGATACTGACTAGGGAGTTCCCTTGGGAACAGGAGTGGGCAGAGGGAGGAACTGACCTGTGATACAATTTCAGCAATGGCTTCAGCTGATTCCGCAGAGAGGTTGGTGCTGTGGTGGATTTCTGAATCGTCTTTAGTTGAGACAACAGGATTTTATACTGAACAATTACCTTGGGAAAACAGCATGAAATATGCTACCCACAGGAAAGTCAGAACAAATTATCCATAATGCTTTCTCTTTTCAAAATCAGTATTTGGAAATTTTCTAGTAACTATGAAAGGTGACCAATGAGTGTGTATGTGCATATGTGTTTTGTTTTGCTGTAGTTACTAACTTAGGATATGTATGACCTTTCCATTCTTTTTTTTTTTTTTGAGTCGACGTTTTGCTCTTTTGCGCAGCCTGGAGTGCAGTGGCTCCATCTCAGCTCATTGCAACCTCTGCCTTCCAGTTTCAAGCAATTCTCCTGTCTCAGCCTCCCAAGTAGCTAGGATTACAGGCACATGCCACCACACCCAGCTAATTTTTGTATTTTTAGTAGACAAGGTTTCATCATGTTGGCCAGGCTGGTCTTAGACTCCTGACCTTGTGATCTGCCCACCTTGGCTCCAGTTATTTTTACTGATGCTCAAACTGTTCCACAGTTTCTCCAGTGGGAGCGGCTCTAATTGATTCCTCTGTCTCTTTAACATGTCCCTGTAATCCTTGATTGCTTTCTTGTTTTTGGCACAGTAAGATGTACCGGACTTATTCAACATATTGTCCAGCCAGTCCTGGAAACAGTCAGTTCAATGAGGAAAGAATTAAAGTTCAGAAACCAGAGTTTGGGCCCCAGAGGTGGTCATTACTACTGGCTTGTCACTGCTTCTGTAGCTTTTAGTGAAGAGGTATTTATGTGATAGATATCTAAAAAAATGAATTCAAGTTATATATATTAAAAATAAATTCAAGATATATATTTTTTAGGAAAAGGAAAAATTATTTGTTCATGTTGATATTTATATTTAAATATATAATTACATGTGCTAATTTATGGTTTTCTACCTTGATGATTCTATACCTCTATTAATTTGCTTTTATACCTTTTCTGCCCAAATTTTCTTACCTTGAAACTCTTGGTTCCTAATTACATGTACATACTTGTTTATTTGATTTATCTTATACCATATACATGTAGTAAGTTCAGAATAACGATACAACTATTATTATCATTAATAATAATGCTATTGAATAAAGCTTGTGATTTCTTTGTGGAGATTTTCATACTTGGGATACATTTCATTAGTGATAGATAGTAAAAAAGACTGCATTTTAAAGCCAGTTGAAATAATTTTTCTCTGTGTGTTTTTGTCAACAATTTGATATGCAATTAGATCCTTTTGATTCAAAAAATTTTAAGGAACTGCTTAGCTTTTATTTTTGAAATAATCACAGTTTTTGATTACATAAAGCATAAAGCATTTACAGGGTTCCAAAGTGTATGTAAGTGTATATATGTATACATATATGTATACATGTGTATGTATTACATACTCACATAGGCACACACACACACACACACACACACACACACACACACACAGGTATATTCAGAGACATCCATTTTCTGTCCCTGTGTCTTTTGCCTTAAGTAACCATCTTAATAATTTTTATTTTATCATTCTATGGTTTCAAAATAAATGAAAATTTATATTGGTAGTCTTTATTTGAAAGTATTTCTTTAAATTCAAAAATTAGAAAGCCTTTCAAACATTGTCTTATTCTGCTTGACCTGTACTTGTAATTAGACCACTATATCAGATAGAAAATTGCTTAATTTTGTAGTATTTTAGAGTCAGAGAGTAGGACAACTTCTAATTGGAGACACCAAGTACTATAAATCCTCAAGTAAACCTAAGTGGCATCTTATAAATATAAACTCATTTTCATATAGTGATTTTCATTTTACACAGTGATTTCACTGTGCATTTATTAATTTAATTTTCGCAATAGCCTTATAAGCTTATCTCCATTTTACAAATTTAAAAATGCAACATAGGAACAAAAATGCCTTGTCCCAGGTCTTGCTATGTTCACACAGCTAATTCCTGACAGAGGTAAAAGAAGAATTTAGGTCTTCTCTCTACATCACATGATACTGCCTCTCAAATTACTTGCAAATACATATGGAACTCCTGTGTGTCTTGAACCATATTTTCTGTGGTTGCCGTAAGTTCCCCCAAATGAGTCTTAGAGTTAGAAAACTCTCTATTCCCTTTTAGGAGAGTCATGATACAATTTAACATTAATTGGCCTCTGAAAATTTCTGTATTATTGGAATATGTTTAGTTTTGTATTTCTTAATGCTTCCCATTTTTATAAGACCGTAGAACGTCCTTTACCCACTTCCTCCAAATCTGGACTAAGCCTGAAAAGATACCAAAGGAACAGAACTTCTATTAAGTGTGAGTTAATTCACAAATGATAGCTTCAGCCAGCGGTTATTTTCTTAACGTAATTCATGCCCGAGTATTATATTCAGTTTGGCTGGATATCCTATGGCACATCGTAAGCCTAGTTTTGAAGACTATTTATGTTAGAATTGGATTCAGTCAATCCTTTAGCAACTTAGCAATCAGGCCTTAATTTAAAAACACATACACACATTGTTATTGACAATATAGAAATATTGACCCATAGAAAAATTCACCCATATTTAGTTAGCAGACTAACAGGAACAGCAGCAGCAGCTGGCCTTGTTTCTGTGTGTTGCTAGCAACGAGAAACCATGACAGCAAGGCCCCAAACAGGAACCTTCTGCATTTTCTCATCTGTGATGAGGTACACTGATGCTGGGGATTAATGGGCCTGAAGATATAAAGAAGTGTTTACACTGGGAAATGTCTCCCACACTAAGAGCAGAGGTAAGTATCAATGCAAACAGAGTGCAGCTATAAAGCCTTGATTTCTCTGGAAATTCATGTATGAAGTAATATAAATAAATACTACAATTACTTGAAATAACATGATATTCTTTATTGTCTTAATTTTTGTTATTTTAATTATGATTTTAAGTCAATTTGACATTTTTGGAAAATAGAGAAAACTATTTTTAAGAGAGTAGGGACTTAGTAAATTGGACTATTTTTCTTAAATTCTAAAAAAATTCTTTACGAATTAAAAATTTTTAAGAAGTAGTTTTATAGAGAGGTAGAGAAAATTTCTGGAGAGTTATATAACACTCAGAGGGTAAGGGGTAAATTAAAAACATGTTTCATGGCTGAATTCTCATAAACAATGGGGAAATTAATTATAGGATTGATTTTTTTCTTAAGGTAACTTAAATTTAGTCATCCATCAAGGACCATCAAATTATTGTTTACTGAGTGCTGAGGATCCTGATGAGCTCTGTGGGAAATGAAACTCAGATGTGAGGAATTGTAGGTTCATAGTTGCTGCTCTCAGTGGGCTAGGAGGCCAGCAGGATGACAAGGCGTATGGTGTCAATATTAGTGGAACTACCATGTCACTGATTAGGGTAAAGCACTGAGTGAATGTGTTTGTTTGCTAGGGCTGCCGTAACAAAGTGTAGCACAGCCTGGATGGCTTACACAATAGAACTGATTTTCTCACAATTCTGGAGACTAGAAGCCTTAGCCCAAGGTGTTAGCAAGGTCGATCTCTTAAGAGGCCTCTCTCGTTGGCTTGTAGATGGCTTGTCACCTTGTCTATCACATGGTCCTCCCTCTATACATGTTTATGCCCTAATTTCTCTTCTGATTGGACATTACTTATATTAGGCCCACTTTGCTGATTTATTTTTAATGTAATCATCACTTTAAAGTCTATTTCTAAATGCAGTCACATTCTAAGTTTTATAACTTCAACATATGAATTTTGAGGGGACCTAACTCAGTCCATAATAGTGTATTTAAAAAACTAAAGGAGGTTTGAAGATGGAGATATGACAAAGCTTTAGGGAGTATAGTATCAATTCAAATATCAGCCTTCCCATGAAATAATTTATACTATGAATAGGCCAGCAGGCCTGCAGCTAGCCGGATGACAGGGCATGTGACACTGGCATGTTTGAAGGCCCAGAACAGTTTTCCAGATTAACAATTTGATTAGTCTTCTATGCATATATGAATAGTGTTCTGTTCAAATATGAATAGTATTCAAATGTGAATAGAATATTTTCTGGTAAGGGGTGGTATTTTAATTGAGCAGTGAACAAAATGGAAGCCTTGAAAAGTTAGAGAAAGAATAGAAATAGATTTTTATAAAGGGAAGGCTGTATCATCAGAGGCCAGGGGAAATGTAGCCCCTGATGGGTTCAGGAGATGGGTAATAGCATCATTTGCCTGTAGGGGACATAGAAGAGAAGTAAGAGGTGAGAAACTGATATCAGTTGCCCCCTGCTGGGATATACCCGGAAGACACAATCTCATTCGTACAGCATTCTTGTTCAGAATAATTAAACTTTATCTGATCATCTAAAATACCAAATTATTATTCCGGAGAACAACTGGTCTGGGCCTTCAAATATGCCAATGTTATGAAAACAAAAAAGGCTGGGAAACTGTTCCAGGATAAAGGAGACTAAGGAGACAACTAACTGTAGTGTGTGATTAGTAATTGAATCTTAGGGAAATTGAAAAAAAAAACAAAGAGGCTGGGTGCAGTGACTCATGCCTATAATCCCAGAACTTTGGGAGGTCAGGAGTTGGAGACCAGCCTGGACAACATGGCAAAACCTTGTCTCTATTAAAAATATAAATATTAGCCGGGTGTGGTGGTGTGTGCCTGTAAAACCAGCTACTTGGGAGGCTGAGGCAGGAGAATCACTTGAACTCAGGAGGCAGAGGTTGCAGAGAGCTGAGATTGCACCATTGCACTTCAGCCTGGGCAACAGAACGAGAGGCTGTCTCAAAAAAAAAAAAAAAAAAAAAAGAGAAGAAAAGAAAAAAAAGATGCAAAAGACATTATTGGCACAATTGGGAAAATTTGAAAATGGAGTGCATATTACATTGTTTGTTTTTTCCTCAATGAGATCATTGTATTATTGTTATGTAGGAAAATGCCTTTTTCCTTAGGAGATATACACTTTGGTATTTAGGGGTGAATACTTACGATATCTGTAAATAATTCTTAAATGGTTCAGTACACAAACACAAACACATATACACCATAAGAAAATCAAATATAGCAAAGGGTTAACATTGAGGAATCCAGACAAGGAGTCTATAGCTATTATATTATTTTTGCATCGTTTCTGTTGATTTCAAAATTTTCAAAATGAAATGAGAAAGAAAAATGAATTTTATGCTAAGATTTGGATGGTCACAATTTTAAAGTTTACAATTTATTTTATTTATTTGATATTCGTTGAACATCTGTTAGTAAATTACCTTATGGCCACTTCACTCTGAGTTTGTGGTGATTATTTTTGTGGAAGTATTGCTTTATAATCATCATTAACAAATATGTTAATATAGTATGATCTCATCATTTACCCTAAAAATTATTACTGAGTTTGGATAACTACATGCCCATTTATTTTCCTCTTAGGTAACAGTATTGTGTAACACAGTAGTCTTCTAAAATGGTCTCAGTACCTATCGCCATTATCAAATATTTTCTTGCAAACTTATTTTTTGAGTTTTCATGAAATTGTGGTAGAATTTGTCAGGAAGTAAAATTCAGTAAATATTCATTACATATGTGTGATTTGTCTATAACTCACCCAGGCATGGTTCCTGTCCTCAAGGAATGTATGCAATTACCAGTATACAACTGGCCAGTTTACTCTAGGAAATATAAGGCAATAATAGGGTGATATTTTTCATCTGCCTTAGGAATGAGGAATATGGTGTAATTTTCTGATAACAGTGAGATTTGGAGAAAGACACTTTGATAGCATTGAGGCCAAACATTTGGATTGTTCCCAAGGAATATGGCTTCCAGAAACTTCTAGCAATAGATAATTCTTTTAATTTAAACATCTAGCAATACATTATTTTTTTAATTTAGAATTTACTAAGTGCTTTAACCTTTAATAATTCTATCAGAAAAGTTTTGGCCAAATCACTTCTTTGGTAACCTACTTTCTGCTGACATCTAGAAGGAAATCTTGTTTAAAATAAGCTTTCTACCTACTAAGTTGATTAATACGGGGACAGACATATTAGTTGTTTGTTTTAGAGGAGTTAGTGGAGGTGCACTGACTCACCCACCCCACTCACATTCTTCCCTAGTGTGATTTTGAACATGTGTTTTCAAGAGCACTGGTTGGGTCAGTGCCAGGCTAAACCATGGAACGAAACCAAGTGAAATGTTGCACAACCTTAAGAACTTGGCTGGAAAAACACCACATTCCAAATAATAAGTCCACTATTTGGCATGAGAATTATTAGAGTTTATTTAATTTAGTTTTACCTTCATGGGGACAGGGAGAATTAGCATTAATAGAAAATTCATCTCACCATTCAAAATAATGCAGCCATAAAATGGAAGCAAAATTGGCACTAATGTAAATTCAAATCGCTGTTTAACTTTCAACGAAAACCTGTTAACCAAAGAGAATTGATCGGAAAGCAGACATAGTGGAATTATTTCTTAAAAATATTTAGAACCCTGACCATTCCTAAATTAGAACACATAGAAAGATAAATAAAGAATACTTGCAATTGTGAGGAGAAGCTTCGTAGACTGGATGGGTTTTCAGAAGCAGACTAACTGATGGGTCAAGTGCGTTCCATTGACCACAGAGGAAGGGCTAGACCAGATGTAGCCCCGCCACGGAGAGTCCCAAAGCTAGAGAGGTAGTGAAATGGGAGCGCTTCCTGGTTCCCCTCCCAGTACTTGCAACAGGGGTATGGCTCACCTGTTTGGTTGCCACCACTGTTCACTGGTCAAACCCCTGACAAGATGGGGAGTATGCAGATGGGCATGGGTAGGGGCTGGGGTCAGTGCTTTGAGCTCTGTCCCATGGTGGGTACTTCCAGCTATTTTTGCTTTACCATCTGCAGACAGCGTAAGTGTTAACCAGCTCAGTGGACCCTCTGCCTTTACGGAAGGGCAGAGGGCCAATGTGACAGCTTTCTGTATCCCAGCTCTTGCCCAGTGTCCCAGAAGAATTGAGTCATACACAAGCTTGAAGGATGAATGTGGGGTTTTATTGAGTGGTGGAGGTGACTCTCAGCAGAATGGATGGGGGATGGAGTGGGAAAATAATCTTCCACTGGCATTTGACCATCCAACAGCTGAGCTCCCCTTTGATCATCCCCAGCCAAACTCCTCTCAGTGTTCAGAAATTCCTTCTTTTTCCTTTCTCTGCTGTGCTGTTCCATTTGCTGCTTGCCTCCTTGTCTCTTTGTTTGCTTGTCTGCTTCTGGAGCCTGGGGTTTGGGGCTTATATGGGTACAGGATAGAGGGGCATGGCAGGCCAAAGGCAACTGTTTGGGTGCAAAACCAGAAATGCTTCCCACTTAGGGCTGTGGGTCTCCAAGCTTGAGGGTGAAGCCTTTGCTGGGGAACCGCCCTCTTCTACTTGATATTTCCTTGTCTCCTATCCATATCAGTAGCAAGTGCATCAAATGTGTTTTGAGGGGGAACATTACACACCAAGGAAGAGAACAGACATGGAAGACTAGAAAAGGCACAGTCTAAAGACATTGAGAATGATTTTAATCTATATAATATTGTAAGAATTACTAAATAATTTAATTTCAGAATGAAGATGCTGGGGGCTTCCGGTTAAGTAATTATAATTTATTATTTTCAACTCAGTGTTTACAATTATTATATCACTTATATAACTGATCTGTCCCCTTCACCAACAACTTCTACCAAACAAGGTCATATTAATCAAGACATGTATGTAAACACATTAATATCAGGCAAAATAGAGTTTAAGGCAATACTTATCAGCAGAGATAAAGTAGGCTACTCATAATTACAAGAAGTTTAATTTAGCAAGTGTCAGTATAAATTTTAATTTGGAATGCACAAACTAACATGTGACATATATGAATAAAAATGAGCAGAACTAGACCAATAATTAAATACACAGTGATAGTGGAGGATTTCAAAGCAGCTTCCCCTAATGGAAATACAAACTTTGCAACTGCAAACTTCATGTCCCTCTAGCACATATAAACCATCTATAAATTTTGGTGCATTTAAAATAACAGCGTGACCAGGTGTGTTGGCTCATGCCTATAATCCTGGGACTTTGGGAGGCCGATGTGGGTGAATCACAAGGTCAGGAGTTCGAGACCAGCCTGCCCAATATGGTGAAACCCTGTCTCTACTAAAAATACAAAAATTAGTCGGTGTGACTGCATGCACCTATAGTCCCAGCTACTCGGGAGGCTGAGGCAGAAGAATCACTTGAACCCGAGAGGCAGAGGTTGCAGTGAGCAGAGATTGTGCCACTGCACTCCAGCCTGGGTGACCGAGCAAGACTCTGTGTCGAAAAAAAGAAAAAATAAAATAACAGTGTGTTCTCTAACCACGGTAAAAATAAAGTGAATGAGACCACAGAAAAGAAAACCAAACTGGAAACAGCCTGTATATTTGAAAATTTAAAAATGTGTTTATATAAAAATTATGAGAGAAGAAACCACAATGAAAATTAGGAATATCATAAAATACATAATAAAAGTACAACATTTAGAATTTGTGGGACTGTATTAAAGATGTGTTCGAAGAGAAATTTAAATTGAAAATCCTATATTCCTATATTTTGAAGGAAAGTCTAAAAGTCAATCAACTAAGCCTCCATTTTATGGTGTTGAATGTTGTAAAAAAAAAAAAAAAAGCAAATTCAATCCAAAGGCTATAAGAGAAACAAAAACAAGATAGCAGAAAAAAAAAGGAATAGAACAAACATAAACAAAGACATCATCAAAGTTGCTAAATTTAAAATATTAATAAAATTGATAAACCATTAACATATTACATATAATGATAAAAAGTTCTCCATCTATTTCAATAACAAGGCTAGGATGCTGCTTTCATTAATTTATTTCCTCATATACTGGAGGATACATAGCAATGCAGTAGGAAAAAGAAATAAAAATACAGTGAAGTAAGAAATAAAATTGATATTATTTGCAGAAGAGAGGATCATATATACAGAAAATTCAAGAGATTCTACACAAAATTAATATCAATTAATAAAAGAATTTAGCAAGTTAGATAACTTCACCATGTACAGAAATTGTATTTATATATAATGGTAATAGAGTTAGAAATTAAAATGAAGGATATTATTTAAAATAGTATAAAAATATTAAGAATATTCCTGGGGGAGCTCCACCAAGATGGCCGAATAGGAACAGCTCTGGATGGCAGTTCCCAGCGAGAGTGACGCAGAGAGCGAGTGATCGCTGCATTTCCAACCCAAGTACCAGGTGCATCTCAGTGGGACTGGTTGGACAGTGGGTGTAGCCCAAGGAGGGTGAGCCGAGGCAGGGTGGGATGCTGCCTCACCTGGGAAGTGCATTGGACTGGAGGACCTCCCTCCTACCCAATGGAGGCCATCAGGGGCTTTTCCAGCCACTCTGGCACTTCGGTTCAGATACTGCGCTTCTCCCCGTGGTCTATACGGCCCACAGACCAGGAGAGTCCCCACTGGCCAACAAGCGCCGTGGGTTTCCAGCACAAAAACCCAAACAATTCTGGGCAGCCGTTTTAACTGGTGCCTAGAATGCCTGCGAGACACAGCTGCACATTCCCCTGAAAAAGAGGGTGCTGAAGGCTGGGAGCCAGGTGATTTGGCTCTGTGGGTCCCACCCCAGCAAAGACCAGCAATCTGAAGTGCACTGGCTTGAGAGTTTCACAGCCAGCACAGCAGTTTGAGCTGGACCTGGACTGTCGAACTCCATTGGGGAAGGGGGTCCACCATTACAGACACGAGCCTGCCATTACCAAGGCAGTTCTGACCTTATCTGTGTAAACAAAACCGCAAGGGCATTTACACAGCAGCTGCACAGAGCCCATGGCAGCTCAGCAATGACTCTGCAGGCAGACTGTGTGTAGACTCCCTCCTTGCTGGGCAGGGCATCTCTGAAAAAAGGCAGCAGCATGTCAGGGACTTATAAATAAAGCCCCACCTTTCCGGGACAGAACACCTGGGAAAAGAGGCAATTGTGAGTTCTGCTGCAGCAGACTTAAATGTCCCTGCCCAGCAGCTCTGAATGGAATGACAGAGCTCCCAGCACAGCACTTGAGCTCTGATAAGGGGCAGACTGCCTCCTCAAGCAGCTCCGTGACCCCATGTATCCAAAGAGGCACCTCATAAAGGAGAGCTCTGGCTGACATCTGGTGGGTACCCTTCTGGGACGAAGATAGCAGAAGAAGGAACAGGGAGCAACCCTTACTGTTCTGCAGCCCCCGCAGGTGATTCCCAGGCAAGCAGGGTCTGGAGTGGACCTCCAGCAGTCCTGACTGTTAGAGAGGCCTGAATGTTAGAAGGAAAACTAAAAAACAGAAAGAAATAGCTTCAACATCAACAGAAAGGATGTCCACTCAGAGACCCCATCCAAAAGTAACCAAAGAACAAAGGTAGATAAAGCCACGAAGATGGGAAGAAACCAGTGAAAAATGATGAAAACACCAAAAACCAGAACGCCTCTCCTCCTCCAAGAGATCACAACTCCTAACCAGCAAGGGAACAAACTGGATAGAGAATGAGTTTGACAAATTGACAGAAGCAGGCTTCAGAAGGTGGGTAATAGCAAAGTTCTCTGAGCTAAAGGAACATGTTCCAACCCAATGCAAAGAAACTAAGAACGTTGAAAAAAGGTTAGATGAAATGCTAACTAGAATAACCAGCTTAGAGGAGAGCATAAACGACTTAATGGAGCTCAAAAACACAGCACGAGAACTTCGAGAAGCATATACAGGTTTCAACAGCTGAATCGCTCAAGCAGAAGAAAGGATATCAGAGCACCAGATGGATTAAAGATTTAAACATAAGACCTAACACCATAAAAATCCTAGAAGAAAACCTAGGCGATACCATTCAGGACATAGGCATAGGCAAGGACTTCATGACTAAAACACCAAAGGCAATGGCAACAAAAGCCCAAATAGACAAGTGGGATCTAATTAAACTTAAGAGCTTCTGCACAGCAAAAGAAACAATCATTAGAGTGAACTGGCAACCGAGAGAATGGGAAAAAATTTTTGCAAGCTACCCATCTGACAAAGGGCTAATATCCAGAATCTACAAAGAACTAAAACAGATATACAAGAAAAAAAAAACTCCATCAAAAAGTGGGCAAAAGATATGAACAGAGACTTTTCAAAAGAAGACATTTATGTGGCCAACAGACATATGAAAAAAAGATGATCATCACTGGTCATTAGAGAAATGCAAATCAAAACCACATTGAGATACCATCTCACGCCAGTTAGAATGGTGATCATTAAAAAGTCAGGAAAGAACAGATACTGGAGAGGATGTGGAGAAATAGGAACACTTTTACACTGTTGGTGGGAGTGTAAATTAGTTCAACCATTGTGGAAGACAGTGTGGTGACTCCTCAAGGATCTAGAAATAGAAATTCCATTTGACCCAGCAATCCCATTACTGGGTATATACCCAAAGGATTATAAATTGATCTATTATAAAGACACACGCACAGGTATGTTCATTGAAGCACTGTTTACAATAGCAAAGACTTGGAACCAACCCAAATGCCCATCAAAGATAGAGTGGCACATATACACCATGGAACTCTACACAGCCATAAAAAAGGATGAGTTCATGTCCTTTGCAGGGACATGGATGAATCTGGAAACCATCATTCTCAGCAAACTGACAGAAGGACAGAAAACCAACACCACATGTTCTCACTCACAAGTGGGTGTTGAACAATGAGAACACATGGACACAGGGGAGGGGAACATCACACACTGGGGTCTGTTGTGGTGTGGGAGGGCTAGGGGAGGGATAGCAGGGGGTGGGGGGATTGGGGAGAGATAACATTGGGAGAAATACCTAATGTAGGTGATGGGGGAATGGATGCAGCAAACCCCCATGGCATGTGTATACCTATGTAACAATCCTGCATCATCTGCACCTGTACTCCAGAAGTTAAAGTAAAAATTAAAAAAAAATTTACACACCTAACTTGAAAATATGTTCAAAACTCTGTATAGAAAAGTGTAAAATATAATTTAAAACAGATAAAATAAGACTCAAATAAACAGAGGGACATACCATATTTGTGGATCGTAGGACTCAATATTGTAAAGACGGCAGTTCTATGAAAATCATTTATTGCTGTTCTGTCAGAATCCCAACAGGTTCTTGCTGTTTTGGGAATATTGCTTGTTAGCTTGTGTGCGTATATGTGCCTGTGTGTGTGTGTGTGTGTGTGTGTGTGTGTGTGTGTGTGAAATAGAAACAGTTTTCAATTCAAAGTTTGAAGTCAATTATTTTATAAGTTTCAAATATTTTTTCTAGCATCTTGAAAGTTTGTAGGCCCCGAACACTGAGCCTACAACACCTAATAGGTAAAATGGCCCATTTGGAGTTTGGGTCTTTGTATTCTCAGATTCGTGATCCTCTTACTATGCCACCTTCTCTCTCTGTTCTAATGAATAGATTATTTAATTCTCTTGTTAATTTTAAGAAATTCATCTATGTGTTGTTGAATGATTTTGCTTTAAAATTTACATAATTATGAGCTGGAAAATTGTGCTTACTAATTTTATAAAACTAGTCAAAATAAACATACAACCTTTTAACTGAGATTGTGTCCTTACATAGTATCTTTGTTCTTCTATTTTCATGTTTGAAAAATACAGTTTCTGCCCATATTCAGAAAGCTCATCAAGAATTTACTGCTTTAGCTGGTACTGATTATTCTGTATTTGTCTGCCCTCTAGTGACTGTGGAACAAAGTCTAAGAAAAATTCCAGAGGTAAGAGTGAGTCAATTAGTTTTTAAGAAACTCTCATAATTTGGGTTTAAGCTGGCTCTCTGTAGAACACATTTCTAAATTTAGAAATCTACTACATGTCAGTAACATAGAAACTGGCAGACACCTGTCTGAAGCTGTTGTAGTGTTACACTATGTGTGGATTAAGCTAAAAGACTAACAAAATAATTTATATGTTAAAAAAATGAAAATGAATAAAAGGAATATATAATCATACATAAAATGTATGGAGCATCTACTCACTGTGCTAAGCACTTTTCATACATTATGTTATTTTATCTGTATAGCATTCCTCAAGAAGGTCACTGTTTTATAGATAAGAAAATTCAGGCTTAGTATGATTAAGCAACTTGATTAAGGTCAAACACTAGCTCATATTAATATGAATAGCTATATTTATCAAGCATTTTTTAGCCAGAAAAAGGTGCTCTGTTATGCATTTTGTATGTCTGTATTAGTCAGTGCTCAGAACAGGAAGTGGAAACCACTCTGGAGACTTAAAACAGAAGTGGGTTAATACTGCAAGTGAGATCCTGACGATCAGTGGAAGGGCCAGAGAAGTCGGTTTCTAGTGGATATTGTGGGATGACTGCCAAAACAATGTGGACCTGACTCCTTAGGAGTGCACCCCCTCCGAGGTCATCACTGCGGTGATGTCAGGTATCTCAAAACACTGAAAAATCTGGAATATGCATGCAAACTCTGTTGCACTAAAACCCTATTTCTGCCACCTTGCTAGCCAGGAGGAACAGCCAAGTGTGAAGGACTTGGCCTCCAGCTCACGTCCAGCTTCTCCCTCTGTCTGGCAGACACGGTTCACACCCACAGCTCCTGTGTACAAAAAGGAACTTGGAAACCGGTGGGGCTGGCTGCTGGGAACTATTCAACCACACCCAGCATAACACATTATCCAATTTAGTCCTCACAGAGATTCATAGGATTGTTTCTCCAGTTCATAGAGGAAGAAATAGATGCACTGCAAGTTAAATAATCTGCTAAATAAACAGGCATAGGTTTATTATGCCTCTCTTATTCCAAAGTGCAGCACATCTCACTATCTCAATATGACTACACTATGTCATTCATTCATTCGTTCTATGTTAAAGTAGAACATCTCTCCCTCAACCCCACCAATACATGGGTGTGTGCACCCACACACACTTTTTTTTACATGTTTCTTATCAGCATACAACCTAGATTGCGAGAAAACTGAATTGAAGGTGCTGCTCTCCAGTTGTCTCCTGAGTGAGCTTTCCTCCTAGGCTTGGGATAAAAATATGCAGAATCAATGTACAGCCCTCCTGCATCTCATATTCTTGCAGGAGAAACAAACATATTCACTGATACATACAAGTTGGCCTCAAAAAGGGAGCTAATGGCATTGCTGGCAGTGGAATATGAATGTAGCTGGCATACTTGGATAATCAAGGTGTGTGATCTCCTCAGAGCAGAGAGACGTCACGTGGCAGTAAGGAAAGATGCTAAAGCAGTAGACACTATCCGTGTCTGTGCAGCCTGACTCACACAGCACCCTCCCACCATGCACATGCCACTGGCCCTCCATGACACCTGCTCAGCAGACACCATCCTTCCACTTCAGAACGATACCGGATCCACGTCAGACCTGACTTCTTACCGCAGGAGACCCTTGACACAGGAAGCCTCAGAACTGAAGGTAGTCAGACTGAAACATTTTGATGGCAGTCCTTGGGGCAGTCAGATGCTTTAAGGAAATGCCATGATTCCTGCAGAGATTCCCAGAGGTGCCCTGGTTCTTGTCTATTCTGAGATGCAATTGTTCACACCATTTTCCATCTTGAAACTGAAGCTTCATTGTCTGGGGTAAATACCCGGGGGTTCCTTGTCTCATGCCAAGAAGATTTAGGACATGGACACACATGAGGAGTTTAGGAGCCATGGTTTAATAGGCAGAAGAAAGAGAAAGAACAGTTCTCTCTCTAGTAATAGAGAGGGGCTTCTGAGAAGGAAAGGCCAAACCGTGGCAGAGTTTGCTGGATTTATAGGCAGACTTGAGGAGGCGGTGTCTGATGTACGTAGGGCCCGCAGTTTGGTTTGATCAGGTGTGATATTTACGTAGTGGGCAGGGAAGGCTGGTCACTGCACCCTAATCTGGTTATGCAAATAGGCTTTCCATTGGGCCGGTACCATTCTGGATGCTCCTTACGTGGCTTGCAAAAGAGGTGAAGATGGAGCCACCAGTTTGAACATAATTGGCACAACTGCTGGCGTCTATGTCTGCAGCTGGATTTTACAGGCTTTTTGCTAGTAAAGAAAATGATCTGGGGCTGTTTTTCATTAAAAGGTAAAAGTTACCAAAGACTCCCATAGCCTCACTATCTGCGTAAGTAATTTCTTCTTAACTCCTGTATCAGAACTACTCTGGAGTCTTCCTTGAAAACGTCCCTTCTTATTTAAGTTAGAGCCAGTTTTTAGTACTTGTTACCAAAGTGGGGAGACCATGTTGCTAAAGGAGGTAAAGAGATGAAGTGGTTACTTTTTTTTTCTGATGGTTCTCAGATGTGCTTTTCTGAGGAGTCCAACGAAAGACAGGCTGATTTATCATTACACTTTTCAAGAGCTCACCCTCCCAGTTGGAATAACATGGAAATTGTGGAAGTATCACAATCTACTTTTCAATATTTTCTACCTGCCTGTGACAAAATGTAGGCCCGTCTCCTTCTCTGTGCCACCACAGCTGAGCATGTTTCTCTAGAAGGAGAAGGCAAGCCATGCAAAGCTGCTTAAAATGTGGTGGGGAAGGTGAAATGGGGATAGAATCCTTTCCTCCACAAGGAGCTGGAACAAAAGCAACCAGGAATCTAGGAAGAATAAGAACCCAGGAATGGAATGGATGCTTTTTTACTTTGTGCTCAGATTCTGTAGATAAGCAGAAGTAGTTGTATCATTTTTTAAAATTATTTTTTACATGACGGGTTGAAAACATTGGCCCTGTCCCTTGTTCTCATCCAAGAATGTATCAGAAACACTTAGGAAGCTTTTCAAAAAAACTACACTGATGTTACTGATGGTTGGGATTTAGTGCATCCGAGTGGATCAGAGTGAGGCTAAAAAAGGCATATTTTGAGAATTCTTCCACATGATTCTAATACTCATCCTAGGTGTTGATCATAAGCCTAAAAGGGGTAGTGCTGTGGTCTCTTCATGAGAAAGCAGACAGAAGACAGTTGTGATAAGTTGAATAAGATGATGTCATGAGTTAGTAATGTTGATATCTTGAATTAGCAGTAGCTGATTTGAATATTAGGAGTTTGAGATTTAAGAATCAGAATCAAGGATATAGTATTAGGGAAATTGATTTTTACCTCCTTGAAAGGAAGCGTCTTTTTTTTTAATTTTTAAGTGTGTTTATAAAGGAGCTAAAGTGCCCTCAAGTGGCCAATCTGTCAATTACATTTTAGTGAAAAAATTTCTATGAAAAAGATGAGCAGAGAAGAAAAATACCTTTGGAACCCAGGATTTTTAATTTAAGATATGGGTAGTTGTGACCTGAAAAGATGATATGGATACAGTGAGGTGTGACTGTATCTGAAATTACCTGCAAAACCTGGTGGTGAATTTTTTCCATACCCATACTTCGTGTGTGCTAGGGATATACATCACCTGAGAAGATCCACATTTCACTTTTAATTAGGTTTCTTATTGTAATCTAGACTGTATTGTTGTAGGGACTGATCTCCTTAGCTTCACTTCCCATCAGCGTTCACAAGGATTAGATCTTCTGGGTTGACACTAAAAAATAAGACTCTTTATTTGTTTGTAATGAAGATTATTCATTAATTTATCCAAGAAGTATTAATTCAGCAGGTTTCTTTGTGCTAGTATAGCTCTGGGCATTTGGATAACACTGGTCAGCTAGACCAAAAAGATCTCTAACCTCGGTGACAACACATGTGGGGTGTGTGTGGAGCATGTCTAGAGAGAAAACAATGGCCCAGTGCTGCTGAGCCCAACTCGTCATCACTCCTCAGTAAGAAGCAAAAGCCATCTGTGTCATTGTAAATGTTCTGAAGGAAATAAAACTTGAAGGCATATAGAATCTTATGTGCGTGCTGGTAACTTTAGGTAGGATTGACACGGACTGAGGTGGCTTGAGTTGATACGTGAAAGGAGAAAGGTAGACTGTAGGAAAAATAGGGGAAAGAGCAAGTCAGGTCGAGGAAAACAATCAGGGGGCAAAAACTCTGAGGAGAAAAAGAACTGAACACATTTACAGGAAGAGGAAAGAAACCGGAAATGCCAGCCACAGAGAAGTGGCGCAAATAGATCAAGCTGTAGGAGGCACGAGGAAGGCCTTGCCCACTGGGTTTCATTCCAGGTTCTCAGGACGCCACTGAGGAAGGCCTTGCCCACTGGGTTTCATTCCAGGTTCTCAGGACGCCACTGAGGAAGGCCTTGCCCACTGGGTTTCATTCCAGGTTCTCAGGACGCCACTGAGGAAGGCCTTGCCCACTGGGTTTCATTCCAGATTCTTCAGGATGCCACCGAGGAAGGCCTTGCCCACTGGGTTTCATTCCAGATTCTTCAGGATGCCACCGAGGAAGGCCTTGCCCACTGGGTTTCATTCCAGGTTCTCAGGACGCCACTGAGGAAGGCCTTGCCCACTGGGTTTCATTCCAGGTTCTTAGGACGCCACTGAGGAAGGCCTTGCCCACTGGGTTTCATTCCAGGTTCTCAGGATGCCACTGAGGAAGGCCTTGCCCACTGGGTTTATTCCAGGTTCTTCAGGACGCCACTGAGGAAGGCCTTGCCCACTGGGTTTCATTCCAGGTTCTCAGGACGCCACCGAGGAAGGCCTTGCCCACTGGGTTTCATTCCAGGTTCTTCAGGACGCCACTGAGGAAGGCCTTGCCCACTGGGTTTCATTCCAGGTTCTCAGGACGCCACCGAGGAAGGCCTTGCCCACTGGGTTTCATTCCAGGTTCTTCAGGACGCCACTGAGGAAGGCCTTGCCCACTGGGTTTCATTCCAGATTCTTCAGGATGCCACCGAGGAAGGCCTTGCCCACTGGGTTTCATTCCAGGTTCTCAGGACGCCACCGAGGAAGGCCTTGCCCACTGGGTTTCATTCCAGGTTCTTCAGGACGCCACTAAAGGCTGTTCAGCAGTGAGGTGTGAAATGAGTCACTCAATCAGATTACGTTTTTTAAAAGTTACTCAGATACTGAGGGGGAATATTGATTGGGGCAAAGCAAGAGAGAAAACAAAGAGATCAGTTCGCAGGATACTGCACTAGGCCAGGCAAGACCAGATGCTGGCTTGAACTAGAGTGGTGGAAACAGGGATGTCAAGAAATGCTATTTATCCCATGTAAATATTTGAAGGATGGATATTTGAGAAGTGGATATATATTCGAGATAATATTTGAGGGAAGAATTGGCAGGTCTTGTTCATTAATTAAGGGTTAAGGGAAAGAGGGAATGAGGATGACTCTGTAGTGTTTAGGTAGAGCGTGGTGCTGCTTATTGCTATAGAGAAAACAGAAACAGATGAGGTGGGAAAGTGAGAGTTCCCTTTTGGACTTGTTACCTTTAAGATGCACACAATGTATACACTAAAATGCCAACAGGCAGCTACCTCCAAGAGTTTAGAGCTCAGAACAGATTGAGAACTAGGGCTGTACATTTGGCAATCAAAATCTATTGATATCATGTTATTTAACGCTATGGAAATTAACAAGATTATCTAGAAAGAGCTTAGAAAAACAAAAATTACCTGAATTGAACCTGTGGAATTCTAACTTTTTGAGGTCTGGGGAATGCAGTGAAATCAAAGTAGATTGAAGTGAGACAGGCTAAAAAACAAAGTGTCATCTCTCAGAACTAAAGGACAAGGTTTCCAGGAATGAGTGGCCACTTCTGTGGATGCAACTGAATATAAAGTAAGAGAAGGATTGAAAAAGGCCCACTGAATTTGGCAACATGGAATTTTTTGAGACTTTGACAAGAATAATCTCAGAGGAGTGGTGTGGAGGCAAGGCAGACTGGAAGGTTTTTGAGAACACATTGGAACGTTGGAACATTGTCAAGATGTATCAAGTATAAACTTTTGAGAATTTTGCCCTATTGAGCAGCAAAGAAATAGATGATAACTTGACATTTTTCAAGTAATCTTTTCCCAAAAGGGAGTCACAAGAGAATTTTTTCATAGTCAGTGGATCAGCATCTCAATAAATCCTAAAACTTATATGGAAACACAAAAGACCCAAAATAGCTACAGTCATCCCGAGCAAAAAGAACAAAACTGGAGGAATCACATTACCTCCTGTTGTAATCAAATTATACTGCATTATAATAACCAAAGCAGCATAATATATAAAAACAGATGCAAAGTTTAGTGGAACAGAATACAGAATCCAGAAATAAATGCAGACGTCTACAGAGAACTCTTTTTTGATAAAGGTGCCAAGAACATGCATTGATGAAAGGATAGTCTCTTGAATAAATGATGCTGGGAAAACTGGATATCCATATGCAGAAAAACAAAACTAGATCTCTATCTCTGGCTGTATATAAAAGTCAAATAAAAATGGATGAAATATTTAAGTCTAAGACCTTAACCTAAAGGAAAACACTGGGGAAACTCGCAAAGACGTTGGTCTGGGTAAAGATTTCTTGAGTAATACCTTAAAAGCACAGGCAACCAAAGCAAAAATGGACAAATGGGATCCTAACAATCTAAAAAGCTTCTGCACAGCAAAGGAAACTACAAAGTGAAGAGGCAGAACACAGAATGGTAGAAAATATTTGCAAACTAGCCATCAGACAAGGGATTAAAACCAGAATATATGAGTTCAAACAACTCAGAAGAAAAAGACCAACTAATCAAATGTTCAATTGGGCAAAAGATCTCAACAGATATTTCTCAAAAGAAGACATACAAATGGCCAACAGTATATGAAAAGTGCTCAACATCATTAATCATCAGAGAAATACAAAATCTCACTCAGTTAAAATAGCTATTATCCAAAAGACAGGCAATAATAAATGTTAGCAAGGATGTGAAGAAAGGGGAACCCTTGTAAACTGTTGGTGGGAATGTGAATTAGTGCAGTATAAAACATATAAAACAGTATAAAGCTGTTTATAAGAGCTAAAGCTTACAAAGCTCCTTAAAGAACTAAAGTTACCATGTGATCCAGCAGTCCCACTGCTAGGTATATATCCAAAAGAAGGGAAACCAGTATATCAAAGAGATACCTGCATTCCCATGTTATTGCAGTATTATTCACAATAGCCAGGATTGGGAATCAACCCAAGTGTCCATCAATGGATGAATGGATAGTGAAAATTTAGTACACATATGTACATTGGAATACTATTCAGTGGTTTAAAAGAATGAAAACATGTCATTTGCAAAAACATGGATTGAACTGGATGACATGATGTTAAATGAAATAAGCCAGGTACAGAAAGACAAATTTCACATCTTCATTCATTTGTGGGAGCTAAAAATTAAAACAACTGAACTCATTTGGATAAAGAATAGAATGATAATTACCAGAAACTGGGAAGGGTAGTGGAGACACGGGGTTAGGGGAAAGCGAGAATGATGGATGGGTGCAAACATATAGTTAGGTGGAATGAGTAAGATCCATATCTGACAGCATGCTAGGGTTACTGTGCTCAACAACAATGTATTCTGTATTTTAAAATAACCGAAAGAGTGAAACTGGGATGTCCCTAACACAAAGAAACGATAAATGCTTGAGTGATTATTATACATTGCATACCTGTATCAAAACAGCACATGTATCTCATAAGTATATACACCTATTATGTACTCATAATACTTAACAATTAAAAATTAAGAATTAAATTAATTACATCGTAGGTATACAACTTCTTGAGGGCTTGTCTTTAGATCCAAGGTAGAACCTCGCAAATTGATCTGCACATAGTAAAGGACCCAACAAATACTTGTTGAATTAATTAAACTTTTAAAAGGACCTGCCTTAATTAAGCTTAGCACAGAAAATTACACACATTTCTTTCCTTTCAGAAAATCCAGGAAGGCTCAATCACCCCAAGTCATTTTCTTAAGGAGATCAATAATATTTGAAACGTTACTTTAGAAAATCACTTATTTATCATCAAATCTCAATGCACCATTTATTATGTACAAGTCACTCTGCTTGTTGCTGAGAATGCAAAAAATAGTTTAAGTCTGGTGCAGGGAGTCAGGTGTGCAAATAACAGTCACTTATTTTGTTGTATTTATTTTTTGACCAATGATAATCAGCCTTCTGTTAAGTGAATTCCTCTATTTATCCTCCTCCTATTTCTTCATTTTACTAAATATTGCCCATTTTGGACAACTGGTTAGTTTTGAAGAAGTGTTGGGAGAGGTGTCAGAGAGGAAGGTGGGCTTGTGGTATAACAATTCAGACAGATTTCTCCAAGTGTTTCCTTATACTCTTGCGTATTTTAGGTTAGCAGGAGAGGTCCCCTGGGGGCTCTGGGAAGTCCACCATGTCACACACGTGTGTTTTTCTAAATGTGCACACACAGGAGTGCTCAGATCTTCTTTCTAGCTGGTACAGGACTGATTGTTATTTATGTTTTATTCTCTATGCTGCCACTGTCACACTGAAGGCAGCTTTTCTATATATTTTCTTTTTCAGTTCTACCTTCCGGGCCACTTCTTTGAAACACAAAGGCATCAGGGAGGCTCCCAGTGCCTGTCCACCCACTGGAATCTTGCTATTCTAACAGGAGATCACGTTTGCCCCTTAAGGTGTGATGCTACTAGGGCAAGCTCTGCCCTGCACACGGTGCCTGGGATCTGCTCAGATCTCCTACAAATAGCCAATGCCCTGGTCCAATATTCCTTGCACTTCCGAGCTCATCTTTATATATTTTCATTTAGGGTTATGAGCTTTTGTTAATTGTACTGGCAATGTAGTGGTCTTTTCTGTTCTTGCCCTTGTTACTTTTGGATAGTTAAGAAAGAAGAGTCAGAGACATTGGCTCAGCCTTCTTTTCCCAGAATTCTCTCAAAAGACTTAAAATGTAGTCTTAAAGAGAGCGAGAGAAAGAAGGAATCCTGAAAATTGTTGGTAATAGGAAATTAAAGTTTAAGATTTAAGAGGTGAAGGAATTTTAGATGGCGACACATTCCAATTTCATCTTCATTCTATCAGAGGTAAATGGAGATGAAAAATAATGGAGATGAAGTGAGGAAGCTGTAGAGCAGGGATTTTTTACTCAATCAGTTAGGTAAAAAGTGAAGGATAATTGCAGTAATTGGGATTGGAGGAAAGATTGTGGATTATGTAACAAAGTTTTCAGATAATATGCATTAACTGAAAGCTGAGTGGTGAAAGAGTAAAAATGCAAGCATTATAATGCTGTGTTTAAGAGAGAAGCTGAGATGCAGCTTGAGAGAAGCAATGATGCAGCTTGAGATGAATCATTGTATAACAGATGTAAGGAGAAAGTGTAGGCTGACGGTGGCAAGGTCTGCATGCATCAGCAAGAGCTGGCCAGAAAGTGAGAGGATAACAGATCACTAAAGTCGTATCTCTTTGTTAGAAGAGATGATTCCTGCTTTTACGTGAGTGACAAGGACATCAGCAGAATCTGGACTCACACTTTTCGAGGTACTTTTTACGATACACAGAAATTCTGCTAAAATCTGTTGGGGAATTTCTGATTTCATTAAAATTTTCAGCTGCATTTTTGCTGCTGCTTAAGCAAGTAATAACAGAGTAGGAAGAAAAACGCTATTGAAAAAATGGAGTATGACTGTTTCCTCCTCATAATGGAATTGCTTGGTTTATCTCTGGGGAAGATGGTTCTTTTGTTAATAAAAGCACAGGGTAGGTTTTGATATCATTTTTACTTGAGAAATGCAAGGCTAAGGATGCAGTTTGGATGGAGTAGGTGGGGAAGAAGGCAGACACAATCTGTTTGACAATATAAAGTTAGAGGTATTTGGAGTTACTATGAGTAGATGAGTAGATAGCATTTAAAAGTCAAAATAGAGAGGAGCAGCTCCTTAAGAGCATGTCAGAAGGAAGAGACCTATGGACACATCTAGACAATGATGAACATGTCTGTGGCAGAGAAGTGATAACAGATATCTAGAAACAGTGATGATTTCTACTGAATTTGCAGTATTTCCTTCCTATTCAATACTTCTCCATCTGTTACCATCAAGTTTCCACTGAATGTTTTTGATTTAAAATAGCCTTGTGTTTCTTATAATTTGGGGAATTAAAAAAAAAAGATGTTGTATTGTTTATGACCAGATGCAGCTTTGTATGGCAGGACGCTTGAAAGAAGGTGGCTTAAATATGACGGGAAGCTTCTTCATGTCTCGCATGAAGAATTCTAGGGAAAAGCAGTCCATAGCAGGCGTGGTGACTCCATGGTCAGTCATCAGGAACCCATGCTCTTTCTAGATCTCCACCCTCCACCCTGACGGTGAAGCTGTCAACCTTGTGGCTCCCCATGTAGTCACTCCCACAGCGCTTCTCATCTGCATTCCAGGGGATAAGACAGAGAAATGGAAGAAGAACATATTTCTTCTCTCCTAATGAGGCTTCCTGGAAGTTCCACAGAACACTGCCATTGATGCAGAACTTTACACACATCTTATTGGCCAGGACTTAGAGATAAAGAAAATTGGGACACATAGACTTTCAGCTGACTGCAGTTTATGAAGGTCAGTATTAGGACTCTAGTATTCTGAGAGATAAAGTAAGAATGTGAACTTGGAAGGTGAGAATGTGCCTCTGCCAGAGAAAGATGAAATCCAGCGTGGAGGCTGAGTGGAGCTGTGGCTGGGTGAGCTGGGCAGGAGCAGGAAACCAACCTGTGAAGTGCACTGACTGAGAAAATAAGCCCCACTCCAGCCCTAACCCCTCAGCCCCGCGCTCTGGATGTGCAGGAATTCACTGGAGGAGACTGGTACAATTGCTGTAGGGTGCACACAAGGGCTCAGGCCATTCTTCTTGAATATTCTATTTGATCTCAATAAGACTCACCTGTACCCAGGGGCAGACACATGAGTCACAGGCTAGGAAGTCCCCTTGCCCGTTTCTTAGACTGTGACAGCTTAGATTTTACTTACTCTCAGACCTCCTCTTTACAACTCACCCATCCCACCCCCAATATATTCTTCTATATTCTGTCATCTGAAACATCTGTTTTGGTAAAACATATTTGATTAGATTCCTTTTAAGGTATTTATAACAAGCATCATTGCTTTTTTATTAAACAAATATATGTTACGTGAATTCAGGATTATTGCCAACATCTTGGCCAGTTATATAAGTATTGATCTATGAATCAAAATTCTGATTTTCATTATACATACCCTATTAGCAGGCTGTGCTTGGGCTATTCTGGGGAAATATGAAGGGAGCATCAGGGTTTGTGTTAAGGTCTCTATACGGTTAAGATTCCGAAAGGAAGGAGAAAAATACATGCAAAAATTATTCTCTCAGGCTCCTAATGTGTGCTTCCGGAAGACAAAAGAAAAATACTCCGAGGAGGGAAAACGTCAAGAAACAGGTTTTTCAATTTGCGCCATGACAATAAAAAATGGTGTACGTGGTGGGTTGTCAGTACAATATTGGTGCAAAAGTCCCTTAGGCCTATTTCCACAAGACTTGGCTTACAATCTTGACAAAATGGCGGGAAGACAGAGGGGGCCATAGATTTTTAATTTTATTACAATCAGCTGTGTTTCAAATCTTTTGCAGTAAAACATGAGCACCAGATTTTTTTGACTGGCATAAAATGTAAATTAATGGTAACATAACATTTAAAATTAACTAAATTTATGGATATAATAGAAGTCATAGTTAAAGGTGAATTTTGCTCAACAAAATCAGAAATTATCAAAACTTTTGGTTTTGGGACCCCCTTTGTACTGTGAAATTCTACTAAAGACATCAAAAAAGTTTATATATTTTTATTTACAATAATAGAAATTAAAGTGTTTTAAAAATTGATATTAATTTGTAAAAAACAATAATCCCATTACATACTAGCTTAAATAATATATTTTAAGGAAATAACTCTATTTTTCAAATAAAAGTTTAGTGAGAAGAGTAGCAGTGTTTTACATTTTTGCAAATCTCCTTAATATTGGATCTAACAGAGGATTGCTGCATTATTTTAACTGCTTCCGCATTCAGCCTTTTTTGATATGTTACTTTGTTTGAAGTAAATGAAGAAACTCCAGTCTTGTGTATATGTATGTAGTTAAAATGGAGGAATATTTAATAGCTTTTAAAGATAGCTGCGAATAGTCTTCTTTGGAACTATATCCAAAGTTGGCATGTGGTAGTTTCTTCAAGGTTAACTGTAATGTAGAATCTAAAACTATCTCAATGAACTTCTCATGACGTGAAAATCCACTGGTCTGTTGTGTAATGTGAATGTTGATTTTGTAATACGATGCATTGAACACTTAGAGAATATTGTTATGCTGAGTTATACAGATCTTCCAAATGTTAATGAATTTCATCACACAATATCAAAAAATTTCATTCATTAATATCACTACCAAATTCATCAGGCAACTCTTTAGGTATTGGAAAGCTGTCAAGCTAATGGAAGCTTTCACTTGAAGCTTAAATTGTGCGATTGGCAATAAATTCTGTCAGTTGTTTTCCTTAAGTGACAGGCTTACTTTGTTCATTTTTGAGGACATATCTGTCAAATATCCAAGTCTGCATAACCACATTTATCTACCAGTTTTTCTTTTCAGTAAAAGTTGTTTCACAAATTAGCAGCTCATCACTTAATTGCACCAATGTTTTCTTCTCACAACAATCATACTTCAGTGTGCAACAGAAGGGCCTTGTGTATACTTTCCATTTTGTCACACAGAATATTGAAAAGATAAGTACTCAAGGGCCCAGATTTAATAACACTGATGCTTTTTGCTGTTTCATCAAGGACATTCTTTTTTTTTTTGAGGCGGAGTTTCACTCTCTTGCCCTGGCTGGAGTGCAATGGCGTTATCTTGGCTCACTGAAACCTCTGCCCCCTCCCGGGTTCAAGCAATTCTCGTGCCTCAGCTTCCCAAGTAGCTGGGATTACAGGCACATGCCACCATGCCTGGATAGTTTTTTTGTATTTTTAGTAGAGACAGGGTTTGGCCGTGTTGGCCAGGCTGGTCTCAAACTCCTGATCTCAGGTGATCTGCCTGCCTGCCTAGACATCCTAAAGTGCTGGGATTACAGGCATGAGCCACTGCTCCTGGCCTCATCAAGGACATTCTTAAGTGAAAGTGGATGTACTGGCAGTGAGGAAAATACAGAGATTAGTATCAAACCACTATACAGTTCTGTACCACGGCGTTGATTCGTCTTAAAATGTTGGCTGATGTACCATCATTTTGTACATTCAGTGTAAATCTTGACACAGTGAAACAGCAAATAATCTTATTATTAAAATGGCTCTGAGTTTTCTGATCCCCTGAAATTGTCTTGGGGACTCTAAGAGGTCTGCAGACCACATTTTGAGAACTGCTAAAGTGTTCAAAGGTACGAGTCCGTATAACTAGATACCATTGGATTTTAGTGTGCAGTTCTTTTTTCAAACTCCTTGAAAGTTAATATAACACAAATTAATTTTTGTGTTCTTAATTTCAGTCAAATAAATAGTTTACTGAGCAAAACTTATTTTGTTAATTAAAAATGTCTACCAGTGACTGAAGTTGTTGAATATTATGTCTTCCCTGCTAATGCTCTTCCTTGAAGAATATAAATTCTGGAGCAGTAGAAAATAGATGATACTTTCTGAGTTCTATCTTCAAAGAAGATGGGATAAAGAAAAATATGCGTTAATATATTATTTAAAATTGTATCTGAATAACTATCACATTTTCTTCAATGACTCTTGATCTCATATTGTTTTTAAAATTTATTTCAATCATTGATTATAACTATTAAGCCTCATTATTCAGTAAGACAGATTATTTCCATGCAGTGAGTATACATTACATATAGTAGGAATTGATTTTTTCTTCTTCTAGTTATCTCTGTTTCCCTTTTACTAGCCACAGGGCACAGGTTCACTGGAGTGTTCATGGAGCTGTCTTTCAGCTTCCTTCCTTCACCTTCTCTTCTCTCCTAGAAACTTCACCTGCCATTCGTTCTTCTTTGAAGTTGCCAGCTTCTTTCTGCCTCTTAGGTTTTTCTCTCTCAAGTGTGTTTGCAAAGCATACCCCAATCGCCCTAGTCCCTTCCTGCCTAAGTGAAAATAAGCCTACAGACTTTTATTTACTTTTCGATATTAACTGAAAGTCTATGAAACATTAAATAGTAGTTCTCTCACTGCGTCTTTCTTCTCCCATGTTGGAGCTGAGTTGTTTCTAGTCCATGTATTTTCTCACCTCCTTGGGGTGCCATCACTTTCTCCCTTGCGTTGCTGGCCTGCACTGCCTTTCTCATTCATTATAGATTCTCATGGTCTAGCTCTTGACATTTTTATTTTTTAAAATCACATATTTAATCATCATTCATTTTTTTCCCATCTGCTATGGACTGAATGTTGAACCCCATTCCCAAATTCATATGTTGAAGCCCTAATCCCCAGGGTGATGGTATTCAGAGATGTAGTCTTTGGGAGGTATTTAGGGTTAGATAAGGTCATAAGGTTGGGGAACCCAGGATGGGGTTAATGCCCTTACAGAAAGAAAGACCAGAGAGCTTGCTTCCCTTTACTCTTAGCCCTCTGAGGACACAGAAAGAAGGTGACTGTCTGTAGCCTAAGGAGAGTGCCTTCCCTCAAAAGCAATCAAGCCAGCAGGCTGATCTCAGACTTCCAGCCTTCGGAAGTCTGAGAAATAAATAGTTGTTGTTTAATCCACCAAGTCTATGATATTTTGTCATGGCAGCCGGGGCTGACTGAGACATCATCTGTCTGGAAAATGCTCTTCCAGTCTGTCAGTTCGAGTGCCTGCTTTTCCCCTGTCCACACTGGATCAAGCTGCTGAGCAAATCTCACATTGCCAAATGACTGGTGAGGCAATCTGTTTCTGCTCATCTTCAGCGCTATCTAGCAGCCCTTGTCATTAGAATGGGAGAACTTAGTGGCTATTTTGCTCCTTTTCTACTCCTTTCAAACTTGTATCTGTTTCCTGGTCCATTTTCAGAGCAGAGAACGGCTTCCTCTACGTTATCGGAGGAACTGTAAATAAACGTGTGTGGAGAGTCTGGGCTGTTATCTTTAACTTGGTCACATTCTGACTGCGATGTTGGACAAACTATTTTCTCTGAGGTATTTTTTTTTCATCGGCAAACTGGGGAGGTATCAGTGTCAATGTCACAGGAAATTCTGAGTATTAGATAAACTCTAATCACACTGATTGGGACATAAAATATAATCAATAATTATTGATTGCTACGTTTGTTGATATTAAAAAACTGAAACCCTTTTAGGAGAATTCTCTCAAATTCTTACCACTGCACCTTTAAATCTGTCTATATTTATGTTTTTTTTTTTTTTTTTAACTTTCTCCTTCCATTATAGTGCAATAAAAGTCCCTCCTCAACTTAAACACTCATTCTGCAGCAGTGCTGTGCCTTTATAAGGTACTTGCTATTAGTTTTACCCACTGCCTCCTCTCTTCTTTATCTTCTTCCTCAACTGGAGCCTTCCCCTTGACTTTTAGACCTGTACAGGGTGGCCGATATTTTAATGTAAAGCTATTTATTTCCAACTCCCATTGCTCTATCTTGTTCCTTTTCTTAGAACCACCAGTCCTCCTTCATCTGGCTAATGGCTCATCACTAAAGATTCTGTTTAGATGTCACTTTCTCTAGAAATACTTCTGTAATTTCTGCAATCCGGCCTAGTCCCTTTCTACTGTGGTTCCTTAGAAAACTGCTCCTTCCTGTTAAAGCATGTATCATGCTGGGATTGCCTCATTGCCTGCTGATGTCTCCAAAAATCTGGCAAACTCTTTCAGGGTAAGGAACCGGTATTTATCTCATTTACTATCATATCTTTAATACTGTGCACAGTGCTGAGATACACCGGGCATTCAATACCCATTTATGAGCTGCATAAGGAGAAACAGGTGAAGCTTGTGAAACACAATGCAGGAAGCTGAAAATGTTGGGGATATTTAAAAATCATTTTGCTGACTATTCGCTAACTTACTTATTATCCTGGAGCTCTGTTAAAATTTGTAAGATATAATATAAAAGTTAGCAAAATAGAGACGTGGTGGTGGAGAGGCCTAATGCTAATCCTGTGTCAAGTATAATTTGAGTAATTAGATGGTCAGTGCAATTTTATACTTGCTGAATTGCTTCTGCGTTTCCATCTGCAGTCAGATTTCATTTCTCCCAATGTAATAATGGTGAAAGGATTTGTGCAAAGACCTTTCTTCTTATTTCCAAATAATCACAATAACATTTTTAAATTCCCCACATTCCAAATAGAACTGGCCTTACTTATAAAGGGAATTTGGGCTGTTGTGAGCATAATGCAGAATATATTGATGATGCTAAAAAGGTTGGACCATTGAAAGAGGCAATAAGCCGAACTCCCCCACTCCTTTTGTTTTGTCATGGAAATGGGAAGAGCTGCTGACGGGGGAGCATCCTGAAGATCACAGTGCACCACTTTGACTCACAACATTTTTTGACAGCTGTGCTCTCTGAGTTAAATTATACTGCCTGACTCCTAGGGCACAGAGGATACCCTGTGACCAATAAAGTGTTTTCACATTTTTTCAGTAATGGTCTCTGCTTCCTTTTTGAAATTACACCAGTCACAAAGAGCCGTGATTACTATAATAAAAAAAAGTGGTGGGCTGATAGTTATATAGCCACAAGCAAATAGCTGTCCCTGTTTTTATACATAGGGCTAGACCTTAATTATTAAAACTTTCCATCATATAAATCTTAGCAACCTCAAAGTTAAGGAACGTTTCTCTTCCTGGGAAGAAGTATTGACTTCGCTATTAGAGGGGGAAAAAGAGAAATGCTATAGCTTGGTCAGGAGCGATGAAAGGCTCTCTTGCTGAAATGGGTCTGGGGTACATGTGCAGATCATGCAGGATTGTTGCATAGGTACATACATGGCAATGTGGTTTGCTGCCTCCATCCCCCTATCACTTATATCTGGCATTTCTCCCCCACGTTCTCTCTCCCCCACCCTCCCCACCCCCTGCTGTCCCTCCCCTAGCCCGTATCCCCAACAGACCCCAGTGTTTGATGTTCCCCTCCCTGTGTCCATGTGTTCTCATTGTTCAACACCCACCTATGAGTGAGAACATTGCAGTATTTGATTTTCTGTTCTTGTGTCTGTTTGCTGAGAATGATGGTTTCCAGATTCATCCATGTCCTGCAAAGGACAGGAACTCATCCTTTTTTATGGCTGCATAGTATTCCATGGTGTATATGTGCCACATTTTCTTTGTCCAGTCTATCGTCGATGGGCATTTGGGTTGGTTCCAGGTCTTTGCTATGCGGCTCCAGTGCTGCAATGAACATATGTGTGCACGTGTCTTTATAATAGAACAATTTGTAATCCTTTGGGTATATACACAGTAATGGGATTGCTGGGTCAAATGAAATTTCTATTTTTGGATCCTTGAGGAATCGCCACACTGTCTTCCACAATGGTTGAACGAATTTACACTCCCACCGACAGTGTAAAAGTGTTCCTATTTCTCCACATCCTCTCCAGCGTCTGTTGTCTCCAGATTTTTTAATTATCACCATTCTAACTGGCATGAGATGGTATCTCAGTGTGGTTTAGATTTGCATTTCTCTAATGACCAGTGATGTTGAGCATTTTTTTCATATGTTTGTTGGCCTCATATATGTCTTCTTTTGAAAACTGTCTGTTCATATCCTTCGCCCACTTTTGAATGGGGTTTTTTTTTTTCTTGTATATCTGTTTTAGTTCTTTGTAGATTCTGGATATTAGCCCTTTGTCAGATGGGTAGATTGCAAAATTTTTTTCCCATTCTGTTGGTTGCCAGTTCAGTCTAATGGTTATTTCTTTTGCTGCACAGAAGCTCTGAAGTTTAATTAGATCCCATTTGTCTATTTTGGCTTTTGTTGCCATTGCTTTTGGTATTTTAGTCACGAAGTCCTTGCCTATGCCTATGTCCTGATTGTTTTGCCTAGGTTTTCTTCTAGGGTTTTTATGGTGTTAGGTCTTATGTTTAAATCTTTAATCCGTCTGGAATTAATTTTAGTGTAAGGCGTCAGGAAGGGGTCCAGTTTCTGCTTTCTGCACATGGCTAGCCAGTTTTCCCAACACCGTTTTTTAAACAGAGAATTCTTTCCCCATTGCTTGTTTTTGTCCAATTCGTCAAAGATCAGATGGTTGTAGATGTGTAGTGTTGCTTCCGGGGCTTCTGTTCTATTCCATTGGTCTGTATCTGTTTTGGTACCAGTACCATGCTGTTTTGATTACTGTAGCCTTATAGTATAGTTTGAAGTCAGGCTATGTTGCCTCCAGCTTTGTTCTTTTTGCTTAGGATTGATTGTCTTGGCTATGCGGGCTTTCTTTTGGCTCCATATGAAGTTTAAAGTGTTTTTTTTTCCCAGTTCTGTGAACAAGGTCATTAATGGGGATAGTATTGATGGGGGATAGTATTGAATTTATAATTGGCCATACTTTGGGCAGTATGACCATTTTCATGATATTGATTCTTTCTATCCACCTCCTCTTGAGAATATTGGAGAAAAGAAAGAGACATGTAATTCTCCTTATTGTGTTATGTGTGGGAAATTTGTAGAAGCACAACAGACAAAAAATGAAGAGGTTGGACTGATGATCATTTTCTTAGGGTCCTTCCTCAGCGTTCTCTGGCCTGACTTAATAATAAAATCACTGGAATATTATTTTTAATATTATCCTATTTGTGATAATATATCAAAGAATGACATGTTATAATACTTGTCTAATACTTTTTCTGAATGTAATACTTTGGCTGACTAATCAATATAAGTTTTAGTCAAAGTTCTTAATTTGCAATCCACAGATTTGAATATGATTGTATCCCTGTAGGTAGCGTTGGTTTTTGTTTATGTGTACAGGTGCACTTTCCTTGGGACATTTTATTGGATTGCCCCAAGAAATTCAAGATTTGGGAAATATTAACTATTATTTATATTTCTTCAAAAAGATTTATATATATTGCTATAGATAAAGATATAGCTGTAACTCTGTGAACTGTATATTATGTAGATATAGTATATAGAGTATCAATTATAGATGTGTGCATGTGTATATTCATTTATTATGTGTATAGATATAAATACATTGGTACATATATGCTTACAATATCTAGACACATTCATGTAATATCTATCAACATACAAAATTATTGACATTTAGAGATGATCAAGAGTTTTACTGAAAAAGATTCTGAAAATATTGAATGTTTTTCTTGTAAGGAAACACAGATCAGAATAATTTTATACAGGGATCACTAGGATGAGAAATTGCTTGAGGAAAGAAAAAGAGATACAGAAATAACTTGCAGCAAAGTCAAAACACATGAAAGAAAGAATAAAATCAAGACCTTTTGTATAATTTCAGCCATCTTATGCTTTCTGTTTCTTTGAGTTTTCTTCTTGGTTTGCTTTTACTGGAATGACTATCAATGAATGGCCATGCCAATATTAACAATGAATGAACTAAACATAAATAATCAATTTCATTACTGTCTTCCCATCACTCACCAAGAACACATATTCATTTGGAACAAAATCAGGGCAAAACCAACTGAGATTTAATGTGATTTCTGGATTTAATGCCCCCCACTACAAAAAATACATAGAGAAAACCCTGAGAATATATTTATTCTCTGCTAGAAGAGGGCAGAGAAAAATCTACCATCTTTTTATCATGAAAACTTTACTGATGAGTTCCAC
This sequence comes from Ateles fusciceps, assembly GCA_036589455.1. Taxonomy (NCBI): domain Eukaryota; kingdom Metazoa; phylum Chordata; class Mammalia; order Primates; family Atelidae; genus Ateles; species Ateles fusciceps. The sequence goes on along the minus strand of JAZHEH010000253.1, from coordinate 3,520,289 downwards.
AAACAGTTTTGAAGGCCTAAAATGTGACAATGGAGTGTGAATTTTTTTTACAGGTGGCAGTGTTGTGTTGAACAATTCAGAGAATATACACTTTCAAAGGGTCTCTAAGCACAGTGTGTTCACAGTCAGTGATGCACTTCAGCCAGTAAGTGTTTAATTTCCAACTTAATAAAATTACCAAAATGTGGATCTTAAAATAGAGAGGTATTTAAGAAATGTCTCTTTGGGGAGTGATTGCTATCAACCGCACATAAAGCAAAATTGGATATTGCTATAGTACTTACTGTAAAAGAGCGTCTGTTCCTGGGCCTATTAATCCTCTTGCTTATAAAAACCATCCACCCCTGAGTGCAAAGAAGAGAGTGGGGGTGGCAGAGCACACTGCTGGAATCCTCAGGCAGGGACATTGAGAACATCCCTTAAAGTCACTTTAAGGCACTGAAGTCCAGCATTTGTTTGCTAATGTTGTGTTTTCACTCTGTTAGGCCAAGTCCAGTTTATTCAATCTAATGTAGATAATGAACATGAAATCTTTAGGTGGCTAAGGACATTTCCTAATGAACATAAGAACCTTATAAGGGAAAATGATGGTAATGGATAGAGCAGTGTTCTTTGAATCACTAGACTAAATAAATTGGACATGACATAATAGCTTCTTGTTTTTGCCAGAGACTCACTCTGGCTCCTTAGAGAGAAATTCAGTCATTTCTGTTTCGGTCAACTCTTTATCAGCTGTTAAACTATTTGATGAATAGCTCCAGTGAATATCCTGGGGCCTGGAATTTTTATGAATAGCTTAAGGTGCTTGTCTATAGAACAGAATAATTTAGAATATTTTGGCTAAACATGTTTTCCTTGCCAAATCTTTTATCCAAAATTAATTGTAATCAACTGATGTGCCTAATTGGTGTCTTTTGAGAGTTGCATTCATTTGCATTTTTGTATTTTAGTGGACTAATAACAATGAGAACACATTGGGAGTGAAAGACACCACCAGTTTCCACAAAGCTTAATCATCCTCTTTTAAGTAGATGATGCTTTTTAAAAATGAGAATATAATCTTCTGAAGTTCAAATTGGTTTCCCATTTAAATAACGGTAAAAATAATAACTAGTTCTTATACAATGCTTATTATCTGCTGAAGTTCCAAATGCTTTACGTATGCTAATTCATTGAATTTTCCACAAAAACTATTCACAAAAACTCTGAGGTAGATAAAATTAATATCTCTGTTTTACAGATGAGGAAACAGATCCAGAGAGGTTTAGAAACATATCTAAGATCACAGAGCTATCAGGTAGTGAAGTTATGGTTTGAATTATAAAGTCTATGCTTTTTATCACTGTGTTTGAACTTCCTCTCGAAACTTTATAATGCCAGTTAGGATTATTTAGTGCTGCTGATTAGCTACCTCGTAATCGAAAGGACAAGTTGAAAAATAATGTCATCACTAAATAGAGGAATTAGCACCGAAATCCAGTGATATTTAACCCTGTTGATCATTTCCAATTAAAGATGTATAATGAACATGTCCTTACGCTTCTTTGAGGCTGCAAGGAACAGAGATAGGTTTGGTTACAGTATGCGGTGAGGGTTTTGATGAAGGAAGAACAAGAAATGGACTGAAAAGCTACAGAGGCCCCACACTGAGAGTGTAACTAATTCTGTAGTCATACCAAAGTGGAACTTTGTTCAGCAGTTAGCGTTACGCCGGTAATAGCCTGCTTCTCTTGGGTTGCCTCCAGGAGGATAGGTCCATCATTTTCTCCTCTTGAGCTTTGCTAGTTTATGCCTTTGTCTCTGTTTTAACTGCTTTTCCTTCTGCTGCTGCTGCTAGCTGACTCTGTCTTTATGTGTTTCGTATTCAAACTCCCTGAGAAAGAGTATTTGTTCTAGCTGAATTGTCACCATCCAGTCTAAGGGCATTTCTTATGAACAGAATCCTGTGACAGTCCCCTGGAGATGGCTGCCTTAGGGTCCAACATCCACTCCTGCGTCAGACAGTGGCAGCCAAGATTGACAACCTACGCCGTACAAGTTCCTGGGGCCAGTTCTCTCAGAAGAGAGCCAAGGGCAGGTAGACATTCAACATATTATGATGAAACTGTACTTACATATATTTCCCCCTAAATTATGTAAAGCTAACCAGCCTGATAGCTTTTCTCAATTAAGCTTGATATCAATTATAGTTAACAAAGTTCCTGTTTAATATAAATGAAAGTCGTGTTATCAATTATAGTTAACAAATCCTGTTTAATATAAATGAAAGTCGTGTTTTCTAAACATGTAATTAAGGTAAGATTATTAGCCAAGTATTAAATCTGAAGAAATATTCTACAGTATGTATGAATGTAAACCTACATAGCCAACTTCCTCATTCCCACACTTATTTTCTTACAAAGATTTAAGAACAGAGAGCAGATGTGTCTCTCACCGAAGAACTACAAGTTTAATACTGAAGTAAATTCTTTCACATAAGCCTTATTCAATTCTGTTGCTATTGGCTTCTTTTTATTTGGATGTTAAAAGAGAAAGAATTACTCTGAAATTCTAGGACACTGCATGTCTTTCAAATTTTAAAGATTGCCGAGCTCGAGTAATAAGATACATTAAACGGAAAGGATTCAGTCCCTGCGGATGGCTATATGTCCTCCTATGTGTGTTATTGCCTTGACTTAGTGATGGCACTTCCTGATGGATTATTCACCTAAGCTTCTGTCACTAGCACGCGTCTAGTATCCCTCTGTATTCTTGTGACAGTTTAATATGGCAGACCTCCGCACTGATCCTCGTGTAGGAAGGAAAATGATCAGCTGGGAGAAGAGGAGAAAACTCAAATGGGAATATAAATGAGTTGTGGTTAGCTGGAGTTTTCTCAGAAAGTGGAGCTATCCATGTCAGAAGTTTTTTAAAAATGTTCTTTCTTTTGTTAAAATTTGATATGTTTTGAAGTAACAGGTCTTCATTGATTTACTTCTTCTTTAATGTTTACTTGATAGATGAAATCCAAGCTCCATGTGCCCCTTCTTTTTTGTTATGAGGAATTTTATTTTATGTTTGCCATTAAAAAATGTCTTCAGCACACTTTACCTTACATGAATGCAAAACTGTATTGTGCGTTTTCTCCCCGCTGATCTCTGGAAATGTGTTGTGAATTGTCTATTGTACTAAGTTCTGGCTGAACTTTGGTTCCAAGTAGCTTAGAGACAGCTCTGTGCTGCTCATTAGTGGAGACGTTTTTAAGCCCATAGTGGCAGGTAACGGAGAGGCTCCTGAAATATTTATAAGAAATAGAATAAACTGGATTAGGAGTTGGGAGTGCACCACTAAATTGCACCGCAAGTTGAGCTGAGTCACTTAACCCCTTAACCCTCAATGTCTTCATTGGTAAAAGGGATAGATTCGCATTTGTCTTCAGAGGTGGTTGTGAGTTTGAAACATTAGTACCAGCTGTTTGGGACATGATGCCATTTCTAGGCCATTTGAAAATACTGTTTTTATTAGTCGAATGTAATTCCCTAAGAAAACTCTATTAGCTGATTAATGCATTTTTGGGAGAGAAACAGTCCAGTAAAACGGCTAACAGAAATCATTTATCTTGAATTTACCCATGATACCCAGAATATCAGACTTTTATAGACAGAAAGGACTTATGTAACTGAGTATATGCAGACTTTTATCTTAGATGCGATGGAGTTTTCATGTAGTTTCCTGAAAGACCCCAGGGATGTTATGGAAAAAAGAGGGTTCGATGTTTTCCTTCTCCATTTTAAAAAAGAGAATTCAACATTTTTCCCCATTTTTCTGTCTTCAAAAGATTTCAAATGAAGTATTTTGCCAAAAAATATTTGAAGATCACTAATCATATTCGACATCCTCATTATAGAATAAACTGATCTCCAAATCTGTCCCTAAATTATGTCAGTATGTCATTTTAATTGCCAAAAGAACTATAGAATTTTTTTTAAAAATGCTTAAGATCTTAAGATGTAAAAAATCTCGACGCCCAGGTGGCTTCCAGGCCAATTAAATCAAGTCTCCACAGGTGATTCCAACTTGCAGCCAGAGCTGGAGACCACTGGCTCGGTGGGAGGGAGTGGTGACTTTGACTTCGGTTGCTGGGGAAGTGCTTATGGAGAAAGTAGTTTCTGGGTAGGATTTCAACGATGGGCTGAATTTTGATAAGAAAAAAATGGAAGCATTTTAAGTGGCATAATAATACTGGCTTCAGAGACTGAAGAGTAAGTTAATGTAAAGAGAGAGAATATGAAGTATAGAATGACATTATGAATCAGAAATAACTTTAAATTTCAAATTCTGACCCTATCATCTACTACCTGTAAAAAGGTGACCAAGTTACTTAATCTCTAAATCTTTTTATTTTCAAGTATAAAATGAGAAATAAAAGCGCCTGATAGATTTTTAAACTGATAAGGTTTAATAAAGGCCAAATGAAAAAATTCATAGGAAGCAGTTCCCTCAATGTCAGGTAATAGAAAGCGCTCAATACATGGTTAATAGCATAATCATTTTTATCAGCTGAGTATCATTGAAAGTTAAGGAGCACCACTGATGGAATTAATGCATTTAGGGCCAGACTGTGGGAGCCTTGAATGCCGAGACAAGCAGATTTTTCTTTTTTTTCCCCCTGTCACTGAAGCCTGTTTTGAGCACAAGGCCAAAGCAACCAAAGTCATATGTTGAGATTTGTGCTATTGCAGTGTGCAAGAATGATGGAAGAGAGCAGAAGGCGGAGGCTGGGAACCAGTGAGGGGAGGGGCACAGTAGCCTAGGAATGGGACCCTGAGATAGAACAGTTGAAATCTATGAGGAAAATTTGTAGATGAGATATTGTTCAGAAAAATTCAATTAGAAAATAGTAACTGGCAGTAGGGAAATCTGAATGAAAGAAAAAAGTCAGTGACTTTAAGATAGAAGTAGCTCGGATGAAGAGATAAGGAGTTCATTATAGACCTTTTAAGTCTGAGGTTGGGGCAGAACTATTACAAAGATGGGGAGCAGAGAGTGGAAATGTCATGTGTACATTGGGGCAGGGCAGGCATGGCAAGAGAGTTTGCTGTCACTCTCAGTCACAGATGCTGTGATTGATGGTGGGACAGTAAAATTCCACAGGAGGACTGGAAAGTCAGAGGAACATAAAATCCTTCAAATTTCACAGGGGGCTCAAAATTTAGCTTTTACAACCCGCTTTTCATTCTCTCTTCCCCTTTCCTGCCATTTAATATCTTCTCTTTTTCAAAAACCTATTATTTTCAGGCCCTCTGGAGTGACGATCATGATTTCTAATTTTCTTGTATACAACTGAGATTTTGCATATTCTATTCCTCATGACTGAAATGTTCTTCCACTCTTCTCTCGGGCTACTCTTCTAGGTCCTTCAAAACTGATAATATTTTTTCATCCTCTTTATAGCCTTCTCTAATTTTGCCAGTCATTCTTCTTTTTCTATGAGCACTTTCTGTATATTTTTACAATAGCATAAGTTAAAGTGTGATTTCATGTTTAGTTTGTCTCTCCAACTAGAGAGTACATGTTAATTGATTTATAATTATAGCTGCTTGATAGGCTTATTGAATAAATGAATGAGTATTTCTCTCATATCTGTGTCAGGACTCATACCCTAAGCCTCTAGGGTGTCATCTGAAAATGTATGAAAGTGTTTCGTTTTCTAATAAAGACTGACAAATGCTGCTGATATTTGACACATTAGACCCAGGAATGCTGAATATTCTGCAATGTATGAGACACTGCTTCACAGTGAATAATTACTTCTTCCTAAATGTCAAAAATGGATCACTGGGAATGCTGATCTAAGAAGTGTTAAGTAGCTACTAACAAGTGAGGTAACTGAAGTGGCAGAAGTATTCCTCAGTTAAACATATAGTCTGGTATATTCCTACTTGAGAGGCAGAAACAAGTGTGCAGTAGTTTTCAAGTACCCTGGGCAAGAGAGAAAAAGATTGGGGGTCTGGAGTGAAAAAAGGAGTTTTAAATGAGTTCTGCTCTTGATACTATTATTAAATGGCACCAGTATGCTCTTTTTAACTCTAAAATGTAAATTATACAATTTTATTAAATATTGAAAAAGTTGTTCTGCAGATCTCAAAATAATCAACTGCTTGTTTAAATTCTTAGCCTCTTGACAGTTGCAAGAGAGGCAGTCAGTGTAATTTTTAACATCCTCAAGATAGTGAAAAGTCCTCAAGAAGTGTTTTCTAATGAAAATTGTTTTGATTCCTTCTGAAATATAATGATTTAAGTTAGTTGTGTTGTAACAAAGTTGTATTGAATCAATGTCAGATGATCCCAAGAGCCAAAGCAAAATGAAAAAAAAATGTGTTGTTTCATGAATTGTCTTAATTTGGATATAGTCATAGGATTATTCCATAGAATTTCATTGTCTTCTCAGAGTTGTTTACCCGGTACCCCACCAGACCTGCAAGTTTGCTAAGTGGCTTTCTGTGGGGCCATTTCCTATCCATTCATTATGCATCTTCCCAAGGTCAAGGCAAAGGTTTCCCCCACAGTGAAGTCATTTGGTAAAAGCACACTATGAGCAAAAGCAGCCTGTTTATAAGAAGTCTCTAATTTGGCCTCTCGCAGAAAGAAGGAACTGCTCTCAAGAGCATCATGGGAAGAGGGATACGCCGTCCAGTGATGCCTTCCCGTGTGCATAGGATTTCTGAGGTGTGAGTGCAGATAAATGGTCTACCTCCTAACGGTGCTGAACCATTGCCGCTGTGGGACTCCAGAATATCACACAAACATTCAGTGAGAAAAATAATTCCTTGTGTAACCTTTTCCCAGTATCTGCTTCTAAAGCTTTCTCAACCAGATGATCTCATTCAGCTGGTCACCAGAAGGTGACTTTTTAAATCTGATACAAAGATGATAAAAATACAGACGCTGTTCTCACTTCTAGAATGGGTAACGTAACAACGCATTATGTCTGTATCTCAGCCCTATACCTGTCTTCCAAACACATACTAGAAGTTAAGCCCCTTAAAAATGTCCGCTTATTATTTGTTTCATAAACCTAGTGGCTAATGATATTTCTGATCTCAATGTAGTGCTTCAGAAATATTTGTTGAACAGATGCTGGAGTATAGTATTTTTAAAAATTTATTTTACTTTAAGTTCTGAGATACATGTGCAGAATGTGCAGGTTTGTTACATAGGTATACGTGTGCCGTGGTGGTTTGCTGCACCTATTGACCCCTCCCCTAGGCTTCCTCCCCCTCACCCTCCATTCCCCAGCAGGCCCCTGTGTGTGATGTTCCCTTCCCTGTGTCTATGTGTTCTCATTGTTCAACTCCTACTTACGAGTGAGAACATGAAGTGTTTCGTTTTCTGCTCCTGTGTCAGTTTGCTGAGGCTGATGGCTTCCAGCTCCTTCCTTGTCCTTGGAAAGGACATGATCTCATTCCTTTTTATGGCTGCGTGGTATTCCATGGTGTCTATGTACCACATTTTCTTTATCCAGTCTATCACTGATGGGCATTTGGGTTGGTTCCAAATAGCAGTATGTGCTATTGTAAATAGTGCTGCAATAAACATATGTGTGCATTTGTCTTTATAGTAGAATGATTTATAATCCTTTGGGTATATATCCAGTAATGGGATTGCTGGGTCAGATGGTATTTCTAGTTCTAGATCCTTGAGGAATTGCCACACTGTCTTCCACAGTGGTTGAACTAATTTACATTCCCACCGACAATGTAAAAGCATTTCTACTTCTCCACAGCCTTGCCAGCGTCTATTGTTTCTTGAATTTTTAATAATCACCGTTCTGACGGGCGTGAGATGGTATCTCATTGTGGTTTTGATTTGCATTTCTCTAATGATCAGTAATGTTGAGGTTTTTTCATGTTTGTTGGCTGCATAGATGTCTTCTTTTGAGAAGTGTCTGTTCATATCCTTTGCCCACTTTTTGATGGGGTTGTTTTATTCTTTTGTTTTGTTTTGTTTTGTAAATTTGTTTAAGTTGCTTGTAGATTCTGGATATAGTATTTTTAAAATTTTCTACAGCAAATGAAAAAATTATTTACCAGGACAGTGTCATATGAAAAAACACCACAAGGTGGCAGCAGAGTACCTAAAGTTACTGCATGTCTGTTTTATTCTAAGACAATGATAAGGTAATGTTCTTTTAAAGGATATTTTTAGATTTTCATGTAAATGACTTAAAAACAGGATTAAAAATTTAAATTTCAAGTATTTTCTGGGTCTGGGTACTATTTTGCTGTCAAATGTGAGAGCACACTGGGTAGGCATTTGAAAACGCAACTGAGGAGCAAGTCAGAAATGGAGGGCGAGGAGGGAATGTGTGATCACAGCATCCCAGAGCAGGCAAAAATGACCACTTTGCTCTAAAGAGCACTAAGTCCATGTATCTGTCTATGGACATGTCATATGTATGTATATACATACATCCCTTTGCTGTGTATATTGATTTTATAAATACATTTTACACGTATTATGTATAATGTGTGTCATGTATAAACATACAGTATTATCTGTTATTTGTGTCATGTGTAATGTTATCTGTATATCATATAACACACACACATGCACACCCACAAAGCAGTAGAACATTTTCTTCAAAGGAAGCTCGCGGGGTTATTTTGTGTCTCCACGCCTTTCCTGGAATTGCTCCCTGTCTCACGTTCGTGATCAGAGACCACTCAAAAATTCCTTCCTTAGTAAAGCACTTCCTGACGCCTTCCCAGGTGAAACCTGTTACTTGCTCTATAGCTTCTGCCCCATTGTTTCCTTATACAGTTTTATATCAGATCTATGCCTTTTCAGTGGACATATTTTTTTTCTAAACTGCTATATTTTATTTAATTGTACATTCTTTGAGGAAATAACTGTATCTTGTTTAGTTTTGCCTCTGAGAGCCTGGCACATAATAGGAAGCTAAGAAATGTTTCATGAATGAATGTTGGGCATTCCATATTGACAGAGCACAATGAAGAAAAGCCACACGGAACACAGGATGTACTTCAAATTATGGTCCCAAAGTGAACATTTTCTAGCTAATATTGTTATCAATCACATTTAATCAATAACAGTAAGTATAAATTCATCATTAGCTTGCTAATATCACTGATGTGAATATTATCATGAAACTGTTACAATTCTTCCTATTTCTTGGGGCGTGGAGTAAAATAAACTACTTTTAATAGACATGAAGATTAGAGAGCTAAACATTGTCTTAGCCATTTGCATATTAACATTAACTTGTATTCGCAGAACTCTTCCACCTCCTCACTCACTGTATCTATAAGCTGAATCAAATAAAACTAGACTTAACACTGATCTTTCCATATGCTGGTTGGCACTCCCTCATCAGCTAGAAGTTTAGGTTTCCAGTTTTTTAAACCCCCTGTTTACAAACCTTCTGCTTATTTCCAAATAATGCTGCAATACTGAAAGCTGAGCCAACAAGACTTACTTTTCAAGAACCACATGCTCAGCTAAATAAAGATACAGTATCTTGGAGTTATGTGGGTTAATGAATACTTTTGTGAGTAGGTTAGTTTCTTTGAAGAAAAAATGTAAAAATGTTTAAGATAAGTAAATTTGTATTGTATAAAATTGGAATAATATTTTCAATGGCAATATTGTAACAAACAGTATTTAAATTTCCATTATAAAGCTAGAAAATGGAATTGACTGAGATCTCATTTCTGCTACATATCAATATGCTAAAATAACCCATACACACACTCATACATGCACACACTTTCTGTCTTCACTAAGATCTTAAATGAGTTGAGAAAAGGCCGGTAATGATAATCATTCTGACCAAACACAGAGTCTCCCATGATATTCACTGGACAAACTGAGAGGCAGCATAGAATCTGGGCACCGCAGCTCTAACTGCCATTTTCATAGACTTTTTTATGTTTTCTCAGAAGTAAAAAAATGAGCTATTTGGCTGGGCGCGGTGGCTCACGTCTGTAATCCCAGCACTTTGGGAGGCTGAGGCAGGTGGGTCACGAGGTCAAGAGATCGAGACCATCCTGACCAACATGGTGAAACCCCGTCTATACTAAAAATACAAAAATTAGCTGGGCGTGGTGGCATGTGCCTGTAGTCCCAGCTACTCGGGAGGCTGAGGCAAGAGAATTGCTTGAACCCGGGAGGCGGAGGTTGCAGTGAGCAGAGATCGTGCCACTGCACTCCAGCCTGAGCCCGGCGACAAAATGAGACCCTGTCTTAAAAAAAAAAAAAAAAAAAAGTAGAGCTATTTAACCTTGAAAATCTAGCAGAGATATAAGCATTTTCTATGTCTTCAAAGGTGATCCTTGTTCTTCCCAGCACTATCAGAAAAATTGTTTCTCCTTCACAATCGATGTGGATTTTGTAGAAAAACATTTAAAAAATATAGATAGTAGAATCTTACATCCATGCATATAAACCGTTGCTCTAAACATGGACATCACTAAGTGTCACACATTTCACATCAATTTCAATTTATTCTTTGCAGAAACAATTCTATGCCTACTCTCTGCCCCCTGTATCTCTCCACTATTTCCTCTCCCATCCAGGAGCGTACATACATATTTTGGTTATCTCTTTTATTTCTTCCATACTTTGGGTACTCTTTTAGAAACCAGTTTTCTGTGCATGAGTCACGATCACTTTGATGAATCATTTTCACAAACCTTTAACAATACAAATTTGTTTCTTTTATTAACAAAGTGTTTCAGATACCTTACTTCCATAACAAAGGACAAATGAGTGATTTGTAAAAGCTTCCTCTCTTCATCACACTACTTTTTGTTCTGTCTGCCTATACCTTTGGCTAGTTCTCTGATTAATACAATGTTAGGCACCCAGTGGCCACTTATTGAAATTTTGATAAATAATGCACCATTTGCCCAGTTGTTGAATTAAAAATTTTGCAATGAGTGCCATTGTCAAATGGATGTTTTGACTTCCTAGTTTGTTTACAGAAATCTCAAAATATGGGTTATTTTATATACTTTTCATGTTTATTCAGTGCCTAGCAGAATTTTCTTACCCATAGAATTTATCATAATGCTGTCTTTACAATTTGTAGTTGTGTTTGAATGGTGGTTCTATCATTTATTAGCTGTATTAATCATTTTGTTTCAGTCTGGGTTCCCTTTGTAAAATGCAGGGAATAGTAACCAGCTAATAGGTTTCTCTTGAAGATTAAATGAAATTATATGGTAAAAACTGTTAACAAACTTTATCCAGTCTTTTTTTTTTAATATTTATTTATTTATTTTTTGCGGCTTAATAAACCACTTCTAAAATTTAGTGGAATAAAATGAAAACCATTTTATTATGCTTATAGATTCTGTGGTTTTGGAACCAGGGATGTCTGGTACCTCAGCCCAGAAGTCTCAAATAGCCAGGGATACATCAAATGCTGGTGGTGTAATCATGTCCAGAGTTCCTTATGTACACTCCTAGTTGGAAATGACTTAAAGAACAGGCTCCTGTGTGGTGTCCACTGGAGATTCTACGTGTGTCCGCTCCACCTGGTGATGCTTCTCGCAGCATGGTGACTGGGCTTCAAGAGGGAGTGTCTTTAGAGGGTGTATTTGGAAAGCAGGCATTCCAAGAAATGAAGTGGAAGGTGCATGGCTTTCCTGACCTAGCCTCAGATGTCACAGGAAGTCACTTTCCCCATGTTCTTTTAGTTACAAACTGCTCACTACATCCAGCCTGGATGCCAAGGAAAGGGGAGCTAGACTCCACTGAAGAACGGGCAAGGTCACATTGCAGGAGGATCTATGGGTGGAAGATATTTTTGTGGTCATCTTTGTAAAATGCAATCTGTCTAAATTGTGCTTGGCATATACTGAGTGATCAAAACCATTTTGCTATTATTGTAAAGGGTGTTACATAATTATAGTGTATACTTATGGATACTTGTGCATGTGTAGGCTGAGCAGTGGACTCTGAATTAGTAAGTCTGAATTCAGCACCTGGGACAGTGACTTACATAACTGGCTCTCAATCATTATTAGTTGAATGAACATGAATGTTCTGGTGACTGAACTAGTTCTATCTCCTGATCACACTTTTGCATTATTAACCTTCAGTGCAACCTGACACCTTTTCCTGGCACAAGCTAGAAAGGTTTGTCCACTGAGGTTACCAGAGCCTATAGATTCATGATTCTTACATGGTGAGACAACAGTGCCCAGTTCTAGGCTATGTGTCCTCCCTTCTTACGGGAACATTGTGAAGATGCTTCAGCCCTTTGAGGTTAGGAGGGACAGAATGTTTTCTTGTTTGGGCAGTTTTTGATGTACATATGTCGTAACTTTATCTTAGTTTTCTTTGTTATTTCCTCATCTTAGCTAGCCTTCCCCTATGACTCAGTCCTTGCTTTTGTTTTATTTGCTACTTAAACTTCCTCCATTAGTAATCTTATCCAGTAACATGACCTTAAACACCTGTCTGTATGTATCTGCCTGTCTATCATTCGGCCGATCAATCAATCAACTGATTTATCAAAAACTGTCACATACACATAATTTCTAGTCCAGGCTGTCTACTCTATATCTTCACTTGGCTATCTAATGGCAATCTTAAATTTCACATTTCCAGAAATAGATTTTCTGACTTCCCACTGCCCTCAGGAACCCATCAACCTACATCCAGAGACCTCCTTCCCCTTCTGTCTTTATACTTTCAATTGCTCTGGTTGAAAATTATCTCATTATTTCTGTCTTCTTTTTCTCGTTCTGTCTGATTCAATATGCATGGCAATTCTCTTGGCTCTGCCTTTAAAATTCAGTCACCTATCTCGCATTCCACGGCTGTGGCTCTGATCCCTTCCATTATCACCTCTCTCCTGCGTTCTATTCTCATATCCTCCTCATTGGTCTCAGCACTTGTGCCCTTTCTTCCTGCATTCTATTTTCAATGAAGTGGTCAGAATGATTTTCAAAAAATATAAACCAGTTCATGTTACTTCTTTATTTAAAACCCTCCTGTGTTACTCATTGTCTTTTTCTATCTAACTCAGACCTCCAGTCAACGTTCTTACAATGGCCTTAAGTGCCCAACAAATGCACAGCTCCTCCCCCCACCACACACATCCCCCATATGACCTTCTTCTTGGTTCTCTCCACCATTCTTCACCGTGTCTACACCAGCCTTTTACCAAGCATGGTCCTGCTTCGGGGCTACTGTATTTGCTCGTCCCTCATCCTGGATTTCTCTTCTTCCAGGCAGTCCCAAGACTGGCTCTCTCATTCTCAGGCCATTGTACAAATATCATCTTTTCAGTAAGTCCATCCTGATCATTCTACTTAAATCACAACTACGCTAAGATCCTCCGTCACCCCTCCCTGCTTTATTTTTCCTGCAGCACCTTTTCACCTTTTACTTATTTTGTTTCTTGTTCATTCCCTTACCGGAAAGCCAATGGGATTTTCATCTTTTTTATTTAACTTAGTGTCTCCCAGATCCTGGCACAATGCCTTTTTCAGGCGCTCAGCAAATATGGGTCAAATCAATGAGTAAATTACTAACATCCAAATATTATTATATATTTATATTCAAATGAAATAAACTTTGTCATCTATAAGATATTCATCAAAAATAATACCCATCAAAAACAATATGTATTTTTTCCACAAGCTAGATTCTTTTAATATTCTAAGTTTTTTTCATGTTATTTTGCTTTCCTAAGAGCCTTGACAGACTATTCGTCCTTTATGAAATGTTTTGTGCTCATTGACACAACGATTTTAGTAAAATAACTTATAACCTAGGAGTCATTTTAAATTCCAGGAGAATCTGGCTCAATTTGTATCTTCATTTTAAATATATTATTATTAAAAATGAAAATGCTTTGCATAATTTGGAGATATTGTTATGTATTTTTAAAATATGATTTTGTAAGTTATTTTTTAACATAGGAAAGTAGTGATTTCAACTGTAAGACAAATTGAGACTGAGGGTAGCCAGTACTATCAAATTATAAATGTTCTGGTCTTATAAATATGTTTAATATAAAAGTGTGTGGCCAAGTGTAGATTGATTCTTCATGCTTAAAAATAAGATCAATAATATAATTTAGCAATCTTCTAAACCTAGATTAGTAACAATTGTGAATTATACACATCATGAAATTTAGATGGATAATCTGGCTATGTGATCAGCTTTTTAAAAGCTTATATGAAGAACTGTGTAAACACTATTATTTACTGAACTTCCCAGCGAATGAGGTGCTTTACCTCTGTGGATTTCTCTTAGCAGCCAGAGAAAACATTCTACACAAAAACCAAAATAAAGCATTCATTTTATTTCAAAGATGAACTGCTTTGCTTTATTTAAGGGACATATATTTGATTCTGTCACTTTTGCTTTACTTTTAATTCAGTTATCAGTTTTGATGCATTATTTGAATATGTTAAATTTAAAAATTGAAGTTGTAAATAAGACGTGATTGGTTAAAAATTAGGAATATTGAGAATTGAGTAAGCATTTATGAATTGGTTTATTTATAATCATAAAGCTTGCATTCGAGAATACCATATGTATGTCTATTTCTGCAATATAGTTAATTTTCTGTGATGTCAGAAAAGTTTCCTAGTGATATACTTAATAAGGTGAATATAAGAAAAAATTTCTAATTCAGAAGGGATTATGCCCTGTTAGAGGATTCTTTAGGCAAATCACGGTCTTCATAGCAGTATGTTAGTCAGGGTTCTCCAGACAGATAAAAGCAATAGGATAAATGGGTGGATGGATAGACAGATGAATAGATAGACAGATGATAGACAGCTAGATAAGAGGGGAATTTATTAGGAAAATGTGCTTTTTCAATTATGGAGGCTGAGACGTCTCCCAGAAAGCTGTCCATGAGCTAGAGAACCAGAGAAGTCGGTAGTGTGGCTCAGTCCAAGTCTGAAGGTCTCAGAACTAGGCAAGCTAATGGTGTAACTCTCAGTCTGAGGCTGAAGACCTGATAATCCAGGGAATGCTGGTACAAGTGCTAGAGTCCAAAACCTGGAGAACCTGGAGTTCTGATGTGCAAAGCCAGGAGAAGAAGGACATTCCAGCTCCAGAAGAGAGACAGAACAAATTTGCCTTTCCTTTGCCTTTTTGTTCCATCTAGGGCCTCAGCTGATTGGCTGGTGTCTACTGCATTGAAGGCAAATCTTCATGACTTAGTTCACTGATTTAAATGCCAATCTCTTCTGGAAACACCCTCACAGACAAACCAGAAATAATGCTTTACCAGCTATCTGAGTATTTGCTAATCAAGCTGACCCCCGAAAATTAACCACCGCAAGCAGGATAACTAATGTAGCTGGACTACAACACATTCTAAACTGGGATTCAGACTACGTAAGCATGTGTGGAGGACTGATGGGGGTGAATCATAAATGAATCACTAGGAGTTTCAGTGAGCAGGGAACTCTGCAATCCCTAGACGATGGCTGCTAATAAGCAGAGACAAAGCCAGTCATGATGGGCTGTATTTGCCAACAAAAGCTTGGTCTTTTTAGGAAAGCAGTGGTCCTGAGTTCAAAGTGATGGCTGGCATATGAGTTCATTCAAGGCTAACTGCTCATGTCTGGGATAAGAAGAAAAAGTAAACAAAGATTTAACCACTTGTTTTACCAAAAATATTTTAAAATCTTGATAGAAAAGCAACATTGCCTTGGGAGTTCTTGCACAAAGGGGATGAAAAGTATTGGCCCATCTAATCTTTGACAAACCCAGCAAAAACAAGCAAACGGGAAAGGACTCTAGGTTTAATAAATGGTGTTGGGAGAACTGGCTAGCAATGTGCAGAAAGCAGAAACTGAACCCCTACCTGTCACCTTACACTAAAATTAATTCCAGATGGATCAAAGATTTAAACAAAACCCAACACCATAAAAACAGTAGAAGAAAACGTAGGCAAAACCATCCAGGGCATAGGCATAGGCAAGGACTTCATGACTAAAACACCAAAAGCAATGGCAATAGAAGCCAGGATAGACAAATGGGATCTAATTAAACTCCAGAGCTTCTGTACAGCAAAAGAAACCGTCATTAGAGTGAATCAGCAACCAACAGAATGGGAAAAAATTTTTGCAATCTACCCATCTGACAAAGGGCTAATATCCAGAATCTACAAAGAACTAAAACAGATATGCAAGAAAAAAACAAACAACCCCATTCAAAAGTGGGTGAAGGATATGAACAGACAGTTTTCAAAAGAGGACATATATGAGGCCAACAAACATGAAAAAATGCTCATCATCACTGGTTATTAGAGAAATGCAAATCAAAACCACACTGAGATATCATCTCACGCCAGTTAGAATGGCGATCATTAAAAAATCGGGAGACCACAGATGCTGGAGAGGATGTGGAGAAATAAAAACACTCTTACACAGTTGGTGGGAGTGTAAATTAGTTCAACCATTGTGGAAGACAGTGTGGTGATTTCTCAAGGATCTAGAAATAGAAATTCCATTTGACCAGCAATCCCACTATTGGGTATATACCCAAAGAACTATAAATTGTTCTACTATAAAGACACATGCACATGTATGTTCATTGCAGCCCTGTGTACAATAGCAAAGACCTGGAACCAACCCAAATGCCCATCAATGATAGACTGGACAAAGAATATGTGGTACATATACACCAAGGAATACTATGCAGCCATAAAAAACGATGAGTTCATGTCCTTTGTAGGGACTTGGATGAATCTGGAAACCATCATTCTCAGCAAATTGACCCAAGAACAGAAAGCCAAGCACCATATGTTCTCACTCATAGGTGGGTGTTGAACAACAAGAACACGTGGACTCAGGGAGAGGAGCATCACACACAGGGGACAGTTGATCAGGGTAGGGGAGAGACAACGGGGGGGTGGGGGAGGGAGGGGAGGGTGGGGAGGGATAACATGGGGAGAAATGCCAGATATAGTATGCACCAAAAGTAAAATAAATTAAAAAAAAAAAGTACTGGCCCATTTTACCAGAGACCACTTTACAGCTTTGGCATCTAAGAGCCCAAATGGAGATTTTGCTGCCCCATGAGGAAGAGTAAGCATCATCTCAAGAGCTTCTCTTTGAGTATAACCTTCGGAATTCTCATTTTGAATAAGAGTCCCTTGCAATTATTTCAGATCCTATGATGTGTTAACAAGAGCATGAGAATTTGAGCTAATATTGTTTATATGACTTTGTTCCTATGATGGTTAATTTTGTCAACTTAACTGGGCTAAGGAATACCCAGACAGCTGGTAAAACATTAGTTCTGAGTGTGCCTATGAAGGTGTTTTCAGAAGAGATTAGCATATGAATTGACATGCTGAGTAAAAAGTCTACCCACACCAATGTGGGTAGGCATCCTCCAATCTTTTGAGGGCCTGGGTAGAGTAAATAGGCAGAGAAAGGGCAAATGTTGCTTTCTCTGCTTGTTCCAGGCTATCTACACCCTCCTGCCTTTGAGCATTGGAGTTCCTGGCTCTTAGGCATTTAAGCTTGAACTGGCGCGACACCACCAGGTTTCCTGGGTCTCTAGCTTGCAGTTAACAGAACATTCCGGCTTCCATAATCAGGTGAGCCAATTCCTCATAATAAATCTCTTTGTATGTATTTATACATATCATATTGAATCTGTTTTTCTGGAGAATCTTGACTGATACAGCCCCCTTAAGCTGGCGATGTCTAGGGAGAATCATATTGCACTAAAATCACAATAACAATTTCTGTCTTATGGGACTACACACAAGGACTGTATCTACCCATGTCTGGCATATAATAGTTACTCAGCAAAAGTTTATTGAATGAGTAAATATTTAGAAATAATGGAATACTACCAGAGGACTAAAGAACAAATTGACCTTCTTTGGAACGCAGGATTTATATTCTAAGGACTGAGTGTGAAATCCATCAACGAGGCCGTAGTTCTGTGCTCTTGATAAATCATCTCTTCTTCATGCTTACTTTTCCTCATGGAAATATAAAATGGAGACCTGGTTAGGGTCAGATTAGATCATCATGTGCCGCGATGTGATGGAAAAGGAAAAATGCTGCATGTGCGCCATGGTGAGATCCTTTCTCTTTCATGTTCTTTCTTTAGGTCCCAACTGTTCATTTTCATTTCAGGTGCTCTGACTCTGTATTTCTCTTTCCTTCAAATCCAACATTAATATATGCATATTAATATGTTCATATTTATTCAAATTTAACAGGAATATACATTCCCCCATTTTTATGCTGTTTTTTAACAACTTTATTGAAATGTAATTTACATGCCATAAAATTCACATTGTAAAACTACAATTCAGTGATTTTTAGTAAATTTATAATGTTGTGCAACCTTCATTACAATCCAATTTTAAAACTTTTCTATTTTTCCCAAAAGTTCCCTGTGCCTGTTTACAGTTAATCCCCTTTTCCGCTCAGTGATATACAGTTAAGCACACATATTACATCTTTCACAGATAATTACATTTATTCTCCATTTAAAAAGCTTCAGATATTAAAGAAGAATATTGAACGAATAAATTATTATTAACCAAGCAGGCTGAAATCAACTAGCACAAGTGACTACTTAAAAAAAAATTTCCACAGCACTGCAGCTGTAAGTGTCTAATGTCTGATTTTTCTGATAATATCTAATAGGTATCTTTAGCTCTCTGTCTGAGATAGTGCCACTGGTGCTATGGAGGAAGTGATCTGCTCAGTAACGATTCTGGTGTGAATTTCTAAGAATGTTTCATATCTGCATGGAATGGCAAAAAGCACATGTAATTTACTCGGCCTTTAACATTTTCCCAACTACGTGATGTTGAGTCCGTTATTGAGGTCACTGAACTTGTTTCTCATCTGTGAAGTGGGAGTAACATTGATTTTTCTTTTGTCGCTTCATAGGGTTGTTATAACAGGAAATAAAATGTCTATGAAAATATCTTGTAAGCAATTCTACACATAGGTTAGTTCTTTCCCCCTCCCCCCATTATTAATAAGGACCAACTGTGTTTATAGTGAACTCATTTTACAAATATGGAAAACTGAGTTAATGACTAAATGAGGTAAAGTATTTTTCCTCTGTGTTTATAGACTCTGTGGTTCATTAGATACATGGGTTGAAAGTAATTAACATTCATCAGAATTACATTTTTGCATCACTTGAATGACTGAAATCTTAATATTAGTAATGCATGTTCAGAATTCATCGAATTTTTCATACAGTTCCATCTTTAGTTTCCGGAAATCGAATGTTTGACTTTTCTTGATGAAATTTGCCAAGAACGTTTGTCTTTCCACTTGAGCAAGAATTTTCAGTTGCTAGTGGCACTCAGTGGGTGGCCTCCTACGCAGTGTGATCGCAGTTTCACTCTGTCAAGGTTAAAAGCTCAATAGTGTCTTGTCATATAGGGCAGAAGCAAGCTATTAGAATTGTCTTCAAGTGGAAAGAAATGGAATGAGGAATTTATGAAACTCTCCAAATTCCACTTCTCAAACATCTTTTCTGTAAGATTCCTCTGCTTTTGAATGGAACCCATTGTTGATAAAACCATACAAGCCTTGTATTGCAGAGGTTTCTTTATCTTGTGCTTGACAGAGAAAAGACTCATTCTTTGCAGGCGTACATTGCACAGCTTGACAGTGTTGAACATTATAGATTTTAAGTTTTATTTAAGTATTAGTTCCTATTAGGTTGCTGTATTTAGAGGGTCAGCGTCTTGGGATTCTTCGCAAAGAATATGCTCATTCAAAAGAGCTCGATTTAAAAGTACATGGAGACATCAACAAGAATATTTCAAATACTGGTTTATCACAATCATTATCTCAGTCATTCTTTCATTAAAACTAAATCATAGCTGAACAATGGATAATAAATAATTATCCCTCTTGTTTGTCCATTGCTTTGATAAGAGAAACTTCCATATTAACTTTTTTCAGGTTTTTAAAAAATTCTCTTGGTAAATTTTTTTTTTGCATGTTTTCATCTTAACTTTGGATTGATTTTTAAAATATTAATTTAAAATTAAAATATAAATCGTTTTCCATCACACTGGAAAATCAGACATTCATACCGTGGCTTACACACCCTGCATGATCTGTCACTGGCCTCCCCTGGCCTATTTTTCTGACTTTGACTTGAGCCATTTTTCTGTACAGTTGAACTCTAACCTTAACTTTTTTTTTCTTTGCCCTTCCTACTGGAAAATCCTTAGCAGCCCTAGCACTACCAGTCTCGTCTTGCTGGAATGTTCATTGCTCTAATCATGCCATAGCTACTGTTGCAGTTCCGTTTCCCAGGAAACAGGCTCAGAGGTGAAAATTAAGATGCAGGGAGTTTATCAGGGCGTGCTGTGAGGGTCAATGTTTTGCAAGACAGGAAAGCAAGATTAGGCACAGAGAGACTTTGGGCTGCAACACAATCTCAGTAAAGTCCTCAGGTGGCCTCATCGGGAAATTGAGACCCCTTAGAGTTGTCTGGAGTTGGATCAAGGAGGTCAGGACTTCCTTTTGCATCATTAATTGCTGTGGAATGCAGGATGCTCATGGAAGGAGTGCACCTGGGCAAGAAAACTCTTTCCAGTAAAGAACACTTTCAGAGGAGCCTAATGGCTGAGAGCTCTTAGTCAGCAGCTCTTCTAGCAGTGAGCGAAATATCCATTCTGAGTGGATCTTCATAGGGTCCAGTCCAGATGCCTTTTACTGTGTTTTTCAGATCTCAGCCTAAATGTCTATTCAGAAGGACTTTTCTTTTTCACTGTGGAAGAACCCCAGTGAGGTAAACCCTGTCTGCCCCTCTCCTTGAGTGCGAGTGTTCTCATCAATAGAACGTAGCAAAGATCATGAGCTACCACTCCCATGATTATGTTATGCCATATAAGACTTTGCCTTAGCTGGCCAGGCACGGTGGCTCAGGCCTGTAATCCCAGCACTATGGGAGGTGGAGGTGGGTGGATAATTTGAGGTCAAGAAACCAGCCTGGTCAATATGGTGAAACTCTACCTCTACTAAAAATACAAAAAATTAGCCGGTCATGGTGATGGGCACCTGTAGTCCCAGCTACTTGGGAGGCAGAGGCAGTAGAATTGCTTAATCCTGGGAGACAGAAGTTGCAGTGAGCCAAGATCGTGCCTCTGCAATCCAGCCTAGGCGACAGAGTGAGACCAAACACACACACACGCACACACACACCAAAAAACAAAAAACAAAACGAACAAAAAACTGCCTTAGTTGACTGGAGTCACAGAGACTCTTGCTGGCCTGGAAGAAACAAACAGCAATGGTGTGAACTGCCTATGAAGCTGTGTGCACAGAACTACAGGCTTTCTCCAGGACTTGAAGGCTGCTTCCAGCTGATAGCAGTGAGAAGCTGGGCCTCCCAGTCATATCATCATAAGGAAATGAGTTCTACCAATGAATGGTCCAGTGAGTTTGGAGAGGGGCCCTGAACTCCAGAAAGAATGAAAATCAAAACAACAATGAGATATTACCTCATATCTGTTAGGATGACTATTATCCAAAAGTCAAAAGATAATGCATGTTGGCGAAGATGTGGAGAAAGGTAACCCTTATGCTTTGTTCTGGGGAATGTAAATTGAGACAGTTGCTATGGAAAACATTAGGGAGGTTTCTAAAAAATTAAAACTAGAATTACCATATGACCCAGCAATTCATTTTCTAGGAAAATACCCAAAGGAAATAAAGTCAACCCGTTGTAAAATAATACCTGCGTTGTCATGTTAATTACAGCATTATTCAAAATAGTCAAGATTGGAAACCACCTAAATGTCTATTGATGAATGAGTGGGTGAAGACAGTGGGTGATACACACACACACACACACACACACACACAAATGGAATATCATTCAGCCTTCAAAAAGAAGGAACTCCTGACATTTGGGACAGCATGAAAGAACCTGGAGATATTATGCTAAGTGAAATAATTCAGTCACAGAAAGACAAATACTGTGCAATCTCACTTGTATGTGGAATGTAAAAAAGTTGAGGTCATATAAGCAGAGAAGGGTGGTTGCTAGGGGCTGAGTGTTGGGGAAAATCAGGAGATACTGGTTAAAAAATACAGTTTCAGTGATAAGATAAATTCTGGAGTCCTAATGTACAGCATGGTAACTATAGATAATAATAATGTATGATATTCTTGAAGTATGTTAAGACAATAGACCTTAAGTAGTCTCATCATTTAAAAAAGTGTCTATGTGAGGTGATGGTTATATTAACTTGATCATGGTAATCATTTCACAGCATGTAAATATACTGAAACATCTTGTTGTACACCTTAAATATATACCAATCTCAAAAATCATTAGTACATAATATTTGTACTTTTTAATGGGGTACATGTGATATTTCATTATAAGCATAGAATGTACAATGGTCAAGTCAGGATAGTTAGGATATCTGTCACCTCAGATATTTGTCATGTCTATATATTGGGAACATTTCAAGTCCTCTCTTCTTGCTATTTGAAACACCATGGAATACTATGCAGCAAAAAAAAGGACGGGTTCATGCCCTTTGCAGGGACATGGATGAAACTGGAAACCATCATTCTCAGCAAAATGACACAAGAACAGAAAACCAAACACTGCATGTTCTCACTCATAAGTGAGTGTTGAACAATGAGAACACATGGACACAGGGAGGGGGGAACATCACATACTGGGGCCTGGGGGGTGGGTGGCTATGGGAGGAATAGCAGGGGGTTAGGGGATTGGGGAGGGACAGCATTAGGAGAAATACCTAATGTAGTTTACGGGGGGGATGGATGCAGCAAACCAGCACCATGGGACATGTATACCTGTGTAACAAACCTGTAGGATCTGCACATGAACTTACAGTATAATACATAAATTCTAAAACAAGAAACATAAAATATATTGTTAACTATAGTGACCCTGTTCTGCTATCAAACATTGTAACTTATTCCTTCTGTCAGACTGTATGTTTATTTAATCAGCGTGTCTTCATCCACCCTCACCCCTGACTATGAATGCACTATTCCCAGGTTCTTGTAACCATCATTCTACTCTCTGCCTCTGTGAGATCAATGTTTGTAGCTCCTGTACATGAGTAAGAACAAGCCTGTCTTTTTATACCTGGCTAAATTTACTTAACTTAATGACTTCCAGATCCATCCATGTTGCTGTATATGACAAAATTTCAGTATTTTTTTATGGCTGAATAGTACTCAATTGTGTATATATACTACATTTTCTTTATCCAATCATCCATTGATGGACACTTAGGTTGATTCCATATCTTTGCTATTGTGAGGCTGCAATAAACCTGAGGGTACAGGTATTCCTTTGATATACTGATTTTCTTTCCTGTTGATAAATACCCAGTAGTGGAATTGCTAGGTTGTATTCTAGTTCTAATTTTAATTTTTGGAGAAATATCCATACCCGTTTCCATAATGGTGCTATTGATTTACATTCCCAAGAATAGTATATCACAGTTTCCTTTTCTCTGCATCCTTATCAGTGCCTGTTATTTTGTGTAATTTTTATAATAGTCATTCTAACTGGGTTAAGATGATACTTAATTGTGATTTTTATTTGCATTTCCCTGATGATTAGTGATGTGGAATGTTTTTTCTTAAATACCTGTTGGCCATTTGTATGTCTTCTTTTAATAAATGTCTGTTCATGTCCTTTGCCTCTTTTAAATAAGATTATTTGTTTGTTTCTATTTATATTCTGGATATTAGTCCCATTCCAGATGAATGTTTTGTAAATGTCTTCTCCCATTCAACAAGTTTACTTTGTTGATTGTTTGCTCTGTTGTGCAGACATTTTTTAGTTTAATATAGTACCATTTGTCTATTTTTGCTTTTGTTACCTTTGCTTTTGAGGTGTTAGCTATAAATCTTTGCCTAGACCAAAGTCCTATAGTGTATCACCTATGTTTTTGTCTAGTCATTTTATAATATTAGGTCTTATGTTTATGTCTTTAATCCATTTTGGGTTGATTTTTGTATATGATGAGAGACAGAGGTCTAGTTCCATTCTTCTACATATAATACCCAGTTTTTCCAACATCATTTATTGAATAGGGTGTCCATTCACCAGTGTATGTTTTTGGCACTTTTGTTGAAAATGAGTTGGTTGTTAAGTGTGTGGATTTCTTTATGGGATTTCTATCCTATTCCATTGGTCTTTGTGTCTGTTTGTGTGTTTCCCCCCCATTACTATATTGTTTTGGTTGCTATAGCCTTGTAATAAATTTTGAAGTCAGGTAGTGTGATGCCTCCAGCCTTGTTTTCCTTGCTCAAGATTTCTTTGATTATTTGGGTTCTTTTTTTGTTCTGTATCAATTTTAGGATTGCTTTTTCTATTTCTGTGAGAGGTGACATTGGTATTTAGGTAGAGATTCAATTGAGTCTGTAGATTGCTTTGTTAGTATGGTCATTTCAACAATATTAGCTCTTTTGATACATCATCATGAAATGTCTCTCCATTTGTTTGTATCCTCTTCAATTTTTTCATCAATGTTTTGTAGTTTTTCTTATAGAGGTCTTTCACCTCTTGATTACCTTTATTCCTAAGGGTTTTTTTTGTAGTTATTTAAAATGAGATAATCTTCTTGCTTTCTTTTTCAAGTATTTCATTATTTCTATTTAGAAGCATTACTGATTTTGCAGGTGGACTTTTGTATTAGTCCCTTTTCACACTCCTATAAAAATACTACCTGAGATTGAGTAATTAATTTATAAAGAAAAGTGGTTTAATTGACTCACAGTTCTGCATGGCTGGAAGGGCCTCAGGAAACTTACAATCATGGCAGAAGGTGAATGAGAAGCAAGGCATATCTTACATGGTTGCAGGTGAGAAAGCAAGCAAGCAGGGGAAAGGTCAGACACTTATTCAAACCACCAGATCTCTTGAGAACTCCTTTACTATCATGATAACAGCATGGGGGAACCACCCCCATAATCCTATCACCTCTCACTGGGTCCCTCCCTCAATATTTGGGGATTACAATTTGGAATGAGATTTGGGTGAGGACACAGAGCCCAACTATGTAATTCCACCGTTGACCCCTCCCAAATCTCATGTCCTTTTCACATTTCAAAACTGATCAGGCCTTCTCAACAGTCTCCTGAAGTCTTAAATAATTCCAATATTAACTCAAAAGCCCAAGCCCAAAGTCTTATTTGAGGCAAGGCAAGACCCATAAAATCAAAAGCAAATTAGCTACTTCCAAGGTACAGTGGGAGTACAGGCATTGGGTAAATGTTTCTTTTCCAAATAGGAGAAATTGCCCAAAACAAAGGGGCCACAGGTGCCATGCAAGTCTAAAACCTGGCAGGGAAGTCATTAAATATTAATGCTCTGAAATGGTCTCCTTTGAATATATGTCTCATGTCCAGGGCACACTGATGCAATGAGTGAAATCCCATGGCCTTGGGCAGCTCTCTGTAGGGTATAGCCCTGCAGTTGCCTTCATAGGCTGGCATTGAGTGCCTGTGGCTTTTCCAGGTGCATTATGCAATTTGTTGGTGAATTTGCGATTCCGAGGCCTGGAGGACAGTGATCCTCTTTCAACACTCCACTAGACAGTGCTCCAGAGGGGGAGTTAGTATGAGTGCTCCAACCCCACACTTTCCTTCCATGCTGCCCTAGCAGAGGCTCTCCATGAGGGCTCCACTCCTGAAACAGACTTCTGCCTGGACATCCAGGCATTTCCATATATCCTTTGAAATCTAGACAAAGTCTTTACTCTTGTCCTCTGTGTACCTGCAGGCCCAACACTACATGTAATTCACTAAGGCTTCAGGCTTGCACCCTCTGAAGCAATGGCCTGAGCTGTACATCGGACCCTTATACCCATAGCTGGACATAGAACACCAAGTCTTGAGGCTGCAGAGGGCAGCTGGGTCCTGGGACTGGCCCATGAAACTATTTTTTCCTTCTAGGTCTCAGGGCTTCTGATGGGAGGGACTGCCATGAAAGTCTCTGGCATGCCTTGGAGACATTTTCCCCATTGTCTTGGCTATTAATATTCACGTCCTCAGTACTTATGCATATTTCTGCAGCAGGCCTGAATTCCTCCCCCAGAAAATGGGTTTTTCTTTTCTTTCTTTTTCTTTTTTTTTACAATCTTTTTTTTTTATTATTATATTTTAAGTTCTGGGGTACAGGTGCAGATTGTACAGGTTTGTTATATAGGTATATACATGCCATGGTGGTTTGCTGCATCCATCCCCCCCATCGCCTACATTAGGTATTTCTCCTAATGTTACTCCTCCCCAATACCCACACACCCTGCTATCCCTCCCTTATCCTCCCTACCCCCCCAACAGCCCTGGTGTGTGATGTTCCCCTACCTGTGTCCATGTGTTCTCATTGTTCAACACCCACTTATGAGACCATGCGGTGTTTGGTTTTCTGTTTTTGTATGAGTTTGCTGAGAATGATGGTTTCCAGCTTCATCTATGTCCCTGCAAAAGACATGAACTCATCCTTTATTATGGCTGCATAGTATTCCGTGGTATATATGTGCCACATTTTCTTTATCTAGTCTATCATTGATGGGCATTTAGGTTAGTTCCAAATCTTTGCTATTGTAAACAGTGCCGCAATGAACATATGTGCACATGTGTCTATATAATACAATGATTTATAATCCTTTGTGTATATACCCAGTAATGAGATTGCTGGGTCAAATGGAATTTCTATTTCTGTATCCTTGAGGAATTGCTACACAATGGTTGAACTAATTTACACTCCCACCAACAGTGTAAAGGTGTTCCTATTTCTCCACATCCTCTCCAGCATCTGTTGTGTACTGATTTTTTAATGATCGCCATTCTAACTGGCATGAGATGGTATCTCAATGTGGTTTTGATTTGCATTTCTCTAATGACCAGTGATGATGAGCATTTATTTATATGTTTGTTGGCTGCATAAATGTCTTCTTTTGAGAAGTGTCTTTTCATATCCTTTGTGCACTTTTTGATGGGGTTGTTTGTTTTTTTCTTGTAAATTTGTTTATGTTCTTTGTAAATGGTGGATATTAGCTCTTTGTCAGTTGGGTAGATTGCAAAATCTTTTTCCCATTCTGTTGGTTGCTGCTTCACTCTAACGACTGTTTCTTTTGCTGTGCAGAAGCTCTGGAGTTTAATTAGATCCCATTTGTCTGTTTTGGCTTTTGTTGCCATTGCTTTTGGTATTTTAGTCATGAAGTCCTCACCTGTGCCTATGTCCTGAATGGTATTGCCTAGGTTTTCTTCTAGAGTTTTTATGGTGTTAGGTCTTATGTTTAAATCTTTAATCCATCTAGAGTTAATTTTTGTATAAGGTGTAAGGAAGGGATCCAGTTTCAGCTTTCTGCACATGGCTAGCCAGTTTTCCCAACACCATTTATTAAACAGGGACTCCTTTCTCCATTGCTTGTTTTTGTCCAATTTGTCAAAGATCAGATGGTTGTTTATGTGTGGCATTACTTCCAAGGCCTCTGTTCTGTTCCGTTCATCTATATCTCTGTTTTGGTACCAGTACCATGCTGTTTTGATTACTGTGGCCTTGTAGTATAGTTTGAAGTCAGATAGTGTGATGACTCCAGCTTTGTTTTTTTTTTCTTTGGTTTTGTTTGTCTTTTGCCTAGGATAGTCTTGGGTATATGGGCTGTTTTGGTTCCATATGAAGTTTAAGGTTGTTTTTTCAAGGTCTGTAAAGAAGGTCAATGGTAGCTTGATGGGGATAGAATTGAATCTATAAATTACTTTGGGCGGTATGGCTATTTTCATGATATTGATTTTTCCTAACCATGAGCATGGAATATTTTTCCATCTGTTTGTGTCCTCTCTTATTTCCTTGAGCAGTGGTTTGTAGTTCTCCTTGAAGAGGTCCTTCATGTCCCTTGTTAGTTGTATTCATAGGTATTTGATTCTCTCTGTAGCAGTTATGAATGGGAGTTTGCTCATAATTTGGCTTTCTGTTTGTGGGTTATTGGTATATAGGAATGCTTGTGATTTTTGCACATTGATTTTGTATCCTGAGACTACTGAAGTTGCTTATCATCTAAAGGAGATTTTGGGCTGAGACGATGGGGTTTTCTAAATATACAACCATGTCCTCTGCAGATAGATACAGTTTGACTTCCTCTTCTCCTAATTGAATACTCTTTATTTCTTTTTCTTTCCTGGTAACTCTGGCCAGAACTTCCAATACTATGTTGAATAGGAGTGGTGAGAGGGCACCCTTGTCACATGCCAGTTTTCAAAGGGAATGCTTCCAGTTTTTGCTATTCAGTATCATAGTTGCTGTGGGTTTGTCATAAATAGCTTTTATTGTTTTGAGATATGTTCCATCCATACCTAGTTTATTGATAGTTTTTAGCATGAAAGGCTGTTGAATTTTGTTGAAGGCCTTCTCTGCATCTATTGAGATAATCATGTGGTTTTTGTCTTTGGTTCTGTTTATGTGATGGATTACGTTTATAGACTTGTGTATGTTGAACCAGCCTTGCATTCCCAGGATGAAGCCTACCTGATCGTGATAGATAAGCTTTTTGACGTGCTGTTGGATTCGGTTTGCCTGTATTTTACTGAAGATTTTTGCATCAACATTCATCATGGATATTGGCTTGAAATTTTCTTTTTTCTTTGTATCTCTGCCAGGTTTTGGTATCAGGATGATGTTGGTCTCATACGATGAGTTAGGGAGGACTCCCTCTTTTTGTATTGTTTCGAATAGTTTCAGAAGGAATGGTATCACCGCCTCTTTGTACATCTGCTAGAATTTGGCTGTGAAGCTGTCTGGTGCTGTACTTTTGGTTGGTAGGCTATTAATTGTTGCCTCAACTTCAGACCTTATTATTGGTCTATTCAGGGATTGAACTTCTTCTTGGTTTAGTCTTAGGAGGGTGTAAGTGTCCAGGAATTTATCCATTTCTTCTAGATTTACTGGTTTATGTGCATAGAGGTGTTTGTAGTAATCTCTGATGGTAGTTTTGTTTCTGCGGATTCAGTAGTATATCCCCTTTATCATTTTTTATTGCATCTATTCAATTATTCTGTCTTTTCTTTTTTTATTCTTCTGGCTAGTGGTCTATTTTGTTGATCTTTTCAGAAAACCAGCTCCTGGATTCATTGATTTTTTTGAAGTTTTTATTTGTGTCTCTGTCTCCTTCAGTTCTGCTCTGATCTTAGTTATTTCTTATCTTCTGCTAGCTTTTGAATTTGTTTGATCTTGCTCCTCTAGTTCTTTTAACTGTGATGAATATTACATGTGCTGATAAGAAGATTGTGTATTTCACAGATGTTGGATAAAATGTTCCATAGATGTCTGTTAGATCCATTTGGTCTAAAGTGAAACTCAAATCCAATGTTTCTTTGTTAATTTTCTGTTGATGAGCTGTCTAATTCTGAGAGTGGGTGTTGAAGTTCCAAAATATTATTGTATCAGAGCCTATCTCTCCCATTAGCTCTAATATTTATTACATATACTAAAAATATATATATAACAAATATATGTATATATTTTATGTGTGTACCAGTGTTGAATGTATTATTTAGAATTGTTGTATCTTCTTGATGAATAGATCCCTTTAATATTATGTAATGACATTCGTTGTCTCTTTTTACTGTTTGATATAAAATCTATTTTATCTGAGTATAGCTAATTCTGCATATATATATAGCTATTTCTGCATATACTCCTATACTTCTGTATATGTGTCTTTACAGGTGAAGGAAGTTTCTTGTAGGCAGCACATAATTGGTTTGCATTTTTTTCTCCATTCGGTCAGTCTATCTTTCAAGTGGAAAATTAAATTAGTTTACATTCAAGGTTATTATTGATAGGTGATAACTTATTCTTGTAATTTTGTGGTTTTCTTGTTTTTAAAAATATCCTTTGATAGACAATAAGAGAAAAAAGGATCAATCATTGTGGTTTGATTATTTTGTAGTATTGATATTTGAGTCTTTTCTCTTCCTGATATGTGTATTTGTTCTACCACTGAGATTTATATTTTTGTGTGTGTTTTCAGAATGGTAGATATTTACCTTTCCCTTTCAAGTGTAGTACTTCCTTAAATATTTCTTGCAGGGCTGGTTGAGAGGTACTGAATTCCCTCAGCTTTTGCTTGTCTGGGAAAGAGTTTATTTCATCTTCATGTAGGAAAGATAGCTTTTCTGGGTGTAGTATTCGTGGCTGGCAGTTTTTTATCTTTCAGAACTTTGACTATATCATCCATTCTCTTCTGGCCTGTAAGATTTGTCCAGAGAAATCTGCTGTTGGTCTAGTGAGACTTCCATTATAAGTGACCAAATACTTTTCTCTTGCAGTTTTTAAAATTCTCTCTCATCTCTGAGTTTTACAGTTTACTTTTATGTGGAGAATACCTTTTTGGGCTGCATGTATCTTTTTGGTAGCTGCGAATAAGTCCTTTCTAGGTTGCATTTATTTGGAAATTGATGAGCTTCCTGTATGTGGATGTCTAAAACTCTTACTAGACTTGGGAAGTTTTCAGCTATTTTTTTTAAAAATATTTTTTCACTGGGTCTTCTCTTCACAATTTGGAACACCCCAAATTCAAATATTTGGTTGCTTGATGTAGTCTATTGTTGAAGTTCTCAAATGAATTTATTTTAAATTTCATTTATTGAATTATTTAATTCCAGAATGTTTTTTGAGACAGAGTGTCTCTCTGTTGCCCAGGCTAGAGTGCAGTGGCACAATCTTGGCTCACTGCAACCTCTGCCTCCTGGGTTCAAGCGATTCTCCTGCCTCAGCCTTCCGAGTAGCTGGGATTACAGGCATACATGACCAGGCTCAGCTAATTTTTGTATTTTTAGTAGACATGGAGCGTCACCATGTTGACCAGACTGGTCTCGAACTCCTGACCTCAGGTGATCTACCCACCTTGGCCTCCCAAAGTGCTAGAATTACAAGCATGAGCCACCATGCCCAGCCTGTTTGTTTTTTTATTATTATTATATCTACCTCTTGGGTGAATTTCTCAACTATACTCTCAATTGTTTTTCTGATTTATTTGCATTATTTATCTATGTCCTCTTGTGTCTTACCAAACTCCTCTAATATCATTATCTTTAATTTTTTTTTGTGGTACTTCAAATATTTTTTTTTTCATTGTAATCTGTTGCTGGATAACTATTATGTTCCTCCAGAGGTGTCATATTTCTTTACTTTTTATGTTTCTTGTGTCCTTGATGATATCTGCACATTTGGTGTAAAAATTGCTTCTTCCTATTTATTCAAATTGGCTTTTATAGGGAAAGGATTTTCCTGAAGATGTATCTATGCTTTTGGTTGGGTAGAGCATTTCAGCTTTGATTCTGTGTGTGTGAAGTGTCATCCTTGTATGATGTCTTCTGCTGCAAACAGCATTAATGGTATATGTTATTTTCTCAGTGGATTAGGCTGTGGTTGTTAGTGGAGGCTGTGGTGAGGTTTTTGCTTGGGACAAGGATGCCAGGTGGTTGAGTCTTGGGCCTCAGTGGTGGCAGTGGCAGGCCGAGTGTGCTGTCTTTGTGCTTTTGCACAACATATGCATGCAGCAGTGTTCGTGGTTCCAAGCTGGCCAATTCTTGGGCCTTCAGGTGGCTTGCTTAGGAACTGGCAGTGGCAGTGATAGGCCAAGTGGGTGGGCAGGTTTTCAGGCACCTGGAAAGCATGTGAGATGTGATCAATAGTCACAGCAGTGGTGGGAAAACCCTTTGGTTCTCAGATGGCACATGCTACATTAACATTGGCTGCAACAGTCTGGGTAGGCCAGTCCCTAGTGGTGCATGGATATGGGTACTGGCTGTGATAATAGTGGTAGACAAGGTGGGTCCATTCCTAGGTACCTGGGAAGAGTGCACAGATGCCAACAGTGGTGGACAGGGCAGGGTAATCCTCAGGCCCCTGGGTGGTCTGCTCAGACACTGGGGCTGGTGGTGCCAGCAGTGGCAGACCTGTCTTCAGGATCTCCATTGATGCATACAAGTGCAGGCTGTGTTTGGCAGAGTGAAGTGATTTTCAAGTGTCCTGGCAGAATGTTCAGGCAGCAGTAGCATCAGTGGTGGTGATCAGGGAGAGCTCATCCTCAGGGCACGTGTGAGTGTATTGTGGCCCCGCTGCTGGGGGTTGACAGCATTCATGTTAGTGGCTGTGGTCACAGGTAAGTGACTATCATACTTTGGGGAGCATGCACTTTAGCTCCCAGCAGCAGCATCAGTGGCTATGGGCATGGAGAGCCTGTCCTCAGGGTGAGTGCGAGTGCACTTCAGCCCTCCTGTTGGTGGGGGTGGGGTTGCTGTCAGTGGCAATGGCCAGGCAGGTTTCAAGCTAGGGGAGGCAGGTTTCAAGCTCTGGGGAGCACATATTTTGGCTCGATTCATTTTGAGGGCCGCCTTCCTGGTTTGCTGCACCACCTGTTCTCTAAGGTACGGGACACTGTATGTGCTAAAGTACTGGAGACCCCACTGATCTCCTGGGACCAACAGGCCTTGTGCCACTACAGTCCTCCAGGTGTATATTAGGTGATGTCAGCGGGGCTTCAGAGGCATAGATATTCAGAGGCCACAGGGTTCTGGGTCAGGATGCAGTCTGGTGGGGGGCTGGGTTCTCAAATTGGCACTGTACTGCAGCTGCTTAGGACTTGGGGTGTGTATGGCACCCAGTTTGAACTCCTTTTCTGGAGCAATGTTATTGTGTGGTCTCCAGGAAGCTCCCTATACTAACGTTATGGCCCACAAGGGTTGAGGGGCTCCCCCATGGCTAGGATTGCAGTTGTCCACGGTGGGAATGTGGACCACTGGGGGATTACTCATTTACCTTTTCTCCACGTTGGGGGACCTCTCTGGGTTGCCAGCTAATCCTAGCTGAAATGACTGCCTTGCTTCCTTCTCCTTTTGTGCCTCAGGTATTTCCTGTCACGATTAAATTCCCAGTGATCTCTTAGATGCTTTATTCAATGTATGAGTATTTATTTACCATTTTGGTTCTTCTTTGTAGAGGAGGCAGGTCCTGAATACCTCTAGTCAGCCATCTTGAAGTGCCTTCTCATATATAATTTGCATTTGTCAAGTATAATTCTATAAAAGTAGGGGGTTAAAAACTCAGCTCAACCAATGCCTTGATTGCAGCCTTGTGAGACATGGGTAGAGGATCTAGAAAACATGGTCATTGAACTTCTAATCTATGGAAACTGTGAAATAAGAGTTTTGTGTTGTTTTGAGTCACTATATTTGTAGCAACAGAAAACTAAAATATCAGTAAATTATTCCTTCAGTAAAATATCAATAAATGGTCACTCTGTTTTAATTCTCTGCATAATACTTATATCCATAAATATTTTATTTATCTACGCATGTCTTGTATTTGTTTCTCATTACCAGAATAGAAGCAACATGAAGACAGTTACCTTGACTCTATTATGTATATTTTATTTCCTGTGTGTAGATCAGTGTTGACTGACATGAGTAAATGTGAGAAAAAAAGCAAGGGAAAATGCTACTTGTACTCCTCTCTGTACCTACTCCTTTACCAGAGTTTACCTCCATTGATATTCTGGTGTACACCTCCCAGTTCTAATTTTATTTATTCATGTATACATACAAAAATATATACTTAAACATTTTATGAGATGTTTTTTGTGTTTTGATTGCTGACTTTCCATTTAACATAGAAATATTTAGAAATATTTCATGTCTTAGAAATATTCCAAATATTCCATGTCAGCTTAATTCTATTACTGAATAACATTGCATAGTATGGATGCAACGTGACTTATTTAACCTTTCCTTATAACAGGCAGTTTTATTTTTTAAACAAAATCACTTTTTTAAAACAGTTACCCAATTTCTCTTTACATATAGTTTTACGTAAATATATCCATATTTGTGTCTAATAGATCCTAGAAACAGAATTTCTAGAGTAAAGGTTGTGTGCATTTTATTTTCATCAGTTTTTGTTACCTGAACTGTTTCAATAATTTATTAAAAGATCATGCCAGCCTCCCCCATTCCTCTATTCCACAAACTTTTTAGTGTTACACTAACACACCTCTGACCATGCAATAAACAACCTTTCTAAAACTTTCAGTGTTTTCCTACAGTCTACCAAATAACGTCCCAGCTCCTTAGTCTGGCATTCATGGCTGCTACATTAATTTCCTCACCTTCCAGCCTCATATTTAACTATCTATCTCACGTGTTTTGTTAGTGAGCAAATACTGGCGATTTGTCTTCTATGTATCTCATCCTTATTCTTCCCCTCCCGTAGAATGCTATTCTTTTCTCACTCACTATTGCCCCTGCCCTGCCAAGCAGCTCAAGTGCTGTCTTTTCTAATAAAAGATTTCTTGGGTTTTCTAGTATTTGATAATACTTTTATATCTGTAAA
Organism: Ateles fusciceps; assembly: GCA_036589455.1. Lineage (NCBI taxonomy): Eukaryota > Metazoa > Chordata > Mammalia > Primates > Atelidae > Ateles > Ateles fusciceps. Next base: position 3,485,909 of record JAZHEH010000253.1, on the reverse strand, counting down.
TTTTTTTCAATTGTTTATGAACATTTACAAATATAACCCATAATCCTCAAAACATTCTTTGAAATAGGTATTAGTTTGCAGCTAAGCAAACTGCAACTGGATAATTTAAATCAGTGGTCTCCAACATTTTTGGCAGCAGGGACTGGAAACTCCTGGTTTCAATGATTTACCTAAAGCCACAGTTTTTATTTAAATGACGGGACTGTAATGCTAACCTTCTAAGTTCAGTGCACAGTTCACTGTACTGTGGCTGCCTCTCCTTTCTTCTGAATCCCTGTAATTCTGCCCTTGAACCAGTCTAGTCTTTGGGGCTTATTCAATGCTGCTATACATTTTAAACATTATTTTTATTATGTCATGGTTCTTTCCACATTATAAGCTCCTTGAAGTCAGGCAGCTTCTCTTAATTTAACTTAAAAAATTTCCCACAACCCCTTATTTTCTCAGTTATGCTTCACTGGTGAATGAAGAGGATTTAATAACATATTCATTGTATTTAATGAGAAGAGTCATATTTATGTAGAAAATATCATGAGCTCAGCTTTACATGTGGCCAGCATCTGTGCTTCACGGTGTAACCTAGCACTGCCCTTCATGTCCAGAGTCTGTTTGCACTTAGTTCTCAGGTACTTAGCATTCTTAACCACTGTTTCTACCAGCCAGTTTACAAATGTCATATGCATCACATTTCTAAATAATGCCTAATTATCAGTAATCAATCCAAGGGACTCAGCAGAGTTCTTAGCAATGCCGGGACTTTGCGTCACCTCAGCAGACTGAAGGTAAAATCCTCTCTCCATTCCTGTGCCAAGGTTTTGCTAGGGACAGGCTAGGCTAGGTCATTCCTGGCTGCATGGGTTTCTCCTTCTGTTTTACATGAGAACCAGCAACAATCATGTTTGCAAATAAGTTTGTAAAGCCACCCATGTGTACCCAGGGACAGAAACACTGATGAAAATGAAAAATGAAGATGATGTTTATATATTTGCTTGCATACATATTTAAAGTATTGATTTACTTCATTCTCTTAAGAATTCTTGACATCTGAAATGTAATTAATTGTCCCTCAGTGCCATGCTATCAAGATGAATAGTCTGAGAAGAAAACTGATTCTAAGTAAAATTAAGTAATCAGCTTATTAGTGCCTACATCTAGACCAACATGTTTTTCGTCTTTCCAGTCCCCAGTGCTCTGCCTGATAATGAGAGAAATACATTGTTGGAGGTTGAAACCAGGTTTCAAAGGTCAGGGCATATTAAAAATTGTCAGACAAGTCCTTATTTTTTTCTAATGGCAACATGATTTTAAGCCCTTGTCACAGTGATTTTAATTAGTTTACTTTTAAACACAGACGTCGTTTTGGAAAAAAAACAAAAAAATTCTAATAACAGTGAAAATGTCCATTGGTCCCCCCACTTTTATTTCCATGAATATATCTTTCTAGGTGTGTGTGTGTGTGCAGATGTTTAAAATATACTCATGCTTAACTTACTATTTTGAAAATTATTATTTTCACTTCAGAATATGTAATGGATCCCTTCTACGTTAATACATAGCCTCCATCCTCCAGATGCCTCAGGCTTCAGGCTGACTTTTTTGCAAAGCTTCCTTGGCAAGACTTATCTTGTTTACATTTATTATATTCACTTGTCCAATCACCTGGGAGGACTGTGGTCAAAGGTGAAGCAGTGCATGTGGTGATAAATGCATTACCCGTAGTTCCCTGCTGAGGCCTTACTTATTGTCCTTTGACCCATGTTGTATGAGTACAAAATGATATTTCCTTGTGATAGACTTACCACCTTAATATTAAAAAGTAAGTTGTAAAACAAACTAGAGCATTTTTCTTTTTAATTATTGATCACTGAGACATACCAACCTCTGAATGTTTCTCTGATGATTTGAAAGAAAACCTCATTAGCTTGTCAATGTATTTTCATTTTATAACAATAACTAGCAGTTTTTAACAGTTTATGTACTTTTAAAGCCACATATATAAATATAATCACATTGATTAGAACATTTAACAATTTAACAAATCTTATATCTAAATTGGTGACATATTCACTGCAACTTCTGCCTGCCGGGTCGTTTCTGCTGCAAGTACTTAACTCTGCTTCTGTGGTGGGAAAACAGCCATAGACGATAAGCAAACCATTGGACATGACTGTGTTCCAATAAAGCTTTATTTACAAACAAAGGTGGTTGGTCAGATTTGGTTCACAGGCCTTTGTTTTCTGATACCTGCTTTAGCTCAGTGTTATTTATAATACCTGGTCCATGGAATGTCTATGACTAGTCTAGAATGTGATAAGGAGCTTTTCCAGAATGTAAATCTGTAGTGTTTGTTTCATTGAGGAAGTCTTATAATATATGTGAAAATGTGAAAAATATGACAGTTGAACTAAATACTGCTCCATGACTGTGTAGGTTGATTCATATTCTGCCTCAAGCTCCTTGTCTCCCCATGGACTGAGAAGAGGTTTTTGGCCAGCACTGGTCCCTGGAGGGTACTGTGTAGCACTGCTCAAGCTTATTTTTCTGTGTATCCATCTCTGAAAATGTTGCAATTCATGATTAAGTTAAATTTAACCTTTTTCTCCCCCCAAAATAGAGAATAATTCTTCTGCTACTGATTTTGTTGCTATGGTTGGAACTATAGGCTCTGCTGAAGGGCAGAAGCAGGAGTAGTGCCAGCAATCCCGTCTTCAGCAGCTGTGGAAGTGCTGTGTCTTCATTTCCTTCATTGGGCTGATATTCACGCTGTATTTATCTTTAAGGATAATAAATGTCGAATCTTTAACTTTTATAGTAAATTACTTATTAAAGAAGATCATTATTGAGAGATAATTTTAACTTTTTATTTCAAATAATACCAGAAAAAATATTTAGAGAAAACTTATACACATTTGCCAATCGCTCTATTTATATCACAACCAGAGTTAAAAGTGTTATGATATGTTGCTCCCATAAACACATGTGAATAGTGTTTTCCTCCACAGTCTGGGTAATTTGGGGGAGTGCTGATAAGTGGATGCATAATATTTGCACAAATATGCAATTTAATACCTACAAATTAAAATCGCTACTATGAATGTACTTCCAGCGTTCCTAGTCTTCTTAAAACAATAGCAGACATGAGGATGAGAATTTCAGTGCAAGAAATTAGGAGATGTTATTCTCTCTTTCTTCAGTTCTTATCTATATGTGATAACATTTCCAACTTCTTAAAATCTGAACCAGCAGATGTTTTTCTGTACTGTGTAATCTTTCTTAATCATTTAAGCTTAAAATGGCTTGGAATTGATGTCTCCATATTTTTTAACCTATCAAATGACAATTTAAAATTAACTATATTACTTACATGTCAAATGTGTAACCATTTTGAATTTTTTGTTTTACAATGATAATTAGTGAATAATTTGTGGGCTGTGATGATTTCCTACTGAAAACAAATAATCTTATGACATATACTGCATTTTTGTTTATGCTTTTAAAGAATTTAGCAATATTAAAAATATGTGGGATTTCTTCTTTGAGCCAAACAGCACCTTTCTTTGTTGCACAAATCACTCAGAGTGTGTTGCAAGTCTTGGCTTCATGTGGATTTTAGAGATGTGAGAGAGGGTATCACAAAAGACAAAGCGTGCTTTGGTAGAACCATAGATTCATACCTTCATTAAGCATTTATTGGGCCATTATTCAGTGTTCAGAATTTCTGGTTAAAGCACTTGAAGATAACAATTGAGTTTGATAGGACTTCATAAATGTGCTTTATAATTTAGATTTAGGTTTTCATAGCTTTTATCAATTTAGTCACATACAAGCAGAGATATTTGATCATATTCTATTTCCTGGCTTCGACGTTTCAAGGCTCTCTAGGGCAGAAATGAAAGATTATGAGTGTGCTACATTTCTATAGCTCTTTCATTTCTACCCCAACCCTAGCTTACTTTCATGTCTACAATAAAAATTTTGGTCCAGGTTGGATTTATGTGAACATTTTTTTTTTCAGATTGACCTACCATGTGACTGAATTTTGCAATGAAACCGTATCAGGTTGTTATACACCATTGCAACTGGACACCTTAAAATTAGATGGAAGAAGCAGAATATGCTACCAAAGGATATGCTGGCTATATAAAAAGTGGGTTTTACCTTGTTTCATATTTTTTGAGCATATAAGCCACTTTAAAATTTGCCAGTCTTTAAAGCATTAGCTCTAGATATTTCAAATGTGCTAAGGTTGGAAAGTGCAGTGAAAAATATAAAACGTCTTGTGAAGGAAATTCTGATACGCTGTTATACTTAGGAAAGTAGATGGAAATTCAGGAACGTGTTGGGAAGAAATCAGGAGAACTAGATTTTCCTGTTTTAACTCCCTGCCAACTGGTTGCGGTGTGAAGGGTAAGTGGTCTCCGTGTCACGGATGTGTACAGACTGTCATCAGTCAGTGTTGCCACTGCAAACTGCTTCTCAGTTTTGAGGAAAGTCAAAGAAACAGTGTTGTACTCAGTTCAGCCAAAGTAGATTAATGTGCAGTGTCTGTAGAGAAATGTGGAAGTGAAAACAGCTCACATGCTCTCCATAACTGTATTAAAAAAGGTGGTATGCATGTCGACTAACATAACTGGGTTTCTCCAGTTCAGATTTTAACTTAACCATTTACTGAGGGACTTTGAGGAGGTTTCTCGTCTCCCTATGCTTTGATCTCCTCATCCTGTAGATTTAAGAACACTGACCTCATACCTTTGTTGTATTTAACACATATAATTGCATGGAATACTTTCTGGAATAAAAGTAGGTGCACAATCAATGTTATTTCTTATTATTTTATCAGTGCAATGCTAAGCATCACTATGGTTACTTTTGAATCTATTTTGGAGTGAACCCTGGAGTCCAGGGTTCTAAATTGAAAACTATTGCTCTAAACTCATAAACTTACAGAACTGAATTTTAATTCAGAAAAATAATTTAAATTAGTAAACAGGATTTATAAAACAATATTCTCATTGTTCATTAAAGTTATAAACTAGTAGGCATTTTATATATGTGGTTAATTCAAAATAGTTTGTTCCATTTTATTTTGACTTTCTACACTGAGTTGATAAAGAAAAGTTGGGGTATGAACCTTATTTGCTGATAAATACACAGAAGATAACTTTTCTATCCAAGGCTGAGCACAGACTGAATACTAAATTGTTGTTTTGATACTGATATTTTTTTATCCAGAAGTCACTTTTATTCTTAATTTCTAGCAGTGTTGTTTTGCTTCTCTTTCCTCTTCTTCCTCCTCTTGTTCTTCTTATACTGATAAAGTTTTCTGGGCTACAGACTGATGATGCTACATTTAAACTATGTATCTAAATGCATGAAAGAGTAGAGATGTTTCTGAATTATTTATAGTCATCCATACTGTATAAAATACTCTGAGTAAATAGGATTATGTATAAAAAAGCCCATAATCTAATATGATGTTTTATAATATATGAAAGTTATTCTAAATTATAGACTGCACCACGTGTTATACTTCCACAAAACATAATTTTACTAAAAACACATTCAATTTATTGTTTCATTTGTGAATGTTGGTTTTACCTGGGAAATTCTGCTTTAAAAGTAAAACAAGTCTTACCTAGTGAAGTGTCTTATCTAAATGTTGTTTGAAACCCTTTGTGTTCTATAATAACATGACATAAAATTATGTGAATTTAAATAGCTGTTTGGCTTTTCTCTGTTTAGTTCTGAACCATGTAGATATGTATTATCAAGCTTCAAAAGTTTACTTAACATCATATAATAGCATATCATTGTCATGAAATATTTTACATATAAACCACATCATTTTACGTTTTATTTAGATGTGTAGGTTTGCCGAGGGCCACACTGTCACTTCCTTTTACTAAAATAGATTGCCTTAAATATCACTATCACAATACCACTCTTCAAGGTCCTGTAGAAAGCTCTGGATTTGAAAAAGTTATATTCTGACACTTTCTTCCAGTAATAAAAAGGAATCTAAGTCTCTCTTAAGCAAGATATATGTACAGAATCTCATAGGAATTCCAATTTTTAATTGAAAAAATTATGTTTATTGAAAATATTATTATAACTATTTTTATTAATTCTTATTGTAAAAAAATTGCCTAGTGGAGGTTCTAAACTTCATTTTTAACTTTGTACTTTTTCTTCTTTACACATTTATAAATTTGTGTTCCATTCTCTGACATTGTTGATAAAGAAAAATACCAAAATAAACATTAAAAATGAATTACTGAATAGTTATCAGTTGAAAAATACTTAATTGTAATAGCAAAAATATTTTTATTCTTAAGTTTATGGCATGCAATTTAGTTCATAATGGTAGATTCATTTGGAAAACTCAGAATGTTTCCTTTTTTTGTTTATTATAGTGTGTTTTTTTCCCATATACTCGTGGTTTGTTTCAGTTAAGGTTGATATATTTTAAAGATGATGTAGTGATAGCGCCATAATAAACACCTGAAATAAAAGTACTAGCTTATATTTTAATATTGGATTATGTATTTTAATATTCTTGTCATCCTCACTCTTCCCCCTCACTATGCAAGCGTCAGTAAGGGTCTTTTATGTCTACTGCCTCAAGCATACAATATTCAGAAGCACTCCTACTTTTAATTGTAAGAATCAAGGGTGCTTGAAGGAGAAAAGAATTTAGTAAATTTTATAATCTTACGTACAAACATCAGCAGTCCAAATGTGATGACTGAGAGCATAGTGTTTAGGCCAGTAAGAGAGAACTGGTGATGAGTCACAGTGACACAAAGCACTGGATTGCCAAAGCAAACGCAAACAGGTAAGAAATCTTACCCAATAAAAAGTGTTGCTATCATGTTGAGAAGATGTAATCGTGAGGTGTAGGTAAAACAGTGAGAGATCCAGGCCCTTCAGTGCAGTTACCCAGTTTATTTCATGTCAGTCAGAATGTGCTCTGGCTCAACTTACTATATGAGGCCTCTGTGTGATAACTTGTGGCTGCCTAAATGCACAGGAGAGAATTGTTTTTCCATGACACACTGTCATAGCAAATTATCTTCAGATGGTTGTATGACTTATGTGACATCTTCCAGAAAGCCATATGCTATAAATTCATACATTCTTGGTTCACTTAGTACAGACAATCCGAAACAAACTATGGATATTCTGCTAAAATCTTTTCATAGATAAGAACTCTCTAGATAGATAATAGGGAGGGTCTCCATCTCCCTTGTCCTACCACAAGGAAGTTTATGTATCGCAGAGCTTCTGCTAATTATTTTCTTTCTGGGAGACATACATTCAGCTACAGGGCAGGAAAGAGACTAGAGGAAAATTTCATTCAGTTAATGGCTGTTGGGTCTTTGGAAATAAATCCACTATTTGCCCTATCTTTTCAGCTTGGTCCAGGGAGAATGTATGACTCTGGAGATACCAAATAAGTTTGTAGGTACCTCAGTGCTGAATATATCATGGAATAATTTCACCAGGGCACAGCCAGCAAGGTAACAACAGTGCCCTGGAATACCAGAATGATAGATTGTCAGTGGTTGCATGAAGGACTTAGTGGACCAGCGTGAGGCTATTATCATAGTTTCGCACATCCAAGCATGTTGAAGAAGGGATTTTAAATGTTAGTGTATCTACAATTAAAAATGGAAAATATGTGTGAAGACCAGTGAGCTAGAAGAGGTCTCACCATAGAAGGTATATTGAGTGTGAACCTGTCAGCTGGATGTCATGGCAGATTGGACACATCAACAGCAGCAAATGCAATAGGGGTAAAAAATGATACCTAGACAAGGAAAGATCAGCTAGCCTTGATGATGGCAGTGATGGCAGCAGACATTCCATGGAGAAGATGTGCTTGACTCCATGCCAGGAAAACATGTGAGGCCACTTAGAATTTATATTACTTCAGGGGACAGGAGAAGAAGAACAAGAGGGAGAGGAAACTTGATTTCACTCAGCTTGAGGGTAGTATCATAGCTTTGCACACCCAAGCATGTTGAGGAAGCCATAAAAATGAATCAATGATAAAAATGAATTTTTATCTTGGAAGAGGCTATATTACCTTGAGTTGGTAAGATAAATTCTTTCAGTTAAAAATGAATGTTGTAAACCAAATTGCAATCAGTTTCAGAAATAAACATCACTTTTTTTGAAAGACTGAATTCATCATGACTGTGATATTCAAATGTGCTTTTCATTCTTTGCATGCTTTTCGTCCTTTGCTGAAGAACAAGTAAATAATAGAGGGAAACTGAGTAAGAAAATATCTCTGCTCTTATATCAGTTGTGTTACCTTGATCATGTTGCTTTATCTCACTGACTTGTAGTTTCCTTATAAAGAATAACTTTTCATGCATTTGTTGTAAAGAATAAATGTGATGCTGGTGAAAATACTGAGCATGTGGCCTGGTACATGTAGATTTCCAGTAAGTGCTTGGAAAAGTGTAATCTGAAGCAATATAATGGAGTAATATTACTTATCGTTTCATATACTATTTAGCTTCTGCTTCTACACTAAGGCAAATCTTCTGGGACCCTTTGAGATTTTAAGTCGCATTTTTGTTCTTCTGTTTCTGGAGTGTAAACATTCCACCATTCAAACACAAATGAATTTGCAAACTTCAGTGGACATGTTTTGAAAAGGAAGACACTGGTTGACTTTTGATTGCTGCTTTAAAAAATGTCCCGAGGGATGTCCTAAGTTTTCAAATGTTATTAGAAGTAGATGTTTCAGTTTTGAATTAGGGAGAAAACATACCAGGTTCCGCAAAGTCTCTTTGTATTAGGGTAGTTCTAGATGTAATCAATGAATCCTTACAGATGCTGGTCTGAAATAAGCCTTGCTGTTCTAGAAGTAATCCACTGTAGCATTCATTATTTTTAAAACACCAGTATTTAATTATTTGAATTCATTATGAGACTTTTGTCGACTAATTATAATTTATATGAAAGGAAAAGGTGAACACATTTGTGATATTTCCTTTATTATTCATGCATTTATTCTATTTTAAAATCTCAGTTATTGCACTGATATTACAGGGATGTGTGCATTTTCAAGAGGCTCTGTTCACCTCAAATGTAATAAATAATACCTGCAAGCTCTTTGAGAGCACTTGTTCCCTCATGTGATCAGGAATGTACAGGTATAAAGACGCAACCTTTCCTCGGGACATTTTGAAAGCAGCAATCAAAAATCAACCAGTGTCTTCCTTTTCAAAAGATGTCCACTGAGGTTTGCAAGTTCATTTGTGTTTGGATGGTGGAATGATAGGCATGAAACTAATTAGACAAAAGGCTACACAGCCATTCTGTCTTCTGGGTACAGCACACTCTAGGAGTTCTCTGACACTGAAGCTTGAGGGGGAACATATGGCTGAGATTCTCGTTCTTCAACAAGTCAATCCAAAACAAAGCCCAACATGCTTCCCATAGTTTTAAAAATTTTAACAAAAAGCCTAAAGAAACAAGAGGAAGTTAAAAATATTCTAAACAGCACTTTTAGAAGTGATCATGGCAGTAACTTTTAATAAAGTAGTAAATATTTTGATTGGCTTAATATTTTTAAATAACCAATTTGGACTTTAAATTTCACAATAGCATGTAAATTATTTGGAATCTGTAATTGTAATAAATTCAAATGTGGTTGGTAAAATAATAGTGATATGAAGAAGCAATCTGTCGTTTTCTTCCCAAGACCCATGTTTTCTTTTAGGTAAAATATAGACATGGAATGGAAAGATCTCTAATTTCCATTGTTGCTCAAAGATTTTCTGAAACTACTTCATTTTTTTTTGTTTATTTTACTTCTGACTTTCTCAACACTCAACATAGATGTATGATAGCTTTATCTTTTATAACCATGATTTTGAGACTACCCTCTTGTGACATTGTGGGCTAAAATGATACTATTTTGGAGTAAAATCCTTTAAGTAAATGGGCATTATATATATAAATGGCAAACTAAACACAAAGTGTCATCACTCGGAACCTGGAACTCCAGGTGTTCAGTGAGAAACAGGTTATCTCCTATACAACATTAGGAACTTATCAGGAAGTCAGTGACGTATTTTGCTGTTTCTTACATTTTTATGATGTTGTTGGAATCAGCAGAAACTTAATATGAATAAGAGGGTTACAATCTGACCTTTGCAATAGGTGTCGTTGTTAACTGTAGCCTTGTTCTTACATCACTCTCAAAGAGTGTTTTGTCAAATTCAATTTCAAATCAGAAGCCAGTTGCTTTTGCACCTGTAGGCTGAAAGCAGCAGAAACAGAGGGATTGCTGTGCAGGATGTGTTTTCTGGCCTGGAGCCACTAATTACAGAGGCTGTATTGGAGGAAGCTGAAACGCTTAGATGAAAAAATCTGAATGCTTAGATGAAAACTTAAAAGGACTGCAAGGAATATTTTCATATAAGAAAACAGTCAAATTTTAAATTAAACACAATTGGGAGATGATAGTGTAGTGGTTTAAGGTCATCCTAGCTGTTGTATATTACATACTACTGACTCTGGATTCAGAGTCAATAATATATAATCTAAAAAGATTATATATTTCTTTTATAATACTATAAAAGAAAGTGAAAGAGTGACACTTAAACTTGGTTCTCCTCTTTTCTTTAGAAATATAGAGATGAGAAAGCATCTTCATTATGTTGATAACTGACATCAACTGAAATTAGAAATAAGAATAAAGTTAAAATTTTTGAAGAAGTAGTAGAACAGACCTATATTCACAATAACCTGGACTATATTAACGTTTTCCATGTATAGTAGACAGAGCCTCTCATAAAAATTATTTTTTTTTAATTTGGATCAGTGTGGTCAGTTCACAAGAAGTTTTTAAGCTGATCTAACATAGTCAAAATAGATAAACCAAAAATACTGGATTTCATCTATTTGAGAGATTTAAAGAAATTCAAGATGAAACCTAAGGTTTTATGACATAAAATGTATTATTTGTATATTAAATGCTTAATGACATATTTTAAATTTGATTATTAATGTTATTCAACATAAGAAAGCATTTAGTCTCAATTCCACAGTCAAACTGCAAACATTTATAAACAGAAGAAAAATGCTAAATATTTAACAAAATGACAAATTAGAAAAAAAAGATTATGGGATTTTTTTACTCTTCCAATAGCAAATCATGCTAGTTAAGGTTATATAAGTGAAAAACTCACTTCATATAATTTATTTGAATTTCTTAAATCTCTTTGGGATTCTACAAAGAACTAGAGTCCAAGGTATTATATGATTGTAACATAGATAGTTATTTTCTCAAGAAAATGGCTTAGAAGACAAAGGGCAAAGGCATAGTTATTTTGTTAAGGAGACATGCCATCATTTGCATCCGTTTAAAACAGTGTCAAGTTGGTTTTACATTTGGTAAATGGTAAAACACTATAGATTTTTTAAGCAGTTAAATATTTAGTAGCTATTGACATTAGCCCCAGAAAAGCATCTTTGATTCGGAGATGGTACTTTAAGACACTACTATACAGTGAGGTGGCAGCCAAAAGAGCTAGTGTAATTTTTGAAAACAAACCAATAAATAGTTTATTCAGAATTTTTTGAGGCTGTATAATGTATAGAAACAAGTGTAAACTTTTAGTCTCAAAATGCTAAAAAATAGAAAAACTGGATAGAAATAAAATCTAGATACATAAATTCATGAAAGTTATGGATGAGGTAAAGAATATTTTTAAAAATCTTCAAATGCTAGAAAAATGCAGACATTTAAAATGTTATAAATAAAAGAATGAACTTTTACTTGATATAGTCAACAGAATTTCATAAATCTAAAGGTTAATAGTCATAGAAAATACAGTTTAATAAAAGGGATTAATAATTTTTACCTTTAATCAAGGAGCCACATATAACTTATTACAGAAGCTGTGACTGGTGGTCAAGGAGACACCACATTGTTCCACAGTGTGGCTCTGAAGGCCCCAGAATGCAAAGAAATATAAAATTCACCATAGGCCTCCATATAATAGTTTTTGTTTGTATCATTTGAAAAGATTACTTCAATAAATAAAATTATGTTCAATAGCATACATTTTTATAATACATATAGGGAGGAAGTAATTGAAATAAATATTAGACAAAAGTGATCAGTTCTGTTAACTATTGAAAAAATCCACTAAAATATTAGTGTTTATAATAAGCTAAATAGTCTCAATAGCAAAAATGTTATTAAACTTATTCATCCTATTTATGCATTTTAATATTTCTGTATACAATTGGACAAATATATATACCTTTACTTATTGCAGATGGACATTATCTATAAATATATGCTTTAGTTTTCAGAAAAGTTCAAACATTTTACAGAATCCATTTATATATGAACACCTGACTTTTGATTATAAAGTTGTTATGGTTTGTCTGTGTTCCCATGCAAATCTCATCTTGAATTCTCACGTGTTGTGGGAGGGAGCCTGGTGGGAGGTAATTGAATCATGGGGGCAGGTCTTTTCCATGCTGTTCTCATAATAGTGAATAAGTCTTATGAGATCTGATAGTTCTATAATAGGGAGTTTCCCTGCACAATCTCTTTCTTTGCCTGCTGACATCCAAGCAGGATGTGATTTGCTCCTCCTTGCTTTTCACCATGATTGTGAGACCTCCCCAGCCATGTAAGTTCATTAAAACTCTTTCTTTTGTAAATTGCCCAGTCGTGGTTATGTCTTTATCAGCAGTGTGAAAAAAAACCTAATACAGTAAATTGGTACCAGTAGAGTGGGGTGTTGCTGAAAAGATACCCAAATACGTGAAAGTGACTTTGGAACTGGGTAACAGGCAGAGGTTGGAACAGTTTAGAGGGGGTTGGAAGAAGACAGGAAAATGTGGGAAAGTTTGGAGCTCCCCCAGAGACTTGTTGAATGGTTTTGACCAAAATGCTGATGATGACATGGACAATGAAATCCAGGCTGTGGTGGTCTCAGATGGAGATGAGGAACTTGTTGGGAACTGGACCAAAGGTGACTCATGTTATGTTTTGGCACAGAGACTGGTGGCATTTTGCCCCTGCCCTAGAGATTTGTGGAACTTTGAATTTGAGAGAGATGATTTAGGTTATCTGGTGGAATACATTTCTAAGCAGTAAAGCATTCAAGAGGTGAGTTAGGTGATGTTAAAGGCATTCAGTTTTATAAGTGGAGTAGAGAGATAAAAGTTTGGAAATTTGCAGCCTGACAATGTGATAGAAAAGAAAATCCCATTTTCTGAGGAGAAATTCAAGCTGGCTGCAGAAATTTGCATAAGTAACAAGGAACCGAATAAGACAATGGGGAAAATGTCTCCAGGCCGTGCCAGAGGTCTGCATGGCAGCCCTTCCCACCACAGGCGGAGAGACCTCGGAGGAAAAAGTGGTTTCATGGGTCAGGCCTGCTTTCCTCATGTTGTGTGCAGCCTAGGCACTTGCTGCCCTGTGTCCCAGCTGCCCCAGCCATGGTGAAAGGGACCAACATAGAGCTTGGGCCATAGCTTCAGAAGGTGCAAGCCTCAAGCCTTGGCAACTTCCATGTGGTGTTGAGCCTACCAGGGCACAGAAGTCAAGAATTGAGGTTTGGGAACCTCTGCCTAGATTTCAGAGAATGTATGGAAATGCCTGGATGTCCAGGCAGATGTTTGCTGCAGGGGTGGAGACTCTCATGGAGAACCTCTGCTAGTGTAGTACAAAAGGGAAATGTGGGGTCGGAGCCTCCACACAGAGTCCCTACTGGGGCACTGACTAGTGGAGCTGTGAGGAAAGGGCCACTGTTCTCCAGGTCCCAGAATGGAAGATCCACTGACATCTTGCATTTTGTGCCTGGAAAAGCCAAGTCAACACCAGCCCATGAAAGCAGCTGGGAGGGAGGCTGTACCCTGCAAAGCCACCTGGTGGGGAGGGCAGGTTTTACAAGTCTTTAAGTGTCTGAGTCAATATGTATATTTTTTCTTTCTCCATTTACAAAGTAAGGATAGTCAGTCTGGTAAAAATTAAAATTTGTATGTCTCTAAGGAAACTACGGGTTCATAAAGAATAGCCAGGTGAGTTACTGTGAAAAGTGCTTAAGATCCAAGGAGTGACATAATGTCAGGCATTAGCTCTCTGTCTTTCCCACTGCTTTTAGAAAATGAATTATTTAGTAGCAACTTTATGTATGTTATTAAGATTAAATCTCTGTTAAAATTGTCCTGCAGGAATTCTAAAGGGTCTTGGAAAATAGTTTTGGCATGAACAACATTGCTAGTTGTTTACATTAAAAATGTTGCTTTTTTTCTGACATACAAATTTGTGTATTTATGCGGGGAGTGTGTGTGTGTGTGTGTGTATGTGTTTGGAGGGCAGAATAAAAATTAACTAACTTAAAAGTGGGTAGGTAAATGTTATTCTATTAGAGATATAGTATTTCTTTTTTTGTGTGTGAAAGTATGAAAAGTTTTGGAGTGCCAGAGGATAAATGGGTGTGATTTGTTAGAGTTGGATATATTGATAGGTGATGTATTTTTTTATTACATAAAATGGAAATGGAGAAATGCTAAACTATGAAATACTTAAGCCAGTAATATCGTTGTTTAAAATACCATAGGAATGGAATAAAACATACGATGACTGGGGATGTTATTTTTCTACTTTAATTTACAAAATTAGTTTAAAATAATTATTTAATATATATTAGATGCTGAACATGATTATGGCTGAAAGACAGCTGCTTTGATCATGGATGCCCTGTGCCCACACACAATAAAACGAGTCTTGCATCCATAGCTGCTACTAAAAATTTTATTTACTTCCAGATTTTTTGTTTTGATTCCTTAGCTCAAGAAAAGAAAGAAGTCTAAAAATTGCTATTCTGAATTTCTACTTGAGAAAACCTTTTGATCTTAATGTTCTTACAGTTATGATCATACAGTGTTTTCTTCTGCATTCTACTTAGTCAGCCGTAATAGTGTTGTTCCTAATCTCATTCAAAACTGTAAAAATGTTAAATTATTTGCAAGCATTGCAGCTTAATTTAATTTAAATCTCACTTTACTCTTAGAATATATTTGTAAGGAAATGTGAGGTAAGGGCAGTTTGTGGAAATTCAGCATACTAAATGTAGTTAGGGGAGCGGGGTCTGGTCCTCTATCTCATATTGACATAAACTCACATTGACTGGGTTTCCATACTTTATTAATTACCATTCTCGTGAAACAGCTTTTGTTTGGAAAGAGATGTTAACCTGTGTATTAGTTATGGCATTATACCTGTTTGTGTGTCTCATTGATGCATAATCTTTCAATTAGTTGTCAAAATTTAATGTATATAATTGCTTCAAATGGTCATTATAAAATAAATAGAAGCCCTCAGTGTAAGGATATTTGGACTGTGTAGATACTGTGGAGGCTTTCTATCTGAAAAGAAACTTGTTCAGAATAATATCTGATAGTCTTGTACAAATGAACCAAAGTTCATTTAATTTGTAAAATAATAGACAATTGATAAAATTTGTAATAGTAGAGAGTCATAGTAATAGTTATCAAAATATCTTTTGATTAATAGTTCAATATAAAATATGCCTATGTGTGTCTTTACAGATATGAAGAACTTCATGATAATGTATTCAATGTTTATTGATCACCTAGGTGCTCAGAAGGGGAGAGGAACCCAAAGACTGGTGAGCTGTACTGAACACTGCCAGGAGGTTAATTTCCACTCTTAGCTCTGATAGTACTGGTCGAATTTAGTTTTTCTCAGTCCCATTTTTATTTACCTAGCATTAAAGGGGGGAAATTTTTGCCCTGAATTTTTGAGATAGTATGTAGCCTAAGAATCAGACTCCATAGTGGATGGGTCAGAAAAGCCAGAGGTCCATCTGAAGGGAGGAAAAAAAAAGAAACAAAATAAACAAAAAACTTGTGTGGTTGAAGTACTGGAATGAGAGACTCTGAAGGATAGGAAGCTGTGGAATAGTTTCTTATTTCTTAGGAACAACTGTTACGTTATGACAGAGTTTAGGGTGCGGTCGTGGAAAATGGTGACTAAGTAGAAAGGAAGTGAAGTTGTCTGGAAACAAGTAACCAAGAAGATGAGAGATGTTGAAGAGCTGTAGACAGGAACACTGTAGGCACCTGAGGGTGATGTCACCATTGAAAGCAGAAAGGACACAAGGAACAAGGATCGTGAGTTTTAAGATCCTCACAACACGCCGTGCTCAGGCATGCAGTATAGTCAATGTCTCTCTTTGTTCTAGATGAACACAGACTACATTAGATACCAACCCTGCTATGTAAGTTTGTAATTCAAGTGAAATAAATCAATTCTTCCTCTTAAAAAAAAGAATCAGACTCTATAATATTAATATTTACCTAAAAGGAAGGAAGCAAAATAATTTAAATTCTTTACTGAGGTCAAAATGAAGTGACATATTGAAGTTTCAACATAAAATGTTAATTATTTTTTAAAAGCCTTGCTCACATTTCATGAAAAAGACATTGTGAAGAATGAGAGCCTACATCAGGATTTTCCAAGTTAAAAAAAGTAACCATAAGACAAAAGCACCTTAGAGGCTTCACTATGGAGAGAAGGATAATTCCTATAATGTGAACATGCGATTTAGATTGTAATTGCTTTGCACTTCAGCCTATGTAAGCAAGTCTCACAAGGAGAAGGAAGTATATTCTATAGTTTCTTGCTTGATGTGATAACAATGTGTAAATATTTTTACCGTGCCTCCCTTTTTTTTTTTCTGTTTAGACAAGAGAAAAAACAAACAAAATGAATGAGGTTTAAAGTGGTATAGGAACATAGTATTTTAGTTTAAATAAGAAATTCTGAGTTAATAATCTGGTCTGTTTTCTTACCTTCAGGTGACAAGTTAAAATCAAACCCCAGAGCCTATTTGGTTTTTAGATTCTTTAAGACTATTTTGGAATTAATGTAATTTGGGGTGTTACTTTTTACTCATGATTATGAAAAAAAGCTAATAAGTTCACCCTTATCAGGTAAAATCAGAGAGCCTGGTGAAATCCTGTTTTTACAATTATCATACATTAAGTAATTATGGCTTGGGACATAATTATTTTCAATATTCATACCTCTTTAGAACTTGTAATGCTCAGCGCTTGCTTTGAAGTTAAGAAAGCTCAAGGTACAGTTAAGATGCCTAAAAAGTACTATGAAAGTGTTAAATCAGAACAAAATTGGCAATAAAAGGGAAAGTAATAATAGGAAATATTCATTTTGTTTTGAAAGGTGCCCAGACAGTCATGTCAGGACAGCTAATATGCAAGCGGTTTTGTATTCATGCTGTTCAATTACATGTGGGGATCATGAAAAGTTCCCAGTGGCGCTGCTACATTTCTTTCCTATTATTGTTCTTATTTTAGAACTTTGATTTCACTTTAAAAAATGCATGAAATACCCCACCTCAGAGCAAACTTTCTCACCCCATGTATTTTCTATTGAAATAGCTGCAATTTACAGCATCTATAGATTAAGAGGTCAATTTGGTTTATATCATGTGTTATTATTCAGGAAATACCCTTGATTTTTAGATTCAGAACTTGAGGTTTCAAATATTTACTGTTCACTTAATAGTGTACCCTGGATATAACCGTCACCCGTTCCTGGAGTCACAGCTGCCTTCTGGGTCCCCTGCTTATCATCTCTTCTCTTCCCTGTTGCCCATCTTCTCCCTGGAATGTCGGCCCTGTCACTCTTGCATGCCACTCTTAACTACCAAGTGGACTGGAGAGAGTGCCTTCCTTGTTAACATGGAGATTCACACACCTTGTAGAGAGATACTAAATATAGATTAGCACCTACATTGGACTTTCTTCTTGATATAGCAGAAGAAGTAAAAGTTCACTAGAGAAAAGTTTAGAGAGAAACAAAATATAAACACTAGGCACTTGTCTGAAATGTTTTATGTCTGGAATATTTCATATTTGCAATTTTATTCTCTCTTCTAGGGGATCTCCTGTCACTGGGATGAGTATTCTATATGGATGTTTTGTTTGAATTAGCTAATATAATTGTTTATTTACTTACTCTCATTTTATGAAAATTTCAAAGTGATTAGTTCTTGGAACAAAAGTAAAAAAAAAGAAAATTGTAAAGTGACATAAGTAGTTAGCACAGCAAATATGAGAGCATGCAAGTAGAGTTCCCAACATACTAACTGTCTTAGCTAAAATTCTAGGTCTTTCTGTGTAGCTGAAATTCTAGACCTTTCTGTGTCTTAGGTTTGTTTGTTTAATGTTAATGTGTTGGTAACTGCTAAAAAGCTGACTAGTAATTGTTAAATAGAGACTGGATCGTTCGTATACATTGATCACATTATCTAAATGTTAAAAATTCCTGTAGCTAAAGGAAAAATCCAAGTAGAGTTTCCACTATTATCCCATGGAAGGTGGGATGAACCCCCTGACCCCACATTTGGTCTAAATGTTGAGACTAATGACATCATACACACACCACGAAGGTATGAAGAGCTGTGCTACCTCTAAGGAGGATTTCTGGTGCAGGCAGCACAGGCTCCAAAGCTGGCCTGAGAGAAGGAACGGGCCAGGGGTTTTGGCTTTTAGTGTGCTTTGAGGGTAGGCGAGGTGAAGGTTCCCAGGTTGAGTGAGGGCTTACTTAGTTGGAACTTTCCACTGGAACTAAAGAAAGGAGCCCACCTGGCTTTTTATGGTCTGCTCTATGGAGCAAGAGAGAAAATGGAAGAGATGAGACATAAAAGCTGTCAGCGGTCAAACACCAAAAATGGAGTCAAAGTCTAAAGTGACCTTTCTAAAACCAGTCCCTTGATAACATCTCTTGTCTCTACCTGCACTGTCATCTTTAATTCTCTGTCATCTTAAGCTGCTTTATTTACTGATTTTCATGGTGCATGTCACAACTAACCAATACAAGTCAGCCTTTTTTTTTTTAAGCCTACAGCACCTGGTATTCCAAGGTGGTCTCCCATCCAAGTACTAACCAGGCCCAACCCTGCTTAGCTTCCAAGATCAGATGAGATCAGGTACATGTACGGTGGTACGGCTGTAGACTTCTTTTTTTTTTTTTTTTTTTTTTTTTTTTTAAGATGAAGTCTCACTCTTGTTGCCCAGGCTAGGAGTGCAGTGGCACGATTTTGGCTCACCACAACCTCTGCCTCCCAGGTTCAAGTGATTCTCCTGCCTCAGCCTCCCGAGTAGTTGGGATTACAGGCATGAGCCACCACGCCTGGCTAATTTTGTATTTTTAGTAGAGACGGGGTTTCTTCATGTGGGTCAGGCTGGTCTCGAACTCTTGATTTCAGATGATCCGCACATCTCGGCCTCCCAAATGCTGGGATTACAGGCATGAGCCACGGTGCCTGGCCCAAGCCTTTGTTAATTGCCTCTTTCAAAAGCTGAAACTGTAGACTCCCTAGAGCTAAGATTAGGTCTGTTAGTTTACTGTTTTATCCTTAGCACCCAAATAGTGCAGGAAGAAAAATAGGCACATGATACTTTTTAAAAATGTCTATCAGGTTTAAAAAAGCCCCATGAAGGCAAGACTGTGCCGGTTTCAGTCATGGCTGATTGCAGTGATTCAGAGAGATGCTTCACACTTCAGTAAATACTGGTGGAAAGAATTCATTCTTTCAGTTACTTTAATATAGCACTTTAGCACGGTTCTCCAGTATCTTTTACTTTCAGTGGATTATCTTTAATGAAATCTTGTCTCATTTAAGTTCCAAAATACATCAAGAACATGTGAACTGAATCTTGTTAATTTTTAATTAAATCCTGTTGATTTGTTTAAAAGTTTGGGCAGAGCAGCAACTTTATCAAAAAAGTAAAAATTGGAAACTCACTTCTAATGATGAAGTGATGCTAAAATTATAAACAATTTAGGGGTATGTAAACAAGACCATAAGACCATACCTTTGTTCACAGAAAGCAGCATGAAATGTCTTCATTCCTGAGAACCTAGGTGAATTTTCAATTTACAATCAATTATATAAACCACAGGACAGCACAATTGAAGTCAGGGAAAATCTAATAAATAACCTTCAAATAAAATATGTATGTTTATGAATAAACCAAAATCCCCCCCCACATAAATGAATAAATGTATAGATGGATACATAAATAGATAGATAAAAATAAATAGGTGTTGCCATACTTCTCAGTCTAAGCCACATGAGAATACAGAAGTTATTGCCGTAGGACTAAACAATATTTTTTGATTCATTAAGTGTTCTGAGACTTAGGCTGGTTAATTTTAGTTGTTCTAAAATGTTCAGTTCACTCTAATGTAGTAACTATTATTACAAAGGTGTCTGATATTCTGCAGCTGTGCAATTATTTGGCTGCCAGACTCCAAGATTGACTGAAATGCTGTCCCAGCCTCTGAAAAAGTGGCTTAGCCCAAACTCCTTCCTGGTGTCCAAGCCTCAGGTTAGCTTTCATCTTCCTGCTTTTTACTAGCAAAGGAAGGTGGAGCGCTAGAGCTTTTTCACAGTAGTCTGTTGCTCAGCAACCAGGCTTGTCCTCTTAGGAAACAGGTCAGGAAAAAGGAATAGAGACGAGGGCCTGATTTAATGTTTGTCTGCCATCTCTGATAAAGCAGAGATCCTCTGAATGGAAATTGTTACAGACAGATATCTCCAACTCACGGGGGAAACAAATTAATCTCATTAGACAAGGGGTTAATATCTGTTTGCTAGAAATATTGTTTCACCATCACCTGGCAGGAAGTTTTAGTAGCTGTAAATATTACAGCATGGTAAGATAGGTAGTATTATATTTGGTAAGGTTCAAAATTTTGGTATAGTATGGCTGTCATCTCAAGGTCAAAGAAAAGTCATTCCAGAATGACACAAAAGAATGTTTTATTTTGAATAGTAGACATTATTTAGTCATCCAGAGACACTTTAAATGTCATAACAAAATCTAGGTTCTTTTTATTGACAAAAATTTCTTGAACCATCTTTCTTCTGTTCCTTAAAAATACTGATTGATAGTATTTCTCAGGAAATATTCTAAATGCAAAACTGCATTGCAGAATCATGAATACCTCTAATTATAATTTTTGAGACAGGAAAATGCTTCTTTTAAGTAAAATTTTCTTTCATGTTTTTGGGGCTCTCAAACAATACCCCAAAGTGTGATGCTTTGGCCTGCTGAGGACGTTGAGCTGAAGGATACTGGAATGGCCTCAGACGTGAAGTCTCTTTCTGATCCTCTCTTTCCTTTCTTTTTCTTGCTCCCTTTCCTTCCCCAAGGAAGGCCATAGTAACTGGAAATATTACTCTGTCCTCCCCCCAGCTTTCTGTGTAGCAGCTGGCCTTAAAGAAATTATCTGACCTATCTTGTTTGCTGGTAGATTATAAGACCCTCATTCCAGAAGGGTCCTGCCTAACCAGGAGGAAGAAATGCCATACAAAGAGGCTAAGACGAACCTGAACAGAATGCCTTGCTGAGCTTTCTGCCTCCGTCTGCTACCTTTAGCTCATACCCTTTGTCCAATTATATTTGCACATGGCTGTCCATTCTTCATCAAATCTAAGAGTGAAAATAGACAATTTTCCTCAGGTCTTTGAGTCTTCATTTCAGAAGGCTCATGTGTCAAGAAAACATTTTGAATAAATGCATTTTTTATGCTTTTCTCCTGTTAATCTGTCTTTTCTTACAGGAGTGTCAGCTGTGACCCCTATGACGGTTGAGGAAAGGTATTACACCTTCTTCCCCTACAACACAACATATTCCATGATGTAAACTTGTGTTAACTATATAGCATTTGGCAGATTTATAACCCTAAGGAATTAGAAATAAGAACAGCATCTGAGAAAATAGAGACTGTGGAAAAAGGAAACTATGGTTCTTTAAAAGTCCCCTCTTGATACTTCTCTTAAATCAAATTTTCATTATGTGTACACACACACATATACACACACACGTGTACACACACACATATACACACACACATCATGTGTACACACACATATACACACATGTGTTCACACACACATACACACACATCATGTGTATACACACATGTGTACACACACAATTATGTGTACACATACATATACACACAAATCATTATGTGTACACACACACATACACAGTATGTGTTCACACACACATATACACACACATCATTATGTGTACACACACATACACACATGTGTACACACACATATACACACATGTGTTCACACACACATACACACACATCATGTGTATACACACACATGTGTACACACAAATTATGTGTACACATACATATACACACAAATCATTATGTGTACACACACACATACACAGTATGTGTTCACACACACATATACACACATATCATGTGTATATACACACACATACACACATGTGTACACACACATATACACACATCATTATGTGTACACACACATATTTACACGCATATGATGTGTATACACACATATACACACACATATACACACACACGTCTCAGCTGACATAATTATACACACTAAAAGTCAACATTTCTTTTCTATATTACTTGACTGGCAAGTAATATAGGAAATATTGATTGGCTTTAAAAGGGCCAATATGTTACTTCAGTTATTTTTCAGTTACGTTCTTTTAAGTGCTGTTAGGAAAATAGAGCTTATCGGTTTAAAGCTCAGGGTCAGAAATGAATATAAAATTTTAGTCAAGCAAGATGAATAAGCTCTCGAGCTATGCTATATAATATTGTAATAGAGTCAAGAATAATGTATTCAACACTTAAACATTTAGGAAGGTAGATCTTATGTTGAGTTACCATAATAAAATAATAAAATAAAACAAAATGTAGGTGGAGTTTTCTCACAGGGAATAGCAAAGGATGTATCCAGGACGCAGTGGGTATTTATATGTGTCTTAATATCTCGGCCAGAATCTAAAACTAGGTCTATGCGTCACTCTATTTACAATTCATTTATTCATTCATTTACTATTCAGCTTTTAAAAGGCTAACAAGAAATATGAATAAATTAATTTAGCAATAATTTACTGCCTTTAATCTTGTTTTCTCAGTACACAAGCTATTGGCTTTGAGAATTGAAGACAGCTAAGCAATTTAAAACCAATGGAAAAATATGGAGTGAGATTCAGCCCTTTTATATTCATGATGAACTCAATATGTTACAAATCCAAAAATCAACCTCTATTTTACTTTATCTTCTATACAATGGGGTTTTAACGTCATCTTACATCTTTGATGAAGTATTGGAGTACTATATAAGATCTTATTTTTGAAAGTATTTTAGACCTTAGTTATAGCTAGTTATGTTATCATTGAGAATAATAATATTCCATGACCAAAAGTTAATAATTTTATTCTCTAGCTATCACTATATATACACTCATATTTATATTTACATATATATTTTATGTACTTTGTAATTTAGCTTAAGTAGTTATGATTTTTAATATGGAGAATTTTCATCACAAATATTATGTGTGTTTGTATCTATCTATCATCTATCTGTCTATCTATCTATCTATCTATCTATCATCTATCTATCTGCCACGACCCTGTAGATTTAGCTTAACTGGTTATAACTGTTATACTTTCAGTTAATATCTCTGTCTCTATGTTTATATTTAGAACTGGAACATTTCCAGTCACATCACTTCTACTCCCACTTTTTAGGTCTCATGCTCACAGTAAAACCCCTGAGAATCAGAGAGCAGAGGCATTCTACCCACCTCCAGAACCTTTATATGACCCCCTGTATTATAGCTTAGCTCTTATCACTAAAATATAGGGAGGCCACATTCTATATTGGGATGGCATTCCTCATAACTCCCAAAATTTAAGACTTACTCTCCATAGATATTTGTATTTTAACATGACCTGGTAGAATTTAACTGGGGAACAAAATGGCAAAAATATGTCTATATTATTTAGGCACAATGGACTTTTTTAAAAATTAAAAAAAAAACAAGGCAAAGTCAGCTAACTTTTGCAGCTATTTCAAATCTATGGAATCTCTTGCTTTAAAAGTTTTCTTCGCAACTGTAATAGACTAGCAGTGTATGAAACAATTTGCATTTAAACGTGATAATAAGGAAAAAGAGATTCTTTAAAATATGAAGCTCAGATCAAGAATAAATTGTACATGCAAACGTGCTGATTTAGATGCAGAGGATGAATTCCAACAGTGGGGCAACTAGTAGAAATTAAGGCTAACGCTTTTTTGAGTGCCCAGTAATGTTGAATTACAATTGAATACCTATAGAAATGAGTGTGACATCCAAATGGTTACCAGATGAATATATTAAGCTCTGTGATGTTTCACTGAATTCTAAACGAGTTCAGAAGGATGACATACCAAGAGGTGCTGGAGTACTTCAGACACACTCAGTCAAATGTGTATGTGGTTAAATAAAGCTCTGTGGAATGTTCCTGACATAAAATTAGTTTTCCTATTCAGAGGGAAAGTGGAGCAATTTATTTTTTCCTTATAGTCTCATCACAAGTAGGAGTTTAATAAACTCGCTTTTGTTTTTAGAGAAACTTGCAGGTTGAAAGTTACTTTGCAGTGCTTTGGAATCCTTATACACTCAACTTGTGATCTTGCCTTTATTGTTCTCTACAGCATTAAGCAGGCTACCTTCTCTGCTGAATGTGAAAATAAGTAGAGACCTGCATAAGTGAACTCATGGCAGGACGCTGTGCTACCAACAGGCTTTTTAGGGAACTGGGTAATTGGGAAATTTTGATGAGTTATATTATTAGTTTTGGTTAATTTTTATTTCCATGTTTATGTAAGAAATACGAAATGCTATAAAATTATATCACAATAAAATACTTACACGTTCCCACTCCTTTGTGAAAACACTGAGTTCATGTCGATAGAATTAATTTCAAGGAGTAAACTTAGAGTGATCCCTCTGAAGATGATTTCTCTGGGGTGGGAGCTGTCCTCTAACAGTAGTTTGGAGGAGCAGCTGCCTAGACCAGGTGTTCCCAGTGAATTATAACTCTCCCTGCCCAATTGCTGAAGCATAAGACAGGACTGAGTCACAGAAGAAAGCAGAGAGGAGCCTGGAATGGAAGCTAATTCTTGGGGCTCCTGGAAAGAAAGAGAAGGAAAAATTTAGCAGGTAGAAAAGAGCTCTTATGTTCCTCTCATGTCTTTAACCAAGGAATCAAATCCAATAAATTCATAAAGTATTACAAATTCTGATTCCGCCCTTTACATGCCATGAAGTCTCTCTAAATTCCAGTTTTTCAAGTTGTAAAATGGGGTGAAACTTAGATTGTTGGACAATTGAAGAAATAGCAAGAACATTTGTAAAGCAAGTTGTGGGAAGATTATTTAACCCATCCCTGCTTGTTGCTGCTCTTACTCAATTGGTCTCCCAAGGATCCAGTGCTCTAGGACTTGGCTGTCCAGACTTCATAGTACAGATGCCTTGAATTGCTGTTCTTCCCATGCTTGAATTCCTCCCATGCTCTTCTGTCACCCTGTTTTATCCTGCTCCGTACTTCATTTCCATGTATTAGCCCACTGAGGTTCTTTCTGTTCCTCCTGCAATCAAGTCCTTTGCCTCAGGGGCTTTATGCTAGCTGTCTCTTGACCTTCAAGTGGTCGAACCCCTCTTGTGTTCTCTCTCTCTCTCCTCTTTTTTTAATTTTACTTTTGGTTCCAGGATACATGTGCAGAAAAAACATGCAGGTTTGTTACATAGGCTGGCAAGGCTGTGGAGAAATAGGAACGCTTTTACACTGTTGGTGGGAGTGTAAATTAGTTCAAACATTGTAGAAGACAGTGTGGCGACTCCTTAAGCATCTAGAAACAAAATACCATTTGACCCAGCAATCCAATTACTGGGTATATACTCAAAGGAATATAAATCATTGTATTATAGAGATACATGCACATGTATCTTTATCGCAGCACTATTCACAATAGCAAAGACATGGAATCAACCCAAATGCTCATCGATGACAGACTGGATAAAGAAAATGTTGTACATATACACCATGGAGTACTATGCAGCCATAAAAAGATATGAGATGATGTCCTTTGCAGGGACATGGATGAAGCTGGAGGTGTTCTTAAATATCTTACTCTCTATTAGGCCTTCCCTGAGTAACCAATCTAATTATAAAATTATGAAAACATTTTTATCAAATAGTCCTATTTTAATTGTCTTTTAGCAATGATCATTTCTCAAATTTTCTTGTTTGCTGCATTGATTGATTCTTTTTCCCTCCAATGGAATATAAGCTCCATGAAAACAGGGCTTGGTTAATCTTGTTCACTTCTGTATCTGTTCTACCTGCTATGGTGGTGGAACGTACAATATACTCAGTACACATTTGTTGGGATGAATACATTTCAAATGTAAGGTGGCTATGATGTTAAATTTGCATCGTCTAAATGTATGTAAAATTATCTCTTCTGTGCAGACAGTAATCCGTTATCAATTTAGAGCGTGTTTCTCAGTTTTCTTTTGGATATTCTGAGGACGTTTTGTTCCCAAGTGGAAACTGAATGCTAACACTCCTTTTCTGCTCATCCTCTTTCTTTTTCTTCATTTTCTCAGTGACCCACAGCCAGATTTACTTTAGTATCTCATGAAACTCAATTGAAATTTCCCCATTCAGTGTTAGTGTAGAATGTAAGTAGCTTGAGTTTCCAGTCAACAAGGAATAAATTTCAAAATATGATGCTATGACTTCCGGTTTCTGTGCAGGTCACTTAACCAAAGTATTGAGCTTCATGTCTGTCCACTGAAGAAGACAACATCATCAAATAAAAAGAGAAAAATCATTTTCAGCAGACCTTTGATGACCTCTCTCTTTTTAAAGGGACACACAAAAGCTTCCCAGGTAAGTGATGTGGGCCCTTCACCAGTGATAGTCTTCTGAATGTGGTAGTGGAAATCTTCCAGAATTCTAAAACTGAGTGAGGAAAGCTGTTTACCTGAAATAAATATTTTATTTTATTCTCTGGATTTCAACTCATTGACTTCCAAGAACAACTGATTCAGATAATCACATATTATTAAATCTTCATATTGAATATGAATTAAAAACTCTCTGGTTTTGCTAATGAGAGAAAGCAATCTCCCCACTCTTTCTTTTTAATAAAGAGTTGGAGAGGTGCTATATAAGTGGTCTGCCCTGAGAGTCTTCTTGCTGTCTCCATCCTGCTCTCAGCCTCCATGCAATTCTTAGTTTCTCCTCCCAGTGAATGATTCTCAGTTCTCTCCTGGTTCTCTCTCCCTCTTGATGTTAAAATCATTTTCTCTTTGGATGTGCTTCTTCTACTGCACAGTGGAGGGATGCGATAGCTTCCAAAATTATGGAACTAGAACATTTCTGCCATAATCTACCCCTGCTTCCTTTACTAATTTTTTTTTTCCAGTTCTGGTGCTGACAGTTAAACCCCTAAGAAACAGAAAGAAGACACGTTCTACCTTCTTCAGGAATTATTTTCTGACCCCTTGTATTATCTGCTCAGTGCCCATCACTACAGTATAGAGATGCCACAATCTGTGTGAAGAATGGTGACCCTCAAGACCACCTGCTAAATAAATCACACCAAACAAGTTTAACAGTAAGTTTGTTTTTTTAAATTTGAGATTCAGGGGGTACATGTGGAGGTTTTTTACCTGGCTGTCCTGTATGATGTTGAAGCTTGGGCTTCTACTGATGCCATCGCCCAAGTAGTGAACATAGCACCTGATCAATAGCTTTTCAAACCTTCTCCCCCTCCACCTCTCCCTCCCCCACTTTTTGAATCCTCAGTGTTTATTTTTCCCATCTTTGTGTCTGTGTGTACCCAGTGTTTAGCACCCACTTATGAGTGAGAACATGTGCTAATTGGTTCTCTGTTTCTGTGCTATTTTGCTTAGGATAGTGTCCTGGAGCTGCATTCATGTTGCTACAAAGGCTATGGTTTCATCCTTTTCATGCCTGCATAGTATTCCATGGTGTATATGTACCGCATTTTCTTATCCAATCTACCATTAGTGGGTACCCGAGTTGATTCCATGTCTTTGCTATTGTGAATAGCACTCTGATAAACATGCAAGTACATGTGTCCTTTAGGTAGAACTATTTATTTTCCTTTGGGTATATACCCAGTAATGAGATTGCTAGGTAGAATAGTAATTTTATTTTTAGTTCTCTGAGAAATCACCAAACTGCTTTCTACAGTGGCTGAACTGTTTACAGTCCCACCAACAGAATCTAAGTGGTCCTTTATGTCTCTGCAAGCTTGCCAACATCTGCTTTTTTTATTTAATTTTTTTTTCATAGCCATCCTGACTGGTGTGAGGTGGTATCTTGTGGTTTTGATTTGCATTTCTCTGATCATTAGTGATGTTGACCGTTTTTTTGTATGTTACCTACTTGTATGCCTTCTTTTGAGAAGTTCCTACTCGTATCCTCTGATAGGATGATTTTACATGGGATTATTTGTGTTTTCTTTTATTGTCTTGTTGACTTCTGTAAGTTGTTTATAGATTCTGGACATTGGTTTTTTGTTAAGTGCATAGTTTGCAAATATTTTCTCCCATCCTGCAGGTTGTTTGTTTGATTGTTGGTTGTTTCTTTAACTGTGCAGAAGCTCCTGTTTAATTATGTTCCATTTTTTTTGTTTGTTTCTGTTGCATTTGCTTTTAAGGATTTAGTCATAAATTATTTGTCTAGGCCAATATCTACATGAGCGTCTCTTAAATTTTCTTCTGGGATGTTATAGTTTGAGGTCTTACATTTAAGTCTTTAGTCCATCTCGAGTTCATTTTTGTGTATGGTGAGAGTTAAGTTTCACTCAGTCTCCTTCATATGGTTAGTCAGTTTCCCAGCACCATTTGTTGAATGGTGTTTATTTTTGTCAACTCTGTTAAATGGTGTTGTTTACTTTTTGTTAACTTTGTTAAAGATCAGTTGGTTGTAGGTGGGCAACATTTTTTTTCAGGGATCTGTATTCTGTTCCGTTAATCTATGTATGTATCTATTTTTGTCCCAGTACCATGCTGTCATGGTTAGCCTTGTAGTATAGCTTGAAGTTGGATAATGTGATGCCTCTGGCTTTATTCTTTTTACTTAATATTGCCTGGGCTATTTGAGCTCTTGTTTGGTTTCATACGAACGTTAGAATAGTTTAGAAATAAGGAAGAGAACACAGACCAAGTCTGGATCCCCAGATCAACTGAAACAAAGGGCAGGGATTTGTTAAGAGCTAGGATGGAGGAAGGTAAAAGTCATCTGTGTTTGCTAATTGATCTTACCAAGTGGAAAATAAAGTTTTCCTTATCTTTGTGATAGGAGGTAATATTACAACTTGGAACAAGATGCCCGCTAAAGTTAGGCTCCCACCTTCCCATGGAGACCGGGAGGTGAAGGCACTATCTTCTTTGATGATTACATTTCAAAGGAATGGCTCCCAGGTCCTTGAGAAAGACATTCCTGGGTTGTAAAACTGACAACAGATGGCCGGGTGTGGTGTCTCATGCCTGTAATCCCAGCACTTTGGGAGACTGAGGTGGGCGGATCATGAGGTCAGGAGATCAGACCGTCCTGGCCAACATGGTGAAACCCCTTCTCTACTAAAATACCAAACAAAACAAATTAGCCAGGCATGGTGGCGCGCACCTGTTGTCCCTGTTACTTGGGAGGCTGAGGCAGGGGAATCGCTTGAACCTGTGGGGTGGAGGTTTCAGTGAGCTGAGATTGTGTCACTGCACTCCAGCCTGATGGCAGAGCGAGACTCTCAACAATAAATAAATAAATGAATAAAAAGTAAACTGAGAAGAGGCTTTTAAAAACATTAACTTCACAAAGAGTCAGAGAAAGCATTTACAGTTCCAAGATTTTTTTCCAAGTAAATGCTCTAAGTAAAGGGAACTCAGGGGATGGAGTCTAAAGTCGAGTAAAGCTGAGGGGGAATGTTAAGGCCCTCTTGGTCACCAAACATAAAACAAATTTCCCTTAGGATCAACTAAACTTAGGGGCACTTTATAATGAGAGGTTGCTTGCATTTTCCCCATTTTCCCTGCTAGCATGTGATCCGTTTGGCTAGCTTAAAGGTATGTCTGGCCTAATGGTATATTCGTTTTCTCATCTTTGTCTCTAAAATATCATAGTGTGCTTTCCTTAGTTAACAGCACAATGAGTCACACAGGCTCTTTGACCATCATTATAGTGTTTTTTTCGTATTAATTTGCATTCGAAAGGTATTGATTTTAATCATTTGTTTTTTCCAGCACCGGCACTACTGCTTGATGAATTCTTGCATGATATTATTAAAATTTTAAAGAATATTTAGGTGACTTTATGTTAAAATAATAGCACAGTGGTAATCAAAATCAACTGTAGAAGTTCCTATGTGTGTAAATAACAGCTTGAATCACAAGCTACTGAAACATTTAGAAGAGGAGATTTCTATTTACCAGCAAAAGTACTTCCTCCATGAGAGGCCTACACTTTAACAGACTTTATAATTCATATGCCTGTCAGCTCTGCAATTTTTTCATTATTAATTGAATCGTAAAATGATTTCACAACTTTATCATTTCAAACTTTCTCATAAAATTGGTTAACAATATTAATCCATAGCAAATTGTGGGGCAGACTTTAATTTGCAAATAGCAAATTTGTACCTTAGTTAGCAATGGCTACAATTTTAGTCAGGTACATTTTCAAAGAACAGAAAATCTAATGGCTTAGGGTCAACTACATGAATGCTTAACAATATGTACTCATAATAGTTTATACATTTCATTTGAGTAATCTTTGCAAATATCGATGTACCAATAATGATGGCACCTGGGCAGGAATTGGGGGACATTATTGTCTTCATATACCTGCCAAATGTGCAATCAAGATGTTTATCTTTTAGATGGCTGTTAAATCTTTTCCGTAATGTTCAGTTATTTCCAATTTTGTGACTACTATTTTATTTTATAGGCATTTTAATTAAATTGTTGAATCACAGTCATGAGGTATGATGTTACATTCTAATATTTAATGAAGGTCTGACATGACTTGAATGATTCTTGTGTTGTTGATGAATTGATCAATCATGTCCCTCAGCAGAAGAGGTTACAGTTAATATTATACTTTTTACAGTAGCAGTTATAGCAAAGAATGCAGGCATGGACTTCATAAAATATATATAAAGAAAATGAACAATGTCTGCTCTGCACCAAGTTTGGTGATAAAACAGTAGAGTTCTGAATTTATGACAACTATATGGAAGAATGTTTCTGTCAATAACGAGTATGTCATTTTATTCTTTTAGTTTCAATTAAAAATTTATGAAAGTTATGAAGTATATTGGCATTAAGTATATTTCAAAAAATGTGTAGCAATGCAAGAAGATACAAAACAGAAACTGTTACCAAATTGTTGAATGTGTAGGAATTTTTAGATAATAGTGAATGTTTAATATGAGAGCAAGCAATTTTTTGGCCATTAGAAGTGGCTTTATTCATTGTAACCCTTTACAACAAGGTTATCATTTAAAAATAAAGGATTTTACTATCTGTCAAAAATACACAAGAATTTGCAGACATTCAGGTTAAGGTCAGGGTGAAAGTTAGCTATGGAAGGTGGCAACCATATTTTTCTTCCGCCTGGTGAGTTGGCATTTGAAAGAACAGTTAAGCAATGTCTAAATCTTACTATTTCGTGCATGAAGTATGTATACAATGGTTTCTCAAACTGAGGTGTGAAGCTCCCCATCCACCTCCTCCACACCTCTTCCCTTCCACTCTCTGCGTTTTGGAAATAACCTGGAAGAGACTCTGGCTCTTCATGAGAAAATTTTAATTAATTTTTTTACAATATTTCCTTTAAAACACGTAAGCACATTCTGAATTATCTGGACGATTATGTTGTAACTGAGTACAGTTAGGCCTTCTGGAGCCCATATCTGTTTTATTGTTATTATTTTTTCATTTTGGACAATGACTCTTAACATAAATTTTTAAGGATACATGTACAGTTTAACTATATGCATTTTGTTGTGCAACAGATCTCTTGAACTTTTTCATCCTGAAAAACTAAAAGTCTATATTCATTGAAAAACTCCCCTGTGATGGTTGATTTTAGGCACCAGTTCTGCTGGATTAAGGGATACTCAGATAGTTGGTAACACATTAATTGTTCTCAATGCTTCGGTAGGCACGAAGCCCGTCTCTTTCTGCTGAAAAGCAGGCCCAGGTGATTTGGCTTTTGGTGCGTGTGATGGGCTGCCCCAGGTGTGTCTATGAGGGTGTTTCTGGAGGAGATTGGCAATGAGGAAAATCTGATCTCAATGTAGGCAGGCATGTGTCTGGGGGCCCGGATGGAACAAAGATGTGGAGAAAGGGCAAATTCTCGCCCCTCTTTCCAGAGGCAGAATGCCCTCTCCTCCTCTTGGATTTCAGAACTCCTAACTCTCTGTTCTTTAGACTCTGGGACTCACACCAGTGGCCCACTCAGGCCCTTGGGACTTTGGCCTCGGACTAAACCATTGGATTCCCTAGTTCTGAGGCCTTCAGACTTGGATTGAGCCACACGACTGGCTTCCCTGTGTCTCCGGCTTGCAGACAGCTCATCGTGGGACTTCGCAGTTTCCATAATTGGGTGAGCAAATTCCTCTAATGAATCCGTTTTCATATATCTCTCTCTACATATATCCTATTGGTTCTACCTTTCTGGAGAAGCCTGATTAAAACATCCCCTTTACCAGCTCCCCTGCCAGCACCTTCCTGGTAAACACTGTTCTACTTTCTGTTTTTAAGAGTTTGACTGTTTCAGATACCTCATATAAGTAGAATCATATAGTACAGTCATATGCCACGTAACTATGTTTTAAGCAGTGCCACGCTGCATATGCTTAAGGTTATAAAGGAGCTAAAAATGAATGCCTGGTGATGTCATAGCCTTCATAATTTTACAGTACAATGCATTACTTACATGTTTGCAATGATGCTGGTGTAAACAAACCTACTGCATTGCCAGTCATATAAAAGTATAGCACACACAATTATATACTAGATAATGTTAAATGACTATGTTACTGGCACGTATTTACTACAATATACATTTAATATTATTTTAGAGTGTACTCCTTCTACACATATAAAAAAAGTTAACTGTAAAACAGCTGCAGACAGGTCCTTAAGGAGGTAATCCAGGAGAAGGTATTATTATGGGAGAGGACAGCTCCATGCATGTTGTTGCCCCAGAAGACCTTTCAGTAGGACAAGGTGTTGAGGTGGAATTCAAGGATATTGATGATCTTGACCCTTATAGGCCTAGGTTAAAGTATGTGTTTGTGTCTTAGTTTTTTAAAAAAGTTTAAATAAATTCAAAAATAAAAAATGCTTATAGACTAAAGATACATAGAAAGACAATGTTTTTGTACAGTTGTACAATGTATTTGTGTTTTATTGTACGTGTTATTACAAAGGCATCAAAAAAAGTTTTTAAAAAGAGTTTATAAAGTCAAAAAGCTGCAGTAATCTGTTCTTATTGAAGGAAGAAGAAATTTTAAATTTAGTGTAACCCAAGTGTACAGTGCTTATAAAGTCTACAGAGCATACAATAATATCCTAGGTCTTTGCATTCACTCACCACTCACTCACTGATTCAGGCAGAGAAGCTTCCAGTCCTGCAAGCTGCTTTCGTGGTAAGTGCCCTACACAGGTGTATCATTTTAAATCTTTCATATTGCATTTTTACTGTACTTTTCTGTGTTTAGACACCCAAATACTTACCATTGTGTTACATTTGCCTACAGTATTCAGTACAGTAATGTTTTATACAGGTTTGCAGCCTACGAGCAATATGCTATGTCATTTTGCATACTTGTGCACTAGGCTCTACCACTGTGTCAGCGTGTTTTCACACTGCTGATAAACACATACCTGAGACTGGGCAATTTTAAAATGAAAGAGGTTTAATAGACTCACAGTTCCATGTGGCTTGGGGAGGCTTCACAATCATGATGGAAGGTGAAAGGTACATCGCACATGGCAGAAGAAAGAGAAGAGAATTTGTGAAAGGAAATTTTTTCTTTAAAAGACCATCATATCTTGTGAGACGTATTCACTATCATGAGAACAGCATGGGAAAGACCCACCCCCAAGATTCAATTACCTCCCACCAGGTACCTCTCACAACATATGGGAATTCAAGATGAGATTTGGGTAGGGACACAGCCAAACCATATTAACCACCTATAATAAGTGTGTGTAAGTACATTCATGTTGTTTGCACAAAGGTTAAATCATCTAATGACACATTTATCAGAACGTATTTCCATTAGTGCATAATGCATGACTGTATTTTTCCTTATGTGACTGGCACTGGCTACCTGACTTCCTATCAGGATTTATTCTTTCTAAAGCCCGAATAACATTCCATCATATATATATATACCACATTTTCTTTATTCCTTTGTTGATGGGGATTTAGGTTACTTTTACTTCTGGGTTTTTATAAATATTGCTGCTATAATGCAGTGAACATGAGGAACATGTAAATACCTGTTTTAGATCCCTTGTTTCAATTGTTTTAAATATATGCCTAAGAGTGAATTTACTGGATCATATGGTAATGTTATTTTTAAGTTTTTGAGAAATTTTCATACTGTTTTTCATCGAGACTATACCATTTTATATTCCCAGCAAAAGTACACAGAGTTTTCAGTTTCTCCATGTCCTCAACAGCACTTATTATTTTCTCTTTTGTTTTGATTTGTTTGACAGTGACTGTCCTAACGGTTGTGAGGTGGTATCTCATTTTGTTTCGACTTACACTTCTTTAATGTAAGGAAGGTTGAGCATCTTTTCATTTGCTTGTTTGCCATTTGTATTTTTATTTTTGGAGAAATGTCTTTTTTTGTTCTCTGTCCATTTTTAGATTAGATTTTTTTGGTTGCTGTTGAGTTGTAGGAATTCTTGTATATTCTAGATATTAACTCCTTATTAGATATATGGTGTACACATATTTCCTTCTATTTTTAAAGTTGCCTTTTCACTTGGCTGTTTCTCTTTGCTAGCAGATTTATTGATATAGTCCCACTTGTTTATTTTTGCTTTTTTTTTTTTTTTTTACCATATCCAAGAAATAATTGCCAAATACAAAGTCATGAAGTTTTTCTCTATTATGTGTTCTTTTTGGAGTTTTATAATTTCAGGTTTGTGTTTAGGTCTTTAATCTATTTTGAGTTCACTTTTGCATACGGTGTAAGGTTAGGGTTCAACTTCGTTCTTTTGCATGTGGATATCCGGTTTTCTCTACACGATTTGTTAAAGAGGCTTTTTCCCCCTCCCATCATAGCTTTTGTGTAACCTTTTTATCTTGTTTTGAGATGATTCCACCATCTGCATCAGGGTTTATTTCTGGGATCTCTATTTGGTTTCATTGGTCTATATACCTGTCTTTATACCAGTAGCATATTGTTTTGATTACTGTAGTTTTATAATGTGTTTTAAAATCAGGAAGTGTGAGGCTTCAAGCTTTTCTTTTGTTTCTCAAGATTGTTGTGGTTATTCAGGTCCTTTGGGATTTCATATGGATTTAATGATTTGTTTTTTATTTCTGCAAAATAATGGCATTGGGATTTGGATAGAGATTTCATTGAACCTATAGATTGTTTTGGATAGTATAAATTTTTTAAAAAATATTAAGTCTTCTAATCCATGAACAGAAATGACTTTCCATATATTTGTGTCTTTAATTTTCTAGGAGTGTTTTTTAGTTTACTGTGTACAAGTCTTTTACTTCCTTGGTTAAGCTTACTACTAAGTAAGTATTTTATGGTTTTTGATATTATTATAAATTGAATTATTTCTTAATTTTCATTTTGGATTGTTTATTTTCAGTGTATAAAAACACACTAATTTTTGTGTATTGATTTTATATCTGGCAACTTTATTGAATTCTTTAACAATTTTCTGTTTGGGGGTGGAATTTTTTAAAAAAGTGTATGTATTATGTCATCTGCAAACAGATAGTTTTGCTTCCTTTTTTCTAATTTAGATGACTTTGACTTCCCTAATTGTTCTGATTAGGACTTCTAACACTTGAAGAGTAGAAGCGATGAGAGTAGGCATCCTTGCTTTGCTGCTGATCTTAGAGGAAAAGCTTTCAGTTTTCACGACGAGTGTGATGTTAGACTGCTGGCTTTCGATATGCAGCCTTTACTATGTTGAGGTAGTTTCCTTCTGTTTATTGTTTCATTAGTTTTTCTTTTTCTTTTAATTATAAAAGGGTGTTGAATTTTGTCAAATGCTTTTTCTTCATCAATTGAGATGACACGTAATTTTTACATTCATTCTGTTAAAGTGTTGTATTACATTGATGGAGTTTTATATATTGAATCATCCTTGCATTCCAGGAATAATATCCACTTGGTTATGACATATAATTCTGCTAATGTACTGTTATATTTGGTTTATTAGTATTTTATGGAGGATTTTTTGCGTGAATATTCACCAGGGATTTTGATGTGTAATTTTCTTGTAACATCTTTTTTCTGGTTTTGGTACTAGGTTATTGCTGGCCTCGTAAAATGAGCTCAGAAGTGTCTAATTATCTTCACATTTTTGGAAGAGAATGAAAAGAATTGGTGTTAATTTGCCTTTAAAAGTTGGGAGGAATTATTCAGTGAAGCCCTTGATCTTGGGATTTTCTTCTTGAGACGTTTTTGATTACTGATTCAATCTCATTATTAATTATAGGTCTTTCCAGACTTTTTATTTTTTCGTGATTCACTCTTGGCAGGTTGTACATTTCTGGAAATTCACCCATTTCTTCTAAGTTATCCAATTTGTGAGCATAAAATTGTTATTAGTATAATCATAGCAGTCTCTTATGGACCTCTCTATTTCTGTGACACCAGTTCTAATGTCTCCTCTTTCTGTTTTTGTTTGAGGTTTTATCTTTTTTTCTTAGGCTGGGTAAGGGTTTTCTGATTTTATTAATCTTTTCAAAAAAGAATGGGTTTTCCTCATTCATGAGTATTTCCAGTCAAGTGAGACAGAAAAGAGTGCTTTGGGAAGCGCCGTGAAGAGCCAGAATACTGGACACATATTGCACTTTTCTCCATCCCTCCTAAGAAGCAAACCATGAGCTGGGCACTTTCTCCCAATCACAGTGGACTCTATTGGCTTCTGTTCACAGAATTACAAGTTCTATAGTACAGCCATAAGCCACTAGGCTCTCTTTTATTGTCAGTGGTCCGTGGGCTTCCAAAGCATGTGAGTTTCCCGTTGAGTTGGGCAAGACAGAACCGATCTCTTGGGCAGCTTTCTGCAAAGCAAGGATGTTGGATATACTTTCCATCTTCTCTTTCTCTCCATAGAGCGAAGATAAAAGTTGGGATTCCTCTCAATCATAAACTGTGCTGGCTTGGGGGGACAGGCTGATGCAGTTAAAATTAAGTGTCTTTTCTTACCTGCTTCAATGGGATTAGCCTTGGGTTTGAGCTTGCCTTGGATATTGCAACTTCCTAATGGGTTTCTGAAGTTGTTAGAAAGGCTTTTCAGACTGTATATTGTTGTTAAGTCTTGTTTCATGGGGTAACAAGGCCCAGGGTTTCCTATTCTGCCATCTTGCTGATTTCACCTTCCCATATATGGTTTTGTACTTAAAGTCAAAGTAGTTCCAAGTACAAGGTCTATAATTCCTTGTCTGAAACCTTTGAGGCCAGATATTTTCCATAACTTTAGATCTGAGAAAGGTAATACTATATATACACTGAAAAGTATGTAATTTCCCCAAGGAGGGTGGGGCACACCACCGAAGTCAATCGAAATAAACTTGAATCAAATCAAATTTCTACAATAATATATGTGGTTATTCAAGTAAATGGGAAATAATGATTATAAATATGATCTTGTTAGATTATATAAGGATATTGTTTTTTAATGAAAATCATTTGGATTTCAAATCATTTTGAGGTGGAGAATGAAGATCAGTAATTGTGAACCAGTAGTACTTTATTTTCTTTGACAAATAAGGCAATAATAGAGTGTCCTTGATATATAAATGATGTACACATGCAGTGGTGGTGGTAATGATTCAGTGGGTGTGTTTATTGATTTATTGCCTCTAAGTTCAAAATTCACCCTTTTTATCTTATTTGTGAAAGTGGATCTGAGCCCTTTAGATATTTTTCCTTTGGTCGCTGGCTCTAAAGCTTTGCAGATAAAGGGTATACATCAACGTCAGTGCCTGGATCATTTAGTACATGGCAGCTAGTAGCATTGCCTTAGTACTACCTTAGGCAGTCCTGTAGCAGAGTGTCTCTGGTCAAACGTCTCTCCATGAGTATATTTACCTGGCATTACAAAGAACTTGTTTCTGGTAAGTTCTATATGTACAGTACTACCGTGATTTCTTTGTCATAAAATGAGCCACAGTTTAAGGTTCTAAATTTCATTCCTGTGGAAACTCTTCCTTAAGTGCTCTGCCTCAACTCTAGAGGTAATGGTTGCACCTTATATTTGTTAATTTTGAATTTTTTAAGTTCTCTTTACATCTAACTAGTAAATATGTTGCTACTCCAATCCAATACTAGAGTTAGTAATTCTTTATGTTAAATGTTATCTATCTAAATCATTCAGTTTCTCTCTCCTGATTAGACTCAGATTGACAGAGTAGTCTCTTCATTAAACATTTCAGCCATAGTTCAAATAGAGAAAGCTAGCAGAAAAACAAGAATCATCTATGGGACGTACTAAAATGAAAAGAAATAATGCTCTAGCTGCCAAAAGCACATTCACTTTCTGAATTGTAATTTGAAAACAGCAAACTAACTTTTTTTTTAATCATGATAAGTTAGTGATGTTAAATTAAATTTACCTAATTTTAATATAGTTAAAATTTGGAGGGAATTTCTTTAGTATTATGGGAATCATAAAAGATAGGAATTTATTCAGGTAACATTCAAATGAAAATAATTTATCAATATTGTTTATGCATTCACATATTTTTCCTATTAAAATAGATCTTTATTCATTTTATGAGTTAAATTCTGTATCCTTCCAAATTAGTAAGTTGAAGTCCTCGCCTTCAGTACTTCAGGATGTGAAGTCATTTGGAAATAATATTGTTGCAGATGTAGCTAGTTAAGATAAAGTCATAAAAGTGGAAGGCCCCTAATGCAATATGACTTATGTTTTTATGAAAGGAGGGACTTTGGACACAGGTATGCATACAGGGAGAACATCTTGTATACGTGAAGACAGCCATTTACCAGTCACGGAGAGTAACTTGGAACAGAGTCTTTTCTTCAGAACCCTCAGAGCCAACACTGTCAATATCTTGAGTTCAGACTTCTGGTCTCTAGAACTCTGAGACAATAAATTTCTGCTGTTTAAGTCACCCAATTTGTGATACTTTGTTTCAGCAGCCCTAGCAAACTAATACAATATCTGATGAAGTCATAAAAAATACATCATTTTATTCTCTTCTGAAAATTTGCTCAATATTCTTGAAGCTTTTATATACAATTAATTGCTTGGCTGAAAAAAATTTAATGTATGTATCTTTATATACTTCATTTTCTTTTCTAACTGTTCCAATAATTTACTTGCAATATTATAATGTATTGAACTAACTAGAGCTTGAACGTATCTAATTTAAAATAATCTTTATGATGTCACTTGTTTTCTGCCCCTTTTCTCTTTTTTCATGTTCATGTAATTTTAGAGAATAAAAAACCTTAGGGCCAAATTGACCATCATATAGAAACTGTTAAGGTATGTATAGTACATATGGATGTGATATGTAACTAGGCTATAATGACACTTGAATCAAAAGAATGTAAGATAAAATGCATTACATCCTTTATAATTGTAATTAGCATAGCACTTACATAATGTGCCTTTCTCTTTTTTGGTCTTTTCCCTTTTCGTCCTTCCTACCTGTCAAGGCATTGATGCTTCTCTTTCTCTCTCTATCACGTTTTTTTTAGTATTACTCTCATCTAAATATATTTTTCCTGTCCCAATTCACATGACATTTTTTCTTGAAAGATGGTAATTATTTAATTCCATTTTAGTAAATTTCTTGCCCATCATTTGTGTTCTTAGAACTAAGGAAAAATGGATGTAAGTCGAGAAATCAGTAATACCACCAGAAAAAAGAAAATGAGCCGCCGGATTCAGTCTTTTCCTATAAATCATATTTGTTTGTT
Organism: Ateles fusciceps; assembly: GCA_036589455.1. Taxonomy (NCBI): domain Eukaryota; kingdom Metazoa; phylum Chordata; class Mammalia; order Primates; family Atelidae; genus Ateles; species Ateles fusciceps. The sequence goes on along the minus strand of JAZHEH010000253.1, from coordinate 3,445,746 downwards.
TCTATGACTAATGAATGCAGTATGGAAATTATTCACACTTCAGCAGCAACCTGTATAAAAACTCATTTTCAGAAGGCTTTGAATAAGAATAAAATTCAGCATTCATTTATTTTAAATGCAAATAGTGGAATCTGAGTAGGATAAGAGTGTCAGAGTGGAAGGGCGTGTTTTCAGGCATTGCAGAAAGCTGTCATGGTGACTAGGAGGCATAGCAACTTAATTATAAAAATAAATCTAAAGGAGCGAGTCAGGCACAGGTTTGCGATTTTACTCCTGTCAATGTTAGAGGGAGAATATATCCTGAAAAATATCAGTTATCAGGATCCTGACAAAAGCATTAGAGGAAGAACAGGATAACAGAAAACCACACTTTTACAAAGGTAGAGATATAAAGTATATTTATCTGCAGGTTATTTGAGAGTCCAGCAACTATTTCTAGGACATTTTCTAAATTACAGTCAAGGAGTAATGTTTTAAGTGTGAAACAACAACAACAAAATAGATATTATGTGCTGATTTGTATTATATCACACGTCTTGGGTTTTATAATGATAATTTTGCCCTCCTCTTTCCCCACTAGGATATTTTTCTCTGGCATTTCTTTTGATTATCATAAACTTAACTAAATAGCAAAGACTGGGGCGTATATTGAAATTCAGAGAAGAACATTAATTGGAAATCAATCCTAAATAATATGGCATAATTCTGAAGGTAGAATATGTCCTCTCTCGTCTTGAGTGTATTAGGGTAAAGTATCACTGAGATTAGAGAAGCGTGGGGTTGAAACCCTGCTCTGGGCAAAGAAGTCCCTGTAGCTATTGCTGTGAGTTCTGTAGGGGCCAGACCCCAAGGCCCTGGTGTGCAGCAATTAAGCTTAATTGGCTAGCTGGTCTTCTTTGGGGGATTGTGGAGGAGCCCAATTAGCAGAAGCAGTTGATTTTCCACCAGGGTGTTCTTTCACTTTCTCCCACATTTCGCCTTTGAGCTGGATGAAAGTTTAGGGGTGAATTTTCCCCCTAATGGTATGAATTTGGATGTGGAATGATCAGGTAGGAGGTTACTCTCTCCGTCATGGAAACTTTCATTCTAATTCTGTTACACATATGCAGTTCCCACTGGGAATCTCAGCTGGAGATTAGCTGGAGAGTTTCATGCATTTAGTTAGTGAAAAGGAAAAGTGGTTTTGTTAGTTGTTTCCCTACTTATGACCCCACCCTTCTAGAGAACAGGACCAAGAAAACAGGCAAGAGAGAGGCTACTTGATATATTTAAGGAACTGGTTGCAGACATTTAGTCAAATTTGGATTTTTTTTTTTTAATTTAATGACACATGGAACATGAAAGGATAACAAAATCAAGGTGTTCTTAAACATGTCAACCATGTCTGTAAGCACTTTTAGAGTTTGTGATCAACTCGCATGTCCTTTACAGAAAGCAAACAGACACTTCCAGCTTTAGTGTGTTGTATTTTCTGATTCCAGATTAGACATTACGGAAGTATTTAAATGTGTTTACTGCGTATGAGGTGCTGTCAGACTGCTTTGTGAAAGGAACGTTTCTTGCCCCGAAGGAGCTTATCACTCGTATGTAGAAAGAAGGTCGAAGAAATAGAATATTTTGGTAAACATTCCTATACTTATAAGATTTTACATGAACATTTTATTTAACATCTGGAAGCAGAAGCTGTGTTCATTTTCAAGGCATTTCAACACTACATACGTTTACCTTTCTAACAGAAAATGTTGATTTTGTTATTCTGTTGTTCGGACTCCTTCAAAGCTTGCCCCTTACCCTAGCCCACAGAATGTTAGATCTTTTTTGCAAAGCTTTGTCTGAGCCTTGCATCTCTACCTAAGAACTTGGTGTCTTCTTCCTTAAACCTTGCCCTTTTCTTTTCGTAGAAAATGTGTCCTGGGCTTGTTTAATTTTCTCCCTGTTACTCAACTGTACTTTCCAAAAAGCAGATATCCTACCTGCTGTATGCGTTTTTGTATTCCTAGAAACTAACTCACTGTGTGCTTCATACTGAGTATTCAAAAAAGATTTCTGGAGTATGTGAATATAATACCTCTAACTGGTGGCACATCAGCAGGCCACAAAGCAAATCCAAAAAGAGCAGTTCTGTTTCTCTTCAGTGTGGTCACCTACCATCTTGATTTGTTATGTGTGGCTTGTAGAGAGGAATGACTGGGAGAATATCTAGGATACCATATCTCCACATTCAGATTCAGCCACAGTAATAAGGAGAGCAGTGAATGCCATCCGGTAAGACTAAATCACCTATTTCAATGTAGAGCTGGCTGGGCGTCTCTCCTTTCCTTTCCCCATATCTTTGCTTCCAAAGGTATGGAGGAAAGAAAGTAGAGGTCATGATGAGTTTCCCCCATATTGTTTCATACCCCATCACTCTGTCTGCTGGGTTTTTAGGATCAGTTAAAACTTAACTTTTCCTTCGTATTTCATTTGAGGCTCTTCCTGCTCCAAACAAACACACTGGCACACACACCCAATCTTTTTTTCTCCCTTCAGCTTCCCACTGTCTCACTTCATCTGATACACATACTCCCAGGGCCATCTATCAGTGAGTTCCTGTAATAATTTCCCTATAATGTGATCAGTGAAAGTAATATATTATTTAACCCATTGAAATAAGTCTCTACCTCTTACTCACTTTTCTATCCATCACAGTTAGAAAACAACCTAACAGTTAGTTATTTCCTAGATTGCTTAATGGTTGAAAGAACCATTTAGATGGCTGAGCAAATGGATGAATGGATGAATGAATACATGTAGAGACTGGAGTAGTAACTGCCTTTTTCCATTCATTATCTGTCAACTTGGATTATTCTTATGTTCCAACAATAGGTTAGGTAGGCGAGAGTAAAAATTCTGCAGGAAGAAAATAATAGCAAAATAAGCAGCAAAATAAAATATATAAAAACATATTGCAAGTACTCATCCTCATTCTTAGATGTTATGCATCAACCTATCAATTTACTTTAGGCATTTTTGTATTTTGTGAGGATTTTTGTTAGTGTTGGATCACAGATAGTATAAATTCTAAAAATGTGAACTGCAAAAAAGAAAACTAATTTTAATGCATTGTTTTGATTATAGTTTTTCTTAAAACCTCTGACTCTAGTATATTTAGCACATGCATAAATTATATCTGTGTACTTGATAGATTAGCAAATTGATAGGCAGCTGTCTTGTGCCACTGGTAGAGGAAAATGTGTTTAATTATTTTCAAAATTTGCATAATACTAGAATTTTGTATTATCCCCACTATACACAAACCGATTTAAACAAAGAGAATTATGGCTTTGTTATGCTACTGCAAAGGGCTCTCAGGGAATACAGCAACACAGTAAATGAAGCTGACTTTCAAGTGGGCAGCCTCGTTCATCTGCAGTGTTGCATAACTGTGATACAGAACCACAAGCAGTGTGGTACAACTAGAACTATGTTTGGTAAATGCAGGCTTTACAATGATGACTTCTTGTTAGAAGACAGCAAACAGTAGATCTGGGAGCGGTAAAGTTTCAGTTGAGTCATCTCACTTGTGACACTTATTTTAAATGCAATCTGTTTAGCCCAAAGTATTACCAACTTTAGAAAATATACGCCTCTTTCCCAGGGCATTTCTCTTAACCATTTGTAGGCAGCTGGTTGAAGAGCTTCCAAAGAGAAAAATCCCCTCGCGTACAAAATAATGTTCTTCAATATCTTTTTAATTGAGAATATCTTCTCTGTCAAAAGATGACTATTACCTTTTCTCTATGGATTATTACCTCCTGCTCTCAAGGAATGTCTTTCTGCAAGGTCAAATGTGCCTCTGTAGTTACAATGCACACAGCAAAATGAGCATTCTTTCCATGTTTCTTGAAAGAAGACTAGTTATTTTCTACTCTTTGGGTGGTTGTTAGGACATAGATAGGCTTCTCACATCCTTGCCCATTTTGCTAGCAGAGGCACTGACTGCTTGGGTTTTGGTGCAATTTTTCTAGAATATTTGTATAGCAAACAGCCTTGGAAGGCATAGTATCTCTCTCCCAGAGCAGAAGATAGGCATGTTTGCTGCCCACTGTAAAAGATTCAGGTTCTCTAAGCTTAGCTTTTCTCTTTTGAAACACAAGCTGCAGAGTTTGCCAAATATCACCTGGCTGTCTGAGCATCACCCTGTGGAAATTGGGGCTGGAAGTTGCTGATGCTGTGGTTACTATTTCTAGTAATACATATTACTAATTGTAGCGTATATTACTATTGCTGTGAGCTATAACATCTGTTTTCCAGTTCTAGGTGTCTGTGTCTTCTGTTAGTATTCATGAAATTGTAGAAGGCAAACTTGTTAGCTTGAAAATAGGGTAATATATCATTCACAGTAAGAAAGAATGATAAGGTAAGATATATTAAGCACTGAGATGTAGAATTAATTATGCTTTGGTTTTAACACCTACTTGTAACATATGTTCACTAACTCTTTACTGATGTCTGAGTTGTTATATGAAAGTTTAGAACACTACTGGGAAGAAATGCTTCATTATAATATAGTATGTACATTTATTCACTGTTATAGCAAGGGTAAAACTATATTTACATAATGTATTGCATAGCTCTTGAAAGCCAGTACACTGCATCTTTTTGTCAAAAAGTTGGTACTTAGAATTCTAAATTTAGCATTTTAGTCTTGAGAGGAAAGTCATCTTAAATTCAGTTTGGCATTAAAAAATTTTCAGATACTTTTTACATAAAGTTCCTCAATTAATTTCTTATATTTCATGTCCCTAAGAAATTATATTTTTTCTAAGCATATATATGACATACTCATACTTAATAAAATCTTTTTCAATTCAGATGTGATTATATATTAAAAGTTATATGTTTAATTCATGCTATATTTCAAATTCATGAAACGTTAAAAGTTATTTCTAGGTTTGAGATTATTTTTATAAAACTATCATGAAATCTAATTTGAACAAGTTTAGGTAACTCAAATACAATTGTATAATGTATGAATTTAATAAAAGAAAAAATTAAATACCTAAATATTTAAATATTTCGTTTCATATTATAGATTTAATAAAGTAATTCAGCGTAATCGTATTGTTATTATATATTCAGAAGTTTGAATTACCCAAGAAATGGAAATGCAGTGTGATATAATAGTATTCTTCTTAGGCAAATTTAATACATTTTAATGTTAATTTATAGTAGTGTCTGCTAATTATAATGTTAATAGTGAGAAATGTGTTTGAGATTAATGAGTTACATGTATTTCATAGCTTTTCTTTTTTCAGCGCCCTACCTTTCTTAGATTAACCTGGATGGTTTATCAGGGACTGGTGATTTGTATTGTGTGGAAATGAAATTTTACTCTCAAGAATCAATAGTTTAGTAGATTTACTTTCAAGAATATGCTTTACTATGTATTGTGCTTTTTTCTCTCCTGATTCATCTCTGGTTTTTGTTTCCACTACTCTTTTCATACTTACTTTCTTCATTTTCTTTTCTTCTTTGTTCCAGGTTTCTTTGCTTTTTCCTTTTAGCTTTTTATTCTTAGATATTGGCTTCTAAGAACAGCTTCTGATTGCAACTACCCAACATAACAGTGAGAAACAATAGCAACTGGATTCCTTACTAAATATCTTTTTTGATCATAATGTAAAAGGAATAAGAAAGTGAAATAAATTCTTTTAAAAACAGTTCATCAAAACTGTATGTTTGCGAATGTGCTTGTGTGTGTGCATGAATGTGATTAAGAGAAATGAAAGAGTAAGCCGTTTAATGTCAAACTCAAGTCCCAGCTATGCAGCTTGCTTTGGGGTATTTAGCTACTCAACTCTTTTTTCCTCTGCTTTCTCATTTGTATAGTTAACAAATTATCCAAAATTTGGAAATAAGGCAAGGGAAGACTGCAAATTTGTCACAATAGACCATTGTGCCACAGACTCACTCAGAGACTATTTTATTGCCTTGGGTAGGGGGTTGGCATATTTTAACCCATAGGTGAAATCCAGCCCAAAGCCCATGCTTGTTCATTCTTTGAGCTAAGAATAGATTTTGCATTTTTAAAAAGTTGTAAAAAATTATTAAGGTAAAGAAACAAAGACAAATATGTGAAAGAGACTTGGGGTAGCTCACAAATACTAAAATATTTACCATTTGAGCCTTTACAGAAAATGTTTGTCAACCCCTGCTCTAAAGGAATTAAGCATTGTTTGATTTAGCTATGCACTATTGATCAGGATTCAGACTCAGTGAAGGTAGATGGTAACTAGTAGATTAATAAATTACAAATGATTTTTGTCTGCTAGTGAGGCAATGATTTCTGTCTGCTTAAAAAAACAACCTGGCCAGGCACGATGGGTCACACCTGTAATCCCAGCACTTTGGGAAGCCAAGGCAGGTGAAACACCTGAGGTCAGGAGTTTGAGACCAACCTGGCCAACATGGTGAAACCCTATATCTACTAAAAATACAAAAATTAGCTGGGTGTAGTGGCAGGTGCCTTTAGTCCCAGCTACTTGGTAGATTAAGGTAGGATAATTGCTTGTACCCAAGAGACGGAGGTTGCAGTGAGCCGAGATCTTGCCATTGCATTCCAGCCTGGGAGACAGAGAGACTCCATTAAAAAAAAAAAAACCCAAACCCTAAAGGATATAGTGGTATTACTCTTTAAGACATTAACCATTTTCATATATCACTTTGTAATAAAAGTTCAGCATCCTTTTAATTGGCTGTAAGTTCTTCAGTCTGTCTCATTCTCGTTTGAAAAAGCTTTACATTTTGCTGGTTCCCCCCGTTAAGAAAATAATCTTATTGACATGTATTTATTTTATATTTGTATCTGAGTCACCTTTTCAACTTTTAGATATTTAAGCTTCAACAATAAATGGGCAATCTGCCTCTCTACTATTTAGCTATCAGCTCTTTCAGGGTTTTAATACAACATGGTCTTAGTAAGTGGACTTTATTTGCTCATCTTAAAAGTCAGTCTAGATGTTCTTTTAAAAGAACTCCAATTAAGAACCTCTCTGGGTTGTTCCTTTCCCTCCACATTGGTTAAAGACTATTTTTTAAGACTAATTTTCTGTTCACAAAATTAACAAGACGGTACAGAGATCTCTCGCACCTGCCCCCACACATGCATAGCTTCCCCATTATCGACGTTCCCAACAGAGTAGTATATTTGTTACACTTGATGAACCTGTATTGAGACATTATTATCATCTAGAGTCTAGAGTTTACATTATGATTCTCCATTTCTTTTAAAGATCTTATTTGTGGAATAGTGAGTTCTTATTGTTAGCGCTCATCTGCTCATACCGGTCGAGTTGCAGGTTTATCAACCGACAGTCATGTTTCTCTTTTTCCTCAAGCTTCTTTATGCAAATTTTAATTACTATACTGCATGCTTTAATTAAATACTATATGAGATGAAATCCATGCAGGGGGAGATTTAATTCAATGAAGTTGAAATTGAATGCTTTGCTATGTCTTTGTTAAAGATATAACAAAGGTGAATTGCTAAATAATTGCCATGCAATTAAGTGTGGGTGAAGCAACAGCAGAAGATTTGCCTGTTTGGCTGTGACCAGGCCTCTACTTGGAAGCACCTAATTTAGAAAACATGTGTGCTGCATGTTAAGCAAAGGTTTGCCTATCAAATGAATAGTTTTTGGAAACATAAAATAAGTCATGCTATTTTGCCTCTATTTTTTTTGTTCAAACAATATCGAAATATAAATAAATCTGTACAAATAAAATGGAAACATGGAAGATCTGCTGAATCTTCACAGCTTCTACTGACATAAAATTTTTCATATTTATCAAAGGATATTTATTTATAGAAAGAAACGATTTTAGGAACATCTCAAAATAAATGTTTTTCAAATAAAATTTGTTCAAGTTTTATAAATAGGTTCCAGTGATGAATGAGTACATAAATAATTGAGTAGATAATGTTGCTGATTGGGGTTAATTAGTTCAAAAGCCCATTCCCAGGGAGATTCTTCTCTCCTTAATCAACCCAAAGATGGAGGGTGCACTTTGTGAGGCATTTGGAAGGCATGGGGGCGCAAGTGTACTTTTTGCTCTAAATAGCTGAACTCCTCTCCTTTCCCAAGTAAAGGATGCAGGCAACTACTGTCAGATTCTGAGTGCTGACTCCACGATTGGCTGGGCTTTCACATGCTCTTTGCATGCTTTGCCCATGCTTTCTCCTTCTCTTTGAATTTTTTCACACATCAATTTATAGTTTCTGTTTGTGAAATCTCTGTTGACTCTGGTTTAACTAGTCTATGTCTTTACAGTTATACATTGATTATATGGTGATATGAATTACCAATATTTACATCCATGTACATTATCCTGCAATTACCATTTATGCTGTAGCTTAGCTGTATATTTTATGTGGAAATAGAATTACTTTTCTTCTGTGAAAATACTTTGAACTATGAGCTGCTATGCAAATGCTATCTTTTCAATTCATTGTACAGTTTGCAAAGACTTCTGAAAATCTTTTTTGCCTTTTCACATTGCTTACCTCACAAGTGCTAATTCAGTGAGAAATTCTTACAGCTCAACTAGTGAGACAGTAGTTACTAAACACTTCCGCATGTGTAGTCATAGCCTTTCACACTTTACTTAAGAAGGGTCCATTCACATGTGAGGACTAATGATTGCATTTTAATTAATTGTGGATTAAACATATGCTTAGCCTCTTTTTTCAAAGTTATTCATTTAGAAAATAGATCTTCCGATTTGTTTAATGCTGCCTTCATTTTATGTTTTTTCCCCTGAGGCTTTAATCCTTTTTGAAATAGAGATATTGTGAAACACAACTTATATAGACTTAAAAATAGCCAGTTGATATATGTCATTAATATTTTCAAAAAACAGAAATTTAAACAGAAACAGAGTTCATTAAGTAGATATATGTGTATATTCATATATATATATGTAACCTTCAGTTTTTCAGCAAAGTTGTAAATTTACTTTAAGCTATTATATAATGATACTATTTAATTTCCACTGGCTTCTACCAGTTAATATAAAAACTACTGGGAAAATGGCTTTCTTAAATTTATTTATTATACTTCAAGTTCTGGGGTACCTGTGCAGATGTTCAGGTTTGTTACATAGGTGGTTTGCTGCATCCATCACCCCGTCATCTACATTAGGTATTTCTCCTAATGCTATCCCTCCCCCAATCTCCCCACCCCCTGCTATCCCTCCCCTAGCCCCCCACCCCCTAACAGACCCCAGTGTATAGTGTTCTCTTCCCTGTGTTCATGTCTTCTCATTGTTCGACAACCACTTATGAGTGAGAACATGCAGAGTTTTTTTTTGTTTTCTGTTCTTGAGTCAGTTTGCTGAGAGTGGTGGTTTCCAGCTTCATCCATGTCCCTGCAAAGGACATGAACTCATCCTTTTTTATGGCTGCATAGTATTCCATGGTGTATGTGTGCCACACCACTCTGTCATTGATGGGCATTTGAGTTAGTTCCAAGTCTTTGCTATTGTGAACAGTGCCGCAATGAACATACATGTGCATGTGTCTTTATAATAGAACGATTTATAATCCTTTGGGTGTATACCTAATAATGGGATTGCTGGGTCAAATGGTATTTCTATTTCTAGATCCAGAAATGGTTGAACTAATTTACACTCCCACCAACAGTGTAAAAGTGTTCCTATTTCTCCACATCCTCTCCAGCATCTGTTGTCTCCCGACTTTTTAATGATCACCATTCTAACTGGTGCCCTTCATGCTAAAAACTCTCAATAAAATAGGTATTGTTGGAATGCAACTCAAAATAATAAGAGCTATTTATGACAAGCCCACAGCCAATATCCTACTGATTGGGCAAAAACTGGAAGCGTTTGCTTGTCTGTAAAGGATTTTATTTCTCCTTCGCTTATGAAGCTTAGTTTGGCTGGATATGAAACCCCACTGTCTAAATTAGTCAGATCGATGAGACAGAAAATTAACAAGGATATTCAGGACTTGAACTCAGCTCTGGACCAAATGGAACTAATAGACATCTACAGAACTCTCCACCCCAAATCCACAGAATATTCATTCTTCTCAACATCACATGGCATTTATTCTAAAATTGACCATATAATTGGGAGTAAAACACTCCTCAGCAAATGCGAAAGAAAGGAAATCATAACAAACTGTCTCTCAGTCCACAGTGCAATCAAAAGAACTCAGGAGTAAGGAAAATGGCTTATATCTAGTTTAAAATACAGTTACAACTCATGGTTTGAAATTTTCAATCAATCTTTAACCTTCTAGTGTTAGAGATTATTTACTCTTTTAAAAGACTGCTTCTAGGTTAAAAACAAACAAATCTGCAAAAGAATCTAGAGAATTGTTGGACAGCAAACAACACTTTAAAAGCAAATTTTTAGCAGGTCAGTTCTAACTCCAATAGTTTAAATCGCCCTTACAGTGTTCTTGGTCATTTACATTGGATTATGCTATGTTCTCATAAAAGTTTCGTATTCAGATCTTAAATATTTCTTTGAGGAATTAATAATAAATTTATTTTTTTCTACCAAATAATAGGCATTTTCTTTATCTTTTCCTCATAATATGTAAGAAAAAACTGTTTTAATTTTGAATTTATGATTATATCTTTGGGGTAAATGAGACATATTTGGAAAGTGCAATAAAAACAATTTTAAGGTATCATGAACAAAATAGTTATTTTCTTAAACCTGAAACTGATGCTAAAAATATATTTTAATTAAAATCTGTAAGAAATAAATGCAAGTATATTTAATATATCCAAATTTAAAAAATTTAACTTTTCCGTTATTATTTTTTTAAAAGCCTGCTATTTGTTATATTTTATCTCTAAGCCACCATCATTCACAACATTAATGATCTAAATATTACAACTCATTTTCCTAAATGCACAAAAGAAATAAAAGTATTAAAACAAAGAATTCAAACCATATTCATAAGGAATTAATTGCTTCAAAATTATTATTTGTGAAAACAGAAATAAATGAAATTTTTTTAATGTGAGACTTCCTGGGATAATTAAACAATCATCACCCAAGAAAACAATGTACATTGAATAAAGCAATTTTTGTTTTGTAGAGATATTCATAGCTGACTTTATTCTAGATATAACACAAATCATAAATACTCAATGGCTACTCAATAACCTGATTAAACTTCGTTGGACATATATATATATACACACACACATATATATATATATATATATATATATATATATATATTTTATTTTCCAGATCTGTAGCCCTGTTTTTGCTTCTTAAACAAAAGAAAAAGAAAGACTGATGTGGTTTCTTTTAAAAAAAAAAAGCATTTTAAAGAAAATGTTTTTTTTCCACCTTCTGTTATACTTGGAAATACACTACTGTATGTTCATTTATTATTGGAATTAATTTTGCATAGACATTATATACTTAAACACACTCTATAAGTAGTATTTATACAGAACATATAAAAATTTCTCCAAAATGGCATAGGCGAGGTAAATAAGTTATTGCTTAATATTCATTCCTGATCATTCCCCATTAAAATGCAGTGGCAAATCTGACAAAACAATGAGAGGAAGCTAGCCTGTGTGACTCTTTATTCATGTAATAATTGATTACTGCTGTGACAACATCCCACCTTTTTCACAGTTATGAAATGAGTTCACTTTAAATTAATTGGCATCACCATGAAATAAATTACCTGGCTGTGTGGTAGGGAAGCAAATCCGGCCCACATTTGATATAATTGGGGTGAAGCTGTTATGTAGGGGTTGTGTGAGTGAAAGCTAAAGATGGAATTTTTACAAAGAAAATAAATGTGTAGAGACTAGTGATACTGACCAAATTCTCTATTTTTTTTTTTTAAGGAGAATTTTCTGTTTTTGGAATAAATCTCTTAAGTTTTCTAATAATTGTTATTTATTTATGTTAGGCATAGCCTACATGGTTGGGAATAATGACTAATTATCTTCCATATAGACAAAGAAAAGAAAATTCAATCTAAATTTCAAGTCCAGGATAATGAATCTAAGCTTTCCTTGAAATTTCAGGAAAGAAATCTAGACCATTTTCCAAAATTATGGCCCAGAATGCTATTATGGTATAAAAGGCCAGATTGATACTAAACTTCATTAGAAAGGATATTGGAAAAGAAACTGAAAACACTTTTTTTCTCTGCTTTTATTATATCAATATGTATTTTCATCAACAATATCCTGAGTACTCATAGTTGCTATACCACACAGAATTTTTAAAACTGTAAAGAAAAGTAATTAAAGCAATGAGGTTGGGTAGAATGAATTCTGCATATAGACATACTGAAGAAGAATCCAAAAACAAAAGCAAACTTGGGAAGGTAAAGTTGGAGACTAGAATGTGTTTGTAATGCCCTAAAGATTTTAGATTTTTACAATATAGTATTAGAAAAAAAAATCTATTGATTATATCTTGAGGCAGAAATAGATTCTTTCTAAGCAAATATAAGAAACTATATATAAACTTAGAATCCTATTGATGGAATTATTAATGCTTGAAATACAAATAAATTCAAAAGGATTTTAGATAAATTCATGGATTGTAGCTCCATTATTTATTGTTAAAAAGGTAAGATTCTCTTAGAAATATATCATTTTACTTCTTTATGTCTGACAAGTGGAGGGCAAGTGGAAATTGCATTAAAACACATTCTGTAGGAATTGTCTGAAAGTGGAAAACACTGTGCTTGGAAAACGTTCATAATTTGAAGGTCATTCGATTTAAATATCTTATTGTATTCATGTTTCACTGCTTAGGTTAGTTTTTAAATGTTAGCACCTCGTTTCTTAAAGTTGATGGAAAAATTTTTAGGAAATGATATTAAACAATCATTGAATATTTAAATATATTTTCAGGAATGTTAATGTTGTTATTCATTTCTTTCAGATTAATCTTTTCTCTTAAAACTTTATCCATAAAATTACTCATTAGTGATAACTGGTGAAATAAAATAACATATGGTGTGAAAGAGACCACCTGTGTGAGATGTACACCTGTTATTTTATTAAAAATCCTCACTTCTAAGTATTCAAAAACCTGCAATTGTTTTCTTTTCTTTTATTAAATCAGAACACCTAGAATTGTACTTAGGGTGGGGAGTGAGCTGAGGAGGTAGGTATTGTTATTGAAGGTCTTTGGTTGGGATTCTATTAGAGGTTATTTAACATCCAATTTCAACAAACCATTTGACACCTGCTGTATATTTTTAGGTACTATCAAGCATCTACTGTTTCTAAGTATTGAAAGTTTGATTTGTGGCTTCTTTCACATCATTAGAGAAAACCTGAGAGGCAATCATGAAACATAAACTCTTGCTGGATGGGAATGAGAAAGAAGTTGTAAACTGACTGCAAAGAGAAAATTCAAATACCTGATGAAAGGGATCATGTCTGGGTATTTGATGATTAGTTGGAATTTAGATTTCAGACCTCAGCACAGTTTTAGATTGGAGAGGGGGACTACGCTGTTCTGTTAGAACAGGGCGCCCCTGTGGGAAAAGCACAGCTCTGACCAGCTTGGTCACTTACCAGCCTTGTGATCTTAGGAAATAACTGAGATTTTTTTCTTTTCACATCTAAAAGTGGGAATGTGATTTTAATTTCTAAGGTTCCTTTTATCTTCAGAAGTCTATTTAAAGTTTCCCATTTAAATAGAGAGTAAATAAGGTTGGAATCTCGAGAATAAATTTTAAAACGTATAGCTATTTTCCACTAAGTGCACCTGTAGGCACACTGAATACTTCACAACCAATTTCTGTTTATGCCTTCTTTTCAAGAATTTGCAAATGTACCAGGAGTATTCCATTTGCATATGTTTAAATGTTTATTTTTCATGATGAAGGGGAGACAAAATTTTGTCTATCAAATGAGTAGTTTGTGAAAACATAAAATAAGTCATGCTATTTTTCCTACATTTTTAAATGTTCAAACAATCTAAAAATACAAATATCAATACAGATAAATAAATCTGTGCAAAGAAAATGGAAACATGGGAGATCTGTTGAATCTTTACAGCTTCTCATATTGCAATGAAATTATTCCTATTTGTCACAGGATATTTATATGTAGAATGAAACAATTTTAGAAACATCTAAAAATAAATGCATTTAAAAAATTGGGTTTTATAAACAAGTATCAGTGCTAAAGGAGTGAATAGATACTTCCCCACAATCCAGTAGATAAGTTTGCAAATTTTTAAATTTTATGACTTGCTATATACTTCCACATAGAAGGATTTATCCATGCTCCTTAGTCTTCCTCTTTCTTTTATATTTCCATTAATACGAGAAAATCAGTATTCCCCACCCTTCAGGCCCTTTTCTTACATAACTCATCACGTTTCATATATGATACCATTGAATTGAACCAAGTGATATATTTTGAAAAACTTTGGTCCATGGTTCATTCAGTCATATACATTCCTGTGATTTAAAAAAAAATAATTTGAGAGATATAGCAGTTTCCATAACCACCACATTATTAGAAATAGTTGGAAATAAATGGTTGAAAAAAACAGTTAAATATATTAAATGAAGGCTTGTATTTTGGTTCAGAATCTCTCTTTTACAAACGTGAGATTTTTGAGTAAAGCAATGGTATTTAAAATCGCGTATATGATGCTCAAAAGTCGTCTATTCTGCCACGTGAAGATACATATATTTCCTTACATTTATAATGTAAGAAGAATATTCAGTTTCAAATATCTCTATAAACTTTCTTTGCACTTCCCCAGTAGGAGATTGAGTAGCTGGTAAAGCAAATACATTCTAAAGAGATGAGTTAGAAATTCATGCTTGATGTATAAAACGTTATTTGTCTGTTTGGATAAAAAAATGTTTTCTAAATCCTAAAAACAAAACAAAAGACATGCACTGCGCTTGTATATTTAAAATATTGTAGCCTTGAATGAAGTACAGTGATTAATTAGTTAACATTTACCTTCCTCACAAAAAGGGAGCCATTTCTTGTGGTTTGCAACCTGTTGACGATTTACCAGTTTTTTATAAATCTCTGACTTTAGAAATCGAGGAAAAGAATCCTTGGCCATGAGACTATAGATTAATTTCTGAGCCTCGTCAAAGCATTTGAGTGTTGGTTCAGCAATATTCTTTGAGATGAGGTCTCTGGTGCTGAAGTCAATGTTAATCTGTGGGAAATAAAGTTGCATATCATTGGATTAGTTTAATCAAAGAATGCACAGTTTATACACACACATTATTTAAAATTATTTCTAAACACAAAGCTAATCTGATGCAAAGCAGCAGAAAGGGCATGTGTTCATTTTCTAGAATGCAAAATACATGCTTGGTTTAATTATTTTTCCTTGCTTGAGAAGGGGTAGCACTGCAGGGACCAGAGGTAAAACCTTATTTTGAGATTTATTTTTTTAAAAAAGGCAAAGTGAAAAAGCAAGCAACGTATTTTACAACTTTACATTTTTTTCCACCTTCCTTTTCTTTCCAAATACTTTGACCTGAACACATAAAATGTAATTTTTGTAGGCAGAACTATTACTGGAATGTATTAGATTGGAATACACCAACTCATTCCGTTCTCCATATTTTCCTTTGTTCCTCACAACACTGCCTTTCTTTCTGATTTGTGTTTTCTTTTGTTTGATAAAGGATCAAATAACATCCCCTCTTCACTGATTCCCATCTCTCCCACAGAATATATATCTATATATAATGTCCCTGTTTCCTTGACGTTACCACTCATAGGCGTTTCCAGCGAAGTCTGTTGGAGAGCTATCATATCGAAACACACCATTCCCCTGCAAATATGTAAAATGCTCCAAACCTGCTTGTGGAGATACTAGGAACCCACATATTCCAGGATATATTCTCGAAGCAGAAAAGTTTATATCAAAGTTATCTAACTTAAACTGAAAATAGTCATGAAGTTTCAAAGATATTTTTTTTTTCTTTTGAGACGGAGTTTCTCTCTTGATGCCCGGACTGGAGTGCAATGGCGCAATCTTGGCTCACCGCAACCTCTGCTTCCCAGGTTCAAGCGATTTTCCTCCTCAGCCTCCCTTGTAGCTGAGATTACAGGCATGTGCCACCACGCCCGGCTAATTTTTGTATTATTACACTAACATATATATATGTAAATATATATACACACATATATTTACATTTTGAACATCCTGTACTATGCCTGGCACACTGTAAGGACTCAATAAATACATGTATAAGCAAGTGAAAAAATGGTTCTGTTTAAAATAATGTTTAAATTTTAGAGAGAACTCTTCAATTTCAACATAATAATGCTAACTAATATTATTGTTGAAATATATTAACCTTGTACTTGTGACTTATTCTCATCATTTTTCTTATTTGCCTGTTTTCCTACTAAGGAACTACCAGCATCAGCAATTGATAGCTAAGTGATGAGCAGATATACTGTTCTCAGGAGATAATCAGTAGTCTTATAAAGCTGTGTCTTGGCAATTCAGCTTAATGTCAGTGACAAAACATCATACCCACATGTTTGTGTAGATGTAATTATATTTCTTCAAGTTGTTCGAGCTAGAAACATAGGAATTGTCTGACACCTCTTTTTCTCTGATCACTTATCTTGTGTGTTTGTGTGTGTGTACATGCACATATACATGGAAATTCTTTTATTTCCTAATTTCACAATGGTCTTCTTCATTCTCCTCTTATTTCTCCAGCTTAGGGTTTCATAAGCAACATTTTCCCTAAGCTAGAGAATTTACCATTTAGCTGATACCTCTTTTGGAGTATCTTTCCCTTCTGAACATAGTGAGTAGTCTTACTAAATCAGTTTTACCAGAATATAACTTTTATCATATAAAAATTCAGCTGAAATCTCATTATTTTCTGTAACGTAAAACTTAAACATCTTACTGTGGCATTTGAGATTCTTCACACCCTAATTTTAATATGTTATTTTGAAATCAACTGCTATTTTTTCCTATTGATATGCATAAGCTGGACTACTTTCTGTTCCCAAAGTGAATATTTTACCTAAAACTTTTGTTTTACTGTCTAAAATTCCTCTTTCCCCCACAATTGTATCCTGCACAGATTTTCTTCCTCCTTTATTATTTAGCTTAAGTTGAATATCCTCTGAGAAGCCTTCCTTGTTCACAGAAAGTAAGTCACTATAATTTCCTTTTTATTATATTCAATTTTGGTTTACAAATCTCCAGAAAATTGGCCATGCATGGTGGCTCACACCTGTAGTCCCAGCACTTTGAGAGGCTGAGGTAGGCGGATCACCTGAGGTCAGGAGTTCGAGACCAGCCTGGTCCAACATGGTGAACCCCGTCTCTACTCAAAATACAAAAAGTAGTCGAGTGTGGTGGCAGGCGCCTGTAGTCCCAGCTACTTGGGAGGCTGAGGCAGGAGAATTGCTTGAACCCAGGAGTTGGAGGTTGCAGTGAGCTGAGATCATGCCACTGCACTCCAACCTGGGTGACAGAGCAAGACTCAGTCAAAAATAAAATCACCAGAAAATTGATTTCTTAAATAGATTTGAATACAAAAGCTTCTGATAATGGTAAGTATTGAATATGATTATCAGAGAAAGATTTGTCACTACCCATGGATTCAATAGTTCATGACCTGAAATTAAGCTGTCTTTTGTTTTCTATCTTTTCTCTATTTCTTTTACTAATTTTTTTATTCTCCACAAGTCTTTCAAAAATATAAACAGAGCAGATATATATTCCCCAAGTTCTGCCCAAGTCTTTTCTTTCTAGACTTTCCTTAGTGACTTTGTCTTCTCCACGGCAAAGTATTTTGAGCAATAACATCCACTCTAAAATGATCATAAGGATACTTCAAGATGATTATTTTAGCTGTAAATAATATGTTACTTTAATTAAATACTAGTACGGATGTGCTATGTCTTCATATGGCTACTTTATGCTAAACATCACACACCCTTATAAGATGGATATTATTATCCTTTTTGTGGGGGGAAAAAGTCTAACACATTTTTGAAAAGCTAGCTATTTTATTTTTAGTAATTTTTCAGCTTATTCATTTGCTGTATTTATGGAGTAGGTGCTTAGAAACTGTGCTAGGATTTGAAGATAAAAGATGATTAAGGTAAACAGTTAACCAAGAAGACAGATTTGGAAAAAGCAACCCCAAAGAAAACATTTGCTTCCTGAAGGAAAAGCTTTCTGAAGGAAATGAAATTTCAAGCTCATTTTTCAAGTAGTATTATGACTATGAAATATCAAAGAGGAGACTTGCACCTGGAATGGTAAACTAGAAGAAGCCCTGTGGGTTTTGAAGAGAAAAAAGGCAAATCGCAAAAGGCCTAAAGGTGCCAAATCATGTAGGACATTGTAGGTTTTGTTAAGGACTTTTTTACTTATTCTGAGGCCAATGAGGAGAATTTTAAGTAAGGGACTAATGTAACCACATATTTGAAAAAGCATTGCTGGCTCCCATGTGGTGTAATAGCTGGCTGTGGATGAAGGAAAGAAAAATTAGAATACCATTCCAGAAGATCAGGAGGACAATTGATGGTGAATTAGGTTTGGTGATGTCACAGACAGTAAAGGGAAGTGCATAGATATCAAAGCTATTCAGAAAGTAGAATGAATGGGACTTGTGATTGAATAGCTATGAGCTAGGGCAAGGGAGAACATCTTTTTAAGAATGGCTGGATTTTAGAAATAGTCTAAAGAAAGAGATGACAGAAAATGCTGATGGACTGAATATAGGGTATATGAAAGAGAAGAGAGCCAAGGGATGAGTACAAATTATTTAGCCAGAATTGAGAAGAAAAGAGTTGTCATTGACAGAGACGGAGAGAACTTGGGTTGAAGAAAGCTTTGAGCAGGAAATTAGGACTCAGATTTAAATTTGTTAAGTTTGAGATTCCCTTTATAGCCATAGAACCGGAAGAGATCATCAGGAGAGTGAGTGTAAGCAGAAAATAGATAAGGAGTGTCTCTTCTCATTATCATACATATTGGATTATGAGTAGAAACAGGAAAAGAACTGGTGAGAGATTAATCAGTATGGGGGAAAGAAATCCAGTCCTAGAAGCCGATTTAAGATATTTCCATTAAGAGGGGGGTAATAGATTTTGTTAAATGGCCCTAGAAGTCAGTTCTGTTGATGTATGAAACTATGCTATCAAGAGTGCCTTATCTTTTCTTCTCAACTCACTTGAAATTTTAGTGAGTTTTATATATATATATAATTATATATTACGTATATACATATGTCATATATTATGTATATAACTGAAATATTAAAGAGGAGACTTGCACATGGAATGGTAAACTGGAACATATGTATATATAAACATATATATACATTTATTTACATAAGCATATGCATATATTTCTTTACATATTATATATATTTTATATATATATGTATATTCCTTTAATAAAGTCACTCCTTCAGACATGTCTGTGAACTGCACTCCCAACTTTGCACTCCTCTCAAATGTGATTTTTGCCTGGATTCTACCAGAAGATACTTGGATACACTTCTGTCTCTACAAGTGAGGTAGACGAAATACTGAGTTTGAAGTATACTGGAGGTGGGACTCCATCAGGAGGTGACCCTGTAGAAACTCAGGACTTCCAGCTGCTTGTGGAAGGTACTCCTGAGCCGGTTGGAAGCTGCAGAGAAACTGAGACTTTGCTGAGCCTCTCAAACTATGAACTGCAGAGCATGGGCTGAACCTATCAATTAATGAAATAAACAGTGCCGTATGTATTTTATCTACTGATATAAATAACTACTTGTATTTCGTTTGTATGGATACCCTTTGGTTTCAATGACTTTTGATAGTATGTTTGTGAAACAATATTTTATTTGCTTATTTTTGAAAAGGTCATAATTATCTTAGATATCTGACTCCGCTACACTGCCAGTCTTAGAAAACAAGACACGGGATTGTGGTTCTTAGAAAATGACAGCTGAGATGTCATCACAACCGTTTAGAGGCTTTTAAATCCCATCAGTTTTGAAAAGGTCTTGACACAGCTGACACTGACAACAATCTATTGCATGAAAATGAAATGACTGCTTTCTGAATGATGTTTGAGGTAGTTGTGTAAAAACAATTTTATTATAAAGACCCAGGGTATTTTAATACGCATGTGATTTTTGTTAACTGAAAGTGTTGCACACCAAATTTATTTTCTCTACACTAGCAGTCTTAAATTCTTTTGGCTTTCAGCAAATTACTTCAGCAGAAAGAACACATTTAAAGTGTACCTGTTGGCTCTCTTGTGACCCTAAACTGTGCTTTATATGTTTTTACATAGTTTGAATGAAAAGTTTTCAGCTGTGCTCTCACATTCAAATTAGATAGCCTTTCCTCATTTAGAATGTATAGCGTAGCAGGAGACTGTCATTATGCAAACAGTGTGTGCATGCATAAGTAAAACGCCTTACAAAAATGGAGCCAGCAGCATCTAGACCTCATTCACAACAGAGCTTAAAAATTACTATTCAAATTAAGGCCATCTATAATCATGTTTTTGGTTGCATAATTCTTTTAATCACCACTAACACCTCAAGTATTACTTCATTTTGGCATCATTAAAAGTAAATGAATATCCTAAAGTGTATTCTCAAAGGTGGCTATTAAAGTTGAATATAATATAGTTTGTAACATCGAGAAGGGAATTCATCCCTGCGCAAGACTGGATCCTTTTGTTGTCATTGGCTTTGGAGGCAGAAATAAATGATACAAGTTGGGAGGTAGGATTGACACCTTAAATTGGGAAAGAAAAATGAGAGAAATATAATTCTAAACCATCTTGATTAATTAGACAAGTAGTCAAAGCAAAGACAGAATTGAATAGAAACCAGATGCTTCTCCGATTTCTGTGGTGATAAAGGAGATCACACATATTAAATCATAACATGTACAGATTGCTAAAAATAGCTGTACAAAGCTACAGCTATGCTGGAGCAGCTGAAAGGGAATCGGATTGACCTGCTTCCTTCATCAATGCCAACATGCTAATCTAAGGTCAATTTAAGTGGCACAGGGACATGGAAGTTTAAATAACACCTGAGCCATTGGTTTTTGAGTTGAAATGCAGAAATTATTTTTTGAAGCACAGAATGATTCTGTGGGTTATTAGAAGAATACTTCTGACACTTTTTTCCTTCTAATGTCATATTTGAATCTGGGCTTCACAGTCTAAGAAGTTACACAAATTAGGATATGAGAAGAGAAATAAAACATTTGATAGAAAGGAAGATATATTGTATGTGACTAGATAATTTTATGCTTTCTGCCTTTAGCACAAACATCAAGTATCCCAGGCTGTGTCATAAACACTTAAAATGAGTGGTAGACCTAGGGGAAGAAATTTGAAACCTAAAGCGTGGGCTGAAGACCTCCTTCTTCATGGGTCATAATGACTGCAGGGCTTTTATCTCTAAGGCTCAGCTTATTTTTCACCTTAAAATGTGAATGAATGTAATACTTCCCTAAGAGAGTGAACGTGATGACCAAATGAGATAATCCATTTAAAGCTCTGTGCAGATATTATTTATAGTTTCTTTAACGCTCCTTTCTCTTTCTCTCTACCTCCGTCTTTCTGTGTCTCCCTTTCTTCTTTTGAAGGAGATCTCTGTAAGACGGAGTGAATAAACATGCCGAACTCACTGGGATCCAGAAGGTGCAGTTGCCTCAATTTATACTTGAACACACACAGTACTAGGCTTCTTTCACTGCTGGACCAGTGTTCTGGGCACTGGCGAGTCCTCTGCTTGGTTCTTCTTCCTCTCCTATTTTTCTCTCTTCTCATCTTGTCTTGTTTTCTTCTATAGTCAAATTTCTGGTCAAAACTTACCACTTACTTCTTTGAAATAAATTCCCTGATTCTCTAGACTTGGATTTTCCTTTTGCATTCTACCACCTTACCTTGTATTTCCTTGTTAGGACACTCATGGAAGTTTATTGTAATTATTATTTTTTATCTGGCATCTTCCTACTAGAATATGGGGAAGGATCTACTCAGGGACCATGACTGTCTTTTTCTTAGTTGCATCAGCATAATGCTTAGCAGGTAGTAGACATTCAAGTATTGATTAATGAGCAAAAACTTAGAAAATTAACAAATAATCAAACACATTGTATCCAAAGATGATTCTGTAATTGGGGGAGCACTTTTGTCCATCAGTAGTCGCTATAGGACAGAAATAAGCTACTCAAAATAACATCAACATATTGAGGAAGTGACATTTAAAATGCAGAGAAAAAATACGAATATAAAATGGAGAATACAAATTGGCATTACAGTAATAGCATAAAATGCTTCTAGATGCCTATTTTCAAGAACTTTTCTCTGCCAATGACTGGTATGTCTATGTCTTCCCTTAAGACTCAGTTTAAAACTATCCTTATATGTAATAAGGGCCTTATCTCAATATGCTCCTGTCTCACTGCTATTCAATCATCATATCCTTCCAGGTATTATAAAAGTAATTTCATCTTTGTTTTGCACTTAATGATTTACTGCTTTGCCATTTTCTCTAGTTCTATACATGTTATTTTTTAACCCAACTATATAGAAGATTCTTTAGAACCAAACTAAAGATTTCTACTTATTTTATTTTCTTATATTTCCTTATCAAGAGCTGCCTAGCACAGCAGCACATTGTGTTATACTTACGTGTTTATTAGCTGCTTTCCTGCCTAGGCTGAGCTTCCCTTCCATGGAGGGATTTTATCTTATAAGGATGTGCGTAGGCACAGAAGAAAAAACATCTACTGATGTGAAAGATATTGTGACTCAATAAGCAGCACTGTGCTGCATCAGAGACACAAGTGAGAAGCCAGACGCAAGTATTCGAGGGTCCTCCACAGACCCCTGAGGGTGTTTTCTCCTCTGTGACTATAATTTCTTCTTTGTTTTATGAGGTGTGGTGTCCTCACATTTGGCAGATACATTTAAGGATTAAACATTTTATGCTTTGTTTAAACTTAAGAAACTACCAATGTGTTTTTTATGCATTGTTGATAGTGTGAAATTGAAAACATAATTTTTAAACATTCCACCATGATATCATTTGATTCTATTTTCTGATTTAGTAGAATGACAATTAACATTGAAATTTATCTCTAATGACATATTTTCATCCTCTATGAGTTTTCAATATAGAGGAATGATGATATAAATATATATATATATTTAAAATATGTTAATTTCTTAGCTGAATATGAAAATATTATTAACATTTTCTAGAAATTATTTTCTCAAAGTTAAGTAATATTTTATTGAAAATTCAATAATTTGAAATTAGTCATCCAAGTTGAAGAAAAATACAAATTTAAGAATTTTCTTTGCCACTCCCACATTATAAGTATGTATAAATTAGACACACTTTAAAAATATTATTGCTTCCCTAATAATTTTTTTTACTTTCAAGTCACTTAGTCAAAATACCTGGGTCAAGATTTTTTCTGCTGTGTTTTCTCCTGAAGCCATCTAGGTACAATTTATTCAATGAGCAACTCTTTTAATGTGGACCTGGCAATTTGTAAACCCATTTTTATAATATGTGTTCACATTTACACTTCTCTTAAGTCTTAACATTGCTTGTCTACATATGCTTTTAGAAATAAGCTAAGAGTTGTTTCAATAGTTAGTTTCAATAGCACTTATCATGACTTGTTTAAAGAAAGAAAGGAATTAACATTCCTTAAAAACTGTTCTGCATGATGTAAAGCCTAGACACACGGTCTCATGTATCATTCTCATTTTTCTTATGTAAATGTATTATTATGCTTTTTCAGATGAGGAAACTGAGGCAGAAAGATAAATAGCTTATGATAAAATTACACAAGTGAGGGATCAGGATTCGAACCTAGCTCTAGATATTTCCAAACTTTAGTTTTTCTGCTACATCATACTAACACCCTATTAATTTGGGATCCAGAGAGAAGGCAACACTTTAAAGGAGAGGACATAAAATCCAGCTGAAATTATCATCTCTCACAGAGACCTGAAAGTTCAATATGTAGTCTTTGCCTATTAGGTAGGAAACTGATTCCCATTAGTAATGTCAATTTATAGTCAGGGATCATTTAGTAAGTCTTACATAGTTTAATTGAAATTGTCTGATTGCATCAGTAAAGAATTATTAAGTTATGTTAGCAGTGAAATAAATGAAATACAGATATAAGACATTGAAAAGAAAGTAAATGGGGTATAATAGGCATATGGTATAGGTAATGTGACCTTGTTATTGTTTTTTATTTTATCAAGGAAATTGGTTATAATTTAGATTCTTTATAAGATTCAGTTATACAACTACCATGGAATATAGAATATAGAAAAATGGAGAATATTTTCATATAAATATCCTTCCTGATTTAATTTTCTACTAGTAAAAATCGTATCTTCCAACCATCTCAAATATGTCACCTAGTCTTGTCAAGTCTGCCTACTCAATAAATCTAGAATACTTCCCATCATTTCTTTATCTCCACTGCTGCCTACCTATCCAACCTCATCCCCAGCTCCTCTACTCACATTAGCAACATCAAAATGCCTGCAATTTCAGGAAAATGCTAGGGAGCTTTATATATGGTGATCTCAGTGCTGAAATAGTGTTTCTTCATTTGTTCTTTTCTTAAAATATGACTCATTTTTCATGTGTGAACCATACTGAAAATCTAACCTTAACTCTCCAGGTAGATGAAATCACTCTTTCCTGCCATGCTAATAATTAACTTTAAATGAAGTTTTATTATTATATCACCTATTATGTATTTGACTAGTTTTATTACGTGTCAGTCTCTTCTTTAACTCTGTAACTTCACTGTGGGAGCAGATCCTCAAAAAATCAGTTTAATGAATAAATATATTAATAGTATCACTATAGTTAACATATAACTGATGAACTATAGAGAAACGCCTTAAGGATTGCAACTGGAGATGGGAAGAAACCAGCACAAAAAGGATGAAAACACCCAAAACCAGAACGCCTCTCCTCCTACAAGGGATCACAACTCTTCACCAGCAGGAGAACAAGGCTGGATGGAGAATGAGTGTGATGAATTGACAGAGTCAGACTTCAGAAGGTGGGTAATAAGAAGCTTCTGTGAGCTAAAAGAACATGTTCTAACACAATGTAAAGAAACTAAGAACCTTGAAAAAAGATTTAACAAAATGCTAACAAGAATAAACAACTTAGGAATATAAGTGAATTGATGGAGCTGAAAAACACAACACGAGAACTTTGCGAGGCATACACAAGTTTCAACAGCCGAACTGACCAAGCAGAAGAAAGGATATCAGAGGTCGAAGATCAACTCAATGAAATAAAACGAAAAGGCAAGATTAGACAAAAAAGGGTAAAAAGGAATGAACAAAGTCTCCAAGAAATATGGGACTATGTGAAAAGACCTAATCTACATTTGATAGGTGTACCTGAATGTGACGGAGAGAATGAATCCAAGCTGGAAAATACTCTTCAGGATATTATCCAGGAAAACTTCTCCAACCTAGCAAGGCAGGCCAATATTCAAGTCCAGGAAATACAGAGAACACCACAAAGATATTCCTCAAGAAGAGCCACCCCAAGGCACATAATCATCAGATTCACCAGGGTTGAAATGAAGGAGAAAATGCTGAGGGTAGCCAGAGAGAAAGGTCGGGTTACCCACAAAGGGAAGCCCATCAGACTCACAGCAGATCTCTCAGCAGAAACCCTACAAGCCAGAAGAGAGTGGGGACCAGTAGTCAACATCCTTAAAGAAAAGAACTTTCAACCCAGAATTTCATATCCAGCCAAACTAAGCCTCGTAAGTGAAGGAAAAATAAAATCCTTTGCAAACAAGCAAGTACTCAGAGATTTCATCACCACCAGGCCTGCTTTACAAGAGCTCCTGAAAGAGGCACTAAACATAGAAAGGAACAACCAGTACCAGCCACTCCAAAAACATACCAAATGGTAAAGAGCATCATCACAATGAAGAAACTGCATCAACTAATGGGCAAAACAGCCAGCTAGCATCAAAACAGCAGGATCAAATTCACACATAACAATATTAACTGTAAATGTAAATGGGCTAAATGCCCCAATCAAGACACAGACTGGCAAATTGGATAAAAAGCCAAAACCCATCGATGTGCTATATCCAGGAAACCCATCTCACATGCAAGGATACACAAGGCTCAAAATAAAGGGGTGGAGGAAGATTTACCAAGCAAATGGAGAGCAAAAAGAAGCAGGAGTTGGAATTCTCGTCTCTGATAAAATAGACTTTAAACTAACAAAGATCAAAAGAGACGAAGAAGGACATTACATGATGGTAAAAGGATCAATGCAATAAGAAGAGCTAACGATCCTAAATATATACGCACCCAATACAGGAGCACCCAGATACATAAGGCAAGTTCTTAATGACTTACAAAGAGACTTAGACTCCCACACAATAATAGTGGGAGACTTGAACACCCCATTGTCAATATTAGATCAACGAGATAGAAAGTTAACAAGGATATCCAGGACTTGAACTCAGACCTGGACCAAGCAAACCTAATAGACATTTACAGAACTCTCCACCCCAAATCCACAGAATATACATTCTTCTCAGCACCACATCGCACCTACTCTAAAACTGACCACATAATTGGAAGTAAATCACTCCTCAGCAAATGCAAAAGAACGAAAATCATAATAAACTGTCTGTCAGACCACAGTGCAATCAAGTTAGAACTCAGAATTCAGAAACTAACTCAGAACCACACAACTTCATGGAAACTGAACAACTGGCTCTTGAATGTTGACTGGATAAACAATGAAATGAAGGCAGAAATAAAGATGTTCTTCGAAACCAATGATAACAAAGACACAACATACCAGAATCTCTGGGACACATTTAAAGCAGTCTCTAGAGGAAAATATATAGCAATAAATGCCCACATGAGAAGCAAGGAGAGATCTAAAATTGACACCTTATCGTCAAAGTTGAAAGAGCTAGAGGAGCAAGATCAAAAAAACTCAAAACCTAGCCGAAGATAAGAAATAACTAAGATTAGAGCAGAACTGAAGGAGATAGAGACACAAAAAACCCTTCAAAAAAATCAATAAATCCAGGAGCTGGTTTTTTGAAAAGATCAACAAAATAGACAGACCACTAGCCAGATTAATAAAAAAGAAAAGAGAGAATAATCAAATAGATGCAATAAAAAACAATAAAGGGGATATCACCACATTTCCACAGAAATTCAGACCATCATCAGAGATTATTACAAACAACTCTATGCACATAAACTAGTAAACCTGGAAGAAATGGATAAATTCCTGGACACTTGCATCCTCCCAAGCCTAAACCAGGAAGAAGTCAAAACCCTGAATAGACCAATAACAAGGTCTGAAGTTGAGGCAGCAATTAAGAGCCTACCACCCAAAAAAAGCCCAGGTCCAGATGGATTCACAGCCGAATTCTACCAGACATAGAAAGAGGAGCTGGTACCATTCCTTCTGAAACTATTCCAAACAATTCAAAAAGAGGGAATTCTTCCCAAATCATTTTATGAGACCAACATCATCCTGATACCAAAACCCGGCAGAGACTCAGCAAGAAAAGAAAACTTCAGGCCAATATCCATGATGAACATAGATGCAAAAATCTTCAATAAAATACTGGCAAACTGATTGCAACAGCACATCAAAAAGCTTATCCACCATGATCAAGTAGACTTCATCCCGGGGGATGCAAGGCTGGTTCAACATACACAAATCTATAAAGATAATCCACCACATAAACAGAACCAAAGACAAAACCACGTGATTATTTCGATGCAGGGGAAGGGCTTTGACAAAATTCAACAGCCCTTTATGTTAAAAACCCTCAATAAACTAGGTATTGACGGAATGTATCTCAAAACAATAAAAGCTATTTATGACAAACCAACAGCCAATATCATACTGAATGGGCAAAAACTGGAAGCATTCCCTTTGAAAACTGGCAGTAGACAAGGATGCCCTCTCTCACCACTCCTATTCAATATGGTACTGGAAGTTCTAGCCAGAGCAATCAGGCAAGAAAAAGAAATAAAGGGTATTCAAATAGGAAAGGAGGAAGTCAAATTTTCTCTATTTGCAGATGACATGATTGTATATGTAGAAAACCCCATCGTCTCAGCCCAAAATCTCCTGAAACTGAAAAGCAACTTCAGCAAAGTCTCAGGATACAAAATCAATGTGCAGAAATCACAAGCATTCCTATACACCAATAACAGAGTTAAACAGAGCCAAATCAAGAATGAACTGCCATTCACAATTGCTGCAAAGAGAATAAAATACCTAGGAATACAACTAACAAGGAACGTAAAGGACCTCTTCAAGGAGAACTACAAACCACTGCTCAACGAAATAAGAGAGGACACGAACAGATGGAGAAACATTCCATGTTCATGATTAGGAAGAATCAATATCGTGAAAATGGCCATACTGCCCAAAGTAACTTACAGATTCAACGCTATCCCCATCAAGCTACCAATGACCATCTTCACAGAACTGGAAAAAACCACCATAAACTTCATATGGAACCAAAAGAGAGCCCGCATAGCCAAGTCAATTCTAAGCAAAAAGAACAAAGCGGGAGGCATCATACTTCCAGACTTCGAACTATACAACAAGGCTATAGTAATCAAAACAACATGGTACTGGTACCAAAACAGAGATATAGACCAATGAAACAGAACAGAGGCCTCGGAGGCAACACAACACATCTACAACCATCCAATCTTTGACAAACCTGACAAAAACAAGCAATGGGGAAAGGATTCCCTGTTTAATAAATGGTGTTGGGAAAACAGGCTAGCCATGTGCAGAAAGCAGAAACTGGACCCCTTCCTGACACCTTGCACTAAAATTAACTCCAGATGGATTAAAGACTTAAACATAAGACTTAACACCATAAAAACCCTAGAAGAAAATCTAGACAAAACCATTGAGGACATAGGCGTAGGCAAGGACTTCATGACCAAAACACCAAAAGCATTGGCAACAAAAGCCAAAATAGACAAATGGGACCTAATCAAACTCAACAGCTTCTGCATGGCAAAAGAAACAGTCATTAGAGTGAATCAGCAACCAACAGAATGGGAATAAATTTTTGCAGTCTACCCATCTGACAAAGGGCTGATATCCAGAATCTACAAAGATTGTAAATCTACAAATCTTGTAAAACAGATTTACAAGAAAAAACAAACAAGCCCATTCAAAAGTGGGCGAAGGATATGAACAGACACTACAAAAGAAGACATACATGAGGCCAACAAACATATGAAAAAATGCTCATCATCACTGGTCATTAGAGAAATGCAAATCAAAACTACACTAAGATACCATCTCACGCCAGTTAGAATGGTGATCATTAAAAAATCGGGAGACAACATATGCTGGAGAGGATGTGGAGAAATAGGAACACTTTTACACTGTTGGTGGGAGTGTAAATTAGTTCAACCATTGTGGAAGAGAGTGTGGTGATTCCTCAAGGACCAAGAAATAGAAATTCCATTTGACCCAGCAATCCCATTACTGGGTATATAGCCAAAGGATTATAAATCATTCTACTATAAGGACATATGCACATTAATGTTCATTGCAGCACAGTTTCTAATAGCAAAGACCTGGAACCAACCTAAATGTCCATCGATGATAGACTGGACAGGGAAAATGTGGCACATATACACCATCGAATATTATGCAGCCATCAAAAACAATGAGTTCATGTCCTTTGTAGGGACATGGATGAACCTGGAAAACATCACTCTCAGCAAACTGACACAAGAACAGAAAATCAAACACCGCATGTTCTCACTCATAGGCGGGTGTTGAACAATGAGAATACATGGACACAGGGAGGGGAGCATCACACACTGGGGTCTGTCAGGGGGAAATAGGGGAGGGGCCGCAGGGGGTGGGGGAGTTGGGGGAGAGATAGCATGGGGGAAATGCCAGATATAGGTGATGGGGAGGAAGGCAGCAAATCACACTGCCGTGTGTGTACCTATGCAACAATCTTGCATGTTCTTCACATGTACCCCAAAACCTAAAATGCAATAAAAAAAAAAGATTGCAATTGGTATAATATATAACAAGCAAGCTCCGTTTAGTAATTTGAATAGAAAACAATTAATAGTAAATAATAGAAACAGACTAAGTAGTTCAAATATATGTGTGTGTATATATATGTATATATATATAAACATAGGCCATCTATATAAATATATATATATATATATAAACAGGCCATATATATATGTATACTTGCATGTCTTCAATTTGGTAATATCTAATAGCAGCATTTTTAGAGACACTTCAAAGAAAGACTATATTACCTGAAAAGCAGCTATAAATTTAATTGTTTTATGTTATCAAAATTAATGAGATGGATAATCTATAAAAAGCTGTGAGTTTTATATCCCAAAATAATAGCTATACTATTTAGTTAAATTATTACAATATAAATTAATTTTGGAAAAAAAGGTTAGGGAAATAAACTTTTATCAAAATTGATAGTTTATTATATATTATAACCTTAAATTCAGCTATAATTAAAATATGACATTTCTTATTATAAAATTTTTCATATACAACATTCCAAAATGTTATCCTAAAGCAACTACTGTTAATTAGATGAATTCATAAGGAGGAAAAAATATGACTTTCAAACCAATATAACAATAAGTGGGATATCTGTAGGGTTAATTTCAAAGCATTTTAGGGAATGACACATCAATCAACCTGACAAATCTTACATGCAACATTGTCAATTTTCCTGAATTATGTATTGATTTTTAGATGGTGATTTGGAAATAAATGTTGAAATAGCTCCATAGGAATTAAAGTTCTTTTATCCCCCATGAATTCCAGGCCATGCTTCATTGGTTCATGTGACTATTAATGTAATACTAGACTAATATATGCTGCAGTAATTAATGTCTATCTAAAACTTGAACTATTAGCAATACGGTAACTTAAATTATGTGTCATATTTTCTGAGAGTGTTTACATTTTATCTAGTCTATCTTTTTTCCTGTAAATACAACCATCCTCTCACTCCACGAATCCTCCCTCATTTTGGAACAGAATATATAGTGATGGTCACTTATAAAGATATCAACATTTCACTCTTGTAGGAAAGATGACTGGTACTGGTAGTTTATGTTTGATACTGGTAGTTTAATGGAGTTTCCTGTTTGTAGACTACTTATGCATGAACCCTCTTTGCTTACATAATATATTCAGCAAGAAATCCAAAGCAGTTTACAAATGTAAATTGCTTAAACTATACAGTTAAAATTTTAGAAGAATGTGAAGATGATCATGGTTTTGGCTCTGGAAATTCAGTCAACTATAAATGAGATATTCCACACATAAAACACTTTTAGGGGCCATTATCAGAGTCATTGCAGGTTTCTCTCCAAGGCTCTTTTTAGTTCCCTGATCTTGAAGCAGCACAGATGAGTCCTGATCACTTTGTACAGAGCCCCCCCCATCTTTGGCTCAATTTTACCATGAAAGAAATACAGGCAAGCATCATATTAATTTGTTTAAATTAATCATCGCATATTAATTTGTTTTTAAATATTCAAGGATGCTGCCCATATTGTCTTCGTCTAACTCCTGTTTTGCAAAAGAAAAACAAGAAACCACACTGGAAATTCAACAGCATTTTGAAGTAGGATTTATTTTGCGTTGGCTTTAGCACTGTTTGAGACATTAGACATTATTTTTCAAGGGCCTTAGTATTGTTCCAAAGAGACAGAAATGTTAGTATTGAAAGTATTGAATATAGTAAGTATTGAAAAATACTGAATCAATGAAAAAAGAGAATCATCTTAAGGAACTTCTATTCGAATCTACTGACATTTTCTATTTAGACACGTAGCGACAATTTGATTGTCCCTTAGATGGATTTAAGGTGTTCTGACTGGGGGCAGATCTGTTAGGGGATGGCGCTTCACTGATCTGAAGCAGTTCACTCACCTCTTTAGGGGCATCAGCTTCAATGAATTCAGAATAAATCATCTTGGCTTTGGAAGCAATTTTTTCTGCATTTGTTGTTTTTTTAAAGTCTTCACAGGCAAGCCAGAACTCAACGTTTTCTTCACTAAACTCTGATTTTAGAAATGTTCGAAAAGCATCTAGACCGGCTATGAAATAATATGAGAAAAAGTTTTGTATAACAGCATACAGAGTAGTAATATGACCAAAATGAATACATTGTATAGTATAAGCACTTCATGCGTATTCAGTGGCACATGCTGATCATTCCACCTAAATGTAATGGATATTTTAGTTGCTAGTTTTAGGAAAATTTATTTTGGATTAGCAATTGTTAACATAAGAAATCTGTATTTCTACAGGTAGCTTCATTAACCAAGAAAACCTGTACTTTTTTCTTTTTCTGTTTGAGAAATCTAGAAGTTTGGAGATCTTGATGGTAGTTACTTCGTAGGAAGTGCCATGGATCTTGCTTTTAAGATTTGTTGCGCTAAGCCCAGGTCACATTAATGATGTTATACTCAATTCAGGGTAAAAACATCTTTGTTGCTATGAGTCGGTACAGAAGCAAAATTTGATGCCAAAGGGTTAAATTGTATTGGTTTGGGCTTAAAGCAAAGGAAGAAGAGCTAGCATTTGTTAGTTTTGGGTAAATATGCAGGCCAACTCAGTCTCAAAGCCAAGAAAATAACTGGCAAGGTATTTGGTGTGAATGCCTCTCCCCTGTGTCAATAAGCAATTTTAATTCCATAAAGTAAAGACAAATATGTAGGGTTCTTCTCCAGTGTTGCCTTAAGCAAAACATTGCTGCTTTCCATTCTCCCTTATAGTACCTGTTCATGGGGTTTTCCTCCTCCTCCCAGGTATTGTCCTTAGCATGTACTTCTCCAGAAACTTTAGACCAGGAACTACAAATGGACTCACTCACTCACAGGCTTGTTTACTTTGGCTCAAGTATGATATGCTTTTTTAAATTTAAGAACAGGCAGGGCTTGCAGGCCGTGATTCCTATGAGTCTCACCTCTTCCCCTTATCTTACTTTCAGTCAAATTTACACTTATATTCCTTGTTCCTAGAGGTATTTGATATTGTGACCACTTGTTTAGATCCTTCCTTCTCTATTTTCCTCATCACAGTGTGCCAGGAAACATTCTTCTTTGGTATAGCCAGAGCTTATGTGGGAAGGTAAATGCCTCTAGTTACAAAGCAGGTCGGAAAGATCATCATAATATTCCCACTGTGGACAAAACTAAACCAACACATTTACGTCATGTTATTCAGTGTCACAGTTTGTACCCTTTTGCTGGCTGCCTCTGTTTGTGAGAATGCATATCTCTCCGAGGAGTAAAACATGTCATCAGCACTTTTGCCACTCAGAGAAATTTGCCTTCCAAAATGTGGGTGGTTTTCTCCTCCACCTGCCAGGAGGGCCCCCTTTGCATGTGCTCCAAGCAGCTGCTCCTTTCCTGCAGGCGGAGAGAGTTAACCCTTCAAGTTCCAAATTACAGGAGAAATAAGTTTTTGGAAAAGCAAGAGATAAGCAAAACTGACTACAGAAATAGAAAATAATAAGAGAAAAATGAGTGAAAAAAGGATTAACTCTGTTGTTTGTGGGTTGTTGCCTGTAGAGAGCAAAAGTGAAGTTTATCAGGATAGAAAAGGGCTTCCTGGAGCAGAATTAAAGTGTCTAAAACACTGGATTAAAATAGATTTAACAGATTTCTAAAAAGTTATTTGAAATAAAGTTGAAATAAGAAGTCATTGCAAAAGGTTATCAGGTGCCAGTTAAAATTCTTGGTTGAAATACTGGAGAGTGTGGATGCGGTTAATATATGAGCA
Source organism: Ateles fusciceps (assembly GCA_036589455.1). Lineage (NCBI taxonomy): Eukaryota > Metazoa > Chordata > Mammalia > Primates > Atelidae > Ateles > Ateles fusciceps. Next base: position 3,411,851 of record JAZHEH010000253.1, on the reverse strand, counting down.
CTATATAAAAATTCAATTAACTTCACATTCCTCGCATTTAAAAATACATCCAAGAAGTTTCTGTGACACAAATTTAGGTTATAAAAATCCTCTTAGTAACACTCAATTAAAATTTTTCTTGAATTCAGTTCAAACAATGATGAATTTCAGAGGTTTAAACAGAATTTATGCTAAGAGCTGTTTTATATAGAGAATAAAGTGTTATTTAATAATATGAAAAGGATATTGTAGAATCATGCCTGGCAATATTTTATATGTGCATCATCAAGGCATATGGAGCTTCTCCTTAGGAAGATTTTCTAAATGCATCCCAGAGAGATGAGAAGTTAGAGATCAACATAAAATTATTATTTTCTCCTGCTCGACACGTTTAATGAAGGGCTACTCTCAACTAGCAAAGTCTTTCCTCCTCCCATAGCTTGGTTTAGGACTCAATGGAACAAAAGAAACAACTTAAACAACTAAACTTGGGGCTAGCTATCTCTGTGTTGAACATGATATTTTGTTGATCTACTCTCTATACATTCAGTTTGAATGTTCAAAAGATGCCAAATGATTTTAAAGTAATATGGGACATAAAATTAAAATTATTATCGGAGGGCATGCTCCACAGAATGGAATACTTGCTGGTTAGTATCAACAAAGGGTGTTAAATGGAATATATCAGCATTTTAGGGTGAAAACTAAGCTAATGCATATACTTAGTGCATGCAAAGTATGTCCGCAAATCAACAAAAACAACTAGGTAATTTGGTAAGTCCTTTAGCTGTTTAAAGCTTTAGAAAGCCATATCTCTGGTATTATAAAAAGCAAAACCAAACAACTGTTCAGATGAATCTATGACTTTTCTATTTCATGTGGGCATGAAACATAAAATCCAAGAGGATATGCAGAGAAAAGAGTGGGCCTTCATCTCACCCTTCCTGCCTCTCCTCTGTAGCACTGTGGTATAGACTTCCACTACTCTGGAGCCTTCTGAGTCACAACACACAGAGATAATTCGGTAAGGCTTTTAGCAAACTTGATCTGTCCCATTGGTTATACACTTAAGGAGAAAGGAAATGCACCACTTAACACGTCGGAAACTGCGATTTCATATTCTCATGTCTTTAATATATCTTCTTAAATATATCTTTAATATATCTTCTCATGTCTTTAATATATCTTCATGTCTTTAATTAATATATCTTCTTAAGTGGATTCAGGAAGTTACATGAATTATTTGATGTTGATGCTTTAAAAATTAGTCACTTAGAAATAATATGTTTATAGTATCTAAATTCATCTAGTCAATCTAACTTTATACATAAATAAACAGCTATGAAGAATTTTTTCAGCTTTATTGTTTTATATTTTTCTACTATTCTAATTTTATTTTTATGAATTTAAAATAAAATGCCATTTGATTTGTACAAATAATACTATATTATAAACATTTTCTATCTATGTTTCACAGTGCCATTTTTCCCCTTTCACATGAGATAGAATTGCAGATTATTTGTAACACAAACAGGAGTTATATCTTTGTAAATGATTATTTTGTATATAACTTGTGTCGATGTTGTGTAAAGATGTGTTAAAGACTAGGATATTTTTTTTAAAATTGGCCAAAATGACCTTACTGAACCATTCTATCAGTTATAAATACATATTCATAATATACATATTAATATACAGATATGCATTTAAATATGTCTTTGTATTCACTGAAAATGAGAATAACTCCATTGATGTAAAGTACTTTAAAATACTTTTTATTTGGGCCAACAGTACATGTAAATCAAGTGATTTATTTAAATTTTCAACCTTTCAACAGTTTGTATGTTTCTTTCAACTTGTACCAAAGGCTGTCATGATGTACATCAAATTATGGTGAGCCAGCTGGGTGTGGTGGCTCATGCCTGTAATCCCAGCACTTTGAGAGATTGAGGCTGGCTCATCACCTGAGGTCTTAAGTTCTACATCAGCCTGGCCAACATTGCGAACTCCCATCTCTACTAAAAATTTAAAAAATTAGCTGGGTGTGGTGGCATGCTCCTGTAGTCCTCGCTACTTGGGAGGCTGAGGCAGGAGAATCCCTTGAACCTGGCAGGTCGAGGTTGCAGTGAGCCGAGATCTCGTTACTGCAGTCCAGTCTGGGTGATAAAGTAAGACTCCATCTCAAAAAACAAAAAACAAAATTATAGTGAGCCTAGGGCTGGCACAGTGGCTCACACCTGAATCCTGGCACTTTGGGAGGCCGAGGCAGGTAGATTACCTGAGGCCAGGTGTTTGATACCAACCTGGCAAACATGGTGAAACCCCATCTCTACTAAAAGTACAAAAATTAGCCAGGCCTGGTGATGCATGTCTGTAATCTCAGCTACTCAGGAGGCTGAGGCATGAGAATCGCTTGAATCCGGGAGGTGGAGGTTGCAGTGAGCTGAGATCATGCCACTGCATTCCAGCCTGATTGACAGAGTGAGACTCTGTATTAAAAAAAAAAAAAATTAAAGTGAGTCTAAGAAAACTTCTCTTGCTAGTTTGAATTTTCCTTGCGTTTTAACATACAGAGTTCCTACAAACTTATTTTAGGCCCAATCTGATTCCATTTAGATTTTAGATTTTTATGAATTTATGATTGTCAAGAATTTTATACTTCATTAAGTTCATACTTTATGATATGTTACCAACCTTCAGAATGTATTTATATTTAATTATTGTATTTTAAGCCTATTATTAGCTAGATCTTACCTTGGTTGGTTAAAACTGTGTCCATATTTTCAGACCATGTCATCGCTTCCGTAGTTGGTGACCTGTAGAAACAGCATCTACCCTTGAAAATAGCATTGTGATCTTTTTCTTCTGTAACCAGTAGTAATATTTGAGTTATGTATATTTTGAATTACATCATTCAAATGAACTTCATGCTGTTAATCAAACAGCCAAAGGTCAAAAAGTTGTATAATGTTATTTTACAGTAAGTAGTTATAGTGACATAAAGTGGGATGTAATTTGACATCAGCAAATTATTTATTAATCTAGCTGACAGTGTTAATATCATTTGAAAATTCTAATAAAGGCATAAAAGTCATTGGTTCTGTGGATCAACGGTGAATTTCTTTTCAACTATGAGTATAGTATTTGTTAATTTATGTAGCATTACTCTAGTCAAAAAGTTATGATAGCAATGGTGATGAATAAACTATTTTCTAAGTTTTTATAGTATAAAAATTACCTATTTCTTAATTATGCATCTCAAAAAAGTTCAAAAACGTTTTAAGAATTTCTACCGTGTGATGATCTTGAAAACATTTAGTTCATAATATTTCAAAAAGTCTTTTCCTACTCCGAGACAGCCTTTATTTCTCTTTAAACTGGTATACTTCTAGGTCTGAGCTGATTTATTTAAACCTAGGAATCTGTCAAAACAGAATAATATCTTTTCCAAAGCAGTCAAAAAATTTATAGACTTAAGTCTTCTGAAGAGGGTTACTTTTGGGGATGTGATGTAGAAATAATAAATCAGGTTTAAGGTATAAATTTTTTGAGATGCAAATATATCATATATTATTCCTCTTAATAAACAAAGATCCTAATGAAATAAGCCCCTATCCATAGAATGCATCTACTGCCCAGAAAAAAAACACATTGGATTATATAGCTGTGATGTGCAAATGACTTAATTATAGAGAGGGTCCACTTTAAAGTTTGTATTGAAATTATCAATAATAGAGAAAACTCATATAGGATAATTCTTATAAAAATTTTGTATTTGCACGGCAAGATGACTAATCTTAAATATGTTAGAGTGAAGTGATTCCTACGCTTTTGTGTTCTATGACTTCCTGTAATTTGCTGCAGTTTTTGTAGTTTCTGCTAGGATTGATTGTACTCCCTCTACTGGTGCAGCTGCAGTTGCATTTTCAGTTAATAATGGTCATCCTCGTTGAGGACACATAGGACAATGTAGCTAAGAACTCATTTGCCTATTTTCCATCACTCACATTTCCAATCTTAAATTTCTTTTGCCAGTTGTAAGCAGCTGACTTTCTTTTCTCCCCTTGACTTACTAAATCTTGGGGGACACAAGATTACTTGGGAAACCATTTGGAAATGGTGTTTTTTTTTCATTCAGATGGACACAAAAATTGGGTTGTTCAGTTTCCGTCTTTCATAAATGGAGGATGAGACATAATCCTAGATTTAATTTTACATTGAAGAGATTTTGTGTACTCTATAACCTGTTTCTCAAATAAGCTTATGTTGTATGTCATATAACTCAAATATTAGATGTTGTAGGAATTCTAAAGTTATCATATGGTCATTTAAAATACACATGCTTAAACATATTCTTATTTGTATACTAAAATTTGGTTGGTAGCAGGGTATTCAAATTAAAAGCTACTTAGACCTGTGGAACATATGCTAATGAATAGGTTAGAGAAGAACCTGGCCATGCAGAATACCCATTTTGAATGAGGAACAGGTTTCCAGGAAAAACAGTGAAAAATAGGATCTAGACAAATTCATTCAAAGATAAACATCTATATTCCTGTTAGTACGTAAGTTATCTGATGACAGGACTAAATGTTATTTTCTAGCACCAAGAACAATGTGTCTGGTCTATGAAATATTGAACACACTAACCAATAAACAACAGATGATCAAACCGCAACTTTTGGCACATGTTAAAGCCTTCCATGGAAGAGGGCAAATGGCCTTCAAAATTCTGATAAATTACAATGATAAAAAATTATTGAAAGGTATAGCTAAATTGTATTAGCTTCAAAGACATCGGGTGTTCTGGGCAAGAGAAGAGGAAAAATGATGTGAAAATATCGCTGAGGAATCAATGGATCATGATGGACCTCACTCTCAACTCTGAGGTATATAAGGTTGGAGAGAATAGCCAGCATCCACTCTAGAAGGCACCAGGACAAGTCATGTCCTTTAGGGACAGATGGATTTTACTTCAGCCCAAAAGCAAAAAGGCAAATTCCATGAAGAGCTTTTTGGATATAAAGGAGTGTTTATAGAATGAAGGCATTTAAATAAATAATAGCCATTTTTATTGTCTTCATTAATGTAGAGAAACAGTGAAAGAAAGAAAGCAAAGTGTGGGAGATGGTATAGAACCAAGGATAAAAGAAAAATTCCTAATGTTTTGAATTATGGAGATACAGTATTATAGATATATATATTTGAAACATAGGGATCTATACTTGTATCTGAAACATTATAAAATGTTACAGATATTTTATACATAAACACATGGAATACTATAGATAATAGAATTATGGATATGGAGATATCTTCATATTAATTAAGGTCCACAAAATGCTGACATTGTTATAAAGAGAAAATGTTGCCCATCAGCTCTGCAGGAGTACTTCTACTGGTGTGTAACAGTGCTTGGAATGCCCTCAGCTCATCCTTTTCTAGCCTATGTCTTATCCTGAAAGTTAAATTTTGACTATCTGAGATGTTGAAAGAGTTGGAGGTCACACAGCACTTCTTTTCAGAAATTAGGTACAATGTAACTATTTTAAGAAGTAATACTTGTTTGTTAGCAGTTAAATTTGTAAAATTTGGGGGTTTCTTGTAATTCTGTGGAAGAGCAAATTGATGGTATTTATGAATAAACTGAAATATAATATTTATCACAGCACTAAAATGCACAACGTATTGGATGTTTACAATATATACCACATTGTGTTAAGCACATCATATACTTTACCTCATTTTATCTTGAAAAATAACAGTCTGTTTTATTCCAATATTATCAATGAGCAAAGAGGCTCAGATGTACAAGTAGTGCAATATTCCACAGACAATAATGGACAGAGTTAGAATTGAAACACAACTGTGTCTGCTTTAACCCAAATTCTCTCATATTTCTTAAATGGATGAGTTAATACACATATATTTGTACTTTATTCATGTTTTAGAACATATATAATAACTATCTGGAAAGTGATTTTTCTGCAATAGAGATTTTCATACTTCATAGAAATATATTTCCTCTAAATAATAGTGAAATTGTGGTAACTGGCTGCTCAATTGAAAGTTTACACAAGACAGAGATTCTTAAAGCTTGTATATTATCAAATAAAAATAGGGCATGTCTTATGGTAGATGGGAGTAAGAAATATCAAATTGTGTTTTCAAGAAATGTAACTGTATAAATGCTAAGAAAGAAATTTATTGAATAAAAGTTGGAGAAAAAAGAGGGTGATTGATTTTAAACTGTACTGACTTGGTTGACTTTTACTTGATATGTGTTACCCGAAATTAATGGACAATGGCCACGCCCTCATTTCTTTTATTGAATTTTTTTAACAGAAGTTTTGTCTGGCTCTTGTCATTTGTGTGTTAATTTCCCATAAAATTGGGATGCATAATCAGAGTAAGTTTTTGTTTGTGTATGATTTGCCATGAAAAGTCACTGTGTCTTGAGCCAAAATTATACTTAGTACTTCATGGGGGTTTGGCTGTTTTCCTATCTATTTTCTTCATTAGGCAGGTGCCATCAAGGCTAGCAGTACTCGTATTATATGTCCGGAGAAGAGCCAGGCCAGATGGGAACTGCGTGAAAGCTACCAGTTATCTTGCTAATTGTGCCAGCTAGAACCAGTTGTATTGCATTAAAAAATGTGGAATCCAACAACTTAGCTGTTCACACTCAATTAGCAGTATGCTGGAGAATGGAAAATTCAAGCAAGGAGTCCATGTGCTCCAGGAAGTGACAGCTGCTTCCTTACCCAGAATTTAATATCCATATAAAATTTTTTCAATAAGTATTGTGATAATTTTTGTAAGGATCACATATGTTATATCTCTAATTCAACTCATAATTTTAAAAAGCATTACATAAAGAAAGCTCAGTGGTCTATCTTGACTTTATAACCTTTCTTTAGCCCACATAAAGAATAAATTGCAAAAGTAAGCCACAAATTCTTGACATATTTTCAAAAAGAAGAATAGAGAAAGGAGAAAAAAATCAGGAAGAAAGACAACAATTAGCATATTTGTCATAAATGAAGGATATAAACATCGAGACTAAAGAAGACTCAAATGCTTCATTTGTATATCTTCTGAGATAAAAATAGCTGGAAACAGCAACTCACTTGTTTGGCATTTTTCGTTCCACTGTCTGTCACAGATGATGCCGAGTGTCTCTTTCTGACTGATCTTCAAGCTGAAGGTAATGTGACAGCAGGAACATTACAATTAGTATGCAAATACCTATCCTCTGGGTTACAAATTGGCATTCTTTAAATCATGCTATTCTCAGCTTTTTTTCATTTTGTTATTAACTTTTCATTGGTCGAAGCACTTAAACTTCTAAGTAATAAATAACACTTTAAATGTTACATTTCTCTGAGTCTATGGCATAATTGAAATAAATTCCATTTGAAAGTTTGTTTTAAAGTTCATGTTAATCTATTTACAAGACAACTATTGTTCACAGGAGGTTAAATCAATATATATTATGATATACATATTGAAATATATATATATAGTTAGTATTCACCTTTACGTCTTTAATCTGTCTAAAAGATGATTTTGTTTTCCTTTGTTCTTTGATTTTCAGAGAATCTGAGGAAGGCTCTGTATTTAGTATACTTATCTTAAACAATTATATATGTTTAGCTGTTTAAGCAATTTTATTCGTGAGCTAAAATGTTCTAATAGACACTGCAGTTTTATTTGAAATTTATGCAGTTTTTACAGCTTAGTAACATACATTTCTCTCTCTAACCGTGGATCTCATGTCATTTTATGCCAATATTTCTTTATGCAATGAGATGTTTAATGTAATAAGGCTAATGTATTTATCAAAATAAAGACAATATATTGGTAATTTTAATTATAGTCAAAGTTTTATAACTCCATGTTTTGTCAAGCTTTTACCTCAATGCAATAGAGTTCTTTGGTAGTAAAATTCAACTGTTAGGTGTTTATGACCCTCAGTGTCAATTAAAAACTCCTCAAAGATTGACAATTTTTTAGGTGCAAGAAAGAAAGGAGTGAGAAGAAGGTGGAAAATGTTGTTTTTTTTTGACTTAGCATGGAAGTGCCCTAGTTGATCTATAGAAATGCTTAGTATGAGTGGCCCTGGACTAATGAGACTGAGAGAAGTAGAGGAAATGACCTAAAAAGTCAGTGTATCATTAAGAAGGGAAATCATCAATTAGCCCAATCCCTTTTGTTAATTCAAGCACCATTAAGTAATGTTCTTATGATAAGCAAAAACTGAATCATTAAACATATTTTGACTTTTTGTTTTGCTCAGGGGGGGATAATGAAGTATTAATTTTATAATATATGTTTGAAAATAGTACAGTTTGGAAAATAAACTATCAACATTTAAAGTCCCTCTTGGTAAAAATAAATGCAAAATCTTTAAGAAATAGGAGCCAGGAATAGACTTGTTTTACATTAAAATGTTAAAAAAAAATTTAAATTTCTATTTTGAGTTCAGTGCAATTGTAAGCATGCTTTTTCTCATAAATCCTTCCAGAAACCACAATTATTACTTGTTTAATGTGCACTTTCCGTTCCTTTCGATCTTCTTTTCTTTGCTCAGAAAAACTAAGAATTGTATTTTATTTATCAAACCTAAGCCTCATAATACAATGGGCAGGTGAGGAAATAATCTTTCTTCTTAGGCTGAATGATGCTTTATTGTATCTTGACAATTCAATGTATCTTGACAAAAGATTGCATGTAGATTCTGTAGGGGCATCTAAATATCATCAGCTTGTAGTCCAATGAGTTTAGGCTCCATTATCAGAGCTTATGCCCAGCATGGCAAGCGAGGTATACAATCTTCCCTGAAGAGATGTTTGTGTCCTAATGCCTGTGACATCTGAATATATTACTTTTTGTCACAAAAGAGAAGTTGGTTATCCTACATTATCCTGATGGACCAGGTGTAATTATAAGGGGGGAGGAAGAAAGGTTAAAGTCTAGTAGTAGGATATCTGAGAATGAAAACAAGATGTTGGAGTGATGTGAGAAAGGGCTCAAACCAAGGAATGTAGGTGGCCTCTAGAAGCTGAAAAAGGCAGGGGAAGAGATTGTCTCCTCAAAGCCTCCAGAAGCAGCCAGCCCTGCCAACACCTTGATTTTGACCCAGTGAGACTGATTTTGGACTTCTGGTCCTGATATGGTTTGGCTGTGTCCCCACCCAAATCTCATCTTGAATTGTAGCTCCCATAATTCCCATGTATTGTGGGAGGTACCTGGTGGGAGATAATTGAATCATGGGGAGGGTTCCCCCATGCTGATCTTGTGGTAGTGAATAAGTCTTACGAGATCTGATGATTTTATAGGGGGTTTCTCCTTTTAGTTGGCTCTTTCTCTCTTGTCTGCCACCATGTAAGATGTGCCTTTCAGCCAGTGTGATTGTGAGGCCTCTCCAGCCAAGTGGAAGTATGAGTCCATTAAACCTCTTTTTCTTTATAAATTACCCAGTCTTGGATATGTCTTATCAGCAGAATGAGAATAGACTAATACAGTGTTGTTTTAAGCAAGTAAGTTGGTGGTAGTTTTTTACAAAAGCAATAGTAAATGAATACATCTAGGGAACTCCCCTCCTTAAAACCCTGCCTGAAAGAAAGTAGGTAAGTAATAGAATAGTCATAAATTTTGAGACAAGAGTAAGAAGTTCATATGCAAATGTGGATTATTCATCCTGGACAATAACCTTGACCTTTCTGAGTCTCTTTGCTACTGATAGTACTGATAATACCTATCTCACAAGGTTACTGTGTGAAACTAAAAGAAAATATAACAAGCCAACACATCTTATGTAGGATTATTTATATATGCTTATGTATTTTGTTTCCTTTCTCCTTATTTGACATTCACAGAACCATGGTTAAGATAATAATATGGGAGATCTTATGGACAATACTGTCATGCAATCAATGGAAATTTCTGTGGAAAGATATGAGATTTATTCTGCAATATTTTTGAATATGTACATTGTACAAGAAATCATAGGTGCTGTAGGAATGCAAAACTTTAATCAGTATAAAATTGTTAATTCTGGATAATTAACATGATGAGGGTGTGTGTGGAATAATTGTAAGACTGAGAATAAAGGCAGGTGGGAAAGTTAAAGATCATGTTTAACTCCGTCAATATATATAATTTTTATTTATCAATTACAAAATTAATTAATTGAAAAAGTAAAGGGGAATTGACAGTCATAGAAGATATTTCTTTTTATTTTCAGTTTATGGGCTAAGTAAATGACACAAATTATACTCATAAACCACTTTAGGGCTATAACGTTTTGGGGAACTGGACTCTGCAGTCAACTTCCTAGTTTAAAAAGTAACATGGTTCTTTGTCCTTGAAATCACAATAAAAGTTTAAGAAAATCTTTTAAAAAGTATAGTATGCTGGTCCAAGCATGAGAGGACAAGGGTGGCTGTAGATAGATGGAAGAGTAAACATCAGTGGTATTATGCCTGTGCAGAGGAGATGGGGTGAAGAGGGTCAGAGGAACAGATTTCAAATCTGGTAGCCTGAAAGAAGGATGTTTCCGCTCATCATCATGCCAATGTATTAAGAAAACAGGATTAGGAAAATCAACTTATAAAAAAAGTTTAGAAATGTGTAGAACATTTAGACATGGTTTGCTTAACTTTCCTGTCAGAGGTCATAGTATTTTTATAGGCCTATTCAAAGACAATATAGATCATTTAAATCTACATGAGACTCCTCTATTAGCCTAAGAAACTGCTGCTGTTTATACTTCATTATTATAGGTAGGATAAAAAAATTAATACAAATTTAATTCTGGTACTTCATAATTTAAGCAAAAGTATCATATTTTATCTTGATGCAAGTGCTAAACAAGGTTTATATTTTTTAAAAAATATGCTGATTTGATTGTATGACATCCAAGTGAGAATGTCATGAAAGATTTGTGGAAAAAACACAGTAACATTTAAAATAATTGAGCATTTTTATCTAATGATAGTGAAAATACTTCAGGCATATGTGTCAGAAACTTTCTGAGAATTATCTCCTTGGTTATTATTCTATGAGATAGTCAATATTTTTATTCTCATTTTAAATATGAGGAAACTAAGACTCAAAGAGTTTAAATAACTTGCTTACTTTTACATATCTAGAAAGGGAAAGGGATGGAATAAGACTGAGTGGGGCGACTTGGTATTTAAGTGGTAATGATAGTTAAATCTGTTACATTTAGTTTAACAGGTGATTAAGTGGTAATGATAGTTAAATCTGTTACATTTAGTTTAACAGGTGATTAAGTGGTAACGATAGTTAAATCTGTTAGATTTAGTTTAACAGGTGAAATGATGGAGAAAAATGGAGCTGAGAACTGAGGGGCCTAAATGTTCATTTATTCAATAAATATTTAAATACTTCAGTGACTGCTGGATGTAGAGCAACACCTATATTTTAGGAATAGAAAAGGGACATCAACTAGGGAAGAAGATTTAATGCAATAAGCCAGAGAAAAGCTGGCTTATTCCAGAATGGCATGGAATTTCCTTTAAAAAACACTGTTCACAGACTTTTGGGAAAAAGGATTGATCAAGAGGTCAGATGACAAAGAGAGGTTAAGGCGAATGAGGAGGAATAAAACGCTGTGAAATCTGTTAAGGCGGCCACTTGCACAGGTCACAGCAAAAGAGACGAACAAGAATGAGATTAGATGAGCAGGACGGTTCACCACCAAACTGCACTGATTGTTATTTGTCTATATTATGTTCCTATTCCAATTATAATAGGAAAAGAAAGATTAATTGTTTTTTTACAATTGTCTTCTTAGATTTATATAATAGGGTTACATAGGCAGTTTATTTTAGGACTAAATAATTTAAAAGTTAATTTTCTTTTTATAAACAAATGGGAAGAGAAAATTACATTTTCTTGATTCTTCTTTGCCTCAAGTTACTGCTATATGAGGTTGCATTTATAAAGCAATGAGCCTGAGTTTTGCATGGTTCATCAATTGTTTCTGAGAGCAGTTCTAATAGAGAAGTTAGAAATGATTTGAGCAACGGCAATACCACTGAAATGTGTCTAATCTGCCAAAGTGGCTGCTTGGAAATACAATGCTCATTTGGATGTGTAGTTCTTAGTATGCTTGTTGACAAATCGGACACATTACTTGCTAGTCACACTTCATGATTGTATGTCCTGTATGTATTTCTTTGCGTTTTCTTAGCACATGTACTGTCATTGATAGTCAAAGAAAAATCTGCTTTAGTAAAATAGAATATTTAGAAGTTCAAGGTTTCTGATGTAAGTAAAAATGTCTTTTCTTATGTTTTAAAACTAAATATTTTTCACTTTAGTGAATTCATATACCTCAATGAATTAATTAAAATTATAGCAGGATATAAACGTATTATATAAATTATAAAAAATCAGCTTTTGAGAGGTAGAGAATGTTTAAATCCACATCGCCATCTTACAGTCCTCATCGTATTTGTTATCATTTGATCGGTTGCAGTTTTCTGAGCTGCAACTATAGCTGAGTATTTTTAAAACACAAAGATAAATCATCATTCAATTAACCTCTTCCCCTGTGTTTCACATTTCTGTCTTGCCATTGCGTATACGCAACGTCTGTTAAGCTATTGTCCTGAGCTAATCTTTCCTGTCTTTACTGTCTGCTAAAGACCTCAGTATTCAATGAAAAAATATGCAAGGCAGAGTAGCAGTCATGGGAGATATTAATAAAGCTAAGTAATATAATTTTAAAAAGAATATTAACTGAAATCTATCTACATCTTTGGCCAAAATTTTTTTATTAACTTTTTGTAGCTCAACGGAATACCACAGGTTAGGTAGTACAGTTCTATTAGGTAACACCACAGTCTGGGTAGTCGAATGTTGATATACTGAGAAGAATGATTCTTTGTAAATTCTAGCATTTTAAAAATGTACAATATTTGAGATGGTGTTAAGATTCTCTTAATATTTTGGGTCACTAATAATTAAAAAATGGAAGAAACACAGATTTAAGTTATATGTGTCGATTACATCTAAATACATTTTAAGCATTGCATACAAGATCATTGACTATTTTATAAGGGAGTGGCTCGATATCTTTTATGATATATTACTAGAATAAATTGTCAAAGCCATGGTATAAATTAAAATTTATTTAATTTTGTTATACTGCAACTATATTCAAATTTCAGCTATGGCTAACTTGTACCCTACTATTTATAAACTATTCTGAATAGAAAAGGAAAAAGACAAAATTCTCACCAAGCCAATCACTTTTTTTTTCTCAACTCATAACAAGATTATTTTCATTTATTTTTTTTATGACCAGGTATCTCCCCCCTGCGTGTTCAGTTTAATTTCATATCTTTTTTTTTTTTAACCCTTCCTTAACTTGTGAAATTTAGTTTTCTAAAGTGGAGAAGGCGAAAGACAATTAAAAACTATGCACTTCTTGTTGCAAGTATTATAAAATATTTGGCTTGATTCTTAGGGATATTCAACCATTCAATTTTTTTGACAGGTTAAATGGGTTTCTCCTAATGTGTAGGTTATTGTTGAAGAACTCTCTTTTTAACAGTTTAAGAAGGCAGGAAGTCATCTAACATGTGCAGGGAATCAGATAGTAACCATGTCTTCCATTGAATTTATCATTCTTTGACTACTTGAGCCTTTTTTTATTTTATTTTATTTTGTTTATTTATTTATCTATTTATTAGATGGAATTTCACTCTTGTTGCCCAGGCTGGAGTGCAATGGTGCAATCTCGGCTCACTGCAACCTCTGTCTCCTGGGTTCAAGTGATTCTCCTGCCTTAGTCTTTCAATTAGCTGGGATTATAGGCACCCACCACAATGCCTGGCTAATGTTTTGTATTATTAGTAGAGATGGGGTTTCACTATGTTGGCCAGGCTGGTCTCAAACTTCTGACCTCAGGTGATCCACCTGCCTGGGCCGCCAAAGTGCTAGGATTATAGGTTGAGCCACCATGCCTGGCCTGAGCCTTTTAATCTGATTAGTGGTGCCTAGACTTGACTTACAGACTGGCTACAGGAAATTCAGAAATATCATGCATACATTAATTTTCAATTAATTGAATTTTAGAAAATATGCTTTACGCGGAAGAACATTACACAAGTTGTTAATCTGGATGCATCTTTGTTTATTTCCCACTGCTTACCTAGAAGTTTAAAATTCTGGCCTGGCAGTATGTAAACTGTTTTTCTAAAACACAGGTGTTTCTGTTTTTGTTTTCCCTCTCAGACACACTGACTGCCTGGTATTCCCTGACAGTTCCATTGTTTTATAATTATTCCTGTTCATGAAATTTCCTCTACTTGGAATTCTCTACCCAGTTTTTGTCTTCTGTAATTTCTCAAGCCTTTGGTGTTCTCTAAAGAACCAACCTCTCAATAACATTCAGTCGGTAGCACTGTCATGCTACTGATGATGTTTCCTACTGCAATATCCAGAGTACCAGTCTTTTTCTCATCTAAGGTAGAGATACAGTCTTGTACATCTCACAGCATATGGCATAGTGCCTAGCACCATATGAATGTCTAGTGAATATTTACAAAAAGAATAAATGAAATGGATAGGTAGAAAAAACAATACGTAAAACTAAAGAACATACTGAAAAAATGAGTAACCAAAAATGAGGAAGAGGTTATTAGTAAAATTATTAATGACAGTGATCTCTGTTATAAACTGCTATCATGTGTGACACACTGCATACAAGCTTTATCTAATTTCGTTCTTATAAAAATTCTAAGATCCTCCTTATATATGTGAGAAAATAAGCTCAGAGAATCATTTCCTTCTTCCCAAAAGTTTAAGTGGTGGAGAAAGAATTCAAAGAGGTTTAACTGATTCCAAAATCCATGTTTTTTCAGAATTTAAAATTCCAAATTATGTTGCAACAAAAGAACAAAAGTACAAGCGTTATTCTGATGACCCATGAAATGATTGTTTTTCAGGGAAGCTAAGCTCTGTGAGAATACTACAACGAACAGGTTTATATAGGATCATACCTTAATACTGTTATTTGTAGGTCCAGATATGGTGATAAATATTTAATTAGAAGAGTATATAAAATACATGTTAAAAAGAGGATTTGTGCAAACTCATTAGGCAGGCTCTCAAGCTTTGTAATGACATAAGTGGCATGTGGATTATGGTTTATTTTAAAAGACGTGTCAACCCAACCTTCTTGGGGCAAGGGAAAGAAAGTGGAAAAGAGAAAAAGAGAAATGGAATACATAGTTTTTGCAAATTTAACACTATGATTTCACATACTTCAAGCTGTTTATTCTGTGGGACTGTTCTCTTGGAAGTTAAATATACACATTCATAAATATCACATATTGCCTAGTGTCTGTTTAAACTTCTGCAATTCATTCATTTCCAACAGCTCTTCTCTCTTCAGCATTTGTCTTTTTCAGTTTTTCTGTCATAAGTTTCTTATATATATTACAAAACAATTCAGAGGTCCCTTTTTCTTATTCTATCAAGTTTTTAAGCTAGAAATAAGAAAAATATCCAGTGATCTTTCATGATATAAGTTTAAAAGTAGATTGTACTCATTGTCCTATGAAAAGATCTAATTCTTCCCCCAAATAAAATTCAATATAGAATCCCAATATAGAATGGAATAGAATAAAATAGAACAGAATAGATTAGAATTCACTTCTAAAGAAAAATGGAGGAATGTTGGTAGAAAATACCTCATAAACTGTATTTGACCTTGACTGTAATAGTATATAACTATATATTATCTCTTCTTTAAAGGTGATAACCTAAAGTGGGCATTAAAATTTTTTACTCATAGTTACATGACAAGTACACTTTATAAATTAATAACTACTGGATGTGGAATTGAAGATCAGGTCTTTTTAAGTCCAAATATACTTTCTACTACACTTATGCTGAAAAGTTCACTGTCTAGAAATGTAGCCTGGATTAGCAAAGGCATGCAAACCCAAAGACAATGCTATATATACATCTTTTTATAATCACGATGTGTTTAGAGAGCCGTATGGTAAATTAAATCCAAAGGATTAATAATTTTGAGTTATATTTTAAGTTACACAGCATGTTTTGTTTTACCTTTTTCAGCTTTTTATTTTGAGATAATAATATATTCATGGGAAGATGTAAAGACAGAACAGAGAGGTTTCAGACCTTTTGCTCAGTCTATCCCAGTGGTTTTCATTTTATGTAATTATAGTCCTCTAACAAACCAGTAGCTGACAGTGGGGTGTATGTGTTTGTCCTTTGTCATTTTATCACATGCGTAGATTTATATAACCACCAACCAATGAAGTCAAGACACAGAACTGCTCCATTACCGCAAAGGTCTCCCTCATGCTATGCCCTTAGAGTACCCTCTCTGTATCATCCCTAACCCCTGAAAGCCACTCAGCTGTTTTCATCTCTGTTTCTTTGTCGTTTTGAGAATATAATAAAAATGCAATCATACCATACATGACCTTTTGAGACCGGCTGTTTTCACTCAGCATAACGTTCTTGTGATTAATCCGCATTATTTCCCATGTGACTAGTCCTTGCCTTTTTATTGCTGAGTAGTATTTCATAGTATGTGTGTATTGCTGTTAATTTAACCATTCACTGCTTCAGGACACTGGTTGTTTAGAGGTTTTGACTTTTGACAAATAGAGCTGCTATGAACAGTGTAGGTATTTGTATAGGCATACATTATATTTATCTGAAATAAATGTGGAGGATTACAGTTGCTGGGTCCTATGCTAAGTGTATGTTTGTGTGTGTGTTTGTGTATATGTGTATTTAAGAAACTAGCAAACTATTTTCAGAGAGACTATCATTTTATATGCTGCCTGCAGTGTATGAGAGGTGTACTGTTTCTGCATCCTAATCAGATTTCTGTTTTGTCATTAAATACATTTTTATCTGTTCTAATAGATCTGCAGTGATAACTCATGTTGGTTTTAATTTGAATTCCCCAGCAGCTCGTGATGTTGACCATTTTTTCGTGTGATAGTTGCCATCTGTATGTTCTCTTCAGTGAAGTGTCTCTTGTATTTTACCTTTTTTTCTAATTGTTAGTTGTCATTTTTTTTAATTGTTGAGTTTTCTTTTTTAATTAAAAAAATTTTTTTTTAGAGATTTGGGTAGGAGGAGAGTATCTTGCTCTGTCACCCAGGCTGGAAGGCTGTGGTGTGACTGGAGCTCACTGACTACAGCCTTGAACTGCTGGGCTCAATCCATCTTCCTGGCTCAGCCTCTGGAGTAGCTAGGACTACAGGCCTGAGGCACAGGCGCCATGTCTGGCTAAACTGTTGATTTTTGAGAATTCTTTATGCATAGTAAATATAAACTCTTTATCAGATATGCAGCTTGCAAATATTACTTCCTAGTGTGTGCCTTGCCTTTTCATTCTCTTAACAGGCTTTTTCCACAGAACAAAAAGTTTTAATTTTGGTAAAGTTCAATTTATTGTTGTTTCTTTTATAAATTGTGCTTTTGATGTCATGTCTAATGACTCTTCACCAGGTCCTAGATCCCTAATACTTTCTCTGTTTATATTCTAACCATTTTAGAGTTATATTTAAATCTATTGTTCATTTAAAACATTTTTAAAAAAATATAAGGTGTGAAGTTTAGAACAAGGTTTGTTTTTGCCTACTGATATTCAATGGACAGTTTGGCAGGGATTAAATTTCAGGCTGAAAAACTTCCCTTTATAATTTTGATGGTATTGCTCCATTGTCTTTTTCTATCCAGTCCTACTAATTACTGATCCCATATAATTCTCATTTCTTTGCATTTTATTACTGGTATTATGAAATATTTTGAGTCTGTTCCTTTGCATGGTTCTTTATTCATTTACTGAGTTGTTTTATCTTTTAAATATGGAGTTTTATGTTCTTCAGATCTGGGAATTTTATTATTTTAAAAATAATGTCCTTTTTCAATTCCGTTTTCTTTTTCTGTACGTTAAGCGTATCAGTTAGGTTATGAACATCCTGAATTTTACTTCTATGTTAGTAATAGTTACTATGGTAAACCTTCAGTGTAAGATTCTACTTCATTTTCCCTGTTGCATTTGCTTTGCATCAAACAATTTCCCCAGAATTAAAAATAATTTCTTTTTATTTAAGACCATTCTCCAAATATCTTCATTATTGTGGATATATGTAATGTTCATTTCTTTAATATTACTTTTAAATGATTTAAGGGAAAAGCGATAAATAAATTTTCAAGTTTTTAACAAAAGTAGAGACCCTTGCATCTAAATTTTGAAAAAATATTTAAAGTACTAAATATTTTAAAATGTTATTATTTTTCTACCTCATGATTTTTATAGCCTTATAGTATTTTATCAAATACCTGTACCTTAATTTTTAAGTTACTCTCACTGTGCAACTCATTAGGTTTTTAAGTTTGCCAAATTTTTTGAATAATATGTTTTAAAATAAATTTAAATTATACACAGTCATATTTATTAAAATATAATTTTTTTATCAGATCACTTACAACTTTCCGATCCAGAAACAAGTGAGAAAATGAATTGCGCAAAATTTGCACTGCTGCATACAGCCAGCCCTTAACAAGAATGTAGAGCTATTATTTATTCAGAGCTTCATGTGTTCTATCATAGTCTTTCTTAAAGTAGTCTAGCTGAGTAGAGCCAGACCATATACGTCAACCATAGGTTTGAGTTACTACCATATGCATAAGCCCTGATACAATATACTGCATCATAATCACCTAATTAATCACCAAAATACATCTCAGCGCCACATTCCCAGCTATTACACAGATGTACTTGGTTACCCCTCAACTCATCAAACTCAGAGTGTCTAAAACTGAATTCATTTTCCATTGTCTATCATTCAATCTTTATTTTTTGTTTTGACTTAACTATACCTGTAGTCACTAAAATTAAAAACTTCAGTGTTATCATTAACATAACTTCACATGAAGATGATGGCTTGTCAGGTCTCATTTAGGTATTTCTCATGTTTATCTATACCTCTCCAACTCCAGCAACGTTCCCTTCATCCACGCCCTCACTTCTTAGTGATTAATGTGTCTCTTAACAATTTGTACTGTCTCCAGATTCTTCTCATTCCAATCCATCCTACATATCTTGGAAGAGTCTTGCTGAAAAACATAAGATCTCATTATTTTTTGCTCTAGAATCTTACATGCCTCTGTTGTTTGCCAAATTTTGTGTAAACCTTTAAAGATGACTTTCAGCGTCTGCCAAAATCTGGTTTCAACCTGATTTTCTAGATTTTATTTCAAAGTTTATTGGGTCAATGTAGCTTCTACTTTAGGAAAATTATTTTCCCCCATACTTTTCTTGAATTCTGAACAATTGTGTAGATCTGTGTGTATTTTAAACTCCCTCTGCAATTGATTTAACCTCACCACCTTCAGTTGTCTAAATTCCACCCATGGATTTCAAAGCTTTGCTTGCATGATTTCCCATCTCTGATCCACAGAATTGGAAAAGGTCCCACGCTCCTCTGAACTTTCCTAACACCTATTCGATGCTTTATAACTGTCTATTTTGTGTACTTGTAGTGTGTGACCATGTCTTGTCTTTCCTTTTAGCCTTCTTATTCCATAAGGGTAAGTTAAATATTTATTCAGCTTTGAATTCTTCTCAACACCTAGCATATTACCTCATATATAACAACAAGTTGATATATAATATTAATAAAAATGTTGGATATAGAAATATAAAATGTTTAAAAATATATATTTTTCTTCCTCCCTAAACCTTTAGGGAACGCTTCACACATGATTTTAGCTTACTATGAACATATATACAAGGTGAAATTTATCACTGAATTAGAATATCTCTGTTTAAATCAATAAGCTCGTATATTTAATCCTACTTACAACATGGAAGAGGAAAGAATGTCTATTCTGTATATGTAGCTTTTGGGGTTTGGAGCATGATTCAATTTTTCTACTCTTCCCCTGCCTATGCTGACCTCCTTTTCTCGTTTGTACTATTGCCTGAGGCAGTAAGATTATAGCACAAAGATTTAACTCCAGTTTTGTATTAATTGCATGGCACAGCTCATTTGAGAAACATCTCTCTTCTACATAGAATCTATGAAATTACCTGAATACTTTAAGTCCTTTGTTACAGATATTCTTTTAAGTTACAGTAATAGGTAATAATTATATGTTTTTTTCTTACGTAAGTTGCAGTTTACATAGATGCCCTTTTTCTCTTAATAGTAAGCAGAAAAATTAACAGACACTTCGATATTTTACTATTTTCAGAAATAGAATCAGAAATAGTCAAAATGTAGCTTTGGTAGGCAGAAGCCTTGCTTCAACTCAGAGAAATGGCCTAGAGAAGAAAAATTAACAATGGAATGAAGTATACTTATGCTTATAATGAAGCTAACATATATCCAAGGGAAAAAAAATTGATAATTAAATTTTATGCTCATACTAGTGGGATCAGTTCTGTATATTTTAGATACTCAGTAGCAGTGAATTCATTCAGGCGTTATCAATTTATTTCTGGATTAACTTGACAATATTAGGCCACTAAAGTCTTTGTAAAACCTGTTAGTGTTAATTTTGTGATTTATTGTATCAAAAAACTTATACATCATAATGAGTGATATTAACTTCCCTGATTCTCTTCTTGTCATTTAAAAAGTAAGAAAATATGCTCATGGAATCGTAAAGTTGATCTATCAGTAATAATTTTAAATTGTTTACTATTTTAAAGGAGCAAGTTAATTGAATTTAATCATATTTACAATGTGAATGTATGAGACTTCAATATCGTTTTAATATTTCTATATCAATAAATATGATTCTTAAACACAACAGCTATCTCCTGCAAATTATATGATTTATTGAATCAATCCTCTATTAAACTTATGGGCTGTTTCTCTTTATCCACTATTGTAATACTGTGATGAACATCTTAGTGTACACATATTTTATACATATGTAGTTACAGAAATGTAAATTCTTAGAAATAAGTTTGCTAAATCAAATTTTATGCACAATATATATTTTGGTATTTATTGCCTAAGTTCCCATTAGACACACTTTACCAATTTGCTTTTGCAAGTCCTATTTCTCTAAAGTTTTCCAACAATGAGTTTTTATTATTTAAAATAAAAGTCTTTGCCATTTTGATGAAAGGAAGTAATATAATGACATAGCATAGGCAATGGCCTGTTTTGTTAAGATTCTTATCTAAACCTTGGAAACACTGAACTTAGAAAAACATAATGAACCATAGAGACAAATTTTTAATTCAATTACTAACTTAGTAATTCAACTACTAAGCACTTACTCTACAAATAATAAAATCAACTAATTTCAGGTAACGATCTGTGTTTAATTTTTATCTCTAATTCTTATACCTCTTATCCTGCAAATTGAGCTTATATATTTTACATGTGAAATTAGTATTAATTCCAGTAGTCCTGTATCATACCGTATGCCTTGTTTTTTAAAGTTGAGAATACGGTATTTTGCCTATGAGATGTTGTTCACATTGCCAGTCACACGGATTTTTACTCATCAAAGTAAAGACAACATTACTGGTTTCCACTTTGATCAGACAATATGACTTAAAAATAATAAACATTTCATGAGGAAATATAAATCTTCAATTGCTATAGAAGTCAGAGTCTTTATTTTTTGCCATGTTAAATGATTCCTCATGTCATTATTTCATGCATATAACACGTGATATAACAGACTTTTTATATTTGCTAAATGCTCAGTTTGTTATTTAATAGAACTTTGCTTTCCACATGGCAAATTCTTCTAAGAATGTTCTTTTCTGACTGGACACGGTGGCTCACACCTGTAATCCCAGCACTTTGGGAGGCTGAGATGGGCGGATCACCTGAGGTCAGGAGTTCGAGACCATCTTGGCCAACATGGTGAAACCCCATCTCTACTAAAAATACAAAAATTAGCTGGGCGTGGTGGCACACACCTGTAGTTCCGCTATTCGATTCAGGAGGCTGAGGCAGGAGAATCGCTTGAAACTGGGAGGCGAAGGTTTCAGTGAGCCAAGATTGTGACACTGCATTCTAGCCTGGGCAACAAGAGCTGAACTCCATCTCAAAAATAAAAAAAAAAAGAGAATGTTTTTTCTTTCTCTTTAAAAATGCAATAATTTTAAATCTTATACAATTTTGGGACTTAGCATTATTACTAGTTTTTTACTTTCTAGATTTCTAGTGCTTATGTGATTTATGCATAATGTATAATCTGCTTGTTACTGGAGTCGTTTGCTGTCACTTCTTTCTCTGATGCTTTCTCAGAGGCTGCCGTCATTTCCTGAAGTCTGCGGATTTTATACTGCACGTATTTTCTTTTCACTCATTGCTCTTTGCCACTTGGTGACACCCATAGCCACCTCTTTATTAGGGTCACACACTGTTTGGCTGACTCATATGGCTTCTCAGGTCCGTTAAACATTTAAGTTTCTCTATTATTCGATACACATAGAAAAAGTTTGTTTGCTTCTAGACATTCTATTATTATTTTTTAAGGAAATGGCTGACTTATCTAGGACTCATTGAAAAACTGTTTTATTGGAACACGAAGCTGCTGCTTCTCCCATCCTTGACAACACTCTCGAACTGGATAAAAGAGCCCTAGAACATTGTGTATGTTAGAACGTTTGGAGAGCTCTTTTGACTTCACAGTCTATAAGACTAGAATGTTGCAGATCTGTACATTAATTTACTGGCATTCTTTACCTGCTATAAACAAGTGTCTAGTACAATTTATGTCCTTCTTGACTTAAATGATAGGCACATAGAGATGCTACTTCGAAAGTTTAGGAAGAATATTGTGTTTGAAAACAGTCGTGTAGATTATAAATACAAACTAAGTTCATACAAATTGCATATAAAATAATTTTTTATTTCAACTGGACTGTATCATTGTGTGTATTTTCATATTCTAAAACTGAGAAAATTGTATTTCACTTTGCATATTCAATTTCTTGAATTTTACTCATCAAAGTAAAGACAACTTTCTTGGCTTTCATGTTGATCAGGCAAAATGACAAACATAATGAATACATAAGTACTTTTCAATTTATAAAATTACTTTTCTTATGTCATTCAAAGTTGTTAAAAATAACTTGTAGGTAAATATTGTTACCTGTATTTTTTTAGGTGTGGAATTTTTCTTACTTACGTCACAAAATTAGGAAGCTGTAGAGTTAAAATTTGAACACAAATGTTTTTAAGGAGTCTACTTTGGCTTCTTTCTTTCTCTATCCAGTTCACTAACAACGCTGGATACACCACCATTGTTTATCTCATAATGGTTTAATGTATTTTAAAGTAAATTTTCTGTCATTAAGTGTTATAATATAAAAAGAAACATTATTATTTTAAAGTCATGTCAAGCCTTTTTACAAATCTAGTACCACAAAGGCTATCTACATTTGTTAGTCCATAGAGACTGCAGTCATTCCGTATTCCTTATACTTAAGTTGTAATATTCGCAGGATCCCTAGCTTTCGAGTATCAATTATGAGTCATAGAAGAGCCATATTTTATCTTAATAAGGTAAGTGATTATATCATTCCTATAGAATATGACTTCTTTTTTGCAAGGTAACCTATAGAGATCCATATTCTTCCTGCGGGATCCGTCTCCAGTTAATCAAATAAAAATTCTTCTTAGTGTCACAAGATAATTTAAAACTAGAAAAAGTCACCAACTATGCATCTGACAAAGCTCTAATGCCCAGAATCTATAAGGGACATAAACAGTTCAACAAGCAAAAAACAACCCTGTTACAGAGTGGGCGAAGGACATGAACAGAGACTTTTGGAAAGAAGACATATGTGCAGCCAACAAGCATATAAAAAATGCTCAGCATCACTATTCATTAGAGAAATGCAAATCAAACCACTATGAGATACCATCTCATACCAGTCAGAATGCCTATTGTTAAAAAGTCAGAAAAAAACATGTTGGCAAAGTTGCAGAGAAAAGGGAACACTTAAACACTAGTGGGAATGTGAATTAGTTCAGCCTCTGTGGCATGCAGTTTGGAGGTTTCTCTAAGAACTAAAAACAGAACTACCATTTGACCCAGCAGTCTCATCACTGGATATTTACCCAAAGTAATATACATTGTTTTACCAAAAAGACACATGCACCCATATGTTCATTGCAGTACCATTCACAATAGTAAAGATGTATACCCACCAAGATAACCATCAACTGGGTAAACATAATGTGGCACATATATACCGTGAAAAACTCCACAGCTCTGAAACAAAAACCAAATCATATCATTTGCAGCAATGTGGCTGCAGCTGGAGCTCATTATGCTGAGCAAATTAATGCAGGCACAGAGAGCCAAACGCCTCATGTTCTTAGTTATAAGTGGGAGATAAGCATTGTGTCCATGTGGACACAAAGATGGGAAAAATAGACGCTACCTATTGGGTGCTATGCTCACTACCTGGGTGATGAATTCATTTGTACACCAACTTCCAACATAATGTAATTTGGTGCCCAGGTAACAAGGCTGCACATGTATTCAGTGAACCTAAAATAGAAGTTGGAAAAAAACTAAAATAAGCTATTCAAGCCAGATCATCCTCATTCCCAAGGATAGTGGAAATTAAAAATGGTGAGAGAGGCCAAGATTTAACTCTGTTATAACCCAATGAATTTTTATGGCTTAAACACTCTCACCTTTCCAGCCTTCTCTTAGACTCACCAATTTCCTATTTTTCAATTAAGTTTCTGAATGATTATCGCATAACTGAGACAATTGTTAGCCTGGGATTGACTTTGTAGGCTTACCTTTGATGAGATTCAATATAAAGTTTTTTAACGTTGAAGTTAGAAAGGATAAGTAGTGTTTAATAAATATGAATAAAGCAAATGTAATTTTTTCTATGAATGAAGATTTGTTAATGCCAAAATTTTAGAATTGTGTATGTGTGTGTGCATCTGTGTGCATGCACACACATACGATCCTCTGTGAATACTTTTGGTGTTTTATGTGCAGATTTTCAAGTGCAACATAATCATTATTTCAGTTTTTTCCAATGTGAAATTCACATTTAAATAAAGTACTATTCCTAAGGGAACAGGAAGTCACGTTCTTGATTCTCAGTTCAATTCTACAACTACTGCTATGTGAAATCATTGTTAAGTGCAACTGCTAATGCTTTATCTTGCTGTGAAATAGATCTCTTTCAATAGATCTAAACAAGGAAAAATTATATGTAAATGTAGATTAGTAATCGAACTGAAGTGAAAACTTGCCTAATGAGAAAATTGTGTCTGTGTCTTGTAGAATTGGTCATTCTAGAGCTTAACTAACTTCATTTCACCCAAAACATAAAGATATTGTTAGTAACAAGACCCACTGAGCCTTTAACTCTTTATGCTGTTTCTATGAAGTTATCACTTTAGAGAAATAAGCATGCATCTGTGGAAACAGTTAATGATTATATGTGTATTATTTCTATCTATATTTAGCTATATATTTGCTCTTCTTTACTAACTGTGGTATTTCTTAGGGATGAACAATGTAACTTAGTATAAACATTTACAGAAGGCAAACTTAGTTTTTAACAATCAGGTTTTTTTTTTTCTTACAAACAAGTTTTTTGATAAATTTCTTAGCATAATGCTTGAATCTGTCTAATGAATAGCCTGATTTATAATCTCTGGGCCCTGCATTTAGATGATTTGGAACTTTATTTTATTCTTTTCTGAACCTATGCATTCGACTCGGATCATCTTAATACATTTTGAGTAATCTTTAGGAAATTTGTCCACATCACTTTCAGGCTGATGGTTGTCCCGTCTTCTGCTGCAGTTCAACCTTCTCCTGAACTTCTTACCATTTCCATTGCCTCTTGCAATCTCCATAAGCATCTAAGCATCTACCTGCTCAACATCTTTGCCCTCTAGCCACGTGTCTCCTTCCATAACTTTCTTTCCCTGTCAATTTTTCAGTCATCTACTCAGCGACACGAGCAAATCTGGGAGTCATTTTTCACTCTTCCCTCACTCTTGCCATTATCTATTAACTTCATATTATATAATTTCTTCATATTTCCTGATTTATTCATTTCAGTTTCTCTTTACTTTCACTAGTCTATTACAACTTTTGCCTAACAGTCTTGCCACAGAGCGTTAAGTGCTCACCTGGCAGCTTCTCTTTCCTTTATAGAGGCCATACTCCATAATGCAACAGGATTCATCTCTCTGAAAAGCAAATCTGAGATTATGTAGTTGCGTGAGCAGATGCCATGCAAATAAATGCAATTTCCTCCACAGCCAGTCTTTATGCAAAGGCAGAAAGAGGTAAAACTAGGAGTGACTACATCTCTTGTTGCAAAACTAACATTGTATCTGCAATTTCCATCTTTCTCATCCTTTGTGTCAACACATTGAAGTCTCTTTCAAAACACAACACTTATTTTTTAAATAAACGATTTTGGAATAGTTTTCAGTCTTACAGACAAGTTGCAAAGGTGATATAGAATCCACATAGATGCTTCATCCATTTACCCCACTTAATATTTTATATTATCATGGCAGGTTTTTAAAAAACAGAAATCAACAGTGGCACATTACCGATATTTAGACTATGAAAATTATTTAGATTTCATCTGGTTTTCCACCGATTTCCTTTTTCAGCTTCAGGATCCAGTCCAGAATCAGGAAATTTAAATAACAATTTGACAGAGAAAATTTCTTGCAGTTATTAGAATCTTAGTTTAAGACAGTTAAAGACACCCTTTTAGAAGGGTAAACAAATAGGACAACAGGCAGTCAGATTTGGGGAGACGGTGCTGGGGTGTTTGAGTGGTGTGCTGTAGCGTGGGATCCTGGCTGGGAGGGTCTGGCATTGGTGGGAAGACTTGGAAAACCAGGTAATGCCACGAGGAGACTTGATTTAGAAGATGCAAATTATGGGGGTTGTTAGAACACACAATACGTTGTTAGAAACCAACATTTCAGTTATAAGTATGTTTGAGAATGTTTACTGATTACATAGAAAATGATAAAATCATGAGTCCAACCTCAGAATGGGAAAATAATTGTCGAAGTAAATAAAAAGCATATGTGCCATTGACTAGAACTGTGAATTTACAAATTTCTTCCCTTTAAGAGAGCCTTCCTTTGGCATTTGATGGGCCTGATGGTCTGGGAGCAGGAAAAAACATTCTGAGGTTTGGAACAATTAATTTGATTGATTTGATTGATCCTTTCCATGATAGGGTTTTCTTCTGCTGATACAAAATTTATAATGAACTTTAGGTATTTGAATGTCATGCTTCTGTATTCAAATGAATCTTCTCAGGTTCTAAAGGAAGCGAATATACCTTTCTGGTGAAGTCATGTACTTTCCTGAGGGGGAAAGACTGGGTAGTTGTCAATTTCCCTGTAAGTTATCAGCTGCAGTCCCCTGCAAGGGGCAGGATATTAGATTAGCTGTTCCACTTTTAATTTCCTGGGAACATATTGTGTGTTTACAAAGATATTATAAAAAAAAATCTGCATCAAATTACTTTTTAAAAATGAGACTTGCAGAAAATATAATTGCTATAACTTCCGTTGTGGGTGTGTTTGTGGTTTTAGCTGTTTTTTATTTTTTAGTCAAAGTTTTCAATTCTAATATAAGGAACTACTCAAAATGAAAAATTTATTTCAAGTATTGAAAATAAAAAACATACCCAAAAAGCATATTCTTTTCAGGTCGGGGCTCTTTTGAATACATTAAAGGGTGAGTATGTCAGATTCATCAGAAAAGAATTTGTTATACACTAATTGTACATCCATATGGTACATCCTTTAACTTAGCATGCTCATATTATATTTGTATACAAATGATTCATATAAAAGTAAAAATGGCATTAATATAAAATCAATAATAATTAGCTCCTTTTTGTGAAGTGTCAATAACTTTTTAATTTATTTCCTTTTGTAGTGTTTGGTGTCTAAAGTTATCATCAGAAAACAGCAAGGATCAGGATGATTTTATATTAGAGATAGATTTCATCAATATGCCTGGGGATTAGAAAATCCCCAAGTTAGAAAACTTTCCACCAGTTGCAATGAAAATTCAGCCCTAATGTCAAATCATTTTAAGTTTATTAGGCAGTTGTCATAACATTAATTATAAATTAGATCATTTTATATTCTGGAGATTGAGAAAAGTAATTAAATTGGTAGTTTCATTAGTTGATGGACAGTTTTAAAGGGTTTATTTCTTCTGGAAAAATCAAGGTATATTATTCTTTCAGTTTCTAAAGAAGTGCTTGTTAGAAAAAATGGGGTTGAATAGAAATCTAAATCTAACATAAAAGAGTAATTTTGTCATGAATATTGACTTAATTTTATTAATAGCTTTTAATATGCTTACTTTAAAGTTATGAAGTTTTAGCTTTAGAATTTAAATATTAGGATTTTTCTTTATTAACTGAAAATTCAAATTCAAAATAGATATTTAATTAGATGAATTAAAAACATAGAGTCATTATAATATTCCCTGTTATACAGTCGATCCTTTAAAAATATGCTAATTGCAAGGTTTATAAACGACATGGGGATTCAACGTTCTGTAAATCCTTAAGCTTTATAATTAAGCTTTAGAATGTTTTCTCTTTGTTCTTGGCCAGACATAAAAGTGTACAAATGTTTAATTTAAGGTCAGCCAAGCTGAAAAAATTTAAAAATATTTTTAGTCATTTAGCTAATTCTAAATTTGCTTTGTTTCTTCTCATGTTATTTCTTATTCTGTTTTATTTTTTTCTGAAACTACTAAAGTAGCAGTTGGAAGTTAAATTAATAACATAGTAAATGATAAAAGTCACGTTCAAGCAAGGTTTCAGCTTTATCATTGGTAGGCCTGCTTTAGATTGAATGTGTTTTCTTACCAGGAAAGCATGGAGAGCTTATTACAACACAGTCTCACACATACACAGAGATTCCTTTACATTTTACATTGTCTGTGTTAGAGAATTAACATTTATTGAGTTTCTCCTATCTGAGGTGCTCTGATTCTTCATCTCCTGTGCCACATTTGTGATGTTCAACATCTTGTGTGCGTGTATTCTTGCAAAAGGTATATTGCTATTTTTATGCATGTATTTTAATTTAAAAAATGTCATTGTGTGATATATTTCATTTTTCTACTTTTTAACTTTTAAGTTCAGGGGTACAAGCACAGGTTTGTTACATAGGTAAACTTGTGTCATGGGGTTTGTTGAACAGATTATTTCATCACCCAGTTCTTTTTGTTCTGTTCTGTTTTTGAGACGGAGTCTCGCTCTGTCGCTACGCTGGAGTGCAGCGGTGCGATCTCAGCTCACTGCAACCTCCACCTCCAGAGTTCAAGCAATTCTCCTGCCTCAGCCCCTCCAAGTAGCTGGGACTACAGGCACGTGCCACCACACTCAGCTAATTTTTGTGTTTTTAGTAGAGATGGGGTTTCACCGTGTTGGCCAGGATGGTCTCGAACTCCTGACCTCCTTGTGATTTGCTGGCGTTGGCCTCCCAAAGTGCGGGGATTACAGGTGTGAGCTACCACTCCCAGCGTTTTTTTTTTTTTTTTTTTTTTGAGACGGAATCTTGGCTCACTGGAACCTCTGCCCCGCTGGGTTCAGGCAATTCTCCTGCCTCAGCCTTCCAAATAGCTGGGATTAGAGGGGCCTACCACTGCACCCAGCTAATTTTTGTACTTTTAGTAGAGATGGTGTTTCACCATCTTGGCCAGGCTGGTCTTGAACCCCTGACCTCGTGATCCACCTGCCTTGGTCTCCCAAAGTGCTGGTATTACAGGCGTGAGCCACCGTGCCTGCCCATCACCCGGATATAAGCCTAGTACCCATTAATTATTTTTCCTGACTCTGTCCCTTCTCCAACCCTCAATCCTCTGAAAGTCCCCAGAGTGTGTTGTTACCCTTCTGTTTCTTAATTTCTTTCACTTGGTATTGTTTTAAAAAGTTTATCCATATTGCTTCCCGACTTTGCTTCTAATTGCTATAATGTACTTCACTGTGTGCACCCATCATCTTTTCTCTTTACCCAAAGGCTTCTGCCTTCCAGCAACCACAGGTAAAACACAACTGAGTATCCTTCAGCTCCCTTTTTTTGGTCACCATTTTTAGATAAAGAAACAGAGGCATGAAGAGTTGAATAATCTTATGAGAATTGCACAGCTGGGATTAGAACCAGTCGAATGGCAGGTACATAGAGGCAAGAGAACCATCAATTATTAAACATCTACGTATCACACATTGTAGCAGAAGTTTTATGTCCAAAAAATTATTTTTATCCACTTAGGTGCCTTCTGTAGTAACTAAAATGACCCTTAAAAAAAAATTGGAAATGTAGCCTAAATAATCACAACTGAAAACTGGCAGATTCAGAAGTTGACTTAATATTGGTCATCCTTTAAAGCTCTTTTTTTTTCTTTTTGTAATTAGTGTCTCATTTCAATGAATCTATTATTGTTTTAAAAATATAGAGGTAAGATAGCTTGATTACTCAGGTATTTATCTTATTTTGGAAAATTGCATACATAGCCTTAGCAAAGAGCATGTAAACTTCTTCCCAAATACCAATTTTTATTTGCTTGTTTTCTTATTTTTGGATAATCTAAGGCAGCAGAAGAATATATACGTATTTTATACATATATATATACACACATATATATATAGATGTGTGTGTGTGTGTGTGTGTGTGTGTGTGTATATATATATATATATATATATATATTTACATGTAGGTTGAAGGATTAATTTTCCTAGAAAACAAACATTTTGAAACAATTGATATAAAAAAAGTTGGGAAGGATTCTCATGTTAAAAGCTTATTGAATTATTTGTTGGATTTTTAGATCAAGGTTTCTGTTCTGTCACCCGGTCTGAAGTGCAGTGGTACAATCATAGCTCACTGCAGCCTTGAACTCCTGGGCTCAAGTGACCCTCCCTCCTCAGCCTTCCATGTAGCAAGGATTACTAGTGTGAACACCAGGCTAATTTTTAAATTCTTTTTTATAGAGATAGGGGTGGAGAGGGCACCTTGCTAATTTGCCCAGGCTGGTCTTGAATTCCTGGCCTCAGGCAATCCTCCCATTCTGGCTTCCCCAAGTGCTACAATTATGGGCATGAGCCATCACACCCAGCCTTGAACTCTTAACATGGATTTAACTCTGCCTTTCTTTTTGTTTATTGGTTTACAGATGGACACCATGACCACATAAAATTATTCCCATCTTTCATTTACATCTAAGTAAAAATTACGAGCTGGTTTTTATGGTGATAATGACATAGATTAGCAATAGTTCTTGGAAGTGTTATTTTTTGAAAAATTGTTGAGTAAAAAGTTTTTATTCTTTCACTTGATATTTTTGTCACTAAACTTGAGCAGTGATGAGTGTGATGATTAATCAATATCATTTTAAGTACTAGAATGGCTCCTGAATAATAAAACCCATCAATAAAGACAGACTAAGCCAAAAATAAGAAGTAAATGATATGAGATCTAGGAATATCTCCTTTAAATAAGACATTCTCCCTGTTTTCCTGCTAGAAGATAAATCTTGGGAGAGGACAACATTGCAGAAGGGCCAGAACAGGGAGTTGAGCTCAGCATAAAACTTCTGACAGATTTTGCTGTTGTGGGAGGGATAGAGCCTAACCCCAAGGAGGGTGAATGTTAGAGGCAGTCTGATGGGCTGAGATCCTCTGATGTCCTTCAAATCAAACCAGAGGAGACTGTTTTACTTCTTTCCCAATTGCTCAGAGGCAATTAGCAGAAGTAATTAATAGTGTTACTTTGAGAATGCTGTGGCTGCTTGATTTATTTTCAAGTCAAATAGAAAATTGTAGTGTCTCCTTAACAAATTCACAGGCATACTTGACATTTCTAAATTTAATGACTAGGTTTTTTTAGATAATGCAATATTTTGATATTGTCTAAAAATAACAGGGGATTGATTTCTTAAAAAGGCAATAATATGAATATATTAATATTTATTTATATTTTAGACTATAGTAAATTTTAGAAAGCAGGGGAAAGGGTTGGCAGCATTTGGTGTCATAAATTTTAGGGCATGGTACAAACCACTATATATTATATGCATATATGTACACACACACACACACACACACACACACACACACACACACACCTATGATACATGTACTAGTAAATCCCAAAACAAGGTAAACCATTTCATCTTGAGTTGTGAATGCACATGTTGTCTAAAAATTTTATTAAATTACAAATTAAAATTATATAAACTAATTTTATAGAACTTAAAATAAGTTGTAATAAGACATAATTTTACTTAGAGTGGTATGAAGATGCATTTTTCAAAGTTATTTTAAGAATAAAATTTGAAGGATAGTGAAAGAACTAACTGAAATATATCTTTAAAACTTTAACACTAGAAGCAGTGCTTTTACCCTATCAAGTTCTACTCAAGTCATTTGAACCGTATATACGTAAAGATATAAAAATAGTAATATTATATTAAATGTGCTTTTGTATGCTGTATATAGTATCTTTCTCACATTTTCTTTATTTATATAATTCATTACTTTCAGGTATGGTAATTGACCACCTGCTAACTGTGTGTCCTTGAGAAAGATGTTATTATTACTTGTTCTAGTTGATTTTCTAAAAGGATATAAGAAAAGTATGAGATGGTTTTTTTTTTACATTCCTTCTAGCTGTAAAATTCTATGGGTTCTATAATCCTATGTCTTGTCTTTTTTTTCTCCCCCTCCTGTGGAGTCTGATATCCTTTGTTCATCTTTTTTACAAATTTGAATCAGACTAGTTGGCAAAGTGTCAGTTCTCTGACAATGTGTGATAATATATTATTTTGCGCAAATGTTACCAAATGAATAGCTAGTAAAAGGTTTTCTTTTTATGATTCCAAACTCGCCGAGTTTGATGAATAGGATCTAATATTTGGCATCTTTATCTCTAAATGTCATCAATTTCATCTTTGTAACAAGTTCATTTATATAATAAACTTTAAATCTCTTTATACTCACACAAATGCAGTGCAGGGGGAAATCACTGTCCTTGCCCTCTTGATTCCTTCTTTGTTAACAGGGTAGATGAGAGAGTCTGTGCTTCTTTCAGATGAATTGTGTTCCAAGTGGTAACTTTTCTATATTAACATACCTTCCTACCATATATTTTTCTTTTCTACACAATCTTCATATAACCACATTATTTTTGAGGTTAAGTTTAATATCTAAACACCATTGAATCCATTCCATAATCAAGATATTTAGATTTTAGTTTTAATTTGGAGAATTTTGGTGGTGTTTCTATCAAATGTGTAATGAATTTAACAGTAACTCTGACTATCTGAATCTCTTTTCTTTAATGATCTAGTACCTATTCGTGTAAGTGTCCTAAAATTGTCACATTGTGAAGTCACATACATGTGATATGTAAATTTTTTTTCAGTCAAAAATATGTAAATCCTTAGTTTGCAATTGTAGTCTGATAAAGTAGCTCAGTTTGAGGGGGAAAAAAATAAAACAAGCCTTTATTTTTCTTCTGAAGGCAGTATTTGCATGGCTTTCATATGGTATAAATATTTGCATAGGAAATTTCTCTTTAGTTTCACATCTACGTGGATTATAGCCTTTCGTTTCAATGATTCAAAGCTTATCTGGAAGACACTTAAAATACTTAAAAGCTACATATTATTATTTTATGATTTCAGCTAATCAAGACATAACTTTTAGTATATAAACAACATCTTTATCAAGGCAAGTAGACATTGAAGGAGAATTATCAAAGAATGGTCTCTTTTTTAAATAAATGGTCCTAAAATTGGACAGATACACTTGAAGTGGGGAAGAGGGAAATATTATACAACCACTTCGTCTGTCCAGATTATTTGAGCCTTTCCTGTATCAATGAAACATCAGCTGTTGCACTGAGTTCATCTTCAATGCACATCCTAGTTTATGATCTAGGTGCATTAATGATTATTAAATATGTTTTATTATCTATGCTGTAACACTGACATATCAAAAACCTAAATAGATTGTCACATTTTAACTCTGGACCTTTGAATTTTAGTTCAAATAATTAACTGTTTGCTATCTCACATATCCTGAAATGTAGTGATACGATTTAAGTATTATTGCACGAAGAAATATATTCCTTTACTAAGTAGTTTATTTGGCATTTTACTAAACTATGTTAAATATATGTTATATATGTAGTATTTGAAATGTGATACATCTATAAGGAAAAATATTTAGCGTAATTGTTAGCTTTATGCAAACAATCCTGAAAGTTAGGTTATTAATTTTCTTTTTGCCTCAGTATCTCTATACTTAATGTCCCTGGTGTGCTACACACAGTGACTAAAGAGAAATAAACTTCCTGAGAAGAAACATCCACATAGAAATTTTAATCAGTTTCTCAGAATTAATAAATCAAAGGGAAACGGTGGTACTGTGTAATAAATTAGGCCGTATGTAACAGACTAGCTTTCACTAATACGGTCCTGTGCCTCCTCATGACATTACAGTCAATAACGAACCACATACATGACGGTGGTCCTGAAAGATTATAGTACTTTCCAATCTTACTATGCCTTTCCTACATTTAGGTATGTTTAGATATACAGCTTCATACTTACTGTGTTAAATTGCCTATAGTATTCAGTACAGTAACATGCTGTACAGGCTTACAGCCTAGGAGCGATGGGCTATGCCATATTTCCTAGATGTGTAGTAGGCTATGCCTCTTAGGTTTGTAAGTTAATTCTATGATGTTCATACATTGAAATCACCTAATGACATATTTCTCAGAATGTATCCCTTTTGTAAATTGATACATGACTGTAAAAGTATGCCATTTCATTAACCTAAACAAAACCAAAACAAAATGGGGCACTCGGTAGCTAGGGAAAAAAATAGAAAACAAATCCTCTATAGAAAAATAGCTCTTACCTCTTAAGTTCTCTGTAATGATTTTGATTTCATTTTGAAATGCATATTGAAGGTAATGAATTATTTTAATTCTGATTAGAGGTAATGGCTTACTTTTAAGTCTTTGTTTTTTTTTTTTTTAACATATGAGTTGTGATTCTCTCATACAAGCAAATAGATTTTAGACTACTTTTCTGAACCAGTTCAAATCTAAAACTAAGTCCCCCAAATACAATGTTTTTTATAGGCAATTGGTGAATTCTGAGAAAAAGTAATATTGCAGTTTTCTTAACTCTCACTTTATGGTAATTGTTTAGAGAAAATGTAGTATGACAAACAGAGATGTACTTTGGCTATTTAAGTCAAAGTCTGAGTTCAGCTACACACTATGTACATTCTTGTGGCAGATACTTAACCTTTAAAAACCTTTATTTTTCTACCAGTAATATATAGAAAATAGGACTGAGTTCTTATACCTATTACAGTAAGTATTAAATGAGGTACCATCTAAGCATTTATCAAAATGATCACTCCATTGTAAAAATTAAGACATGTTAGCTCTTACTTCTAAGGAAACTAGTTTAATACATAAGTTTCATCTGAACATTAAAAATAAAATTTAAAACAGAAAAAAGAAAATACATTTAAAAGGAACACAATCACTTCTCAGCCTTTTGGCTAAGATCAAGTGTAAAAGGGACACAAATGGAGTTTAGAAAAAATTTAAGTGATGTGGTTTAAAAAAGGAGGTAATCACAGAATGTTATCAAGTCAGATCATTTCACTAACATGAAGGAAAAAGGAGTTACAGAGAGAAGTAGGTAGTAAGATGTTAGTAACCTAACACCTACTAGGTAGCCTGTGGCAAATCTTTGAAATAGAAATGGTGAATTCTGAGGACAGGGTTAGAAAGAAAGGTCACCTGAATGATAGAATTATGCATATTTTCTACAGATGCAGAATTCTAAAAATGTGATTTACAGAGTTTATAGGAAAGGCAGTCAAGGAAGAAAGAACTAAAGATACAGATTGAGGTTTCAACTGAGGCATAGTTTAGCCAGGGCTCTGGGTGTTGTGAGAGAAATTTTAAGGATGAATGTGGTAATATATATGAAACACTCTCTGTTCCCTGGAAGAAAGGTTCTATAAAAACGTAACATATTGCTGATTCTTAGAATGAATGGTGAAGGTTGAAAGATTTTCAGACATAGGGAAAGGGCACATTAACAATCCAGTGAGAGGCAAAGGATATTGAAAATGGAAGGTCAGAAACAAGAAAGGAAAAATAAAGTTTGAATGCTTCTTACAAGACTACACACACATGCACACACACTACAGTTTTAAACAGAATTATTTTCATTGGAAATATTCTGTAAAATAAGTTTATTAATTTCCAAGATAGCTGCACTTAGAATTGAATAATTTAATCATGTAAAATTAAAGTGAATATGGTGGTCAGAGAGAGGAAAGAATGAATTTGGATTAATTGTCTAAGGAAACAATATTATAAAAGGAAAGATATAATAAAAACAGTAAATAGGCTTTTGAATAAAAATTATTTTGACAAAAAGTTCAAGGAAATGTTTTGAAGGATAGAATTTGGAACTGTTCTAAGAAGTTCTGAATATTGTAGATAAGCCAATAGCTTGCCAGAGGATATATGGGCAATTTCAGATATATAAAAAGAGTTGGAGGAAATACAAGGAAATTAGAGTGTGCCACCCAGAGTGTCTCATATGGAGCTGCTGACTGCATGTCTGGATCGCATAATTGATGCAGAGGTGGCTATCAGTTAACTTAGTTAACATACCTTTGAAATAAGTCAAGTATCCAAATTACAAACAGTACTGAAAGATGTTATCATTGAAGGTCTGTATCTCCTTAGTGATCTAAATTTGGATATAGTATTGATGCTCTAATTAGACCGCCATATTGTATTTGTTTAAGTAGTCTTATTAATTAGAATTTTATAGTTAAAGGAAATGGGGATCTAATAATTAATGTCTCATAACTTGAGGAAGAGGCTTTGAAAAACATTTATCAAATGCTCATGGGAAACAATTCAATACTGTAATGTTATGATAAATTGAAATCATGTGTTTTGTAATGTAGCTGAAATATACTTGAAAAGATAATATATTTTTCTATTTGTAATACACATGGTCATAGAAATCTTATGAAAAAAGTAACTCAATGTCTTTGAGTTCAGAATGAGGGTCTTTTATTATATTAACTTATCATATATTTAAGTGCAAAAAAAGTAAAGAATAATCTCGGGCTATCCCATTGTGGTTTTTCTGTACTTGCAGAAAGGAAGTAATTTTGGCTTTGTTAACGGACTTTTTCTTTGCCCCCACGAAAGAATATCTCATGGCCACCTTCCATTCAGTTATCAAACCTGTTCGATTCCACTTTCCAAATATGCTCATGTCTTGACTCACTCACCTCTGTCCTCATTAAACTGATTCAAGTCTAAACCACCTCTTCCCTGGATTACTACAGTGGTCTGAGCTAGCTCTGTGCTTTTTGGTTTTTAATCTTGTAGTGTATTCTCAGTGTGGCCACTTGAGGGATAAATTTTAAAGTGCAAGTCAGATCATGTCACTCCTCCATGCACACCTGCCCCTGGCTTTTCGTCTTGCTCATACTTAAAGCTATGTCGGCTGGGTACGGTGGCTCACTCCTGTAATCCCAGCACTTTGGGAGGCTGAAGCAGGCAGATCGCCTGTGGTCAGGAGTTGGACACCAGCCTGGCCAACATGGTGAAACCCTGTCTCTCCTAAAAATACAAAAAAATAATGGGGTGTAGTGGCGGGCATCTGCAATCCCAGCTACTGAGGCAGGAGAATCACTTGAACCTGGGAGGTGGAGGTTGCAGTGAGCCAAGCTCTTACCACTGCACTCCAGCCTGGGCAACAGAGTGAGACTTCATCTCAATAAAATAAAATAAAATAAAAAAGCTGTGTCCTGAGTGGCCTGAGCATCTCCACAGAAAATGTTCCCATCCACTTCTCTGATACGGTTTCCCATTACATGAGGTCTTGTTTGCTTCACTCTCACCACATTGGTCTACCTGCTCCTTTTCTACCTGTCCAAGCGTCCTTCTTCCTATGCATCTTTACATTTGCTTTTCCTTCTTTCTGAATATTCCTTCCTCAGCTATTCCCGTGGCTTAGCAGCGCACCTGATTTACTTCACTGTCAAACGAAGGCTTCTCTGACCAGTACACTTAACATGGCCAACACACTGCAGCTTCTTCTTCCTAATTGTCTTTTTCCCCTTCCGCACTTTACTTTACCCATAACATATAATAGCACTTATTACCAACTGCTGTACTGTACCATTTATTTTATTTTTCTGTTTATTTTCTCTCTTACTACTTGACTGTTTGAACAAAAAACTCCAGGTAAACTTAGATTTTTCTTTGTATTGTTAACTTTTGTATCATAGTACCTAAAACAGTTTGTAGAATGTAGAGATTTATTTTTCTTTTTTTCTTTTTGAGACGGGGGTCTTGCTCTGTCACCCAGGCTCAAATGCAGTGGCCTGATCTCGGCTCACTGCAACCTCCGCCTCCTGGGTTCAGGCAATTCTCCTGCTTCAGCCTCCTAAGTAGCTGGGATTACAGGCACATGCCACCATGCCTGGCTAATGTTTATTAATTTATTTTTTTAAGTAAAGACAGGGTTTCACCACGTTGGCCAGGCTAGTTTTGAACTCCTGACCTTGTGATCTGCCTCGGCTTCCCAAAGTGCTGGGATTACAGGCATGAGCCACTGCCCCCAGCTGAGATTCTTAAAAATATTTATTAAATGTATAAATGAATGACGTTACCCCCAGAAGCTGGCTAATGTAATGGCGCCTTGATAATGCATTATTGTCTAGAAGTATTAAAATACTGGAGAGAGGTCACTAGATAAAAAGTCAAGGAAGGAAGCAGTACTCAGTGGGAGAGAGAAGTTAGGGGAGAAAAGATGGCAGAAGGGGAATGAACAGCCTGTGGGTGTGCATGAAAAAATGAAACTGTGACTGTATCAAAATATCTCATGTATTCCATAAATATATACATCTACTATGTTCCCACAGAAATTAAAGAAAATCTTATCTGCTTTCATAAGTTAACCAAACCTTGCCTGCTTATTTTTGCCAATAGATGTCAGTGGTTGACCATATGAGTGAAATGATTGCAGCTAACACTTGTTTTATGCCACTCTTAAAAGGCTAGTCTTTAAGGAGTGTCTCATTTCTTAAATGATCCTTTTTATTATTTTACCTTGAGAAGTTATATATATTATGACAGGATAGAGTTGACAAGAGGAAATGTTAATAGATTCCCTAATATACTGAAACTATTAAAATTTGAGGGCTATAGGAAGTATTCAAATTAAAATGACTTTTTAAAGTGGTTGCTTTGTTTATATAGATGTATTCCTCCAACCATGCAATTTTCGAAGTGCAAAAGAAATTGTTTGTACATGTAGTGTTTTATTCACACTCATGGCTTGCAGTGAAGACTTTTATCAAGGTTTCAATCAACTCACTTTAATCCAATACAATTTCCAAGGCAGTTTGCAAGTTTTATTTTTTAAATTATAAATGGCAATTGAGTATCTTTACTCAAAAGATACATCATCTTATATATTTTAAGGATGATTGTGAACATTGCTTTTAACATAAATATTCTTGATCCAAAATCCTAAGTACCTCCAATGATATACAATTGTTTTTCCATTTTTGTTCTACTACTTAATATTTTTTCTCAATGTTCATTTCCTTAATGGTATCTTCCAGAGTTAAAATCAATGTTGAAAATAAACAATATATGTTATATTCCTGTGGATTTATAGTTTAAAAAATACCTGCTAACAGGTCTTCAAAAATTTCAAGAATGGTACCATGCTTCTCTTCTTTGTCAGTGGGAAATTCACAAACCTCTGAGATATTTCAAAGATTCTCCTAATCATGATTATTTCTTCTAGAATATTACTACATTGCAAAAAATAATGAGGCAAAATACTTTGATACAGATTTTATTGAACAGAACTAAATATATTTATTGAACTCCTACTAGATATGAGAAACTTAACATATCTTCTTTTTTCACTATGGCTAGCTGTTGCTATGTAAAGAAGGTTTTGTTCTCTTTCTTTTTCTATGTATAAAATAATTGAAAAAAAAATTCAGCTGGGTGTGGTGATCCCAGTGCTTTCAGAGGCAAAGGTGGGAGGATTGCTTTGGCCCAGGAGTTTGATACTAGCCTGGGCAACAAAGTGAAATCTTGTCTCTACAAAAATTTAAAAATTAGCACAGTGTGGTGGCATGCACCTGTAGTCCCAGCTACGCAGGAGGCTGAGGTGAAAGTTTCACTTGAGTCTGGGAGGTTGAGGCTGCAGTGAGCCATGGTCATGTCACTGCACTCCAACCTGGGTAACAGAGAGAGACTCTGTCTCAAATCAATCAATCAATCAATCTCATTGGGTAAAAGGAAGTACAAGACACGGAATGGGAGAAAATGTTTACAATACTTAATCGGACAGAAGGTGTGCATGCAGCATATATAGGGAACTCTTACAAATCAAGAAGAAAGCATATAACCCACTATTACAAAGAGGGAAAAAAGCAAGCATATTTTATCCTAGAATATATTAAATAGTCAATAAACATATGAAAAAATTCTCACCAATATTGGTCACTAGAGAAATAAAAATTAAATCACTGTATACCCACCACAATGTCCACAATTTTAAAACAAGTTTGTGGAGCAACAGGAATGCTCACACAGTTTGATGGAAGTGTACGTTGTTACAACCATCTTGGAAAATTGGTTGGAAGTATCTTTTAAAGCTGAACATCTGCAAACATTATGACCTGGTAATTTCATTTCTAGGTATCTATCCAAAACAATTGCATACATGTGTATACCAAAAGATACGCATCAGAATTTCATGGTAATTTCATTCCTAGGTATCTATCCAAAACAATTGCATACATGTGTATACCAAAAGATACGCATCAGAATTTCATCAACAATGTTATTTGCAAAAATACTATACTAGAAACAGCCCAAATGTTCATTTATGAAAGAAAGAATATATACATTGTGAAATAGTCATACAAAGAAAACAGCAACGAGAAAGAATGACCTCTTGCCACATGCAACAACATGAATGCATTACAGATTACACTGAGGCTGGGCAGGGTGGCTGATGCCTGTAATCCATGCACTTTGGGAGGCCAACATGGGAGGATTGCTTGAGGCCAGGAGTTCAGACCAATCTGGCTAGCATGACGAGACACTGTCTCTCCAAAAAAAAAAAAAAAAAAAAAAAAATTAGCTGGGCATGGTTGTGCATGCCTGTAGTCCCAGCTACAGGCACGAGAATCGCTTGAACCCAAGAGGTGGAGGTGGCAGTGAGTCACGTACAGCCTGAGCAACAGAACAACACTACCAAAAAACTAATGAGAAGTAAATATTATAATTTAATTTTATTTATATGTAGTTCAAAAGCTGTCAAAACTAGTCTATGGAGGCAGAAGCAATGATACCTTCGAAGAAGTATTGACTGAAGGAGGTCATGAGGGAGGCTTCTAGAAAGATGGCAATTTTCTCTTGATCTGGATGGTTTTACATATGAATATGCACTTTATAAAATAATTGCGATTTGTCTGCTTTTCTGTATGTATGCTGTACTTCAGTAAATACTTACTTGGAAATTGAACTGATTGCTCTTTTCATAATTGTTAACAGAATAACACTGATACATTTTCTATCACTTCGTAAACACTTGACTATTCCAGGTAAAAGATTCATTTAGACTCTTTGCTAGGTAGGCAGAAGCCTTTCCTCGTTGACTCATTTACGTTTTTAACCAGTGTCTATATCATGTTACGCTGGTGAAAGAACAGGACTGTGGTGATGAAGGCAGAAGTAAGATTACTTTATTCGAGATGCTGCAGTAAACAAAGCCATTTAAAGCACGAAACTAAGCTCTAAATTTTTTTAAAGATAACATCATGAGACAAACACAATGGAACACAGAGGTTTTTTTGAGTTTGTTTTGTTTTTACCTGCTTCGATAAGGCATATTAGAATAAGGATCAAACTTTTTGCTAGCTCTTAATTCTGAGGGAATCTAACTCTATTTTTTTCTCTTTTTTTTTAAAAAATAGGGGTCATTAAATAATATAATGCCCATGTTTATACCATATACATATACATGTACCCTGTACTATATGCAGATACAACCAAACAAATCAAATAAAGACTCATGTTACCTATGTGTTTAAATGCTCCCTGGTGATAATTCTTTACATTCAATTTCTTGTAGATACCTGAATCCTATCATGAAAAACAACTAAAATAGCCAGATTCCCTGGAAAGGAATATTTCTCTAGTAGAAAATATATTACTTCCTCTTCTTGTCAACAATGTTTTGTAAAAAGATATTACTTAATTCCACAAATACTTACAGATTGCTTGTATTTTGTGTAATAAGTGCATAAAATAGCAGTAGATAATAATAGAAACTTCCTTATGAGGAAAACACTTTAAAGTGAGATTGTTATTGTCCTTTTTTCCTTGCTTAT
The DNA here is from genome assembly GCA_036589455.1 of Ateles fusciceps. Lineage (NCBI taxonomy): Eukaryota > Metazoa > Chordata > Mammalia > Primates > Atelidae > Ateles > Ateles fusciceps. The sequence goes on along the minus strand of JAZHEH010000253.1, from coordinate 3,369,309 downwards.
TTAGTTCTAATATGACATTCACGTAATGACACACACAGCTGTGTGGACTGCATTCACTTCATCTTCTCCCAGATTTTTTTTTTCAGTATACAATTTGCTTAAGTTCTATGGCTAAAATAATGGGAGGAAAATGAGTGTACAATTTAAGCTTAGCCAAAAATCACATCTTCTCTTTTTTATTTGTTTTTCAAACTTGAACGAATGTAAATCATTTCCTTCACCTATAGTCTGTAGACATTCAGGAAAAGGGCTTCAGGCTGTTCTTCTCAGCTATGATCACCTGTGAGGAGCTTAAATATTTCTGATAAGGTTTTCTTATCAACAGTGATAACACCATCGCTAAATATATGTAGAAATTATTTGTTATAGAGACTAAAAAACTTAAGTTCTCCTTTCAAAATTTTCAACATTATTGTCTAGAAACATTGTATCATCTAGAGGAATGTCCTGAGCTGATGACTGTACATAAGAAAAAAGGTGAACACTGAAAAATCTTCTCAGACTTGAAGTTGTTACTGGGATTGGGATCTGAGAGACTGATCTTATATACATTCCCTTCGTTTTCTGCACTCGAAAGCTGAAAATACAATTATAATGCTGTTAGGTTTTGTTCATGATAATATATATTGATATAAATGCAAGAAACACGATTCTGTGTATGGTACATGTAATACATATATGTATATTTACAAATAGTATACATAAATTTTATGTGCAATTGTATATATGTAGTATACATACATTCTATAAACTAAATAGATGTACATTTGATACTTGAACAATGCAGGTGTTATGAGTGCTGATCAATTGCATAGTCAAAAATTCATGTATAACTTCTGACCACCTGAAACCTTAATTACTAATTCCTTACTGTTGACTGAAAACCTTACCAATAACATAAACAGTTGATTAACACATAATTTGTATGCTATATGTACTGTATAATGTATTATTATAATAAATAAGTTAGAGAAAACAAAATTTTATTAAGGTAATCATAAGAAAGAGAAAATATATTTTAAGAGGAGAAAATATGTATTACATAGAAATGAATCATCATAAAGGTCTTCATCCTTGCAGTCATCACTTTGAGCAGGCTGAGGAGGAGGATGAAGGGAAGGGGTTGGTTTTGCTGTCTCAGTGGTGGCAGAGATGGAAGAGGCAGAGGAGGGTGGGGAAGGCAGGAGAAGCAGGCACACTCAGCGTAACTTCTATAGAAAAAGATGTGGGTATAAGTGATCCATGCAGTTCAAACTCATTTTGCTAAGAATTAACTGCATACATATCATGTATGTATACTGCGCACACAGAAACTTGATGTCTACTGTATATGCACAGTTGTTAATATGTATATAGAAATAGAAGTAAAAATTTTAGGAAAACTAATATTTTACTTTAAAATTTTACTTTCTTGTTCTCTAGGTATGTGTGATGTTTCTCTTGAGGTTTCTTACAACATAAAGGAAAAAAATAAGTGTTTAAAGCAGAAATATTTCACTTATATTTAGCCTAGGGCGACCTCCTGAAAAGTAATAAACTTAAATTTTGACAGAAGGAAAGTGAAGATAATTTAATGGTCAAGACCCTGTCTTAGAAAATATTTTTGGAGCTCTCTGAAATGTGAGATGATGAGTTTCTCATTAGCAAAGGCAATTGAAAGACCAAATTTAGAAAACCACTCTTTTAAAAAAAAGAAAATTTAGAGACAGGATCTCTCTTTGTCACCGAGGCTGGAGTGCAGTGGTACAAACATTGCTCATGGCAACCCTGGATTCTTAGGCTCAAGCAATCCTTCAACTTCATCTCCTGAGTGGCTAGGACTATAGATGCATGCTTCCATGCTTGGATAATTTTTATTTTTGTCTTTATAGAGACAGAGTCTCACTATGTTGCCCAGGCTGGTCTTGAATTCTTGACCTCAAGTGATTTTACCACCTTGGCCTCCCAATGAGAAAAGTTACTATTAAAGCCAGTGAAGGCAGAAGTCATGAAATAATAAGTAGGTTAAAAATACTACTTTTCAGTTTGGAAAACTGAAGATTTCTCAAAGAACTTAAAACAGAACTACTCTTGGAGCCAGCAATCCCATTACTGGGCATATACCCAAAGGAAAATAAGTTGTTCTACCAAGAAGACACCTGCACTCCTATTTCATTGCAGTACCGTTCACAATAGCAAAGACATGGAATCAACCTAGATGCCCATCAATAGTGAACTGGTTAAAGAAAAGATGGTACATACACCATGGAATACTACACAGGAAAATAAAGAACAAAATCATGTCCTTTGCAGGAACATGATTGCAGCAGAAAGCCATTATCGCAAGAGAATTAATGCAGACATAAAAAACCAAAACCGCATGTTCTCACTTATATGTGGTAACTGAACATTGGGTACACATGGCATCAATATGGGAACCAATAGGCACCAGAGACTTACAGTGGCGGGAGGGGAGAGAGGGGGAAAGAGGTTGAAAAACTACCTATTGGGGTGTATGATCACTACCAGAGTGACGCGATCAATCGTACTCCAAATTTCAGCATCATGTAACAAACCGGCACATGAACTCCCTGAATGCAAACTAGAAGCAGTCTTTTTAAAGTACGGCTTTTATCTTAGGCCACCTTCCATAGAAAATTCCCACCACCTTCATGTACTGGGAGTTTTACTAGAATTGGTATTAAAAGACGTAAGTTCAAATTTTCATTCTGCTGCTTATAGCTGAATGATGTTGAAGGCAGCAATCATTTTTTAATCTCAGTTCACCCCTTAAAATGGCTGAGTCAGAAAAAAAGATTTGGAGCCTTCCTTACCGTTCCAGAGTAATGCCATACATTCCAACAAATGCAAATATCAGCAATTTAAAATAAACACTTGCTTTCTATAGAGTGTTCTAATTATCACTGCCAAAAATAATAATAATGTAAAGCCCACATAAAACCACTCTACTCTGCTCATGAAGAACTCACAGTCTAAAGTGGAAGACCATGAGAAATCTAGCAAGAATGCAAGTGAATTTAAAAACAATCCTTGAATGTATGTAGTCACCTTTCATACTTTTCTCTTACTTGCAAAAATTTATATAATAAATACAACTCATCATTTAATTCCAGTGAAAACTTGGGCAAGCTGAATTGAGCTGAACCTCAATTGTTAAATAGGAAGATAATTGAGCTAATTTGTCAAGATTTGGTGACATATGCAAAGCTTCTAACATCCCATGCAAAGCCCCCGCGTCTGCCCATTGTTCAAAATTGCTAGTTCCCTGCCTTATCCAACGTTACCATTTTAAGCAAATTATGGTCTGTTCATTAAAAGAGCACAATGGAGAGGTCAAAGATAATAATTCAGAATCAATATAATGTAGAATAATAATACAGGATTCTTCATTTTGTCAAGAAAACTGTTCCCTACTTTAGGATTTCTGATTCAGTATGTCATAGCTATCTGGAAATGCATGCCACTGTTCACAGGAATGATATTCAGGATTTTCTCAGAAGTAACTCTGAGCTCCTGGGGAAATGAGTCAGAGCATAACACTAATGGGCTGTGAGCCAGATGGATTATAATTATTTCTAGAGAATGGTGACTTTATATTCTGTTTTAAAGAGGTTTAACATATATTAACGACAGCAATGACAAAAATATGACTTCCAGGTACAAAACTTTTGTCCTTGAACTTCAATGGAAAACTTCAGTAGTTCAAATAAAATGTGTGTGTGTGTATGTGTGTGTGTGTGCGTGTGCGTGTGTACATTTTTCCACTAAAGGATAGATTCTTAGAAATTTCCAGATAATGTCAATTCAGTTGAGTTAATATCATTGCTTAACACTTATAGAAGTAGTATCTAATAGATCATTAAGAGATTATTAAATTAGATTAAGAGAAAATAAAAAAATTAGGTTTGACTTTCCAATTACATTCTTTAGCTTATATCCATTTTGTCTGATTGTAACAGTATTAATGATACAGGCGATTACCCAAAGGGACTGTGATTTACGCACTTATAATCTTTAGCTTTAGCTTTAGCTTTAAAAAATAAAGTCACATTCTTGGTTCATTAAACCTGATGTTTATCTCTGACACTGGTACTAATGGAATAATTTTGAAAGTTAGTATTCTTTCTAAGTCAGCCATAGCATCCTCAAAAAGCTGACTAAATTTTCCCCAAATATCTTAATGTTCCTTTAATATAGTCTGTTACCAGCATATTATCAATTACTGTATAGAGATTTTAATGGAATCTATTTTTTTCTCAATTGGGAAATAACATATGCCATCAGTTTTCTCTCCTTCATGTAAAGTACTTCTTTTATCTTTTCCATTTTTCTCCCTTTTTAGATTTTAAGTTGCATCCCTATTTCTTGTACTTCAGTTATGTAGTTTAAGATGTTTTATTTTAAGGACAAAATTAAATTATATTCCTCATTGCTCATGGTATTATAATTTATGTTCTTTAGGCAGAAGACCATAGTGCACTAACATATTCAGAGAGCATGTCACAGTGACTTCTACTTCTTTTTACTTAGTAAAAATCAATAGCTTTGGAGTTCATCATTATATAACTATTAATTGGATAGTTTTCCTCTCAAATTTCCAATGCATTTATTTTTTACCACCTAAAGTGCTTTGCTGTATATTCCTATAGCTCAGTTTGTTTTTGAGATGTCAATTTGTGTAGCAGAATCTGTAGATTATCTTACAGCAACCAGTATCCCTTTGTTCCTTTATTAATGGAATCCCTGAGTGTTAGCTAAGCAGATTTCCCAGCTATTCTTGCAACTAGGCGCAACCATGTGACCAGGATATCACCAAGAATATACAAATTGAAGTGTTGGTCATGAATTCTACATTGTAATGTTATGAGAAAATTGCTTGCCCTCCAGTTTGTCTCTTTACTTCTTATTGGCTGTACTGTGGATAAGACAAGGGTGAGGAACAAGAGAAAGGCTACCCGGATTCCGGGATGATGTGATGAAGCAGAACCCTGAACTGGTATGTGGGAGTAAGTGAACCTCTGAGTTGGCTGAGCCATTACATTTTGGAATATCTTTGTTAGTGTAGCTTAGTCTAATAACTGAGTCATACATTGAAATTTCAATGGAAACTTTTCTAGATAACATGTAAGGGCCACAGGCACCTACATCTTGGTAATTTTCTATCTCCATATTTATCTTTGGTCTTTTCTTCTCCCTGTAAAGGTGGTTAATAACCACTCATTGAAAGACAGCTGAGGGCATACTACTGAAATATGTTTTATGGGGCCACCTGCTTCCTTTTTGAAAGAAGGCATTTAAACAAATAAACCAATAAACCAAGCCACTCTAATATTTTAAGAAAATATACGTACCTCAAATTTTTTATTTTGCTGCTCTTCCGTGGGGGTTCTTGAATCTAGTGCATGAAAGAATAATGCAAAATGAGATCAATTAACAAAATCAAACAAGTGGAAAATGACAATGTTTTTACACATAGAAGTTTTGAAACTTTTGTGCAGTAATGTTAATCTGAGTAGGGAAGGGGCAGGAAATAACTTTCTTTTGTCTGGAAAGAAGAAATATTAAGATTTTAACATTTTCATCATGTTTTGTTGGAAGATGTGCAACAATATTGGAAACTAAAGTGCGTGTGTGGAAACAAAGGCATCCTTGTCACAGTTTATTTTCACACATTCGAACGCTTATTTCCTTCAATTCTGTGCCCTAGTATCATGTCACATCCTGCAATTCTCTTTTTTACACCCTAAGGTGTGGTCTTATGAAAGTATTTTAGTTTCCAATATACACTATCTTTCTTTCTCTCTTCAGATTTCTCAGATGCTGTACCTTCAAACTGCAACAGTTTTCTCCCATGGTTTTTGTTTTTGTTTTTTTGACACGGAGTCTCACTCTGTTGTTAGGCTGGAGCATAGTGGCGTATTCTCAGCTCATTGCAACCTCCACCTCCAGGGTTCAAGTGATTCTCCTGCCTCAGCCTCCCGAGTAGCTGGGACTGCAGGCCCATGCCACTGCGCCCAGCTAATTTTTTGTATTTTTAGTAGAGACAGGGTTTCACCATGTTGGCCAGGGTGGTCTTGATCTCCTGACCTGGTGATCTGCCCTCCTTGGCCTCTCAGAGTGCTGACATTACAGGCGTGAGCCACCACACCCGGCCTCTGCCATGGTTTTAATTACCAACTTTCTATTATTACTCAATCTAAATAGCCCTTCCTGACCATTTTGTCATGTCTTCTCCTATTTTCCTGCTCTCCTAAATCTTGAAATTATGTTAACCTCACATGTGGTGCCAAAGATGGAAAAAAAAGTCTCTATTTATTATGTTAGAATATTATGACAATTAGTTCTATTACAAAAAAGATATTATGTATATTTTGATTTAAATATGTTATAAATTAGATATTATCTTGTATTTGTGAGCACAGTCTGGGTAGATGGATACTTTTAATCGTAACAAAATATGATTTTATTTCTGTCACAATCAAAATATAAATGACACTTATTGGGCTTACTTTCCTTTTTTTCTTCTAGACTGTGTCCTTCTTTAAGCCAACATCTGTGTTGTTCAGTACTCTATCTTCAAATATGCAGTTAACACATGACTGAATGCAAGAAAATATAAATATGTTATTTGTTGTAATGGAGATTTGCAAGGAAATTGCTTTGATTGTATTTATTCAATTCTGATGTAACAGATGATTATTTAAGAAAAGTTTAACCAAGATTTATTTGCTGTCTATGTAGAACATGGTTCCATTTTGGGCACTATGGAGGATTTAAAAGTAAATCCACAAAATTATTGTCCTCAAAAATTTTCTAATTCTGTGGAGGATAAGAAATGTACAAAGAAGTGCAGTAGTCGACACAGTGGCTCCCATCAGTAATGCCAGTAACTTTGGGAGACTGAAGTGGGAGGATTGCATGAGGCCAGGAGTTCGAGATCAGGATGGGCAATATAGTGAGACCTTGTCTTTACAAAAAATTTAAAATAAAGCCAGGCACAGTGGCATGCCCCCTGTTGTCCTAGTTACGTGGGAGGCTGTAGTGGGAGGATCACTTTAGTCCAGGAGTTCCAGGTTACAACGAGCTCTAATGACGCCACTGCACTTGAGCCTAGGTGATATAGTGAGACTCTGTCTCAAAACAAAACAAACAGCAACACACACACACATACAAACTCCCACAAAACTTAAATGACTGCAAAAAGGAGGCTGAAAGTGATATATTTTATAAACAAGTCACTGTGGAATTTCAGAGGAAGCATCTCATTGAGTCAGGGGAAGCATCATCAAACAGATGACATTTGGGATGGGTCTTCAAACACAGTAGTACATTGGCTACGAAGAGAGTCACCAGAATATGAGTAGTGAATCCTATGAGCAAATGTATGGAATTTTAAAACTCTGGAGAAATTCTGCTCAACCTGAGCATTATGAATGGGAAAATAGTCGGGAACAAGATGGTAAAGTTAGGTTACCCAATTGCTTCTTAAATGCAAGCCTGCAATTGTGCATTTTTCTTTGAGCAATGAAAAATTGGTCAAGGTTTTGTAAAATAGTTTTGACTTGAGTATAGCTGTATTTTACAAAAATATGGCTGCTGTATATGAAATGGATCAGAGATGAGATAGATGTGGTGGTAGGCAAGTGAAGATGCCTATTATAGTAGTCTGTGGGGAAATCTGAATTAGGATAGTGGGTTTAGGAATAAGGTAATTAGTAGATACAGAAATATAATGCAGAAAAGTTAGCATATTACTTGTGGGCAAGGAAAAGGGAGAGTCATAGATGAGTCTGACATTTTAAGCATTTATGGCTCGGAAAAGTAATTTATATACGAACATGATTCTCCAATATATGAATGAATATAGTACAGACTACAGCTATGAAAGTTGAGAATTGAAGCAGAAATGTGTTTTTTGGGGGATACAAAAGAAAGACATTTATAGATATTGGAAAACTTTAGAAAGAACAAAAATAACATGAGACGCTATCAGCAGAAAATATATTAGGTGGTTTAATTTTCCAGATTATGAGAATAATATTAGTCCTTGACAAGATTGTGAAATTAGCAGATAATGCCTTTATTTTATAATGCGTTTCCCTCTCTTACACCAGATATTTAGTATGGGATTCATGTTGAAGAGGCTTAGAAAGGTTTCTCCTGTTCTCTGGCCTCTGTTCTCTCACCTCTGTGCTGCTGATAGTCTCTGATCTCTCTATAATAGTTCTTCAAGATCCCTGCCTCAGTATTTCAAGGTGAAATTAGGTAACCACTTGAGCCAACTTGCATTAATATTAATAGTAGAATACTGGGTATTTTCTTTCCGCCTGTCATAAAAGATTTCTATTTAGATATTTGTGTACTATAATTCTGCCTTTATTGTTAGTTCATCATAGGAACTACATCATAGTAGTTTTAGAACAGATAAAATACAGATACAAGAAAGGGACATTGGTGGTGGTGTTTATAGCATCACAATCCTCAAATTCGATTATGTGTCCTTGCGGTTTACCAAGGGGTAGGCTCTTTGGGCTGGATTAAAAAGATTGAAATTACTGAATTTATTTAATCTGTAAATTTGTTACCTGCATTTAACAAAAATATTGAGTGACATTATGCACAGAAACAATACAATGTGTCTCTCACATGGTATTTGGGAGGCTTCATACCAGTTTCCTCATAATTAAAATAGCAATAATATACCCACACTACTTACCTTCTAAAGTTGTTATATGATTCTAATGAAAAAAGTATGATTTGTGAATTATAGAGTGCCATAAAATGTATAGTATCATTGTTGGTTGTTTTATGTACCTAGAATACAGTTATGCCTGAAGATTCTGGCATAATTTTTGTGGTATGACCTTTAAAATGCTCAATTTCAGAATCTCACTCTTTGTTTACTGATGACTACTGAGGGTATTACTGGATGATATTAATTCCCAAATCCCACCCTACAGTCTAGCTAGTTGATGAGATATCTTTATTATCATGAAACAAAATATTGGCCTTAAAGAATGTTTGTGGTGGTGATGAAAGGTGAGAGTTAGAGGAAAGGAAGGGAGGGTGTTAGGGCATGGCGGTGGTGGTAGCAGGCAGGGGGTCGACTACAGACTATCTTTTCAGTCAGAAAAGATGAATTGAAATTTAAATTTTATGTAAAGGAGAAACTACTGTTTGAAAGATACCACTAAAGGGTTTTCACAAAGACCACAACTGGCAGCATGCTGTATTATGTGATTTTTGTTTTCTGCTTGGCCATGAGCAGAATAAGGAGAAAAAAAAGTTCGATGACAAGTTGCACAGAAGTTAAAGGTTTCTATTGTAGAAAAAACCCAAAGGCTAATTCAAAGGTTTTTTAATATGTGCAGTTGTGTCATTTTGTCATTTTTACTTTGCCCTATGTAAAATGCTCCACTAAAGCATATTGCTGTTTTATTGTCCAGTTAGCAGGTTCAAACAAAGCTTATTGGAGAACCATACTATTCAGTAATTGATTATCAGAAAACACAGATAATTAATTGAAAAGGCTTTTTTTTTTTTACTCTGACCCTAGAAAAGTATTCTCTGTCTCAAAATTTTATTAAGAAGTATGCAACATTTCTATAGATGTTGAGATCAGGAAATATTCATTAAATACTTAACTAATCATTTTTAAACCATTTTCTTATGGTCAAGTATGCAGAATAGGATTATAAAGGCAAGACTTAGGCCTTACCCACATCTTACAGTGACTTCCTTGAATTTCAGTTAGGGAGGAATAAATATTCCAAGTCCCTTCAATAAAGAAGCAACAAAAGTCAGAATCGACTGTGATAGACGTGATTCTAAAACAAAAGCTGACCATACTACTTTTAACTTAGAATCTTTTAGCGTGTTTTCATTTTCTAGGAAATAATGACTGTATCTTATTTCTGGTTCTTTGTGAACAATCCTCAATTTCCTCCTCTTCCACTTTACTCTCTCATTCTGCTCCTTTTCCCACCTAATACACTAATTGTAATGACCTACTTATTCATGACAACCTGTTTCCTTATAAATTTTGGTACGGCTCCATGTGGAAATCTTAAAAAGTCTGACTTGAATTTGCACACATTGAGAGCGAGTTTGCGTTTCTGTCTGCCAGAGATTCTAGGGTCTGGTGAATCGACTTGACAGCGTACATTTGAATTGCTGACCGTTGGTAGGGTAGACCTGTGGATACAATCCTCAGGAACTTTTTCCACTCACACAGTTTTTTTTTTTCCCGCATCGAGGTCTTTTCTAGCCCACCCTGTCACTGAGTAAGTAGACTTCAATTTGTCCCAAATTTATGTGGAAATCTAATTTCACTTCCCACCAACATCTTTCTCTCCTGTTATTGAACTGACTTAAAAAAATTAGCCTCTCAGTTTCCAAGACTGGCAAAGCTGCATGTACCTTGGAGTTCTCACCTGCCACTCTTTTCTTGCAAGCTCAGTTATTCATTGAAAATAATATTTGTTATATTTGGCCAGAAGCTGTGTGTCTCAAAAAAAACGTTTTGTCATTTTTGTCTTCAGAATGTATTGTCTGGCGTATTTCCAAGATTGAAAAACCACAAACTTATATAAGAGAATTAAGAGTGAATAACTCTTCTCCCAGCAATTGAATATATTCTAGATTGATGCCACTCTTATACAGAAAAATATGTTTAGTGCATGCTACTTAAAAGTATTTATTTAAAAAAACATGAATTTGTGATGCTCTAGTTCAGCTCTGTCCAACAGAATTTTCTACAGTGATAAAAATGCTCTATATATCTATGCTGTTCAATACGGTAACCATTTGCCGTTTGTGACTATTGAGTATTTGAAATATGGCTGGCATGCCTCAATATTTAAAGCTCAATTAATTTCAATTTCAATAGTTAATGTGGCTGCTGCTACTGTATTGGACAGTGCAGTGGGTGAGAGAAATGGTTTTAATTTTACCATATGTAGCAGAGTAAGAAAAAATAAGCAAAAACCACTGAAATAAAAACATTAGAGTCATGGAGATGTAGTGGGATGAAAAACTTTAAATAAACGGGCACAATTGGTAAAATGAGAAATTGACAACAGAGTTGCTTCCAGTGGTTCTCAAATGTTAATGTGGTCAGAAACCTCAGTGTCCATCAACAGAGGAATGGATAAAGAAAATGTGGCACTAATACACAATGGAGTACTATTCAGCCATAAAAAGAATCAGATTCTGTCATTTGTAACAACATGGATAGAACTGGATCATTATGTTAAGTGAAATAAGCCAGCCTCAGAAAGACAAACAGTACCTGTTCTCATTTGTTTGTGGAATCTCAAAATCAAGACAAGTAAATTCATGGAGATAGAGAATAGAAGAATGATTATCAGAGGCTGGGAAGGGTAGTGGGGGAGGCAGAAAAGGTGGGATGGTTAATTGGTATAGAAAATAGACAGACTAAAACCTAGTATTAGCACAAGAGGGGGAATATAGGCAATAATAATTTATTTGTACATTTTAAGATAACAAAGTGTAATTGGATTGTTTGTAACACAAAGGATATGTGCTTGAGGGGATGGATGCCCAATTTTCTAAGATAATATTACTGAGTGTCGCATGCCTGTACCCAAACATATCACGTACCTCATGAATATATTCACCTTCTATGTACCTACAAAAATTAAAAAGAATTTTTAAATGTTAACGTGGTCAGAATCACCTGGAGGACTTACAAGTCCTCACACCCAGAGTTTCTGATTCAGTAGGTTTGGATGAGGTACAAGAATTTGTGTGTTTAAGAAGTTCTCAGGTGATGATGATTTTGCTGGTCTGAACAAAGCACTTTGAAAACTATCAGTCTGATGTTGCCACAGAGTTGCTAGTTCAGACATGGAAGTTACTCAAAGAGTAACAGCTGTGACCTGAGCCCCACCACCCTACTTCTCTTGGAAACGCTATGGCTGCTAAGCAAGGTGATTGTGTGATTTCTTCAGGAAGTGATACAAAAATTAGTTGGGAGACCAGATATTTTCATTATTTTGAACAAAGGTAGACTGTGTACCTTTTTACCTACATATTTATATACTTAGATTCTAATTAATGTATACAACCAGTAAACTATTATCTAACAAATTTTGGTATTTTTTTCATGATAATCCATATACGTTCAATGTAGCAAATACTGTTAGCTATCCACCCAAGCCATTTTTCTTTCTACCAGAACCTTGATTTTCTAAAAAAAAAAAAAAAATATCTTATTTGACAAAATTAGCTTCATCTATAGTTTCAGAATTAAATCTTTAATTTGTAAAATAGTTAAAGACTTTAAAGGAATTATGGTAATCTCATTCTCCTCACCAGTGTACATCAATCCCAAATAGTGAGAAAAAGTTTATTTCATTATAAGACAGAAGCACAAGAATAAATGCTATTTTTCTGTTCTGGATTGGCTGTGTTTGGTTGTGATACAAATGTAACTACTACATTCCATCATCTTCCTACAAGCAGTTCTTAAACTATCCCTCAGCGGAGCACAGACGCTAGGGAGTATCAGAGAAAGAGAAACGAGAGCATGAGGCCTGGAGCTCATCCCAGCCCTTAACTTATTTTTACATGAAATAAAACTCCAATATTTCTTATAGTTTAAGTCAGTTTGGGTTGATGTGTTCTGCTACTTAAGGCAGAAAACTGCCTAACAGCTACCTTCAGGGTGTGAGGATCAGGATTTCTCAAATCACAGAGATAATGTAGAAAGTGCAGAATTATTTTTTGTTTTAGATGACTGTACTGATATGCTACATTTAATTATTTCCCACTACCGCTTGTCTGTAGAGCAAAATGGCAACAGACATGACCTACTTCCTTTTTCTCCCCCCTAATCAGATCAAATAACAAAGTAGAATAAATGGCAATAGAAACAATAACATTGCCATAACCTCTGGTTATATTTTTAAAATAGAAGAAAGACTTCCAATATGTCCTTTGGCGTGATGGAACAATAACCTTTAAAATGTCCTTTTTCTTTCCTTTGACATTCTATAGACCAGCAAAAAGCAAATGTGACTTGTTGACATGTAATGGCCGGTGGGTGATTGGGCAATGGCAACATTGCCATTGATGGACCTGTCTCTAGTTTGTAAGCAGTAGCATCTACTTTTAGATGGCAGATAAGTCATGTAATTAGCATGAGCTATTTAATGTATAAATATTAATCAGTCACAACTGAAAATAGTCCGTTACTCAAATTTCTTAGATGAGTTATACACATCCATACTATTTCTTATCACTGAGGATTAAATTTTATCATATAAATTGGACACTTCTCAAACCTAAACCTTAATTCATGAGATTGGGTGGTAAACAAAGGATGGAAAGAAAATCGCATATAAAGTATTTAATAGTATAATTTACTTAAAATTGCTAGGCAAATAAAAATGTTCACCAGGTACAATGGAATATTTGTGAAGAAAAATATTCTTTTTTTTTTGGAATTCTTACATTTGTAGGAATTGCTTTGTAGATTATTCACTTCTATCAACGTTATCAGTTGTCCTTTTCTTTCTTGTTTAGTGAAGATATACAGAACAGATCATTTCCCATTTCCAGTTATGTTCCTCCCTCAAGCCTTTGAGTTTGGAATTTTTTAAAGCTCAGTTCTGGGTCCTCTTTTCTATGCACTTTCTCAATTTTGGAAACCCTTGGTTACAATTTCAATCTATACAATAAGGTCTACCGAATTTCCGTATCTCCTGCATTTTGAACATGTATATTAATCTGCCTACTTACTATTTCATAAACATTTTAAATTTAAATGTTCAAAACTTAATTCATGCCATCCCTCTTCAAACCAAGGACTCATTGTTGAGACTGGCACAAAAATTCATCCACTGTAACAAAGGAGATGTTTAGTTCTCATCATCGGTCCTCAGATTTCCTGCTTCCCATTCTAATTCATTTTGAAATGCTTGAGATTTTAAAAATAATTTCATTGATACAATTCACATACAGTCTAATTAATTCATTTAAAGTGCAAAATTCAGTGTGTTTTAGGTATACAGCTATCTCCACAATGTAATTTTAGAAGAGTTTTGTCTCCTGACAAAGGAGCCCCCTTTACCTGTTAGTATTCGTCATCACCTGAATCTGAGAGGGGTCTCCCAACACTAGACAACCACTGGTCCACTTTCTGTCTCTATATTTTTCACATTTCAGACATTTAATGTAAATGCAATCATGCAATATGTGGTATTTGTGACTTTATAATTTTTTTTTTTGAGACAGAGTCTCCTTCTGTCACCCAGTCTGGAGTGAAATGGCACAATTTCTGTTTACTGCAAACTTCACCTCCCGGGTTCAAGTGGTTCTCCTGTCTCAGGATTACAGGCACATGCCACCAGGCACAGCTAATTTTTGTATTTTTAGTAGAAACAGGGTTTCACCACGTTGGTCAGGCAGATCTCGGACACCTGACCTCAGGTGATCCACCCACCTCGGCCTCCCAAAGTGCTGGGATTACATGCGTGAGCCATTGTGCCCGGCCCCTTTTTAGTTTGTAACTGATGTATCATAGTTGTATGTATTTTGGGGTACCTGTGATTTTTTTCTTTATATAGAGTCTTGCCCTTGTTGCCCAAGCTGGTGTGAAATGGCATGATCTCGGCCCACCGCCACCTCTACCTACTGGGTTCAAGTGATTCTCCTGCCTCAGCCTCCTGAGTAGCTGGGGTTACAGGCATGCACCACAACGCCCTGCTAATTTTGTATTTTTAGAAGAGAGGAGTTTCTCCATGTTGGTCAGGCTGGTCTTGAACTCCCGACCTCAGGTGATCCACCTGCCTTGGCCTCCCAAAATGCTGGGATTACAGGCGTGAGCCACCATGTCCGACTACATGTGATATTTGGATACATGTATACAATATGGGATGATGGAATCAGAGTGATTGGAATATACATCACTCATTTATCTTTTCTTTAAATTTGGAGCATTACAATTCTTCTAGCTATTTTGGAATATATGTTATTGTTAATGATAGTTTCTCTATTGTGAAATATATGTTATTGTTAATGATAGTTTCCCTATTGTACTATCAAATACATAGTCCTTCAGTCGAACTGTATTTTGTACCTATTAACCAACTCCCATTCATTCCCACCCTCCCCTTCCTTTCCCCAGCGTCTGGTAACCAACATTCTATTTTCTACCTCAGTGAGATCAACTTTTTTAGCTCCCACCTATAAGTGAGGACATACACTATTTTATCTTTCTGTGCCTGACTTATTTCACTTAACATAATAATCTCTGATTCCATCCATGTTGCCACAAGTGGCAGGGTTTTGCTGTTTTTGTGGGTGAATAATATTCCACTGTAGATTTTCTTTATCCATTGATTTGTTGATGGACACTTGTGTTGATTTCATATCTTGTCTTTTGTGAATAGTGCTCCAATAAACATACTGATTTTGTTGTTTTAGGATACATAGCCAGCAGCGCAATTACTGGATGGCACGGAAGCGCTGTTTTTAGTTTTTAGAGGACCCTTCATACTGATTTCCATAATGGCTTTACAGCTTTACATTCCTCTCAACAGTATACAAACATTCCTCTTTCTTCATATCCTTGCCAACATTTGTATTTTGTCTTTTTGATAGGAGCTATTATAATTGGATTGAGGTGATAGTTCATTGTGATTTTGACTTTGATTTTCTTGATTATTAATGATGTTGAGCATGTTTTTCGTATACTTGTTGGCCATTTGTATGTCTCCTTTTGAGAAATGATTATTCAATTTCTTTACCCATTTTTAAATCAGATTGTTATTTTTTTACTATTGATTTGTTTGAGTTCCTTCTATATTCTGGATATTAATTCCTGGTCAGATGCATAGTTTGCAAGTATTGTCTCTCATTCCCTAGGTTGTCTCTTCACTTTGTTAATTATTATTTCCTTTGCAGTACAGAAGCTTTTTAGTTTGATGTAGCCCCATTTGCCTATTTTTACTTTCGTTGCCTGTGCTTTTGAGGTCTTACGAAAAATATTTTTTCCAGATCAATGTCATGTAGCATTTTTCCAACATTTTCTTCTAGTAATTTCATAGTTTCAGATATTACATTTAAGTGTCTAATCCATTTTAGTTGATTTTTGTATAGATTGAATGATAGAGATATAGTTTTATTCTTCTTCATGTGGCTATTTAGTTTTTCCAGCACCATTTATCAAAGAATCTGTCCTTTCTACGAGGCATCTTTGTTGAAATGAATTAATTGTGAGTGCATGGATTTATTTCTAGATTCTCTCTGTTCCATTAATCTATATGTCTGTTTTTATGCCAGCATCATACTGTTTTGATTACTATAGCTTTGTAATGTAATTTGAAATTAGGTAATTTGATTCTTCCAGCATTGTTCTTTTTGCTCAGGATTATGCTTTATATAGCACATTTTCAAAGTTTGGCCACGTTGTAACATATATCATTATGTCATCTCTATTTATTGCCAAAAATATTCCATTGAAGGGATATACCACGTTTTATTTATCTTTTAATCAGTTGCTAGCCATTTGAGCTGTTTTTGCTTTTGGAATAGTATTAATAAGACTTGCATGAGTATTCACATACAAGTTTTATTTGGGATGGATTAGTAAGTCTTTAATTCTCTTGGATATATAGTGGTGGAATTTTTAGATCAAAAAGTAACTCTATGTTTGACATTATGAGGAACTACCAAGGCATTCTCCAAAGTAGCTGTGCCATTTTAAATTCCCACTAGAAATGTATGAGAGCATTGCTATTTCTACACATTTCTGCCAACACTTGCTATTATAGGTCTTGTTTATTTTAGTTATCCTAATGGGTATGATGTTAGGATCTCATGGTATTGACTTGCAGTTCTCTGACGGCTAATGATTCTGTGTTTCTTTTCAAATGCTTCTTGGCAATTTGTATATCTTCTTTGTAAATTTATGTTCAGATCCTTTGTCCTTTTAAAAATTAAGCTATTTATCATTTTATTATTTAGTTATAAAAAGCTTTTGTATATTGTTGATAAAATTCCATTATGAGATACATAATCTGCAAAGATTACTTCTCATTCTGTATATTCTTCTCATAAGAAACCACTCTCTTATGTACAAATATTTGCTCTTATATTTTCTTCTAAGGGTTTTATAATTTGGGTTTATTTAGCTCTATGATACATTATGAGGTATATTGTGTGTGTGGTGTAAGCTAGGAGTTCAATTTTATTATTTTGCCTATGGGTATTCTGTCATCTCAGCACCGTTTATTGAAAGACTATTTTTTATCCATTAAATTATCTTGGCACTTTTGTGGAAACTCAGCTATCACAATGATTTTATTTCTAGGCTATACATTCTATTCCTTTGATTGCTATGTCTATATGCAAATACCACAGTGTCTTGATTACTGTTGTTTCGTAGTAAGTTTTGAAATCAGGACATATTACTGCTCCAGCTTGGTTCTTTTTCAATAATGTTCTGGCATTTTTGAGTCCCCTAATTTTTTACATAAAATTTGCAATAAGCTTGTCAATTTCCTTCAAAAGCCAGCTGGTATTTTGATAGGGATTATACTGAGTCTTTGGATCAATTTGGAGAATAGTGCTATCATAACAATTTTATCTCCTGTGATCTATGAACATGAGCAAATAATCCTAAAATTTGTATAAAACCATAAAAGACCATAATAGCCAACACAATCTTGAGCAAAAAGAGCAAAAATGATTCAATTGTGCTCAAAGATGGAGGCATTGCAGTACCTGACTTTAGATACTGTGGCACAAAGCCACTCATAAGGGTGTAGGCCTGAGGCTAGGTAATTTGTAAAGAAGAAGGATTTATTTTGCTCACACTTCTGCAGGATTAGAAGTTCCAAATTTGGCAGCTGCATCAGGTAGTGACCTCCTGTTGCTTCAGCTCATAGCCAAAAGTGGAAAGGGAGTGAAAATGTGCAAAAATAACATAATACATATATGTGGGAGAGGACACAAATAAGTGGAAAGATATTGCATGTTCATGAATTGAAAGTATTAATATTTTTAAAGTGTCCATACTACCAAAAGTGATCTACAGATGCAATACTATAATATATATATTTATATATAAGTATATATATATATATATATATATATAAGTATATATATATATATATATATATATATAATATATTTTTATATTATATTAAACACACACACACTCAACTGAAAAGCAAAAGAACAAACACTTAGATTTATAGGATACTTTGATTTATAATATATATGTCCTCTTCCATATATATCTCCTATATATATATGTGTGTGTATATATATAATGTATAATTATATATATAATATATATTAGGGAAATTAACCCTATTTATATATACATATATATATACAGAGATTAACCCTATTGTGTATATATATGTGTGTGTATGTATATATATCTATATCTATATCTATCTATCTATATATATATATTAGGGGCATTAACCTTATTATATATATATAAAACCATATTATATCTCCTATATATATGTGTGTGTGTGTGTGTGTCTATATTTATATATAAGGGACATTAACCCCTTCTCAAATGCATAGTCTGCAAATATGTTCACCTACAAATATGTTCACCTACAAATATGTTCACCTGTTCTCTAGGTCGTCTCTCCACTCTGTTGATTGTTTACTTTGCTGTGCGGAAGCTTTTTAGTTTGATGTATTTCCATTTGTGTGTTTTTGGTTTTGTTACCTGTGTTTTCTAGGCCTTATCAAAACGGTCTTTGCCTAGATCAATGTCATGAAGCATTCCCTGCCTCCTTTTCTTGTTTCTAGTAATTTTATGGTTTCTGTCTTACATTGAAGTCCTTAATCCATTCTGTGTTGTTTATTGTATATGGTGAGAGGCAGGGGTTTACTTTATTCTTCTGCATGTCAATATTGAGCTCTCCCCACATTATTTATTAGTCTATTCTTTCCCTTTTTAAAATCCTTTTATTTTCGGTTGATGTGTAATAATTATCCATGTTTATGGCATACAGAATAAAATTAGCACATCAATCATCTCCAACATTTGTTTTTTTTCCAACGTGTGTTCTTGGTGCTTTTGTCAGAAATCAGTTGACTGTAAATGTGTAGGTTTATTTTTGAGTTTTCCATTCTGTTCATGGTTTATGTGTCTGTTTATATGCTAGTACCATGCAGTTTTAGTTACTATAGCTATGTAGTATGTTTTGAAGTGCAGTAGTGTGATGCTTTCATCTTTGCTCTTTTTGTTCAAGATTGCTTTGGCTATTCAGGGTCTTTTCATACAAATTTTAGAATTATTATATTTTTGTGAGGAATGTCATTGATATTTGATAGGGATTGTATTGCATCTGTAGATCACTTTGAGTTGTATGGACATTTAAAAAATATTAATACTTTCAATTCATAAACATGCAATATCTCTCTATTTATTTGTGTCTTCTCCCATTTATGTCACTAATGTTGTATAGTTTTCACTGTGGAGATCTTTCACCTTCTTGGTTAAATTTGCTCCTACATATATTGTTATTTTTTATAGTTATTATAAGTGGGATTGTTTTCTTGTTTTCTTTTTCAAATAGGTTGCTTTTAGCATTGTCTTAGTCCATTTAGTGTTGTTGTAACACAAATACTTGAGTCTGGATCATGAAGAACAGAGGTTTATTTAACTTGCAGTTTTGTGGGCAGAGAAGTACAAGAAGCATGGCATCAGCATCTGCTCGATTTCCTATGAGGGCTTTCTGTGCTGTGTTGTAACATGGTAGAGAAGGTCAGAGGTGAAGCAAGCACTCTTGTGCAGTGAGCAGGTACATGCTGACCTACCCACAAAGGCTGAGGGAGCTGAGAGGCTAAAGAAAGGATGACGAATGCAGTTTGTCGAAAAGAAATATTTAATAGGACTTAGGCCAGAAGCCATGTCTCAGGTGCCTGTGAGATGGTGGGTCCCTGCACCTGCCCTCCAGAAAGTATTCCTTGTATGACAAGCTTTTAGGGTAAAAAATGTTTTACCCTTGAAGATGTGCAGCTGTTCATATCTCCAGATTTTCTTGCCAATACTCACGACCACTGGGGAGGTTACATAAGCATTTTTATGAGTTGTCTATGCTACAGGCATTGTTTAAGATCTTACTGCAAAACACCGTGGTATGTCGGGGTCTAACACCAGTTATAATGGCATCTTGGCTTCAAGATGGCGTCACTCTTGCCATGAAATAAGATGTTTCCTACAGACACATGTTAAAAGGCAAACCTGAGGGGGGTGTCCTGGCTTTATAACAGCCCACTCTTACAGGAACCAGTCTAGTTTTGTGAGGGTAAAAACTCACTCACTTTCATGAGCATGGCGTGAACCCACCCATGAGGGTGTAGGCCTGAGGCTAGGTAATTTATAAAGAAGAGGGATTTATTTTGCCCACAGTTCTGCAGGCGTGGCAGTTCCAAACTGGGCAGCTGCATCAGGTGATGGCCTCATGCTGCTTCAGCTCATAGCCGAAAGCAGAAAGGGAGTGAAAATGTGAAGGAGATCACAGGACAAGAACAAAATCAAGGTGAAAAAAATCTCAGGAAATCAAACACTTAACTACCTGCTCCCCTGGGAAGTAATTTATTCCTACAAGAGCAAGAACTCACTCACTCTTGTGGGAAGACATTCATTTATTCACAAGCGATCTACCTTCATGACTAAAACGCCTCCCACTGGGCCCCACTTCCCAGTTCCACCACATTGGGCATCCAATTTTAACATAGGTTTTGGTGAGAACAAGCCACAGCCAAATCACAGCAAATTACCCTCCTTAATTCTACTTTACCTCCTCCAGGTCTACAATCCTTGGCCACCAAGATGTTTTCCAAGTGAGTTTTGATCATATCATTTCAACTGAAAATCCCCACCAACATCTCACTGTTTACATAACAGAAAACAAAATTATGTTAATGTTCTGAGTCCTACGTGGTTTGGCCCTGTCTTCATATCCAGGATGACATTACACACAGAACACTGCTGTTCTTCCTTGGATCTCCAGTCACCCTTGCCTCTTGTTGGTTCTTGAGTCATGCTATCCTCCCTTCTTCAGCAGGCCCTGAACTCATGTTGCCCTCTGCCCAAATGTTCTCCCCTTCACTCTCACCTGGATAACTACATCACCCTTCAGATCTTGGAGAAACTTCCTGTGACCTCTGTTTTAGGCCAGCTGCCTTACTTTTAACCTTTAGAATACCACATACCTTTTCTTCATAACAATTTCTTGTGTTTACAATTGAATACTTACGGGTCTTAGTGATTAATGACTGTATCATCTAAAAGCCAATAACAAAATGTTATTGATTATATCTGTTTTGCTCCAGCATATCCTCAGTGCCTGACACCTAGACATGTTTTAAATAAAAATGTGTTGAACAAATGAGTCCTTATTGTAGTTTCTGGCAAGTAATTTACACCTGGGATACATTTTTCTTTTGATTACTAGTCAGGAATGAGAGTGAATGCTATTTGGCTTGTTAAGCCCTGAAGATGATAGTATTGTTCTCTCTGATTAAAGAAATTTAATCAGGGGTGTTC
The DNA here is from genome assembly GCA_036589455.1 of Ateles fusciceps. Lineage (NCBI taxonomy): Eukaryota > Metazoa > Chordata > Mammalia > Primates > Atelidae > Ateles > Ateles fusciceps. The sequence continues at coordinate 3,347,756 of JAZHEH010000253.1, read as the reverse complement.
AGGTTCAGGAACTTTCAACGGTGGCTATCTAATGTGTTTTTAGAAACATTCTGTCTTATCAAAGATACCTTATTAATCATATCAGCTTTGCATTTAGAAGTTTCCACCTTCTTTTAACAGAGTCACTAATGAGGATGGCACTTCCAAAAAGAGCATGGTCCTAAGGTTCTTAATAACAGTGTGGCTTTTTGGAGGCTACTTAATGTCTTTGAACCTCAGTCTCTAATCAGTGAAATAGCTACCTCATTGTTTGCATGCAAAATGCCTAATCTGTGAAAATGTTAAGTTTCTTTCTCTTTTTGCTTCTACATGCCTCTCGTGATCTCTGTCTCAAGGGTTTTCAGCCTGATAGTACATGTTAAACTAACATGACCATTTAAACCAGAGGTCTTCAAAATGAAATGCATGTATACAGGATTTATAAAGATGGTACATCAGAGCTAAGAAGAAAATATTGAAACTTTAACCTGGGGCTGGGAACTGTGGCCCACACCTGTCGTCCCAGCACTTTGGAAGGCTGAAACGGGAGGATTACTTGAGCCTGGGAGTTTGAGACCAGTCTGGACAATGTAGCAAGACCCTGCCTCTACAAAAAAGAAATAAATTAAAAATTAGTTGGGTGTGGTGGTGCATACCTCCAATCCCAGACACTTAGGAGGCCAAGGTGGAAGGATCGCTTGAGCCCAGGAGTTTGGTGCTGATTGCCCCATCGTACTCTAACCTGGACAACATAGCAAGACTTTGTGTCAAAAAAAAAAAAAAGAAAAAAAAACCCCTTCAACTTATAGGTATACTTGTTTTATTGCACTTTGCTTTATTACACTTCACAAATATTGCATTTTTAACAAATTGAAGATTTGTGGCAATCGTGTCTCAAACAAACCTATTGGCACCATTTTTTCGACAGCATCTGCTCATTTCTTGTTGCTGATACATTTTGGTAATTTTTCCAATACTTCAAAGGTTTCATTACAATTATATCTGTTACGGTGATCTAGGAGCAGTGATGTTTGATGTTCTTATTGTAACTGTTTTAGGGTGCCATGAACCACACCCATATAAGACAACGAACATAGTAAATGCTGTTTCTGTCCTGACTGCTCCCCTGACGAATCGTTCTCCAGTCTCTCCGGCTGTCCTGTCTTCTCTATTACCTAACACTCAACAATATTGATATTAAGCTGATTAGTAAACCTGTAATGGCCTCTACGTGTTCAAGTGCAAGTAAGAGTCACAGGTCTCTCACTGTAAATCAAAAGCTAGAAATGATCAAACTTTGTGCGGAAGGCATGTTGAAAGCTGAGATAGGCCAAAAGCTAGGCCTTTTATGCAAAACAGTTAGCCAAGCTGTGAATGTAAGAAAAGGTTCTTGAAGGATATTAAAAGTGCCACTCCAGTAAATATAAAAATGATAAGAAAGCAAAACAGCCTTATTGCTGATTTGGAGAAAGTTATAGTGGTTTGGGTAAATGATCAAAACAGACACACCATTCCTTTAATCCAAAGAAAATCCCTAAGTTTCTTCAATTCTCTGAAGACTGAGAAGGGTGACGAAGCCAAAAAAGAAAAATGTGGAGCTATCAGAGTTTGGCTCATGAAGTTTAAGAAATAAGTCACCTCCATATCATAAAAGTTTCAGGCAAAGCAACAAGTGCAGACGTAAAAGCTGTAAGTTATCCAGAAGATCCAGCTGAGATCACTGAAAACTGACTACACTAAACAACAGATTTTCAGTGTAGACAAAACAGTTTTGTATTGAAAGACAATGCCATCTAGAACTTTCCTAGCTAGAGTTGAAGTCAATGCCTGACTTCAAAGCTTTAAAGGACACGTTGAGTCTCTTGCTAGGGGCTAACACAGCAGGTGACTTTTAGTTTAAGCCAATGCTCATTTACTGTTGTGAAAAATCCCAGAAATTTCCTAAATCTACTCTGCCTATGTTCTAAAAATGAAATAACAAAGTCTGAATGACCTGTTTACAGCATGGTTTACTGAATATTTCAAGCCTACTACTGAGACCTACTCCTCAGAAAAAATACTCCTTTCAAAATATTACTGATTGTTGACAATGCATCTGGTCACTCAAGAGCGTTCACAGAATTGTACAAAGGAATGAATGTTGTTTTCATGTCTGTGAACTCAACATTTTCTGCAGCCCATGGATCAAGGTGTAATTTTGGGTTTCAAGACTCATTATTTAAAAAATAAATTTTATAAGCCTATAGTTGTCATAGATAGTGATTTCTCTGATGGATTTGGGCAAAGCAAACTGAAAACCTGGAAAGCAGTCATCATTCTAGATGACATTGAAGACTGGTGATTCATGGAAGAGACCAAAATATCAACATTAGCAAGAGACTGGAAGAAGTCGATGTTAGCCCTCCTTGGGTTCTGAGGGACTCAAGATTTCAGTGGAAGAAGTCACTGAAGATAGGATGGAATAACAATAGAACAAGAATTAGAAGTGCAGCCTGAAGGTGTGACTGAATCTCATGACAAACCTTGAAGGGATGAAGATTCTTATGGATGGACAAAGAATGTTTTTTCCTGTGGTTTCACTGATCTTAGTGAAGATACTGTGAACGTTGTTGGAATCACAACAAAGGATTTAGAGTATTACATGAACTTAGTTGATAAAGCAGCAGCAAGTTTTGAGAGAACTGACTTCCATTCTGAAAGTTATGTGGGTAAAATGCTATCAAACAGCACTGCATATTTAATACATTTCTAAAGAGGAAATATTTTATGGAAGAAAAAGTCAACTGATGGGGCAAACTTATTACCACAGCTACCCAACTGTCAGCAACCACTGTCCTAATCAGTCAGCAGTCATCAACATTAAGGCAAGACCCTCCACCAGCAAGATTACAACTTGCTGAAGGCTCAGATAATTGTTAGCATTTTTTAGCAACAAAGTATTTTAAAATTAAGGTATGCACTCTTTTTAGACATAACACTATTGTATACTTGACTCCAGTGTAGCATAGATGTAATTTTATATGCACTGAAAAGCCAAAAATTTTGTGTGACTTGCTTTGCTGGGATATATTCACTTTATTTTGGAGATCTGGAACTGAACCCACAGTGTCTTTGAGGTATGCCTGTAATTACTTTTATTCAAAAGTAAAGACATACATACAGCTTTATTGTAGAAATAAAAAAGACTGATGCTGGTGGCCTCAGATTGTGTTTAGTAAATTTAAAAGTTTTGTGATTTAATTCCAACAAAGCCAGCCTTCACAAAATGAACAAGCTGCAAAACAGGATTTCTGCAAAAAACTCTCTGGTTGAAGATAACTGCCAAAGCTAAACCTCAGCACCTTGTTAGGCACGTATTGAGTAGATCAGTAAAAACAAAAGCATCAACATAATCATACTGTTGCATACCACCTAAAGTTTATTTTTAAAAATAATTACATTTATTTAGACCCTGAATGGTAAATATTACTGTTCTTCCCCCACGTTGAGAAGGAACGCATCCAACGATGATCGTATTTTGTAGATAGGAATCTGGAACTGTTTCATTGCAAATATGTTACCCATAAAGACTCTCATTGATATTCACATTTAAAAAAAATCTAGAAATCATTTTGTGACAAGTTCCTAAGAATAGCCAGCTGAAGGACTACAGAAATTTAATGCAAAGCCTAATTTCAACAAAATCTTTGTCTAACTATATATTTATTGAAAAATCTTTGTCATGATTATTATTGCAGTCAATGGTGCATTTTTGTCTATTTTATTTAAGTGTTTTCTGGGTACTTTATCTAGCTGAAATGGTAATGTCAACTCTTAAATCTAAGTACTAAAATGGATTCTACTTAGAAAGAAACTCTGGATGCTGTAACAAAAAATATTGAAGCATTTACAGTGAGACAGTTTTTGTACACTTTGCCAATAAATTTTTTATAAAAACATTGTCTCAGTTTTGAAGAATTATATTTTGTGTGTATCTTAACATGTATGCAATATGTCAGCACAGTAGTATGTGAATATAATTTTAAGTAAATAATTATACTGAAGGTACATGTTCCGTTCCTTTTTCCTTTTATTTTTAATATAATAACTTTTAAAATTACTTGCTGGATACCTAACATCATTGAAACTTTTTCCCCCACACTCTGATTAGCTCTTCATATGAACATTTTTTGACTTGATATAAATTAGTCTTCAGAAAAGTTTGGAGACCCCTAGAAACAACATCTATAAAGAACTCTTAATTATACAGCTTTGGGAATACACATTTTTCCTCTTCTTCCCTTTCTGCAACATATTCTTAAATTCATCAGCCTTATGCCTTTTGTTTTGTTCTATTTTATTCTTCAGAACCATGTTTTCTTTCTTTTTAACTTCCTCACTAGGTTATTTCTTCCATCCTTTTTGGAAATGTCTCATTATCACTAAGTTGGAGAAGTGTGTTTAGACCATTTCATCTTCTTTAGCTGGAAACTGGCTCATAGTCACAGAGCATGTAATTGGCTAATCCCTCAGGCAGTGAGACAAACATAGTCCATACCTGCAGGTCACTGGAACAGTCCCCTTGGTATCCATTCCCCTGAGAAACTAGTTGAACTCCTTTTTCTTCTTCACCTTCTGTGAAGGCTGCTCTTCAAATACCAATTTATTTTCTACCCCCTCATCAGGTAATCTCTGCATTAGTAAACCACCCTAATTCACACCAGTGTATCAAGCTCAGTCCCCTTAGGTGATTGCAGCACGCACCCTGAGATGCCAGGGATCTGTCAGAATCTCTCATTGCTGCTCTCTCTTAGTTTGAGAGGTTTGTTTGCAGCTTGACTGCTAAGAAATTTGTGTGGGTTTTGTTGTTGTTGTTTGTTTTTTTCTTTTGAGACAGTCTCTCGCTTTGTCAACCAGGCTAGAGTGTAGTGGCACAGTCTCCGCTCACTGCAAACTCTGCCCCCCCAGGTTCAAGTGACTCTCCTGCTTCAGCCTCTGGAGTAGCTGGGATTACAGGCACATGCTACCATGCCTGGCTGACTTTTTGTATTTTTAGAGTAGAGACAGGGTTTCATCATGTTGGCCAGGCTGGTCTCGAACTCCTGACTTTGGGTGATCCCCCCACCTCGGCCTCCCAAAGTGTTGGGATTATAGGCATGAGCCACTGCACCTAGCCAGAAATTTGTGTTTTCTTTAAAACCTGTTGCATTAAGATTTTATTGAGAAAAACTTGGTCTTTATATATTGCCATTTTATTCATGTTTTAAAAAGTTTATATCACATACACAAACACACGCACACGCACACAGACTGCTTTAACTGAAATAATTTAAATTAAGTTAAAAGGAAGCAGTAGGGAAGAAATGCCTCCTTTGTCTTTTTCTCCTATCAGAATGTCATATGATTCAACAGAAATGAGAAACAGAGGTCCAAGAGATTAGAAAGCACATTCTACTGGTGAGTCTAAGACACGCAGAAGGGTAGGGGCTGGGGCTCCAGCTACAGTCTGTAAAGGGACTCCCATATCGGAAATTACAAAAACATGTCAGAGTTTTGGGAGAAAAGAAGGGGTCCAGATGCAGTTGCTTCTGCCTGTAATCCCAGCACTTTGGGAGGCCTGGATGGGAGGGTTGCTTGAGGCCAAAATTTCCAGACCAAAAAAGAAGGCAGCGGAGTTGAAACACTGATTTTATTAATTTTACAGACTAAGTTTCTTAACTGGGCTCTTCTTAGGATTTTTTTTTTTCCCAAATGTGCTATGGTTTTGAAAGAGGTAAAAATGTTTCTGATATAGCTACTAGAAACGGGATAGAAATGAAAATCCAATTATTAGACTTATTTATTGTTATAGTGCTAAAATCCATTAAAAAAAACTCATGCTCTAATGAAATGCTTTTTACATTTATAGAACTGGTTGCTGTCATGTTTACATAGCTTTCTATTAGCACATTTCCATAAGCATTTATAGAAAAATCTATTTCCATGTAGAATACCCCAAAGTTATCAAAAGCCAAAAAAGGTGCATTTCCCCTTCACCTTGTAAGTCATCAGATAATGGCCACTGCTAGAGGTAGGATTTTGACACAGAAAAACCAGAGGTCTGATCTCATAAAACAATCTCCCCTCTTCCTATCTTTTCCATTCGGCTAGTAACTTAAAAAATATGTTTAGGTTGTTGGCAGTTTATTATATCCAGAAGGAAACTTGACTTACTTTTCAGAGGTGAAAAAATCTGAAAGTGCAAAACACTCAAAATAGCACTTACCTTTAAGATAAGTGAAATCGATTCAAATTTAAAGCATAGTTACCCTTTTGATTAGTAACTTACAGTCTATAAAACATGTGCTGCTGCTTGGAGAAAAGGTGCCACGTAAAAAACAACTACAGCTATGAGGAAGGGTGGTGTGAAAATTGTAACTTAGTTTTAAATGTCTTTTAATGCTGATTTAACCATTTGAGGCAAAAACATAATACTTTTCCTTTAAAAGCTTTCATATCAACTAGAAAGTATTTTTTTTTAACTTGCACTACAGCATTTAAATAAGGTGACTTTAAATCAGCAAACTGGTCTATATAAATATAAAGACAAGAATAAGTTAAAAGTATTTTTAAATTTTCTCACTGTAATCCAAAATATCATTAGATAAAAATATAAAATTATTCCCTCATCAGTTATGTTCTAGGTTTATAAGACAATAGACCATGATTAGCATCTTTTCTGTTATTAGCGGACAACAAACAGAGGTAGAAACACTGCATGTTCTCACTGATGAGAGGAAGCTGAACTATGAGAACACGTGGATACAGTGGGGGAACAACACACATTGAGACTTGTTTGGGGGTGTGGGGGAAGGGAGAGGATGAAGAAGAACAGTTAATGCATGCTGGGCTTCACACCCACGTGATGGGTTGGTCTGTGCAGTAAACCGCCATAGCACACTTCTGCCTATGGAACAAACCTGCACATTCCGCATATGTACTCTGAAACTTAAAATAAAAGTTGAAATGAAAAAAAAAAAAAGCAGGCCAGCAGGTCTAAGAGGAATTGGGAATTGGGACTACATTTACATACGTGTCTCCTCTTTCTTTCTTTTCCATTCTAGTCTAAGAAATGTCCCCCAAGATAATTTTGCTGTGAAGCACTGTCTCAGATTAGATCGAGACAAGGGATTTAGCTTAGGTAAAAGAGATTTTGGGGTTCATAACTAGATTCTAAACAAAGGAACAACTCAATTGATGGTGTGATAAATTTGGGAACAATCAGAAGCAAACTCCAGGATGATCTGGAGAGAAAAATCATAGACTTGTGCACGGAAGCGGTGACAGCCGTGCGTGTGCCCAGGCGCAGATTCCCCACCCATTACATTTATCAATTGGCTAACGGTTACTGCATGAAGACGAGCACATGCATTTGAATTGCAGCTCAGGTGTCTTCATGGTTAAGGAACGCCTGACAAGGCTGAGGGGTATTTAAGGGCTCCTGAGTGCTGAGGGTTGTTCAGTCACCCATGTCAGGACAACCTCCTTCACTGGTCACGTTCAGCCAACTGATAAGTACCCTTAGTGCTCGCCAAGGAGGCTATAGCAGTCTAGAGGGTAGAATTCTCCTGCTTATTGAAATGTAATTTATCTCATTTTGGATTGTAAAATATACTGCTTTGATTTCTTTCTTTTTAAGAAAATATAGATAATTTCGATTTGAACTTATTAACCAGATTTAATTCATAAGAGAAAAACATAGCTAATTTTATAATTGAAGTAAATAGTATTTAAGTATAAATTGGCTTAAGTTCTGCATAGAATGTCTGACGACTGGCAATTTATTATTGAAAGTGGGGCAGTGCTTAAGAAAAGTGTTAAAAGAATTAATGGTAATATATTAAGTAGATAACATAGGGAAGAGATTTAGATGTGAAGAGATGCAATGGAGCCTGCTGGAAGCGGGTTTTCTCAGGGGAGGCTTTGGTAATATTGGACATCTCTTTCTAATGGGAATGTCAGATAGACACTGTCAGGAATGTGTGCCTCTCAGCAAGGTAACATTGGATTTCTATCCATCTTTCAGCTATGGAACCTGTTGCTTTCTACGAGGAAGTAGCCTCCAATTCAAGAATATTGCTAGGGCTCAAATCACTCAACTTCTGCTCTCTTCCTTCGGTTCATCCCTTTACACCTAATTTATTTTCGTATATGATTATTCTGCTTCACAGTTCAGGCTCTGGGTGTTATTTAGGATTCTTAAAAAAACTTATATTTACCTTTCATTTGAATTTTCCTATGGAAAAATAAAGTCAAGTGATACATATTTTGTAAATAGCATTAACGTTTTGTAATACATGCACAGATTTTTCATAAAGTCAAAATATCAGATTGGGTGGCATATTTGATAAAATGCAATGAAAGCAACCGGCTGTCATTCAATGTGATTGGGGAAGGTAGGTGAAGATATTAGTCATGAAGACCAATAGTACACTTGGGTCAAATGAGAGATCCTTGCTTTGTGAAACAGGAAGTGTTACTAATGTGTTAGGTGCTACTTTTTTGTTTTTTAGGTTTAAGTATGGCTTAAGAGTTTTTTCAATGTACAACAACTTTGCCAGCACTGCCGAAGCTGATTTATTTTTAGATGAGACTGGAAACAGGAAAGTTATGTTAAACGCAATTACAATGGTACAGGAGAAATATTTTGAGCTGGAAATAATGTAGTGAGAATAAAGAAGGGAGACTAGATTCTAGGAATATTTAAGATATATAAGAATGTTTTGTGGTATTCGGTTATGAGGAATGAGAAGGTGGAATAAATTATGTTATATTGTTTTAATAGACCACCCAATATTTATAATTACAAGTATTATAATAAAATGTGGGACATTTTTACAGCAAGCCAAGATCAAAAATAAAATTAAAAGGTTATGTGCAAACTATTACTAAAAATCTGTGTGCATGGGAGCAAAAGAACAAACTAAAGAATGCCAAAACATTACATACTTTGTAAAGCTAATTCCTAGCTCTCAATCCCTCTGGCTCCTTCAGACACAGTATGAGTGACATGCAACTTCTCTAGCCAGTGGGCATATGTCCATACAGATTACCCTTGAAATCTCCATTGACTATTGGCCCTTTGCTTTTCAAACCAGTGGCTTTCTGCTTATTTCAGGGCTTGGAGTTTTAGTAATGAAACCTCTGGTATCATTTTCCTGTGGCATACATTCAGCCAACTCATGTTGGGTTTTCTGTTGTTCTGGTATGCTGTTTGGTGGCAAGGTCTTTCTATTATCAAGATCCTGGTCTCTTCTGTCTTTAGTCTAGTGTTGGTGGAGATGATGGAAAGAGAAGAGGGGTGCGTATGTGTTTGCGTGGTATATGTGACTGGAATGGAGGAAGTGTTCTTTCCATTGCTTTTGGCTGAGATTCTCTATTTTGTAGCTGTAACAGCAATGAGCATAAGAGGAGAAAAAGAAAATAAACAAAACTCCTAGTATCTCAATATTCTGCAATTTTGCTGCTGAATCCACATAAATCTTTGAGAGCAAGATTTCAGCTTTTAGTACAGTACAAAAACAGTGTTGCTAAATAATTATCTTATTTGTGCTAAATACATATTTCTCTTACAACAATGGACATAAGAGAGAGCAAAAGAAAAAAAAATGTCTAATATCTCAGTATTCGGAGATTTTGCTACCAAATCCACATAAATCTTTGAGAGCAAGGTATTTTCCTAAAAAATCATGTTTTCAATTTCAGCCATTAGCACAGTACAAAAACATAGTGTTGCTGAATAAATATCTTATTTGTCCAAAGATAAATGAGGTCCTCCATTACAAAATCTTAAGAAAGGATCCTCTATAAGCCTTTAAATATATCTCAGACTACTTTTTTGAAATAAGATGTTCTCTTTATAAGACAAATATTAGCATAAAACTATTTCAGTTAATGCTAGTTTTTGATGCATAGTGAGATCATTGAACAGAAAAACTAGAAAAGGAGGCAAACAGATTTAATAAAGATTTTATATCTTGGCATATGCTCTAGGATTGCACATATGAAATGTCATTGTAATCTGTTTAAAGGCCATTGGAAAAAGAAATCCTGTTTGTTAAATTTTGTAGTTCATAACTATAAAAAGTAGGGTCCACTCCCCCTGTGTTATAAAAGGTAGAACTTATGTTAAAGTTTCCAGTGAGCACCACACATGTTATATTAGTCAGCTACTGCTTGTGATAATGCTGCATAAAAATATAGACCCTTTTGTAGGGACATGGATGAACCTGGAAACCATCATTCTCAGCAAACTGACACAAGAACAGAAAATGAAACACCACAGGTTCTCACTCATAGGCGGGTGTTGGACAATGAGAACACAAGGACACAGGGAGGAGAGCATCACACACTGGGGTCTGTCGGGGGGGAAATAGGGGAGGGACAGTGAGGGGTGGGGAGTTGGGGAGAGATAGCATGGGGAGAAATGCCAGATATAGGTAATGGGGAGGAAGGCAGCAAATCACACTGCCATGTGTGTACCTATGCAACAATCTTGCATGTTCTTCACATGTACCCCAAAACCTAAAATGCAATAAAAAAAATATAGACCCTAATGGTGAATAGCAGCAAGGGTTTGTTTTTTACATTCACGTGTCTGTGTATTGGATGGGGTGCCTTTGGCTTCAGACTTTGTGTTGTGTGATCTGCTCTGTCAGTCTCCTCATTCTCCTTGGATCAAGGAGGAGAAACCCAGAACAAGCAGACTTTTGGGGAAAGCCCACCCCTGCCAACAGATTTCAAACCTCCTCTTGCTTCAGGTCTGCTAACATTCTATTGATCAATGCAAATCAAAAACTGAGCCCAGAGCTAATGGAGAGGTGGAATATGGTTCTCTCATGAAGAAAGGGGGAACCATGATAACAGAAGAGGGAAAAGAAGAAAGGAATAATCACTAGTTGATAACATAAACTCTAAATGTTTTTGTCTAAAACATTTCACTTGGAAGTTAAGATAACGCTAATGTCAAAGAAACATGAGCTTTTAACAAAATTACATTATGACTTGTTAGTAAGAACAATTTTATTCCCAAATCAACATGATATTTAATACATTATACAGATTTTAAATGTATATATGTATTTATAATTTTTAAAAGTTCAAAAATTAATATATAATGCTTTTTGATAATTTTCTTAACATATCTAGTTAAACAGTTATGATGGTAAAACTCTAAAATGTAGTAGATTATATAAAATGAAATGTATTAAATTAACACATAACATTCCAGGGTGATTGGCCCAAGTCAGCAGAAGTATAATAGTATTCCACACAATTATTCAGAAACCTGGGGTCATGGAGGCTCTGCCACCCTCCAGGTCATTGTGGTTTTCCCCATCCACCCTAGAAGGCCTAGGAATGGTTCACGACACTTAAACTTTCAATCCATAGAAACATCTAATAGCAATGCAGTCCAAATGTGCACCTAGGGAAAAAAAAAAAGCTTACAGCTTAGTAATCTCTGTAAAAATTGCTAAAAGTCAATAAATTCCAATTATTTAAAAATATTTGACTCTTCTAGTTGAGAATATGGTGGAAAACTTTTTAGCAGGAATTGCTTTATGTTGGGGTACATATAGTATTTGTCAAATAATGAATAAAATATAATTATGTTAAAGAAAAAATGCTATCAATAAATTAATTTCTTTGACAATAATCATCTAAAATGTTAGAAAGGGACAAGTAAGAGTAAAAAGTAACAAAGTTCCTTAAGAAAATCGATAGTTTTTACTTTTCCAGTCACATTGCCTTGAATATGATATATGATGGCAAATGTTTTTCGAATGGATTAGATTTCTTTAATAGAAACACAGTGACTTCATAGCACATCATATATTTTTAAAATAAAAAGAGAAAGTTTGACCTGATGCAGTTCTAAGCTAAGATTGCTATGGCAAAGTATTTCAGCATGAAAAGAAACCTAAATCATTAGAAAACCTTTCTTCCTTTTATCTCCTTTCCTTTTCTTTTTTTAACCTTTAAAAAATTATAAAAACCAATGACAGTTTATCTTAGGACATTGCAAAACATACTCTTTAATTACTTACATTTCAATTATGACTGATTACACGGGCTTTTTTTCCCTACAAAATCTGGGACATTTATACTGTTTCTTTTGTGTAGGTTTAAATTTTGGTACACTATGATATTTGGTAATGACAAGCTCTTGAATGACACTCCAGTGTCTAACAAATTGAAATAAATAACGTTTTTATGTCTGAGACACTTCAAAATATGTGTCCAGATTTAACTGACATAAATAAAATGGTATGTTTCTAAAGCTGTGTAACTTATATCAAACTTCTATTCATAGTAAAGATGCAGTGCTTCAGTTTCAAATAGAAGAGGGCAGCCATCTTTTTTCTAACTTAGTTGGTTTAATTTTACTGTGAAACAAGGTTTTAACTATTTTTCCCAAATGTAGCCATTCTAAAATATTCAGTGTTAGCTATGCTTTTTCTCCTCTATTTTAAAATATTGTCGCATGTAAATTCTTTCAGAAATGGAAACGCCATCCAACAATGCAAAAAAAGAGCAAAATGAGTCATGTTTTACATAGAAAGATCACAGATTTATTCTAGCTTTAAAACAGATACAAAGTTGATATATAAATTTAATTATATAAGTATTTTCCTCCATGGACTTACCTTTGAATTAACTTTCAATATATTAAGTAGTAACTGAGCAAGAAGAATTTTAAAGTAGCAAATATATTAGCATATTCAAATACACTCAGATGGGATAATTTGCAAAATGTTTATTGTCCGGCACTCTTTGCTTTTTAGATATTTCATATTTCATGCATGTTTGACCTAGAGGAAGGCAGAGGAGTTATCTGAAACTCTGAAGCGACTATTCCAAAGGGCAGCCTATTCCTAGAAAGATATTTACATTCCTCAAGAATTGTGCAGCCGTAATGGAATCAAGAACAGAATAATTTCCTGGTCACTACCCTTCTTCCTGCTTTGCCCTGAATGAGCCATATTCATTGCAGCCTGTATTTATTCTCCGTCATCAGGCAACTGTTATTGACAGAGTCATCACAACATGCCTCACTGTATAATAATATTGTTACACATTAATATATTCCAGAATATAATTATCTTCAATTAAGATTATATTATTATATTGTAATAGGAAGAACTTACTCTCCAAGAATGTACATTAATTGAATCAAATTGTTAGCCATTTTCTAGCCCCTTTTGTACATACTTAACATATTGTTGAAAGTATTTATCCATGTCCTTAAAACACTTAGCCTAAGCCTGCCTTAAATATAATACAGAGTACACACACACACACACACACACACACACACACACATAAATTTGTCTTGTTCTTCACATTTCTGTTATTAAGACTCTCTCTAAGCCTCATTTTACTCATCTGTAAAACAAAAACTCTCGGCTTGGTTTTTCTCATATAATTTATACATTCATTCATAATATATTGCTAGAATAACTTTTTAGTTAGGATTAACATGTAGGAGGGAAGAAAAACAAATACATATACTGAAAAAAGTCACAGAGAAGGGAAAAACTGCTTGATTGTGGTTTAGAATGGACATATTTTTCTAATTCAATTCTTTAAATATTTGAGTGCCCATTGTACGAAAATCTCCATGTTTCTTCTTTTTTTAACAATACTTTTCTTCCTTGCTAATTATATCACAATATATTCAGTGTTAGCCAGAAAATCTAGAATTATCCTAGACTTCACTTTCTCTCTACCTTTTCTGTCTAGTGAGACTCTATTTAAAACAAATTCTCTTCTGGTGTCTCATCTCCCTGTCTACCCGCCTTGTCCTCATTACTCACAGTGTTTCAGTTGGACTGTCGATGAATTTCCTCACCGGGTTCCTCATCAGCAGATTCTTTCAAGAATTATAAACACTTCCTACCACTCCTTATAAATCTTTGCTGGTGTTTCATTGACTCCATAAAAAAAAGTGTCCTCTGAAATATGAGGCCCTTAAAACATGGTTCCTATCTAGTTCCAGTGTCCCTTTCTAGTCTCCTTCCTTGCCATTCTCTACATTCGCCCTCTCTCCGTCATTCCCAGCAGTGTTGGGCGTCATAAGATTCCAGACTTTTAGATTTCAGATCCCTTGCAGTGCCTGGAATAGGACCCACATCACTTTGAGTACTAGTTATCTATATTCAGCTTAATTTTTGCCATCACTCTTAAGCCATTTCTGATTCCTGCAAGAACCGAATTGTTAAAGAATCTGTGTTTCACAGCCATTTATTTCGTACAGTACATTAACTAAGAACTTAGATTCTGAAGATAAATTACCCCTGTTTTCTTATAGACCCTAGCATTTAACAGTTGTGACAACTTGTTAACCTCTCAGCATTTTTATTTCCTCCTATGTAAATTAGGGCAATAGTAATACACCCATTTATTATTTCCGGAATAAATAAAATAATTTCTTAGAGTCATGAAATTGTTCTTGGAAGATGGTAATATTACTGACCTTACTTTATCTACTTTGATCTACTGGTTCCCACTAAATTTTCAGAACGCTGATCTCTGAAACAGTGTATTCCTCTTCTTCCAATCGCCATTGCTGAGCAAAGCCTCTACTACGTAGTAGGCATTCAAATATTTATTTGAGGCAGTGATAAAATAAGGAACATAAGCACCATAAGGCACTAAAAAGTGCTATGGCATGTCAAATGAAAGCCACTGGTTCATAAAAGTATTCATGAGGAGCAGCATTTTATGTAGAACTTAAAGAAGGGAGCCATTCGTTATAGGGAGACCCAAGAGAAGAGATCACTGTGGTCAATGACAAAGTGAGGCATAACGTGGTCTAATTTTAGTGCCACATAGATTAAACTTATGAAACAAATACATATTATAAAGGTCTTGAATGGTGGAAAGAACTTTGTTTCACTGCAATTCACAGATTTGGGGCAGGAAGTATATATACATGACTATAAAGGTGTTTGTGAGTTAAAATTAATTTGCCAATTGATTTGTATTGGAAGATCCTGGAAGAGCTTACTCTAAGATGGCTTGAAAATTTGAGCCTGAAGCATTTGAAGAATAGTTATATTTAATACTGTGTTCAGGGAGACCAGGAACAGATATTCATTCTGGGATAAGAAAGAAGCTAAATTTTGATTTTTTTCTCTTACTATATCAATGTTAGGGTGAACATATTGACAGTGAGAAACACAGATCTGGACTTCAGAAGAAATATGTGGGAATCAATGATATGGAGAAAATGGTTGACGTTGTGAGTACTGAAGAAATTAAGAAAGAAGTAAAATGAGGAGGAGGCATAGAACATGGAGTATTTCTGAATTCAAGATCTAAGAGAAAGAGGATTCACAGAAGAAATGGCCAGGGATAAGAGGAGAACGGAAAACGTGAAGCATTGCAGAAGCCAAGGCAGGACAGCTGCAGAAAATAAGAGTTACGATAGATGCTTATTCTGGGGGGAAATAAATTTAAAAGAGCCAGTTGCAATAAGGAAAACTGTCAGGATTCTGTGGACTAGAGTCACACAGACCTTGGGTTTGTCAGTTGCCTCTTTCTAGTTATAATTCATTGGGCAATTTACTTTCTAAGCCTCAGTTACTTAACAGGTAGAATAATGTCAATGTTAATATACAACAAATAAGTTTCTTATGAAAATTAAATGAGACCGCATAGGTGAAGCTCGCAGCACATTTCCTTGCACTGTGTAAGCACTTGCCTTACCCAGAACAGCGCTGTCCAACAGATCTTTCTGTGATGATGTGAAAGTTCTGTTTTTTACTGTCCAGTACAGTAAGACATATGTGGCTACTAAGCCACAAAACAGAATGCTATTTCTCTCTTATGTAACATTCTGAACATGGGGGAGTCTCGGCTGGTGAGGATGCTCTGTTCCACGTGTACCCGTTTTAGGCATTCTGTTCCCGTTAGCTAAAATTTCAGCTTCATAACATGTTTGATGCTTTTCTCAGATCCAGGTTTATGTTCCTGCCATTTCTTTATAAGGAAATGATGCAGAAGTTGCACATTACACTTCTGCTAAGTTTTCCCTGGTGCAAAACTGGTCACATGGTCTTAGCCATAAGGAAGGCTGTGCGCTCAGATGAAATTAGTTATGGGAAAATAATGTATAAAGATTTAGAGACACTTAACAGTCTAACAGAAAATGTGGTGAATATCAATTGTTATTTTTATCGTAGAATATATTAGAAGTAATATTTATTTTAGTAATATGTATGATTTGTACATTTCCTTGGATTAGAGCTCAGTAATCACTCTCAGTAATCATAGTTCTTTGTACTGGACCTGTTAGTTAGGTCCTCGAGGTCTCTAAGAAGAGATATTTGCAGATTATTTACAATGGTGTAATTTTTGTTTTCAGGATATATGGGATAACACTATTTGTTTGCTACTGGCATTTTTCCTCCTCTTCCTTAATAATGTGTCTCATATTTCTTGCAAACAAATGTTTTCTCAATTATCAACATTTTACTTTTTTTGGTGTGATTATTTCCTATATGAGTTACTGGGGTGTAATTTCTGCAACTAGAATTTTGGGGAGGAATTGCCTTCTACTTGAGTTTCAGGGATGGGACAACACAGCCTGATATAATCAGTACATTCTGTCCTAGCAGGAATGAATCCAGAAGTTGTCACGTGAAATAAATATGTACTATACATGGTGTGTTAGGTATTTTTCCTGGACTTACGGAGAATGTAGGACGTGCACTGTTGTGGCTGAGAGCCTAAGTCTGCAGCAACGGGCTGCTCTGAAGAGCAGAATGAATGCTGGAGTGATGCTTTCAATTGCTAGAGCCATGCCTAAGGCCCATGACCTAGAATTTTCAGTTAATGAGCCAAAAATTTCTTTTTAAAATTCAACTTGAGTTGGGGATCCTTGGTGCTCTTTAAATGGACAAATTCCTAATAATATACAAAGAAATAGACAGGGAAATCACTTCTAGGAATTGTCATTTTCGACTCCAGTTTTCTCAAATACAGGGGAACAATTAAGTTTCATAATTAACAGAAAAGTTCCTTTACCCATCATTTTCTAGTCAGAAAACAGAAAACACTTTAGGAATTTCAAAAAAGGAAACGTAATTCAAATAATTGGGTGCAAATTGGTGACAGAGTTGAAGAAACATAAAAAGGGGCAAGGAAGATTATGCTCATATTAAAATATTCAGAAACTCTCTACAATGGCGACTAGAGGATTACAAGAAAAAAATACCATTTCCCACAATCACTCGACAACAGTACTGCCACTGATTACAGGAAGCTAAAAGATTGCATTTTTTTTCCTGATGTGGCACAAGCTTGCTTTTTCACGCTGTCACTAAAATCAGAACTCACAAGCGTGTGCAGCTGAAGCTGCCTGAGTGCCCACCATTGCAGCCACTGTCTGACGCAATTAGCCCTGCGCTGCCTAAGAATGAATTGGGACTACGCTGGCTGACATTTGCTGCTGCAACGTTGGGGGCACTGCTAGAGACAAAAGGACATGCCTTCTTTTTTCACTGCACCGTCCTATTTCCTGTCAGTATCTTTCAACGGCAGACGCTGAAGGAAAACCATCTTGCAAGGAAGTCCAAAAAATGTAGTTAACAGCTCCCCATCCTCTGTGATATGGTGGAGAGGGTAAAGATCAGGCATGGAAGTAAGAACAAATATACGCACATTGCTTAGCATAGAAACAGCATGAAAAAATAGCCCGACTTCTTGTATACCTTACTTTTATATATCAAAAGCTGGAAAGAGTAGCCAAATTATTACACTGTTCTTTACTCCTAAAGTCTATACTGGAAGAGTTTATCTAGTAACCACCATTCTAGGAAGTATTATTTCTTCCAATTTATAGATATGTCTCTCAATCTTAAAAATTCTTAAATTGCTCATTAATAGGCTCAAGCCAAAAGCATAACCACTAAATGTGGGAAACAAAATTCAAAATATCCAACAGAGTTGGCAGTTCTCCTTAGAAGGCACGATTGGCCATTTTAGGTATTTTTGTAGACTCCTCTAACAGCTCAAGCAGTGCCTTTCCGCTTTCACTTCTCCACATACAGTTTACGTGCATAACAGAAATTCACCACACCTGATAAAGCCAGAGTGTGTTTCAGCCTAGATCACATTTCTTTGGCAAACTGTTAACCTCCATGAAACATGTCTTGTTTGAAGAAGTTTTTAAAGAAAATGTAAAAAGTTTATTTCCTAACACTGCATCATTGGCAGCTGTTCAACAACCCAGTTTTGTTGCCCTTTTTGTTGTTTGGGTCGCATACCTGATACATCAATATTGTAATAAAGAAACTGTCGTTGCTAAAATAAAATGCAACTGAGAAAAGCTGAGATGTGCTTGGATTAGAATATATTGCACAAGAATGCTACTTGGTTCAATTCTTCTGGATTTGCGTGGAGAATGCTATTTTGACAGAGGAATTAAGTCATCATTTACTACATAATGATCCAAAGAAAAATGAACATTATGTGTCTAAAAACGCAGGTTGCTGTAGGAAAGGTTGATGGGGTCAATGAATCACCTCCCTGATATGTATTTGCAACCTCAGCATAGATCATTAACCTAATGGATTATGTTTTGTAATTGATGCATCTTTTGTTGTCTGTGAACTAAAATGACATATGGAACTTTTCCATTTTAATGGTCACTTAACCTTCACAGTGTGAAAGGCTTAAGTGAATTTAAACATTTGTATTAATATCCATACCATCTATCTCTGATGCTAAGTAGCTAGAAGCTGCAGCTTGCTCCCCAACACAAACCACTGTTGGCTGGTGTGGTCATGTTGAAGACTGCTTTGCCTTAAATTTGAGGGCACTTTTATTTTTGGAGAAATTAAAAATTAGAAAAGGAGCAGACATGGAGGCTCATACCTATAATCTCAAGCAGTTTGAGAGGCCAAGGTGGGAAGATCGATTGAGCCCAGGAGTTCGAAACCAGCCTGGGCAACATGGTGAAATCTCTTCTCTAAAAAAATAAAAAATTGCCTGACCAACATGATGAAACCCTGTTTCTACTAAAAATACAAAAATTAGCCAGGTGTGGTGGCACGCGCCTGTAATCCCAGCTACTTGAGAGACTGAGGCAGGAGAATCGCTTCAACCCAGGAGGCGAAGGTTGCAGTGAGCCGAGATCACACCACTGCACTCCAGCCTGTGCAGCAGAGTAAGATTCCGTCTCAAAAAATAAAATAAAAATAAAAACTAAAAAAGAAAAAATAGCTGGGCAAGTTGGCATATACCTGTAGTCCCAAATACTTGGGAGGCTGAGGTGGGAGGATCACTTGAGCCTGGAAGTCATGACACTGCACCCCAGCCTGGGCAACAGAAAGAGACTGTCTCAAAAAAAAAAAAAAAAAAAAGAAAAAGGAAAGGTTTGCTCTCAGCATCCTATATAGAATTTCACATTTATTCTCCTTTAATCCTATTTACTCCAATCTCAGAGAAACATTACGATAATGGGACTTATAGCAATATATTAAAAACTTTTATGTTACTTATCAAAAACACATTCATATTTTTTAAAAAGATTGTAGTGAAAGGCTGAGCACAGTGACTCACACCTGTAATCCCAGCATTTTGGGAGGCCAAGGTAGGCGGATCACCTGAGGTCAAGAGTTGAGACCAGCCTGCCCAACATGGTAAAACCCCATCTCTACTGAGAATACCCAAAAATAGCTGGGTGTTGTGGCTCATGCCTGTACTCCCAGCTACTTAGGAGGCTGAGGCAGAAGAATTGCTTGAACCTGGGAGGCAGAGGTTGCAGGGAGCCGATGTCACGCCATTGCACTCCAGCCTGGGTGGCAAGGGGGAACTCGTCTCAAATTAAAAGAAAAAAAATGCTTGTAATGAAATGATAATGGTTATATACAGATAAATGAATGATTAATATACCACTTTTATTTAGTATGCAAGTTATTTTAGAGAAAGAAGTAATCAATTAATTCAAGAAACATTTATAGATCACTTATTTAATGCTAGATCTTTTCTGGATTTTGAGGTTAAAAAAAATTAAAAGAATTCTCCTCACATCCCAGGGCTCACAGACTA
The DNA here is from genome assembly GCA_036589455.1 of Ateles fusciceps. NCBI lineage: Eukaryota > Metazoa > Chordata > Mammalia > Primates > Atelidae > Ateles > Ateles fusciceps. The sequence goes on along the minus strand of JAZHEH010000253.1, from coordinate 3,327,701 downwards.
ATGGCATCTATATAGGTAAATAATTATACAATTGAGAACTTATATGATGGAAGAAAGTATAGAGAAAGAGAGTAACTCATATACCAAAACACAGGTCTTGTGCAGAATGAATCTAGAAGAAAGCCTGCACTAAATTGCAAATGATAAGGAGACTCAGAAATGGTGAATAATACAATAGAGTGACTTGGAGGTAGAGAACTGCAGTGCTGGGTATGAGCTGAGGACAGAGACACTGGAATCGTATTTCATATAAAAGAAGTGATATTTTGGATCTTCTTCTAAGTCCTATTTCCAATATGTACCTGATGACAAAGAATCCGACCTGAGACTGTGAATGTGAGAAGAGCACCAGAGGAGGAGCCTAAGAAGAAGCTGAAGAGAACTACTCAGGCCTCTGCCAAAACACCAGGTTTTACGGAAGGTGTTGATCCCCAAATCAACCCAGTATCAAGATTGTTTTTAGAAAGTCTGCTCCACTCTACAGTGGAAAATAGGTAGGATAGCTGTCAGGGTAGGGCATGCAGAAGAACCCTTAAAATCAAATCAAGTAGACAGCTGTTTAGATAAGACTGACCCATCCCAGGGGGCCTTGCAGATCTAGATGGCAGGACCTTCATGAAGAAGTTCCCAAAGTCTTTCCTTGAATTCACAACTTTTCTGCATTGGGTTTTGTATCTGCGCCCTGACAAACACGCTCACTGATACAGCTCTCGAAGAACAAGGAAGCAGGTCACAGCCCAGAATACTTGGAAACAGCAGTACTGAAATCACTGTCTGGGTTGATGAAGCCCAGTTCTGTCTGGTGAGCTTCACTCAGACTTCCTAACGGATGCTGAAGTTCAGTTTAAGTCAGCACTTCCAACAGAAACTTGCGGGTTTTTTGGAAACTCTTAACTAAAACAAAAATCTCTGTGACTTGGCCAAAACTTTTTTTGTCTGCTTGACTCAAAGAGGTTAATTTTTTACTAATGGTGAAATGTTAATAGAGAAAAATAGACAAACTGAGCAAAGGAAAGTGAGGCATAGGGATTTTCAATCATTTTCTCATTTGTTTCAGTGCCATCATTTCAAAGAAAATAAAACTATTCATTAAGAAGAGATGTTTATTTTTAAATATCCTTTCCAATCACCAAGACTATATGATATTTTCAAAGTGTGACACGGATTTTCATAACTCTTTACCTTTTTATTCCATTCTCTAAGCCTATTTTGATATATATATATATGTATATATATATATATGTATATATATATAAATGTATTCTTCAATACTCAACTGAAAGGACCTCTCATTTATTTGGCTTTTTTCTGAGACCACTTAGGCAGGTTTAAACGCACCCTAATATTGCCTGTAAATTTATTGTGCCACTTATTTTTAGTCTTATTATTATTATAATTAGATTTTCACATTTCTCTTTTCTGTTGTAGATTAAATTACTTCAATAGCTTACATTTATTGAACTCTCACCAGGTGTATTGTTTTATTTAATTCTTATGTGACTCCTACATGGGAGATACTATTAATAGCCCCATTTTACAGATGATGAAAATGAGACACAGAAGGATTATATTCAAGGTCAGTCTAGCAAGTTGCTGAGCATGCTTCTAAACTCAGGAAGTCTAACCACAGAAGGTATTATATTCACTAAGCTCTAAATGACAGACTTTTTATAAAAATAAGACTTTATGTAAGGACACAAAAGCAAAAGGCCGTTTTAGGTATAACGTAGCGAAGAGAGGACAACTTGCTTATGCTGAAATCTAATCATGCATTTCCTCCAGTGTTATGAAAATGCAGCAGCGCTGTTAACTAGCCATCTGTATAAATGACACTTAGACACGGAACATGCTTTATGGTAATTTTTCTTCTGTACTCACGTTTTGTCACTTTCCTTGAAATAAGGTCACAAATATACTTTAAAAACAGTGTCAAAGCAAGGAATATAACTTTCTGAAAATGAATTTCTTGTTCAAAATATTTTCTGGGAATTTACATTAAATTCAAGGCATATTCATTAAAGGAACCATCCCAATATGTGTCTTCTGGGACCTAAAATATGAGGTCTTATTTCCTCATTAGCTCCATGTGGATGAAAAGAAGTTAATTTGTAGCTCTTTTTAATTGCACTGTTTTATGGATTTTTAACATATGCTTTGTGCAGTATATCTTTTTATTGTATTATGTGTGTTGTTTCTGAGGAATGGATTTATTCTATTTCATTCATTTTTAATTTGTGCTCTGGAAGAAGTAACACTCAGAAAAACGTTGAACATTTTATAAGACATGTAAAGTGAATATGAAGGTTAGTGCTAAAAATTAGGGAAGATTAAAGACTAAAAAATCTGTTTAATTCTATATAGAAACATCTGCTTTCTCTTGAAAGAGAAAAATGTTCCCCTGGATGTAACGGCTATTTGTTGAATAATGTCACCCTTATTGCCTGATATTCTTAATGTCAGAACTAAGGTATAGATTTTTCCCATGGTGTTTGATGGTCATGGTTAACATTTATGTTTAGTAATTACCTTTAAGAAATATACATTAATTAAAAAATGATCTAAAAATAGAATATATTAATGCAAAAGTTGCTTCTCTTTGAAAACTTTGTAATTGAAGTTAAGGTTGTGGTTATCAAACAGCAACATAAGAAAAGCTTCCATGCTTCCACTTTTGATTGGGGTAACTGAAGAAAAAATACACACACACACACACACACACACACACACCGTTTTTAGTTTAATGTGAAGCATTACAGAATTTTTTTTAGTTTTTAATACTTCTGTTATTAATCTTCCACATGAAGAAAGATTAAAAAAACTGTTAAAGGTAAGAATATATTCAGAATATTCTGAACCAAAAACCAAAGAATTTAAACAAATCTTCTAGAATACGCTTTTATGCTCAAGTCTCTAATTTGCTCTAATTTTGTTATTTTATTGTTTACCATTATTGCTGCTGCAGATCAATTCCTTTTCAGAATAAAATAATATGGAAAATGATGTTTAATGATAACATACAAATATCTAAGGGCTATTAGGATGAGAGAAGTATTGATTGAAATGAAGATAACATAGAGTTTGATATCAAACAGGGATATATATTAGGTGTGAATAGTTTGGTTTCAGAATTCTGACACTAAGTTAAAGTATTTTGTTTAAATTTAATTTTGAACACTACGCAAATAAGAATGGATTTTATGGAAAAAGAAGTCAGCCGTGATGTTTTGTCACTAGTATATTGCTTGTAGGAAAGAAATGAGAGACAAATTATACAAAAAGGGGATTAGTAATATGTAGGGAATCCAAGAGCCCCACACATTGGGTGGAGAACGCAGGGATCCATCAGCTCCACGTTGGGCACCAGAATGTAGGGAACCAGCCCTACATCACCTGTGGGTACCCCGAGTGTGGTGGTGACAAAGGAATGAGAAAAAGACAGATTAAGAGAGACAGTGGGACCAGGGGGCCATCACTTTATTACTCTGGAGGTGACAGTGAAGGCTGCAAGCTCTGATCATACACACTATTAATTACAATGACTTTGATCTATAGGGTATAGGTGGAGTGATGGTGGGATGAATCAGTGAGCTGGAAGTGAATCAGTGAACCGGAACTGGTATGTCATTCTAAGGATTGATAACAGTGGTGGTTTGGGAGCTTCACAAAACAAGAACATGTGGTTATCTTTAGCTTATTATCTATGTGCAGCTGATGGAACGAGGGCCTTACAAGGAGCCTACAAGTCTGGCTATGTCATAGTGCTACGAAGGGGTTTTACATCCTTGAACACAATGTTTATGGTAACAGAGGTGAGGTCACCCTGTACCGGAACATGAGGCATGGAGAGGCCTTCCTCCCCAGGGGCCTCCTGTGGCCTTCACAATTTATTGTTCCTTGTTTGTATGTGACTCGTAATCAATTTATGTAGGCACTCCGGAAGTCCTTTCTCCTTTGCTGCTCTTCCCAATAGTAATATGCTACTGAATATTGCAATAAGCAATTCAAGACATGAAATGGTAATTATAGAGTTTATGTTTCAAGTTAAATTTCTACATTATCTGTGTTATTTTAAATATAGAATCTATTATGTCTTCAGAACACTTAAAAAATGTTCTGTGACACCAGTAAGTACTCTTCTATTTCCTAAGCTTAGAACTTGCCTTGTATAGAAGACAAATACACTAATAGCTGTATTTGTCTTCTTACTCCTCACAGTGAATTATTGTATTTTTATTTTGTTATAAAATGTATCCTGTTACATGTTAAACTTTGGTTCCTCTTTCATGTGTTCTTCCCTTTTCCTGTATCACATAAAATTGACTAGCAATGTCCTGTGAAATACAATCACTCTATGAACATTTATCCGAATGGCAACTCTGAATTATTGCAACTTACATTCATTTTTTCAGACCTCCTATACTAGCAAAGGCTACGCTTTCTCTCCAGAACTGCCAATGTTTCCTGGAGTCCACTGGTATCACAGGTGCTGGTCACATGAAAGGTGAATCACTCCCTCCCATATAGATCCTCTTTGTTTTCTTGATGTCTATCCAATTCACATTTTTTTAAATGAAGTTGATGAAACACGTCAGACTTAATCTAGCCTTCTATTCCTGGAGTAATGGTTCCTTAATAGATACATACACACTTAGACACACAAATCACTTACATCCAGGCAACCTGCAGGACTGTGTCTAGAAGTTCATATTAGTCATTTCTTCCTGTCTTTGTTTATAGAATTTTTAATAAATGATGTAGGTGTTTGCTTATATGTCAGCACTTTACAGCAGCATAGTAAGAATGCGAAGTCATAGCTTGTTATTTTTGGTATTATTGTTGTTTATATCTATTATCCTTAACATCAATCATAGGGATCTATTTTCTGTTAGAATGAGTGACCTAATGATTGAGAGATAAGCAGTACAGGCAGGTAGTAGTGAAAGAAGAAGCAGTTAAATGAAATTTGAGAGGGGGCATGGCAAAGTTTTGGTTTTGAATTTCTAAAAAATCTTTTTACAATGCACACATAAGTTTAACATGTCTGGTGCAAGTGCTTGCTGAATTCTGGAAGCACTTTGGAATTCATACATAGAAATTATTCTGGTAACACCTGGTTCAAACTGGTTTTCCCATCACAGTTACAACACAGGCATTTTTATGGTGCTTATTGTGTATTTAGTATTTAATTATGTTCTTTCTCAAATGATTCTGTCTGCAGACATTTTGTATACATAACTAGGATTATATGACATAGTTTGCATTTTTAAATAATCATTTTATTTCTGAGATCATTCACATTCCTAGGTTTTTGTTTAATATGTTGTGTTCAACTGCCTTACAATACTCATGGCCTCTACCAGAATTTGCCCATCTATTCTCTCCATCTCTATCAACAATTCTTCAGTGAAGAGCTGTTTGCACATCCTGTAGACTACCTTTGTGTTGCGTTATCAAGAGGAGAATTGTGTATATTTTATTTAATTAAATAAACCAAGATTGTTCTTTAATGTTACTAATCAATATATTCTTCCATAGCAAAAAATGAGGGATTCTATGTCCTCAACACTTAGAATTACACAACTTTCTAAAAGAAGTAATATAGCATTATTGCTTTAATTTGCATTTCTTTGACCACTATAATTTTGGGTACCTCATCTTCTATTTGTCAATATTTTTGGTTCTCTGCTGGAAAGAGACTGATGTGTCCTCTGTTTTTGTTTTTAGGTTGCATACTTTTTCTGATTGATTTGCGGGTTTATTCTTTTTTTTTTTTTTTTTTTTTTTGCTTCTTGGGTTGTGTTTTGAAATTTTTAATTAATAGGTGATTTTTTGGTCATAATAATTTTTCAACATTTCTTCTACTGACCATTTCTTCCTCATTTGGCTTTTAATCCACCTAGTTTTTCCATTTTTGTGTTGTCTTAGGTGGGCATCCAGTTTTATATTCATCCACGTAGTGAACCAGTTTTCCCACACCAAACAATTCTTCCTTTTCTTACTAGATTTGTAGTGTACCCTGTTCATAGAGTGTTTGTGTATAGATCTGTCTGTGAGCTATCCATTGTATTCTATTGGTCCATTCGTCTTTTTTTGCACCACCGACTTCTCAATAAGTCAGAGCAGGCTATGTTATGCTGTGGTAATAAACATGAGTGGCTTAGAACGAGAGGCTTATTTTTCACTCATGCTACAGATCCACTGAAGGTCTGCAAGATACTCCAGTTGTCTCAGTTACTCAGGAGCAGTAGTTTTTACAGAAACCTGCAACTGTGTGTTGCCATTCACAAGCCAGAGGAAAGAACAGACTAAAGTTTTCATGGTGATAATTAAATAAATGCTCCAGTCCAGGAGTGACATACCTAAGTTTGGCTTATACTTTATTATCCAAAACAAGAGTCCAGGAGGTAACAACCTAACATGTGATCACAGCATGAAAATAAATGTTCAGTCAACAGCACTAATGGCTGCTATGCTTAGTAAATAATATTATCTCTTCCTTTCTTGTAGGTTAAGACAGATATTTGAGTACATTTTTTATGCCATATAGATTTCAAACTAAATCTCTCAAAAACACAACTAAAGTTTTGAATTGAATTTCTTGGAACTTATAAGTTGATTTAGGTTGGTTTACTCAACCAAGGACATGTTTTTGAGATTGATCAGTATCGCTAGATTTGGCTGTAGTTCTTTATTTTTAAGGCTGCATACTGTTCCATTGTGTAAAGAACTTACAGTACAATCATCATTTGACTTTGGATGAATATTCGATGGGTTACTTCTTGCTTGCAGCTATTACAGCTAATATTGGAACCGACACTATTACATGCCTTTTGCTGCACACGTGCATGAATTTTGTTTGGAAACACACCTAGGAGTAGAATTGTTTCAAGCCCAGTGTAATCAACCAAAGGCACTTGTCTTCTTTTTACAGTTTCAGGGAAAGGGTTATGACTAATTCATCTTTGGTCAGGATTGTGGCTTTTGGCAAATTAATTATAGTTAGGATGTGCGATTATCCTCCCCATTTAACGGACTATGAAAACTTGCACCTCAATACACAGGCACAGGTCTGGAAAGAAACTGAATTATTTTTTCACTAAACTTACCACAATTAAGTAATAACCTTTTCTTGTTTAGAATTCCTTATTCCAGTTGACCATACAACCATCAAAACAGTCCTATAATCATGAACTGGGCTTTATCCAACAGGATGCTTTTCCCTTACAATGTGTAACTAATCGGTTATACTTTCTGAATGTCTGCCCGCTTTCTCATCTCTCTACCTTTTCCCTCCAGCCATTTGTTTAATTCAGACATTTGCTTCAAAATTTTGGAAGCCTCCTATGTCATGCTTACCCTTCAGTTTTCCTGAAATGATATTTTCTGTAATTTCACCTGATATATTTTGGATGTTCTCTCCAAATCTCATGTTGAGAAGTAATCCCCAGTATTGGAGGTAGGGCCTGGTAGGTAGTGTTTGGATCGCTGGGGTGGATTTCCCATGAATGGTTTAGCACCATCCCCGTGATGTTGTCCTAGCTACAGTCAGTGAGTTCTCATAAGACCTGGTTGTTTACAAAATGTGTGGCACCTCGCCCTTTTCTCTCTTATCAATTACTGCCATGAGAAGGTTTCCTGAGGCCCTCACCAGAAGCAAATGCCAGCACTATACTTCCTGTAAAGCCTGCAGAACTGTCAGCCGATTAAATCTCTTTTCTTATAAATTACTCAGCGTCCGGTATTTCTTTATAGCAATACAAAAATGGCCTAACAAACACACCACCAACATAATCTTTTAATTAATCTTTCTAATATTCATATCCTAGCATGCTTTAAACTCTCCCATGGATATATAATTACAGATTAGAGTACAAATTTTTAACATTAGAACATAAGAATTTCTGTAATATAAGTCTCGCCTCGTCATCTCATTTGGGTCTGCTTACCTCTCTCGCTTTAAACCTGCCTGCCTTTACTTTCTTCTCTTTCCCCTTCCCTCTGTGTGTTTGTACTGTGCAATGTGGTTATTCCACTAAAATGCTTGTTGTACAGTGTTTCATTTAGTCGTTTTCATATTTGTTTTATGTTTACGTGTTAAATTCCTTAATGGCTGGGTTTGGTCTTGTTTATTCACCTTTGTATCTCCAACGCCTAGTGCAGTGCTTGATAATAAAAGGCCTTAGTTAGATTAATAAATTAATGAAATCTAGGACTAAAACCAAAAAGTTATTTCTACTATTCACCAACGAATCTTATTTCTTATCAAATTTTCTAAATTACATATTTTTAATATACCTCCTCTCCATTCTCTCCCCTCCAAACATGGAGCTACTAAGTCCAGTTGTTGTTGCTTTTTTAAACTCTTAATTAGGTCAGTAAATTGTCTCTGAATATTTCTAAATTGCTCTCCAAACTCGTTTCCCTGAGTCCAGTCTTACCTTTAATCCCCTTAATCTCCAATTCCAATTCACCACTTATACTGTTACTAGTGTAATTGCCCTAAATTCAATACTGATATTTTCGATATCCTTCACAGTTTATTACTTTCGCTCATTGCCATTAGGCATACTACAACATACGAGACCTTCTTCCGTTTGCTGTTCTGGCTCTTAAATTTCTCTCCAGCTGCAGTATAATCCTGTGTTTACCCAAATGCATAAGATCAATTTATGTCTCTGTGTCTGTGTTCAGTAACTTTTTCTCTGTTGTGTCCTCTCATTTGCCACCTCCTAATTTTTAGGATTCTCTTTATAGTCTATTACCGTAATCATATTTTTATTAAGGGAATCATGATACTTATTATCCTTATTAGTTTATAAATATACACAAACTTATATTTATTAAGTGTCTTGAAGATATTAAATGATATTTGTCTTGGGTCACCTCTGTTTAGTCTGTAGTTAGCTTTCAGGAAATCTTTTATTGCATCTATGAATGCATGAAAGAAGAAATAGGTAAAACATGTTAATGATCTTCACTTACAGATTTCTATAATGTCCAGTTCTGGGGACTTGAAACTATTGGGACTTAAGAATTATTCTGATTCTTGAGGCCTTCTGAAATGTTAGAGCACATTGAGAGGTTTATCTGCTTAGATGAAACTTTCGTGATGGATAAGTTGGTCTAACTGTGTAGCAGAAAGGCTTTGCAAATAATTGGAGAAAGATTCTCTGGCTGTCATGGCCAGGGTTAAGGAGAACCCTTGTGTTAGGTATAGTGTCAGCAGTTCTTCTTGTAAATCACTTGGGATTTGACATATAGGCAATTCAGACATTTCAGATCTAGTACTAATGCACATGTAAAAATACTGTGATCATATACATACATACAAACATAAATACACTACTTTTCACATAATATATTTGGAAAAGTAAACATTTCTAAGATGTGTTTCAGATTAGTTTAATTAGATGACCTGAAAGCCAGGTGTTCTAGCAGCACTGTAGATATTTTGCATTTAGGAAAATACAGTATAAACAAACTGTTAAATATAGCTTCTTCCAAAGGACACAAAATCCTAAAGAGCCATTGATTTGCAAATTACTTAGCAACATAATCATAACATTTCTAAAATGTAGAAATCAATTATGCAAAGGATACAACCCTATAGTTATTTCCCTGTCTTGTGTGAGGTGTGGAGGTAATTTGTCTATTACATGCAATATGCAACTTAAAAATACAGTCCAGGCAACCCATTAGTATACAGTTTTGTTAAAGACCCTTTTTAAGAATAATTTTGAGGATTTCTCTATATCTCTTATTAGATTTGCAGTGACTTCATGATGAGAGAAATGGCTAGAATCTGAGAAGAGAAAAAAGGAATTTCAAGTGACTATGACATATTTGAGAAATAGTAATAATATTTTGTGTTACTTTCATTCTGCAATACAGTGCTTGATCTGACTGCTAAAAACAGAACAAAGAAAATTCATTTAAATTTGAGCAAGAGTAATTTGTATCAAGCATAACAAAAGTCTTTCTGGTTCAAAGAGAAGTTAGACATAAAAGTGGATTTTGATGAAAGCCGTATTTTTCCATTCACTAAAAATAATTAAATATGTACAAAGCATGATTTGGACCAAAAAGTTGGGATACAGGTAATGGAGTAAACTTGATGGCCAAGCTGTAAAAGACTGTTTCTTCATTCTCCTGCTTTAAATATCAACGTTTTATCTTCATTATATACATAAAAGTATTGGCTATCGTCAAGTAATGAATACGTGTTGTGTCTATATGCAATGATTATTTTAAGAAAATCATTGTAGTTGCAGTTTATTTTAAACTAGAACTGTTTGGTAAAGTGATTTATGTAAAATTTCCACACTGCCCACATGATAGGGGCAAATCCCTAAGCCTTCTCTCTTGGGAAGTGTTTTAGTCCGTTTTGCATTGCTACAAAGAATACCTCAGACTGGGTATATATATAAAGAAAAGACGTTTATTTGGTTCATAGTTCTGCAGGCTGTACGAGCCTGGCACCAGCAGCTGCTCAGCTTCTGAAGCCCTCAGGAAGCTTTCCTCATGATGAAAGTCAAAGTGGGAACAGATGTGTAATGTGAGGCATTCCACAGACCTGCTCTCCATTCAAACCAGCAAAGCCGGTGAAAATTCTCCTAGAAATAACTATATTGTCTTAAAATTGTTCTAAGAGCATAGAGAAAATTAAGAAATGTTTATTCAAGACAGTCCACTAAAATCTGAGAGGAGCAGCAAGGATCTCTGGCATTGGAATAAACACCCACTTTCTCCTTTCACCCTCCCTGCTCAGCCTGATGGAGTTCCACTTGATAGGCTGTGACTAAAAAGATGAGCTTCTCTCTCTATCTCCAAGTTAAGGGTTACCACACCTCATTGGAAGGAACTGGCCAACAGCATTTATTATGCCCTCTAACTTCAAGTTGAAAAACTTCAGCTGTAATACCAAATGAGGTAGACAGCTTAACAGAGAAATAATAAAAAAAATCAGAAGATATCCCTGCTACTACTGCTATAATCACAGATGGCTGTATACATGCCCAAGAATGTGCCCTCTGAGGATTGACCCCAAAGGCGTCATAGTATGGTGAAGTAGGCTTCACTGAAAGATGATGAAAGTAATGAAACAAATGCAAGTACACACAACAAACCCAGAAGGAGAGAGGGAAATCAGTATTCAGAATTGTTGCAAAATATGACTTAAACTGTGCAGTTTTCAACAAAAAATTATGAGATAAGCAAAGAGACAGAAAAGTGTGACACGTAGGAAAAAGCTGGATACAGAAACTATGAGAAGAATGATATGACAAATTCAACAAAAATAGATTTTAAAATAACCACTCTACATATGTTCAGAGGACTAATGGAACTATGCTTAAAGAAAGAAGGGCATGAAGACAATGTCTTGTTAAAAAATAATATAAATTGTAAACTAGAAATTATCAAAAAGCAAGAACCAAGCTGAAATTCTGAGTTTAAAAGTACACTAAATGAAATAAGAAAATTCATTAAGGCGTTAAACAGTAGAGATGAATTGACAAGAGAAAGAATTAGCGAACTTGAAAATAGAGCAAGAGGGATTACGTAATCTAAAGAATAGAGGGAAAATAAAATAAACCCCAGACCTTAAGAGAAATGTGAGACACATTAAATGAATTAACACATGCATTATGGAAATACTGGAAGAAAAAAAAGCAGAAAATTAAAGAAAAAAATCACATAAAATTTCCCAAATTTGCTGGAAAACATTCTACATAAGCAAGAATCTCAACAAACTCCAAGTAGGATATATGCAAAGACATCCACAGTTAAACATATGAGTAAAAATGCTGAAAGTCAAAACAAAGAAAAAATGTTAAAAATATGTTATACAGTGGACCACAATAAAATTTACAGTTGAGTCCTTATAAGAAGCAATGGCCAGAGTGCAGTGAGATGGCAGTCAAACTTCTGAAAAATATTCTCAACCAAGAATCATATATCTAGAAAAACTATCTTTCTAAACTCAGGCCAAACTAAAGACATTCCCAGATAAATAAAACTGGGATAATTAATGTCCAGCAAATCCACTTAAAAATTACTAATTTTTGAAAGCTGAAAGCAAATAAACCCAAATGCAAATTCAGATCTACTCAGAAGCCACACCACCAGTGTAGACAATTATATCTAACCATGATGACCTTCAGACAGTAATGGCCTCTGCTTTTCTTCCATCTCGAAAGACTTCCACAACTTCCTCTTATAAATTCTGAGAAATGTAGTTTCATCTTAACAAATTTGCCACTGTACAGTACACCACACTGACAATTCACTGGGCAGAATATAATACAAGTGAAGCTGTCAATCCTAAATAAGTCTCTGAGAAAATTTTCTTCTCATATGGCCCTAGCTGAGCTGGGCTGGGTACGTCTGAGGATACTGAGACAGAAGTATTATTAATTGTTGATACAAATAATGAGTTTTCTTTAGAGGTGGCAGTTACAAAAAAATCCAATACATCTTTAAAAATTAACAAATAGATACTCTTTTTATCATGCAAGAAATGTATTTCTCCATCCATTTCACCTCTCCAAATCTTATCTGATCTTCAAACCCCAGGCCTATCTCCCTTGCAGAAAGCCTTCTAAATTAATGAACAAATACACTCTTAAAATTGTTATTGCACTAATGTCTGTATCCTGTATATTAACATTTAATAATAACCTCTTTATCACTATATGATTCTCTTTCTCACTTATGTCTAATTTAACATAAAACATGTAGAGCACCTCTCTTTTCTTAATGTTGATAAATGTGCTTACATAACATTTCACATTTTTAAAATTTGAGCTTAACATTGGAATCACTAAGAACATTGATGAACTCCATTAGAAAGAGATCACAAGTTAATGTTTGTGTGTAAAGATTCTCAGATTATTATTTAGTTTAAAGATGTGTTAAATTTTTATAAATGGAGTTTTAATGCTTAGTAATGAAATGTAATAGATAAAGTCATTTTTTGGCCATACAGACTAAGTTATGTAATTTATTGGGGGTTACATCTTTTGATTTTTGTTTCAATATTGAGATGTAAGCTCTCAGGGTTTGAAAAAATTCAACTTAATATATTTTGCTTGATTATTCCACAAAGAAAAGTTTTGATGGTTCAATGTATCAAGTATTTTGGTCCCTTAGTTTGTGCCCGGTATGCGTCGAAGTGTACAGAGATAAAAGGAATGCATTTGTCTTGAAATAACTAACGTTATTTTCAAGGAGAAAAATTAGACACAGTGAGAAAGAGAATCATACAGTGATTAACAGGTTATTATTAAATGCTAATATATATGGGACAGACATTAGTGCAATAACAATTTTAAGAATATATTTGTTTATTAATTTAGAAGGCCTTCTGCAAGGGAGATAGGCCTGGGGTTTGAAGATCAGATAAGATTCGGAGGGGTGAAAAGGATGGAGAAATACACTTTTTGAATGATAAAGGAATCGATGGTTTGGACAACTAAATGGGGAATACAGTCTTTTCCTTTTAAGATTCTGAAATCTATGTAGCAGTGTGCCAATAAGGTTATGAAATACACGTCCATGCTTTTGAGAGGGTAACCAAAATTGTTCATGACTTCTTATAAGTCCTGAGAAACTAATATGGGAGGAGATGGCCATGCATAACACTGATCATTTTTAAATGAACTTATGGGACTTATTTTCTTTTAAAACTCTTTTTATAAGCCTACATACACAAACCCAAATTATAATCTGTGAGTAGATAATTGAAGCTTTGGGCTTCTTTGATTGAAGATAAGTTTGCTAGTTTTCTGTACTATTACAATAGTTTCAGCACTGCATAATTATACTAAGCCTTAGCATTTAAAGCACTTTACATAATATAATTTTACTACAGAACAAATTAATGTTTAAAAGTATTTTCCAACAAGTGTATAAAATATATTAGGATGCGATACTATGTAGAAAGAGCAGGAGTAATGTAACCACCAAGACTCATTTTTTTTTTAATGTTCTGGTTCTCTTCAAATTACATCTACTCACAATTTGAATTACCTCGGTTGTTTTCCTGAGCTACTTGAACTAGTAAGCCATTAAACAAATTTTCTTTGATTCAAGGAGAAGCACTTCTTTCTAATTTCTGTGCTGCTGTTTCCAGTTCTGAATATATTCTTCTTTGGGGTTGTCGTAAACGATACATTAAACTAATAATCATATTAATGATGTGTTCTCCCTTCTGCTTTTCAGACATGTGGCAGGCAAGTTAATCTTCAGTGGAATATGCAAATAGGATTTCTGAATTTGGCATGCAAATGAATTTGAGAGGTAAATGTAAAAGTTGACTTTACTAAGAAAATCAGTGCCTGCGGAAGCTTCGTATTTTGGGATTTGCATGTTGAATCCATATCAGCTGCATTTAAGGATCACTATTCAGTTCAGACGTTCATTTATTTATTATTGCTTAAATATCTGTCTTGAGTCTGGGTCTCTAAAAAGACACAATATTTTTAAAGAGCCTTCAAAATACTTCAAATAGTGATGGAAATAAATTTATGAGTTTTACATTTTTACTGCTGGATTGTGAGAAAAGTGAGGATAATTTTATGAAAAAAAATATCCTAGTGTTCTTTCTTTATTAGCTAACTTTCAAGGAAAATTGCCCTTTTTAGGACCTTAGTCATAACCATTCAAATTATTAATGTCGACCTCTTTTCAAATCAAAATAGACATTTAAAAATATTTATTAATGGATTTGCTTCCATAGCAGCTATAAAGAAAGAAAAAAAAAGCCGTATTTTTTGAAGTTTAAAACTGTCAGACAATTTTAGAGGTTAGTTTTACAGATAATAAGTTCTTAAATAGTAATTATTCATTCTACCAATGTAATGCAAATACACACTAAACAAATAAATTCTTTGACTTCTCAGAGATAAAATTGGGTATGGAATAAACCTTTGATGGCATTATGCTAAATGTAGCCTGTAAAATCAATTTTATTGACTGCATACCTGGTGTTACAGGGTTGGATTTTCTGAAAAGCAAATTCTGAGATGGAGATTAATATGTAGGGTTTTTATTAAGGAGTATTCTTGGGATGGAGGTTTGTGGAAGGGCTAATAAGAAGTGGAAGTAGGCAGATGTTTATTCCGTGACCTTTTCCCAATAAAGACCTTCATGACCCCTCATAAGGACCACAGAACTCAGATTCAGAATTGTCTTAAGTTGGATTGAGGGGTCTAGGCCATTTCTACTCTCATATTGATCAACCATTAAGTGTAGAATGCCTGTGGATGGAGGTGTGACCTTAGAGAGGCACTCTTTTCATTTAAGGCAATCCTCAAGGAGCCCTGACAGTGAGAACGGTCGTTCGGCAGGACTTCCAGCAGATGGAGGAATATTCACTACATTGTGAAGGACCTGCAAGGTATGTTAAATTCTCCACCACAATTCTGCTTCTTAAAGCCTCTGGGAGCGTCTCTTCCAACATTCTGGTGAGTCTCTCTTCCTGGAGGAAACTTAGCAGAGGAAAGTAAGTAGGACAAACCATGGCCCCCACAATTGTAGCTGGATTCGATGCAGATCCTTTCCACCCTCTGCTATCCATCTCGATGTCCCTCACTCAGCAAAACCCCTGCTAGTCACAATGATTTATTGGTGTCATAACAGACTTTGAACTTTGAGGCATCTGATAAATCTTTGGTAACTGCTACAATAAGTATAGTTATTATTATTGGCTACAATCAGGTCCCTCAATGATGCATTTCTTAAGTGTTTTCCTCTCCTTATTTATGAGACTGAATTGTAGAAATCATGATTATGCTCAATGAACTTAAGTTACTGGATGCATTTGGTATTTTCACATATCGAGAAGCTCTAAGAAGGACCAAGGAGAATCTCTGTTTCTAAAAAATTTGAGGCTTTGAATCTGAAATTTTACTCAGCCTGAGTTGGTCGTTTGACTTTTATTGCCTTGGTCTCCACATTCCTCTCATTTGGGGTTGCTGTTCTTGTGCGTTTACCATCACACTTGCGAAAGGGAGTAATGCAAAGACGTAGATAAGAACTTTTCAAACGTGCCAAAGTAAACCTTCCTGCCATTCTTGTGTATCATAGCTCTACCACCTCCTGATCAGGGTCAAATATACATGTTAAGATAATGACTCCCTTTCTTTCCCACTCACCCCTTGGCATAAGGAGCCCCAGATGCCCAGGTTGTAGCCATCAGACATAGTTCAATGGGATTCTGATTGTGTCTCCTGGGAAAAGAGTTCACCACTTTCTGAACTCTTTAAACTGATGATGTCTATATTTGTGGGTACAGGGAACACAAATTTCCTACACAGGTCACTGGAGTTGATGACTGCTCAAACTGAATTTTCTCTTTCCCAGTTACTATAGGGATTATTCAATTTCCCTCTTAACAAACATTTCTGTGTTCTCTGTTACTCATGCTGGATAGCCTCCTTTTAAATTCACCTCCTTTCTTTTTCCTGTTTCTAACTTATTCTCCTCACCAGGGAAATATTTTAAATCCTAATTTGTCTTCTATTTGCTATAGGACAATAATTCTGGCCATTTTGTGTTTCTACAAAGCATCACACATATCACTATTTATCACTGTTTTTGGTGCTTTTACTTATTGACGTCATCTGCTCTTCAGGTCACCATACGATTACTTATTCCTTCTCTAATCGAAACTTATGCCCAGAAAAGTTACCTCACAGAGACTTCTTTGGACATCACCTACTAAAAGAACATTCAACATCTAGTCATTATTGGTTATATCATTATTTATATTTTCCTCCTAAAAGCGGTTGTTTGCTTGTTTATTATAATTTTCTTTTTCTTTTTTGTTTTTAATTGAGGCAGGATCTTGCTCTGTCCCTCAGGTGGGAGTGCAGTGGCGTGATCATGGCTCTTGCACCCTCAGCCTCCTGAGGATGAATGGGCTCAAGCGATCCTCCACGTCATTTTTTTGACTTTTTGTAGAGGTCTTACTATGTTTCCAAGGCTTGTCTCAAACTCCTGGACTCAAGCCAACCTCCTGCCTTGGCCTCCCAAAGTGCTGCCATGATAGTCATGGGCCACTACACCCAGCTAATTTTCCTTTTCATAGACTGCAAGGTCCATGAGGGAAAGAACCTTTTCTGAGTTGTTCGTGATAGTATCTACATGATCTGCTACTTACTAGGTGCCCATTCAATTTCTGTTAAAGAAGCAAAAACTTAACAGTCTGAGATGTAAACTTTTCTCTTTCCCAGTTATTTTAACCCAGCATAGTAATAAAGAAAAGGAAAAACAAATACAATGAATTTATAATATTGGGAAGATTGATAAAATTACGTGAATAAAATCAACTATCTCAATGACTAAAGATATGAAGACGATGATTACATTTTAATAGATAACCCAGAAATGAACCTAAGTCCAACATTAAGTATGTGCCTTGGTCCGTAACTGGAAACATGAAGGTCAATTTTCCTTTGGCAGCTTAGAGGAGCCTTGTATAGATGGCATTGACAAATCATCACATTGACGGAAAGAGAAAGAACAAAATGGCTCCCTAAGCCAATTTCCTCTGATATTTTTGTCCTTGAGCAGTGATTTTAATTGATTATGGTTGTCGTGTACTAGCTGTTCAGCAATTTTCCAGGTCATTTCTCTCCTAAAGTTTGTGATACAGACACACGAATACAGTACCTCCAACACCCAAGCCATTTGATCGAGGCGTCCTATTTGCATGTAGTAGAGAAACAAGGACTATTTAATGGTAGCTGCTGCAATAATTATAGTTATTATTATTTTTGGCTACAATCAGGTCCCTCGATGCACTTCTTAATTTGAGAGTTTTCTCTCTTTATTTATGACACTGAATTGTAGAAATTATGAGTGTGCTCAATGAACTTATGTTACTGGATACATTTGGTATTTTCAGATGTAGAGAAGACCTAAGAAAGACCAAGGAGAATCACTATTCTTAAAATTTGAAGCTTTGATCCTGAAATTTTACTCAGCCTGACTTGGTCATTTGACTTTTATTGCTATCAACTTGGGAGTTAAGAGGGTTATGGCATGGG
The DNA here is from genome assembly GCA_036589455.1 of Ateles fusciceps. Taxonomy (NCBI): domain Eukaryota; kingdom Metazoa; phylum Chordata; class Mammalia; order Primates; family Atelidae; genus Ateles; species Ateles fusciceps. Next base: position 3,309,651 of record JAZHEH010000253.1, on the reverse strand, counting down.
GGTGTGTTTTAGGACAACATGTATGATGGAGACTGAAAATCCAAGTTTGTGGAAAGTAAACAAAACAAAATAAAAATTAAATAAATTGTCAGAGAAACAGAGATGAAGGACTAAGTTGTGCATAAGAGAGAAAAGACCAACGTGATTTCTAATGGTTTTACAGTTTTTGGTTCCAGTCCTCTGGGAAGACTAGCTGATTCTCTGATTACGGTTTTCATAAAATATTCATGTATGTTGTTTACAGAGACTATTTTCTTTGGTATCACAAGTATAACTACATCATTAATGCAATAGAGGTGATATTAATCATATAATAATATGCTCTTTATCTTCATAAACACAATTCCCAAGTAAACTTTCTACCATTTCGTTCTTAAGAAGAGTAACAGTGCTATCTATTAAAAGGGTCAGACAAGCAGTGGATGTGGAATGATCGCTCTTTCCAGACCTAACTGACTGGGACAGGAACAGTCTGAAATTGGAGAAAACATCACAATACACCTACACCTTAGCTTCTCTCTCCAGGCCTAAGCCCCAGAAGTAGGTCGTACATTACCCTATGTTGAATTGAAAGCAAAAATGAAGGTATCTTTGCCCTACTCACATTTGAGACTCTGGGCAGAGACTACCTTGAAGAATGACCCCTGCCATGCCATGGGTGACCACACAAGAAAAAACAAAATCAAAAACAGAGGTGTCAAGTGTTTAGATAGAGAGACAGCCCAGAATCTCTTACATATTTCAAATGGTGTGAAATGTATCGAAGTCCATGGTTAGGGAGTTTGGGAGAGAAGTGAGGCTGCTTTTATCAAGGCAAAATAATTCTTAAGTTGAGGATTACAGGGAGACAACCTGAGCAGGAACTAAACTGGATTCATGCCTAGACCTTAGGAGAATCCGTAGAGAGGCCTTCAGGGAAAGGGCTGAGCTCACTAGAGTTTGTTGCTCCCAAGAGCTAGCTCCTCTTGTGGTCCGCTGACAGCAAGAGACACTGAACAGGCTGATATGAAGTATCATCTCTGCAGGGGCTCGCAAGGATCCAGAGAGCAGATTTGCTGCTGGAGTAGATTTGGGGCCTGCAACCTCTCATGACCGTGGTACTAGAGGAAATTCTCCAGTCTATGAATGCACCCAAAAGAAACTAAACAAATAGGCAAAAAAAGTGGTTAAACTTAAAGGAACTAGCTATCATTGGACGGCAGGGTTTTTAACATATTTCGTGTTTCATTTTTACTACCCCGCATAGTGGGAGTTTTGAGGAAGATCAAATACATTACAGAAATTGAAGGTGTCCTCTTTGTGTTTCTGCAGAGTAATAGTGAGTAAAGTCATTTATTAATAGGTTATTTTTTGTTGTGATAACAAAGGATTCTAAGATATCCATCACTTCAAAGCAAAATGGCTTATTTTTTACTTATTCAACCATGTCTGCCAGGGGTCAGTAGAGGTATTTCCTTTTCATAGTCACCCAGGTACCTGGTGGCAGCCAGCATCATAAACACTGCTGGTTGCCTGCCAGAGGGAAGAGGTTCTCATACTGAAAATTAAATGCTCCTGCTCAAAAGTGACATGTATAGCTCATTACTCATTGTTCAGTACTAGTTACACTGTTCCATCTAATCACAAAAGGGCCAGGAGTTACAACCCACTCATGTGCCCAGAAGGAAGGGAATCAGACATATATCAGGGACAGCACTAATGACCACCTTTTAATGAGAACTAGAGATATCAGTGAGAAGGTAAATTATCATGTTGCTCCTTTCCATTTAAGACACAGATAGAAATAAGTCATAGATGGCTGTGCTTTATCAGGGCACATTTATACAAAGGTAAGCCCTAGAGCTGAGTGGAAAGTACTGAGCTCAATTATTCTGCTTAATGAAGTAAGGGAAATACGAAGGTGAGAGGGTCTTGAGGGAGAGGAGCTGGGCCTCGTGCTTGTGTGACTAAATGACTTTTATGTGTAGAGGCATCTAATATTTATAACTGTTAGTGTTGCTGTGAAGGTAATCCCTAATGTAGCCCAGAACTTCTATAAAGTCTGCCACATCATAAAAATGCCTTTTATGAATACTTGGCTTGTTTGTCTATTTTGAGAAAATTAAAGGGGTGAAGTTAAACATCTATGTGAGCTGTGAGGAGGCTTTCGGGAAGGGGGAGAGTGAGGAAGAGAGAAACTGTGAGTTTCATTGAGAATTAAATAGACCCAAGGACATGGAGTGTGTGTAAACCTTAAAAATTCTCATATGTTGGTGAGGCTGTTGGATTGCCCATAGCTTATGGGATGCAGTACTCAGAAAAAATTTATTTAAAATTCAAAGGATTGAGTAACTTTAGCTGAGATCTTAGTAAGAGTTCAATATAATATCTCCTCGTTAGGCTAGCCCAAAATACATGCCTGTTACTTAAAGTCAAAGTAAATGTGAATAAGACAGTTTACAGAATATTTACTAACGAAGGAAAACTGCATAGATTTTTCTATATTCATAGCACAAAAAACATGACAATTATGTGAAAAAAATTAAAGTGTATTTTGCACATTTATGTTTTTCCAGACTAATTTTGCTGCATAACCAAGATAATGACATTTGTTATCTATGGTTTAGGTGTACTTTGGATGAGAGGAAAATGGATCATTTTAGCTTCAAATGCCGTTTTTTTTTTTTTTTTTTTTGCATAGTCCTTTAAATTCACAATACTCTGTATTGTTACAAAAAAGCTACTATCAGCCTAGAGAATTATGTTCTTTAAGAAGAGAATGATATTCTTCAGCTAAATTATTTCACACATGGAGGATCTTAATCCTTCTATTTTTCAACAGTATTGAATGAAGCTTGAAGGCGGTCTTATATTTTAAAGAACATCAAGATATATTATTTAATTTTCCAGATTACTCACAATAACAAACAAACTGAAAATTACTTTTAAAAAGAAGAAGAAATAAATGTGCCCGTTAGAGAAATGTTTCATGAGGAATGTCATTCCTTTAGCCAGACTTTCAGCATGTGGAAAGGCCAGATGCTCACACAAATGAAACAGTGAGACAGCCAGCCCTTAAGGTACTCCCTCTGCCGTCTTCTTCACCTCGACCCTCCTGATAAGCCTATCCATCTAGGCATGGCCGCTGTGTATCACAGGCTCCTGCCTGCATGCTGTTCATCTATTTTTTTAAGTTGTGTAGTCTCTCCCATTCCGGAAAATGCAGCAGGGAGGGAGATAGCTCTTGCACCTTATGCAGCTTAGGGCACTCAGACTACGCACTGGAGAAAGTGAAGCTTGTAATGTCTAAATAAGTATTCTTAGTGGGCAATTTCAGTAAATTGAACGGCAGGCAATGGACCTTTCTGCTACTCCCTTCCCTTCATCTATTACCATTACTTGTATGTGGGAGGTTTTAGCTCAGGGCAGATGTTACAGTAGAGCTAGTGAATAACAGAAAGTTTGAACTGTCTTCCTCTTACAGCCCTGAACATTCCAGAGACCACATTCTCTGCAAGAATTTGACAAGGAAACTACATTTTACTGTGTGCAACTTTAGTGATGAGATTCAAACTTTTAAAACGTTTCTAAAGTAGCACACAGGTGTGGCTTTATAAAAAATAATTTAACGTTAGATCAAATGCTACACTAAATCTTTTTATAAGCAGAGATGTTTAAGTCCATTGATGTTTTCATGTGGATGTATAGGTCATATAATCATGCTAAAATTTGTAGATATGAGTGAAAAATATGTAGACTTGCAAACCTTATAAAGTTAATTTTCTGTTTTTTTCTGAGTTCAATATTTCTGTCATATATTTAAGCAATAAATATGCTAATTTTTCTAATTATTTATCAAATACCTTATATCACCAAGTTATTTCACTGTGATGATTTTATGAGCTATGTATTATAGGTTCTGAGAGACATCTGTAGGTAATGACACAAATTCCTAAATATCAAAAGAGGCCAATTTATTTATATTGTTGGTAACTTTTTCTTCTGAATGGGCTATAACAAGTTTCATAAAGCTTTAAGAAAGATCCCTTTGGCCAGCATGATGGCTTGCACCTGTCATCTCAACACTTTGGGATGCTGAGGCAGGCAGATCACTTGAGCCCAGGAGTTTGCGACCAGCCCAGGCAACATGGTGAAATCCTGTCTTTAAAAATATTTTTCAAATTAGCTGGGCATGGTGGCACATGCCTCATGCCTATAACCCCAGCTACTTGAAAGGCTGAGGCAGGAGAATCACCTGAGTTCAGGAACTGGCGCTGCAGTGAGCCAAGATTGCAACACTGCCCTCCACCTGGGGCGACAAAGTGAGACTCTGTATCAGAAAAAAAAAAAAATCACTTTGTATCCTCATTTCCAATTGTTTCATGTATCTACTTTATAATTTATCCTTTCCTGCACATTTAAGACAATTGCTGTAGTTTGCTGTAGTTTAGCAATCTCAAATTCAATTAGACAGCCTGGCGACAGACCGAGACTCTATCTGAAAAAAGAAAAATTCAGTACACCTAAATAATTGGATCAGCTTTTTATGAGCTTTAGGGTTTGCCTCAGAACAATTTGAAAGTGTTAGTATTTATATGTATATCTCTATTTATAAATATAGGTATAATTGAATTAAATGCAATGTGAATTGACTTTAGCCACAATGATGAAATAGAGAAAATATTATTACATCTCTTTTACTGAAGTTTCTTCCCAGTTTAATATTTTATACATACATATATACACACATGAACACACACATAAGCATGTTTTTGAGTCACTGCTACTTATAATTCAATAGTTGTTTAGTTCTGCTCTGACATGTGCTATGTCCTTTTTCCTGAAGTTATAAAAAGAAAATAAAAATAATGCTTTTTTCTAATCTGTTTTGGTATTAAAGAATAAATAAAGAAATCAACTGCTTTCTTTCCCTTTGCCAGGTAGCAATTAAAGGTTCTTTTCATTTTTTGCTTACCTACTATTTCTAGTTAAGGAAATATCTAAATTATGAGAAAAGTGTAGGCATTACCTCCTTTATCAATTGCAGTAGAAACAGCTTGAAGAAAGAACATTTGATGGGCTTGAAGAAAGGGCTTGAGATTAAAGCAGAGGGGGTCCCATCTACCCTAGAAAAGAGGCTGTTTACGTAATCCTAGCTTGGAAACAATCTTCACTGGCACCAAGAGAAAAAACAGATGGGAGTTTGGTAAAACAATTTGTTTCTTTAAAAATCACCTAAGTTTAGATCTAGAATGAGATTCTTCAGGAAAACTGCTTTTATTCCTTTGAGAAATTAAGGGTTTGCAGATAATATCATGTTTTGTGTCACCAATGATATTATTGGCTCTAATTTTTCTAGGTCATATTAGTATAGAAGCAAGTTGTATCTCAATTAAACATCATCTTTTGTGAGAAGCAAATAGCGAAACAAGATAAAGTAGTTGAAAGTTTGAAGCCAAAAAGAATCATATCAATGTGGGTGATTAATAAGTCTTATGGGTAGTCTCTTTTCCTTCCACAGTGTATCGGGTCATACTTTTCGACTCCTACACTATTAAGAAGCTAGGGCATATAACACTGCTTCAGATTTTCATGAACATTTTTATCATCTTTAATACTGTTTTTCACAGATTGCTCTTAGGATTGCTTAAAAATCATGCTCAGGAAAGCAAACTAATACTTTACAGTTATTTGTCTAATGTGTAGGGTTCTGGAACTTTGAAGCACCTCTACTAAAAAAAAATAGAAAGTATGCCCTACACATTAAAAACAAGACCTTCTTATTCCATCAATGTTACTCCCTGCCTATTTGGGATCAGAAACTATTACTGTCTCATATGCAAACCATGATTAGTCTTTACATTTAAGGCAGTAAGATAGGAAGAATTTGGAAAACTATACAAAAGAATTTGTATAGTATACGCTTTCTACCACTTAGTTAAGAATTGTCATTAAATGCCTCTAAAGGCAGCCTTAGCAAAACAAGGAGATGGGACAGAGTATCTCTAGGGCACTTCATTTAAGACATAATTCTTGTAGGAGTTGTGTCATTTGTAGACACATTGTTTTTTATTAATACTGAAAATGTTTGCTTCATTACAAAATTTAATATTCAGCAATAATTCTATACCTCTGTAGTGAGGTTGCCTAATCCCTCTCCAATATGAAACATGAAGTGACGTGAATAACGATACATCTAGGGAGATGTATATTAGCTAATACATTAACTCTGAACAGTAGCTTAAAACAAAGTCCAGTTAACGTATTTTTCATAATTTCTTATTCTGCAAGTCACATAGAAGATAACTTTCTTTCTATGAAGTTTACTTACTTGGTGCAAACTATCGGGTTTCAATAAAAATATAATAGCACTTTCAATGATTGGGAGACCACAGTGTAATGATTCTGTTATGTTTTTGCTGCAAGTAATTTAATCTGATTCCCTAAATTGTTATAAAATATAAATTAAATCAAAGATTAGGTGTGAAGAAAGATATAGTTTTCAATATTTCTTTCATTTTCTTCCCTTTACCTTATTACTATAGTGTTTGTTTCCTGATGAAGTTACTCATCTAAACCCCTTTTCTACTCCTACCTCCCGCCACCCAATATCTGCCATCAAATGAAAGTACTTAGAGCTAAATGACAACAATAATTTTAAAAGAAACCAATTAACTGAAAAATATAGTAGAGGGGGTTGGTTTTTAACATCATGGTTGTACAAAAGGGAATCACAAGAACGGGAATCTGTACAAAGAAAAAGGAGAGTAAAATAAAATAGTTAAGTAAGTTCCAAATCAAATTGGATCAAACAACTTGAAAATATCACATATTTTAATCATTTTTTTGGACTTTTCTAAACCCTTCATTTCTATCATTATTTCTAGTCTGTTTTAGTTAACAGCAAATTTTTGACATTTGTTTTATTGTGAATTATTTTGAAATTAGTTTTCAAATGTCCAAAGCTTGACAAATGGAGACGTTTTAGGCTTTTAAAGTGACCCTTGGCATGTATACAGGTAGAAAATATAAATTGATGGGGTCTTATGTTTCCACAAAATGTGGAAAGACTTTGTTTCTCACATATTATTTCAATTCATGCGCACATGTGCAAGCATGTCAGTTATTCCTGGTGCCTAGTAAACCATGCACATATAAGTTAACATTTCAGATATTTTAAAATGTGTAAACAAATGCTTTTCTGCTTAAACAGAAGGAGCCAGTTTTTCACTGTTTAATTTTGTAGGTGCAATTGTCCTCTCTTAGCTCTCCAGGAACATGTTGGTGAATGTGATATTGGTCAGACTGTGCAGGCTGTTTGCCCTTTTATCTCATAACAATCCTTGCAATGCCAAGTGTTGCCTAGGATCAGTTTCTCAGCATGAATAATGTGAGCCATTGTAATTGTCTTCCATTTAGAACTTAAATTCTTGGCTTGATTTGCTGATCTAATTATATCATGTCTATATTCATTATGGATTGGAAGGGTTTTAGCATGTTTCCTATTGTGAGGATCAGAGATTAATACAAATAACTTCTGGGCAGACTTGAGAAGAGGCCATATACTCAGTATCCATGTAAAGTGATGTAACTGGTTTTGTTATATGTATGTATACATTCATATTACTACATGCATTTAACTTGTATATTATGTATTTTGAGATACTTTCTGACTTATATAGGGTTTTGTCTAAAGCAAATCTTGAAACAATGGTTTTAACCATGGGTAATTCATTTAGAAAATAAACTTAAGAAGCATCTCCCCTGAAAAAACAGGAAAAATGAAGAGAGGGGCAGGAAAGAAAAGACAATAAAATGTGCATTAATGAATGATGTATCACTGTTACCAACTGTAGTGCAATCTCTATGGGAAAGTTTCTGAGAAACTGTGAAACATGCCCTCCGAATTACCTTACCAGGCAATGGGAACTTAGGACACACACAGACTTCCATCACATCTGCTCCGTCCCTGCCACTCCAGGTTGTATCATATTACTGTGAAACAAGCTCTTGTTGGTCCACGAATGAGTGTTGCTGTGTCAGAAACCACAGCTTCAGGTAAATTCAGGTATATCAAGGGAAGATGGTGTGAGGCATCTATAGAACTGCTGCTGTCCAATACTTGTACCTCTTAAATTTGCTCAGCCTCACAGTGAACATACTTGTTGCTGGGACTCCATGCAGATGGCTAGCTACAATCTATATTTTTAAAAAATCTTAACTATAAGGCTGGTAGAGCCAGCTGATCATGTTGCTGTCACTAATCTAAAATATATAATTGGCATTTCTTCACATTAAACCTTTATCACTTATTCTAGATTACCTTCATCTGCAGGAGCATGTTTTATGACCTAGATTGCTTGCCTTGTGGAGTGACCCAAACCTTTATCCCTTAGGGCTGTAAATTTCACTTTGCTTTAGTCTGGCTATGGTGGCTATAATTGCATTTTAAGTATTGTTACTGGGCATGAAAGGATTGATCGATGCTCCAGTGTATCCCTCAAGTTCCAAAACCTTTCTCTCCTTGCTATTATTGTAAAGCAATAACCCTACCTCTTGTGACAGTAGTTCATTACTTTATCTGATAGTCTACTGGCACGAGGTGGCCACAATGATTTAGTATCAGTTATATCATTAGGTTTAATGGAACTCCTGCTGTGTCTTTTGCTTGACACATCCCCTGATTCCCCATTGTATGACACTACCTTTAGAGCTCAATATTTCACTTGCCTTTAGAGCCTAATATTGCATGGAAGATAAATTAAAATTCCCTAAGACTGCTGACAGTGAAGGTAGGAACGGTTTCTATTTCTGTCCCAGGGTTCTTGGTTTCACATGTTCTAGGTACTGGACGCAAAACATCATCTAATTGTTATTGGCTCAGCGTTAATACCTTATCCTGGGAGAGATTTTCCAACCCAGAAAAATATCTCTCCCAAGTTTTCATCTTAGGTGAGTGAACCTTTGAGTATTTATTCCGAAATTCGGAGTGTGAATTTTTGGGCAGTATACTACATTGCCCAAACAGGGTTAGTGAATCCCGTGAGTGCATTTTTGTTATTATATCTCCTTTGCTATGCAATTACTTCATTAGTTTAAGGTAGTGTCATTTAGTATAGAACATTAGTAAATCTGTCAGAAACTAGATAGTAGTACTGTGGCAAGGAAGACAAAAACATTATTTCAGAGGTAAAACTGTTGCACTAACAATGAATTACTGATCTGTCCATGATAGAAGAAATTTGATGTACACAGCATAGCACCAGGTGGTTCTCTGCTGCTGGAAAGTTCAGACATTCAGTAATGTTTGGAACAATAAAAGCCTTGGTAAAGGGGAGTCTATACCTCTTGTGCCCATATAACTTTTGTCCCTGCCACCATGAACATTTTAGTTAATTGTGCCAGCAATAGGATGGTCAAAGACAGAGGCTTAATGGCATCTACTGGACAAGTCATTTTTATCTATTTAGTGGTTCGGTATCTTCTCTGCAGTTGATGTTTTCTTGTAGGCATTGATGTGGTATACAAAACACTCATATGTCAGGTCCACTCACACTCAGGTCTCATTTACATTACTTTCCATCGTAACTCCTTTATTATACCTTTCAATCTTGTTCCTTCTAGTTTGTTAACAAATGAGGCCATTCACCATTGCCCAATAATCTATATATTCATCTCAACTACTTTTTCCTCCATGAAAGGAAAGGACTAAGTATATTGCCTAAAATTCTTACTACTGGGAAGATTTCTCTTCTTCTTTAGGACCATCCCCTTATGGAGCTGTGTGTGGAAGTATTCATTTCTGGCTTCCATTCAAATGCCAGCATAATTCATCTGTAAACTAGTCTCAGGATTTTTTTTTTTCTTTATAGGGAACATCAACAAGACCATTGGTATGCTCTGAGGGAGGGTCGGTTGTGTAATAGAGACAGGCAATTGGTCCATGTAAGCTGCGTCTTCAAGTAACAGGTAACTTATCTGTGACTCTGGATCTGCCTTGGCTTGATGCCACATATACCACTTTCATCATATGCATATCCTATCTTACACTGTGGTAGAAGTGACAATATCTGGCTTATATTGACGGTTCCACTTTGACTGCAGCTTGAGGTCCTGTAGCCAGACACTCAGCCTCTACTAGGCACAAGGAGCAAACAAGGATCTTCTTCTCAAATGATAAGTAGTTTCCTCCTTGAGGTTTGTACTTCAACCGCTATTGAGACTTCTCAGAAACACTGTATAACATTCCTATCTACCGTGGAAATCTCTAGTTTCAGTGAAATCGTCTACAAAAAGTAAAAACAATTAATATTTTTTAGAGGGAGCAGGAAAGGGAAAATAGCCCTGGGAAAGATAGTGATTTGCTTCATTTCTCAGATAGATATGAACATCTTTACTGATGGAAATTGAAAAGCCGTATTTTCTAGATCACGGTTTGTCAAACTATGGCCAATAGGCCAAAACCTGATTCATCATCTATTTTCTCAAATAAAGTTTTATTGGTATACAGCCACATGCATTCATTTACATATTGCCTATGGCTAATTTTGTGCTACAATGTCAGAGTTGACACAGACCATATGGCTTGCAAAGCCTAAAATATTTACTAAGTGGCCCTTTGCAGAAAAAGATCGTTGATTGCAGCTTTTGATGTAGTGCTGCATGTGGAGTGCCAGAGCGGTGTGGCTCTGCACCATCGTTTATAGCACATCAGCTGCAACTTTTCTGCTCTTCGTTTAAGTTAATAATAATGTATTATCACCCATGATTCATCTGTCTTTTCCGGCAACCATATTGATAGGGTGAATGGGGGATATTGTGGGGAATCACTCATTACTCTTACCACTTTTAGGACTTCGAGGGTTGCACTAACGCTTTCAATTCCACTGATGATATATTATTGTCTCTGATTTACTAGTGGCTGTAGTTTTAGGGACTCTGACTTCACTCTTCTCCACTAGCCAGAGCGTTTTTGCTCACTGATAAGTACATCCATGTCAATTACGTGGTCTGACTCCAGGGAAGCCAACACAGCGTGGGTCCACAGACTTGTATGGACCCTCCCCCAGTAGACAGGAGCCAGGGCTCTATGTCTCAGTGGCCTCCCTAACAGAAGAATGATGTAGACCTTTGCCTCAGCTAAGAGTCTCTGTCCAAGAGCTCTCAATACACTAGGTAATTCTCTTCTCCCATCGTTCTCTTACTCTCGTAAATACCCAAGGATGGGATATAGTCACTATATACACTTGTAAATTTAAAATTAATGCTCTCTGCCTTAGATTTCCTTTATGAATATTATCTCTTACAAGGGTACACAATGATATCTCCATTCTAATTAAGTTGATTTTTCTAAATTTTTGTGGTAGCCCTTAGTAAGACAAATATTTCCCCCACTGGTAATATTTTTTTCCATTTTATTTTTATAAATCTCACATATTCTCTAAAATCTAAATAAAGTACTGGTTTTTTTTGGAAGCCTTTGCTTTGGAAATGCCCTTTCTGCATCAACTATGTGACTGCCTTGAGTTGTTCTTCAGCTCTTGAATTACTTAAGTCTTCATACTTCAGTCAAACAATGCACAAGCCACTAGGAATCCCTTAATATGAGCTAGTAATTTTATATCTTCCTTTATTTAATCTTCATAAAATCACCATGAGATATGTGTGATTATTTTTATCTTTCTTATAAGGGAATAAACTTTCTCTCATAGATTAAATTACTTTCCCAAAGTCACACAACTGATTAAATGTTACAGAGTATAAGTAATTCCCAGACTTCTGAATCTAATTATAGTGTGCTCTTTTTGTATAATGGGTACCATTTTTCCCCAATAGATTTTAAGTTACTAAAAAAATTGGCTTGTATCTAGTATATCTTTATGATTCCCTGCAATTTTAGGAGAACCTTGCATACAATAGAAATGCAATATATATTTGCTGATTGATAAATTAAACATACAGATCTTCTTCTTAAAATATTCACATTTCTGACCGGCTCTTAACTAAATTCTATGCATTTTTCAGAAGAAACATTTAACCTATGTTATTAGCTCACACTCATATACTACATTTCAAATCTCTGTTCTACTGCTGCACTTGTGTTGGGAACTTAATCATGTATCACCTTATTACGTGTTCAATGTTTCATATGTCACATATGTTACGACTTGGTAGTCAATCATTATTTCCAGTTTCCCATTCAACATAGTTAATGTCTGAGAACAATCAAAGGCATTGCTATAAGCTGAGAAATATATGTATTTTACACACACACACATCTATATGTATATGTGTATATAGATGTGTGTGTGTGTATCTATATACATATACACATTAGCTTCTCAGTTAGCTATCCATGTATAACTTTTGACTCCCCCAAAACTTTACTATTAAAAGCCTCTTTTGACCAGAATTCTTACTAGTAATGTACACAGTCAATTAACCTATATTTATATACCATACTCTTGTAATAAAGTAATTATTCCACACTTTCTAGATAAAAGAAAATGTTATTAAGAAAATCATAAAGTAGATAAAATGTTTTTTATTATTTATTAAGTGAAAGTGGATCATCATAAAGGTCTTTATCTCCATCGTCTTCACCTTAAGTAGGCTAAGGACGATGGTGAAGAAGGGCTTGGTCTTCCCATCTCAAGAGTGGCAAAGTTGAAAGAGGTGGAAAAGGTCGAAGGTGAGATAGGAGAGGCAGGTACATTTGGTGTAACTTTATGAAAATACATAGTAATCTTGGTGGACTGTTTTGCTTTCTCATTTCTCTAAAAATATTTCTAAACAATAGCAATCTTTCTCCCACTATTTGCTTTAGTTTCAGTAACTTTATCATGGATGGGTCCATGTCATGAAAGACGTCAAAAGCTGACTTGAATACTTACGGTCCTTCTGCCAGGTATTCTAATGTCAATTTGTTTTCTGGCACTGCTGTTTCTATGTCTTCTTCCTCATCATCTGGTGCTGGTTGGGAAACACTCATCTTCATCAAGTCATATTCTATTAATTCCTCTGTTATGATGTCTACTAGCTTTTGAATTTCTCCAAGATCAGTAAGTTGAAATCCTTCACCCCTCACCCTTTTTGCCATATGCACAGTCTCTTTAATGGTTGCCTCGATGGCTCTGTTGTAAATCCTGTGACATCAAGTGCAACATCTGAACAGAGTTTCTCTAAGGATTAAGTTTTTCAGGCTTGGTGGCCTTCACAACTTCTGTAAAAGTGATGGGATCTTCAGTGGTGTATTCCTTCCGTACTTCCTTTGTATTCTTTTTATTGAGTTTCTCTTCTATAGCATTGACAATTCTTTCCATAGAATACCACATATAATTAGATTTAAAAGTTCCAGTGACCCACTTATTTAGAGTCTGAATTCATGACATTGTATTTTTGGCAAGTAGACCACTTTGATAGCTTTCATATAGAACTCATTGGGTTTCGGGTGACCACAGGCGTTTTTCAATATCAAAATAACTTTAGAAGGCTTTTTATTGGCAAGGTATTTCCTGACTTCAGGGATAAAGCATCACTAGAACCAATCTAGAAAAACAGCTCTCATTGTCCACGCTGTCTTGTTGTGAAACCAAAATATTAGCAGTTGATATTTATCTTTTCCTTTCAAGGATTGCGGGTTAGCAGCTTTATAGATAATGGCCGTTCTGATCGTAAATCTGACTGCCTTTTCACAAAACAGTTGAGTTAGCCCATATCCCTTTTCGACTTAAGTCTTGGTGCTAACTTCTCTTTCTTACTAATGAATGTCATTTGTGTCATTTTCTCCCCCCAGATAGGTCACATTTGGTCTGCATTAAAAACCCGTTTAGGTAGATATCATTTCTCCTTAATGATTTTCTTTTTCTTTTTTCTTTTTTAATGGCTCCTGAGAATTCATATGCTACCCCTTGGTCAGCAGAAACTGCTTCTGTCATCACGACATTTTTAAAGCCAAACCTCTTTCTAATATTATCAAACCGTCCCTTGCTGGCATTAAATTCTCCAGATTCAGATTCTTCACCTTCCCTTTGCTTTGTATCATATAATGAACTTTGCTTTCTCTTGAATCATGTTATAGTCTATAGGTATGCCTGTCTTACAGCAATTTTGCACCCACATAAAAGCTGCATTTTTAATACAAGATAAAAAGGTATTTTATAAAAAGTGCAAAATTAACACCCAAGCTGGTATAGCTGCAACAACAGCTTCAAACCTTTTTTTTTTTTCTTTTATTACAATGGTCCTTAAGCTGGATGCATTTATCTTGAAATAGCAGGCAACTGTAACTGCAGACCTCAATCTATGGCACTTATCAAGCAATTCAACTTTTTCTTATAATGCCATGACCTATTTCTGCTTCCTGGGAGCATGTCCAGCATTACTAGTGACACTGCATATGGGTTCCATGGTGTTATTCAAAGTTGATGGCATAGTGATAAACGATGAAAAGTATGTGAGAATCACAAGAGATTACCTTTTACTGCTATATGCAATTTACTGGAGAGACAAGCTGTTCATGCAGAGGCAATTAGCATCACATGGCATTTTTTTTTTTTTTTTTTTGAGATAGAATCTCGCTCTGTAGCCAGAATGGAGTGCAATGGTGCAGTCTCAGCTCACTGCAACCTCTGCCTCCTGGGTTCAAGCGATTCTCCTGCCTCAGTATCCTGAGTCGCTGGGACTACAGGTGCATGCCATTATGGCCAGGATGGTCTCGCTTTCTTGACCTTGTGATCCACCCACCTTGGCCTCCCAGAGTTCTGGGATTACAGGCCTGAGCCTCCATGCCAGGCCCACATGGCAATTTAAGTGGTTATTTGCAACACTTGAGATCACTACAGGAGCAACAGGAAGTGACTACAAAATTATTGCAGTAGTACAGTATGAACTAAAGATAACTTTATGCAGTTATGGTTTAAAATACATATTTCTTTTTTTACATTTCTCTTCACTGTGAATGGTGCCATGTACAGTCTGTGTTTTTGTAAGTTTTGATAAATTTTAACTTTCTTTTCTTTTTTTTTTTTTGAGATGCAGTTTCGCTCTTGTCACCCAGGCTGGAGTGACAAGAGAGAAAAATCCAGCCTCCTGGGTTCAAGCAATTCTCCTGCCTCAGCCTTCTGAGTAGTTGGGATTACAGGCACCAGCCACCATGACTGGCTGATTTTCATATTTTTAGTAGAGACAGGATTTTATCATGTTGGTCAAACTGGTCTTGAACTCCTGACCTCAGGTGATTCGCCTGCTTCGGCCTCCCAAAGTGCTGTGATTACAGGCTTGAGCCACCGTGCTCGGCCAGTTTTAACGTTTAATAATAGATTGTGTATATTTTATTATGGTAAATGATAAAATAAGCTAGTGTTTACATATATTTCATGTGTTAATGACATACCTAAGTTAAATTAAGCAAAAATTATCCCTGAATTTTAACAAATTGTTGCAAATCTCCAAAATTTTTTTCCAGTATATTTATTTTTAAAAGTCTACATATAAGTGGATCCATGCATTTCAAACCCAGGTTGTTCAAGATTCAGCTGTGTGTGTATATATGTTTATGACATTACAAGGATGTGTATATACATACATATAAACATGTAAAATACCAGAAGTTACAACTTAGTTTTAGTTTTGAAATTTGTGACGCTAATGTTTTTGGAAAAACTGCTTAAATTAGTAATTCCACATGACTCTACATTATGTGTTTACATTTTTTTTTTTCCCCCACTGGGCTAAACTCTCCAGAGGGAAAGGATGCAATTCCAGTCAAGACTTAATCATCTTCTGATGGCTTCTTAATTAATTTCCTATAAACAGGACTGCTCTAATTCCGTGGTGTTTTCCAAGTATATATTCTAACGCAAAATGTGAACTATAAATGACTAATCTGACCTATCTCAGGAGCAAATCCTAGCAAGTTGCTCTGGACAATGATTCATATCAGATATTTGCATCAATAATTTTTATTTTAATTAATATACCTTTTTAAATTTAGCTTTAGGTTTACAGAAAAATTGAGCAGCGAATACAGATAATTCCCATTTACTGTTTTCATAACCCTTGCCTGTGTATTTCCCCAGTGTTAACATCTCCGCATTGGTGTGGTACACTTGTTACAGTTGATGAGACAATGTATTATTATTATAATTTGTTTTCTTGAGCATAAGAAAAAATGTGGAAGTTTTCATTTTCCATTTTTGTTGCAATATAAAATGTCAAAACAATTGAAATTAAATAATATCCTCCTTGTGTAGTGTTTCTCTCACCTACATCATCTTCAGGAATGACAGTCTGCTACTGATAAATTCCCCTTTGCGTCTATATATAAATTATCACTGTTTTTGAAATTGAAAGAGGAGAGTAAAATCAGACAGAGGACTGACATATAACCTCCTACAAGGGAGAAGCTAATAGCTCTATTTAAGAATTTTTCTTCTGAAAACAATTACACCACAAGACATGATTTATACAACCACAAATTAGATTAGAAACAAATATACCATAATAAAAAGAAATGTGTTAAAATGTCTAAATCAAAGAAAATAAATTTATTTAGCCCAGGTTGTTTGGGGAGTTTTTTGTACTAATTGTAAAGATCCTATAAGCGCTTATGCCTTTTACATAACATGTGTTATATGCCATAACACTGCTGTTCACATTTTCAAAACACACCCTGACTTGATTCTTTCATGTGAAATCCTGCTCATTGTATTTGCAGCATTTGGCACTGTAAACATGTTTCTTCTTTTTGCTTTACTTTCTGAGGACCCGGCGCATACTCCACTATTTCTATACCTCACAATCTTTTCACCTCTTTATGACACCTAAGTTTTTTGTCACATAGATCCTACCAGGTGGGAAGGTCAGTAATGTTATGCAATTGCAATTTTATTTTAAAGTCTATTTCTACAATGTAAAAACATCTAATTACTTATTTTTTTATTTGAGTTTTCATTTATTACATTTTTACTTGGATGGAATTTAGATCTCTATAAATGAAGTTAACAAAATGTTCTCAAAAGACTATTTATTTTAACATGTGAAAAGAAGCATATGCTGTTATAAACTTCTAACTATAAATTCCTCCAGCTAAAAAGAAATAATTGAGGATGAAGTATAAGTAATAATTAAACTTACATAATTGGGTGATTAGTGTGCATAGCTCTTATTATGATGAGGTCAGAGCTTTTAAAAAATGTAAGCAGTTTCTCAGCAATTGGGAAAAAAATAGTATGTACAATTTTAAAAATATTTGTGAATATCCCAACCAGAAGAAATCAGAAACCAGAGATGTTACCTGGCCACTTAACGTTTCATGGATTTCAGCGGATTACAACACATAATTGTTATGAACTCCATATTTGTGTTTCTCCAAAATTCATATGGTGAAACCCTAGCTTCTAATGGGATGGTATTAGGAGGTGGGACCTTTGAGAGGTAATTAAGTTTACATGAGGTCATGAGAGTACAGCCTCCATGATGGAATGAGTACCCTTATGAGAGGAGAAAGAGACTTGAGTTTGCTCCTTTTTTAAAAAATATAAAAATACAGCAGCTACCTACAAAAAGTGTAGAAAAAGTTTTATATACTTCTAGTATTCAATCAATTAGTATAATGATGTCTGCATGATAATATCCAGGGGCTATTCAAGACAAAATTTTAAACATTGTACAAGCATCTTACAGAGAATTTTCATGTTAGTCTTTCAAGGGATTAGTTGTAACTACCATGGTAAAGATAGATTCAAAAAGCAAGTATAGTGAATCTAGAATGAAAAAGGCCGTCAATAATGATTTACATCTGTCCAATAATAACTTGCGTCTTTACTTTTTTATTGTTGTTTCAAAGCCTTATATCCATAATGAGTATCTAAAACCCAAAAGCAGTAACCTTTTAGTACTCTCTGTTCTGCTTCCTTGTTATCCTCTTAGTAGGTTTAATTTACAGTGGTTTTCCATTTTCACCTTGGGTTTGGAATATTGAAACTTTTATGGCAGAAACAGAATTGCTTCTGAATGAACTGAGTAAGCAGAAAGAACAGAGAATGATACAAAATAGCCATTGGTAAAAGAAGTCAGAAACAAAACATCTACCTCCTAAATTCTGAAGGTAAATACTGTTCCCACCTTTGTTATATACATGACCCAGTACATTGAGAATGCTTAGTGAATTTTAGTAAAGGCAACAATGTCAGAAGTGCACAGTGACTTTTGTGGCTAAAATAACTTGCTCTTAGATGAATAATAAATCTCCTTTGATTGAAGGAATATTAAATCTATGTTTTTTTCAGCAGCTTGTGCCTATTAGCATATTTGCAATGAAAGAGAACTGTGTGTTGTTTCCTTTGATATTGTAAAAGGTAATTAGATTATTTGCTGAGAAATTACTTTTCCAAATTAACTCTGTTCGTGGTTATTATTTTTCCCTTTGGCAGAACTTAACTCTTTTAATGTGCTTCCAGTACCTTTGGCAGCTACATAAATATTCTATGGCAGAATAAGTCACGTACAAGTAAAACTTTAGAAATTGTAGGGACAGATCGATGAATTTCTGGAAATTGAAATTCTGGGAAAAATCCTCATCTTAAATTGTCCTCATTATTTATAGGGTGCTGCAGTTCTCCTGTGGTGTGAAAGGATGTAGATTTTTATTAGCTTTCTAAACTGAGAGTGAGATGCCATCTGCACAGGGGCATTGACAGAATATTATTGATTCTGTCTGTAAAAGCCAAGTCAGGGTAACTATTGTTTGCTGAGCCATCTTGCTCTTCCCACGGCTGCCAATTGTCTTCCTAGGGAATTGGAGTATAAAGTTGATGCTTACTAAGATTTCAAATTAGCATAGACTTCTTTGTTTTCATTTGTTAAAATAAACTGCCTCTCTGTCTTCCACACCAAGACTTCTTGACCTGACTATTTTTTCCCTTCTTTTTCTACCAAACATATGAAATCCTTTTAAGAGGAATCACTGTCACAACTATGAAAGAGAACAAAGTCCCTTCATATTCATAAAAACATGTACTATTCCTTGGGGTAGAGTAGTGAAACTGCACCCAGGGCCTGCACAACCCATGCCTATCCTAACTGTGAGATGTTGGTGGAAGCTGTCTAGTTTTTCCTGAGCAGCTGATGTTGCAGAAGTGTCCACATGCTTCTAGGATGGTAAGTATGAACTTAGCTTCAGGAGTACAAGCACTGGAAAACTGATGTTAGCAGGGTCTCTTCTTCAGATGTGGCATCAAGTCTTAACATTTGGCATTCTTAGTGTCTTCTGCGGATTAGCAACTGGGTTTCCAGGTAGACATGCCTTAAAAAATATAGGTATCTTCATGCACACATTTTCTTCCTGTGCTTCTTTCACTCTCTAACCCTTCAACATAATTCAAAGTATATTCTGCTAGCTTATAAAAGATTTTGTGGATTTGGATGGAAGTAAATATAAAGCTTAGTGTTATTTACCTTCTCACTTTGATACTTTTTTTTTTGACTGCCATGCAAGGTGTGGGTGACATTTAAAGTACAGTTAACTGATTTGGAAGAATCTTTTTAAATATAATTCTAGAAGCTTTTAAAAGTCTGAGTGGGCTTTGCATAGCAGGTGCTGAATGACAGCTGTTTGGGCAGAATACAAATGAGAATATGAGACACCTCCACATTATAGAAGCTTCAGAAACCAAATATGTTGGGTCTGATATATAATAATGCATGTAAAATTATATTTGCTTTTTTCCTTTCTTTTTTTAAAGTTCTGGTTATTTTTTCTTTAGTTTTAATTTAATATAAAAATAAAAATGGTTTAAATAAAATTAACTGTTTGAATTGAAAACCTTGTAAGACTTTTCAGCAAGAATAGAATTGTAGCTTTAACTATTTCAAATTTTGTACTTCTCATTTGTTGTTTTTGTAAGAAAACAAGTGGAAATCATTGTAATTAGAAAACCTGAATTTAATGTTTGGATCTGACTTCTGATCTCATTTCAACTACTGTCATTTTAAAGGAGTTAACAGAGGTGAATATTTAAAACTGTTTTTAGTATAAAGTCTTAAAATAAATTTCTTCTTTTCAGCTGACATTTGTTCATTCATTGAATTTTTTTCCCCCAATTTCTCAATGTACGTGAGACCCCTTGTATCCAACATAGGGTCTCATGTAAATCATGTTAAAATTTTCAGTGAGCCTTTCATCCTTGGAGAGTGATAGTATGTGATATGTTTGACCCTGTGTCCCCATCCAAATCTTATGCCAATTGTATTTCCCAAGTTTGGAGAGGAAACTGGTGGGAGGTGATTGAATCATGGAGGCAGATTTCCCCTTTGCTGTTCTCGTGATAATGAGTTCTCATGAGATCTGGTTGCTTAAAACTGTAGCACGTATGCCTTCACTCTCCCTCTCCTGCTCTGACATGTGAAGTCATGCTCACTTCTCCTTTGCCTTCTGCCATGATTTTATGTTTCCCGAGGCTTCCCTGAGTCATGCTTTCTATAGAGCCTGTGGAAATATAAGCCCATTAAACCTCTTTTAAAAATTTTACCAAACTCATGTAGTTCTGTATAGCAAGGTGAGAACAGATTAATACAGTATGTAATGTAAAAAACTATAAATATGTGTAGGGGATGACTGTATCATAATGTGGTCAATATGTTTTCAGAATTTGGAGCATTTCTAATTTCCTGTAGTTGAAGTGTGGAATGGGGAAGATATTTGTACTGTAGTTTGAGGAATGGCTAACATTTCTACAAAAGAAGAGTTGGAAATATTCAAGGAATGGTTTGAGCCAAAATTTGGACAGTGGATAGTATTGAGTATGTGAAGAGCACTAAAAGATACTTAACTCACCAACAGGGAGTGTTTAACAAAAAGTGGTTGATATGGTTTGGCTGTGTCCTCACCCAAATCTTAACTTGAATTACAGTTCCCATAATCTTTATGTGTCACGGGAGGGAGCCAGTGGGAGGTAATCATGGGAGCAGTTACCTCCTATGTTGTTCTCGCAATAGTGAGTGAACTCTCACAAAGCTGATGGTTGTTTTTTTGTTCGTTTTTGTTATGTTTTTTTGGGGACAGAGTCTCCCTCACTCAGTTGTCCAGGCTGGAGTGCAGTGACACAGTCTTGGCTCACTGCAACCTCCGCTTCCTAGGTTCAAGTGATTCTTTTGCCTCAGACTCCCAAGAGTCTGGGACTACAAGTGCCTGCCACCACACCCAGGTAATTTTTGTATTTTTATTAGAGATGGGGTTTCACCGTGTTGGCCAGGCTAATCTCGAACTCCTGACCTCAAGTATTCTGCCCACCTTGGCCTCCCAAAGTGTGGGATTACAGGCATGAGTCACCATGCCCGGCCAGTATCTCACAGTTTTATAAAGGTCTTTTCCCCCTTTGCTCAGCACTTTTCTCTCCTGCTGCCTTGGGAAGAAGGATGTGTTTGCTTCTCCTTCTGCCAGAATTGTAAGTTTCCTAAGTCCATCCCAGCCAAGTAGAACTGTGAGTCAGTTAAACCTCTTTCCTTTACAAATTACCCAGTCTTGTGTATTTCTTCGTAGCTGCATTAGAATGCACTAACACAGTAAATAGGTATGGCAGAACGGGGCACTGCTGTAAAGTTACACCAAAATGTGGAAGTGACTTTGGAGCTAGGTAACAAGCAGAGGTTGGACTAGTTTGGAGAAAGACAGGAAAATGTAGGAACATTTGAAAGAATCTAGAGACTTGGGGGGGCCCAGAAGACTGAAAGATGTGGGGAAGTTTGAAACTTCCTAGAAACTTATTGAATGACTTTGACCAAAATGCTGATAGTGATATGGAAAATGAAGTACAGGCTGAGTTGGTCTCAGATAGAGATGAGGAACTTGTTGGGAACTGGAGTAAAGGTAACATTTGCTATGCAAAGAGACTGGTGGCATTTTGCCCCACCCTAGAGATCTGTGGAACTTTGAACTTGAGAGAGATAATTTAAGATACCTGGTGGAAGAAATGTCTAAGCAGCAAAGCATTCACGAGGAAGCAGAACATAAAAGTTTAGAAAATGTGTAGCCTGATGGATGTGACAGAAAATAAAACCCCATTTTCTGGGGGGTAATTCAAGCCAGCTGCAGAAAGTTGCATAAATAATTAGGAACTGAATGTTAATCACCAAGAAAATATATTCAGGGCATGTCAGAGACTTTCGTGGCAGCCCCTTCCATCACAGGTCTAGAGTCCTAGGAGGGAAAAATGGTTTCCCGGGCCTGTCCCAGGCTCCCCTTCTTCTGCAGCCTCAGAACGTGGTACCCTGCCTCCCAGTTGCTTCAGATACAGCTGTGGCTATAAGGGGCCAATGTACATGTCAGTACATTGCTTCAGAGGATACAAGCCCCAAGCCTTGGTGGCTTGCACATAGTGTTGAGGTTGCAGGTTCACAGGAGTCAAGAATTGAGGCTTGGAAACCTCTGCCTAGATTTCAGAGAACGTGTGGAAACACCTAGATGTCCAGGCAGAAGTTTGCTGCATGGGTAGAGCCTGCATGGAGAAACTCTGCTAAGGCAGAGTGGAAAGGAAGTGCCCTAGCAGAGCCCCCACACAGAGTCCCCACTGGAGCACTCCCTAGAGGAGCTGTGAGAAGAGGGTCACAGAATGGTATATCCACCAACAGCTTGCACCATGTGTCTGAAACAACCACATACATTCAATGCCAGGCTTTGAAAACAACCAAGAGGGTGTCTGTAGCCTGCAAAACGACAGAGGGAGAGCTGCCCAACACTGTGGGAGCCCACCTCTTGCATCAGTGTGACCTGGCTGTGAGATATGTAGTCAAAAGAGATCACTTTGGAACTTTAAGGTTTACTGACTGTCCTGTTGGATTTTGGACTTGCATGGGGCCTGTGGCCCCCTTGTTTTGGCCAATTTCTCCAATTTGGAACAGACATGTTTACCCAATGCCTGTACCCCCATTGTATCTAGGAAGTAACTAACTTGCTTTTGGTTTTACAGGCTCAGTGGTGGAAGGCACTTGCCTTGTCTCAGATGAGACTTTGGACTTAGACTTCTGGGTTAATGCTGGAATGAGCTAAGACTTTGGGGGACTGTTGGAAAGGCATGATTGTGTTTTGCAATGTGAAGACATGAGATTTGGGAAGGGCCGGGGCAGAATGATATGGTTTGCCTGTGTTGCCACCCAAATCTCATCTTGAATTATAGTTCCCATAATCCCTACATTTCATGTGAGGGACCCAGTGGGAGGTAATTGAATCGTGAAGATGGTTATCCCCTTGCTGTTCTTGTGATAGTGAGTGACTTCTCATTAGATCTGATGGTTGAAAAGTGGCTTGTACCCCTTTGTTTGGCACTTTCTCCTCCTGCCTTGTGAAGAAGTTTGTGTTCACTTCCCTTTCTACCAAGACTGGAAATTTTCTGAGGCCTCCCAGCCATGTGGAAGTGTGGGTCAATTAAATCTTTTACCTTTATAAATTACCCAGTCTTGGGTATTTTTTCCTTGTAGTGTGAGAACGAATGAATACAATAGGGCTAATATAAAAGCTAGGAAAATAGGGGAATTCCACCAGTACATGGCAAAGACAAAAATCAAGAGATGAGAGGTAGTCAAGACAATTAAAATGATTATAATAAAATTTAAAAGCTTCCTTTTACTAAGTACTTTGTGTCTTCAACAGGGCTGATATCAAATATATATTAATTGGATAAATGTATTATTTTTTAATCCCTAAAACAATTACATGTGGTAGAAATAATTATTTTCATTTTATATAGAAAACTGATGAGTGAAAAACAATTAGCAAATTGAGAAAATCCTAAATTTAAAACAACTGTTAAGTTTTAGAACTGAGATTAAAAGTCATCTCACTAGACTCCAGTTTTTATGCTTATAACCAGTATACAATCCTGTGTGCTCCAGGAAGGGAATTCAAATACAGGTACCATAACACTTACTGATAGGCTCTTAGATGTACTTGTTACTCAATAACTAGAGTTGTCCAAAGCACAGAAACGACTTAAGGAAAATGTTCCAAATTCAGTGTCAGATCTACCACAAGAATGACTTACTACAGAGTTGCGAATTCACTGATCTGAGGTTGCCGTTCCACCTATTAGTCATAACTGAACTCTGGGGTAGGTACAGTAAGCTAGATAGGCAATTGGAACAGCCACCATTGTTGCAAAAAAAATTCACACTGTGTTCATTAAATGTGTTAATATACATAGAAATAAAAGCTTGAGTCATTATTCTCTAGTGGATTCTTCTTATCTGGTCTGTTCAATCTACTCTTAACTGATCTGTTAGAATCCACCTAGTCTAGGTGTAAATCTATTATTTCATCCTGACTCATGACTTTCAAAACACAACAAAAAGATAAACCGAGATAAACAGAACCCATGTTTTGAATAAAAACTAGATAGTCTATTTAAACAGTTAAATAACATAAACACATATGTATAAACCATATGTAATCATTGTGCAAATTAGATATTATCCATAAACATATGTATAAAATCTCAATATATACATCCCAAGCCACCCTCCTCCCCATCTGAATATGGGTCATTTTAACTCAATTGCCAATAGCTCAATACAACATGTTCATAATTCTCTTATTATTAAAATATATTAATGTTAATAGAAGCATGTGTATTTTGTTTTAAGTAAGCTACTTAATGAAATACATGATTGGGAAAATCTTCTTAGTTCTAGACACTGGAAATGAGCTGCTAGAATCCAAACCAACATACCTGATTCTGATCCCCCACCTTCACCAATAAAACAATAACATCAACAACAACTACAACAGTATTTCAGGAAATGTTTGGATTTCTGGATAAATATATTCTGTGTACTCATGTGACTGATACTCATTTTTTGTCAGTATGAGTTTTAGGCACTATGGTAAGCTTATTATATATATTATATCATTTAATTGTCATCCGTTTTAAAATTATAAATGTGAAATCCCAGTATCCTTTGAAGCTACGTCTGGCCATATAACACAGTTTTGGCCAATGTGGTCAGGCAGAAGTCTTTTGGGAGGAGTCTGTCCAGAAAAGAGGGCGGTGCTTCACTATCAAGACACCTTTTGCACTTTTTCATCAATTCTTCCCTCTGTTGGGAAAGCAGACATCATGCCTGTTTTTTTTTTAATGAGGTAAAGTAAATTAATTTCCACCAACAAATTCTCCAGCCATTTAAAAAAGCGAAATTGGTGAATGGCGTAGTAGCAACACACTGGCCTTCAAATTTCAGAGTATTGTTCTCTCCAGCTGAGCTGTCTGCCTTGACTCATTAGTCTAATAAACGCACAGAGAAGGTGCACCTACAACACATAGTACTTGTCACTGTTTAACACCACGATCATGTGGAAACATTTGAAAGGAAATAGGTGCGAAGCCATCATGTGAACCACCAAATCTGATGCTTGGTCTGAGGCTAAAATCTTGACAGGGAGGTTCTAAAGTGCTGAAATACAGAACGTTCAGGCTGTCTGGTTCACCCAGACCAGAGAGAGAAACTCAAGTGGGGCTGGGAGGGCAGGGGGCCCAGAAGTGACTCAGCAATAACCTGCCCTTGTGTTCATTTCCAGAGACCAAAATTTAAGAATCTCAAGTAATTAACTACTGTAGCCAGGTTTGCAATATAATATCAGAGTTTACAATATAGTACCAGAGTCTCAGGGATGGAAGGAATTCATCATACAAGATCCCAGGAATACACATAACAGTTTTTTGTAAAGGCAGGGCTAATTGGTGACACATCTCTCTTGGAGAGACACATGTGTACCACAAAAACAAAACAAAACCACAACAACAGAAAACCAGGATCCAACCACTTGTATCTAGATGCAACATACTTCAATCATGAGAACAAAAGCACACAGGAAGAAAAATAAAGCAAAAAACTTTAAGACATCTAAACCACAGATGTCATATGATGCCACTGGAGCAGCCCTGGCTTGCTTATTATGTGAGGCTGTAAATGTTTAAAGTCACTGTTAATTTTTGGTTAATAAAATTACCACACAGACAGGAAGTTAAGGGCTAGGATAAATCATGGATATTAGTGACTACGAAGCCACTACTTTTTTTCTATTTTGCTAAAACTGTCTGGGTTCATATCCTTAAGGAACACATGAATTTCATGGAAAGACAGGTGAATTAAACAGCTAAAGTAATAGTAGCTAGGGTATCACTACTATAATAATTATAAGCATAGCTTCATTAACACTGTGTTTCATGTAATTCTTCTTGACGACCTTCTGGATTTTGGAGAGCTAACCTCGGCGGAATTAACTGGCCCTTCCACCACCTTTCCATCCCTCTTACTCATCCTCATAGAATGTGTCTCCTAGAATGTGGGAGAACATTTTTTTTGCAAAGCGGGAAAATGTTTTTTTGTTTTGTTTTGTTTTTTTAAAGTAACTGGAGAAAACATTGGCTATTACATGAAAGATATTTTCTTTCTAAATTAATGTTTGTTTATAGTTGTTCTCATAGGTCATAGAATTATTTAAAGTGATAATAATTTTAATGTGTATTAAAGAGTTGTTCAGAAGTTTAAGTGTTTAGTGTCACAAAAACTGCTTATAAAACAGGTTTAACTCTGCATCAGACTACAAATCACAGTAAGAGTAGATGTTTCTGCAAATGTCAAATGCTTTCTGGTTTCGAATCACTCCAGAGCACCAATAGTAGCTCCTCATTGACATTTTGCTATTCTGCTTCAAGCTAAAGACAGAGGGCTGTGTATTTGTGTGATATGAAAAGCCATGTTCTTTCTACAGTCAAGTCATAGTAAGGTTTCACTGAACTTTTTGAAGAGGTGTGTGACTATTCTTGTTTGCGTTTTTCCATTCCAAGTTTTTGCTTTTTCAGGCTTGATGTATAGCAGAAAGCAGTTAGAAATAAGAATTTCAATATAAACATTATCTCTTTTGGAGGCCTGTCAGAATTAGTGGTAAAGCAATAATAATGCTTACGTTAACCTATACTCCAGTTTGTCGTCTGTCAGGGGAATTCTAAATTGGAATATTAAAGTTTGTATTTTAATGTACTATACATACTACTTGAAATTATAAACCTATAATTAACTATAAGTCTGACACCTATTGAAATTAAGGTTAAAATAATGCTTATAAATTATGTCATTATTATTCATTTTTAAGCACAAATCATTGTCTAGCATGTTTCAAAAGATGGAGGAAGCTATTTGATCTGGTAAAGTAACTAAAAGTTGGCAGTTTTTAAATAAATAGGACAGCATGGCAATATATTTGGAGAGGAGTGATTCTGTAAGTATGATCATTAAAGTGGCTTTGTTAATAGCAATCCTCTTTTGCATTTGCAAAGTATGCTTCCTTCGAGAGGCTTAGAGTGCTTTTTTAATATCTTTGTACTGCTTCACAGTTACTGTGAAAAATGAAACAAATCTCCTCTCTAAAAATGTCATTGCAAAAAGAATTTTCTCTATGGGAATAAATGACCTAACATTGAATAAATAACCAAAAAAAATCTATTGCTACCTTTATCTATCTCAAAGTGTGTAGTCAGATCAATGGTCCCATTGAACTTTGCATTAGTCTGAAATCATTTGATATATTTGATCAATTTGGGGTGTAACATTTTAAAAAGGAGTTGTCGATTATGTTTAATTTATCAGTTTGTGTATCCTCAGTACTTCTTATATGTGCATGACATATAGAGTTGTTTAATACCTGAATTACAATCAGGTGATGACTATATAAATGCTGTAAAAGATGTAGAGGCTTGGAGGTTTAAAGAAATATATTAGTTTTCTCTTTATTGTTGTGTAACAAATTACTACAAACTTAGAGGTGGGCCAGGATTGCAGGCAGGGCTCGATTTTGTTCTCTGCTCAGGGTCTGATCAGGCTGAAATCAAGTTATTGGCCTGGCCGGGGCTGTATAACTATGGGAGTCAATACCTCATCAGAGTTTTCTATGTAATATGACCTAAGCAAGTGTTTGACTACCCACATATGCACATGTTAAGTCCACATTCAAAGATATATGGTTGTAAGTCCTATAAACAGGGAGTGAGAGAATCCTGGGAATCTTGGAGGCCATCTTGGAATGCTGCCTACCGTGAGGACACTCACACACGGGCACGCGCGCACACACACACACACACACACACACACACACGATGGCAGCATCAAGGGAAAACCTCATCTGAATTTTTTTTTTTTTCTGTTTCTTCACTGTTATCTCCTATTAAGAATAAGGATAAGGAAGAAGATTAAACATTCTCGGCTAGTTGCAGTTCAGTTATCTGAAAATTGACTTGTTTGATGAAATAACAGCTAACATGTAATGGATGCTTATGTGCCAGAAGCTCTTAAATTTTAGCTACATTAGCTCATTTAATTCTACAAAAACTGTGTAGAAAAGGTAACATTTTCGTAACCTTTTTCATAGTTGAAAAAAATAAGGCACAAAAATATTAAGTTTTGTATCAGGTTCAGAATGCTGGTGAGTGGCAATGATAGGATAATATGCCAAATATTTATTATATGCTCAATAAATGTAGTTAGTAATTCAATTGATTATTATTTAGGATCATTAGAAAAGGAAATGGTATAGGATAACCTAAAGGACACATACGTTTTGCTAACTAGCACTGTTGGTCTTTTATATTAGAACTAGTTGAGGATTGTGGTCATCCTCATCCCAGAGAAGTACAAAATCAAATCTGAAAGAACTTCTAATTCAAAATCATTTCTGTTTAGCAGTGCCCATGATCTCTGTTTAGAAATTGCAGCACTGCCCACCCACCTTCTCAGTGTATTGAGTAAGGAAATGCAGGAAAAACAACAAAATCTTCTAATGATCATAAAAATTAAAACAGAATGGCCAACTACCACCAGGTAGAATCTTCATTATATTTAAGAAACAAGATAGATGATGAAAAGCATTTAGACTAGCTTTGATTTAGTGGCATAACCTGACTCGACCTCATGGAAAAAAAGCTAACAAAAATAGTGCGAGATGTGTTGTTTCTCTCAAAGCTTGATTTTGGCTTTTCCAAAATAAACAGCCAAAGTACTGTTTTTTTTTTTCCTTGACTTCAACCCTCTGTCCTCTGCCCTCAAATACTGATTATATCAACATATTATGTTCATCTAAGCAGAGACCACAAAGGCCAACAAACAGCTAGGATTTGGAATCCGAAGAAGGGTTGCTCTAGGAGGTGAAGGTGGCTGTGGAAGGAGAAGAGAGGCTGCAGCAGGCAGAGGTGTAAGAATTTTAATGCCCAAGACCCAATGCTACAGGAAGAAACCTGAGAGCGGAATATCACTTGCCGTATGGCTTTTCATACATTGCAGCAATTCAGATCAGCAGAGAAACATGCTCAAGTCCCTGAATTATTATTTTGCAGGACTCATCCTAAAATTTTAAGACACTCTTTTACATGCTCAATATGGTTTCAGAAAATCTGACTTTCTTTGTCAAGAAATGTAGAGAATTGCTACTTACTTTGATTTCAGGAGAGTAGATTAGGTATCAGTTGAGACTGTAATTCTATGACACTTTCACTAAAATAATTTTATTTGAAGATAAAGAGGCGATGGATCAACAGATACCTGCCACGCTACTGCGAATAAGAATGAAATTTCAATCTTGTTCAAATAGATAAGCATGGGACATAGTCAATAGAGAAATGTATACTGGTTGCCAGAGTTAAAAAATATTAGTTATACCACCATTGATGAGATGCAAAGAGGTAGTGTAATTATAAAGTCGACTTGGAATTACTGGTTTAGTAGAACTGTTGCAACTGTGTTTGCAGTTGAAAAGTTGCCCTGATAAATTTTCTGAAACCAATGAACATATTAATTGTGTTGAGGTAATACAAAGGATTGTTTATCCTTAGAGTTTGTTGTTATTCCACAGAACTATCTCTTCATGTCTCTCAGGATGAGAGCATATTAGTTGACATCATCAAAGAAAAAGTTTGTTGTAATCATTGAGTCATTCCTTATAATAATTGCTTTTATAGCCCTGAGGTTGGCTTTAAAAGCTTGAATCATGAATATTTCTTATTACATTATTTTCATATTCCATGTGCATAGCTCATGCAAATTAACTTTCTTATCGCTTCACACTGACCTTTACTTCATTGAAGGAAATTAAATTGTAAAATGAATCTGCTTAGGAAAATCTTTTTCAGGAAATATCCCTTCCTCTATTTTGTTAAGGTTTAAGAGAACCCTTTAGCATTCCAAGTTATTGATCTTATTACATAATATAATGAAATAAAAATCTAGATAATTAATAAAAATTCATTTGAAATACTAATGTTTAAAACGTTGGAATTCAGCAGAAATGAAATGTAGCTGTTACAGTTAGCTCTTAATATCTTTTGGATCTGAGGGTAACTTTCACATCATATTCTGGCTTATTTGGTGTTTTCCAGGCTGTTTGAAATTGATAAAATATATATTAAGACATAGATATTCAATAAATATCTAAAAATTTTTAATGTGTGTGTTGCTAATATATTTACTATGAAAAAATTAAAATATACCTTAAACACCTAGAAACAAAGCAGATATATTTTTTACATGTAGTTATACACAATAAACTATTTTTGTTTTATCTGAGGATGGTTTTGAAGAACTTTTTACATCTCTGATGATTTCTGAGAGAAGAAAGACTGAACATTGTGTATTTTCCGTTCATAAAATCCCACCTACTAAAATTCACAAATGTAAACTTACAATGGCTGATGACACTGATGTCTAGTATAGAAAAGAAGCAAAAAAATCTTTGGGCTTCCTGTGCATCATTTGTTTCAAATTCACACTGCATTTTATTTTCAAAACTCTAAAGTCATATTACATGGACATTACCTCCTTTATCTAAACATTATGATTCAGTTTTCATATTAAAGTGTTTTTCAAAGTAACATCATGCATGGAATCAGAAATAGAGCTTTGGTGTTTATTCTTACACCAAAGAATGGTTTTGTTTATAAGCCAGATTTAAAGAGACTATATTTATGAAGAGAGAATTTATGGATTTTAGAATAATCTCAATAAACAATTACTTTAGGAAGATAAAGTCTGAGAGAGAAAATAACCAAATCCGTAAAATCATGAGTATGAACACAGACTTGTTCACTGAATCCAAAGTAAAACGAAGACCTAACTAGTTCTTTCAGAAATTTTAGTTTTGAAAGAAGTAAAAGAAAGAATAATAGCATCTACAATAGTAAAACTGTTAAGCCTGTTAACTTGAGGAACTGTCAAGTAAAAAATATAAACAGATCTAATAATGCTTTAGCAAAGTCTATGATGTCAGTTACGTAAAATGTATTGACAGGTACAAAATTCTTTCTTATTTGACCATAGGGATTATGACAATTCTCCGGTTCTCTGAAAACCTCCCATCCCTACCCCACCCCCCACTTTAGTATTCCTGACAAAGCTTAAATTTTCTTCTCTACAGTTAGTTGTTTTGCCATATTTTTATGATTCTTTATTTTATGTAGCACAATTTGAATTTTAAAAAAAATGCTTATAAAAACCTGTAAATGTGTGATCATGATTTTAAATTCGACCCTTTTTGTTGTTGATGATGTCAAGTCTGATCTAAAACATTACTTACCGTTTGAGGAAACTTGACCAAACAAACCATTCTATATCTTTGCCAAAGAGTCAGTCATATAATATGGAAGGAAAAAACCTCTGTCCTCAAACTTACTAATATAATTTAAATGTTCGCCTTTTATACTGTTGATATTTTAACCAGTATTAGTAATTCTAGCATTTATGCTATAGATGAATTAGAATCTTGGAAGCAAGGAAATACTTATTTCAGTGTATGTAGCATATGTAAAACATTAAAGAGAAGCAGTGGGACATTTTATAAAACAAAAGAATAGATTAGCAGTAGATTTTGTCATAAAATTATTTAACCTAATATCTAAAAGTAAAGGTAGATTATAGTTATATGAATATGACATCCATATAAATATATGTCTTTGGCTTTAAAAGCCAAAGACAGAAATAACTTGGTGCTTTGTAATTATTTATTCAATTAAGTGTGTAATTTTAACGTAAAACATATTATTAAGTACCTATCCGAAATTATATGCACAGGATTTATGTATACATATATGACTAAAATTTAATAGTTTTATGTGTCATGCATTATGTCTTACATTCAAATAGTATGCTAATAAATACAATTAATTTACTTCATTTCTTTCATGAAATAAAATTCTCCCAATGTTCACTCTCCCAATGATTAGCATAAATAAAGTTTAAAACAATTGATTTTAATATAGCTTGCATTTCTTTCAACAATTGTGTATATGTATATTTACTAACACATCTAACATTAACAAAAATAAATTTCAAGGAAATAACGTAGTTTAATATTGAATTTTGATTAAAGTTTAATTTCCATTTAAGTAAATGAGATAACTCTTGTGGTAGGATTGTGAAATACCTAACATTATAAAGAGAATCTTGATATTTTGTAGGTACTAGTGAATTCATGGTTGATGAGAGGAATACATGAATGATACTGGTTGATATCTGAGTGACATTTTTACTCAAATTCTTTCTTTATTAATGTTTTAAAATTAGTCTGAAATGACTTCCTTCTTCTGCTCTACAAAAATGTGAAGGTTTGTTGGGACATGAGCTCTAATTTCCTTCCAGCACTAGTGTTTAATGATGAAATAAAATTTTTAAAATCTGCGTAGCGCATAGCGTCTAATTCAGCCTCCCAGTAATGAAGTAGATTTCCTTTATCAGAACAGTGTCATGCTTTTAATAGACAATTTCAAATATTGCAAATCTTTTATTATTCAAAACCATACCACAATGTGCATTATTTGTAATAAAACACTGCATTTTGGAGCTATTTAAATAGTTCTAAATAGATCCATTACATAATATTATATACCTAGTTCTATTTATATAAATATATATAGTATTTAGATAGTATATCAATATTGTCTATCTGTTTTTGGACTCAATTTTTTCTCATTTTTTGTCTTCATATGTTTTATAATCCAATTTTTTTATATACTCTAGGATTTACCTCAAACATGTAATCACTTGTCAGTTTTGAGATCTGGCTATATTTTATTCTTAACTTCATTCTAGTTTGAGTTCATATCGATACCATACAATACTTTTTATAATTAAGATATTTTTTCAGACATTAATATTGTCTTTAAAACTTGATTTTTATAATTAATGTAATTCTATGAAAATTGATATTCATATTCATAATCCATTATTTCAATGACAAAAATTTGTAATCAATTTTTAAAAGATTAGAAGAGAATATAAATGTTAAAATGTTTATTTCTGGACTGAAAGATTAGAGGTCTTTTTTATTCAAATTAATCTCCTCACATATTGTTTTTATTAATTTTTAAGTGATATGTAGAATTAATCATGTTACCTCTTCAATATGTACACCTTCATAAAACCCATAGTGTGATGTTAAAGTAATGTATTCTTTTTTCCAGAATATATACTTTGTTTTTATTGCCAATATATATGCCATTGAAATTAAAGGATTTCCCCCCACCTAACCTTTTTTGTTATGTTAAAGATCATTTAGACATGTGTCAATCATTTGTTGAAAAATTAGCTTTGATATATTATTATATGCTATAACCATTATTTAACTGTCTCTAGAGATGTGTTTGCTGACTCAGCCATTCAAGGAAATGGGACTTTCTATCTAAAATACTTTTAAGTTTCTAAAGGCCTCGGAAACTCTGTATGAGAAAATGAGAAAAATAATCATGAAATGCTCTATCATTTTCCTCAGAAAGATAATGGCAGTTGCTGGAGTGAACTCCATCAATAATGTGCAATATTCAGTGAGGAAAATAATGCTTATTTTTGCATGATTTTAAAAAGCACTGCAACTACTATTTTATTGACTTCTCTCCAATTACTATTATCAGTTATTTATAATCCCAGTTTTCTAATAAGTCTTCTGAGTGGTATAAATGTCGTCTTCTTACATCACTGCAAACACTTCCTAAAGACTTACTTCAATGAGGCAGAAATACTAATATTCCACAGGAGAGAAAATACACTCTACTCAATAGACTAAAAAGTGCTTAAAATAATCATATATTCACTTTTAAAAATTAAACTCTCTCTGTGTATGTGTGTGCTCCTGCTATTTGTCAAAATAGCCACCTGGAGAAAAGATCAGACAGACAAAAAACAACAGAAGAAAATACATGATGAGTTGGTTACTAAAGAAAAAATATTTAATGGGACCAAACTGCAAGATTAGTGTTCCCTTCATGATCATGTGAACTTTTTAGACAATGTGTTTATTTTATTTTCCAATAGAAGTGTTTAAGAATAGCACAAATAAAAGAATTCCATGAGTTGGATCATGATTTTCCAATGAACTAATTTAGTTGTCTCAGTTATCATACATCTAAGATATTTTGGTTGATACTCATTTATCAGTATCTCTTAACGTTCTTCACAATTCTACCAAAAATTTACTTCCAAAGTCTCTATGTGAAATAATTTTCCATTAATATAACTTGAATATATTTCTGGGAGCTCACATTCTAAAGTAAGTGATAGCTGTTTATGAGATCAGTTCAGATTTCTAGAGATTGAGATTTAAATCAGATTTCAGTATGAATGTAACAATTTGAATACCTAATCTCATACTATAAAATATACTCATACATATTGTGGAAACACTGCGGCATGACTGCTGTTTAGCTACATTGCATGAAATTGACTTGCCATTTGTTTAGACATAAGGAAGTCAAGATATATTTTATGTGACTGTTTCGCGTGTCATAGTGAAATGAGTGATTTCTGTATTTGCCTGCACAGGGGCACCATTCACTGTACTATTACAATGATGGACTTTACATTATTTTATTAGTCTTTGTCTCTCTGCTCTTCCATATAGTGACTGGGACAGAGGTGAAGCAGGGCAGACATTTGTTGAACTATAGGACTCTATGATTAATAAGAATAAATGAAGTATAAGATATTTCAAACTATGGCTTATTAAATAAATTTATTCCTGCTATCATTGATACTGGTTTGATCTCACTTGGGTTCGTGTTTCAGTATTTCAGTTTGTTTTACATGTCACAACAGTTCAAAGGTGGAAAAATGATAGTTGGATTTTACATGTTGATGGCAATCTTTCCAAATGTTTCTTATTCACTTTCTTGCTCTAGTAAATAGCATAGAATAAAAAGAATTTTGATATTTTTTAATGGACCAAAATTCAAGAATGATTCAGTCTTCATTTTTCCCACAATTATTCACTGTTTGTTACAGATAAAATAAAAAATAATAAGACTGTAGACAAACTATCTAAAATTTAATACTGTTATTTTTAGCAAATACCTGATGTTTAAAATAGTTTCTTAGCTTATTACTTCTGAAAGGTTCATTTCTACTCTATAAAATTTAATTAGTAGGTAATATTCCAGGTAAATGTATATATTTAAGTGTTAAATAATTATGTCCTTAAAAACTTAGCTCAATATGATTTTTAAAAAATTTTTGAGATGTAATCTTTTACTACCTGTGCTGCTAAATTTGTATTGTTTCTCAAGTGATTGAAGTTTTTAAATGTTTCTCAAAATGTTATGTGTTTTTTCATCTTCAAAGGGCCCTTCTATTATAGGGCAAAACCAATATAATGGCCAAAAAACTCAAACCCATAATAAAATGTATTTATATGTACATAGGCTTTCAGTTCTGCTTTTGTTTTATAAAAGATGCACAAAGATATGCAAATTGGTGAATCTTTTATATTGTCCTTAAATACAGGAGGAAATTAGCTACTTAACTTGATCATCTCCACCGTTGGTCATAGAAGGATTTGCTATTTGGGATACATATGAAGAAAAGTTTGAAACATGGCTTTTAGCTGCATATTGTATGTAGAATGCAAACTTTATCAGAGAATATACCATGAAGGGGTTTTTCTTTCTCTCTCCTTCTTGTTACTCCCACTATTAAATTCACTTTTGAATGCCCAGAAGCTAGCAGTAGCAATCAAATAAAAGTGTTCAATAGATACTTGTTCATTCATTCAACTTATAGAATATGGGTTTTGATATGTCGTACGAACTTTTATTTTCATTGTTGAAAAGACTTCAGATGACAGCTGAACAAACATGGTTAAATTTGTGTTGGTAATTTTTTTCTTTTTTATACAGATGATAAAGAGCAAGGAAATTAAATACAAGACCAGTCTATATGGCGCAATGAAAATAAATTAATCTTTTAAAATTTAGTTAATGCCATAGCTAAGGCTTAGCATCTGACGGGGTGAGGTGGGGAGGGTATACATCTTCATGCTTGTCTTTTTTTATTTCATCTTAAATTAAAGATCTGCACTGCACATAACTAAAATGTTTTTTTTGAGATTTTTTTTTTTTTAGAAAAAATATTTAAGCTTAAAATGTTCCCATATTTTAATTTAGCTAAAATATTAATTTTTATGAGGTGGAAATTATAAAAGTTTTGATGAGAGCAATAGCCATCCCCATACTGTAGTGAAGAAAATCTCATTATTCTCAAAGATATTTTTTGATTTGTAACCAAGACATTATTAGAAAAATTTATATTATAATTAAAATGCGATACTTAAACACAGGGAATAATTTCTAAAATCCATCCACACACTAAAGTCAATTAATACTGTACTTGGCACTTTTCAAATATTTTAAAATTTAATCACCATAAGAACACTGAAAATTTTGTTTCAATATTACAAATAAAAAATTGAAGTTCAACATAGTACACTTGGTAGGTAGTAGAGATAGAATTTAAATAAAAATGCACCACATGTTAGAGCCTTTACTCCTTGCTGAAATATTACACTGCCTCCTTTATAATGCTTCCTTTTCATTTCACTTGACTTTGCATTTACTGAGTTGTTATTATGTACGTAACTTGACAGCCTAGGTAATTACTCTTGCTTATGGGCTTCAAAAATGCCCCTAATTATCTAATTTAACCCAACTTTATTTATCACCCAATACTTTAAAGACATTGTTACCATACATTTGACGGGTCAAAAAAAAAAAAAAAATTCATGCTCTGTATCCTGTGGCTTCGTTCTTTTCATATATTTCTAGGTTTTCTATAATCTTGTATGCTATTTTTAGACAAACATCCCATGTTAATTTTTAGTCTTAAGTTTTCCTTGACTAATTATACTTATTTGCCTCTTTTCCTTACTTGGATACAAGTCAAGAGTTGCTTTGGAGAATATCAAGTGAACAAATTAGAATTAGTGAGTGTGGAGACCACCAGGAACACCAGAAAGTAGAAATCCTGAGTCTTTATATTAAAAAGAACGTGGATTAAATAAGAATAAAGAAAGAGTCCTTAGAAGTGATAGAAACTTCTGAGGATCACACATCCAGTTAGG
The DNA here is from genome assembly GCA_036589455.1 of Ateles fusciceps. Taxonomy (NCBI): domain Eukaryota; kingdom Metazoa; phylum Chordata; class Mammalia; order Primates; family Atelidae; genus Ateles; species Ateles fusciceps. Next base: position 3,272,258 of record JAZHEH010000253.1, on the reverse strand, counting down.
GAGCTCGCACACTGAGGAGGATTTCAAATCTAGTCTCAATTTGTGCATTTTGCCGTCTTTCAGCCGACACTCAATGCTTTCTGTGCATTTATGCTTCTGTGCATTTGGCTTCTTTCACTTGTCCAATTATTTATTTTGTTTTTGTATTTGTCCACGTTGTCTCCTCCAGAGAGTGCAAACTTTTTGAAGTCAGGCATTAATTTTATGAAAAAGTCCTGGTATGTTTTTGAAGCCTCTTATTGAATATTTTGTAATTTAACCAAGAGATTAGATGATTTTGAAGAGTATTATATATGGAAAGGCTACATGATACATATTTGTGGTACCAGAACAATGCTATTAAAATCAGCCCATGATTTTTCTGATGACATCACAAAGTTTGTATCAAGTCTTAACTCTGTATATGAAACAATTAAATTCTATGAAAACAGATTGCCACAGAAAAAGAAAATATAAATTAACCAAGGAAAATGTAAAAATCACCTTTTTAGTTAATTTTTGAAATACAAGATACTTTGTTTTTATAGTCACAACAGTTTACAGAACTGATATAGCATTAAGATCAATGATACAATACCTCAGTTAATGCTTTCTATCCCAATATTTTGAGTATTATTATTTGTACAATATATATTAATCTTCTTTTGTAAAAAATCCAAACTAGATTTTTATTTGAACTGTTGACAATTTTGCAAAAGCTTAACTTTTAATTAACTCTGCAATCTTATAAAACATTGTTATTACTTTTTTCTACTGCCTTTTACTTAAGAAATAACTTTTTTTCTGATTGGAATGACATCAAATAGATTTTACCAATTATATTGGCAGATCTAGTATGTATTTTGTTAGCAAAAAGGTTTGCTTTTACATTTTTAAAATCATTTCACATGACATATCTCAGTTTAAAATATGGGACCAATTCCTAACATAAACATGCCATATCTTAGAAGCAGATGTCTAAGTTTATCATAAAAATGAGCAAAATCAATTTTCTTTATAACCAAATGGCAACATCTGATTTTACATCTTGGAATTCATTGCAGGTAAATGAGCGTGATCGTCTCCTAAGATTTGTTGGTCTCTTAGGTCTTCCTTCAATTAAGTCTAAATAGATGTCAGATTTCAAAAAACGTGTATAACTGTCTTGTTCCATGAGCTGGTACACTCTGCTTTGTGCAGCATCAAAACAGTGGAGGGTAGGTTGAGTGATGCTCTTTGTAATGACTTCTTTGGTGTGAAAATCAAGGTTAACCTGGATAAACAGAAAAAAAAAGTATGATTATAGTTAATATGCTTACATAAACAACTTTGAGAAACAACACAGGACTAATGCAATGTTGGAGTGCGAGGAGTGGGTTTGGAAGCTGATATAGTTTGGATGTGCATACGCTGCCCAGATCTTATGTTGAATTGTACCCCCAGCATTGGAGGTGAAACCTAGTGGGAAGTTATTGGATGATGGGGGGTGGATTTCTCAAGAATGTTTTAGCACCGTCCCCTTAGTGCTGTCCTTGCGATAGTGAGTGGCTTCTGGCAAGATCTGACTGTTTAAAAGTGTGTGGCACCTCACTCTCTTGGCTCCTGCGCCTGACATGTGAGATAACTACTCCCTCTCTTCGTTTTGCCATGATTGGAAGCTTCCTGAGACCTTCTCAGAAGCAGATGCTGAGCTAATTAAAGTTCTTTTCTTACAAATCGCCTAGTCTCAGGTATTTCTGTTTTTACTAGCATATATCAAAAACTTTATTCTCTCTGTGGCTGAATGTTTCATTCTATGGGTATGCCTTGTTTTGCTTATCCATTCATTTGGGACAGTTGGGACGATTGAGTTGTTTCCACATTGTGGTTACTGTGAACATTGATGTTGTGAACACTGGTGTTTATGGCAGTGTAAGAATGGCCCAATATGGATGCTTGGGTATTTTCCTCTATTCTGGACTAACTTTTCATCTGGCTCGTCTCTCCTGATATTCCTGGTCCTTCTTAGTCTCCACTAATTTAGAATAATGGAATATTGCAATGCTAAGGATCATAGAAATAACTAAAGCTTAACTTATTTTCAAATAAGGTAACTAAACCTCACAGAGGTTAAATTATTTGAGTCATAAGAAAGAATGAGAGCCGGTATATTTGAGATTTTAATGTGAGGCCTCTATTGATTCCAGTGCTCATTTCATTATGCTATGATGCTTTCTTCCAAGCAAACATATGCTGCAGTATGAATGTCTTTTAAAGATATAAAATTCTTTAATGCCTTGGATTATTGCACTGCATATATATCTGGTTCTGATGGTGGTAGGTTTTCAGGTAGGGCTTTCTTTCCCCTTGCCCATAACACAGTACAACTAGCTGCCTTTTTAAAAAAAAATCTATGTAAAACATTGGTTTTGGGAGAAGTGCTATTTATAAAACATATAATAAAAACATAGAAGCTCTATTTAAATAATATTTGAGGGCAGTCAAGTCATATTAGCTAGTCTTATAACCATTTTAGCAATTGTATCACACAATTACTTCACACTGAGTTTGGAGGAAAAGAAATCTCAATTGTTTTCCACCTGAAAACTTGCCTAGTTAGGTTTACCTCATCTCTCTATTATAAAATTTTTCTTTAAACTTGTCTTTAAAGTAGCCCTGAAGCAAACAAAAAGCTCATCTATGTATAAATAGATGAGCCAAAATTAAAATGTGATATGATGCAAACTTCTTGATTTCTCTTGATTTCATCACTTACAGAAAACTTTAGTTTCTATGAGAGGTTGCTTGTGCTAAAGTGATTAATAGGAATAAGCGAATGAATCTAAATGTTGCAATTAATTCTATTACCAAGGGCTAGGTAAGGTAGGAAGGATGGGAGGATGGGAAAGGATTGATCAACAGGTACAGAGATAGACGGAAGAATAAGTTCTAGTGTTACATTACGTAGTAGGATGACTGTAGCAAATAATAATACACGGTATGTTTCAAGATAGCTAGAAAAGAAGATATTGAATATTATCACCACAAAGAAATGATAAATGTTTAATTTGATGTATATGCTAACTCTGATTTTATCATTATTCAATGCATGCATGTATTAGAACATCACACTGTATCCCATTAACATGTATAATTATAAAATGTCAATCATAAAATTAATAAACATAAGTTGGGAAAATATAATTCACATATTTAAAAATAAAATTATTATCTTAAAAGCTTTGAAAGCAGTTATGCATTTTACAGTATCTTTACTGTACCTCCTGTGGGGCATCAGTCTGTATAAATTTCTCATATATTGCTTTGGCTTTAAGGTGAATTTGTTGAGGTTCCTTGCTTTTCTTGAAATCTTCACAAGCTATCCAAAATTCAATATTTTCTTCACTGAATTCAGTTTTAAGAAATCTGGTAAAAGCCTCCAGTCCATCTATGAAGAAAATAAATGATACGACTATAAAATAACATTAGTGTTGGAAACATTTACTGATGGAGAATAAAGCATAATTGCAAATATTAACAGAAAAGCTACGTATTCCCTCTGATGTACCACTGCAGCACACATCTTCCACAATATACATGAGAGACCTCAGACAGTTTTCACAACTATAAAAGGCAAGCGTTATTCCCATTGAAATAAGGCCAGTGTCTCACTCAGGCTTAAGTTTGACTTTAGGCCTAAGGGCAAGAGGGACCCTCTACAATGGACCTCACTTTATCTCTCTCTCTTTTTTTTTAACAACCCTCCCACCCCAGATTTATTTAGCTTAACATTTCCCCTGATCTAAAGAGAAAGATGTCAAAAGAATACCTAGGACATATACACAAGCACCCACCCCGGTGAACTCAGATAACCTAAAAGAAAAAAGGGCAAAGTTCTGTTCAACGGAGAAAATTATCTTGCTTCTGGAAGATGTTCCCACCTCCCATTCCAGGTCCTCTTCCTCTTGCGGCCACGTGGGCCTTGAGAGTAGCAGCTTTTCCCCCGGTCAGCCCCTGAGCCTTGGTTTTTATTTTTCATGCTCTTTACCATGGGTGCATTCTTCAGCATGTCAGGCAAAATCAGAAAGGGAATTTCGCTGCCGCGGATGACTTTGTGTCTCTTTATCCATTCCCCTCCCAGAGTGTGAAGGGTGATTCCACAGTGTCAAGAAGCCATTACAGTTGGAATGGATCCTACCTCCTTCTACACCAGGACTCTGGTATTCGGGATCTTGGGTTTCCCTGACTAAAAGCTCTGTGCTTCCAACATTTGCACAGTCTTTTTTCCCTGTCCATCTACCAAAAACAAAAACACACAGACTCACTGGTATTCATACCATAGGCCTGAGTATGAACAAGGCTTTAATTTGCAGCCTGGAGTGTGTACTCAAATGTGCAAAGAGCTGCTCACAGAAACCAAATAATGGGTGGAAAAGAGAAAGACGGTAATTTATGTTTATAGAGTAGAACTGTTAAGTGTCTGAACATTTTAAATCCAAACATAATCTTCCAAGTGGCTTACAAAGTATGTTTGTAATATATATATTTTAAACAGTTGGACATACAGCATAGGGCCTCTTTTTCCCTTTTTGTCTTGCCCCATAAATGTTACGGGCAGGTATCAAGTCTTACGTAACACTGCTTGGGCTCAAATTCATGTTCATTTAGTTACTATATGGCCCTAAGTATACTACCTTTTCTTTCTGTATCTTAGTTTTTTCAATATTTAAAATTAAGATAATAATGATTCCCTACCTGATAGGGCTGTTGAGAGAATTAAATGTGTTAAAATGCACAAAGTGTTTTGAACAGTAAATGGGACATATTAAGAACTCCATAAGGATTTTAGTACTGGTGGTTGTGATGATGATGGTAGTCTTGATAATTTTTCTTTAAGACTCACCAAGGTGACATTTACATAACTAAAAAAGTGGCAGACTTTGGATTCAAACCCAAGGCAATGTGACTTCAAAACTAGGGCTCTTTCAACTATTTTTTAACACTATTCTTATTTTTAAGCCTTTTAAAAGTTAAACTATTTTATTTAGAGAAAATTATAGATTTACGTGAACTCGTAGGAAGTTACAAGAGAGACCCCACGTACTCTTTATCCAGTTTTCACCAATGTAACAATTTTCAACTGCAGTGAAATATCACAGCCAGGATAGTGACATTAATTAATATAATCAAGATACAGAAAATTATGAGTATAATTCATGTTGCCCTTTTATAATCACACTTACATCTCCCCCACATGTAACTCCTTTTAACCCCAGGGAACCACTAATCTGGTCTACATTGCTATAATTTTGTCAATTCAGGAATGTTATATAAATTAAATCATACAGTGTATCTTGTTTGAGATGCTTCTATTTTCCACAAAGCGTGATTCTCTGGAGATTTATTCAGGCTGATGCAGGTATCAGTGGTTTGTTTCCTTTTGTGGCTGTATTATATTCCATGATATGAATCTACTACCATTTGTTTAACCGTTCTGCCATTGAAGGAAACATGGAGCTATTTTTGTTTTTTTAGTTATTACAAATAAATCTGCTATAAACATTTCCGTATAGTTTTTTAAAATGTACACAAGTCTTTACTTCTTTGGAATAAATTCCAAGAAGTAAAATTGCTTGGGTGTATGGTAGTTGCACTATAGAAATGTTGGGGAAGGGAAATATGTTCCTAATGGATTTTTCAGATAAACTTTCTCAGAGTAAATCACATTTGAGTTGGATTTAAATGAGTTTTAGCAATCTTTCTTTAGATTCACTCTCACTCTCTAGTTATAGCTTATTTCTCTTTCTGTTCTCCTTATGTAAGTTATTGCATAAGGAAATATCATGAGTCCCATCTGGACTTCCCACTTGGAAGCCTCTGATAATACTGACCCCTCCTTTTTCAAATACTCTTCCATATAGGACTGTGGGATGCCATATCTCCTAGTTTCTACTGTCTGATAGTTTCTTTGTGTGTTGTCTGTTTAGGTTTAACTCCCTCTGTTCCCCTTAACTGTGATGTTCGCTAAAATTATTTCCTTTATGAACGTAAAGGAAATAACGTCCTTCGTTTTTTTTTACTTCCGTCTTTTCCTTCTTCTTTCCTGTATCTTCCCCATTCTCCCATATTTTCTCTTGAGATTTTTCCTGAACTCCTTTTTTCTCACATCCGACTGTACTTTATGCATCTGGTTAACACCTGCAGACAAAATGAGGCATTACAAACAATTCTGAAAAACAAAGTGTTTTTGTTTTACATGTTGATATTATTAAAATATTTTAATCTTCTTACAAGAAATCACTTTTTAAAATCTTAACTTCCAATATTCCTCTAGCTACTGACATATCTTTTCTCCCTACAAATGTAAGATCTTTGATTATGTTTTCTACACTTAGTCTCTTAATCCCCTCTATCTCATTGACTTCCCAACACACAAAAATGTGGTTTCTATTCAACACTTTACTTAAATTATTTTTGCCAAATTGACTTAATGTTATAGTTAGTGAACATTTTTTTTCAGCCCATATGTTATTTCATCTCTCTACAACAGCAGGCGTGGTAGAGAATTGCCCGCACTTCTCTTCGATGGCAGCTAAGCTCCAGAGTTTCCTATTACACCTCTGACTGCTGCATCCCCAAATCCTTCTCAGTTTATCCTTCTTTATCTTTCCCTTAAATTCATTTCCTAAAAAATTACTTCAACACTCAAATTCAATCAATATGCAGATGATTCTTAGAGCTTATTTCAAGCCACTTTCTTGAGTTCCAAGTTCATGTCAGCCAACATGTGAAAAGCATCATTGAATTGACCACTGAATTAGTCATATCAATGGTGCATTCATTATCTTTACTCAAAATCTTCCCGGCATACATTTCCCATTTAATGACACTACCCACTCAGGGACGCAAACTGGAACCTGGCATTTATTCTAGGGACGCTTAATTTCCCTCTTATCTCACACACAGTTGATAAACAAATGTTATAAAATGTCCCCTTTCATATATCCTACATCTGTCTTTTTATTTTTGTGCAATCTGTAATTACTTTTATTTAGACCAGAATTATCTCTCACGCAAATTAGTATAAAAACCTCCTAACTGGTGACCTTAACTTTAGGATTTCCTTGTCTCTTCCTCCAGCCTCCCAGTGTATTATCCGCATTCTGGTCAATAATATCTTTCTACAGTACAAATTTTATTATGATTCTTCATTGTTTAAAATTTCCCAATAGCATTCATGTCTTCCTACTCTATTTATTTACATTGATTTAAGCTCCACTCACAGAGAAACATGTATAGTTCCATTCGTGTGCCATGTTCCTGAATCTCTTAGGTTTAGCTCCTGATGAGAACACTTTTCCCTTCCTATTCTAATTCCATAAAGCAATTTTATTAATCTAATCCATACAGCCTATATTCATTGAGGTTTAAATTATATTTCATCAAGTCTGGAAAGACTTCACCAATCTCTCAAGAATAAGCTGGGTGTCCTTCATATATGGCCTTCTAGTGTGCTGGGTAAACTTCAAATATTGTGCTATAGTTGCCTGTTAACTTTGTTTTCTAGGCCACACTGTAAAATACATAAGATGAAGACCCTTGTCTAATTTGCCACCAAATTTCCAGTACCCAACATGAAAAATAACCCAATAATTATTTAATAATACTAAAATAAATTATCAGCAAATAATTGAACTAATGATAAAAATACAGGATTATTTTTAAAAAACATGAAACAGTTCTAGGAAATGTTTTATGTCTTAGAAATATCAGACCTATTATATTTACAAGGACATGGACAATCAGAGCTACTAACATTACAAAGCAAAAAATAAAACAAAAATCCACAAAATTTTGTCCTATTTTGAATGTGGACAAAAACATGTAATTAAAAATATACCAGTTTATTTAAAAAGTCAACTCTTAGCTGGATGACATTAAACATTTAATTAATGTTCTAGTTTCATGCTTGGCAAGCAGAATTTTTATTACAATTTGGCTGCTTCAGTCATATGAAAAGGTAGAGAAATGGCTATCAGTGACAGTTTTATTTCTGAATCTGTATTATTAGTTTGGAATTCAACCTCATGAGTTTTGCCAATGTGAGCCTTCTACTGAGAATTGGGTCCTTCCTGGCCTGCTAACAAGATGACAGCATCAATTTTGAGAACAAGTGAGGCTGGAGTTTGTGGTGAATTCCAGTCTATATGACTTTGGACAAGCTGACAAACATTCCTGGAGGTACACTGCTCTCTCTTGAATGTCACTATGAGTTACTCAAACATAACGTATTTCTTACGCTGGTCAACTATTTTATGAAATATGTTTGTTTGCATCCTGAACTCCCCACTGAATAACTCATTAATTCATTGAAACAATATTGATCACATGCTATGTTCCAGACATTCTGGTCTAGGTAGTAGAGACCAGCAATTTAAGAAGTGGACAAAGTCCTTGATTTGATATTTAATCTATAGAGCCCTACCTTAAATAGAAGAACACGTTACTATTAAAGTATGAAGAAGAGGGGAGTCATTACAAAGTAAGAGGAGCCAGAGTTGTCCTGCTATCACAAGTAACTATAAAACTAGACAAAATATTGAGGCAGTAGTTTTCAGACAATACACCTGGCACCAGATGACAAGAAAAACACGAAGTGAGTACTGAGTTTGCTCTGACTTTCTACCTGGGGGCATTTTTAAGACTGAAATGCATGAAGATGAGGCTGAGCAAAGTAAAAAGTCTTGCTGAATTGAAAAGACAGAGATAAGAGTTCGGGCATTATGATTATTGGGATTTGTGGGTCAGGGTACTGGACGGGGGAGACATTCAGAAGGTACAGGATAGTTAGTGCCCTTGCACCAACGTGTTCACTCTTTTTCTCACTTGTAGTCATCAAGAATAAATGTACGATGTGCTGACAATGCAACATCCTGAGACAAGAAGAAATGAAAGGAATAACCCTGCTCTGTTCCTGTGCCACCAAAACATAGGCTCTTCTTTGACACTTTAGCCCAGGGATACCTGTATTCCTTGGGGCATGAAACCCAGGACAGGCTGCTTTCTGGGATCCCTCTGCTGCAGTGCAGTTGGGACATCACAGACAAGGTTTAATTCACTCTTAGCAGCTCTCCAAAGTGTTGGGGGAACAGCTCATTATGAATACTAGGCTTCTATTATCCCTTGCTGCCTATTTGTCAGTCCTAAAGTTGCTTTGCCTAATTAGTTGTATCTGTGTTCTATCATACCGGATTTGTGCAAGTAATCAAAATTGTAGCCCAAGATATAGGTGGCTTAAACAGTAACCGGTGCAAAGTGATTCTGCTTATAAAAGGACTCAGAAGCCTGCCTGCAGTTTTCCTGCAGAGCCTTCACTGAGGGCTAAGCTGCACGTGAGCAGGGCAAATTTTGTGAAGTCTCGACAAGGATAGCTGCTATGGGACTGAAGTAAATGGAGATAAGAGAGTTTTGATAGGTCTGGATGACTTTGGATTTCTGGCTCTTAGGACAGATGCCAAAGAAAGGTCATGTTTCTGATATAAATACTCTGTTTTTTCCTGGTACTAAGAACGGTCTTGGCCTAATACCAAGAAAATTCTGAGAGATACCAGCCATAAAGGATCAAACTGGCCAGAAAAATATCAAGAGTATACAATAGTGATTTAATTAACTTCCAGAAAGATGATTCGATACTCTTTAAAGGAAGACCACACAATCTACTCCTATGTTTTCCTCCATGGTCACATACAATAAAAAAATTAGTCATGTAAGGTATTTTCAAAACTCATTATCAACATTTTGTTTGTTGATTACAAAATATCAATAAAAAATAATCATGAGGTATCTAAAATGTTGGGAATAGCCAGCAAAAACTTTAAAAGAGCCCCTATAATTTTTTTTTAAATATAAAGGTTAAAAAAGACATAAGACAACATTTAAATTATAAAAAATAATCGAGTTGAAATTCTGGAAATAAAATGTAAAATATTTAAAATAAAAAAATTATTGGATGGTCATGGCAACAGATTAAATACTGCAAAAGGGATAGGTATGCAAGCAGACAGCTGGATAGAAGATAGATTCACTTAATCTAAATAAGGTAGGAAAGGAGGAAAAGGAAAAGAACAATAACAAAATGAGGAAACAAATGGAAAATAAATAATAAGATGTTAGATGCAATCCCATGTACATCAATGATGACATAACATTTAAATGAGCTAAACATTCCAATTAAAAGTCAGAGATTTTATGACTGGGTTAAAAAGTAAAAACAGACTATATATTGGCAATAAGAGACACATTAAATAAAAAGTATCAGGAAGATGAAGAAAAAGGATTAAAATGTTACACAGTGCAGAGGTTAAGCATGAGAAATCTGAATAAAAAATCTTCACGTCTTGAAAAAGTGACTTCAAAATAAAGAGTATTTCTATTTTGTAATTTTTAAGCGGCCAATTATTACTAGTGCATAACAATCCTAAACATATATGAACTTAATTTAGAGCTTTAAGTTCTAAATTTAGTTTACATGAAGTAAAAGTAAACTTTAATTTAGTTTACATGAAGTAAATTAACAGAACTAATAGAAGTAGAAAAAAACATAATTTAGGTGTATATTTTAATTATGCTTACTCATTAATTCATAGAAAAAGCAGACAGAATATCAATGACAATATATAAACTTAAACATTGTTAACTAAATTGACTTAGTTGAAAATTACAAATGCTCTACCCAACACATCTTTCCAAATGCAAAAAGACAGACTATGTGTTAGACTCATGATATGAGTCTAAATAAATTTTAAAAAGCTTGATACCTTATAGACATGTCCTTTGCCCACAAGGGGTTTGAATTAATAATTGACATTAGTACATACATACAAACAAAACAAAAACAAATATTTGAAAATAAGCACACAATAACCAATATGTTTGTGATAAATAGGTGTTAAACACAATAACCTAAGTATTAAAGAAATCACAAAAAACAAACCCATTCAAAAGTGGGCGAAGGATATGAACAGACACTTCTTAAAAGAAGACATATATGAGGCCAAAAAGCATATGAAATAATGCTCATCATCACTGGTCATTAGAGAACTGCAAACAACCACATTGAGGTATCATCTCACGCCAGTTAGAATGGCAATCATTAAAAAATCTGGAGACAACAGATGCTGGAGAGGATGTGGAGAAATAGGAACACTCTTACACAGTTGGTGGGAGTGTAAATTAGTTCAATCATTGTGGAAGACAGTGTGGCGATTCCTCAAGGATGTAGAAATAGAAATTCCATTTGACCCAGCAATCCCATTACTGGGTGTATACCCAAAGGATTATAAATCATTCTGTTATAAAGACATATGCACACGTATGTTCATTGTGGCACTGTGTACAATAGCAAAGACCTGGAACCAACCCAAATGCCCCTCAGTGATAGACTGGACAAAGAAAATGTGGCACATATACACCATGGAATACTACGAAGCCATAGAAACCGATGAGTTCACATCCTTTGTAGGGACTTGGATGAATCTGGAAACCATCATTCTCAGCAAACTGACACAAAAACAGAAAACCAAACACCACATGTTCTCACTCATAAGCAGGTGTTGAACAATGAGAACACGTGGACTCAGGGAGAGGAGCATCACACACTGGGGTCAGTTGAGGGGGGCTCTTTTCCTAGAAAAGAGGAAAAATACATGTAATAGAAAAACTACAGAGAAGATTAACGGAGCCAAACCTGGTTCTGTTAAAACATTAATAAAATAGAATCCCTACCAAGAAGACTCTTTCGCATTAGGAAGCAAACCATAAATAATACTATAGATCTTACAGATGCTACAAACAAGTGAATATTATGAATGGCTTAATGTCATTAAATATAATTTATATGACATAGGCAAATTGTTTGAGAAAACAATAAACCTACCCAAACTGACACTTGAAGAAGTGGAAGATCTGGTAGTCCTAAATCAATAAATAGATTTTATAATAAAACATTTCTTTCCCAAAAAAAATACCTGGGCCCAAATTTAGTAAATTCCATCAAACATTTAAGAAAAAAAGTATTTTAATCTTACACAGTTGCTTCAAGAAAATTAAGAGAGGATAAACACTTTCCATCTCATTTTATGAGATAAGGGTAACTCTAATACCAAAACTTGACACTCTCCTGCATAAAAAGCAAGTAAAGACTAAGAAAGAAGGAAAGAAAGTTATACAATACCTCTCATGATTATAGATGCAAAGATTCTGCACAAAGTATATTTTTAAAAATCCAGCTATTTATAAAGAAGGTGCAAATATTCTGGCATTGTGACTGAAAAAAAGTTGAAATAATTTTGAAATGTTGTAATGTTGTAGCTTTCTTTGTTCAACTCATTTTAACTTAGATTGCCACATTTAAAAAAATGTTTACAGCTCTCTAGAACTATTCCTAGTGGTCAATGACTATTACTAATATAAAAAGTTCCATATAAAATGAATCAAGAATAACAAATTTCTATTGGTAAAATTATGGCAATAACTAAGAGGTTTTGCATTGATAACATGGCTAGAGGTTTTGAAGGTTGTTACTTATATGCATCACCTCATTTAATTTTTATAGCAGATACATGGAATATGTCTTATATTCATTTTCATAGATGAGAAAACTGAGTTTCAGATTAGTTCAATCGCCCCAGATTTCACTTTTATATATATGCATGTATATTTTCTCAAGAAGGCATTGTTGTCTTTGGTAGGCAGAAAAATAACACTCCAAAGGTGTTCATGCCCTAATCTTCAAGACCTGTGTGAAAAAAGGAACTGAATATATTTCAGTACCTTGAGATGGGGGAGATTATCAGGGTAGATCCAATCTAATCACATCAGACCTTAAAAGTAGAAGAGGCAAAAGAGTAGGTCAGAGAGATGTGACCTAACAAGGACCTGACTCTGCTCTGCTTTGAATATGAAGAAGATGAGTCAGGAAACGCAGTGTATTCTAGAAGGTGGGTGTCTTAGTCTGTTTTGTGTTACTATAAAGGAATACCTGAGGCTGGGTAGTTTATATGGAGAAAGGTTTATTTCACTCACAGTTCTGGAGGTGGTATAGAGGCCTGCTGGCATATGCTTGGCTTCTGGTGAGGGTTTTGTGCTGGGTTAAAACATTGTGAAGATCAAAGAAGAAGTGGGCATGAGCAAAGAGGAAACAATCCCGAGGAGCATCCCAACTTCATAACAACCTACTCTCCAGGGAACTAATCCATTCCCCTGAGAAATAATCCAGTCTTTCAAGAGTGAATACTCACTATTGCTGAAACTGTGCAAAGCCGTTCCTGGGGGAACTTCTCCCATGACAGAAACAAGTCCCCTAGGTGCCCCCTCCCAGTACCACCACATTGAGAACCAAATTTCAACATGAGATTTGGGGTGGGGGAATAAACCATATCCAGACCATAGCAGCGGGAATGATCCTCAGTTTGCTGCTAGCAAAGAAGGAAGTAGTTGGTCGCTAACTGCAAACAACTTAATTCTGCCAGCAATCCAAATGAGCAGGAAAGGGGTTGTTCTTTAAACCCTCCAAAAAAGAACAGCCTGCTCACATCTTGATTTTATTTTGATCAAACCCATACTGGGCTTCTTACTTACACAACTGTAAGATAATAAAATTGTGCCATTTTAATCACTGTAGTTGTGCTAAGTTGATACAGCAGCAAGAGGAAACCAATACCATCCTTGAGTTATGCTTTTTGTATCACCATTTATATTTCCTTTATATAGACCTTGTCCTCTTTGTCATGAAGCATCTGTTTTTAATGTTGTAAGCAATCTTTTGAACGTATAGGAGTTCCAGGAACTTACTGTTTAGGAAATCAGTTGTTAGACAAAGACGTGACAACCTCCAGAAATCCCTAAGCTTTATAGTACGGAATGATTCCAGCCACTACCATGAGAAAAGGAAGACATAGTCTGTTCTGCACCACTGCCTCTTCCACTGGGGGATTTGCCATCAGACAAAGGGAGATGCTGCCATTTCTTTTCCTCAGTAAATTGACCACAACTAACATGTTAGTAGTTACGTGTTAAGAAACTAGAGCGACAAGGGAAGGTAGGGCTCAACAAGAGTTTGAGGAGGCATTGGAAAACTGACAAGCAACTTACAGAACTTGTCTGCAGTCGTGAGATGCTAGTAAGATAATTTCTAGTCAACGCAACTGTCCAATGAAGGCCTTACTGCTAAGTGATTCCTGGATGAGTCAGCAAACTCTGACCACTGAGAAGCAGGAGTAATCAAGTTGCTCTTCTTTCTCTAGCTCAGTTAGTGTATTATTTTCAAGATTTATTTCTCACACTGAGCAATATGCTTTTCTCAGATTGTAAAAGGGACATATAAATGAACAACAGTTCTCTGAAGCAATTAGATATGTTGTACGTTTCTTCCAAATACCTAGAAATACAGAGGTTCCACATTAAAGTTAATGGGCTAGCTACCAAAATAATTGCCAAAGTGAACAACAGGGTGTCAAATGTGCTGGTTTTACTGTGGCTTATTAATAAGCACATAAGCACCTATAGGGATTATTGTTCCTTAGAATGTTCCTATTTGATTTTCCTTCCCATAATTCCTTTCACAATCTGCATTTGAAAACTGGACTTGTATAAAAGCAGTTTGTGTCAGTGAATTGGCCAAGACTATATTCCTTTAATTTTTGAAAACTAAATTGCAGTATTGTGGGAAAACGTCAAGTAAAACTGCAGCCTTGGACTGATGACTCTAGGAAATAAGCTGAATGAGTATTGCTTGGCTGCTGATTGATAATTTGAGCAGCTTGAGAATTCCTTTCTTTTCCATTATGTAACTGCAGGAGTGGTATTAGTATTTCGTATCTGGTTTTACTTGTCTTTTTGTTTGTTTGTTTTTAATTTTTCCCCCTCTGTCTTCTATAATGATCTGGAAGAAATGAGACTAAGACAAAACATGCTGGCATGCTGTGTTAGTTCATTTTGCATTGCTCTCAAGGAACACCTGAGGCTGAGTGATTTATAAAGAAATGAGATTGATTCGGCTCATTGCTCTGCAGGCTGTACAAGCATGGCACCCGCATCAGCTCAGCTTCTGATGAGGCCTCAGGACGCTTTTACTCATGGAGAAAGGCAAAGGGGAAGCCAGTGTGTCACAAGACAGGGAGTGAGAAAAAAGGCAGAAGGTTTCAGGCTTTTGCAAACAGCCACCTCACATGTTAACTAATCGAATGAGAAGTTGCTTATTACTGTGAAGACAGTACAGAGTCATCCACGACGGACTCGCTCCATGACCCAAATGACTCCCATGAGGCTCAGCTTCAGCCTCAGTGGTCACATTGCTACATGACATTTGGATGGGACACACAACCAAGCCATGTCACATGCCTTCAAACTCTACATTGTAACTGAAGTACAATTTGAAATGTGGGGAAATGTCTAGGTCTGTAAAAGAAAACCACCACAAAAAACAGTGATCTGTGAACCGACTGGCCTGAACTCACCTTAGGTAGTTAGCCTGCCTCTGCCCAGAACTACTTAAAAAATATATTCTTGATAACTCTTCCCTTGATAAATATTTAAGATAATGGAAACCAGCTACTTACCACCTATACTTACTCCATCTTTCAAATTGCTAAAATATTTGTCCTTTTTCTAAGTTAATATCCACTTTTTTACGAGACTTAATTCTAAAAAAAGTTATTTCAATTTATCTCTGATCACTATCTTTGGAGCTGATAGATTCTATTTTTTAAATAGAATTTTAAAATGTCTTATTTCTTATGGCAGGTCTGTATCTTAGTATGTTTTGCTTGGTAGTTGTTATTAAGTAGATTTCTGAAGAGAATTTCTTGGCTAGATACTAAGAAACAATTTGAAGCAGGACAGCAAAATAATTGGGAGAACATTTTCAGGCAATCCTAATTAAAAAGAAAACAAAAAGTAGTCATATGGAAATGTGCCCTCTGCTGATACTAAAAAGCATACCATTGGGTGCTATTGATCTGTTTGTTTATGATATAGGTCCTGCTGTCCAAATTTCACAGTAAGAGGATTTTATCTTGTCCTTTTTTTGTTCCTCAGTTCCTATTTAAATGGAAATTAAAGCAAAGTTGACAAAATAAAAAGCCCCTTACATGACAAGGAAAAATCAACCTGTTTCAAGGTCATCTCTAGTTTCCAAAGAGGAAAGAAAGTTTTATTTGGCTTATTTAAAAAGTTGCACTGACCCAGTGAAAGGATAAACGTTTTCGTTTTTAATATACTGCACTCTAGCCATATGTCATGCGTGAGCATGGACTGATCGATTTTTAAATATCAAAGTATTCCTAAAATGAGTTATTAAATAATTGTCACGATATGGCCATTACTTCTCTAATTAACAGATCAGAATTATAATAAATTTTTTGTACTGACAGCTAAAACGCCTAAAAGCCAGATAGCTGAAATTGCTATTTATTAGAATAACTTTTTGACCTACCTTTTAATTACTGATTTAAAAAAAAGAAGAAAAGCAACTTAGTCTGAACCTGAGAATTATGTTATATATTTAAACAATATTTACAATCGTTAGGAGTTTTGAATGTTCATTAAGGTCTTAGCACATTGCTATATGTCTTTTATTGGCACAATTCCATTTAATTTTCACATCAGCCCTATGGAGTAAGCCTTGTTATACTCATGTTTATAGATGAAGAAGTTAACGTTCAGAGAGTTAACTTGCATTAAATCTTGGAGCTGGTAAAAGATAGTGCACGTGCTTGAACCCAGGTTCATCTTATTTCAAATTCCAGGACCTTTACAACTAAACTGCCATAAAGAAAACAAAGTCCTTACTATAGAGGAATATGGAGATGAATGGGCAAGACAGGCATGTATGCGCCAAGGACTGAGGAAGGACAATTACCAGAGTGACTTATTCTGGTCAAAGCAGCAGAGGAAAATCAGCCTGCATAAAATTCAAATACAAGTCTTCCAGAAAACAACGTAAACATTATTTCTGATAGAGTTCTTCACTAATTCATAAGCATGAGTGTCGACTCTGTGCCATGTTCTTTGCTCTGGAATGTAACACAAAAGCCCTTTGTTACTATAGTGAGTCTTGTGCTTGATACAGACATTCCAAATGAAGTCAGCATCAGAAAAGTGCTGCACATCCTCTGAGTGATCGTGATGCATTAACTAAAGTGAATGGATTTTGTTGGCATAATGTGAATATAATAGTACAGAAAAAATACTAATTCAAGAAATGAATGATGAATGAGAAAGAAGCTTATTAATCAAAATTTTAAGTAAATAACTTTTTAAAAGTAATGTGCAATGCTCTGCAAGATTACCCCAGCACAGTACTTACTTCCTGTTTCTCTTACTCACTTTGGGCAGCTGCATTAAGTCAGTTCACAATGGAACCATTTCTCACACAGAGGCAGTAACTTAGTAACAGTCCCTAGAAGGCGGCAGTGGTGAATGCAGCCGCCAAAAGTGCTTGATAGAACCTGGGTTTAGAATTCACACTGGAAGAAGCTGGCTCAATGTGTCACACAAATATGAAATGCTTGTAATTGCATGTTTCTAAATTGAAACTCTGGCATCTGTTGGAGTGTTTTTCTGATGCCAAGAAACCAAATGAAACAAAAAGTCAAGAAAATCTGTAGTTGGAAACCCAAGTACCGTATAATATCCTAACTACTAAGTTGCATTGTTTCTTTTGGTTTGTAGCTCTGATTTGCCATAGAATGTGATTTCGTTTGCGATAATGAATGATTTATGTGATCCATTATAATTTGGACTGGGTTTTATTTATTTCTAAACTTTAGATAAATTAACAAGTTGAGTGTTTGTTGGCCAGGTACGGTGGCTCACGCCTGTAATCCCAGCACTTTGGGAGGCCAAGGTGGGCAGATCACGAGGTCAGGTGTTCAAGACCAGCCTGGCCAACATGGTGAAACTCATCTCTACTAAAGATACAAAAAATTAGCTGGGTGTGGTGGTGTGCACCTGTAATCCCAGCTACTCGGGAGGTTGAGGCAGGAGAATCGCTTGAACCCGGGAGGTGGAGGTTGCAGTGAGCCGAGGTTGCACCATTGCACTCCTGCCCAGGCAACACGGCGAGACTCCACCTCGAAAAAAAAAAAAGAAGAAAGTTCAGTCCTTGTTATGGGTCGGCTTGAGTCAGAAATTTAAATTTTTAGAGCAGTGGAATTCTTTATCTTGCAGAAAATTGGTAACCAAAAATTAGGAACTGTAACTTGAAAAGCCACAGGTGAAAACTATAAGAAGTGCTCATTTCCTTCCCCAAAACGGAAATATGTATTTCCTTGTAGTCCTTACTCAAGCTTAGTTATAAGTATTTTCCAAAATACAGTCAGTTTGTGTTTTTAAATCCAGGATGTGCAATGACTTACATAGTCTACTCCCATCTTACATGTTATGAATTGTTTTAAGAAATTACTTAGGATCTCAATTTCAAGTGTAAAAAGTTTAAGTAAATAGTTATTCATAAAAAGGTTAAAACTGTTGTAGTTATTAGCAATGGCTAGATAAAAATGTACACAAGAAAAATGAACAGTTATGTAGTAGTAGAAAGATTTTCTAACTGATGGAAATTCCCCTCATGAGAAATAACATTCTCATTCAGATAATCAATTATCAACTATGTGAGCTGCTTAGAAAATCTTAACTATAAGTCTGCCTTCCATATTCTAGGTGTGCACTTACAAAACCCTGCAAAACTTTTAATAAGGTTTACCACTGACAAAAAAATATTCAAACTCTACCCTGTTCTCTTTTTGCAAATCTTGTTTATCCACCTCTATTTCACATCTATTACAGGCATCTTTATCTTCCTATTATAATGAAAATAAAATCTAGGGATCTTTGGCTCATCCTTATTTTTTGTTTCCTATTCCTTCATCTTCTCATTCTGTAACATACATACACACTGATTAAGTCACTAAGTTTATCCATTTTTTTTCCCAAAGTGGTCCTTACTTTGAATTTAGCTTTTATATAACAACTGTGTAGGTAATCCATATTACATGCATAGAATTTTACCTTTCTAACCTTCAGAGTTATCTTTTTACACACAAAGGCTTCCAAAGTTTGTTCTCAACTTAATTATACAATTTGTTTGTTGCTCTTTGCCTCAAAGTAAACTTATGCTTTTCCAGATCACGTCAAAATCTATTACTCTGTTTTCTTGCCTTTGTCTCAGGAATTAGCTTTTCTTTTGCCTGTTGAATTCTTGCATACATCTGTTTAATCTCTTTTAGTGATCTTCTAAAGCACACATGATATACTGCAAGTTCTGCATAATATTTTTTAAAACTATTTAGCAAGTTATTTTCAAAGTTATGTATTATATACAGCAGTATCATTTTGCTTTCAAAGATGCCTTACACAGAGCCATATACATATATGTATACAAATGAAAACACATATCTGTGTATAATATACGTCTATATTTGACTGGCATCAATTGATTTTAGAAGTTCAAATTCATAAAATTAACTTATAAAGCCAATCAATGAGAAGACTGATAAAAACTAAATTGGAAATTTATGATTATAAATGACAGCTACAGTTTGATATTTCATTTTTGATTTATTACTTTTAAAATGTAAATAGCCCTTATAAATTACTTATTTATATATATGTAGTATTAAACTATACATTTTTATTATTTATTTTGAAACTTCAGGCAAATTTGACAATAAATAGAAATAGCAGAAAAAAATTACACTAATAGCTCCATCGAACCAAATAAGAAACAGAATTTAAATTATTGGTGGACTTCATTGTGTGAAAATTTACTGTATAACATGCTTGAGATCATTTTCTAATGTATTTCATTCTACAATATATTTTGATTTACAGAACTATTTTGCAGAAGGTAGTATGGATTTAGAAGAAGGTAATACACTCCCCATTTAATTTCCCTGTTATCAACATCTTACATTGGTATGGGGCATTTGTTGCAATTACTGAACCAACATTGATATATAATTATTAACTAAAGTTCATACTTTTTTCATTTTTTAATTTTAAAAGAGTTAAAGTATGTGACTAAAATTTGAATAAAATAGAATTATCAGAACACCTCCCTGAATCATTTTATTTCTGTGGAATAGAGCAAACATCAGTGACCTTTCTGTTTTGGTCTCATGGATATATTGTCTGTCACCCTAAGCCACCATCCCTTTTCAAATTATATTTTTCAATGAAGAATTATTTTGTTTTTAATTCCCTAAGTAAATTGCATTGTTTACCACCCCATTTCTATACCGATTCTCTGCTTGGATAGTCTCTTTCTCTTATTATTCAGCTAGTGAATTTTGATGACTCCCCTAAAATCTAGGGTGGAAACCATCTGTCCTGTGGTTTCATTCCTAAAGCTGCTAACAATCGGTTTATGATGGTTTTAGTATTAACTAAATATTTTGTCAAACTAAATACCCAAATTTCCAATGTATCTGGTTTGATTTATCACTTCATTTTCCATTTGACTAAATTGAATACAGTTTTGTTTCCTTTTAATAAGCATCGCATACAGATTCTGAGAAAAGTTCACATTTTATAAAATTTTATAAAAGAAAAATTTTACAAAAGGAAATTTTATAAAATTTGATAAAGCAAGGTCTTTCTTGAATGTGTGTGTGTGTGTGTGTGTGTGTGTGTAAAATCTTTCCCTTTAAATATATATATTCACACACACACACACGTTTTTCTTCTGGGGTCAAATAAATAGAAATAAACTGAATTTAAGCATTGCAACCAAAAGGCTTGTTTTATGTAATTATTTTAAGCTTTATAATTTAATATTATTATAAGCATTGTGATTAAAAATAATTGGATGGGGGATTGATTAAAATAATACTGGTAATATAAATTTTGTGAATTCAATATAATATATTTAGCAATGTAATCATGAAAGGTGATAATATGCAGTGGATCAGTGCTGATTATTTTAAATGTGCCTCTTCCTGGTTTAAATTGCTGGTAGTTTACTGCTCATTAATATTACCAGTAGAGAAAAGAGAGAGAGAGTAGCAGATTTGATTTTGTCCTTTTGCTTTTTACTGCTTGTAAAGAAGAAAGATTACAGAATGCTAGGTGAGGCTTTTCTGTAGGACTAATTACCCTGTTAAATTTTTCTGTGCTTTGAATGAGTAATGAAAGTATGATGAAATCATTATATACCAATTTATTAAGTGACATAAATCCTGTCTCTATGTTATTGTCAACTGAAATTTTAACCCTCTAATTGATCCTCATCTAGTTGTGAGTAGACTTGAAACAGAAAAAGGATTATTAAACTGATTAGTAATTATTTTTTATAATAGCAGCAATCATTGACATTTTTGTAGTGTCTAAGATTTATTGGTTTCTTATTCATCATCTCATTTAATCGTGACAGAAATCTGTTTCTGTTGGAGCTAAAAACATTATCTTCATTTACAGTTGAGGAAGCTGAAAGTCAGAGTGATTAGGAAGCTTAACTAAGATTATACAACCATTTGTGTTTCAGGAGAAAACTAAAACTCAAATTCCACTGGAACTCTGGACTAACTTCCAGAAACAAATTCAGTTGTATTCTTTTTCAGGGGATGTCTGGGATTAGGGATCCACAGATGAAAAGACATATGGTTCCTTCTAGTAAATACTTATATTGTAAGGAATGAATCCCAGTCCTCTTTTTTTTTCTCCTTCTCTGACTGGTGAGGAGGCTAAAGGGCAGTACGGTATCAAAATGTTGGCTATAAGAGGAGATTTTAAAATAAACACATTTGGGGGACATGAATTATGGAAGTAAGTTTCACACAAGTCATGGTAATTAACCTATTAAGAACATATCTGACACTGAACCAAGACAGTGTGAGCAAGAAAGTGAGTATGAGACAAGTTTGACATAGATTTGGCAAGAATTTTAACAATAGTTAAGAAATTGTTGTATACCGGGGCCGGGCATGATGGCTTATGCCTGTAATCCCAGCACTTTGGGAGGCTGAGACAAGTGGATCATTTGACGTCGGCAGTTCAAGACCAGAATGCTAAAAATACAAAAATTAGCCAGGTGTGGTGGCGTGTGCCTGTAATCCCAGCTACTCTGGAGGCTGAGGCAGGAGAATCCCTTGACCCAAGAGGCAGAGGTTGCAGTGAGCCAAGATCACACCACTGCACTCCAGTCTAGGCTACAGAGCAAGACTTGGTCTCAAAAAAAAAAAAAAAAAAAAAAAGAATTGAGGAATTGTTCTATACTGGAAATAAAGAAAAGTGTGGAATACAAGGAATAAAAGTTACACTTTGTCAGCAGAAACTTTCTTATCACTACTCTCCATTCTCATTGATGACATCCTCACCTAAGTGTAAGCCTTGATTTCTCTACCTATAAATACTACAAATCAGAGGTAGACATCTACTTTCATTGGGAGAGGACAGGTTTTCAGGGATCATCTACAGAGATAGAATTCTTATATCAGTAAATTCAGGAGAACATTAAAAGGTCACCAAGGCATTATAAAGAGTTGGACAATTAAGGAGGGGGAATAAAACAAAAAGAAAAAAACAAAACATGTCAGAAAAGAAAAGTTGTTGTTACATTAAATGGAGCACAGTATTTGAGGCTAATTACAAATATTCCATCCCAACTGTCCTGGCAACAGGAATCCTTTCTTCCAGTGGACACTTTAAAATGTGAAAGCCACAGGGCAGTGCTATAAGGAGTAGTTAGAGTAGTCTGGCTAGCCACATCTTGGACGGGTCTGGAAGACCTGGGAAATGATTGCATTTCAGACAAAGACTAAGGGAAGAAACTGGACAAGTTTAAGGTGCAAAAAAAAGCTGTGGGCTTGAAGTGGATGTTTGGTAATGATAAAGCATTGCTTTTTTAGCAGACTCTTGACAAGTTCAGGGTGGAGAATAATAAATCCTGTGATTGCCTAGCCCCATCACCTGCTCAGTTCAGTTTTTATATCTGTAAGAAAGCTTAGAATGAGTAAAGATAACAGAGTTCACTCACTTGCTACCTTATGTAAATTGACCCTGAAGACTGGCCATCCAGGGAGCCTGCCTCCTAGGTCACGCTATACTATCATAGTGTTTCAGAGTCAAAGGAGGCCTTGAAGCTTGTCCTCACCCTCCCTCTCATAGACAAAGCTCCCCCTTAAATACATGCCCGACTCTCAACCTTTCTACAAAATTCTGCCTTAAAAATAGACAATTGATATGAAGTACAGAATGAAGAATTTATAAAATGTTTTTTGAAACTGTGTTTCTGTGGGTTTCCTGAATGTCCATCAAAAAAGTACCCTAT
This sequence comes from Ateles fusciceps, assembly GCA_036589455.1. Classification (NCBI taxonomy): domain Eukaryota; kingdom Metazoa; phylum Chordata; class Mammalia; order Primates; family Atelidae; genus Ateles; species Ateles fusciceps. Next base: position 3,248,977 of record JAZHEH010000253.1, on the reverse strand, counting down.
ATTTTTAATCACTGAACAATGAAACTAACGTGAATAATTTGTTAATTGTGAATTTAATAAAACCAAGGTTTTAGTAAAAAATCAGAAAAATTTAAAAATTGAAACTACAGTATAAATAACTGTTTCATCCGTAGTAGGCAATACTAAACAAAATGAGATTTTTAAAAAATTCCATGATTTGACTTTTCTATTATTTAGTTACTTCTGTTGATCACAAAATCAAATTACTGAAAATTACCAATCAGCAAAATTTTTGTCACCTCTCGTTTTGTATAATTACATGCAGAGTTTGTGTAGTTTTCCATTAAGCAATAAAGCATTTGGTGAAAGTACCACTAACCTCTATGGGAAAGCAGTTTTTCAAATGATTCACCCCATTTCACTGCTTCTTCAGGGGAGACTCTGTACAAGAAACAAAATGTTTTATAATGGACTATGCAGAAAGTCTGTTTCTGAATCTGTTCTAACATATGCTATTATACTGCTCTTTTCAATCATATTTCACAGTTTCTCCTTTGATTATAATATAATGAAAGTTGTATTTACATTAGAAACTTTGAAAACGTTCAATTTTCTTTTGGAGTTTGTCTGTTGAATAATGTGTTAAAGTAACATTAATTTTTTCTCATGGATATGTGAGTTGTTTTATTTTTTAATTAAAAATTAATCCTTTGTTAGGTTAAAAGGCACAGAGAACAAATATAAAGAAATCAGGTCAACTATCTCTTTAAATTCAGCAAGTAGGAAAAACTAAACCGACGGTATCTTTCAGTTAAAAAAAAAAGATTGTACTGCAAATTTCCTTGAAGCTCTAACCACACTAGGCTGCAGTTTTTTTTTTTAACAGATACAGGAAGTTTGACTAATAAAGTTTCAAAGGGATAAGAAATATAAGATATTTTAATACAAGAAATATTTTAGAGATATTGATAATGTGGAGAATTGAATATGTTTTCTTGGATCTTTTTTTGATTATACTCAAATTTACAAGAATTTGTATGAAACTAGTACATAAGTCTTTTGCATTTTTTTGAATTAAATAAATGCTAAATATTAAAAGACATTTTTTATTTGTGCTTTACTTGCTATAATGGTGGTGTTTTTTTCAAACTACTGAGGGAAGAGATGAATAGCTCTTTACTATGACAATATTGCATTGTGAAAATCTTAAATGAATGAGTATTTTATCAGGTTATAAGGAGTAAAATATATCATTTAAAACTGACAGGTATATAATTTTAAAAGAGCAGCTTAAAGTGTTCATAGTATTATTTAATTGAAGCGGTTTAATTCAAGTGGTTTAATTTTATGAAGTATTTCTAGTTTCTTTAAGTGAAATTTCTAAACTTTCTTCATATTTCTGTGCAATTTTCAATAAAATAGAAATCCCTAATTGAACTTTTCTTAACTCTTTAATGATAGAATCAGCAAAATCTTCCTTAAAATACTGAAAATTTATTCACCTTGTTTCTTTGGCCAAGTGCCCAGATCTACTGGAGTGGGTGTCTTCATGAAACTCAAGTTTCTGCACAAGAAGACTTAGTCTATTTCTTTTTTCCTTAGCTCTGTAATAAAAAGGCCTCAGCATCAGGACAATTGAGATGACAGTTAAAATCTCTCCTGCTGACTACCAGAAAAGTTTGGAATTCGGAAAACACCCATGCCAACCTATTCCCCCACCCCCACACACTCATGATCCCATTTAAATATTATATTTATGGAGGAATTAGGGTAACATATGGAAATGTTTCCTTCTTTTGCTCACCAACAATCAAGTATTTGAGGTTATATTTCAATAAAGATTGTACCAGTTCCTTCGTGAAGCTAAAATTGTTACACTTTTTTTTTTTAATGAAAACACTTTAGATTTAACAAGTTAGTTGTTTACTCCTAAGAAATAAAAAAGGTATTTTCCCCCCAATTATGACAATACGATCAATATATTTTCAACCCAATAGTTTAAAAACAAGTGGTAATGAATATTCAACCTCAATTATTCTTTTAAAAGTATAAGGCTAACTTAAAATTTCATGATTTTACCTGTTTTTGGCCTCTTTGCTTGTTTCTTCTTCTTTTCCTGAACCATGTATTAACTTGAAAAAAGCTTTTTCTTTTGGATTCACACATATTTAATTGAGAAAAGAAAAACAGTGTTTCCATCTTCTTTCTAAAATGAAGAAATGTCTAATTTATTACATCCTTCTCTATTTCACTTGTTAATGCTATTCCATATGTATACATAGTAAAATAAAAAGTTATCACAACTCTTTCAGTAATGTTTACAAAAAACAAGTCAAGAGCTGTGTTTCTTTCTGCCTCTGCAGAAACGCAGAATTGAGGAAATGAAGTACAATTTGGTCCTGAGTTGTTTAGGGAAATGATACCACAAATTTGCAAAATGGCTCTTGTCTCCGAGATAAAGACTAGTATTACCACAGTGCAACTTCTCGTTCAAGTTTGTGCAACCAGAATGATGCTTTAATAGACCCAAATAACACTGTCATTTCCCACAGGAACTTTTCAAAGTTCTTAAACGTGTGGACTGCGTGTTAAAATGTGTTATGGGAAAGTGTTACATCAAACATTAGGAGATATTTTCCCCTGTTCTTAAAAAAGTATTTTTCTTACGGTTATTATTACATACGTAAATCACATTTAACTGACATGAGATTATGCAACATTAATTATGTTGGCTTAACATATTGTAACAAAATAAGACAATAGATCAGAATTTTATGGTTAAAAAAGTTAGGAGAAAGCATTTAGTTCAATAGTTTTAGGCTGGGCACAGTAACTCATGCCTGTAATCCTAGCACTTTGAGAGGCCAAGGTGGTCAGATTGCCTGAACTCAGGAGTTTAAGACCAGCCTGGGGAACATGGTGAGACCCCGTCTCTACTAATAATACAAAAAATTACCCAGGCATGGTGGTGTACACCTACAATCCCCTCAGGAGGCAGAGCCACGAGAGTCACTTGAACCTGGGAGGTGTAGGTTGCAGTGAGCTGAGATCATGCCCGTTACTTTATTCCAGCCTGGGCAACAGAGCACGACTCTGTCTCGAGCAAGCAAGCAAACAAACAAACAAACAAATAAACAAATAAAGTTTTAAGCAAAGATCCATATAATGATTTTAGACTTTTTTGGAATTTTTATGAGTCTGTGATAAAATGGAGAAAAATAATATGAAAAGATTTTTTTTTCTTACAGCTTTATTTTAATTCTTTTGATATAAAGGACTTTGCTATTTTGAATTTGCTCTCCTGACTTTTTTGTTGTTAAGGTGTTCTTTATGGTTCTTTATAATGAAATGGATTAAGTAGAGATGGTAGTTTTTATATTTTTTAATGCCCTTATTAAAAAAAAATGTTGACAACTCCAAATTGGTTTAGCCTCCACTTCTTTCACTGTTTTGTGGAATCCAAAAGTCCTAGAGATGAAGATCTATTCCGTCATTCACATTTTATTGAAAAATAAACCAAAGTTCACAGGTATTAGGTGATTTAATTTTACAAAGTTTCAGAGACAGGTCAGTGGAAAATCTGGAAGTATCAGAGCCTTTGATCACCTACTGTGTGCTTTAGTCCTTCCAAGATCCGTTGATCTCCAGTAGTGAGTGCTTTAATTAATCTGAAATGCTATATATTGAAAGCTAAGTTACACAAATGTAAAAGAAAAATTTATTTTCAGTCTTTTGAATTATTGGCTTACCAAGACAGTAGTTATCAGGGATACCAGCCAAAAGCTCAAAACATTTACCTATCTGAAATTAAAGAATACCTAGCATATATTTATACATATACTACCTAATTCCATGACTTTTACTTTACATATTTTTAAATCCTGAACCTTGGCTCATAATTGAAAAATATTATGTATGATGGCATTTTGCATCAAGGTTCTGCTGGAACTGGATGCTAATCATACTGATTACGCTCACACCTTCTGTGCCCTAGTAATGATTAGTATCCACCATGTTTGTATCAGTTTCATTCTGTGAAGGTCAATGAAAGGAAGAGAAAAATCACAGAAGCATGGACATCGTCCAGTCCTTAAGACCATAACTTAACTCTTAATACAGTTAATAATTAAGTTATAGTCTTATAACTTAGAGAAGTGACAGACAAAATTAATATATTATTTTCCATAAGATCTGTTAAATTTTTGTGTTAAGTGTGCTATACACAATGCTGATAGAACTGTGGTGAAATAAATCGTGAAAATATGGGCACAGGTAAACTACTCTACAGTTCTGTATAAAGGTCTGAAACAGCATTGGAAAAGAGAGGTTTGGTTCTACAATCTGTTTACGTGGTCAGTTAGGAGCCGGAAACAGAGAGGAAGCAAAAGGTGGACTCTGAATGGTGACATCAGTTAAATATCATTCTTTTGGGCACAGTCAGTTATTATTTAAACATGTATACTTTTATGATAATTTATATATACATATTAATATAATATATAATTTATATAAAATATATAAAAATATATGTATATACCAATGTCATGTTCACCTTTTCCAGCTCTCTTCACTCCTTTGTGCAGACCTGAGCTTTTACCTGGTACCATTTTACGTTAGTATAAAGTCCTGTCTTCAACATTTTCTGAAATGCAGGTCTGCTAACAACAAATTTATTCAACTTTTGATTTTCTGAAAAAAAATTGTTTATTTTATCAAATGGCTAAATCAAGCAATTTAGCGTATGTATTATCTCACATACTTATTGCTTTATCATGAGAACACAAAATATATGATTTTTTGAACAATTTTCTTATATATAATATACAAAAAAAAGTGTCTTTTTTCCCACCTTCAGTTGGAGGATATTTTCACCAGAAATAATTCTAGGTTGATTTTTCTTTTCTTTAGGACTTTGAAAGATGTTACATTTTTGTTTTCTGACCTCCATTTTTTCTCTTGAGAAATCAGTGCTAGTTTTCTATGTTTTAATATGTCTTTCTTCTTCTGTGGCTACTTTTCAAATGTTTTTATATCTGTTTTTAAAACTTTGATTAAGATAGAAATGCTGTTTTTTCTGCTTGAAATTTGCTGAGCTTCCTGATCTTGTGGGCTTTCGTATGTATCGAAGTTGAAAAATGCAAGTCACTCGTTCTCCCTGTTTTGTTTCTCTTTCTCCTATCTTCAGATACTCCCTAAAATATGTTTGACTCCTTAACACTGTTCCACTGGTCACTAAGCAACTATTCCATTTTTTCAGCCCCTTTCTGTCTCTTTCTCAGGTTAGACAGTTTCAATTCCTCTGTCTTCAAGTTCGTTAATCTTTTCTTCTCTAATCGCTAGCCTGCTGTTAAACTCATATAGTAAAATATTCATTTCAGCTGCATAAGTTCCATTTTTATAGTTTGCATTTCTGTCCTTATTATACTCTTGTTGGTTTCATATTCAAATGCTTAAAAATATTTATAACAGCTGTTTTGAAGCCGGTTCTGAAAACTCATCTTTAATTCCGGGTCTGCTCTTATTGAGTGATTTTTCTGCTAATGATGGCGTATTTTCTTGCTTCTTCAGATCTCTAGTAACTTTTTCTTGGATGGTAGGCATTTTGAATTTTATGATGTTAAATATCAGGATTATTTTAGTCTCCATTTGATGGTGATGAAGTTGGTTGAGCCAATAATCATTTGTGTATCATCTTTGTCTTAAAGACCTGTGTTTAAATTTGTTATACTGGATCTAGAGTAGTTTTAATTACTAAGGTATAATGATTCTTAAATCTCTAATGCATTCTTAGGGATTCGATAAGGCTTTTCTACTCTGGACGATGGGAACTTAAAAGTACCTGAACCCTGTGTGAGTCTGTAAATTAACCGACATCCCTGGCAGTAATCCTTTGTCAGTACTCAACGCAGTTTTATTTTTCATCAGAGCTGCTTGGTATTCAGCTAGACTCAAAAGGACTCTTATGTAGTATTTTAGACTTTTTAAAAGTACTTTGTCTTGTAAATTTCAGGTCCCTCACTCTTCTTGAATTTAGATAATTATTTCCTCAACTTAAATTAATGTTTTTGCTCTATTTAAGGAGTATCCCTATAAACTCAATTTCTAAATTCTAAATTTGAGATTTGTGTTCTTTCCCTGCACTGCAGTCTTTAAAGAAAGGTAGGGCTTACTTTGCCTGTCTGTCTTTTGTTATAGATCACAGTTCTCTATGCTGTTTATTTTCAGTGGCTGAAAAACAGTGTATTGTGTATTTTTACAGTTTTCAAGCTGTTTATGGCAGAAAGGGATGTATCAGTTAATCATAATAATCAGGTCATCTTTAAACATATATAATATGCATATACAGTTTTTGTATATGCATATTATACCCTGTTACCTGAATTCCATTATTACTGTTATTGTTGAACAAATTTATCACAATTTTAATATTAATTTTTTAATATTTCTCAATAATTAAACTAATAAATATTATTAGTTTTAACAACCTTTCCAGTTATCACAACTTTATTTTGTAGTCTAATATCATTGGTTTACCACTTGAGTACAGTAAATTAATAGTTGGAATCCTTGTCTTCTTTTCTTGGCATTAGGAAAAGGAAGGCTAATTAAAATGAGGGTAGGTTTCAGATTTATATTTTGTGTATGTGTGCATTTATATAGTTATGTTCCTTATTCTCTTATAGCATCGCATAGAATTTGACCTTTATACACTGCTATTATTTTCATGTGAAATTAGTTTTCCTGTACTTTTTAGAATACGGCATATTTCAAGAAAGCTTTTTTAGCTTTAATCTATTTAAGTTTAGTAATCACAATGGTAGTAGTACTAGTAATCTAAAAATAATTTAAAAATGAATAATTAGTGGCAGTTCTGATTTATCATATTCTGTGTCCTTGAGAAAAAGAATTCTTAATATGGAATAAGGGACATGAAAATGCAAATGCAATAGGGAATAGTTGAGTTTAAAGCACTTTAATCTTGGAAATTTGATTGCAAGTATCAATGTGAACAGAAAATTGCTACTGTGCGGGTCACTGTTCTCATCTTTGATAGTGGAGAGATCTGGGTATATGTAATTCCTGCCTGGAAGTATTTTCTACTCTTTTCCACTATAAATACCTAGAAACAATGACTAATGCAGCAGCAATAAGACCTAGATTGTGATCTTGAAATGTCACTTCTCACTCCCAGAAAACTGGATTTGCTGAAGACATCACTGATTCCAGGTCTCAGACAGGAAATAGGCAGGCGGAGCCTAGCAAATATTGTCATATCAGTTAGCAAATAAGCTGTCAAAGGCTGATCAATTTAAAATTCTTCAAGAATTTGGTGGGTTTTCCACTAACCAAAATGACAGCATTTGAACTTCCATAATTTTAATAATTGCAATGAATTGAACAGATCAAACTTACTTATATCTATGAGTACATAATGATATCAAAAAAGAATTGCCTACTTTCAGATTATCAGTAGAACCGAATCCATCATTATTAAAATTGTTTAGGAAAGGTGAAAAATTAAGCAGGTAGCCTGCATTTTCTGTTAACTCTATATAGGTAACAAAATACTAGATGAGGGAATTTTTTAAATAAAAATATTCTAACAAACACATAAAAATAAAATAATTGCATTAGAATCTCATAATTTTAACCCCTAACAAATGATTAAACTTAGGTATTGTGATTCAATGGTTGTTAAGATCAAATAAAGACATGGCAAAATTACGTGCCTTTTGTAGCCTTGCTATACCCTACTTCCAGGTTTTTAAAAAGACCAAACTTAAGTATGATTCATTCTCTGGACCCAGCTGCCAATTAGTAGAAATGACAGGACAGGAGACAGAAGATCATGTTGAGCTGCACCATAAATATGCAATCACCAGAGTTCAGCCATGGGGGCAACTACAGCACAGTTATTCAACAGATAAATTCTGTAAGAAAGAGAAGCAGATTAAAATAAGAAGGAAATAGAATTGTCTCTGTGGATTAAGGTAAAAACATAAACCTTTGAACCAAATAAATATAGCTTTACAAATAAAGGACTAATTGCCTAATGAAGATCTGCCTGAAAGTGTGAATGTTTGTTTTTATGTAGGAAACATCCATGTTTTGATACCTATCAAGCAGTCAAAATCAGCATAAGTATTTTGCTAGATATTTTGAGAATACATTTGATAAAGAGCATGAGGTAAGGGAATATGAAAAGAATTTTATACCAGAAATCAACCAAGTTTTGTTTTTCACAGTTATTCCCAAACTACTCTCAATCATAGTAATTTAATTATTATTATTATTTTTAACACAGCAACACTGCAAATCCTGGATCACACTTGTCTTCCTAAATTTATAATACTCCAACAGTGTTTCACCATGTTGGTCAGGCTGGTCTCGAACTCCTGACCTCAAATGATCGGCCCACCGTGGCCTACCAAAGTGCTGGGATTACAGGAGTGAGCCACCACACCCAGCCATATCTTTTTAAAATACCAATTTATCATGTTAAAATAAAAATACTACTACTACTGAGAGTAATAGTAATGAATAAAAGATTACAAAAACCAAATTTATTGTCTTTCTGTAATGCAGAGGTGAAAAGGACACACACATTCCTCACATCACACAGTGAAAATGTTAAATATTATTTGTTAGGGTAGCTCACAGGCAGAGAAGCAGCAAAGCACAGATTTTCTTTCACACTTGCATTATTCCACACAAAAAGCTCGTCATGGGCATGAGTTTGCATGACACATCATAAAAGGGCTCCAGGAGGGAGACCTCACCTCATCCATTCAAAATCTTTGTAAGGAAAGAAGGATAGATAGCATCTGTGTAACAGTGGGACTGTCCTGAACGAGGCAATGACTTATTAAGAAAGGGAGAACTCCAGAGTTCACTATTAGGTTGGTGTGAAAGTCATTGTGATTTTTGCCATTACTTTCACACCAACCTAATACATTTTTCTACTGAGCTATGTCACAAACTGTTAGGCAAAATTCTTCCTAAACTCAGGTAAAAAAGAGGAAATGATCTTCAGGGCCATCCAGATTTGCGTCTTCTCATTCCCTGATGACGAACAAAATGTAAAGCTTCACTCAGCTTCCTGAGGTGGCCCCTAACCATCTTTTCAACCTCTTTTCTCACCTCATTGCTTGTCATTTTAACTCCAGATGTTCCGCATTCTTGCCCTTCTTAGGATGGCTCATGCTGTTTGTACCACCTGGCCTTTGGGACAGTGGTATTCCAGTAGAAATGAAGTTTAACAATTGGACAGCTAGCCAAAAAGAAAGATGGGAGTTTATTACTCAAATGAGCCTCCCAGAGGGTAGGGTTTCTCAAGGATAGTTTGGCAGGCCGAAGCCTAGGCATGGAGAAGGCTGGCTGTTGCATCAGGGATGAAATCCTAGGGAGTCAAAGCTGTCTTCCTGCACTGAGTCAGTTCCTGGGTGGGGTCACAAGACCAGTGAAGGAAGTTTCTTAGTATGGATTACTACTCCAGGTGGTGCCACTTGGTCCATCAGAATGCAGGGTCTGAAAAATACCTCGAACACAAATCTTAGGTTTTACCACAGAGATGTTATCTACAGGAGCAATTGAGGAGATGACGAATCTTGTGACCTCAGGCTTCATAATTCCAGAACCACAATTTTAACCTTGTGGCAAATTGGGCTAGTTTTACGAAGGTGGTTTCAGTTCCTGAGTAAGGACTGGGTTAGTTTTGGAAAGGGGCTGTTATCATCTTGGTTTTAAACTATAAATTAAATTCCTCCCGTAGGAAGCTTGGCCTACGCCCGGGGAATAAACAAGGGCAGCTTGGAGGTCAGAAGCAAGATGGAATTAAGTCATATTTCTTTCACATGCATAATTTTTGGAAAGGCAGTTTCCATCACAGCTGTGGACGAGCGTCATCCCACAGTTGAGAGAGTTAAAAATGAGAAAAATTAAATGATTTGCTCACTGTCAGCATATTATTGCCATGGTTGAAAGTAGAATATTGTCATAAGTCCAATCCTTTCCTAAGCTTCTCTGCAAGTGGCTAAAAGCTTTTGGAGAAAATGTTCTAGCAGTGCCCCATGTTCAGCATCTCTCTTTTTGCTTGTGACTTTGCTAGACCTCTATGAGGTTCCTTTTCCTCTATGATTAAAGTTTTAATCTGCAGCTGGATAGAAGATATGAACAGCCTACCTTTCTCTTGGTTTCTGACAAATCTCCCATTCTGTGTGCCCTACTATCATGCGCTTTCATGGTGTTCCTCCTTATGTGCAGTCCTGTGAAGGATTTCTTTTCTGATACTCTATTGTTAATTTTGCTAGGACACAAGTAATATATATATATATATATATTTTTAAAAACCCAAGTAATATGTATTTTTAAAGCCAATAAGAAGTTTATTTTATTTTTAATAAGTTTTTATTTTAGTCAGTTTGGGTTTCTATAGCAAGATACTGCAAACTGGGTGATTTGTAAACAACAAATATTTGTTTCTGACGGTTCTGAGACTTTGAAGTTCAAGATCAAGGTGGCAGAAGATTCAGTGTCGGATCAAGGCCCACTTCTTAGATAGCTGTCTTTCCATGTGTTTTCACATGGCAGAAGGGATGAGGGAGTTCCCTGGGGTCCCTCTTATAAGGGTACTAATCCCATTCATGAGGGTTCTGCTCTCATGACCTGATCACTTATCAAAGGACCTACTTTCAAGCACCGTCACATTGAGGATAGGATTTCAGCATCTGAATTTAGGGAAACATAAACATTCAGTTTATAGTAGCTTTTTTATTTTGTAAAAACTATAGATTTACTGAAATGTTATAAAAATAGTATAGAATCCCCATATGCTCTTCAGCCAGTTTCCAGCATTATTATCATCTTAAATAATCATGGTACATTTGTCAAAACTAAGAAACCAACATGGGTGTCTGGCTATTAATTAAACTATATGTTATTCAGATTTCACTGGTTTTTCTGTTAATGTCATCTTTCAGTTCCAGGATCCAATCCAGAATTCCACATTGCATTTAGTAGTCATGTCTCGTTAGTTTTCTCTATCTGGAATAGTGTCTTAGTATTTTTTCATTTTCGTAACCTTGGCAATTTTGAGGATTTGGGTGAGGTACTTTCTAGAATATCTCCCTGATGTCTTTATCATGACTAGACCAGTGTTATGGGTTTTGGGGAAGAATACTACAGAAGTGAGGTACCCATTGCACCATATAAAGGCATGCATACCATCAGCCTGACTTATCATTGGTGATGCTGACCTGGCTTACCCTGCTGCAATTATGTTTAGTAGGTTTCTCCCCCGAGAAGTTACTTTTCTGATCTTTACATACAGCATTCATGGGAAGCAAGACACCAAGTTTAGCCCACACTCAAAGGGGAAGAGGACAGAATTAAGGTTCACCTTTGAAGAGGAGAGTATCTACACAAATTGTTTCTAATTCTTTTCTAAGGTAGAGTTATTCTGACATACAGTTCATATGAAGGACTCGACAAATAATTTGTCTCCTATAATTACTAACTTTTATGGCAATGAGTTGTTTCTCTAGTACTCGTAATATTTTGTGTCTATTTGCTTTTGTTTGCTCTTTTCCTTTTTGAATATCATTATGACTTCATGGGTTTTTATATAGTCAATGTGTTAGGTATCAATTTCAGTTATTTATCTTCTTAATACTCAAATTGCCTTATCCTGACCCAGGCGAGCAATTTCAAGGTGGCACCTGAGTCGTTAAGGAACTAACCTGTTAGCTTTTGTATTGTTTCATTTGTTTCTGGCACAACCAGATGTTCAAGCTCCTCTGTACATTTCTTGCCCCATTCCTAAAGTCAGTCATATTTCCAAGGAGCTCTAATCCATTTAACTTGCAAATACGATTTAGAATCCAGAATGAGGGCACTATGGTTGTTCTTTGCTGTAGGGTTGTTGTCATTACTTCTAAAACAAAATGTGTATTTAAAAAGAAGTAAAAAGTCTACACTTTGATTTTATGACTTTTTTACAACGGAAATTATTTCCTAAAACCCTTATTATTTCATATATTCAGTAATGCACATAAAATGATTTAGCATTATCAGTAACAATGTTACCACCAAAATAAGGCTACTGAATAACATTTAAATTTTCTTTGTTTTTCCTTTTGTTCTTACAATATATTCCACCAAGGATATGTACTCAAAATATGAGGTTCTGATTTTTCCCCCTGTATCATTATGTGACTTGGTATTATTCAAACTATAAAACAGTATCAGGGAAATATTACTTCTGTCCACATCATCCTTCTCTTTTCATTCTCTTTATACATACATGCTATCTATATACAATTTCTTCATACAGATATATATGTATCGCTTTATACAGATATAGATATATATTTCTTCTATATCTAGATATATATAAAACTCTGGTTTTTAAAAATAAACTAGAGAATAATAAGTATATGTACTTTTGAATTTTTTTAGTGTTTCCTTTTATAAATATAAACACACCTGCACATGAAATTTCCCAACTTACAATACAAAATGCAACATGTCATCTGTATTCCTCACCTTCCCATTCAAAATTTTCCATACACAAACTGTTCTGTAAACATTTTTATTTACCTTGCTACTTTCACTTAACAAATATATGCAGGAGATTGTTGCATATCAGAAAATACGGATCTCCCTGATTTCTTTTTCTACTAAATTATATGAGTATTTTATAATCCAAGATTATGTGGGTTGCTTTCAATCACTTGCCAATATAAATGGCTACAGTCAATAGCCCTGTGTTATGTCATTTAATTTTTGTGCCTGTGTATTTTGGGGATAGACGTGGGTGTGATGAATTTAATGCTAAATGATAAATACTACGCTGTAAAGGTATCTCTCTAAAGGTATCCTATTTTGTGTTCTCACCAATAGTGAAGGAGAGTGTTTGTTACCCCAGAGCTTCACCAACAAATTGCGTTTTCAAGCTTTTGGATTTTTACTATGTAATAAATATGAAGTGGTTCTTCATCATTTTGTTTTGTTTTAAGTGTTTTACGCTTGATTTTTGTTTTAAAAAGTAACCTTTTATTTTGAAATGATTATACATATAAAGAAAAGTTGAAAATACAATAAAGTGAATTTATATATACCTTTCACCTAGCAATCCATAAAGTTTATATGTCAAATAATCATGGCACAATTATCAAAACAAGGAAATTAACATTGGTAGAATACTATTCACTAAATTATAGACTCTATTCGTATTTCACCAGTATTTCCAATAATTCATTTCCAATAATATCTCTGTGTATTTCATTTCACCATCTCTTGTAACCGAGGGTGAGTCTAGCTTCATATATTTAAAGTCCATCGTACTGTTTTACTGTGAACTCTGTTGTATAGCTTTTTCCCATTTGTCCCTCAAGTTTTGATCTTTCTCCTTTGATTTATAAGAACTCTTTAAATGCTGAAGATACTAGCACCTTCTATATGTTCTGTATTCTATTTGTCTCACAGTTTGTCTTTTGGCTTTTGCTTACGGTTTTCTGGTGTATGTGTTAATAAAATTCTTTTTCAATATAGTCAAATTTATCATGTGTTTGAGTTTATTATTTTTGGATTTTGAGTTATATCTTGGGAGATTTCTATCCTCTATGAGGTCTGAAGGAAATATGCCCATGGCTCCTGTTAGCGCTTGTATAGTTTCATTTTTAATATTTAAGTCTTTGGAGCATTTGGAATTTATTACCTTCTAAATACAAGGTAAGAATCTAGATTAATCTTTTTTTAATGGTTATTCATGTGTCACACCATAATTAATTTCAAAATTCCATCTTTCCCCACTGATTTAAATTCAACTTTCTTTTCTTAGTTATCAAATTTAGCTACATATTTAAATTTATTTCTAAACTTTTAATTTGTCTTATTGGTCTATGTAAATGTAGGAATGGTATGTTTTCAGTTGTGGAGACTGTAATATGTTACATACTTAAAAACTCAGTCTTCTTCCTTTTGTGTCAGGATTTTCATGGCTATACTTGCTTACTCTTTTTCTCATGTTATTGTTTAAGTCACTTGTCTGGTACTGGATTCTGTGGCAGGAGCCTGGCAAAGATGTTGTATGTTTACTTACATTTTATTTATATTGTGTCTAATTTTATTTAACATTGAATTGTCCTATGTGTATTTCAGGTGTGTTTCAGTTTTGACCCAGATGAATTTTATGTATTTTTGTCATTTTGTTACCCTTTCAAAGAGTGGAAAATAAGGATCTAGGATATTTTTCTTAAAAAAATCAGTCTTTAAATGGGAATGTTGGAAATTGTATTACTGTAGTAATGTATGTATAAATATTGCACATAAAAAATGACTTGTGACTTCCAGTTTCAGCCCCAGCAAATAAAGTGCTTAGAAGTCATCATTTCCATTTTTATAGCAACAGTAAAATAACTGAACCATGATGTCTTGGACTCATCAGAGAACTGAGGTCACAGGGCAAACCACCACCCAAAAATCTTGAGAGACAGGTGCATCCAGAGAGAGCTAGCTACTGAAATCTTCTCACCTGGAACAAAAGCTCCTGGAACTATGAACTGCTGGAAACAGAGTGAAGACTAGTATGAGGTTGAGAACCTCCTTGGGGCTACAGTCTAAGGGAGTCCTCATATTTCTGTGGGCTTTCATTCCAGGAATGCCACTAGATTTTTATGATTAAGGTCCAAGAAATATCCCTTCTTGGCTCTGGCTAGGGGAAGGGAAAGGTAACCAAGATGACCATGCTCATAACCTTCTCCATAACAAATACTTATTTCCCAAAGAAAAGGATCTTGCCAGTGCTCAATTATGAGACTATCTTAGCGGAAGGAAAATAACTTCCTTCTGCCTTTCTATCTCACCTAAGAGGTGGAAAAACATAAGCATCAGGAATGAAAGCTTCAGAGAAATAGACTGAGAATGGTGTATCCAGAGAAAGGAGTGGGGGGTGGGGGGGGGGTGAAGATAAAAAAAAAACAAAAACAAATGAACAAACAAAACCTCTACCACTGAAGATCACTTGTTTTATTTTATTTTATTTTAGTTTAGTTTAGTTTAGTTTTTGAGATAGGGTCTCACTCTCACCCAGGCTGGAGGGCAGTGGCATGACCATGGCTCACTGCAGCCTAGATCTCTTGGGCTCAAGCTGTCTGCCCTCGTCAGTCTCCCAGGTAGCTGGGACCATGGATGCACATCACCACTCCTGGATAATGTTTTGATATTTTTTTTTTTTTTAGAGAAGAAATTCTGGTCTCAAACTCCTGAGCTGAAGCAATCCTCCTGCCTCAGCCTCCCAAAGTGCTGGAATGATGGGCATGAGCCACAGTTCCCAGTCTGAGAAACACGTGTAACATCTGTGAAGGTCACAATCCCAAGACCACCTTACTATCACATCAACAGGGTATCCTATAATCATAACAATGAATTATTCCTGAAAGAGTGGCCAGATGCAGACTCTTTGAACAAGAGTACTTAGGGAAGCCCGAAGTCAAGTGAGGAGGCAAAAACAAGGACAGTAGAAGAACCTGAATTTAAAAATCTCTCATGTTGTCGCATCATGTGAGATGCTGGATATGACTTTCTACTCTATAGAATAAAAGCTCTTCGTGGGCAGACACCATATTGTATAATCTCGGCATCTTCTGTTCTAAGAAAGAACAGGCTGTCAGCGTAGCTTTTTAAAGTAAGGATATGGGTAAATAAAATGCTTATGATTTCATATTTTGAGAATTTATACAGGAATGATAGAAAACACAGAGACTTAAAATCCTGATTCTAGCATATTTATTATTTCATTCAAAATATCCATTTGTAAATGTTGATATTTCTTCCTGTACACATTTCACATTTACTATAGATGAGTGGGTAAATCAGAGGAGGCTAGTAATGGCTAAGTGTGTATTGTAGCTGGCATCTCTGTGGAAATTTTTGCATATTTTTGTTGTTATTTTTAATTTTACAAACATTTCACATAGAGTCCTGGAGTGTTTGATAATGAAATTTCCTCCCATCTCTGCAGGCAGAAGTTTATTCACACCACTCTTTTTTAAAGATAAAAATGGTTGCTGTTTTGGTGAGGTTCGTACATTTCCTTTGTGGTCTTGATTGAACATGCTGACATTTATCAGTAATTACCTATGACTCCAAGTTTCCTTCAGTGATGGGTTACTGATTATTCTTAGGAAGTGTGTGAAAGAAATGACTTCGGAGAAAAGTTAGTGAAAACCATCTTTGGTCACAGCTGTTACTCTGTTCTTGGAACCTGGGAACTTGCATGCCTATCTTCCTTAAATGATAGTCAAAAAGGTTTTGTTTATTTGCTTTAAAAAACACTAGAATATACTTAGCTAAAAGGAAGAAGATTTAAGTTATAGTGATGACTGCAAAATTAGGAAGGTAACTATCAATAATCAAAATATGTGTGTGTGTGTGTGTGTGTGTGTGTGTGTGTGTGTGCGAGATAGAAGCAGAGAGAGAAAGAGAGCTTTTCTTCAGAAATGCTTTTGTTTAAAATATTGCTTATAAGTGGATTACTAACAGACACAGGAGATCATCTAATTCCACATGACTGAGTTTTATCCTTGGGACATAAATAACACTAAAATTAATATATACAGCAAATACATTGTGTTTTTTGTATTTTAAATCTTTTTTCATAATTATATATTTAAATGTTTCAAATGAAGTTAATAAGATGATTTAAATACTGAAATTTGACATTTTCCTTTCAGTTTAGTCCAAAAAATTGAGAGAAATACTATGTCAAGTGACATTAGTGCTGAGCTCAATGGAAAGCTAGATTTAGATTTTGTTGAAGCATAGTTCATCAGGCATTTTCATAATCTGGATAAAATATTTTTGGGGGCTGCTATGATCTGAATGTCCCTCCAAATTCGTGTGTTAATTTTATTTTTTTTTGAGACAAGGTCTCGCTTTGTCACCCAGGCTGGAGTACAGTGGCATGATTTCACTCACTGTAACCTCCTCCTCTCCAGCTCAAGAGATCTTCACATTTCAGCCTCTCAAGTAGCTAGGACTACAGGTGTGAACTACCACACTCAGTGAATTTTTTAATTTTTTGTTTGTACTTTCATTTTAATTTCTGGGGTACATGTGCAGGTTTGTTACTTAGGTAACTGTGTGTCATGGGGGTTTGTTGTGCACATTATTGTATCACCCAGGTATTAAGCCTAGTACCCATTAATTACTTTTCCTGACCTTGTCTCTCCTCACACCCTCCACCCTTTGATAGACCCAAGTGTGTGTTGTTACCTCTATGTGGCCATGTGTTTACATCACGTAGCTCTCACTTATAAGTGAGAACATGTAGTATTTGGTTTCCTGTTTCTGTGTTAGTTTGCTAAGAATAATGCCTCCAGCTCCATCTATGTCCTTGCAAAGGACATGATCTTGTTCTTTTTTATGTCTGCATAATATTCTATGGTGTATATATATCACATTTTCTTTATCCAGTCTACCATCGATGGGCATTTAGGTTGATTTCATGTCTTTGCTATTGTAAATAGTGCTGCAATGAACATGCACTTGCAGGTGTCTTTATAATAGAATTATTTATATTATTTTGGGGATATACCCAGTAACGGGATTGCTGAGTTGAAGGGTATTTCTGTCTTTAGGTCTTTGAGGAATAGCCACCCAGTCTTCCACAATGGTTGAACTAACGTACACCCCCACCAAGAGTGTATAAGTGTTCCTTTTCCTCCACAACCTTGCCAACTTCTGTTATTTTTTGACTTTTTGGCATAGCTGTTCTGACTGGTGTGAGATGGCATATTTTTGTATTTTTTATAGAGACTAGGTTTTTCCATGTTGTCCAGGCTGGTCTCAAACTCTTGAGCTCAAGAGATTCCCCTAATTTACTGAGATTACAGGTGTGAGCCACCATGCCACGCCCATGTGTTAAAACTTAATCCCCCTGTGATAGTATTGAGAGGTGGGTCCTTTTGAGAAATGGTAAGCTATAAGGGCTCTGCCCTCATGAATATCAGTGCTTTATAGAAAGGCTGGGGGTAACAGCTAAGGCCCTTTTAGCTCTTCCATTCTTTGCACCATTTAAAGACACCAAGATGGTGGCCATCTATGAGGAATAGACCTCCACCAGACACCAAAGTTGCCAATGCTTTGATTTTGGAATTCTCAGCCTTCAGAATTGTGAGAACTCAATTTAAATTGTCTCTAGTTAGCTAGTCTGTGGTATTTTGTTACAGCACACAGATAGACTAAGACAACACCCCTCTCATTCTTTTGCTCTTTTTCTTTGCCCATTGAGCAAACAGGCTTTCAGACAACCTCAGTTGCCGTGATACTGAAAAGGATACACTCTTAACAGAAGACTCAGGGAAGAGGTGCACCTTGTTTTGAACACATGAATTAGATTTCTGGTTTATCATCATTCTCTTTTACGTTTGGTTGTAGAAATCAGTCTTCTAGAGCCTAATCAACTGAGAGGGTACTGTCAAAATCCAGATCCTCACAAAATGTGTGTCAGACCTGGGAATGATGCTACCCTGCCCCCTGCAGGGGCTCTGTAAAAGCTACCAGCTAACCTTCCTGGATGCTAGGGGTCCCAGGTTCCCAACCCCAGGCCACGCACCACTCCTGGGGCTCTGACCTGCTAAGACCAGGCCACAGCAGGAGGTGAGCGGTGAGCTTTGCTGTCACCTGAGCTGCTCCTTCTGTCAGATCATCTGTGGATTGGAGTCTCACAGGAGAGCAAACCCTATTGTGAACTGCGCACGTGAGGGATCTAGGCTGTGCACTCCTTATGAGAATCTAATGCCTGATGAGGTGGAACAGTTTCATCCAGAAACCTGTCTCGCCGCCGTGGAAAACTGTCTTCCGTGAAACTGATCCCTGGGGCCAAAATGGCTGGGACCATTGCTCGATGCCGCTCTATTCTGCTCTGTGCTCTCTTTCAGAGAACAAGGATTTCTTCAATGTTTTTCCCCTCTTGATTAATCCATTAAGACAGACAAATTTAAATAAAAATCAAATGACTGTCTTTTTTTACACTTGAATATATGGATTTTTTAATAACAAAATGATAGTTACTCAGAGCTTCTACTGCCTTTCCCAGTATAATTCATAGTTTTATTTCTAACTTTGCTCCTCCACCAAGGATTTCTTCTCCCTCCGAGAGTCCCAGAATCCCTCCCAGATCACTCGCCCTTTCCTGTAACCATGTGCTTTCATTAGTTCTGCCCACCTCTGTGCAGTCAGTGCCGTGATGACCACACCAAAGGCCATGTGGTCCTGAAATGACCCTAAATTGATCCCACTTGGTAAAGTAAGTACTTTTCAACATCAA
Organism: Ateles fusciceps; assembly: GCA_036589455.1. Taxonomy (NCBI): domain Eukaryota; kingdom Metazoa; phylum Chordata; class Mammalia; order Primates; family Atelidae; genus Ateles; species Ateles fusciceps. Next base: position 3,229,686 of record JAZHEH010000253.1, on the reverse strand, counting down.
CCTAATGCACAATTGTACATTTCTGCCTCATTTCTACTGGCTAATTTTTTTTCTGAAGAGAAGCTGGGCATCTGTGCTTATTATATGTATCATGGTCAGCTCCACCATAAAAGTCATTATGTTCAACAATTATGTGGGGAAGGGTTAAGCTAATTTATGGTTTCACTTGTATTTATTCTATGTTCATGAAAACTTACATTTCTCTAGTGCATATAACTTAGCCCACTGTATTAGTTTCCTATTATACAGTGGGCCAAGGTATATTATACAGTGAGCTAAGGTATACCCTGTAACAAATTACCACAGATTTAGTTTCTTTTTTGTTTGTTTGTTTTTGAGACAGAGTCACACTCTGTTGCCCAAACTGGAGTGCTGAGTGCAGTGGTGCGATCTCGGCTCACTGCAGCCTGCACCTCCCAGGTTCAAGCAATTCTCCTGCCTCAGCCTCCCATGTAGCTGAGACTACAGGCATGAGCCACCACGCCCAGCTAATTTTTTTGTATTTTTAGTAAAGACGGGGTTTTACCATGTTGACCAGGCTGGTCTCGAACTCCTGACGACAAGTGATCCGTCCACCTCGGCTACCCAAAGTGCTGGGATTACAGGCGTGAGCCAATGCGCCTGGGCAAATCTAGCTTCTTAAAGTAATACAAATGTATTCTCCTATAGTTCTGGTCAAAGTATGAGGTGTGCCTCATTGGGCTGTAATTAAAGTCTTATCAGGGCTGTTTTTTTTTTTCTGGGTGTTCTAGGGAAGAATCTGTTTTTCTTTATTATTATTATTTTTCTGAGACCAGGCATCACACTGTAACCCAGGCTGAAGTGCAGTGGTACAGTCACAGTTTACTGTAGCCTCAACCTCCCAGGCTCAATCAATCCACCTGCCTCAGCCTCCTGGGTAGCTGGGACCACAGGTATAAGCCACCATGCTCAGCTGATGTTTTACTTTTTATTTTTGGAGAGATGAGGTCTCACTCTATTGTCCAGGGTGGTCTCAAACTCCTGGGCTCAAGTAATCCTTCTGCCTCAGCTCCCAAAATGCTGGGATTACAGTGTGAAGCACCATGCCTGACCAAGAATGCATTTTCTTGCCTTTACCAGCTTCTAGAGGCTGCCTGCTTCCCTTGGCTCATGGCTCCCTCCCAATGCCTACAATGGCTGTTTCAGCTTTTCTCCCATGGCATCCCTTTAATACTGACTTTCTGCCTCTCTTTCCTAATTTAAAGACACCTGTGACTACATTGATTCCACGTGAATAAATCATGATTCTCTTTTAAGGTCAACTAACTAGGAATTTTAATTTCATCCATTACCTTAATTCCCCTTTGCCAGATAACTTAAAGTACCCCCAAATTTTGAAGATTGAGGCCTGGATGTCTTTGGAAGGTGATTCTTCCACTTACATACATTTATTGCAAAAAAAAAAAAAATCCAGAAAACAGGGTAGGAGTAACATTAGATCATCTGATAGCTGAGCTTTTGGTTGATGACAATGTGCCACATCTAAGGTGGGAGTGATTTGGATTCTACATGTATTTTGTTGTTCAGACAGATTTCTGCTCTAGTCTCTCTGACTGATGCTTACGTTTTAGAATCCAGATCTCTAATAAAAATGTAACTGTGGAAAGAAGAGGAATTTTTTTTTTTTGGTCTTCACAGTTCATTTATGTCCTTTGCCTCTTCACTCCTGGTACAAAGCGGTTTTTTTAATATAGTGATATATTAAAGTTATGTCTGAGTCACAGATGAGTGATACATTCTCTGAAAAGGGAAATATGACTAATTTGCCTGTCAGCAACAGCCTTTCAGAGCAGTTTTTCCCAAGTATTTCAAATACAAATATGTTTTTATAGTATCAATATAATTTTACACCATGCTTGTTGTGATACTTTCAGCATCTGTTGATTGAGAAATACTCCATGACAAAAAATTACAGTGATTTTAGTAATGCTTTTAAATAAGTATGCACATTTTTCATCATGGCACATATGTATTTCAGACAATGGAATATATAAGTGCATGATGTAATACTACATATTCATTTTACATCCATGACTTGCATGCAAAAATATTCACCTTCACTTTATAATCACTCTGGATTTCAGAAATCCATGGTACACCAGATTATAAACTACTTCCTGAAAGTCAAAACCACTCAACTCTATCTCTCCAATCCTCATCAATAATTATGTTTTTGTTCAAAAATGCCATTGTCTCACTTTTGACACATAAATAGAAGAAGCAAGACCCTAAACCTACATGGAAAAAAGTGTCGAAAATTCTAAAGAAGTAGGCAAGTAAATAGAGTTTTCATTCTTGTCTCTAGTAGTTGTCTAGCAGAAAACAAAGATGTAATTTTAAATTAATGCACAAAATTAAATAAGATATTCTTATTAAATTATACTTAATAGTTTAGCCCACCACTCTCAGAACAAATCTTTAGAAACTGTTGAGCCAAATGCATATTCAAATTTTACATCTTATTGAAGCCTTCAAGAAACAGGACGCTTACTTTTGATAAACCCAGCTTCGATGCAAGTGAGGAATATTTTGTAGGCATTTAAAATAATATTAGACTCTCCCTCTGAAAGCTGAAATATATTGTTTCATGAGTTCTCTATGCTGATTGCTTTGGTTTATGGGAACGTAATTAGAAAATACCTTTTTAAAATAATGCATTTGATGAGATTCATAAATTCCTCATTATCAACGGGCAAATATCCTTCTCAGTACATTTTCATTGGCTTCTCATTTAATTTCTTTTTCTTCTGCTTTTCATTTTCTTGTGAAACCACTATTTAAGAATATTTATTGGAAAAAATGCAGAAAGTTAAAAGTTTAAATAATCAACATAATACATCATAATATTCTAAGTAAATCTCAATAAGCAAAATGTTTACTTACTGAGATTTACTTAAAATAGAGTAATGTAGAGAGTAAATCATGTAACTGAAATAATTGCTTAAATGAAATTGTTAAAATTTTAGGTTAGTAAAAAGTAAAGGTCGATATTAAATTAGATGGTTTGGCTAACAAAATAAATAACTTCAACTTGTCCCATTCATTTTTTTTTAAATAATGCCTTTAGAAGTATTATCTTTCCATTAAGATTTGGCCTGAAGTTTCTAGATATTTAAATGGTTCCCCAGGTTTACTTAGATGATGCATTTAAAGTTATTTTTACTTAAATATATCTTGGAAGTAGACTGTAAGCCTTTTCTGATCAGGCGACAGTGGTATTATTTTATTTTGAAAGAACCCTATCTGGATTTCAGATTATTGTGGCCTACCAATGCAGATATCACATTAAAAATTTATAACTTCATAATAGTTAAAATTTCCTGAAATCTGATGGAGAAAGTGAATTACACAAGAGAAAGCTACTGGCATATTTCCATTGCTAGGGGCTAAAGGCACAGAACATTTACAGATTAAATAGTGCATAAATTTTGGTTTATGTGTCTGTTATAGCCACTGTCGACAGGATACAGGATGCACACAGTGTGAAACATGGCTCGCAGTGCCACTGGAGGCTTTTTTCTGAAATTCACCGAGTATACTGCCATTAGCAGCATGTGTACTAGAAGCCTCACATTTTGGGTTTATTTACAAAGCTAAACAATGTATTGAGAGTTGATTATTGATCATAAATATCTTCATAAACAATCATTGAATTTTTTTCTTGAGAGAGTATTAATCACTAAAAACCAGTAACAGGTAAACAGAGCATCTTATGTCTCGGAGTGTCAAGTAAACTTTCTAAGTAAATTTCTGGTACACCAGGAAATTACATTAGTAACTTAAAAATCATGCGATTTTTAGGAATGCTGTGATAAAAATATTTTATTACCAATGCTTTTATAAATAATATCATGTGATTTAAGACTGAATTTTAGTTTCTTCCTTTGAAAGCTATGTAGAGACATAGAACAGAGTTTAGCCCAAATTAAATACCAAAATGCTAAAAAATTATGTGGTCTACTGGTTAGATGTTATTGTTCAATATTTAACTCAAGAGAAGCAATGACAGGTAGCTTTAAGCATAGATTCGAGCCTCAGCCTGTTTTTGACTCATAAATTGCTAGTTGAGTGAACTGCAGGTCAGTTAGCTTGACTATGCCTCAGTTTCTTTTCTGTTTTTACATGGTGATAATAATAGTAAGTTACCTCAAAAACTTGTCATGAGGATGGAATGAGTTAATATAGGTAAAGCACTTGAAACACTGCCTGACGTCTTATAAATGCTTCTTAAAAAGATATTAACCCATTTATTATTATCAGTGTCTGCTACGTGATGGACAATGTGCTACCCTGGAGTCCCAAAGCCAAAGGGTTGTGGCCCCTTTTCTCAAAGAACTTACAATGCAGTCTAAAAAAGTGCATCTTAATAGATCATCTCGATATAATGTGTTAAGGGTTATAACATGAAGTTTGTACCGGTTGCTATGGGAGAAGCCTGGCTCTGTTTTGGGAATAAGAGAAGGCTTTTTGGAACAAAATATCTGAGCTGCTTTTTTGAAGATAAGGAGTTATCCGAGTGAAGAAGCGGAGGAAGAGCATCTCAATTAGAAAACAGCATAAGAGAATACACAGAGGCATGTAATAATCTGAGGTATGCAAGAAACTTCAGGCAATTCCACACTGGAGAGATTAATCGTAGGGGCCTACACCTGGGTGTGACGGCACCCTCCAACCCCCACCCTGCCTCTTCCTTTGTTTGAGATAAATCAATGTTTTTATATTGGTCATGGATGCCCCCACTCAACAGGGTGTTTACCACTCATGTAAGGTTAAGTAACCCCAGGAACGAAGAGTTAGGGACAAGTACTTTACTTTGGACTTGGTCCAGGAAACAAAAGTAAAAAAAAAAAAATTACTGAAAAAGTAACAGTAAGGAAGAAAAGGAAACAAGGTGTGTTTATAAATAAGTGTCTGTTTTGGGCATCAGGGGCTCGGGTCTGTTACGGCCTTATGGGAACCACGTAGGACATACTTACATGTTGTTCCGCAGGAAAGATGGAGAGGCTAGGCTCTTTCACAGCTTCTACCCTCCCCACCTCCTTTCTCTGCCACACACACCATTGGTTGGATGTTGTGCCTTGAACCGGTTACTCCTCCGAACTGCAGCTACATAGCCAGCAAGCTTCCACAGGACTGGCATTTGCTCTCATGCAGACAGCGTTTACAGTGGGATGCTATTAGCATGGCCTCCACTGTTTTCTCCAGCTGCAGATGAATTCAGAGGTGGCCTTAAGAGTTAGGGTTGTAAGGAATGACTGTGGGCACACATTTCAGTGAACTCGCAGACGTCTAAGGACCTTGGCTCTGTGGACCACGTAATAAAAAAGGAGGCAGAGACTGCAAAACTGAGATACAGGTGGATAAGTAAGGAGAGAAGAGATCACTGAGCATTTCACAGATCATACAATGCTTGCAATTTATATTGCATCCTGAAGAAAGACTTTAAAATGATTTCAACAGAATGCGAAATGTTTCGATTTGCATTTTGAATCATTTTCTTAGGTTGTAAACATCATGCTTAACTAGAAAAATCACATAAATTTAGTTATTTGGTTGAATATGATTTAAAAATGGGCCTTGGCCCACACATGAAAATCTTGATTTAGCGAAAGAAAAAATATTTAAATTCTGAATTATAATTTCTATAGAACTAAACTTACTTTTTAACATATTTTAAATGAGTTTAAAGACTAAGTAAACTATTGTGTTTTTAAAAGCATGGAGTAACATTTACATATTATAGAATTTCATCAGTCTCAATCATGACGTCATATACTGAATAAAAATGCAAAAATGCACTGTCCATATTAATGAATGAGTGCCTTAAGAGCCATGTGTTATGCATTATACCTGATGAATGCAAGCAATCTACCTTTTTAATGTTTACTATAACCATATGCAATTTTGCACACCAGCATTAGCATAAGATAGTTTTGTAATATTATTTTTTGGTGTATTCTAATTAGTCTTCAGTCAGTGGAGACACTCCAGAGAAATGACTGAGAGATGAATCATAAATTACTTATTTCTAGACAATCTAGCGTCAGTTACAGGATTTAATATTGATTTTATGCCAACAATTTTGTAGGTTAAATGAAGGAGTAATTGCTTTAAAAATGATTTTTAAACAAAGGAATAGTGATTTGTAACCAGTGTGACCAAGTGACTTGAAGTCAGGATTTTGAATTTCTGTTGACAATCCCTTTAATAGAGCTGCTCGTTTTCTGAGTATTTTATACAAGTTTTGTTTATTACCTTTTAATATTAAATGCAAATGCTTTGACAGAGGAAAAGATCGCTCTGTGACTTTCCCATTGACATTTTTTAATATGCACATTAATCACATTAAATAACTTTTTAGGGTGGAGATAATTTAAATGGGGAATTCATACATAAATCAATCAGAATAAGGCTGAACATAGTCATTAAAATATATTCAGTTTTATCAGACCAATTATATATTTGTTTACATTATATTTAAAACTTAAAATAGTTGAGTTCTTAGCAAAAAACATTATTTCACGTAAATGTTCATGAGCATATTGTGTACATACGTGTCTTGGAGTGTGCATTAATGTGTGTATTATATGTGTATCTATACAGAGATGCACACTATTACTATTTTGGAAGATAATTTGCTTTTGGGCTATTTTTGGTACTTTAAAAATTCTAAGTAGATATTATTTTCATTGACTAATTGTTGAGAGCCATCTAAATACTAGAGTTTGACCAGGAAAGAAATACACTTCCTAAATTCCCATATTGTATAGGAGGATGTAGCCGTCTGCGTCTCTAACTTATTAATGGCACTGCATGTTGCTAAGATGTAAATTGGGGAGCTACCCAAATGGGAGACAGGTAGCTTCTCGGGGTCTTCAGTGTAGTGTCTATCAAAACAAAATGTGCTTCTTTATAAAAATTATTCTTCAGGACAATTAACCACATAAGCAAAGTTCAAGTATAGTTTCTCTCTATAAAGCACATATAAAGGAATGTAAAGGCCTCTGTTATATAAACATTACGCAAACACAAACACACAGTGCAATGGCAGTGCTTTGCATGACATTACAAATCAACCTAACTAAGCTCTAGCACTTCTCAGGCATATAATTTATGGTCTCAGCTAGGCTGCTGTGATGACAAAGCATACAGACCCGTCTCAAATTGTTCAAGTAATTTTCAACACAATATCATTGCTTACCCTTGTTTGTCATTGTTAGGTAAATGAAAACTTCCTATGGAACAGAATTGTTCTGTAATACTTCTCTTAGCGTTTACATGCTTAGATTCAGAGAGAAAAACTGCTGCACAACCAATGATTCCTTACCACTGCCATTTTCTCTGATTCATTCAGGCTATCTCAGTCATTTCTGTAAGAGACTCTATCCCTTTTGGTCTCATATTCTAATGAAGGTAATTTGTACTTTTAGGAGAGTTTGGGATGCCATAAAGATGGACTCGTGTGAAACACGTGTCTGCTTGCACTCAGACCAGTGTTTACACAGCTTGCTTTGATTTACTCATCTTTCTACAGTAAAACCATCCATATCCCTCAGAAAAGTCCATTTCTTTATTAAATGTTCAAGATGTATCTCACCAACTAATTTGTTGTATGAAATAAACTCTGTATTTATAAATGCACTTTTATCAATATGTTTTTTTCCAGGATTCCTGACACTAAGACTATTCTTTTCTCAGAGCAGGGCACTGCCACATTACCTGATAGCCATGGCCTGTCAAACTGGAAGTACAGACGGGGACATCTGGGATAGTTAAAAAAGGAAAACAGGGACTCTTTTAGCATATTGACCTACCAGAGTTAATGCTGAGTGGCAGACAATCTTAGTTATAATTAGATATATTTGCCTTGCAGTAATGGCATTATAAGTTTGGAATGGGAGGATATATATATATATATATATATATATTTTTTTTTTTTTTTCTCTTTCCAGCTTAACTGACCTAGGCCAGAGCCTCAGAAAAGTCAAAACCTGGGGCCAGGGGGTGTTAGAGGAATTCAGAGATTAAAAAAGTACCTTGAGGGGCGCACAGAGGAGAAAGAGTGGTACCCTAGGTTCACTTTTATGCAAGTTTAGAGAGGCATAAAGGATATGTGAATATTTATACATGTGACAATATGTATATATTATTTTACTAAATAAAAATAAAAGATCAAGATGAGAGGTGGCATCTGCTGTGCATATACACATGATAACCATTTGACATATTTTTTATGTGTCAAGCAACACTGAAAGCAAGGTGCTACAACCAGCCCCAGTTTGCAAATGAAGATTGTGATGCAGGGAGGTTATGTAACCTGCTTTAAGCAGGCAAATAAGTAAAGCAGTAAGGATTCCCACACTGGTCTCTCCACTAATTGCTTGAATTCAAATCTTTCAAAAACAATTTTTTTGAGGAGAGAAATTTATACAAAGTTTCTTAAGTTATAAAGTGTGTTTTCCTAAAGGCAATAATTTTAATTTTCTTTCTTTTCCCCAATCCCACACCATTCAGTTCTATTTCACTTGTACCCACGAAATTACCAGTATGATTTTGCTAAGCTAGCATGTTTAAATGCAAGTTAAATGACTTGGAATTAAATGATATTCATAAACATTTCCTGAGGTATTTTAAAATTGCATAAACTTTCAGTTCTTTATGGATTTGTGAGAGGGTATCATATTTACTAAGCCAAGTTCTATTCTTATTAGAAAAACAAAATCTTCTTTTCTCTTTCACCTGCTTTTTGTATTAAAAAGAAAGTGCTCTACTTAACGACTACCATTGTTAGCCCACGTCCTGTCTTTCCAAAGGCTTTGTAAAAAATGCTGAAGCAGCAGAAATGATACCTGGGTAAATCCTGCATGTAATGAATAAGCGTAAAACTGTTCAGTTGCTTCTTACTACTCTCTAAGATCCAGGAGCTACCTGTAATAGCCAGTTTTTGATGCTCATGAACCCTGACATACACAAAGTCCACTCAAATAACTCATCCAATTTTAGAAATTCTACTTTATTTCCTGATTATGCTAACTTTAATCCTTCAAAAAAGAGGTTTTTTTTTATATCAGGGAATTATTGAAGCAATCTTCAGAACGCTTTGGAATTTAATCATAAATGTAAGTGCTGGTTTGATACCCTGCTGTATACGAATCCTAAGGAATAATATTTACTAAGCATGTAACATTTTAAAAACTACATTTCTCACTATCTCTCAAAGAAATATTCACTGGAGCCAACACTCAAATCGGTGCTTGGCTCTATTTCTAACAATTATATATTTGAGTCAAGTTAATTGGTCTTTTCAGTTTGACAGTGTGACCTTTCTTACCTTGTTCTAGAACAGTGTTGATCACAAGTTACATCATACTGTAAGCAAGATCGGCAGTGTAATTTGTGGATCCCAATGCAAAATAAAAATGCAGAACTTCTTGTTAAAATCATTAGCCAGTTCAAGATGGTGACATCAGAGCATTAAACCAACTGCTGCTACTTCTAAGCACTGGGCTCTTTGCAGCTGTATAAACCCCATGCCCAGGAAGCCTGGGCTTATAACATTTCAGCTACTTGATTTGTCACCATGTTTATTCTTGCTTATAATCTCTATCCCAGCTATTCTAGAAAAAAGCTGCTTATAATAATATGTGTGTGTGTGTTAGCTTTTGAGAGCACCCATGAAATATACGCATGGTAAGAAAACTTTCCCTCTATTATACTTGGTAGTATCAAGAACGGAAGCAAATATTATGATTTTTAAACTTATTTTGAGCCTTAACACATAAAAAGATGACTGGGTGCTAAATACCTTTAGCAAAATGTCCTTTTTGTTGTCACTATGCTTGTGAATGTCTCCAGCATTCTCTACAAAATGAATGTGTCATTTTCTCATATTTCAGGCTGACCATCAGAATGTTATTTTCTATTAGAGTATTCCTGACACAAACTGTAAGGAGTATGACTCCTGATATTTATTTGCTCTTCTCATCTAGTGTGTCTCCATGTATATTTTTCATATGTGAGGATGTGAGGTTACATATGAATGATTTTAATTATTTGTTCCAGACTAGCAGTCAATTGTTGGGGTGTGATTACTTTTCTTTTTTTTTGAGACAGTGTCTCCCTCTGTCTCCGAGGCTGGAGTGAAATGGCATAATCATGGCTCACTGCAGCCTTGACCTCCTGGGCTCAAGGAATCTTCTCACCTCAGGGTCCTGATTAGCTGGGACTACAGACATGCACCACCAGGCCCAGCTGATTTTAAAATTTTCCTCTAGTGATAAGATCTCACTGTGTTGCCCAGGTTGGTATCGAACTCCTGGTCTCAACTGGTTTTCCTACCTTGGCCTCCCAAAGTACTGGGATTACAGGTGTAAGCCAGCACACCCAGTCTGAGTACTTCTTATTACATAATTAGTATATTTAGTTTGAAACAAAATAGAAAATTCAAGCATAAAAAAGATTAAATTACCCATTTTTGCCCTTCTGACTTATCAGGTTTTAATATGGAGATATGCTCCTCTATTTTTCCCTGGTATTTTAAAAAGGGAGAGAATACTATATGTATTTCTTTAAACTATTTTCTATTAACAATATATCAGGGACATCTTCCTAAATCAATAAATGTAGTTTTATATCATTATTATCATTATTAATATTTGCATTTCATTCCATTACGTGGTAGCAGTGGAATTTACACAGCCCACTTTCTGTTGCTAGAGAATTGGGACCTTGGTTACCAACGTTTTCCCATCCTTTTTTTTCTCAAACTCTCTCTCTAACCAAAGCACTCTTACGTCTTATCTTTCAGCTGCAGCCTTCCCTTTTCAATCAGCACTTTATTTGTAAGAAAGGCACTGCAGGGTTTTAAAATATCAATTCTTTATATAATGCTGTTTCTCCCTCAGTTAGTTCTTCGGTACGTTTCATCAACTAGGACTCAGTCCTGCCTGGCCTCCTGGCCCTCTTCACCGACTGTGGTGGCAGTTTCCAATCTGATATACGCTGACTTCAAAAGGGACCTTGTTTTCTAAGGGGTCACCTTGTTGCACATGATATTAGTATTTACAGGAAAATATAAATTCCTAATGATTTAAAAAATGTAGTGCTAGCTACCCTTTGATCCTCTGGCCCACCATTAGCCATCATTATACTCTCCCTTACCCATGGAGTTCCTCGTAGGTTGGCAATGTGGAGGAGTTAAATTCACACTGAGGCTTGCAATTAGGAGAATCTGCTTCTGTGCTTTTAGATTTGGAACTTGTACCTGAAACCACTATTTGCTTTCCTTGTCCACAACTGCTGAATATGTCCAGCCCATCTTCCTCAGTCAGCCACTACAAAAGCCGCTCCTCCTGACTCTGAGTCAGCTGCAAGAGATGATATCTGCCTCTTTACCTTCAGTGCCCTAGTTACCCATACAGTGACTTGCGGGGTATGCTACATGACCTGTATTTCATAACATTCTATACGAGCATACTCTCTCCACGTTTGAAGAAATCCATCCTTAGTGTAGTTTTTATATGGCAGGGGACTGCCTATCAACTTCCTATCACTTTGAGGTATTTCTCATGTCTGCAGAATAAATTTTGTCTATGTTACATAAATTATACTCTTCAGAATATACTTATATTGATGAAAATCCAAATGGAAATTTATGTAATGAGTAAAAATTTCTATGTTGGTAAATATATTTTTCATTAAATAAATACCTTCCATGCAGTGATTTAATTTTTAAGTTTTCTTAACATTGTTAAGAATTTTATCATAAAAGATGTATCAATTTTGCCTCAATGTGTCAGAAAGCTGTGCCTCTATTCACCTCATCCATTCAAATCAACTTTATTATTGTTACTATTATTATTATTATTTTGAGACAGAATCTTGCTCTGTTGCCAGGCTGGAGTGCAGTGGCACGATCTCGGCTCACTGCAACCTCTGCCTCCCAGGTTCAGGCAATTCCCCTGCTTCAGCCTCCCGAGTAGCTGGGACTACAGGCACATGCCACCATGCCCAGCTAATTTTTGTGTTTTTAGTAGAGACGGGGTTTCACCATGTTGGCCAGGGTGGTCTTGATCGCGTGACCTCGTGATGCACCCACCTTGGCCTCCCAAAGTGTTGGGATTACAGGCATTAGCCACCACACCTGGCCTAATCCAGTTTATTATTAATTAATTCATTGAATAACTTTCTACCAGGCAGTTGTTCTATGGATATATTAATAATCCACACAATAATGCATTTATTTTGATAAATACTTAGTGTCCTCTTATGAGGCACTATTCTCTGCTTTTGGTATACAGAAGGGTACAAAAAAATGACAGAAAAAACTCTTCTTACTTTATAGGAGGCAAATGGGAAATAAACATATAAATAATTTCAGATGCTAAAAACTGTTGTTAGTAACTTTTACCAGGCAAATGAGTCAGTTTACCTCAGGCCGAAATGCAATGCCTTTCTTAGGAGGTGATATTTGTGCTGAAAGAAAAACAGCCATGCACATATCTGGCAAAAAGCAAAAAGAATATCAAGTGCAAAGGCCCAGAGAGCACACAGGGCCATCAGCAATGTGACAGTTGGGAGGCAGAAATGTGACGTTTAAACCGTCACTGGACAAAGCTTGAGAAACAAACTCATGCTGTGCATCAAGACAGGGACGTGGATGGCTGGATGAGGTCAAGTAGAAAAAAATGTAGATTTTTGGAGTTAATGAGGCTAAGAAACTGAGAAGCCAGGATGTTAAGTCAATTGTCTGCACAGATATTGAAGTCTCCAAGAATAATGACAAAGTTATTGGTAGAGAAGTGCATTGGGATTAGATTTGGCTGCTAAACCAGAGACCTGAAGGCTTCCACTTATCTATTTCACCTGCAGAATGTAGTCAGATTGCTGCAGCGTAGAATAAAATCAAATCTCTTACTAAGAAGCGAGGGGGAGCACAGATGCTAGTGACGTTAGTGAGGTAACATTGTCTTTACTGTGAAGTATGAGACTTCAGAAAGGCCTTCTACACATGTATCAATAAGTTTGATGAAAACATTTAAAGTACTGATTTGTGTTTGATATTGTTTTATCTCTACTTCAAATTTAAATCCTGAGACATGGGTGATCAATATCTATTTATAAATAAAAGAGTTGATGAAAAATGGTGGAATGATCATTACTTATCAAACTTAAAAAATCTCTACTTCAAATTTCCAGTGCTCCGACAATTCACATGACAGTATTTTTATACCATCCGCATACACAGCAATTGTTCAGTGCGGTAGATAGAGCATGGACAAGCGAGGTTAGATGCCAGCTCTGCTACTGATAGCCAGTGTGATGGAAGACAAGTCATTTCACCTCAAAAAACTTGAGTTTTCTTCTCCTCTATAATCATGACCTGTGCAAAACACCTGGAACAGTCTAATGGAAGGTAAATTAAAACGCTAAAATACTGCCTTCTCTCATCACTGGTTTGGAAGCTGTGTTATCTACATTTAAAAGATAGGGGTCCTTTTAATTAGTAGACAGTTAATACACATTTTTCGAGTTGTAGGCTATCTGGAAGTCATTGACGAAAGGACAGATATTCTCACGAATATGTTAGGATGGCAGTTTATGGCCTACTGTGGTTTGGTGTAGCGATGAGATGAGTTACAGCCAGTGGGTTGTGAGTAGAAGTCAGTTCTGGGCTGGACGTTGAGTGTCGGGGGCAAAACACTGGGAAGTTCTCATGTGTCTTTTTATAATGCATGGCAGGCTGAAATCTATGATCCATTCCCCTGAGGTTCCTCTTGCTTGTGTGATTTCCATAGATCTCCCGTCCCTGCGATGTAGCAAGATCTGTGAACATGGTGGGATATCATTCCCGTGGTAGGTTTATTATGCGGCAAAATTGATGGGATTTTGTAAATGTAATTGAGGTCTCTAATCAGTTGGCTTTGTATTAATCAAAATTATTCTAGGTGAGCTTGATCTACTCAAGTTATCATTTAAAAGACATATTCTCCTGCTGGCGTTACCTTAATGCAATGAGTAGCAATTTTGTCTATGTGAGAGACGTGATAAAAACTGTGAGTGACACTTAGGATCTAAAAACATCCTCTGTTTAGCAGTCAACAATCAAAATGGGGCCTCAGTACTAGATCCATAAGGAATTGAATTCTTCCAACAACGATATGAGTTTGAAAGAGGCCCATGACTCCGTAAGGAATGCCGGTCAGCTAACGCCATGACAGATATATTATGAGACCCTGAGCAAAGGATGCAGTCAGATTGTCCCCAGTTCTTGACCCACAGAAAGTATGAAGCAATAGACGTGTATTGTTTTAAGCCATCGAGTTTGTGGTAGTATGCTGTGAAGCATCAGAAAACTGATAAATAATGTGAACAACAATTTTTAAGAGATTGCCACAGCAGACACATTCCCTCAATGAAGATTATGTGTACAACACTCGCCAAACCATAGTGTACCTCCAAGAAGGGGAAAAAGACAAAACCATGCTTTTAAAATATTGAGAAACAGAATTTGTTTTTCTTTTTTTAACCTATAGCCTAAAGTAGCTTATTCTAACTGATACAAACTTGGCGTCACCAGCAGGAGACTATAATAACAAAATCACATATTTTACATTGCTTTAAGTGATTTGCTTAGGTGGTGAGAAGGCTGTTATTAGTGACTGGAAAGACACATCTGTATGTTGTGTAGTGGAGAAACACATGAGAAACTGTCAAATGTGATAATTTGCAATGTAGATAATTTATCTTCTGACCCTGTAGCTATAGGAAAAGTATTTTCGTAATAGAATGTTGGAAATGTCTGTTGGTTACTGTTGGCTGCACTTGGGTAGGTAACACAAGAAAGAGATGGATTCAGACAATAATTGGGCTTGTTTGCAAGCAGGAGTGAAAGTCTAGAGAGAGTCCACAATGTGAGAATTTGTAGGATTGGAAAAGGCAATGACTTCTCAATTCTGGCCAGTAAAAATTCATATGGAAAAATTCTTTGAATAAAAAAGATTGATTACAACAGCTATGCAGCAAGAATGCCATCAAAGGTTTTGGGTCATTGTTGTAATCTCTTCATGGATTAAGATGAACATTTGAATGGACAAATGGTTTAGCAAAAAGACTAAGGGTAGGACTGTCTCACTAAGCTGGAAAGGCTCGAAGTACCTATAGTTAAGTTGAGAGAGAGAGGCATATTTTGAAATTGAGTCTGGCTGTAGCTCATGGCATATGGAACTGGCTAACATCAAGTAGATTTGAAGATAACTTTCTGAGAGTTACACTATCAAAGAAACTCTGATCCTAGGATAAAAACATTCGTGACTATTTAAAACTTAACTCTTGGGTCCCTGACTTTCTACAGAAGCAGGATAAGAAAGCTGATTAGCCCCTAAGGAAGTCAGATTTCTCAATGCCCATTTCAGATGTAGTGAGATAACAGAACAGCAAAGATATCTTCAAAGAATAAAGAGGCCGCAGACCGGAACTTCCCAGGCCCCGAACCAATGCCTAGTTGAGAGATACTGACCACAAGTGAAGGGTCTTCTCATGAATTTTGCCCACTGAATTTCAGAATTGCTGTAGACTAATAACATCTGTGTATTTTCTTTCTTCCCGTTTGTGACTGGGAGTGCTTTTTTCAATCAACCATTGAGTATTTATTTGGAGGAAGGATATAAAGTTTTATAATGCAT
This sequence comes from Ateles fusciceps, assembly GCA_036589455.1. Taxonomy (NCBI): domain Eukaryota; kingdom Metazoa; phylum Chordata; class Mammalia; order Primates; family Atelidae; genus Ateles; species Ateles fusciceps. The sequence continues at coordinate 3,213,982 of JAZHEH010000253.1, read as the reverse complement.
GTTCGACTAAAGGCTCAGGGGTCATATCTCTGACCAAGTAAGTGACTCCTGCTAATTAGAAACATGGACTTGAGGTTTGAACCTTAACTTTATGAGACTTTGATGTTATCTTCCTTTGAGAGGGAGTAGGTAGGTATATTTTGCCTTGGAAGGGAAAATGAGTCAAATACATGGCCAGACTGTGGACTATCCAGCAATTAATACTGTTCCCAAAATATTTCTATCTCTGGTATTCCAGGCTTACAGCAGGATGATGTTTCCTAGGTCACTGTTGCCTGGTATATTCATGTGACCATTTATGTCTAATGTGCTGTGGGCAGAAGTGACATATCACTCTATGGATGAGCATTTGATTTACAGTGTAACAAACTTCAGGACTTTTGTATCTTGCCAGATTCAGATAGAAATATAGCCTATTGCTATTCTCAATAATGACTGGAGACTTCCAAAAGAAGAGATAATGAATAACTCCAAAAAATTATAAATCAGGTATGTTGGAGCTATAGGGTTAGAGATAGGAAGAGAGATTGGGAATCATTAGGAAGAAGAAAGAAAATTAAACAGAAAAATGTTAAAAGTACAATATAATGCATCTGGGGAAGAGGGCAGTTAGATGAGCAGTGGTGCACATCATTCCCAGACACAAAGAGCAATTGCAGTGGGGCGGTCCTGTTTATACAGGACCGGAGCTGACTGCAATCATCTGAGCCTTATGTCTTTCTTCTTACTACACACGCAGTGCAAGCTAACACTGTAGTATTTTAGATTTAAGTCACTGAGACTTGGGAGTGACTTGTTACCGCAATATAATCTTACCCATTCTTACTGACACAGCAAGAAAGTCTCAATTACTGCCCCAAACATAGCTTGTAAGAAAAGATATCAATCAGATAACCTAACATGGTGTTTAGAATCCTTCAAAAGTTGATGTTTGGAATGGAATTTTGACAATTAATTTTAGATTTGTTTTTACAAGAAATTAGGATTATTATTCTGTTGAAAGTTCTACAATAAATTAGTTCTTAAATATTATTACATTTAAATGAGAGGGGATTGATATTGCCAGAAGTAACATAGAAGCTGCTTGCTTGATGTGATTCTATTCATATTATTAAGAAAGATTAGCTTAAAATTCCAATTTAACTTTGATGTAAGTTGAGGTACTGAAAGTTAAATTCACATGTTTTGAATTAATTTACCTATGAATTAAGTCTACTACTCATAGGAAATGTTTCAGCAATTTATCTAAAATCACATGAACATTCATTTTAAGTTTATGTCTACTAAAATCCTTAATTATGCCTACACTTTTATGATGATATGATTGTGATGAAGACCCAACATAGCATCATTTTATTTGTAACCAGAAAAAAACCTATGTTTGTCTCATCAACAAGTTTCAGGGCAAAAGTAATTTTTAGAAAGTATAAGTAAAGGAAAGTTTATGGTAGAGTTGAAATTAGGCATTTTTGCAGAGCAGAGCATCCCCCCTCAGTTAAATCTTTATAATTTTTTTTATAAGTGTAGTATGTTTTAAAACTATATCATTTATTAAATTACAACTTAGAAGCGATGTGATTCTCTGAAGAAGAAACCATATGCTAGGCCTATCAATCTTTTTCTGACTTGGTGACCTTGAGAAGGTAATTTGACCTCTTTTCTTCTTTTAAATCTTTGTAAGTGGGAATAATGGCCTATGGGAATGTTATAAATCATAAACAATTTTTTCCTACCTGTAGCATTTTTTAAGGAAAAAAATAAGTTCAACTAGAAGTTACATTCATACAAAGAAATGGATTCAGGGATGGAGAATAGTAATGACTGGCTTTACAACTGATACAGAATCAGGTGAAGAAATAAATGTCAAGTGGCAGTATCAGAGGCAGATCTGCCAGAAATGGGAAACCTACATTCTGAAGTCCAGTTGCTCCTTCAGCTGCTGAGAGGAACACAGTGAACTTCTCAGGCACGTTCAGCAGCATCTAAGTGGAGGGATACTAGAGGGGATTAAAAGCAAATAAACCCATTCTTACATGATATATAATGGAGAAATATGCTAGTGACAGAATGGGAATTATAAAGGAAAAAAAAAAATAAAGCAGGGAAAGGGTGAAGAAGATAACTCAACTGTGCAGAAGATAAGAGAGGTACCTAGTCCAATAATTTCAAAAGCCTTTTGAGAAAAATTGATGGTGAGGACTTATGCTGCCAGATTGTTCTTCCACTTTGTGTTAGTTAGTGTAGAGTAAGTGACAACGTATTACATTTGAGATCATTGGAATCAAGGAAGTCTATGAGCAATTACAGACGACTGAAAAGATGGATCTGTTTTGGAAACCATATTAATAACAATGAAAACACAAATATGAGAACTGTTTCACAGCGTTTTGTCCCTGAAGGTTGGCGCTAAATGACGATTCTCACTGAACATGAACTATGGAGAGAAGGAAAGGTGATAGAATTGCTTCAAAGAACTCTGTGATTGTTCATGATTTCAGTAAAAGTTAGAGACATATTTGGGCAGGGAAATATGGTGACTAAATATAGTGACAAGGTAAAAATGGGAATAACCACCGCAAAGGTGCTTTTTATTTAGGAAGAGAAACTATTGATGACATAGAAAATAACCAAAGATATATTACGGAAGTCTACACAAATTGAGTATAATGTGAAGTTGGGTAGAGCATGCTAAGAAAGGAGGATAAGAAATAAAAGTACTTTAGGTTTTACACTTAAGGGAGGAGTAATGGTGTGTAAACATTTTTTCCTGGAAGCAAGTTCCCGTATCTTTGCAAATCGTCAAAGGCAATGCCACAAAACAGAGATAGGCATTGTTAAGAAAGTCAAGTGCCCAGAATTAAGTGCAATAAAAATCTTTAAGGGTAAATTTTACCCAAATGAATGAGAAGAATAAGTTTAGTATAAGAGAAGAAACTGAGAATGATTATAATAGTAATACTTATAAATACTACACCTCCCATTTGTTGAGATGGATGGCTTAGTAGTCAGTTTCTTTCAGATTGCACATTAATTTAAAAATTAAAATTGTATTTGTTGTTTTGTTGTGGTAATTGAACCAGTATACAATCATTGTACTATCGAAGATGAAAGTGGAAGACAACTTTGTATTATGTTTGATTGTGAAAGGAAGACTATTTTACAGAGGCTGAAGAGAAAAATACATAGGTGAATATGGGGCCACAAGGAATAAAGGAGACCTTGGAATAACAGACAGAAGAATTGAGCAATACACTCAAATGCTTACAGAGAAAAAATGCTTCTTCATCTATCGGTCTTGGTTATGAACAATGACTTCTAAGGCTTTTGAAATAAAAGTTGTCCTGTTTATTTTAGTGATGTATAGGAAGAAGATGTAATATCCAGCATGGTGATACAAGGTGTGTTAGCAGTGGCATTTATGATATGAGGGGGAGGCCATCCAAACTGCAGCCTCTGACATTATTCAACATTGATTTAGGAAATTTTTATAAAAGTTCTGCTACACAAGTTGACAAGAATATCAGAGGTCAAGATTCACCCAAGCACAGTGGTATATCACAAGTCGCCAGAAAATTGCAGACAATTTGTTGAAACTTAAGAAAAATAAAAGCATGAAAGAAGTTTAGTATACTTTAGCTGATGTTTATAGAAAGTTTGTGCTTTTGACCAAGCGAGTCAAGATTGTTTTTCTTCTAACCATGCAAAAATAGGCTTTTCGAGGAGGAAACTACTGGAAAAATAAAGACAAATGTATTATACTTAGAATACTATTCACAGGTTTTGAGAGGGATGTAAGAAAAGAACATAAAATAACAAGATAGATGAATATAGACTGCCAGCATAATTCCTTACTATATTGTATTGAGCCCAAACCTCCCCTTCAAACAGGGACATATCACTGTTTATGTAGAATTAGTTGAAGAGGATACTAAATCATCAGTGAGTTTCAGCCAGATCTGAGTAGCTCAGATGTGTGTGTGTGTGTGTGTGTGTGTGTGTGTGTGTGTGTGTGTGTGTGTGGTGTCAGAGAATCTACGTGCAGAATTAAAAGAATGTTTAAATGGGAAAAAATTAAAATTCAAGGACATTGAGGAGCAAGCACAATTACTAAAGTCATAAAATCTTTTACACACATATTGGCAAGGAATACTGTGTTTTTAAAAGTGGGAAACAATATTAAAGATGAATATGTGAGGTTTAGTTTGAGTGTTTTCATCAAAAACCTAATTTTATTTTGCATTAGTTGAAGAGTAGTTTCCACAGACATACTGATAATTTATCTAAAAAATTCCTCTGGATTAGCCTATGGATTAAAAAACAAATATGAGGCCACACATTTACTATAAAAAGAAAGATGAAGTATAGATTCCTGACAAAGACTCTCCCTTTCACAAAATTTGGTTTGGCTTTTCTAAACCCATTTTTTTAAGTAAGCCTCATCCTTGGGCCTGTCTTCAACCAGATCAGGCCACTTTTAGGAAAAATCCTAAGTCAGTTTAGTGAGAATCCCCCCCACACTTGATATCTGATCACTTTAGCCTGCTTTCAGCAAGGTAAATCAGTTGAGCTGAGATTCCTCTACCCTCGAAGTCTCCTTTTAGTGACTTTCCACCCACGGACCACTTGGGCCTGCTTGCTATCTGTAAATCCTCCCGTGTCCTTGTTTTTGTAGTTGAGTCTCACCTTTCTCCCTACAGTCTTGACACTATTGTAACAGTTCTGAATAGTCTTCTTTAGCATTTTAACAAGTGTCAGTATAATTTTTCCTTCAACATTATATAAAATTATTTTATCCGATAATACTATTTCATTAAAATAAGACAACTAATGAAGTAAGTTGGTAAGCTGACAGGGAACTTTCCGGTTCCACTACCCACACGCAGAAGGTATGGGGAAGGGAGTATTCTACGGAAAAGAGATTTTCTATTATATCAAGAGATGACCTATGAAAAGGACATTTCAGATTGGAGGATAAAGGTCAAAAGCCTGGGAGTCATAACCTAGAAATAATATTAGACAAATGTCAGCATTCTGTTGAAATAAATGAAGTGAGGATGAAGCCAGTGGATAAGGATGAAAAAGAGGAAGAACTGCGACATTTCAGGCTGTCATGGGAAGCCTTTCTCTAAAAGACTCGTAGTTAAATCCAAAAGTGAAGAACTCAACTCAGCAGTAATTCACTCATAAGGATTAAAGTAGATCCATAAATATTTTAGGGATAGAGATAAAACCTCCATAGTTTGACTCCATGTTTAAATTTGAATTGATCACTTATCACATAGTATTATAGTACTTTCCAAATATTCAGAGACACTTTTCATTTAAAAAATTTAATATAGCATTTATTTAAACACTTTAAGAATTATCCTTAATTATGTTTTAACTTGACCTTTGCAACTGAGAATTCCACAACATATTTCAACTGTCGTATCGTTTTTTCAGTGCTCTCTTCCAGTCGTTTAACTCTAAGCCCTGTAGTGCACGGGTTACATTGTTGAATAATTTTATAATATTCACTGCAATTCATCAAATACTTAGAGTGCCTACATATTTTAATGAACTTAAAGCTTTTAAAACATAATGACGGTGAGTACCTGTAACTGCTGTTGTTCCACATAACTTCCAAGAGGCAGATACTCTGAGAAATAGATTATGAAGAAACAAAAATAAATTTACATTTAAAAAACAATCACAACAGAGAAAAGCCTTCAGAGTAAATCTGAAATTCTTCAGCTTTATATCCCAGGTCCTTTGTGAATTTCGTTCTCTTCCTTCCTTCTCACCTCTTGCCATCACACTGTACTTTCCCTAAGCCCCTCTCGTACTCAGTACTGCGGTTCTTTGTATGCTGTCTCTGTGCTTACCCTTTCATAACTGCTATTCTCTGCCTGGAACACACTTATCCTTCAACTACATATGAATTGTGCACATAAGGGCAATGCCCTCAACAGAAATTAAGTATGTGAGTTTTTTTTTTTTAATGAGACTAGTTGTCAACTATCTCACAAAAATATCACCTTACAATTATGGGATTTCACTGTCTTTTTGAGAATTGTACTGTTTGGCATTAGAGAAGACAGAATTCCTGAGTGTAGGACAATGGGTACCAATTGTTTTCAAAGAATGTATCAGTCTTACTCAAAATAGGATTATTGGTTTTGTGAGGAGCAGACCTCCGTCTCAGTTTGCTCACACCCAGTAACCACCATAAACTGTGTGACTTAGATACCAGGAGTTTATTTCTTGCAGTTCTAGAGACGGAGAAGTCCAAGCTGATGCAGTTCCTAGTGAGGATTCACTTTCTGATTTGCAGATAGACACATTTCTGTATCTTCAAATGGTGGAGAAAAAGTGCTCTGGTCTCCTCAGTCCCTTATAAAGGTAACAATACCATTATTGGCTCCCCTCCATGCCTTATCCAAATCCAGTTATATTATTTTTAATGAACTTGACGCTTGCCAGTTTTCTTTTCCTTAAGAATACTGCACAATGTTCTCATAAGGCAGTGTGGCATCAGTGGAGTGGAGAATTCAGTCACCACCCTTTATTATGGTTTGAACTATGTTTCCCAAAATTCGTATGATGAAGTCCTAATTGTTTCCAGTGCCTAACAATTTGACTTTATTTAGATAGAGGGCATTTAAAGAGGGAATTGAGGTTAAATGCGATTGTATGGGTGAATCCTAATCAAATATGCTTGGTGTCGGTAGAAGAAGAGGGGATTAGAACACAGATATGCACAGAGGAAAGGCCACGTGAATGTAGAGAGAGGAGACAGACATCCACAGTCAAGGAGAGAGGCTTTGGAAGAAACCAACACTACTGACGCTTTGATCTTGGATTTCTAGCCTGTGAGACAATCAGTTTCTGGTGTCTATGCCAACTGTCTGTGGTGCTTTGCCGTTTTTGAGAAGGAGTCTCACTCACTCTGTCTTCCAGGCTGCAGTGCAGTGGCATGATCTCAGCTGACTACAACCTCTGCCTCCTGGGTTCAAGCCATTCATGCCTCAGCCTCCTGAGTAGCTGGAACTACAGGTTCAGACCAGCACATCCGGCTAATTTTGTATTTTTGGTAGAAATGGGGTTTTACCATGTTGGCCAGGCTGGTCTTGAACTCCTGACCTCCTGTGACCCACCCACATCGGTCTCTCAAAGTGTTGGGATTACAGGCGTGAGCCACCACACTGGACCTTGTGGTACTTCGTTATGTTAGCCCTAGAAAACTAATACATCTCTGTGCCCAACACTTAACACTTTGATAAGCCTTCACTGAAATAGGCAGCAACTGCCTGCCCTCAGAAGCGGCCAGAGCCTTCTCCCACATTTCTGAGGCACCTCACAATCAGGAAAGATTCCTTGGCACTGAATGGCCCTGACAGCATGCAACCTGAATCCTTTCGACCTCATGCCCATAAAGCAACAGAAATTTGATAGACCTTTAACTCAACGGTCCTAATTTGGTATGAATCTTTCCATAAATATTACACTGTTTCTTTTCTGATTCCCTAATACAAGGGGTGAACCCACTTTAGCACACATGGACCTTCTAGGGACCAGGAACTTTGTCAGGACCTCTCCTTGGCAAGCATCACTCAGCATTGAGTTTTGTTTTCTTCACTCACCTATATAGAAGTGAACTGGACCAGACTGACGTTCCTCCAGAGACTTGAAACACTAGAAGAAACCAAAAATCATGGAAAGAAATATTGTCACTGAGCTACTGTCCTTTCTACACTTATAAGCATGTGCAGATTCAACTACACTTACCGAGGATTGGAGCTGTACTATTTCATCCACTCAAGTGCTGTAGAAAGACAGTCTAGTTACGTTCCTTAGTTCAGTTTGGCCATTAATATAAGCTCTATGAGCACAGAAACTATGTCCTTTCATCAAATTCTGTTCCCAAGGCCTGGAAGAATGTATCCTGGCACATGGTATATTAAGTAAACATTTTTAAGGGTTAAAAGCTAAATATAAACCAAAATATTACAGTCTTTGTTTTAGATACTATGTACTTGTAATTTTGTATAAAATCAAGCGTGAACTGGTTATAATTGGTAAGCATCTACAGAAATTCTTAAATATTGTGAGGAAGACAAAAAATTACGATGCTTTGAACTGATAAACAAAATTGTAGATTTGTTTGTTTGTAAGCACTGTACCTGCAAGACTGAAGTAAGAAGAAATGGGGAAGGGCTTTGGAGAGCTTAAAGCAATGTACCCGTTACTAGAAGGTCACTGGTTATTGGTGGTTTCTATAGACCTTTGCTGGAGACTCTTTAAGGCCTTTCCACTACTAAACCTTAGGCTCAGATCCCAAGTTCTGTTCTTCATTCCTGTCTTACATTTAAACATACAGTCCTGGGACTCATGCTATGTCTCTTTCCTCTTATGGTCTCCAGAGATGAAATGTTATCTTCTGTTTTCTATTGCTATCGAAATAAGCCAAAGATGGCCTCTGTTTATTGGCCTCTGTGTTCTCTATTCCTTCACTTGCAAGCTGAAGCCCTTAGCTCAAAATTCTGCCAGTTCTAAACTCAATTTTTTACACATCTAATTATTTAAAAATAGCCCAAGCAAGCAGATTTTTAGCCATTTAGGGCCTGCCTGCTTTGCATATCCTGCCAAACCTCACCACCTCCCCCATCCGCCTGCTAGCAATAGATAAGATAAACCCCCGAGCTTTGCTGCTATGCTCTGGGACTCTGTGACCCAGAGACTCTCTACTGTGCTGCTGAGGGATATCGGCTGGAGAAGTAAGCCTCCTCTCTAATTCTCACCTTCCTTAGGAACTCTCTTGCCCTCCTCCCCTTCTGGATAGTGGCCTTCACACTGTATGCTTTTGGAAGGTCTCTTGCTGGGAGATACCTCACCTGTTACGCAACCCTGTCTAAGTGCCACCTGCCTCGTGGTCACAGTTCTTTCCTCGATCAGCCCCTCAATCACTTGAACCCCCGCATACGTACTCCATTTCATCTTTTTTTTGTTTTGTTTTTTGGTCACTCTCAGCTAAATTTTTAAAAGTAAGATAGATTAGGCTTTTTACCTTTTCTAACAAGGCATTTATTGCAATTGTACAATACTATTAGATTGTAGTAACTCATGTGATATTGGAAAGTTGTGTCCTTTGGCATCAAATTCAGTGTTCTTCAATCGTCTTCTATAAATAGACTGCCATCTTTCCAGGGTTCTAATCTTCCCCCTCTCTAGATTTACACCGAGTTTTAAATTTCTCAGATGCAGTCTGGGCCAATCGTAACAGATAAACTGTTCCAGGTGGCCTTGTTGGTCTGAGACTTGTATATTCTGCAAAGTGGCCTGAGTGCCAGGGATAGTCATGAGGGCAATATCCAGGGGTGGAATTTTCCACAATCAAATTAAATCAAAATTCTTCACTGATAGTTTATTTTTGGATGAGCATCAGTATATGTATGAGAAAAATAATAAGAGAGCAAGAGGTGAACATTAACAGGCTTGTTGCTTGTTGCTGAAAAATAGACCTTGTGTCACTTAAGAAATTCTTTTTTTTAAAAAAAGGTTTGCATGTAAAAATTACAAAGTTCTTAATGTTTTTCTAGCTCTTTCAATCTTGATCCCTGACCTAAAACTTCTGACCTATTTGTATGAGATGAACCATACACACTATTATTCCAAAGTGTATCCCTTCACAGTTCTCACTCCAACCCCATCTTTTGTGAAATATAGTCTGACCTTTCTCAAGAAGTAGGTCTGCAGACTCAGTTTCTTTTAGGAAGACGTTAGACTAAGGAACATTCATTTCTCTGAGCACAGTCTATGTACAATCGATTTATTTATTTCCTCATAAGAAAATAGTGCTAATTAGAAATGACCTTTGTTAAGAAAAAAATTATGAGGCAATATGGTAAATCATATATATATAAGTGCATTTATTAAAAACCAAAATGGTAGTTTTTAATAATGGTGTAGTTTGCTATGAGGTTTCTTCTCTGACTACAGTCAGGGAATAGCTTCACAAGATCATATGTGACTAAAATTTTAACAGATATGGAAGAAAATACTAGAAGAATCAAAGACATAGATAAATAAAACCAAAATACTTCTAGAGAAAGGATGAGTAGCTCAGGTGCCCTGGAGCAAACGGAGTGTAGAGGAGTGTACTGGAGATCGCCAGCGTGGCTTCGGTTGAGAACACTTGTGGTTATTGACCTTAATTATACAATGGGAAAATACAAAGAAATACTAGGGAAGATACTATTTATTAAAACTGAATGAATTTTGAAAGAATTTTATGCATTTCAGCAACATAATTAATTCAGAAGGTATATTTTTCACATAATTTAACAATCTTTCCCAGTGCCCAGCAGTGTACACAGCTGAATGAATATTTATTGCATGCCAAGAACATTTCCTTCAATACAGCCAAAGTGAAGGTTCTATGTATTAATTTCATATTCACTTTGTACCCTATATTTTACTAGATATACCCTGTGTAGAATATATTGATCCTGTATATAGAGTCATAACCTGTGTATCAATCTGTTCTCACATAATAAAGACATACCTAAGAATGGATAATTTTTAAAGAAAAGAAGTTTAATTGACTCACAGTTTAGCACGGCTTGGGAGACCTCAGGAAACCTACAATCATGGCAAAAAGGGAAGCAAACATATCTTTCCTCACATGGAAGCAGGAAGCAGAATTGCCAAGCAAAGGGGGAAACGCCCCTTATCAAACCATCAGATCTCGTGAAACCTCATTCACTACCAGGGGAACAGCATGAGGGTAACTGCCCCCATGATTAAATTACTTCCCACTGGGTCCCTCCCATGAAATGTGCGGATTATGAGAACTACGATTCAGGAGAGATTCGGGTGGGGACACACAGCCAAACCATAAAAACCTGCTTGCTTCCGCACGTGGATCTAAAAGGCAGAACTATAAAGCATGAGTGTGATTTGCAAATAAGATGATTTTGCATAGAATTTTCTGATAAAGCTGGCCACAGTGCAATTATGAGCTGTAATACAGTAAGGAGCCTCTCACAATTAGTTTTCACAGAAAGGCTAAAAGGTGTTCTCTCACTGCAATTTAAGAAAGTTGACATAGATGGTTTCCAGGGCTTTTCTAAATATAATTTCTTTTGAGTCTTTCAACTGTTATAAACACAGAATGCTTGGAAACAGGACCTATTTCCACAGGTTTCTCTTTTGCTGTCTCCGTGTTATAGCCTGCTAAACTGAAAATCGGCTTTCTGACCCTGAGGAGAAAATTATTCCTTGAGATGATTGTTAACTGCCAGAGATACAAAGCAATCACTGAATTTCTCAACATGTGCATTATTCTTCATGGTAATTGGAGATTAAAAGTACAAGGTCATATTCTAAGCAAATTTATTTCTAATATGGTACCTTTCTTTTTCAAGAACTATCGTATTCTGCATGAACTAAAGAACATCTACTTGTGTATATCCACATCAAGAAAAATATAACAGAGTTGTTTTGTTAAGTTTGCGTACCCACTATCATGTTTACAAAGGTGTGATCTGGTTCTCTAGAGGCAGGAAAGTACGCTATGGAGCAAGAGTGTGCCCGAGGAAGCAACAATGTAGGGAGAAGCGGGGACCAAGTAGTCCCCCACTGCTGCTTGAGTGTTGCCTTGCAGGTAACTCTACTAATTGCGGTTCATCCATCAGGCTTTCCGAGAAGCCGTTGCTCTAGCATAGATCTCCTGTTACCTCTTTTCCATATTCACCCAGACATAATCTTGGAAGGGCAACATCAGAAGGAGCCACATTAGAGCTTTCAGCTTCACTGGGAGGCCTGATGATTCGGAGCAGCTTGAGGAAAAAACACCCAAGTCCTTGTGCAAGCAATAGCCATCCTTTGCAACGTTTGTGAAAGGAATTTAAGATGAGGACATGATTCTGCATTCTTTTTTAATTATGCTCATTTCCTGAATGCCAGTTATTTAAGTTGTTTTATGTTTGATTAGTTTGAAATTGCATGCCTTTTATATGTGTTGGTCAATTTATCTCCAGGAAACTGATGTTTCCCCAAGGTCACAGCAAATATATGCTGTTTTGTTTGCAAGGATGTGTTACTGAGAGCAAAATGTTAGCATCAGTCAGAGATGGTCCCATCAAGGTTTATTCCTGAAGATCTGAATCTCTGTGCTAGCTGCACTAATGGCAATAACAATATGTTATTTTCTTATATAACAACAATAAAATGCTACTTAGTACAACATTATACAAGCCTACTTAGTTTCTAGTTTCTTCTGTAATATCCCCAATAGCATTGTGTATTTCCAAGCCTAAGTTCTGGTCTATTGCAAATATTAATGGAAAATAATTACACATAACTCTGCCAGATAGACCATTACTTTCAATTCCCTTTGACTCATTTAGACAAAATAGAATGGATCTTTCTTGATTACTTAATTATCAGATATAATTACTTAAAAGTTTGTAAGAGGTCTTTTCACTGAAGAATAGCTAATAAATCAAAAACTGCATCTTTAACATTGAATATTTTCCAAGATTAATGTGAGGACCAGAAAAAACAAATCCTGTGATAAGAATATTAGTTGCAAATTTTCTTACAAAAATTTACTAGATATGAAGGTAAGGTCTTCACTTTATTAACTGCTTCATCAGAAGAAACCTGAAGACTGTCTGACACTTAAGAGGAATTCATTAAACATCTGTTGAATGAATGAATGAATGAATGAAATTTAATTTAAACAAATGCTTAAGTCTGCCATTTAACACAATTCAGAGTTTTAAATATGAAACACAGAAGTGGAGCTTCTAGAAAGGAGTTTGTTTACTGTTTTTACTTTTGATTTAATAGTAAAATGATAGACTGAGTCATGTTTTTAGCAGCACAGCTTTTGAAATATCTTTGCTAGTTGTGATATGTGTTCAGAAGACTTAGAAGATCCAGACTAAGCTGAGCTGCTCAGGATACTTGTATCACCTCATCAACAAGGAGATGCTAAATATCTACTGCGAATTCACTTCCGAGAGAGAAGACAGAAATATAAACTCCTGTCTACCTGTAAGGAGGATGCAGTTCAATTGGAGAGAAGTGCCCCACGCATGAAGAACCACCGAACATTACAAAATAGTATAATGTGAAAAGCTAAGCTATTTAATGAATCAAAATCTTACACTAAAAACATAACACAGAATGTTTCTCTTGTTCAAGGAGAGCAGCAAGGACTTTTGTAAACCAGAGGTGGCAACTGGCTGCCTGCAGGCAAGACGGCAGACTTCTTCTGCTTTGCCTGCACAATGTTGTAACAGAATGAATCAGTATTTAAATATTGAAGATTTTAGATTAATATATGTTTAGATTTCTTCTACAAAAATAATTTTAGAAAACCTAGTATTATTAATCCAGTCTTTTTTTTTTGATGGACAGTGGTGTCAACTTTGTAAGTATTGATGTCTTCACACCAAATGATACTTCTTTATTCATTCTGGTTACTTTCCTTAGAACATGAGTTTCCAACTCTAGTGTTAACTCACAAAAAGTGTCTCAGATTCCAGCGTTTCATTTGAACTTTTTAATACATAAGACGTGGATGCCCACAATCTCCTATTTCAGGGCAATCAGAGCAACAAGGTTTTTAGGAACGTAGGTTCTTAAAAGTAGAGTGGGTACTGGACACCTGTGCATTCTAAGTAGTAATAAGAAACCAGAAGTATTGGACACCTGTGCATTTAAAGTAGCAGAATAAGAAAGCAGAACTAGGACCATCATCATTCATCTAGTATTTTGCATTCTGTGACTTTTCATGTGATTTCAGTTTTATCAGTTTATCATTTTATTAACTTATAGAAAATTCTCAAGGGCAAGAGTTATTTTTTACAGTACTTCCTGTTTTGGTGGTGTTAAAATTCTAAGAGATTAATAATTTAAGCTAGAGGAATATTTCTTTCATTTGGTCATATCAGCTTCTTCTCAAAAGGCATACAGACCTCACCAGCATTCTAGATTTTTTTTCACAGATTTATTTCCTATATCATTTTAATTTGTATATTCTGTTTTTTGTCATGGAAAATTTTGTTGAAATAGAATCGGTTGTAAGAGACAAACTTGTAAAATAAATGTGGTGGGAAAGAAAAGTGAGCAGGGTTGGACTTCTGCTTGTCCTTTCCCAGCTCATCATCATTTTCTACTGTACATGACACCTAGATTTCCTTTTGGAGACTTAACTTGCCTTGTTTCCACTTAACTTGCCTTTCTCCATAGACATGGAGAAAGAGAAAAACTAAAATACGTTTTTCATGAAAGAGAGGTGTACTGGAATTCAGATTAGTGTGGCTTCATATCTGAAAAACACCCCAAGGATAAAGTAGTACATGTTTTACCATGGGGAGGTGAGAAAACTTAAGTCAGTGATATTTTACTGTTTGGGGAATTGTAACATTCAGAGGAAACATTCAAGTTCAGTCAATCGATGTAAAAGTGCTCTCCCTCTTCTCTCTTTACAGTTATGATATTGTTGAAAGTAACAAGTGCTTCCAGACCTTTGTGGCTTTCAATTATCGACAAACATAGTTAATCAAAGTTATAATCACTGTGGTAGATGTTGAGCCATAAAATGTAGACTCTATTCTGAAAAGCTCACATCCCAGGGAACATTCAAAAAACTAAGCAGGGAAATTAAAAACCAGTACTCTCACTAAGTGGTAATGAGGGAATAGAAAAAAAAAAGAAAAGGAAACAAAAATGAAAACAAAACCCAGTACTCTCGGTAGTAGAATAGATACTAAAAGAACACAGAGGAAGCATATATAACTTGATCTTGAGGTAGACTCCAAAGCTTACTGGAATTGCATAATATATACATTATAGCTTAGGATATTAAGCAAATGTCAAATGTTGCTGTGTGTGCTGAAGAATATACTGTGCAGTTGATAATAAGACTCAAACATCTGATGATACTTGAAACTTTGTAAGAAAAAATTTTCTACCTGACAGAGCATGAGCACTGTCATTTTGGACAAACACTGTCATTTTAAGTTCTAGCTTCCTTTTAACCTCATGTATTTCAAAGAAATCATTTCTCCTCTAATAACAAGCAGCCAGAAAGAGCAGACAGACAGCAAAACATAGATATGCTTGGCATAGCAGGAGGAGGGAAGATCTCCTGGGTAATCATCCAACTTCACACTTACACAATGGGCCCCAGTAAAACAGTGGGCCCTAATAAACGCACACCTTTCTCTGCTGGTGCACTAAGATAGAGAAGCTAAAAGCAGACTTTAGGGATATGCCTGCAGCTACAGAAAGGTGTATGGGGAAAGACACAAAACCCGTCCCTCCCAGATAAGCAAGACAAAGAGACACAGACTAAAAGTTGGCCTATGTGGTCTGGGAATGGGGGTGAGAGCTGATGAAAACTCAGCTCTACACAGACAGCACACCTGGTCCTAACTGAACCGTCAGACCCTAAGAGGGGGAAGACATCTCCTCCTCATGAGCCCCAGAACCCTTGAATACCCTTAGTCTGTAAGAGGGAAGGCTCATGACTTCACTTACCCAGAAGCCGCTCTCAAGTTTATTCTCAAAGATAAATCTGTCTTGTCTCTTGAGCCCCTTTTCGTGTTTCCTTCTTCCTTCTTATACTACCAGTCTTGATGACTTAATGGATGTGGAATGACATGGAGACTAAGAAGACTCCTAAGTCTTTGAGTGGCTTTTGGTAAAATTATCTATAAAATAGCTTGTGAAAGAATAAAAACTGCATTTAATGCTTCAACAGCAGGTGTTCAGAGCAGTAAATATCAGAACTTCATTTTTGCGTGAAATGTCTATGAATTTCAGGTGGACATGTCTGTGAGAATGTTGGATATATGTATATAGAGCTCACAAAAAGATCACAATTAAAAATGTAGATTGTAATGCAATCAGTATAGACGTAGTATCTGCAAAATCACTTACAGACAGATTCACAGAGGGAAAGAGGAAAGAATGAGCTTAGGTCTTGGCATCCACAAGCGCTACATGAAATGGCTGAAAAATATGTCATAATAGCCAAGATACATAAAATAGTCAATAGGTCTAGAAAACAATTTAAACAGAGATTTGAACATGATGTAATGAGTTTAATACTAAGAGTCACTCATAATCTTAAGAAGGTAGTTTCAGTAAAGTGGTCGGGGACAGCTTAGATCGTGCTAGTTGAAGGTGTTAGAATGAAACGGGAGAGTGGGAGAGGAATAAATGCTTACTTCTTCAGAGGAGCGTGGTTGGTCCTGAAGGGTGGGAGGAATAGAAAAGTAGAAGGAAGAAAATATTGAACTAAACAGAAAAGCCTCAAAGAAAGGTGGTTGTAATTAGACAGTGTCTTTGGTGTCTAGGAAACATGACTGTCCTTACTTCTGCTGACCTCCCTTGAGCTGTGTACTAGTTTTCTAGGTCTATAGTACAAAGTACTACAAACTGAGTACCTTTAAAAAAAAGATACGTATTGTCTGACAGTTCTGTAAGGCTGCAGTCTAGATCAAGTTGCTGGGAGGGTTGGTTCCTTTTGAGAGCTATGAGGAACCAGCCCTCTAGCAACTATGACTGTCTCCTAGCTTCTGGCAGTTTGCTGGTGATCTTTGATATTTGTTGGTATGTAGAATAATCACCCTTATTGTGATTATCAGGTATTCTCTCTGTGTGTGTTTCTGTGTCCAAATTTCCACTTTTATAAGGAGATCCTTTCCTATTGGATGAGGGGGCCACTCCACTCCAGTATTCCTTCATCTTAAATAATTAAATATGCAATGACACTGTTTCCAAATAAGGCTACATTCTGAGGTACTAGGGGTTCGGACTTTGACACAGGAATTTTGGAGAGACTTAAGTCAACACAAGTGGAATGGTTACGCCTGGATAATCGTTTGGATTCATAGTGAAATCAGAAACTTAAAGTTCAATAATATTAATGAAATTTAAAAATAACAGTAATTATTAAATGGTATTATTATTTAATAATAATTAAATTGAATTTCTTGAATTATTTTATAATAATTAAATTATATTTCAAAAATTTTGAATTTCTTTTAATTCTCTAAGACATTTCTCTATTTTCCTAAATAATTGTAACTTGCTGCTCCACTCCTTACTCCTCTCTGTAGAGGTAAAGTGAGTTGTTTGAGCTAACCACATGAATATCCTCACTGTGGGCTATTTAACTCTCTTTCTTTCTTCTCTTCCATCTGGACACAGACAGGGACTGTAAGAAGCTGTCCGACCCGTTTGGATTCCACTGCAATGGAACTCTTACAGTCTTTATCAGGAAATCAGTTGCTGATAGCAGTTTTATTTCTGAACTTCACCTACATTTCTAAAACACACAGAATACAACAGAACGTCGACACATTACCATTTCCTTAATGCTGCCACCACTGTTTCTCTTCGTGTTCCTTCTCCTTAGCTTTATAATAACTACTCTTTTTATTTTTTTAGATTACACAGTCAGATGCTCACTCTGGAGACCTTTTTATTTAATAAAATCTACTATTTATGATAGATTTTTTATGTCTCTATATTGTAGTATATAAATCTTTATTCAAGTGCATTTTTTTTGGTGTAAGGTAACTGTGTTAACTCACTTATACCCTTACCTACTCACTTGTTCAACTGCTATTGTCAGCCTTTTAGCTGTTTAATTCTGAGAAATTCTCTAGTTAGCGAGTCTACAAGAAAAGTCATCCATTTGCCTTCTCTGTCTCCTGGGAGTTGAGGCATATACACATGGCCTAAGGGTCACTGATTAGATGTAGCCCCTGAGATTTCAAATCTAAAGAAATGGATTAAGCCTAGCGTAATGGCTCACGCCTGTAATCCCAGCACTTTGGGAGGCTGAGGCAGGCAATCCATGAGGTCAAGAGATCGAGACCATCCTGGCCAACAATATGAAACCCCGTCTCTACTAAAAATACAAAAAATTAGTTGGGCTTGGTGGAGCGTGCCTGTAGTCCCAGCTACTTGGGAGGCTGAGGCAGGAGAATCACTTGAACCTGGGAGGCAGAGGTTGCAGTGAGCCGAGATCATGCCATTGCAACTCAAGCCTGTTGACAGAGAGAGACTCTGTCTAAAAAAAAAAAAAGAGAAATAAAGAAATATATTCAAAATGAATAGGGTGAAGGGTTGCTTCTGCAAGTGAGTAGAGTGACAGCAATGCCAATTTCCATGGGTGGCAGAGCCAGCAGTGATGGGGCAGCAGGTTGGGCCAGTAGCACCCGTGTGGACGCAGCCTCAAGTTCTAGGGTATACGGTGATGGCAGCAGGCAGTGGCATCACCTGGAGTTCTGTATTGTGGCATGATTTGGACTCTGATTCTGACTGCATAGCGTTCTTTTGTGGTTGCTCCAGTTTCCAGCTTTCCCTGAGATTTTAGAGATGACTACCCAATCAAAACTTCATTTTTGCTTAAATCGCCTAAGATTTGTCTTTGTAGACTGTAATTTAGTATTATAATTAATCTATGATGGTACGTAACAGTATTGATAAGAAGTGTCAAACATTGTGTTAGCTACTAAGGAAAGAGTCATGATCACAAAGATTTAACAAAATCCAAAGATTCCCTCAAGGAGAGTTTATAGCATAATATTCTCAGTCAGTATAAAGAATTTCTGTAAATTGTTGTATATAAATTTATAAAACCTGGAAGATGGAACATTTGCTTAACTAGATCAAGAGATTTTAACAGATTTTCAGGAATTAAGGTTTTCTGAAGGTCCAGAGAGGAGCCGCTACAGATCACTGAACAAACTATAACACCATAAATTCTTCAAGTGCAAGTGACCTTCTAAGAGACCATTTAATCCAAAGGCCTACCTGAATCATGAAACTTAAGAAAACATGTGTATGCTCAAATTTTTGCAGGCTGATAATTACAAAGGTTGCGACATATCACTGTTTTTTGGTGGTGGTTGTTTTTTTAATCAGCATAGACTTTCTTCAATATGTAGTATTTGTAGAGATATTCTAGGGTAGTCTTTCAGTTAGCAAGACTGGTGGTGGAGCAGTGCTTCCCTGGACAGACATTTGAGTGTGGAACAGAGTGACTTAAATAGCGTAACTGCCACTTCTATGCTTCATGCTGGTTTTTTTTTCACATGTCTATGGTTTTGATCACTCTAAATGTAATGTGCATTTGTTGAAATGATGATCAAAGCCAGCTCAACTTAACCACTCCTCCTCATCTCACAGCTGACATAATAAACTTGATCAAGATTCTCTTGAATAGTCGTGACATTTATATTTGTTAAAAGTTGAGGATGAAGGCAAGTTCAAGTACATGGACAGGTGGAAATTAAGAGCTTCTTCTCTTAATCTTAAAAATTTTGACATTACCTTTGGGCTATTACTGCAAAACTACATCTGGTTTTGATCCATAAGCTGATTTTCTAGCAGTTATGAAGAAATCCTATTTCAAGCGTCACATACATGCTTCCGGAGAAAACAGTGAATTCATCAATGGTGATGTTTTGTTTCATTTGCAAGAAGAAACTTGTTGAACAAGAAAGTTATCCTCAGGTGATAACTACACACCTGGGGTAACTCTTGTATTCCTTGAAATGCTCACTGCTTTACAGCTTCTAGACCATTAGTTTCAGAATATTCTTTCACATTGTAATGAACGCTGTAGGAATAACCTCAGTGGCTGTGTTTTTAAGCTAATAAAGCTGCAGTCGCTTGAGTAGAAGCTTATTATTGTGCCAGAGACTCTCCTAGGCACTTTTTGTGTATATTACTTCTTTTAAAGGCTGTCAGCTGGTTCAGGCACTTTATTTTTCAAATCATTCATCTAGCTCAGGTTTAGTCAAACTCAAATTCTATCCCTTCATTATTTCTACTGGTTTTCCCATTCTTCTATTCTATGTCCATTGCCTTTATCACTGGAAATTTAAACACAAATTGTAGGCAAGAATGAAAGTCACTTTCTAAAAATTTCACAAAATAAAACCTACCTTTTCACTCGGATGCCTGGCATCTCTACATGTGCTTTTTAGTTTCTAGAACAGCATTCCTCTACATACACAGAACAGTAGTGCAGAGCAGCACAGCACTAATGTCCCCAAATGGAAACACAAGACAGTTATGTGTCACATAACTAAATTTTGATCGATGATGGACCACATATATGACTATCTGACAGTGGTCCCATATAATTAGAATGTCATATTTTTACTGCAGCATTTCTATGTTTAGATACATTTAGGCACACAAATACCACCATGTTATATTTGCCTACAGTATTCAGTACAGTAACATGCTATACAGGATGGTAAGCACAATAGGCTATGCCCTATAGCCTTGCTGTGTAGTAGGCTATACCATTATGTTTGTGTAAGTACACACTACGAGGTTTGCACAGTGACGAAATTGACCAAAGACTCAGTTCTCAGAATGCATCTCTGTTGTTAGTGATGCCCGACTGTATATCAACATTTGACCCCCAGCTTGACTGACACTGTCAACCGAACAAGTCACTTTAACTCACTATTTGGGGAGGTGTTTATGAAAAACGATACAATTAAAATAAATAATTTCTAATGTCCCTTGGATCTCTACATCTATAATGCCATGATCCCTCAAAGACGTACATCCATCCTTCACATATTTTCTGTATTCCAGTTGTGTTCACCCAAGTGCCCTGTAGTGTCTACTTGAGAAGTCAGAGGCATCTCAAGTTGCAACATAATCTAAACCAAATGTCCTTTCCTTCTAGATACAATCCACAATTCCTAAACTGATTCTTGATAGAAGCACTTGCCTTATAAAAAAAGCAAGAATTGGATATATCCTAGGACTTTTTCTCCCTCACTCAGAACATCAAGTTTGTCACCAAACCCTGCCAAATCAGTTCCAAAATCTCCCTCAAATCTTCTTTAATAACTTCCTTCCATTTTCACTTTCTCTACTCCATTCAGTAATCTCCAATTCCCATCCTCCCCACAGGCTTTATGACAGTAGCCTTCTAGTCTAATTGTCCCTGAGCCATGCCTTCTCACTTATTTTCACAGTGTTGTGAAGATCAACTCTCTCCCCCTCATGTATATACAGTCCTTATTAATCTCCCTGTCAATATCCCACATCCTTCCTACAGTACATTATATTGATTTATGTGATTTCACTAAGTTTCTCACCTCCAGCCTCAACCAGTCAAGACGATTTTTCCTTTTGTTTGCTCTATATCTTGGACTGTCTTCCTTATCCCTCATTTTTTCACCTGGGTGATTCAAACTTAGCTCAGAAGTAGCTTCTTCTTGGAAGAGTTAACTGGCTATCCCAAGGGCTCTTCATCTGAACTCTCATAGCATTCTCTACAAGTCTCTACTGTTAACCTTATCAAAGTGTTTGTTTATTGACTAAGCTGGAACTGTCTTCATTCTTCATTTCCAAACTTCTTGAAAGCAGGGATTTTCTCTTTCATGTTTGTCTTCCCGGTGCTTAGCACTTGGTAGTTTCTCAATAAAAATACAGTTATACTGAGAATGATGGTTTCCAGCTTCATCCATGTCCCTGCAAAGGACATGAACTCATCCCTTTTTTATGGCTGCATAGTATTTCATGGTGTATATGTGCTACATTTCCAGAAAACCAAACACTGCATGTTCTTACTCATAAGTGGGAGTTGAACATTGAGAACACATGGACACAGGAAGGGGGATCATCACACACTGGGACCTGTTGAGGAGTGGGGGGCTAAGAGAGGGATAGCATTAGGAGAAATACCTAATCAGATGACAGGTTGACAAGTACAGCAAACCACCATGACACATGTATACTCATGTAACAAACCTGCATATTCTGCACCTGTATCTTGGACCCTACAGTATAATAATACTAAAAAATACAGTTTTAAAATGAAAATGCAGTGAGTATCTCACAGATGTTAAAGGAGGTGGGGACAATAATAGTACACTGTTGAGTTATTCAGTATCCAGAAACTTTAATACAAAACTTGATGGAGAGTTCCCAATCCACTGTGGTGACCGGGTTCAGCCCATCCCTGCCACTGATTATGACTATAAACTCTGTGACTCACAAAATCAATTACATGAGGACTTGCAAACATAAACAAAAGCAGGCAGATTGTGGAGGAAAGTAAAAACCTCAAGATTGTGTTCCAAAAGTAATTCCCAGTCAGGGTAAAAATGTTGATAGGAATTATGCCATTCTTAGGGTGAGAGAAACCAAGAAAAGGAGCCCGTGTAGATTGGAGAACAAACAAGGAAGAGTAGAGAAAGAAGGGAGAAAACAAAGAACTCCTAAGTCCATATATGAACACACGTTTCAGACCAATTTCTTATCTATACATGGGTGGGTCAGACTCGAATCAGTGTAGCAAAGACTTAAGGACTGAACTGAGATTAGAACCAACCCACATAAAAGTGACACAGAATTGAGAGTGTCTATTCTCAATTCTCAACTGTATTCTCAACTATATTCTCTGCCTTCTAAAACAAAAACCTCGGTAATTTTCAGAGGTTTAAAACAGAACCCAGAGTATACATGATATTGCATTTGCTCATGAAAATATAATATTTTATTTGCTCAGGGAAATGTGACTTATTCTTGAGGAAAAGACAATAACAATATATCATCTATAAAATAATTTCAGATATTGAAATTACCAGATAAACATTTTAAAGCAGACTTTATAATTATGTACCATGAAAATTAGTAAAACATAAAAGAAAAGTCTTTTGAAATATATGAAAAGATAAAAAATATCAGACTATAAAAGGCTACTTGTTGTCTCTTAAGTTCCACAGGTCTCCAAGTTCTTAAGTGTATATGTGTTCACTGCATTCCTATATTAACCTATGAAGCTTCTGTTGCATTTGTAATGATTTCTATTTTATATTCAAAATTGTGTTTGTATGTTCTCCTTTGCAGATTCAAACAACTTAATGATCTTTCCTAAAAATTAGTTTTTTAAAGAAAGTTTTTAATCTTCTCTACTGATTTTTCTTCTACTTGTTCTTCATATTATTGACCTCTACTCTTTACTTATTATTTTCTTCCTTCTGTCTCCTTTGGGTTTGCTCTCTTGATTTTCCACCAACTTTTAAAATTAGAGGTTTTGATAATTTTCTAGAATTTGTCTAGCTTTGTGCTAAATATATGTAAACTCATTTATTTCCTTATTAGTCCTGTCTTATCTGCTGCTCCTTATACTTTTGAAATGCAGTGTTATCATTTTCATTTGATTCTAAGATTTTTAAAATAATCTTTATGATTTTATTTATAAAGCAAATAATATATATTTAATAAAGCGTATACATATATGCATAAAAGTTCATATTTTACATTTACAGAATGTATATATAATTTATATGTGCTTATTTATATTTAATTATTTCCATTTTTATTTCTTTGTCACCAACAGAAAAACTTGAAAACTTGAAGTTGCTGATTTTATCAGATTTGTTGAGCTTTCCTTCTGGATGGTACATGTACAATTTTGCTTGTTTTCCAAATAAACTCAAAGGGAATTTGTGTTTCTTTGAGAAATAAAGTGTATGTATATACAACACACCTGGATATATTTACAGATTAATAGTACTGTTAAATTTTTTATACTTTTAGATAGTTTGATGGATTTCTCAAATAAGTATAAGAATATCTTCAAATACATGTACTAACTTATCTATTTTTCCTGTGGTTATATCTGTTTTATATATTTTGAGACTCTTGTTTATTTTTAATATATATTTGTTTTATTTTTCTTTTTACCTATGTGATGTCATCCCTCTTTTTTGCCTTTACATTTAATTATTTTCTACCTGAAATTTTCCTTTATTTATATTTTCATCTCTTATTGTCAACTCTTACATAATTTATCTCTTCCAAGATAAAATATTGCTGAATTATTCTGTGTAATGACTGAGAGTCTGTTGTTTTTTTTTAATAGATGAGTTTAACTCAACTATTGTGAAATTAGTGTTATATTTGCAATTTACTTTGCATATTTTTATTTATCCTATTGATTTGTATCTTTTATTTTTTCCCTTTTCTTGACTTTCATTAGATGGATCAACATTTTATGCTATTTTAAAAAATACACATTTTATATTTCTATGCATACACATTTATCTTTTTCTGTTTCAATCTGCTGTGCTCATAAATACCAGCATCATTTATCTGAATAGATGCTCTTCTTTCTTTTGGTTTTGTTTTCTTCTTTATTTACCCAGCTGGGTTATCACGTGCACTTTAGCTCTGATTATAATACATGTATATTTTGTTTGATGGTTTTGTTTCTTTTCTACATCACAGTAAACTGAATTAGAGTATTAATTCACTTGTGCTTGTAATATATTTATATAATCACCCTTGATTTGCTCATTTCTTGTTGGAGTAGTTTATTTGCATCTATAGGACCACTCTATCCAATATGGATTTTTTGCTCAGTCTCTAATATTCACACATAGATATTGAGCAAAAAATTCTTTACACAGTGCTGTCCTAGAGAACATAGCATTTTGCCCTTCCATTGAAATGATAATTTGTCTGTGTACAAATTATTAGGGTTGGATTTTGTCTTAAATACTTTGAAAAGATTTTTCTTGCTCCCAGTATTGGAACATTCAATGATAGTTTCTTTGTTGAATATATAATGTTACTCAAAAAAGCTTTTAGAATTTCCTTTACACTTAAAATTTTTATTTTATTTTATTTTATTATTTTTAAAATTATACTTTAAGTTCTGGGGTACATGTGCAGATCGTGCAGGTTTGTTACACAGGTATACACGTGCCATGGTGGTTTGCGGCATCCATCCTCTGTCATCTACATTAGGTATTTTTCCTAATGCTATCCTTCCTCAATCCCCCCAACCCCTGCTATCCCTCTCCTATCCCCCAACCCCTGACGGGTCCTGATGTGTGATGTTCCCCTCCCTGTGTCCATGTGTTCTCATTGTTCAACACCCACTTATGAATGAGAACACGCTGTATTTGGTTTTCTGTTCTTGTGTCAGTTTGCTAAGAATGATGGTTTCCAGCTTCATCCATGTCCCTGCAATGGACATGAACTCATCCTTTTTTATGGCTGCATAGTACTCCATGGTGTATATGTGCCACATTTTCTTTTTCCAGTCTATCATTTGGGTTGGTTCCAAATCTTTGCTATTGTAAACAGTGCCGCAATGAACATATGTGTGCATGTGTCTTTATAACAGAATGATTCCTCAAGGATCTAGAACTAGAAATACCATTTGACCCAGCAATCCCATTACTGGGTATATATCCAAAGGATTTAAATCATTCTATTATAAAATTTTTATTTTAAAGTGGTCTTGAGATTATGTTGTTTTTGGACTGTTAGTCATTATTTCAATACTTTCTTCCTCTCTCCTTGCTGTTTTGTGTCTGGAAATTGAGGTATGAAAATACTGATACACCTACCACTAGACTCCACACACCTTTATTTTTTCTTTTGCATTGCCAACCCTTTTTTAAGCATTTTATTTTTATTTGAGGAGTTCCTAGAGAAGATTTTCCAGCTATATGCATTCTGCTCTTCCCCTAGCTACTATTTTTTCATGGTTCTCAACTATCATGTCTTCTATAACAAGGACTTCAATTGTTTCTGCTTGTTATTATTTGCCTTTACCTATTTTCAGGATATTTTAGACCTATTTATTATTTTTGTAAATCTCTCAGATACATTAATACTTTTTTGTATAATACAAATGATTCAGTTTGTAACCTTACATTTATATGCATTTTTGTTCCTCAGATCTCTGATGATTTCCCCTCACAAGCTCAGTTTCAGCTACCTTATGTAGCTTTCTCATATGAAGAAAAGGAGGCTAACCCTTTAGTTTTAGTTTTCGTTCTTCTTGGCACTTCAGATATGATGTTGAGAAATATGCTCCATGGCAAAGAGCCCTCAGTACCACCAACAGAACATAACCATGTCACCATGCAGTCTGTTCCAGCTGTGATAACTATCTCAGTCTGTTCCAGCTGTGATAACAAAATACCATAAACTGCATAGGTTATAAACAACAGAAATGTATTTCTTATAGCCTGGAGGCAGACAAGTCCAAGGTCATGGTGCAGGTAGATTCAGTATCTAATGGGGGCCTACTTTTGGTTAATAGATGGTACTTCCTTACCGGGTCCTCACATGGTAGAAGGCTGGGGCAATTTTCAGGGGCACCCTTTCTAAAGGCACTAATCCCATTCATGACTTAGTCACCTCCCAAAGACTCCACCTCCAAATACCATTACATTGGTGAGTAGATTTCAACACACACATTTTGAGGGGTCATAACATTCAGATCATAGCAGTGACATTGCCCTTCAGAATATTCCTGAGCTTCATGCTGGGTGCTGTTCTGTTCCCAAAGTCTTTGCTTAGCATATCTTCTAGCCCAAAATATGAGGTGATAGGGTAGGAAGAGTTTTCATCTGCTCTTTCTAGACATATGTTAATAGTTCCTCATTCCACGTACCTTTTTCTCTTATTCCAGACATATCTGGGTTGTCTCTTGCTATTTTCATTACAACAGTCATTCTGTGGACATTGACCCACCCAGCATATACACAAGTGAGGGAAAAAAGCACAGGAGCTTTCCCTAAGCCTAAACCTTACACAAGGAATCAGACTCTCCTTCACTCAAAACTGTCCACTGACCCTCTTCCCTTCTACCCCAACATTCACCTCAGATCACAACTGTGTTAATTGTATGTCTCAATTTGACTATGTCAGGGGATGTCCAAAGAGCTGGTTAAGTTTCATTTCTGGGTATGTCTGTGAGGGTGTTTCCAGAAGAGATTATCATTTGCATGCATAGATTGAGTGACAAAGATTCACACTTGCCAATGTAGGTGACATCATCCAGTCCACTGGGGGTCTGAATGGAATGGAAAAAAGAAAGGAGGTATTATCTTCCTCTCTCTTCTTAATCTAAGATTTTCATCATCTCCTGCCCTTGAACATTAGTGCTCCTGATATTCAGGCCTTCAGATTCTGGGACTTACACCAATGCCTTCCCCTCCCTTCCTTCTTCTCAAGCCCTCAGCCTCAGACTGTATTATACCACCAGCTTTCCTGGTTCTTCAGCTTGCAGATGGTATATTGTGGGACTTCTCAGTCTCTGTAACCATGTGAATCAATTCCCTTAAGAAATCTCCCCTTATTAATTAATTATATATATATTAATTTATTTATATATGTACATATATATATATATATCTTATATGCTACTGGTTCTGCTCCTTTAGAAAACCTTGGCTAATACAACAATTTATCTGTTTCCTGTTCTCATTTTCACATTAGTTTCACGAACCCACGAGACTATAATTTTCATAATCAAGAGAAGAAATTCACTCATACATTTGTTCAAGACTCATCAGCAAGTCACAAAGACAGACCCTACATAGAACATGTTTATGAATCTTTAAAACCACATTCTCATGAAAAATAAAGTTTGCTTGCTTACAAATTTTAGCAATAAACTTATTAAGTGTTGTAACTGAGAAGAATGAGATCATTTAACATATACAATAAAATTTGTGGCAATGTAAATAAAACAGTCTGCATTTACATAATTAATTAATTTTTCCTTGTTTAATGTTTGACTTGAAGGTGGATAGCATAATTTAGATAAAATCATGACTTTAGGTACAAAGCAAATCGTGAGAGATTGCTCAGTAAACTTTTCAACTCAGTGGCTCAATGACAATAGTGACAGGTTTTGCAATTAGTTTAGGATCTTTGTTTCTTGAGGCCACTGTAAAAACTACAGTCGTGTGTTCACTTTCCAACGCAATTGGTACACATCATAAAAATTGTAGTTGAGTTAATTGGTGCATTGGCTGACAGATTTCACAAAGAGGCCAAGCCCTGAGCCAGCCAGTTACCGCTTAAACTGCTCTGTTGTGACTGTGCTGGCTAGGATCACTGAGAAGGCTCTGCTTCCCCAGGCTTATAAATGGCAAAAATTGAGAACTTTGGTATCTACGAAAGTCAATCTGACACTTTTTATAAGCGTCAAACACAAATTACAAAAAAAAAAGACATGTTCTATATAAAGATATTTTTAAGATATTAAGTAATGATGTTATGTTGCTTGAAAGTGTTTAGTAACGAAACTTTCTGCTAACTGATGAAAAGATGTCACAGATAATATAAAATTTATCTGTTTTTAAAAATTAAACATTTCTTTATGAATTTCATAATAGTTTAATGCTTCAATGTCCAAGTCGTTTGGCTTTTCTTCCTCATTTGACCCCCGAGTCTTTCTCATCCACTTAGTGGAAGTAAACTTAGAACTCATTTCAGAAAGTTGCCTATTTTAAGTACTCTTAGAAAGGAAGATTCCTGGTGTGTTTATTTATAATGAACTTTTCAAAGAACAACAAATGGCTTGGAATAATTATTCTTAAAGCTGGAAATTTCCCCTTTAGGAGAGCATAATTACAGCTAAAGAACAATAACGTCCTCCCTCATTTTCAAAACCACCTATAGTAAATGAAAGAGAATATTTCTCAAAATGCAATCAGGACATTAAACATTAAAAAAATAAAAGCACCTCTGAAAAAAATTCATTCTTGTATATTAACTCAAACCCCCAAAGTTTTCAAAAAACAGATAACTCTAAGAAACAATACGTTTTTCGGTTTCTAGGCATTGACCATTGGTCGTACAAAGGCATTTAAAACATTATCCTATTCCCTGTACATAGTAGAATAGTAAGCCACTGAGCATAGCATTAAATGAATTCTAACGTTACATCTAAGCTCTTGTAGAATAACTTTATTCTCTTTCTGATATGTTAGATGGATTCACACATATTTATAGCTTTGTGGAGACACTAGCATTTTCAGCTTTCCTGGGAGATTTGGATCTGTCACGTATGGTAACTAGAGGTGGATTTACGGTGAAGCCAATGAAGCTTAAGCTTCAGCACCTTTCACCTTGCAATACCTTTACATGGGATGTCAGTAATGTGTTCAACAGTCATGTCTACTTAAAATTTTGCAAAGGCTGGATATTTCACTGCATTCAGTCACGGCCATTGTGTGTTTCCCTTTCAACTTCTCGTTTGCTATGTGTCCCCTCATGTTGGGTGCCCATGGAGGGCATCATACCTTTGTGAAATCTGGTTAAGGAAAAGTGGAGTTGGAGACACATTTAATTTTACAATTATCTCTTCACTATCTAAATAAATATATGCACTTATTCTTGCTTGTATTTCTGTAATTTGCGTTATTTTATTAAAGAGGATCCCCCAACTTGCCAGTGCTTTGGACCCCAAATCCTGGACACACCCCTGCCGGAAACTCTAATAATAACCCTAAGGACGATTTAAATGTATTAGGCTCCTTGCAGTTTTCCCTGTTACCTGGTTTTATTTACATCCTCTATGGACTATTTATTTTCTGCTACTAGTGAATTGAATTTCATATGACCACATAAGTCTTCATACACTGAATATTGACCCATTCAAATACTTTCTCCATTGGACATATATGGTGTAATTCTAAAGAAAAAAATCTTGTCACTTGTAAAACACTACTGTTCATATCCCAAGCATAAAGTTCAAATTCCTAACTATAACTTGTAAAATAATGAATCTTTTCTCTCTTTCCTATTCAATTGCATTTCCTCATCTACCCAATCATCGTACTGTATGCTCCAGGGGCAGAGGAGGTGATCTTCCCTTAGCAATTTCTTCCTATAGAAATTAGCCCTCAAGTTTGCCCACAATTTTCAAACTTCATGCCACTTCTAACCCATTTAGAGTAGGGTTTGATTGGAAAGAGAATCTGATGCCATGGGAATCTGATACCAAACTCAATCACTCGGATTTGGCGAACAGCCCCTGGTCAGATTCTGCTGGTCTCTAAAATGAGAAGTGACATTCAAGTGAAAAAGCAGGCCAGGTACAATGGTTCCCATCTGTAATCCTAGCACTTTGGCAGGCGAACGTAGGTGGATTGCCTGAGCCCAGGAGTTCCAGATCAGTCTGGTCAACATGGAGAAACCCTGTATCTACAAAAAATACAAGAATTAGCAGGCATGGTGGCACATATCTGTAGTCTCAGTTATTCAGGAGACTGAAGTGGAAGAAACATTTGGGGCAGGGAAGTCAAGGCTACAGTGAGCTGTGATTGTGCCACTGCACTTCAGCCTGGTTGACAGAGCGAGACCCTGAAAAAAAGAAAAGTGGGACAGCTATGTTTCACTAAAAAAAAAAAGCTTCAAAAGCAATGTGTCCACTAAAGCAAAGAAAAATAGAGCAAAA
The DNA here is from genome assembly GCA_036589455.1 of Ateles fusciceps. Classification (NCBI taxonomy): domain Eukaryota; kingdom Metazoa; phylum Chordata; class Mammalia; order Primates; family Atelidae; genus Ateles; species Ateles fusciceps. The sequence continues at coordinate 3,183,720 of JAZHEH010000253.1, read as the reverse complement.
CCAGAGAGAGAATCACCTCCAGATGGCTAAGCTATGACAGTCCCTCATGGGGTGGGGGTGGCTTCCCCTCCCTATTCAGATTATGTTAGACACCCCTGGATCCTTATCATATATCCCTCTTTCTTAGTTAGACATAAGTAGGTTTCCATTTGCTCATGATAAAATGATCCCCCACAAACCTAAGTTACTCTGGGTTCTCATTACACTGTGCGATCAGTTACCTCCACACCTCTGCCTGTTCCTCTACTTACAACTGCTGAATGAGATACTCCCCCATCACCTTCAGTAACGGTCTCCACATCTTACCAGAATAACCCCTTCCTAATTATGCTTCTGGGCTTGGAGAAGATTTATCTTGGGAAACCTTTTCCAAACACTGTAGATTGAGACAAATATGACACCGCTATTTTCTTGTTTACTACTCTGAAACGACAGTAAGCAATGTGAGGATACAAACTTACTCTGCTTACAGTCACATTTGTAACACCTACATAGTGTTTCGTCCATAGTGGATGCACTATAATTAATATTTGTTAAGAAAGAAAGAAAAGCGAGGAGGCAAAAAAGGGAGGAAAGAAAAGGAAGAAAAGAAAATAAGAAGAAAATAAAATAAATGATGCAGTTCAGTAACTTGTAAAAGTCAAGAAAGTGGGCAGGGTGCGGTGGCTGATGCCTATAATCCCAGCACTTTGGGAGGCCAAGGTGGGCAGATTATGAGTTTAGGAGATCGAGACCATCCTGGCCAAAATGGTGAAACAGTGTCTCTACTAAAAATACACAAATTAGCTGCGCATGGTGGCAGGCGTCTGTATTCCCAGCTACTTAAGAGGCTAAGGCAGGAGAATTGCTTGAACCCAGGAGATGGAGGTTGCAGTGAGCCAAGATCGCACCACTACACTCCAGCCTGGTGACAGAGTGAGACTCCATCTCAAAAAAAAAAAAAAAAAAGAGTCAAGTAAGTGAATAGCCAAGCTGAGCTTTGAATTTCAGCTCTATCTGAACTCTCAAATAGACTTTTTTACACACTAACCTATTCCAGTCTATACCATAATATATAGCACACAGATGGTAATACATAAGTGTTAGTTGACCTTGACCTATATCATTTGGCTGTTCTGTTTAAATAAGGAAGATCTGTCTAAGAATCATCTAATTTTTATTCATTACCTCATTCATTTCCTGTAAATATACTTTGTGTTAGGCAGTAATGAAGTGTAGGAGAACATGGAAATATGTAGTCTATTATAGTGAAAATAAAAACAATTACATAATAAAGATAGTATGTACATCTTTAACTTATTATATAACCAGATTATTTGATTATTAAAGGGCAAATGTGAATCACTTCCTGAGAGGCATTCTTGTATCTATAATACACATATTCGGTTCTACATATTTTCAATATGTACTAAAAAGAAAAGCCTAGTAAACAGTCATTGTCATAGTGTCACTTGGAAAAATTATCAGTGCAGAAAAGTCAGCTCTAAAGAGTATGGGATTGGCTGCCCATTCCCTATGGCAGTAGCAACAATGCAAAGTAATATATTCATTTATGTTGATACTCTTGAAGAAAACAGTCAGGCAGTTAGATCTGCAAGTGTTAATACTAAATCAATGAATAAATAAAATGCTGAGGACCTACTTTTTTCAACCCTTTTCTTGTTTTGTTATATAGCTTATCCTTTATCCCCAAAACACCTTCAAGGTATTAGAATTCCCTGGAAACAGATTGTGAGATGGAGATTCGAGTGTAGGAGCTTTACTGGGGAGAACTAGAAAATATTCTCCGTATGGGCATGAGAGAACCAAGATTCATTAGAGGAACAAGTTAGGTGCAATTTGTTCTAACAAATGCATCCATTAATCCCATAGAGAACTTTGAACCTAGAATGGTCATGTAAATCAATATTATGTACTATAGGTGGTACGTGCAATATTGATTGAGAGAATAATAAAAGCTAGGTCTTCATCTACCCAGCATCACTGGATAAAGTTGCCCCCGTTAACCTACATAACCTGGGGTGATGCAACAGCCTTCCACAGAGGGCAAATCTGGAGAGGACAGAGTCCACACTTCCAGCTGCTTTAGAAAAAACGTCCTCAGTCCAGAAGAGAAATTTGAGCAGCACAAAACAGCATACACTACAAGTGATTTGGTGATCGATTTACAGTATTAAAGCAAACAAGAGTTGATCTAAAAAATAACATTTTTGTGCTTTCTGACTTTTAGGAAAGAACTGACAGTACAGAGACACATTTTCTCACACAAAGAGAAATGAAGAATTGGTAATCAGAGTAAAATCTTTTCTGTTGAGGGTATCTAAATATTTGACGTGCAATTATCTGAAAAACTGTATTAACTTTTTACTTCAGTCTGGTAATATGACTTATTAAAGTATGAGCGAATGGTATGTTAACATATACGCATATCTGTGTGTGTAATTGTGAAATACTGGAAAATGTTTTCTGCATGTTGAAGTTTCAAGGAGACAACAGACTTGTCTGGGAGATTACAGACTTTCGTTTATTCTTTATTTCTTGTGATCAAGGCTTACCATTCACCTCTTAACCAATGGACATCAATTCTAATGAACTAATCAATACAATAACACATTATCCTAATTTAAAAGCACTGATTTTTGATCACTTAAATTAGATAAATTTACCTAATAAACAACTTGATTTTAAATCTGCTAGCCAGGATTGTGTAACAACAGTATCTAAGTCACCAAATGCGAGGATAATTTTCCTGCAAAAAGTCTTCTGACTATATTACTCTCAATTTGTTGTCTCTGCAGAACTGAGGGGGCATCAGTGACATCTAAGAAAGTCAATCTCAGTACGAGAATAATTTGCCAGATCGCTTCTCCAATTGCATTCAACAATTACATTTGCCTGCAAAGCCCCAAAATGTACAAGTTAACTTAAAACACAGAAAGAAAAGATAAAGGTCATGAATTACAAACATTTTATATATCCATAGTGATGAGTGGACACTGCTTTTGGTAATGTGAAATTTTGATAACTGTATCATTTCTCCTAATTGTGTGGTTTACATTTTGTCTATAAAAATATAAAAGCTGCTAATTTTCCATTATACTCTAGTACGTACAATCTACTGCGCAGACGGATATTAGATTCTTTTTTGCTAGTGGGGCGTCAGTAAGGATAAAGACAAAGGAAGTTGCACGTTAAACATGAATTTATTCTTCCTGTATGCTTCTTGGCAAATATTAAAAACCAACATTTATTTTGGAAAAAGGCTTCTTAATATTTGTTTGCCTTAACATTTTTTGTCAAGTTTTATATTATAATATATCTTAAGGTCTAGCTCATGTTTAGAATTATATACTTGGGAAAAATAGGGCACTTTTGTCAGCTTTAGATTTCCAAAACTTGGTGGGGTGCCTGGCTTTCAGTAAGTGTTTATTGAAGGTGAAAGAAATTAGCTAAGTGATAATAGAGGCCAGCACATTGAGTTTCTATGTACCAAGTTAATTTTAGTGTTTACACCTATGAACACTATAATGTGATACTCACCCTTGAAAAACTGTACATGGAAGTAACTTATTTCATTAACTATGTTTATGTAAAATAATACTTGTTTATATAATTTCTATATACAGCATGGATATTTCATTGCTAAGTAGCATTAAATGTGAAGGGACATGCATATGATTAAAATTTCTAGAGTAAATAAATTACCTACAAACAAGTTTCTAGCTATATTACTTGGGGAATGTTTCTGGCATCTTTAAACACGCTGATAACTAGCATGGCTGCTTGAATCCTGGAACAGAGCTCTAAAAATAGTTGACATTTTGCTGTTTCTATAGTAACAGAGAAAATGGCTTCATACTCTAGCACTGCTCCCACAGAGCTTAATGCTCTCTGTAGATTGCCTATACACTATACTACCATGTTATTGTGGTAAAAACTACCATTACTCTTTTCTTCATGTCTTTCGTGTGTCTTGTAACAATCTGATCACTAGTGTAACAATCTTAGTGTTTACCTGACATGGTCAAAGCATTCCAGTTCTTTTTTTTAACTGAGTTTTACCTCAAAAAATGCTAAGACAAGCTAAGCATTTACATGGTATGATTTGAACTGTACTAGAAGGTTTAAAATATTTGTCTACTTCAATATCTAATATTTACCAGTGGAAAAGGATTATTTTGGATGAGATAATTATCCTTCTTTTGTTCAATGGACTGATCACCACTGACTGGGAACCCCTAGTAAGTCCTGTAATTTAGGGTATATTTCTTTGTAACATTTATACCAATTCCAGTATACTTTTTTCCTCCAGTGAATTGTTAACTTCATCAAAGTGGGGGGGGGGGATTTTTCTGTCTTTTCTCCTAAGGAATCTTTGCTGTTGTGGACAGAGCCAGTACTTAATAAATGTTTTGCCGATTGAGTGGTTGGTTAAATAAAACTATGTTTGCTCTGGAAGTGGGAAATTAAATTTAATATGGCGTTTGCACTTGTTAAAGTTAATTAAATTCTAATATATTATCTCTTTATCCCCTGACAACTCAGCGAGAGTAGCACACCAGTTAGTGAGTGTGGTAGGGAGAAAGAATAAAGGCTTCTCAAAGAGGCCCAAGCCCAGATTCTCAGAATCTGTGACTACGTTAGGTTACATGCAAAGAGGAAATTGAGATACAGATAGAATTAAATTTGCCACTCAGGTGACCTTTAATTAGAGAGATTATGTTAGATTATGCTGTTGGGCTCAGTATCATCAAAAGAGTCCTCAAAAGTGACAGAGGGAGACAGAAGAGGTTCCTTGGGAGAACTAAGGAGATGATAGCATGAGACGTGGTTGGCAGGACAATTCGGCCTTGAAGGTGGAAGAAAGAACCACAGGACAAGTAGAGCAGATGGTCTCCAGAAGCTGGAAGAGGCAAGGACAAAGACTGTCTCCTGCAGTCCTCAGAAGGGATACGGCCCTAATTTTAGCCCAGTAAAGCCACTTCTAATTTCCAGCCTATAGAACTGCAAGATAATCAATTTATGTTGTGCTTAGCTACTGAGGTTGCGGAAATTTGTTCCATCAATTGTAGGGAACAAAAAGGAATGTTATATGATAGAAAATGGACTAAGAAATAGAGGGTTAGATAACCTTGTTTATTGGAAGACTTTGAGTAATAAAATGATCTGGGAAGAGAAAACATAGTGCCTCTAGAAAAGTCAAACTCTAGTATAAAAACAAAATGAAAGTAAATACATCTTTATAAATTTTCATTATTTCATATTTAAGATATTCCTTTTATTTGCTGCCTGTTTTTATTAGAAAAAAATCCAAGTGGAATAATTTTTATTACTATATTTGAATAACAAATATATTAAACAAATTTAAAATAAGTAAATGAGAAGCTAAACCATCTATTTCATTTATTGTTAGAATATGACCCATGTATTTTGTCCTGTTGATTCACCCTTTATTTTAGGGATTATTTCTGTGTGATAAAGTACCATAATTCATCAACATTACTCTGCTAACTAAAAAAAGTATGGTTTTATTTCTGACTTTATAAGTAATATCCTGTAAATGTATATGTTATATAAAAGAGTTTTAGTCTTTTAAAATTCACCTATATTTCACATCTCATCTTCCATATATCAATACTAGCATAATCACTCTACGTATATAATACATGTTCCACATTATTAAAATATAGGCATTATATTTTATTTTTAAAGCTAACTTAACCTTTAATACTGTTACACTTCTTGAGATCCTTGAATAGCTTCTCACTTTGGAAAAGGAGCTGTTGGTGCGTTTGTTCAACACCATATATTAAATATCTACTATGTACAAATCATATGGATCAAAATTTTAAAGAGATAATGTTCTGTTTCTACGGCTTGTGCTTCATAAAATGAGCAGTTGTGTGATATCAAAATATCATTCTGGCCAAATTTTACTGATTCCAAAACCTGCTGTGCTTCAGTTATATTCATTTACGATTTTCCTATCCAGATTTGCTCATTTAAAATGCTTATTAAATGTCTAGAAGAGAACAGGTATCAGGACAATTTTGCAGTGTAGGCATTTAGATAAATAAATTATTTCTAATAGAAAATAAATCATTTGTCAAAAATAATGCACATAATACCAGAAAAACACAAAAAAATGAAACCTCATCCAACCTGGGTAGAATAAGAAAGATTTATTTTTACCTAATTTGAGTCCTGAACTATAATACGTTATGTAGACAATTAGGAGTAGGGGAAAGGCAAAGATTTTCTTAAAAAGAAATAGCATGAGCAACAATATCCAAAAGAGAAATATGTCACTTCAATAAGAATATGCAATTGGATATATATTTTTTTCAAATGGGAAAATAAATAATTTGGAATGTACATAAGACCTGTGAGTTAGATAGGTGAACCTGACAGAGTATTGTTATACCAAAGAACCCAGCTTTGCTTCGTAAAATTCGGGGCAACGTTAGAGGACTTTAAGCAGAGCACTGACATTGTCCAAACTGCATTTTAGCGAGATTATTCTGGCAGGATTGCAGAGAATGCGAATGAAGCAGAACCATGTTGGGATTGGGAACATAGTTTAAATAATAATGCAAGAATCGGGGAAGGTAAGAGTCTGAAATAAGGAAAGGTAATGAGAGTGTTGTGTAATTTTTAAAAAGTGTCCATGATTTCTGGGAGGAAGCTTCCAAAGCCCTGGCATTTCTCATATACGGGGAGTGTCTTTGTTGTTGATGGTAGTCTCCTCAGACTATCCCTGAGTTTATGCTAAGGAGGTGATGCATGGTGAGCCCCTAGATACTTGATGCTAATGAGATGACAAGACGGGGTTGCCACACCAGAAAAGTCAAACATGTGATTGGAACATTGGAACTTTGAGCCACATGATATCTGCCTGACCTCTCTGGAAGAGAGGAGACCTGAAGGTTGAATTCAGTGCATGGTGAATGATTCAGTCAATCATGCCAATGTAATGAAACCCCCATAAAAGCTCTAGACATCAAAGGTTGGGTGAGCTTCCCTTGTTGACAGTACTCTATACACATTGTCATGCACTGATGTGACAGGAGAGTGATGGATGTTGACTTTCTGTGGGGAACTCTGCATTTTGGACCCCGTAGTCGCCATCCTATGTATTTCTTCTTTGGCTGGACCTGATTTGTCATAGTAAAACTGTAGTCATAAGTATAGCACTTTTCTGACTTCTGTGAGTTGTTCTATTGAATGATTGAAACTGAGGGACTAGTAGGAACTCCCAAATTTGTTGCCAGGTTGTTGGAAGTGGAGGTGACCTGGAAACCCCCAGGACTGACGCTGGTGTTTAAAGTGAGGACAGTGTTACTGCAGCACTGTGTCCTTAACTCGTGAGGTTTGGTCCAACTCTGGGTGGTTATTATCAGAATTGCATTGCAGGAAAAAGAGGGAAGGGAGAAGAAAACTTAGGTATTTCAGATATAAAAAAACTGAACTTGGTGACTGGTAAAGTTTCAAACAAAATAAATTACAATTATATGCTAGGTTAAGTTATACTGATTTATATAAAATATGTCAGATTTTATATAAATTGGAGTTAGATTATCACCTAAAAATATTTAAGCAGATTTACTATCGTGAATGTCTGGTGGAACTCTTTAAAGTTGCCCATGCTGTGGGACATTTTCTGTTACACAGGTCTATCTCACAGACTGTAGGTCATCCAGCATAATTGGACCCTCCCCAATAAACATGCTCCTAAACTCATGTTATAACCAAAAATGCCCCAACAAATTTCCAAAATGTACTGAGAACCACTGACTGACATACAGTGAGAAAGAAACAAAACAAATCAAAAACAGTGTAGGCAAAAGTAAAATGCTGAGGAAAAGCAAATTCAAGCATACAGAGAAAAGCATCAGGCAGGGCAGGGGCCCAAGAATGAACAGTAAAAATAGTAGAAGAATAAACAGAATGTGATATCATGGAAGCCAAGGGATTTTGTTTAATAAATAGCAAACAAAATAAAAATTCAGACGGTTTTTGAGGGAGATATAAAGGACTATCGGCGTCTTTCACACAGTAAGATAGTTTTTACTAACGAGCAGCAGAAAACTTTTCTGACCATTGATCACCTTGCTCTCTGTTTTTCAGAGCTGAGAAGTTTTGGCTAAATAATGTCTAAATATTTGTTTAAAGTGAGATGCTCTCTCTGGAAATTTACAGATCCAGATATCTAAAATAAATGTTTGATTCATATAGTACAAAACACCTAGTATGTCGTTATATCTACGTTGTAACTCATAGGAATCATAAACTCAAATTTTCCTATACTACTGTCACTCAACAATTAACACAGAAGACTTCTGTGGTCAAATGTGTGGGGGTCTTTCCTCGAACATCAAGGAAGAAAGCAGTTCTGCAGCAGACACCAGCTGTGTGTCCTTCAATTCAATTCCAACATTATCTGTTTGGAGAAAGCATCAAATCCCACAGGTTGAGCGCTCAGTTTCACAAGATTGTTCTATACTTCCAATGCCAAAACAAAAATCTAAAGTTGTTTTGTTTTACCTATGCTTCTGATCCACCAGCTAGCTATAAATCAGGGTTCCCATCACCCCATTTATGGGTTTAATTTGCTAGCATCTCATAGAACTCAGGAAAACACACACACACACACACACACACACACACACACACACACACACAACACACACACACACACATATGTAGAGAGAAAGAGATAGACAGAGAGAGGGAGAGACGGTGTCTCACTCTGTTACCCAGGCTGGTGTGCATTGGTGTGATCTCCATTCACTGCAACCTCCTCCTCCCGGGTTCAAGCGATTCTCCTGCTTCAGTCTCCCGAGTAGTTGATACTACAGGTGCTTGGCACCACGCCCAGCTATTTATTTATTGTATTTTTAGTAGAGACAGGGTTTCAGCAAGTTGGTCAGGCTGGTCTCGAACTCCTGACCTCAGGTGATACACCCACCTCAGTCTCCCAAAGTGCTGCAATTACAGGTGTGAGTGATCGTGCCTTGCCGGGACACACTTACATTTACTAGTTTTCTACATAGGGTATTACAAAGAATACCTAATGAGTAACTGATGGAAGAGATACATAGGCCAAGGTATGTGGGAAGGAATGTGAAGCTTCCACGACCTCTCCTGGTGCACTACCTTTCAGGAACCTCCGCATATTCAGCTATCTGCAAGCTCCATGAACTCAGTCCTTTTGGGTTTTTCTGGAGGCTTCCCTATGCAGGCATGATTGATTACATCATTGTCCATTGGTGATCAACTTAACTTTTAGCTTTGCCTCCCTCTTTCCATATTTGGGAGTGAGGCTGAACGTTCTAACCATCTGCTCCTGCCTTGGTCTTTTGAGTGACCATCATTGTGAAGCTACCTTGGGGCTACCAGCTAGCAATCAACTAATTGGCACACAAAAAGACATCTATGATTTGGATAATTCAAAGATGGCAGGTGTTGTATGCCAGGAAACTTGAGGAAGACCAAAAATATATTTCACAATATCAAATCTTCCTTAAAAAAAATATATATATATATATATATATATCCTAATATGAGCATATATGATTTGTGTGAATAACTAGAATAATTGTATAATTTAGCAACAACATTTTTCACTCTAAATCCAGTTTTTTGGCCTATGTTTACATAGGACATAAAATATGCTTCCAATTTGTTACAAACCAAAGATAAATATTCTGTATCTCTAGTAAATAAGTAAGTAAAATTTTATTATTTAATTTTGTTACCTCTGAATTTAGAAAAGTCTGTGCTACTAATATAAGGTGATATCCCAGCTATTGTTTGTGACTTTTACCAACTTTAACTTGTTTATTTTATTTCAGTTTAATTAGATGAAGAATCAAAAGACAGTATTACGTTTTTTCTATTAATTGAAATTGAAGAAGGTATGGCTTAGACATTAATTTGAGAAGATTCTGAAAAATAATTTTTGTTTTATAACTGCTAGGAAGTGCTTATTAAGAAAACTAGATTAAAAAATTTGCAATAGTGTATTTTTAAATCATGGTGCTAAAGAATATTGCTACATATGTGCACTGTGTAGCAGAAGGACAATGCATTTCTTGTAATAATTATTCTCTATATATTTCCTAATTTTGTTTCATTCTGGTGTATATTATTTGGAGAATAAATCACTGTACAGATAGCATTTGCTATTTGATATGGTTTGGGTTTGCATTCCCACCCAAATCTCATCTTGATTTGTAATCCCATAATCCCTACACGTCATGGGAGGGACTCGGTGAGAGGTCATTGAATCACGGGGGCTGTTTCCCCTATGCTATTCTCATGATAGTGAGCTCTCATAAGATCTGATGGTTTTATATGTGTCTGGCATTTCCTCTGCTAGCATTCATTCTCTCTCCTTCTGGGCTGTGAAGAGGTGCCTTCTGCTACGATTGTGAGTTTCCTGAGACCTCCCCACTGATGCAGAACTGTGAATCAATTAAACCTCTTTTCTTTATAAATTACCCAGTCTTGAATATTTCTTTCTAGCAGTGTGAGAATGGACTAATATACTATTTTAATTGCACAGAATTATCAAATAAATCCTTTTACCAAAAATAAAAAACAGAAACAAATAATTAGACTTTATGAAATTATCAGATATATTAAATTGATTTACTTGAACCATGATCTTATTTGAAATTAATTAAAGTTAGGTTGATTGATTTATTTTTGTCCTGTGGACTTTATAATGAATTAGATGATATTTATCTACTCTATATCAGTTTTCTGATATAGAGTAGATAAATGTATATGGTTGGTTTCAATGTAACTTTAATAATTTTTAATTCTATTTACTAATATCTCTTTCATTTTAACTTTTCATGTAGTAATATACTAATATCTTATGCTATAACTCACTCTTCAAAGTATAATACATATTACGTTACAGGGTGGTTTTTCTGTTTGCTTTTGTGGATATAATTTTTCAGTCTATGAATGAGTTTAAATTTCACTAAGTACATCTTTAATCTTTAATATAGTAGACCATAAAATACATAATTGGGTATGTTTTGTACATCATGATGATTAGTTATTAGTTATCCTTTTTCATTTCCTACCTGATATATCCCTCAAAGATTCTAGCAAAAGAAAAAAGAATGCATTCAATGAATTCCAGTGTGAGTGTAATTTATTTGTAGATTATTTTAAGAATTTCTAGATGATAATCTAAATTTGTTCTTCTGAAAAGACACAACATTGTTTTCTTTTTACTAGAGATAATGAAATTTTCCTCCAGCCTGGACAACATAGTGAGACCCCAGTTTTATAATTAAAACAAAAACAGCAACGACAAACCAGTTGGGCATGGTGGTGCCTGCCTGTACTCCTATCTACTAAGAGGATGAGGTGGGAAGCTCTCTTGAACCCAGCATTTTGAAGTTACAATAAGTTATGACCCTGTCACTGCCACTGCACTCCAGCCTGGACAACAGAGCAATACCCTGATCTATATAAAAAAAAAAAAACTAAAATAATAAATTAAAATATTTGCTTTATGGGCTCAACAACAAAAAATGAAAACAAATATAGAAACACCAACCACATTCACACACAGACACAAGCTCAGAGACAGGGAGAGAGTGGAGGAAAGTCAGTGAGTGTAGAACACTTTGCAAAAAGAGAAGAGTGCTTCCTGTGTTTTCCTGTAAATCTGTTGAACAGTTATGGCTTAGTACTTGCCTGGTCTTTATGCAAATAATTACAGGGCATAATTTTCCTGTAATCCTCAATAAAATATTTTTTCCATAATGAGAAACTACTAGGTTTCTACGAATAAGACACAGATTTTACACCATTAAAACTCATTTTATATCAGGAGATATCTTTTGAAGATCAAAATGGACTTACTGCCAGAGTAAGAGTGATAATGAAAGCCCCTCATTTCAAGTGGGAAGACCAAATGCTTCATCTCTGCAACTATCCCCTTTGATACCAGTTCTTTTTTTTAAACTTATTCACAGGCATATTTGCAATTTATGATGCACTGGGGACATAAAGATGAAACAGGACTGGTCCCTGTTCTCAAGGAGCTGACACTTGGTGGTGTTTCTCATTATGCCCAGCTAATGTCTTCTAGGCTTCTTAATTTTTGCCATGATTGCTATATTCAACAACAGATACTGCGTTTGTTCCAAGGGGCTTCTCAGACACCCGCTCCTCTCCATCACTTGTGACCCTGGTTATCTTTCTAACCTCCAGCACAGACTTCTTCTCATTTGGCATGAGCACCTTCCTCACTGATTAAGTCCACATCTGAATCCAACTACCTCCTGTGCTGGCCAGATCAAACAATAATGTATTCATTTTTAATTTATTTTTTAAAATCAGTTTAGGATAACTTTCTGACAGTAGAATAGAACAAAATTTTCACAATAATTGAGTACTTGAAGAGTAAATACAGTCTTTGTTGATTCAGCTTTTAAGCTAATTTAAGACAAAAAGTTTATCTCCAATACTGTGTTCTTTTCCTTGAGTTTTAACTGATAGCTTTCTCCCATTTTTTACTTCTCAGAAAAAGGGTCCATCAGCTTTGAAAATCATTTTCAGAGGGTTTCAGAGAGGCTGGAGGAAGTATGCTTGCAGTGAAGCTCACCCAACTGACTGGGTGAGAATGAGGCATTAACTGTGAGCTCAACGCCACGGTCTCAAGTGGCCCACGTGAACATCTTCCTCATAATAGTGGCCAGTTTTAGTGACCGCATAAGCTGTATCCCTGCAACCTTCAAAATATGCCCACTACATTTTCTGGCATTCCTTTTTCACACCAAACTGAAACCACAGGTCATCTGTATTCCATATCCCAAAACCTTATCTTCATGTCAATAAATGATACAGAAGAATTTGAAGGTTATTTCGTCTTAGACTTCTGCCTTAATTGGAAAACGAAAACACTAAAAATAAGTGCTGTGCGTAGTTCAGGACAATTGACTCAAGAATTTCCATTTGCTTTCAATTTTCTATTTAGACAACAATAAATGTATTATTCTAGGCAGATTTCTGAATTAGATAAAAGTATACATTATTAACATGAATTCACATTTATCCATTTAAAATATTTAATGGAGTAGCCTTAAATCTGTAGTTTATTTTAACACAAAAGCTAGAGGACAGATTATTTTTTAAAAATTATTCAAAATTTTAATGGGTATATAGATTAGGGAAAATAGAGCATTAGGGAAATATAGAACTTATTTCTTCAAAAATAGAAATAAGTTATAATTTCAGTTCTTTCATAGAAATTAGATAATTTAACCAGAATTATATTCATGAGTGAGTATAATACATAGAAATTTGTCTTATACATGATGGAACTAAAAAGATTAAGGTTTAATGCAGTAGATAGGTCACTGGAGAATTTCACTTGTTTTTAGCCTTAACAGATAAATTTCAGGTTTTATCACTAGAATTTAATGTTTTGGTTTTTTTTTCCTTAGGGGAATAAGAATTTTGCTTAAGATTTCAATTAAACAAATTTCAAGGCATTTTATCTCTGTTTCAGTTGACCGGATACTATGTTGATCTTGAAATTTTTGCCCAGTCATTTTTACACCAAAAGTTAAAAAGCTTATTAGTTTTTCCCAAATATTAGAAAAGCAATATTTATTTTAGCACCTTTCTAAAATATGTGAAAAAGAGCCATAAGTGTCCTCAAATATCAGATCTTAACTTTCCAACTCCTCTGAACTTACCATTGTAAGATAATGAGTGTGTAGTATGTTACTACTTTAACAGGTTATGTCTCCATGTTATGTGTTTTGGAAAATTGTTTAGTGAATATTCAGGGTAAGAACTAAGCCTCTGTACTGCCATCCAGTAACTCCTAGTCAAATGTTGCTTGAAAATATAATTTAAAAAATCATCATCATCATCATCTTAGCAGAGGATAATTATTATAGGTAAATAAATATACCATTTTAATGGCAAAGGTAATACAATTTTATTTATCGTTTCATAGCCGTCCAGTCTCTGGTTAGGCAAGTCTTCTACATATGTAGCGCCTTTTTTCTCCTTCAGTTACTATCTGTCAAGTGGTACCTTATGTATCTTACATCTTTTGGGGGTTTGTCAAGTTCTAGAAATTTTGCTTCCAACCCCTGATGGGAAAAGAAAGAATGAAGACTGCATTTTGTTTGGTTTTGTTTGTATTTTTGAACATGTCTAGAAGTTGTATATTACTTCTACTTTATTACATTGGAATTCCATTCTATGGCTCCAGCTGACCACAGATAAAACTGCGATACAATCTAAGCGGGTGCTCTTAGAACATCGTAAAACAAAATCCTGCCAGTCTTTGCCATTGTAGATCAATCTGGTCACCAAATATCCATGTCACTTCTCCTCTATACATTGGACAAATTAACTTCATTCTTAAGTGAACTAACTCAAAGTTCCATTCAATAACTAGCTTATGTTGTTCAGGTGATGAGTAGCTCTTCTTCTGTAATCTAGCTGTTGCTTGTGGTATGAACTGAAAATTCATGTTATTAGGAATTAAATGCACATCTCATGCTCAATATATAATGATAAAACAAGAACATAATTCAATACAATTTGCTCAGAAAGAGCAGAATGGAAGACCCAAAACAGTCCCTGCTTCAAAGCCGTTATTAAAATCTTCTCAGCATCTCTTACAGAAACCTCATAATCTGAAATTAAGAAAAGGGTTTGTATACTCTGGTTTTGTTCTCTGATAAAACTCCCTTTAACAATATTTTTCATGGTTTCTTCCTCTGCCTTTTACAAAGTATGTCTTTGTCTATTATTCTCCATGGCCCTATACAGAGTGGCTGATGGGGAGTGTGTCCTCTTTGGGGGAAACATAGCTATGGCAGCTGTTTTGTGTCAGAGGCTCATCAAATACCCTTGGGTTATTTCAGTAGAGAGTTTTAAGACTCAGCAAACAGTCATACACTATTTTTAGACGAGGCTTGCAGTTTCTTTGGCAATATAATTTCCTTAAAAACTTAGGAAACTTTTTATCTATTTGCTTCCAGACAGTTCCATGTGCCAGTAAACACATTTTTTTTTTTTTTTTTTTTTACCTAAAATTATTTCCCAAGCTTGACTCTTTCCTTCATTATCTCTACTCACCTTCTTTCTGATTAATGACAGCCACCTTGAGGGTACATAGAACAAGGGTGTTGAGTAATATTCTTAATTAGATTTTTCCTGCTAAACTGAGTCACTTGGCTTAATTTAAAAGCTTTCTTGGACTTTTGCTGCTCAAGGCTTTTATCCCACTTTTTAAAACAAAATTTTTGTCTGTCTTTTTTGGGTCTTATCTCTCATTATTTATGGCCCAAAGAAGTTAGCTTTTTAAAACTTCTAATGCCATTGATTGGTGAACTTCCTCGTTTTCCATCTGTCTCTCCCCTAAAAGTCACACTCACTTTTTTCGTGGGCATCTCCCTTTTTTGTAGTGACTTCCAAAAAGCAACTTTTAGTAGCCAGTGGATACCACCCTGACTCTTTCAAGGCACTATCTTAAAATTATAGGCTCAGGAAGTATGCTTTCTTCATTTTAAGTCATCACAGGTGAATTTTTACTGTTTTGCTACGTAAGAGTAAAGCTAGTCAGCCTTCCAGCCTGCTTTTTCCAGTTCTTTCGCCTCCTGCTGCTCAGCCACTACACCAGTAGTACGTAATCAATTTCATTTTTGTTTTTATTACAAGGAACACCGTTTCTCTAGGTAGAAACTTCTCCATTTGTAGTGGCAAGCCTCTGTAGTAACAACTCCAAAATTTTAGTAGTTTAAACCAACTAATGTTCTTTGGTCATTCACACAAGAGTCTCATATATTTGTTATTTATTGGGTGACCCTCATGAAAAGTTTGCCTCCAAGTCAGTGATTGAGGGACCGAGGTGCCTTCAAATATTGTCACTGTCACACTCTAAGGTCTTAGTGTCGATTGCCTCTAGCTTGGCAAATAAGAAAGTGGAAAATCCTGGTGCTCTTTTAATGATTCAGGTCTATAGGTGATGTTCATGACTTATATTTCACTAGGTTGTAAGAGAAAAGAAGGGGTCAAATGTAACTCCAAAATTGTTGAACTGAACAATTGGGGGAAATTGTGTTACCATTTAATAAAATAAAAAATGCTAGCCGAGATGGAGTGGGTTTGGAGAGTAAGGAATCAGGTGTTCAGTTTGCACGTGTTACTTGTGAGATCTTTAAAAGGTATACAAATGGAGATGTTAATTAAATAGTCGTGTCTGAAAGTTTGGATTTGAGAGGTGATTTAGGTGTTGGTGATATACATTTAGGAGATATCAGGAAATAGAAGGCATGTAAAAGTAGAGGACCAGGTGGTGAGTTCACTCAAGTATTGTTTGCAGGAAAACAGAATTTTTGCACCGTCCAACATTCAGAAAGATGTTGGGAGAATCCAGCAAGGAAATCTATGAAGTTGTTAGTGAATAGAAAAAAAAGAAAAGGAAAGATTAGCAAGTACTGAATTTTGAGTGAATAAAATGTTTCAAGAAGAAGAAGTCAATGCTGTATTATGTGAGATAAGATGAGGGCCAGCAGTAGAATGTTTAATTTGGTTAAATGAAGACCCCTAGTAACTTTAACAAGAGTGAATTTTGAACAATGAAGAGAAAACCTGGATCTAATTTGGTTTTAGAAAAAAATGCAACAGAGAAAGGGGCTTTTGCTGGAAGAGGAGATGAGCTATCTTAAGGAGTGAAGTATGGTAGCATATTTGCAAATGAAGCAGTAGAGAGAGAGAAACTGAAAAGACAAGAGAAAGGTAATAATTAGAAGGAAAGATGGAATGGAATTTTTGTACATACAAAAAGATTTTGGTTTAAAAGAGTGCATCTTCTTTTTTTTAAGGGAAAAAGATGAGTTTGTGAATTTCCGGTGGGTAAAGACTTGTTTTCTGAATCTTTTTTCTTTTTATAAGAAAAAGAAAGAAGTAGGGTAACCAATTTAGAGTGAGGAGTGGGCATTGGAGATGAGAAGGGAAGGAAAAAATACTCCTTAGAAAAGCTTACACTGTTCACAGCAGTGACTCAGGGATTTGCAGGCTTCAGCAAAAGCATGAAGGTTGATGGGGCATCAGGAAAGGTGTAGGCATGGGTGGTGGACGAATCTCAGCTGGATGCTCCCCACAAGGTGAGAGAGCTTTCAGCCTGCAGTGCTGGTTTAAGCAAAAGATTGTTTTTTTCTCAAGTTTGAACAGTTTCAGGGTACAAGCTGCTGCAGCTCCATCTTGAACTTTACAGACACAATTTAAGCAAAGACTGAACAATAGAGAAAGGAGTCTTTCTTTATACCAGCCTTTTAGAAATGAAGCTACTTTTTAACTTCAAGGCAGCTGATCCCCCACATGCCCTATGGAGCAGTGCTTCCTAAACCAGCTTTGGTATAAAAATGGTTTTTAAAATTTGTATGTTTTTAACGTGAAATTAATCTTGGACAAATACCTTTACAAAATAAATCAAAATACTAATTTAAAAATTGAATAAAAATCTGTACAAAATGCAAGTCTCAATGTTTCCATAATTGGATGTAATAGACATACCCAAATATACACAATAAATCTAATCAGAGCAAACATAAAACAATGAAAAATAATTACAAATTTAAAGATGCTATTCATTGAAAATATTTTATACATGAATAATATAGAAAATAACTCCTAGAGTCATAATGATGTTATTCCTCAATTGTTAATTAGTATAATTATGTGTGAAATAGGCATATTCATATTAAGCATCTAAAGACACCATTGGAACAAATCTACGTATATTAATATTTAAAAGTTTTACAACGACAAACATTTTTCTTTGGCTTTTTAACTTACATAATGTAGGATAGATGGATTCTATTTCCAGGAGATAATGATATATAAACTTGTTGTATGTTGTTTTTATTTTTTCTTTTTCTTGCTTTCAACATTCAGTGCAGTAACAAGCCTCACGTAAGTATGTTAAAAGAAATGGAAGAAGAGATTCTAAAACAATTTCAGGCTGAGCACGTGGCTTATGCCTGTAATCCCATATTTTTAGAGGCCAAGGTGGGAGGATCGCTTGCACCTAGAAGTTGGAGACTAGCTTCAGTAACATAGCGAGACCTCATCTCAAAATTAAAACCAAAAAAAATAGCTGGGCATGGTGGCGTGTGCCTGTAGTGCCTGTAGTCCCAGCTCCTTGAGAAGCTAAGGTGGGAGGATCACCTCAACTCAAGGGTTTGAGGCTGCTGTGAGCCTTGATTGCATCACTGCACTATAGCCTGGTAGAAAAGTGAGACTCTGTCTCATTTTTTTAAAAAAGCAATTTCAGTAAGCTTGGAATATTCATTTTAATTTTTAATCAAAAAGCAGCAAATGATACTGAATTGTAAAATTTAACTCTAATCTTTTTCTAGTAGCCAGCTCTAACAATGTATCCTGAAAAAATATAGTTGTATTTAAATAATATTCTGGTGGAAGAACGAATACTGGACCAATTAATTTCTTATTCATGTATCTTCATTTGATAGAAAATAAAATTTAAAATATGCTATCAAATTTTCAAGGTGTTATGTGATAGCTTCTCACAGATTTGCAATATCAAAATTATCACCTACTTCATGGATAATTGTTGTTTATAGAACATGGCAATAATAACAATCAGTAGAAACTGTTCTTTCAAGCTTCTAACAGGCATTAACCCTTTGTAATAGATGCTTTTGGTACCACATCCAGACCTCCTCACTCAGATTCCCTTGCTGCTGTGTCTGCTTCAAGAGCTCACAGTTTTATCCTGTGTGCCAGTACACCCCAGAGCACCTCATCAGGTCAAGCTAAGTCTAGACTTCAGCTAAATGCCTGACTTTGCCTAGCTTCCTCCCCCAAATATATTCTGCTTTTTAATCCCTCATAGGTTTTACTAGAGAGTATGCCCTCAATAAATCACTTGAGCAAAAAACTACATTCTAGGCTCTGCTTCTAGGGAACTTGACCTAAGAACTGGTGACAAGGACTGTCATTATTCTATATGTTTAAACTTTACAAGAAGTCAGCAATGTTCAATCACTTAGAAAGAAGATACGCAAAATTAGATTTTTCTCCCAGAAATAGTTATTGCATATTGGCAAAATTAAAATTCTGCTAGGAAATTCTCCTAGTTGAATTTAAGTTTGTAAGTATGATGGTCTGAAAATATCCTGGAGAAGACTGATCCGATGTTTTATTCTCCCAAGCTTCTATTTCCCAGAGACTGCCGAGTCTCTGCTGTGGTCTTTGGCAATGCTAAGTATGAGATTGTAGGAAGATAGTTTTGCCTGAGGAACTGCTTTTGGGAAAAGAGTTGGCTTGCCTTTAAGTTTGGCAAGTGTGAGACTGATTCTAAAATAATTTTGCATATGTTATCATTTTAGGTGTTCTTTTAAATTTTTTGTTGACAAATATAATTGTATATATTTATGTGGTAGAATATGATGCTTGGATGCATGCAAAGCTGACTAAACTATTCATCACTTTACATACTTAGCATTTCTTTGTGGTGATAATATTTAATATTCACTCCTTTAGCAATTTTGAAATATACAATATATTATTATTAACCATAATCATCTTGTACAATAGATCACCAGTACTTTTTCCTCTTGTCTAACTGAAATTTGTAACCCTTGATCAACAATTACCCTTTTCCTGCCCACCCTCTCCTTCTGCCCCTCAGCCTTTGGTAATTTTTAAATTCCACATAAAACTGATGTCACATGACATTTCTCCCTCTGCGCCTGGCTCATTTCACTTAATGTAATGTCTTCTAGATTCACCCATGTTATCTCAGATAACAGAATTTCTTTCTTTTTAAAGGTTGAATAATACTCCTTTGTGTATGCATACCATGTTTTTAATGTCCATTCTTCTGTTGATAGACACTTAGGTTGTTTACAGATCTTGGCTATTGTAAATAATACTGCAATAAACATAAGAGTGCAGACATCTCTTCAACATACTGATTTCCATCCCCTTGGATATATACCCAGAGGTAGGGTTGCTAAAGCATATGGTAATCCTCTTTCTGGCCTCTTGTGAGGAGCCTCCATACTGGTTTCCATGATGGGCATTCCAATTTGCAATTTTACCAACAGCACACAAGGATTCCCTTTTCTGCACATCTTCACCTGCACTTATCATTCATCTGTTTAATAATAACCATTCTAATAGGTGTGAGGTGATATCTCATTGTAGTTTTAATTTGCATTTCCCTGATTACTAGGGATTATTAAGGATGATGAGCATTCTTTTATATATCCATTGCTCTTTTGAATGCATTCTGCTGAGAAATTTTCATTCAGGTCCTTTGCCCATTTTTGAAACATAATTATTTGTTTTCTTTTTTATTGAGTTGTTTTGAGTTTCTTATACATTCTGGATTTGTACCCATTACTAGTGAGGTGCATCAGGAACTTGATATGAAATTAATTCAATTTGTAAAGCCATAAAATTTTATAATAAATTTCATTCCAGTGAGATACAAGCCTAAGTCCATACAAGCATTGAGAGCCTTCTGGCTGAGACTGGACAAAGTATGAATTTGAAGAGGATGTTTTCTGCCTCAATTTCATTGGATTTTTAACTGAACGGGAAAAATTATTTTGCCAGTTATTTTAAACTCAAACTTATAAAGGTATTTGATGTATAGATACTTTTTCTCTACCTCCAGGACAGTGATGTCTATGGAGAAACTAGGAGTGTTAGCCATAATGAAATTTGATGTTGGTGATAGGCTTATATGTAAATTTTGGCCATCTCTATCAAGGTGAAATTTTATTTTTGAAGTATTTAAATTTGTCATTTGTATTTCCCTGATTAATCAAATTTGGCATTTGATTTCATTATAGAATTTCCGCCAGACTATCTTGAGCTGCATGGAATGTAAGAATGTGGGGTAAGCAATAAAACAGAGAGACTTGGAAGTTTATCTTTTTTCAAATAAAACAAATTCCATTCCTACCTACTTCAGAGACTTCTGTGGGTAAACATGATTTGTTCATCAACAGTCTTAGAAGAATTCTCAGTGAAAAAGTGCTTGGCGTTAGAGGAGCTGATTGTAGTAAGGGTGCTGGACTTTCCACTGAGTTGGCTTCATCTCGGTCCACAGGTGGTGGGACTATATACTATAGGTCTAGATGGATAGATGTATTGGGTAAAGAGAACCAAAACTTATTGGCTAGAATCTGCAAACATCCTAACTTATTATTTTGCTTTACAACGTTTTAGGGTGATATTCTTACATAGCATTAGATAATCATAACACTCTCATGTCAGGGACCTGCCGGGTGATGTGTCAGCCATCAAATTTCAAGGATGCAAAACAGCAATTTAGGTTACTTTAGGAAAAATATTTTTAAGTCATTGTGAAATACAAACAATAATGATAAACAAAGTATTATTTAAAAATCTAGAGATAAAAGGAAGATCTTCAAGGGAACAAAAATCAGAATGAGAACTTAACAGTGTGAAATAAAATTATTCTCAATTTTTATACATTGATTCAGAATGTTTATCACTGAGAGACTCTTTGAAAATTTATTATAGCATAAAAACATTCCATTAAGAAGAAAAATAATTTTGGCGTGAAACTATAAGATATAGAGAGCAAGTAAACTATATAATAAAATATACTTCTTACTAAATAACCAAATAATCAAGTTGATATACATTTAAATATAAAATATGAATCTAATACTGGATAGAGCAACATACTGGTAGTATATTTGAGTCAGAAGTAAAAGAGAATTAAAAACATGCTAAGCTAGACTGCTAAAAGGTACAGACACTGATTGATAAGAATTTAAAATAATCCAGGAGACTATCTGTATAACTATTTGTTATTACATAAAATAATTCATATTAAATACAAATTAGAATGTCTAACATATTTTATGATATTGCTATGGAGTTTGGGAGACCAAAAAGCACCTGAGCAGGAGAATTCATTTAAAACATGGATCACAATCACCTGAACGGCTCAGTAAAACACATATGACCGAACACCAATCCCACGGCTTCTGATTTATTAAGTTTGGAGTGGGGTTTACATTTTGCATTCCTAACCATTTTTGTAATAATGCTGATACACAGGTCCAGAATTTACATTTTTAGAAGTTCTACTCTACATTATTGATCATCAGGGAAAAGCAAATTAAAACCATAATGAAATACTATTTTCACTGACTAGATGGCTAAAATTAAAAAGATTGATAGCAGCAAATGCTGGTGACAATAAGGAGCAACTTGGACACTTGGTAAACCTTTTGGAAAGCTATTTGGCAACTCTTTATATAGTTAAACATTCACCTTTTATATAGTTAAACATTTAATGAATTAATAAACATTAACCTAGGAGTCACCTATGCTCAACAATCTCACTCCTTTTCATTTTCTCCAAGAGAATGGAAACATATGACCCCAAAATGACTTGCTGAAGACTGTTTATACCAGCTTTATAAATAATAGCCCAAAACTAGAAACTATTCAAATGTTTATCCCTCATGCCAACCCCTATTAACTTCAATAGAGATAGCACCCTGTGTGAAGGCCAGCAAACAAGACATATGGTCTATAGAGAGGACTTACATGTAAGGTGGTCCAGTGGTGGCAGTCTGGGCAGGAGAATCACTACTGATTATAAAAAGTATGTAGTTTATATTAGCACTTTCACTTAGCACCCTCTCTCTAGCAACCTCCACCTGGAAAACTTTAACTCAAACAAAGGGCCCTGGTCCCTTGTACGGCTGGTGTTCAATGGGATGGGCCAGGGGTTCAGATGTTTCTCATAGATAAGGAGTTAGTCTCTGGGTTGGCCACTCCCAGATTCGTTAGCTCAGAACTCCAAAGGCACATTCCTTTTAGAAGACAGGGTCATACCTGGCCAAGCGCAGTGGCTCACGCCCATAATCCCAGCATGTTGGAAGGCCGAGGCAGGCATATGATGAGGTCAAGAGATGGAGACCATCCTGGCCAACATGGTGAAACCTCATCTCTACTAAAAATACAAAAATTAGCTGAGCATGGTAGCGTGCACCTGTAGTCCCAGCTACTCGGGAGGTTGAGGCAGGAGAATCACTTGCACCCGGGAGGCAGAGGTTGCAGTGAGCCAAGATGATACCACTGTACTCCAGTCTGGCAACAGAGCTAGACTCCGTCTCAAAAAAAAAAAAAAAAAAAAAAAAAAATGATAGGGTCATTTCCAGGGCATGCTTAAGTTATTTATGTCAGGTGCATCTGCCATACATCAGGTGTGTCTGCCATACACCAGCAACAAGAGAATGAGTATCTTAATCATGGTATATAGTCATACAGTGGAGCATTACTTACAGAAAAAATGAACTGATACAGCAATAAGGGTGGTTTTTAAACATATGACAGTGAGTGAAAGAAGCCAGATGTCATAGAGTACACATTGCATGGTTCCTGTTATGTGCTATTCAAGAACAAGTAATATTCATCTATTATTATAAAAATACAATAGTTTCCCGTGGAGCATGTTGACTGAATGGAAGGTTGTACAGAGGGATGAAACCTGAGATTATGGAAATGTGCTATATGTTGGTTTAATTGGTAGTAACTGCTATATATATTTATCAGATCTCTTTGAACTGTGCAATTAAGATTTGTGCTTTCACTATATATATATATATTTTATTTCATAAACATCAAATTTATTTTTTGACCAATACTCGTAGAGCTGAACTATTAGAAAAAACCTGACGCTATCACGAGGAACTTACAAGCTACCATCACTTGTCAGCAGTTCCCCATAAAAGGACTCTACATTTGATAATGTGCTCATTAACTAGTGCCGAGCTGAGAAGCTTGAAACAGGTGTGGCAACCGGGAATGAGAAAAAAAGGATATAATTTCAGGGACTCTGCAGATTGGATTGCTAAGAAAGATCCTAAATTTCTCAGTAACGATCCATTTGCAAAATAATTTTGGCTTTGTTGTTGTTGTTGCTTCAGGTTTGCTTGCTGTGTATCTTCTCTAAGTGTTTCTTAACCTTGAGGCAATTTGAAGTCAGCCAAGGAGTTTAAAACACACAAGCAAGCCAACAAGAAAACAAACAAAATTTCAAAATCCAAGGCTGTTCTAAGTTAATCAGAATCTTAGGGCAAAGTATATGGATTTGTATCTTTTAAATGACCACTTTCTCCAACCAAATGTACTAAACTGAAGACCAAGTTTTAGCATCACAGCTTTGTATATCAATCTGGTATGAGATCTCCCTTTCCACTGTACACAGATTTGTTCTCTCTTTATGACATCTGATATTCTGCCTATTTGCTGATAATTATCTGCTTAAGTTCTTATAGCTGCTGCAGGCCTGAGCGATTCTGGCCTATTTTTCCATGGCTAATTATTGAGTCTTTATATTTGCCAGTTTTACCCTGTGTAGGGCGAGTTCAACCTAAATCATCAGGGCCATGTTGCTGATGTTTTCTTGTCTGACAGCTGCTGGTTCTATAGTAAACAAGCTTGTTGAAAGTAAAGCTGACTGGAAAACCATTACCACATATTTTGTCTGGATCTTTTTCTGATTATATTTCACCCTTTGATTCTTTAACACCAAAATTAATGTGGAAACAAGGTGCCGCAGTCCTTATAATGAAACTATGTTTGAGAGTAAAGGGAGAAGTCGTTTTCTGCTTCTTTCTCATAACATGAATCCAAACAGCTTTAAAATCATATGCCAATGCTCATTAAGCAAAGACCAAATTTGAAAGAGTCGGTTGAGTAGGAATGCGGGTTGAAGTGCCAAATCTATTCTTTCTGAAGATCCTTTAGGATATTTAAATGGTAACTGCTTTTAGGAGGGATATTTCATTTATAGCAGCTTTGGTTCTAAGAGTTTCCCAAATCTTCCACTTACCTGTTAGTTTTTTAAATAGGTACCTACCATTCTAGCATTCCATTACATACTCAATTTGGATTTGACCAGTGAATTAATGAGAGTAGCTTTCATTGGCTGTATTGTAACTCAGGAAGTCAAATTCCTGATCACAGTGGGAAGTCACGTATATCTCCTGGAAATGAAAAGAAGCTGACTGCTCTAAGAGAGGAGGTTTAGTTGAATACAACATATAACTATGCCAAAGTTCAGACAGTTTTCCTTATATTCATGGCAATGCAGACATAGACATCTTAAAGTAATTATGTGAATTGACAAGTACTCACTCTTAATTCAATGTAAACAGTTGATAAGATTGAGTTAATACTGAGATACAATCTGCTTGGATGATTCCCCCACCTGCTTAGGAATCAAAAGGCCATAAGGAGTGAAATGAAACAAGAAGTGTGTTTGGCATCTCCATGTGTCCTTTTCTTCATTGTCATTGCCACCTAACACAAATCTGATTTATTCAGGTTTTAAATCTGCATTCCCAGCACTATTTACATTGGAAAAATATAATTTGTATGTCACCATCTGTGAAAAAAGATTATTAAACAATAAAGGATTAAGAGATAAACAGCAAAGCCTTGTAGCAATACATTGAGTCCAAAATATAAATGCTGAGACTCTAAAAGATGTGTTCAAGAGCTTCTCTGAATTGTTTTAGGGTGCTGACTCTGTTCTTTAAATTGAAAGTATAAAAATATGCAAAAACGCTTTGTTCTTAGATAACCAGCTCTAAGAGTTTAGCTTATATTTGATTAATATAATTATGTTTTAATTTAAAATTTATTCTACAGCAATTTGGTTTCCTCTCTCACTTTAATAGTGTAATTATTACTAAATTCAATACGCTTCATGGGAAAATTTGCATCCTCTATAATGCTTGGAAATAGACTGTTTCTTCATTTAACATATATCTTCAAAACTAATAATTTCTCTCTGGCTTATACTTATTGTTAGAATAATAATTATCAAGGTTATT
Source organism: Ateles fusciceps (assembly GCA_036589455.1). NCBI lineage: Eukaryota > Metazoa > Chordata > Mammalia > Primates > Atelidae > Ateles > Ateles fusciceps. Next base: position 3,157,801 of record JAZHEH010000253.1, on the reverse strand, counting down.
AATTGTGTTTCTTTTATATATATATATTTTATTGCGTTTTAGGTTTTGGGGTACATGTGATAATTATGTTTCTTTAAAAAATTTTTATCAGAGTTAACAAGTTGCTTAATTATCATTTTTACTTTCGAGAAAATGATTTATAAAATTCAAAGAACTATTTTTGTGTTTGAGACATGTATTGGAATTTCACAGACAGTTTTAAATCAGTGCTAGCATCTCCAAGACATCTACCTCAGATAAACTTTCCTGAGGTCATATTTCTAGGCCAACCGGAGTGAGGCCCCTTTGAGGTACAAAAGAGTTAATTTATCATCACAGTCTGTTAGTAGCGTGCTATCAGCTCTAAGCATGATCCAATTTCAGATTTTGTGAGTAAGCTTGGTAAAAGTCATTCTTTGTAATAGAAATTGATTAAAAATCAACGCAAAACGAGTAATATAAAAACACTACCACCACCACCAACAACAAAAAGCACCCTGATAAATGATACGCTTATGTAGAAAAAGTCTCTTCCATTTCTCAAAAATGAGTAAAAATGTAGCTGATGGGAGTTAGCTAGTAACTACAAAATATCAAAACTATATTGATGTAAGATCAGAGTTATGCTAGAATCTACAAGAAAGGAAAATGAAAGAATGAGAAGCTACCCATATGTGTTCTTTATCTACATTGGGGCATGCCTGCTTTTGCTAATCACACTACATTGTAAATTTTTTTCTGAATAGGGAGGAAAAATTAATCAAGCCAATATTCCTTTATATTTGCATCATACAACATCATAAACTCTGTTCATTCTGATTTTACAGTTGGAGCCAGAACACTTTCTGATTTGCAAGATTAGGAATACTAAACAAGAGGGGGACGCCCAGTGTGAATGACAAGAATTTGCAAGATTAGGAATACTAAACAAGAGGGGGGACGCCCAGTGTGAGTGACAGACAGACTTTTTTCCTTTGTTTTTTTTTTTTTTTTTTCTATTAACAACATCTCTTATTTTATAGTTTTGCTTATAAATGTTTATATTATGACTTTGGTTGCTTTAAGTGATTATCACCTAAGGATATAACTGAGATATTCTTTATTGTTATTTCAGAGAATTACAAGTGGAATAAAAGATGGGATGTTTTCAGTCCCTGATGAGTGTAGATGTCTCAAATGCCACCTTGCAATTCTTTACCCCTAAATGTCTATATGGGTATTAATAGTGATATAAATTGTGTTTGTCAAATGATAATGGTATCAACAAATTTACTAATAGGTGGCAAGTTGTTCCACCAACAGAGAGGAGAAAACATGAAGCTTATATATAATTTATATATAATTTTCACTATACAATCAAAATATACAGTCTAAGAGCCATCAGAGTTTGTAGGATATAATCTGAGAAGAAGGTGATCCATGTGGACTTATTCTAGTGAGACTGTACTTTTTATTAGAAGAGGAATTGAAAAACATTCTCAGTGGATTATTATATGAGTTTCCTTTAAAACATAAAATAATTTTTTCAAGTAAAAAAATGAGTCTAATAGGTTAAAATAAGACAAATGTCAGCTTCCCTGGAGAAGAGAAAGGTAAGCCGCAAAGTTGATCCGTTATATGGCTGTCCTTCATGGCTCACCTTACAAATTTTGCTTTTTATATCATCGGTCTTAGGAAGACAACCAAAAGTTACTAGTGAAGACATTTTGTTTTGAGTTGTAAACTAATTTATTTTTAAAAGGTATTTGAAGTACAGTGTTAATAATAAGATAGTCTTAGCTTTTATGATAGATTTTATTAAACAATATAGATAAAGTCAAATGATTATTTAAATTTAGTGTTAGGTTTGTTTTCCATTTTGATAACTTTGCACTAAAAATAACAGTCCATTCTTTTTTATTTACATCATTGCAAAAAAGAGCAAGCTTAACACTTTTATGTTTGTGATGTTTAATATTATTTTCAGAGGAATAGATGCATGTATTACTAATATCTGTCCAGATACTTTCGTGCACATGAGCACTGAATGATGGATCATGTGTAGGTTGTTGTTCCCAGGATGTTAATAGAAATTATGCCTACGTGAAGAATTAAACACATGGGACTAGAAGACAGCAACAGCAGAAAAAATCATGTGCATAGTGAATAAATTGAGCCAGATTGCTAACTGTATTTGAGGAGATAAGAAAAAGGATATAATTATGTATATGCGTTAAATTGTGCTTAAGAAATGTAGCGTTGAGAGATGTGGTTGGCTTAGGTTAGAATGTCTGCTACATCAGTGTGACCTGGCTGACATGAGAAGGACTTGGTGTTTGAATTGAAAACCTCAAAGCTGAAGCTGAGTTTATTGACTGCCCAGAAAGAAGGTATGTGTCGACGTCATATCGGTCTCTTCAAAGTGAAATCATTAACTATAATATAAAATCAACATGGAAAGAGATTTAAAACAAGAATCTATGCCTATATATGACTAAAAATATTATATAATCACATAAAATTTTTGTGATAACCAGGATGTTACCATATAATAAAACATATAGATCTTTCTTTCACTATGTTTACTATTATGAGCCAAGCTAATATATATTAGATATGGTAAATTCAAGTAGTGTTTTAAAATATTAACCAATAAACCATTTCTTCAAATGAAATGTTTCCTGGAAGTACAATATGTGAAAGGAGAGAATGTGAAAGTGATCTGACTGGAGTGTTATATAAACGAGGAGTACCAATAACTCATCTCTCCCCCACCACACAACCCCTGTCATTTTAGGAAAACTTCTCATTTTCTAGTCATTCATTGCATGTAGTTTAAAATTATTGATTACAATTCAGTGACAATCTGCTATGTAAGTGTGATAATAGGTGTCTGGTCAACCAATCACATTCTAGAAATCATTGAAATTGTCATCAATAGAGAAGCAGATTTCTGACCAACAGAAATATAAATTTCATATAATTTTAGGCCAAACTCAAGCTATGTAATTGATGAAGATCTTACAATCAAATACATAATTTTCCTTAGATTAGAAAAATGCTACCTACATAGTTCAATGTACTTTATACGATTTTTGCAAACTTCTAGTTGAGGGCCACTTTTCAAGTTCTAATGTTCTCAATTTGTATCATTCTACGGCAACCTGATACTCAGCGGCACTATTTTGGGAAGAAACACAAATAATTTTTTGAAGAATGAGGTTAAGAATAGATGGCACAGAGCCTGGGCACACTGGGTCCGGCCTGTAATCCCAGCACATTGGAAGGCCGAGGTGGGTGGATTGCCTGAGGTCAGGAGTTTGAGACCGTCCTGGCCTACATAGTGAAACCCCGTCTCTGCTAAAATACGAAAAATTAGCCGGGTGCGGTGGTGGGCACCTGTAATCCCAGCCACTTGGGAGACTGAGGCAGGAGAATTGCTTGAACCCGGGAGGCAAGGTTGCAGTGAGCCGAGATGGCACCATTGCACTCCAGCCCAGGCGACACAGCGAGACTCAAAAATAGATGGCATCGATGTCCTCTTGGTTTTAGAATTAAGCATTCCAATGTGGTCAAAGGAAATAACTATTCAAGGTGGAAGTGTAAAATACTATAGATAATAAAATAATAATAAAGATAAAATAACAAAATACTTGGTATATAACATTACACAGACTTGTAAATCTATATTTATTCACATATAATACTGAATACCTGGATATTGTAGATAATTATGTAATTAAATGTAATTTATTTAGTTATTCTCCTGTGTGTGCTATGCAGTGTAGACATGAGTAAACAGAAAAATTGTTTGACTCGATATTTTCTATGTTTATAGAATCTAAACTACTAGGTCACTCTGGTATTTTAGGATGTCTAAGAGGCAATTCAAACTGTCTTTAAATCAACTGTTTTGTTTCAAAGTGCTTCCTGATCCACAATGCGACTTAAAAAAGGAAATTTTCTTTATTACATATAGAAAGAGGGTATATCCGGGCCCGACGCCGTCCCGCCTGTAATCCCAGCACTTTGGGAGGCCCAGGCCCGGCAGGTCGCCTGAGCTCAGGAGTTCAACGCCAGCCTGGGCAGCACTATGTGAAACCCCGTCTCTACTAAAAATACAAAAAAAATTTAGCCGGGAGTGATGCCATGCGCCTGTAGTCCCAGATATTCCGGAAGCTGAGGCAGAGGAATCGCTTGAACTCTGGGCAGAGGTTGCAGTGAGCCGAGATCACGCCACTGCACTCCAGCCTAGGCGACAAGAGTGAAACTTGGTCTCAAAATAAAAATAAAAACAAAAATAAAAAATGAAAAAAAGAAAAAGAAAGAGGGTACATCCTCTACATTGACTTACTAAGCTGTTTTGTTTTTTGTTTTTCTTGGTGCGTAAACTCTCCATGGAAAACTAGAGGTTTTTGGAGTAGAATACAATAATATTTCAAGCCACCAGAGTGTTGTTTCCTATATTGAACCAGTAATTTATAAAATGGTGAATAAAATATTAATTTACTAAATGATATCCAATGACCCAAAAGAATAAATACAGCTTCCCAACGATCCTAATTCCCAGGGTCTAGTTTATGCATTAATGGACTTAACGTTTTGTTCAACTTCAGACTGGTTATCATTGCCTGTCCAAATTTATGTATCTCCATAAAAACAAGGGCAAAAAAAAAAAAAAAAAAAAAGCATAAAGCAAGAATATTGAAAAGTTTTTGTGTGTTTAAATTTGAAAACTGCTTTACTGCCATTTTCATGACTACGATTATGCAAGTTTGTATTAATCTCTTAATTTTATTGTTGAATAAGCTGAGCCACAAAGAGGCTGTTACTTTTCCAAGTTTAAATAGCAAGAGTGAGTTGGTAGCAAATCTGGAATTAGTTCTGTGGAGTCCTCAGTCCATTACTTTGCTCACTGAATTACTTTGTATTTCTGCTTTTTGTGAGGATTGTTTTACATTAATTAAGGAGCCTGACAATAAACATTCATTTACTCATTTTTGCTTTTTATAATGAAAAATGGTGTTGAATTGAATGCAAAAAAAATCTTTACTTTGGCATTCACATTAGCTCAAAACAGCTGAACTGGATGTTTGTCAAACTTGGCAGGACTGAAGTCTGACGGAGAGTAAATTCATGCCAAGTTCCATTTGAAATTAAATGTTCTGCCAAAGTTATAAGCTACTGAAAATTGGGACTTCACATTAATCTGCCATTTCAATATACTCTGCCAGTGTCATAAAATTCTTATTCTAATAAGTAATGTTGATGTTGTTTTGAAATTTATATGCTATGTTCCTTAGTACCGGAACTCCCAAGGAGAAGGACTCTCCCAAGTTTAGTCACTGGAGACTCATTAGGTATTCCATCTATATTGTATGTTTTTTTAAATTACTCTCTTTGCTCATATGTAGCTTTATCTTCACGTATGTTTTGACACCATTCCTAAATTTAAATCTACTTTTACCATTGTTCTTGCTTTCATTTCATTCTCATTTGAAACGCTTTAGAAATATCTAGGTTTTCATTCTTTTGAGTGACTTACATGAACAAATTCATGATGTATGCCTTGTCGTCCACTAAAGGCAAAGTTTAACACAAATCTTGTACCCTGATTACTTTCTTCTCTTTACTAGAGGTAGAAACATATTTTCACCTGAAATTTCTTTTAGAAATGAAAAGGCTAATTGAAATTATGTACTGTATTGGCCAAGAACTTTAAAACCTGGATACTGTAGATTACTTTTGGATTTTCAGAAAAATTAAGACTAACAGGTAAGGATGTGTTGAAATAGTGTTTCCCTAATGCCTTCACAATTAGGTTATCTTGCTGATGCTGTCAGTTACTTAAGGACTTAATAGAAACTGGATGTGCTGCCCTTTTTCTGGCTTCCTGTAACCTGTGTTCTAAAGCAACTACTTGGCAGAGATTACTGATTAACCCTTTCCTTTTCAATCTCACATTCTGACCCGGCTCATTCTACTTTCTAAACGTTTCTTGATTTCCTACCCTCTTTCCTATCTCTACTGCCATTTCCATTTTCTTAATCAGAATCTCATCTTAATGACACAATAGATGGACTTTTCTTGCCTCTCTATACACTTCCTTCCAATACAGTCTTTTCTTGCTTCCAGTGATCTTTTAACCTAGAAAAGTCTCATCTATATCTCCTGCTTCATTAAAGTCCATCCTCACTGTCTTTCTGCCCTCATAATATCTAAACACCTAGCTCTGCACAGGACCTTCCACTGTCTGGTTTTTGCTTCCACTCTAGATTAATCTCCTGACGCTCTTGTGTCAATCTTTGCGTTGTAGATCCCTGTTGCTGTTGTAGGTCCCTGCACTGTACTATAATGAAATCCGGAGCTGGAGTTATGTTGTAAACATCTTTTAAACGTTCTCCTTTCTTTTTATGAAGAATTCATGTACACATTTCAAGACTAAACGCAGATATGTATACTCAAGGATGACTCCTTCTCTGTTCTTCCAGACTTCGGCAAGTATCTTTTACCCTGTGAATATTTGTATTGAATATTTTGTACAAAACAGTGGCTTGTGCCTTGTCTGTTTCCTTCACTAGCTGGTATAGTCTTCAGGACAGGGAGTGGCTCATCCAGCTTTGTAACCTTAGACTCCCACTGTGCTTCCTGTATAGCAGGTATTCAGGATGAATTTCCTAAATGAATGAATGAATGAACACATCTTTTTCCTCTGTGTGCTGCCTTATGTTCCTTTAGCTTTCCTTACCAGTCTTATACGGCAAAAGTTCATCTTTCTTCTGAATAATTAATGAAATCAATTCATTCGGAACAAATGAGCTGAATCATAGGTAATAATTATCTTAGAGCAAATTACTTGGTGGGCCCTGTTCCAAGAATTTCACATACACTTTTTTCACTTAATCATGGAATAGCCCCATAAAATAGGCCCATTAACAACAACAGTTTACAAATGGGGGAGAGCAAACTAGGGCTTTGGAAGGTTAAGTAGCTTACCTGTCAAAAATCTTATGTCTGCTAAGGAGCAGAATCCATATTTTATTCGTTTATTGAATTACAAAGGCTGTGCTTCTAAGAGGTATATTATACTTATTTTATCCTAAAATCTACTACTGTTAGCTTCCTATAGTGTTATAGGTGTTAACACTGGGTGTTAACACAACTTAGCTAGAAAAATCACTAAAAATCCATCAACAATAAACCTTTGCAATGATAAAAATAACTTCTGTTTTACGTATTTTATAAGTATTTTTACAGGGCATAGGAGAGGGGGATAGTGTTTAAAATCAACTCACTCACTTGACTAATTTTTGTTTGTTGGTGTTTTGTGTTTTCATTCATCTGTTTTCTAGCTATAGACCTTGTTTATAATCCTTTGTCCACTTCTTTTCCAGTATTTCTTTAAAGATGAGACTCTCTAAGCTCTGAAAGAGGAAAGAAGCTGTTGAAAACATTAGAATGGGCTCAGTTGCAGTATTAACATTTTTTTCTATTTTTATCTTTCCGAGGTTTCAACAGCCGTTTCTTCCTCTTGATGGTTTGAAAGATTACTTTTTAAGCTAGTTATGTCACCACAGTGCATAATGAAAAAATACTGGAAGCACTTTTATGACAACAGAATCTTTTTCATTCCTTTTCAACACTAGCACTGAGACTGCTACGAAGAAACATTGGGAGAAAAGTAAAAATGACAAAGGTGATAAACACTCGGGGAATGGGAGAGATACATAGCCATTCTTGTTTACTTTTGTGCACTCAGGAAGGCCCCTCAGGCTAAACTGGTTAGAAGAATAACACGGTCCCTGGGATGGAATGGAGATGGGGGTAAAGAGGCAGGGGCCTTCTTCCTCATCATGAAAATTTACACGTAGTCTCCAAAAAGATTCCTTAACCTTCTGAAAGACTGTTCTGGCATTACCTTATGGGAAGAATTCATATAATTCAGATATGCATTTTTGATATTAATTTTCTACCGTATGCTAAGGGTACAGTTGCCAGATACCACAAATAAAAATGCAGGACATCCAGTTAAACTTACAGTTTCAGATAACAGATATACTTTTTTAGTGTAAGAGTGCCCCATGCAATATTCTATGTAGCATACAATACTTATACTCTAAAAAGTCTTGTTTATCTGAAATTTCAATTTTAACTGGATGTCCTGTATTTTGTCTGGTAACCTTAGTTCAGAAGCTCAGTTTATTTACATAGATTTTTTTTTTTCCATCAGTGAGGATACACAATATATAAAGAGAAGGGAAATTAAAAAGGGTTTAAAATCTGTTTACATTTTCACAAATCAGTTGTGTGCCTGAATGAATTTGTGAGAGTTGACACGTCACCACTAGTTTTTATTTATTCATAAAATGAAAGAAAACATTAGACTTTGTATTTCTATAGTTTCCTATGAAGTTTCATCTTTATATGTTTAAAATTCCAGACAGATAACATAAAACAGATTTCTAGTTCTACTAGATATACAAAATTCAGCACACATAGAGAATGGGCTCTACTGAGAGTTCATTTTGCAAGGGGTGCTGCTAATCTCTGGTATTCCCAGCCTGGCTACCAGGAAGGTGACTTCAAAAGCTGCTTGGATTTAGTCTGTTAAGGTTTTACTTGTTCAGTCCTAAAAGGCTTTTTGTTTTACTTTGGGATTTTGGTGTAGACAACACAGTTATTGTTTGATAATTATACAACTAAAGATTGGCTTAGTCTCCTTGATGATCTTAAGCACAGTTTAAGATGATGCTATGCTTTTACCTATTGCCCATCCAATAATACACTGTTCAATATAAAACACTACCAAGCTATACAATAACAAAATGGATGCCCAAAATGTTTGTTTTGCCATATTTTTGGATATATCAAATTATTTCAAATTTGTTTAAAATACTTAATTTTAGTCCCTCGACTTTGTTGGTATTTTAAGCATATACTTTGCTATCATACAATCTAGCATTGATATTATTACACTATAAAATAATCAATAAACTATTTGGTAAGTAATTCATAAAAATAAATCAACATTACTGGGGACAAATGAGTTTTAAAAATACTCCTTTATAATTAATGTAAATGGTCTTAACTATCTGTAGTAATTTTGTGCTATGTACTTACCTAAACTGAAAATGTGTTTCCCAAAATTCCCTTCCCTGTAGGCATTGGCCACAGGTCATTTTGTGCCAGAGTTGAAAGGCAGATTTTAAACTCTGAAGATGTGGATGCTCATGCACCCTTCTGCATATCTGCTAGCTCACTTGATAGAATGGAACAACACGAGACCTTCATTTCCTTCAGCTGTCATGTCTGCAGCTGCTTCAAGTTTTGGGCCAAGTGGTGTGTAGCTTTTCGGCAAAGAGTGACACCTTTTGTAGCCATCAGGGCATCATGGTTATAGGTGGTGACAGTCAGACTCTGATTCCACTTTATCCTTGTGGATACCAGTGGCCACCCCTTCATGGATTCTGATTTGTTCCTGCAGGTCTCAGCTTTATCATTTTATTTCCCAGTGGCTGGTCAGGCTTGACCTAGAATCAGGGCAACGGACAATAACGTGCATAGACTGCTCTACCTGTTCTCACCACTGCTTGAGGTCAGACTCCTGCACTAAGTCAGTACTCTAGATCACTCCTACTGTGTTCGCTTCTCTGATACAACACTGATACAGTCTTTATCAGATCGCTGGGGAGAATGTTTATGAGGCATTTTATGACAATGTCCATCCTGAGCTATCTTTTTCATATTTTGTCCTGTTCCTACATTTTTTTCTAAATTCCTAATCTTCCTGATGATTTATAGTCTTTATTACAGCAGCACGATCAGTAACAAATTATTGCTTTTTTGGTCAGAATTCATAAAATAAATCACGTTTTATTATAACTTTGCTGTTTGTAGTCAGTCTTTAAAGGAGTCACTTAAACTGCTGTTAGCTGTGGCCTCTGATATCTTCTGTGGTCCAGGAGTTAATTTATCTTCAATTTTGTAAAGAAAACTAAATAATAATTTGAGAATAATGTAAGGCCCACATAGAATAAACCACATAATATTTGCTTATTACCCAATGTATCTTCATCAAACTGTAAATAATAGGTGGTCAATCCAGCAAATAATAATTGTACATCTTCTAACCAGTGATTTTTCCAGGAAGAACTTCTCAACATTGTCTTTCTTCTTCTTTTTTTTTTTTTTTTGAGACTAAAAAGAAAAATAGGTTTAATGAACTCAGCTCCACATGGCTGGGAAGTCTCACAATCATGGCAAAAGGTGAAAAGTACATCTCTTATGGCAGCAGACAAGAAAAGAGAGAGAGAGAGACAAGTGAAAGGGGTTTCCTCTTATAAAACGATCAGATCTTGTGAGACTTGTTCACTACCATGAAAACAGTATGGGGGGAAACTGCCCCCATGATTCAGTTATCTTCCACTGAGTCCCTCTCACAACAAAAAGGAATTATGGAGGCTGTAATTCAAGTTGAGATTTGGGTGGGGGACATAGCCAAACAATATCATTGCACCCTGGCCCCTCCCAAATCTCATGTTCTCACATTTCAAAACCATTCATGCCTTCCCAAGAGTCCTCCAAAGTCTTAACTCATTTCAATATTAACTCAAAAGTCCACCGTCCAAAGTCTCTGAGACAAGGCAAGTCCCTTCTGCCTATGAGCCTGTAAAATTGAAAACAAGTTAATTACTTCCTAGATACAATTGTCTTTCTTTCTCTCTTTCTTTCTTTCTTTCTTTTTCCCTCCCTCCCTCCCTCCCTTCCTTCCTTCCTTCCTTCCTTCCTTCCTTCCTTTCCCATTCTGGCTACAACAATCAATTCAATATCTGTACTGCACAGATATGAATATGCTGCGTGGTCAGGATATTGTTTGTGACCTGATTCTTGCCCTTGGTTAGTGGGCAACAATGACAAACAGAGAACCCTACAAACTGCTAAGTGGTTCCCTGCCTTGACTTTGATGTGCTTAAATCTGATTTTACTTCCTCTGCCAGCAGGAGACTCCTTCTCTCTCTAAAACTCCTCTTCAGTTTATAACAATGGGTTATTCATTACTGTTTGAGTATTTATATTATAAATGCTTAATATATTTGAAATCTTAACTTTTTTCCAGAATTTTCTTCTAAACGTACACACTTCCATCCCAGACAAACTTTGGGCTGGCTGTTCTGAGAACTTACGTCGCAGCAACATTAAGCAAAGAAAAGTTAGTTCTTTCACTAGTTTTGCCTTTCAAAAGGAAGAGACAACTAACTAGTGTTTCAGTGGATACCACCAATGACAAATAAACAAAAAAATGAGCTGTTCCAATTCTCTCATGATAACTAAGAAATACTTGTTTTTTTTTTTAAATTTGGACACAACTCTGAATAAATGTGAGAACTCCAAACTAGTTCAGATGAATTTTCTGCTAGTTCTGTTCGAAGGAAGACTCAAAATTTAAAGTAGATTCCTTCAACATGTGAATGGTTATCATATCATTAGAATCTTGCTGTCTTTGTTCACGAGGTGCATCCCATATGATGTCTTCCTGTCTGCGTTCCCTGCAACTTGTGTGTGCCAATGACTGATCCTTCAGTGTGCGTCTTTGATTCCCCACACACTGTGTCTGGACCCACCTCATCAAAATAGGGACACAAATTGTCTGAAACTCAGTAGAAAATTTTGGCACTTTAGTTTATAGCACATGCTATAATTTTCTTTTATTTTCAGTGTCAGATGCAAGATTTTGTTTTTAATAATTAATCCAAGAGGCATTTGCTAAAACCCACTCTCTGACAGGGACTCCCGGCTTGAGTATTCATTTTAATCGAATTAATTTGCAGAATAACGTCTTCATCTACCATTGACAGCAGAGAGGATTAGAAGAAGCTTAAGAAGAAAAATGGGTTAGGGAGCATTTTAAAATTTGGAAAAAATAAGTATTGTCTTCTTTTTATTATTAACATATACTAAATAGTTCCCAATATATTTGAAGCCCCTTGAGGGCAGAAATGTTATTTTGCATATCTTTGTGTGTCCTCATTAAAAGCAGCAGCAGTGAAGATGTCAAGGTTGTTGGGAAAGATAAATCTACTTATTCTCATTCACTAATAATTTAAAAGAAATTGTTTCACTGTTTTTCAAAGGAATATCGATTTTTTGTTATTATTTAAAAGAATGAGGAGATAAAATAAATATAGATGGTATGGGACAGTTTCTAGCTTGAGGGATGGAAAACCCATCCATGTTAGAGCAGCCACACTGGCAACAAGAAACTATCATCAGGGAATTAATTACTGGTAGGGAAAAAATAAAGAAGGGGTGAAGGGTATCCGTGAGTAGTACATGGAGGTAAACATTAACGACCTATGCTGAAACTGACCTGCTGCATATCAAGTGCGAGTAATATAAACACTTACATTTATAGAAAATTCAGAAGTAAAAATAAGCAATGAAGAAGCTGCCGGCATTTAATGAATATATATACCTGCGGCAGATGTGGCACATACTTTACATGCATTGCCACTGGTGCTGATACACAGTGTGGGTTATCGTTTCCCACTTTATAAGTGAGAAAACGGCATTCATTCACAGGGGTGATGTAAATCGCCTAAGGTGACATAGGTAGCAACTGTCAGACCAAAGATTGTAGCCAAAGTTTGAGCTCAGAACACATACTTTATCTAACATCATGTTGCTGCTCAAAAACTAATTCCTCTATGTGCATATTTTACTGAATTAAAAAGACAAAATTATACTCAGATTTGCTAATAAACGTTTATTGAGCACCATCCTCGTATAAGGCATTGGGCTATAATCTGGGCACATAAAGATAGAAAAACAGATGTAATAATTGTCTTTGAATTTACAATTTGCTGAAAGTCATAATGCTTCTTATTAAAAACATGATTCTGTAAATTCAATTAGTTATATTTTATGAGTTATGTTCTCCTGTTCTCAAAAAGAAATTAAGTTGTTATAGAAGAATATGTAGTAAAAAAGTATAATGAATATAAAAATATCCTCTATGAAATTTTAAAATGCATATAAAATTACAGAAGGAATAAGAGATTTAGGCACAAAATGAATCCAAATACAAAATACAGGTAATTAAACTGGCTAAGGGTATTTTTGTTACCAATTGATAAAGGGAACTATTTATACTAATACACTCTATGTTTTGTGGAATTCTCCCCAGTTCCTGTTTTATTCTTTCATTGTGTTTCTCTAATAACAAATTTAAATGCTAGAGATCATTTTGTATACTTATGTTTTTAGATATTTTTGATGCAATTGCAGTTCTGCAGCACTAAATTGACATACTTAACAGAAGTCTCTCAGAATTATTCATCTATATCCCGCCCATTTTCTCAAAAAAAAGTAAATGCTTTGTTTATTATTTTGTTAAATGTATTTAAATAAAAATGTTTACGATTTGTTTTTCTTCTTAAATGCTTATGGTGAATATCAATATTAACTAGCAGTATTTCTAACAGAGTTTTTATAATTTGGATTTAAATCCAATATTTGAGTTAGTTGTATTAATTTGGAGTCACTGAAGACTGAAAATGTGATAAAATGAAAGAAATATCAAAATATTATAAAAGTTAAAAGGGAAATAATCTCCTGAGGGGATATTCTAAGGATAGAATTGTTTAAACTGATTTATTCAATATTAACTAATCTCTTGGAATTTTCTTTAACAAAAGCAGTGAAGGTATTAAGAGAGCCCGATGCTGAAAGTATGTTAAAATTCCTCTGCAATTAGCAGAATTTTTGTCATGTTGTCAGAGTTGAAATAATCCCTTATATAATTTCTTAAACCTTTGTCAAAATGTCAGCAGAAGCAAGGAATTTTTCTGGTAATTAGAATTCTATATAAATGTTAAACAGGGGCACAAAGCTCACTAAGACTATGCCACTGGCTGATTCCCAAGAGTATTCAGCCTGGAGAAAAACTGTAAATTATAAAAGTTACTTTAACACTTCCTTGATTTTTAACACAAACTACTGGTTGTAGGAGAAGGAAACACATGTGTCTGCCCGACAGCCCGTAAAGCTAAAGGGAACCAGAGCAAGAAAGAGAGAAGACAGTTCTGATTCAAGAGTTCTTGCTGCTATTGAGTTGTATGAGTCTCTTACAGATTTGAAAGTTAACTCCTTATAAGATAGATGGCTTGAAAGCATTTTCTTTCATTCCATAGGTTGCCTTCTCATTTTGTTTATTGTTTTCTTTGTTGGTTAAAAGATTTTTAGTTTAGTGCAGTCTCACTTGTTTACTTCAGGCTTTTATTGGCTGTGATATTGGGGTCATATTAAAACAATTATTGCATGAAGGACATAATGCTAAGTGAAATAAGCCAGACACAGAGAAATAAATACTGTATGATATCACTTACATGTGGAATCTAAAAAAGTCAAACTCACAGATTGAGAGCAAATGGTGTTTTCCAGGGGAGGAAGCAGTGGAACAGGTTGGGGGTGGAGTTGATTGAAGGGTATAAACTTCCAGTTATAAGATGAATATGTTTTGGAGAATATGTGAATATTTTGGAGCATGGTGAATATAGTTACTAATACTATATTGTACTTGAAATTGAAATTTGCTAAGAGAGTAGATGCTAAGTGCCCTCACCACACCAAAAAAAAAGAAAAAAAAAAGGAAAACTATGTGAAGTGATGACTTTTTAAACTACCCTGATCATAATAGTCATATATATATATTAAATTATGACATCGTATACTAGCAATATAGCAATGTATACAATTTTTATTTCTTATACTTCATTAACACTGGGGAAAAAATGTTTTGCCTGCGAGTTGCAAGTTACTACAGAGATTTGCTGGGTCCTGTGAAACAAACCACTGATCTCTTTTTATCTTGCCTTCTCTGTAGTTAAAATAATGAAAATTCGACCTTATCTTACAGAACAATTGGGAAGAATTGCTAATAGAGTCATCATAAAGTTGCCAAAAACATTGAGTGCTTAAATCACGCAGAGAAATCATTTTTTACTCTCTTTACATAATAATGTTTTAACTCACAATGTTTTGAAGCCATAATTTAAAAATTGTTGGAAAGTGACGTTTTCTTTAGGATGCTTTCATGTATGAGAAATTAAAATGTCCAAATGGCTTAAAGAATAAGAGGCTGTATTATCTCCCTTAGCAATCTCCCTTAACAAGCTGTCTGGGGAAACATGGTTGCTGGGTTGGTCAATTCACTAATTGAGTGATGTCATTAAAGACAGAGTTGTTGTCATTCTTTCCTTTTTCCCAGAGCTCTGGATTCCCTCATTCCCTTTTTATCTTTTTGGCCAATTCTAAGTGAATCTCTGACGAATAGAATGGGGAAACATGATTGGTTTCGTCTATTTAGGATTTATTTGAGTCAAGCAGAGGTAGAGTAGTGAGACCTGAAATAACTCAGATCAGGTCTAAGAAAAGAAAGTGGCCATTGACTAAGCAATGAACAATTTCTGCAGCAATTTCTTTGGCTTTATATTCTATTGTTTCAGATTCAATTTAAAAAGTACTGATTTTTACATTAACAATATTTTATACATTTTTCTGTAAGGAATACTCAGCCTGCTATGATTTGATGCTGTTCCACACTGTAAGAGGATGGGATATTTTCTTGCCTGTACACTTACTCTTTTCCCTCAGAAGCTTATTATTTCAGGCTCTGGATGATTCTTCTAATGCACCCATTCTGTGTCTACCATGGGGTGATGGAAATAGTTTTACGAGAAAACTTCAATCTAAGCTCTCTATGCCTTATGAGACTGCCATCTTTGGTGGTTGTATAAATAAATGAAAGAGCACATATTTTCCCCTTTCTATCTAAAGCCATGCTATGATTTTAAATGATTGAATATGTACACAGGAATTAGTCTTATATTGTAACCTATTAATTCTGTGACCGTTATTCAGTATAATTCATCTGCACACTGATTTAGCCATTTATTTCCATAGTTGAAAACTGCTATGAACTAAGATGTTTTCTCTATGAAATATTAAATTTAAGTGTTGTGCTCTCAAATTATAACTTCCAATTATTTTTGGTCTCTCATTTTACTACCACTCCTGGACTCTCTCCACTGTTCTCGGACTTTCTTCCCCTAAATGGGATTTTCTCTCTAAATGTATCATTCTTCTCTTGCCTTCACTTCTTACCTCATACACCGTGGTCCGCATTCTTTATCACATTGCACCATCCGGTTTTCAATTGTAACATTCTTTGTTTCAGGAAAGTGTGGCAGAAGATCAAATGAAGTGTTCGAAACACAAAAACTGCTACTTACACAGAAAATTCACAAAAATTACAAAATTAAAAAGTAACTTGAGGAGTTGAAAAAAAGAATGATGTATAACTGCCAATAAGAATAGCTTGCCTATGTATTTTGAAATAAATAATCATGAATAAATCATTCTGGTATTTAGATTCCATTAGGTACTTTTAAAGAGTGATGTAACTATTTTATTTCAAAATATTATTATTATATACATTAACACTTTTTTATCTTTTAAAATCTGACTAAAAGTTTTAGATGTGAATCTAAAACATAGGAGGTATGCATAGTTTTTCAAAATTATTTTAGGGTGTACCTCAATATAAAGGTTTGAAAATTAGTAGTTTTAAAGGAATACATTTCATAATCTTCAAATTCCAAATGTATTCTCTTCTAACTTAATGTAAATTTTCCTTTCCCACCTACCATTTCATAATTTCTCTTTCTCTACCTTATAGGGGGGAGAAAGATACATATATTTTACCCATTCAGAATCTTATTATAGCACATTTGTTAATCATGAAAAATACTTTGGGACATCTAAAAATGGGAAATTATCTCATCAGAGGTCTTACTGCCTCTTCTCATCTTAAACACATTGCTATTACATACAAAGCATGACTGTAGAAATAAGTTACTTTGGCACTTGTTTGGATGCTCTAAATACATCCATCCTTAGAGAGTATGTGGGCGGCAGCAGTGATGGGAATTTTCTTTTAAGGAGCTCACATTTTTCATCCACTGGCTTTCAAAAGAGACAGAGACCTCATGGAGGAGGCAGATGAGGGAAAGCAAAAGGAGTGTTTGCTTCATAAAATTAAATGAAAATAAATGATCTTTTCTTCCACCTACTCATAAATGTGCAATTCATTTTGTATACATTCATGCTCCTAAGTTCAGCCATTAGCTGGAAAGTACTTTTTAATAGATGAAGAAGTATACATTAGTGTCATTGATATATCTGAAGAAAACTAATGTTTTAGGGACTACAAAAATTTTCATGTTCCAATGGAGAAAAATCACAGATTAAAATATTTTGCATTTTCTTGTCAGCTCAGTGTGCATTTCATAATCAGTTACTGTGTTGCATTGTGTGATGTCAACTGGGAAAAAGCTGAGAACTATATTTCCAAGAAATCTCTTTTCAGTAGTTTTAAGGTTAGACACAGGTGCCTGGAAAGACTCTTGGAACCCCCACTTGTCCTTGCTCTCCTCTACACCATCTCTCCATTGCTGATGCTGCTGACCAACAGCACAGGGCCACAGCAAGGAGCTTGGACTTGGCAGCTCCAGGGCAGCTACCACATGGAGGCAACTTCGGAAGCAGTGTGGGCAGAAAATCATCCCAGGTTCTTAGAGCTTCTAGCAAGCCTGGCCTTTTTCACCAGCATGAGCTGTTACAGAGGACTGGTCAGTGACAATTTCTTTGAGCTTCTAACTCTCCCCTTCCAGGCCTCCACTTTCTAAGCTCCCCCCACATTCATAAAAGTTTTAATTCCTATAGTAATTTCCTCATTTTGATAACACTCCTAGAGCCTCTGTTTTACTTACTGACCCCTCATTGATAAATTTAACTAAGAGCCTATTTTATCAACTATATAATGAAGACTTATTACAGCTTAAATCAATTATCACTTTATTATATTTAATTCAATGATTAATATTTTCTTATACATATAATTTCTTATACTTATCAAAAAATTATGTATTAGATGTTGAATTGATTGCTTTTAGAAGTTCAAACATATCTGCTTTAGTAAGATTAGGCATAATGCATGAGGATTAATAAAATTAATTATGACTTTTATTCATGACATTTAATTTTTCTTAAAAAGTCATATACAGAAAGCAATGTTCTCACTCAAACTTTACCAAAATAATATGCTTTTTGTCATACTTCTCACTATGTATATCATTTATGATTTTAACTATATATTACATTGTTTTATTACAGATAAGCAATAAGAAACAGCATACTGAATAAATATTGTGACGAAGTCTTAAAAAAGCAAATGAATTAACAATAATGTATCTATATAATTTTAATCTTGGTTGATTTTAGTAAAACATCCTTAAACAGGTGTTCCAATTTGTTTCACATTAGTTTTTCTAATATTTGGTTTTTATAATATTCCTCCAAACATATAGCATATTATGTATTTGAAATAAATGATGAAATTAGGCTTTTTCTGAAAAAAATCTGATTTGGATAATTTATTTTAAAATAGGGTTTTGTTAATTATGTTAGACATTATACATAAAGTAAAAGCTGAATATGCAGCTCATAGTTGTTCCCAACAATATATTTAAAGCATGTGATAATAATAAAGCATTTTATCAACGTTTATTGTGTTACCAAAGATATGTTGAAATTTAACAATATCTTAATTTTCTCATATTAGTTTGAAAGACACTGAAATAAGTAAAATGCTCTGTGTGTGATTGTGTTAGTCGATTCATAGAACTAACGGAGTTATATCTCATTCTAGCATTTAAAATAATTTGTTTAAGGGAAATGAATTAACTGGATAAATTAGCTTCATCATATGAAAACTAATAAAATTTTAGTTCTTTTGAAAAATTCAATACAGTGTTTAGTATTTTACTAAATTTCATGGTAATTGTTATAATACATCAATCTATAAGATTTTCATACTTAGCCTTATAATCACAGAAACAATTTTAAAATGATTTCTATTGTATTCCTATTTTGTTTCAGGAAAGTGTGACAGATCATCAATTGAAGTGTATGAAGCATAAAACTTGTTATATTAAACAGAAAATCTATAAAAAAAGTAAAATTAAAAGTAACTTTAAGGAGTTAAAAAAAAAAAGATGATGTATAATTTCCAATAAGGATACTGGATACTGTTCCCTGCCGGGCACTGTGGCTCATTCCTGTAATCCCAGCACTTTGGGAGGCCGAGGCGGGCGGATCACTTGAGATCAGGGGTTCCAGACCAGCCTGGCCAACATGGTGAAACCCCGTCTCTACCAAAAATAAAAAAATTAGCCAGGCGTGGTGGCAGGCACCTGTAGTCTCAGCTACTTGGGACGCTGAGGCAGGAGAATTGCTTTAACCTGTGAGGCGGAGGTTGCAGTGAGCTGAGAATGCACCACTGCACTCCAGCCTGGGTGACAGAGTGAGACTCCCTCTCAAAAAAATAAATAAATAAATAAACAGAGAGGCTTATCATGGATAATTCACCCTGGTATTTAAACTTTATTAGGTACTTTTAAAAGAGTGATGCAACAATTTTATTTCAAAATACCATACTTATATACAGTGGAAATTTTTTTGCTTTATAGTTTTTTAAAAATATGATTAAAAGCTTTAAATATCAGTATAAAAATGTTTGAGATGTGCACAATTTTTCAAAATTATTTTAGGGCATACCCAAATATACTGGTTTGAAAACAACAAATCTATCCTTTATTTTTTCAGACTTATCTCTCTTCACTCTCCTCTTAAGTCCATCTCTATACCAAACTTTTTATGCTCCAAAATTGCAATGTGTTTATTTGCCTACAATGTCCTAAGCTTCGCAGCTTCTCTCTGCCTGTCCCTTATCCTTTAATACACAGATGTGCCTTACCTATCACATGCAGTTCTCATCTTTCATAACAGAGTGAAATATGATCCAGATGTCTCCTGGAAGTACTCCTATAATCCTTGGCTTATTGTCGCCATTTATATTGTTCTCACCTCTTTAATTATTTTGCACTTCCAGTTAGTCATCAATTAAGTTCCCAGTACACTTTCTGGAAGAAAATAGAACGTACTCAATAAAAGTAACTCGAGAAAACAATTCATTAACCAAATATGAATCAATGAGTGAATGAATAAATAGATTTTACAGAAAATTTTATTAGAGAAATAATGGACTAAGAGTTAAAAACCATAGAATCCAGCCCTAACTCTTGAATAAGTCACCTGGTCTATACATTTAAATCATATCTAAAATACTACTTGCATTGAAGTATAGAAAATATTATTTTATTCTTGAAAATTTTATCATCTGACTTTTAATCTCTTTTAATGAAATTATTAATATTAACACTGGAAGCTAATGTCTAAATAAATAAGGAATATTGTTAGTTCTAGGTAAGGTGATTTTTGAATGACTTGCTATATGTAATGGAGGTATTGCTATATATAATGCTATATATTATGAAATACATGGTTCAATTTTATAAACTGAAGTAGCGTAATAACTCAGAAAATATTAACACTGGCTTTCTATAATAGGAACAGTATCATCTATATAACGTTATTTATGATTTGTAATAATAAAAAGTATGATGTGTAATAGAACTGCTTTCACTGGCCTTGCTGTGATATATCATACCGCTAGCAAAGGTATTAATTTATATTTTATAACTAACAAAATAGAAAAATTAGACAGCAAGAGAAATAAGCTATGTAAAGAAATTATATGGAGAGTTTTAAAAATTCAATTAAAATCAACACTTAGCCAGTGATATTTGAAAAACTGGCAAAGGAAGAAACTTGTAGATTAATAATAAAATTTTTTGGCTAT